>CM077192.1:18224626-19634626 GCA_039654105.1 Coreius guichenoti | reverse complement strand
TTTGTGCTTTATTGTAAAGTTTCTCTGCTGTTAACTTTTAACTGCATAGCATATCTATAATGCATGCCTTTATTTGACTGAAATGAGGAACTAAAATGTTTTTATTGGGTTAAGTAAGTGATAATTTCATTAAAAAAAATGATAGTACTGCATTAATGTAACATAACTATAAACTCTTGCTGACATGTCTCGGATCAGTGTGATGGTTATCTGGGCCAAACTCATCAGCTGTGCACAGATGTATCTAGAGCTTAATACAGGTCAGTAAAAAGTGAGAGAGAAAACAACAAAAGATGAATATAGTGGGACTGATGCAGCATCTAGACAGCAGTTTTTGTCAGTGGGGTTACACGGGGACATGACACAGCTGGTGTGTGTACTCATAAAATACTGAGCTTAAAGAGATACTACTTGACGTGTGGATAAAAGATGTGTCAATATGCAGCCTAAAGGTTTGGAATAACATGGAGGCAAGTTAATTTTGGGTGAATTCACTCAAAAAAATAATTGGACAAACTCAATTTAATTGAGGGCAGGTTTTCCATCCAATAAAAATGTGTAGCCCCAACAATTCATGCAATGAAATGTAATTGAGTTTTTTTTTTTATACTTGTCAAACTTAAATTAAAACATTTCATTGGAAAATCAATTATAAGCAGTTTCATCATCATACAGCCTAAACACAGGCGCCACTCTTCACCATAACCACAAAATTGAAAAACGTTACAGAAATTTAAATGTCCAACAAACTGAACATTAAACACTAACATTACCTAACAACATCTTTCCCTTTACAGAAAAACACATACAATAACACTTTAATCCCTAAATTTACTCTCCTAATGCAGTCCCCCCTTGCAAAGCATGCTGGGAACTACAGATCGACTGCCCGGTTAGTTATGTCAACAAAAAGGATTCATGTAGTTTTAACACAAATAAATGAAGTAAACTTCAGTTTGAACTATATTAGGTTGATTGAACACAATTAAATTAAATTGTGACAAAATTAGATTAGTTAGGCATAATTAGTCTATGTTTAAAGGTGCACTGTGTACATTTTAGTGGCATCTAGTGGTGAGGTTGTGAATTGCAACCGCCCACCACTCACCACTCACCCCTCCCTTTTCAAAGCACATAGAAAAGCTACGATGGCCGACACAGGACAAAGATGTGGTCGTCTGAGACAGCAGAGAGTAGCTAGCGCTCTGTAGAGCAGTTTGTCCGTTTAGGGCTACTGTAGAAACATGACTGAGCAAAATGGCGACTTCACTGTAAGGGGACCTGCGGTGTATGTAGATAGAAATGCCTCATTCTAAGGTAATAAAAACATAACAGTTCATTATGTAAGGTCTTTATATTATATTACATTTCTGTCAATAGATCCTCATAAATATTACACACTGCACCTTTAAGTAAAGTGAACAAAATTTAAAGTGTCATATCTATGAAGGGCCTGAATCATTTTTTTGAGTGTATTTTTATAAATGATTTATCCATGCACATCATTCACAACATTCATTCCCTCCCTCTTGCAGGGACATCTTTTCTATGATGATGCGTTTACTGGCGCGAGGGCGGGACAACCTGTCACTCACATGAGATCGACCAATAGCAAACCACAACCATCCAGCCATCCAGTCAATTCCCAAAATCAAGTCCCGCCCTACATCTTTTTTTTAAGTGTGTTCCAAAAGTTTTATTTATAATTTAAAGTCTATAAAATATAAGAAATGTAGATCCAAAGAGCCAACTTCTTATGTATTTGGTATTTTTTTTAATAAAGTAAAAAATGACATAATGTAGGCTATTAATCTTTACAAATGAAAAAGGACATCAAATACACAAATATATGATACACCCCTGGTTTCTTTCAAAACAATCCTTCCAAAATAATCTTAAACAAGACATTCTTAACTGGATAAATCATATGTAGTATTTTCAGATACTTTAATGTGCATTTTCCATGCTTTGTCCCAACAGATATTATGAAATAAAGAAGACTAAAAAATCTTGTTAAATGACCATAGAAATTCTTTATATACCGGTGCATGACGTGTTCGCGACACGCCCACGGGCCAACCACGACGAGCTACACTTTGCGAGAGGCGGGGTTACGCGCTCAGCTGACGCGCAGGAGTGGTTGCTATGGTGGACATGTCTCCTTAGCGACGTCGGTTTAAGCACATAGAACTTGAGTTTCCTTTCATTACGGTACGTAAATGTCTCTTCAAACTTCCCGCGTTAGTTTATATGCAACATTAAATACTTAGGTAGCAGAAAAACTTTAATGGAAATAAAAGCTAGAGACCCAGCCAATCAAGTGAGCTAACAGTGCTAACAAGCTAGCAGGTTGCCTGATATTATACTGTTCGCTTTTCAAAGCAAACCTAATAATCGGTTCATAAGCATGCAGAACTATTAGTAACCACCTTAAAATATGCATTTATATAATATTTATATTATCAAAAAAGTACTATGGTATTAACGTTGTTTGCACAATGTACCATGGTAATATCATGTTATTGAACCCTATAATAGAAATGTCATTGTTTCTTTGAAGTACGTTTGCTGTACTATGGTATATCAAAGTACCATGGTATTAATGACACCACAGTTTCTAATTGCTGGTATCTTAAATATGTCCATGTTTCCTCTTCTAGATCTAAACATCATGGCAGAGACAGTTGATGGCAAGAAGGACGAGGCAGACTATAAGAGACTACACAGCTTTCCTCTTATACGGGTAAAAACTGTTGCATGAATGGGTTTGAATCTTCCATGATCTCATTGTATTAGGTTCAAATTCTGGGTATGATTTTTATGGTGCTTGTCAAATACAATTCACCAAAAATCACACTTTAGAAACCACCAAAAATCTGGTAAAAACCATTAGCGTTAATACTTATTTATGTGTACTGTGTACTCATTAACACATTACAAAAAAATTAAATAAAATAACAAACGAGAACATTTGACGTATACAATCATTATACAAATAAAAAATGTTTTGATTATGAAAATTATAAACTATGGAAGCTTCTTTCCATAACAGAATAATAAAAAAAGGTAGTTGTGATTTTTTTTTTTTTTTTTTTTTTTATCTCACAATTCCAACTTTTTTCCTCACAATTGCAATTTTATATGAAAAAAAAAAAAACGGACTTGTGAGATATAAAATAGCAATTGTGACAAAAAAAGTCAGAATTACAGAATTTTTATTTTTCAGAATTGTGAGATATAAACTTGCAATTTTGAGGAAAAAGTCGCAATTCGAAATTTGTTTCTCAAAATTGTGAGAAAAAAATTCACAATAAATTTAGTGTTATAAAGTTCTAAAGAATTGCAAGATATAGACAATTCTGAGGGAAAAAAGTCAGAATTACCTTTTTTATTTCATGTCGGCTACAAGCTACTATAATAAACAGTATAACTATTTAAAAAAAAATAAAAACTCTTTTTCTGTGTGCTTTCCTGAACTCAAACAGTAGGCATACTGTAAAAAAAATTATATGATCAATAAGTTATGACAACATATGCTTTTACATTACTTTAACTCATCAAAATAAGTTAAGCAGTTTTTCAACTTTTTTTTATAAGTTATACAAGATTTAACTCATTTTTGAAGTCAGTTGAAATTACTTAAACATCCAAGTTGTTTGTACTTAAATTTAAGGCAGCAACTTTTTTTTTTTTTACAGTGCACTCACAACGCCAAGGTCATAGGTTCGATTCCCATGAACTGAACATGCATTACCTGTACACTGTTAACACAGTGTACATTTTTTTTAATTTTTTTTTTTATAAAAATGTCTGCCAAATGCATAAATGTAAGTGTCAATTAGAGCTGCACGATTTAATTGTTAAAAGATCGCAATCTCGATTCAGACACCCATGCGATCTTATTCCTAAATGACATTCTCCTGTCATAGTTTATAGTTAATATATAAACACTGATGTCTACGGAAGCGATCAGAATAAAACAAATCACCATTGAAAGTAACTTGCCGCTTCAAATAATTACATTGTCACATCACTAGGTCGCAACAAGTAACTTAAAAAAAAAACGTATTTGTCGTTGAATCATTCATTCAAGTGATTCATTCAAAAACGCTGATTCATCCAGTAATGAATCAAGTGAAGTAATTATGAATTATTCATTCAAAATGATTTTTAAAATAATTGATTCAAATGAATAAAACATTTTTAAATAGACTGCAGCAATTAACATTTTGTCAGAACCTCTAGTAAATCACGTTATTTTGTTTAGTTGTCTGTTCAAAATCGTGGGAGAATCGCGATCTCTATTTGAAAATGATTGATTTTCAGTTTATCCAGAATCATGCAGGTCTACTTTCAATAGTACCCTATGACATAACAAAAAAGGTTTTTATTTTATGTCTGTGCAGCTGCCTTTAACCATGAAATATGCGGGTCAAATTGATAATATACACCATAATTGTAATATACACCGATCAGGCATAACATTATGACCTAATATTGTGTTGGTCCCCCTTTTGCTGCCAAAACAGCCCTGACCCGTTGAGGCATGGACCCCTGAAGGTGTGCTGTGGTATCTGGCACCAAGATGTTAGCAGCAGATATTTTAAGTCCTGTAAATTGCGAGGTGGAGCCTCCATAGATTGGGCTTGTTTGTTCAGCACATCCCATAGATGCTCAATTGGATTGAGATCTGGGTAATTTGGAGACCAAGTCAACACCTCAAACTCTTTGTTGTGTTCCTCAAACCATTCCTGAACCATTTTTGCTTTGTGGGTGCATTATCCTGCTGAATGAGGACACAGCCACCAGGGAATACATTTTCCATGAAAGGGTGTACATGGTCTGCAACAATGCTTAGGTAGGTGGTACGTGTCAAAGTAACATCCACATGGATCGCAGGCTATGCAGCCCCATACACAACAAACTGCGATGCACTGTGTATTCTGACAACTTTCTATCAGAATCACCATTAACTTCTTGAGCTATTTGAGCTACTGTAGCTCGTCTGTTTGATTGGACCACACAGGCCAGCCTTCGCTCCCCATGTGCATCAATGAGCCTTGGCCGCCCCTGACCGTGTCGCTGGTTCACCACTGTTCCTTCCTTGGACCACTTTTGATAGATACTGACCACTGCAGACCAGGAACACCCCACAAGAGCTGCAGTTTTGGAGATGCTCTGACCCAGTCGTCTAGCCATCACAATTTGGCCCTTGTCAAACTCACTCAAATCCTTATGCTTGCCCATTTTTCCTGCTTCTAAAACATCAACTTTGAGGAAAAAAAATATTCACTTGCTGCCTAATATATCCCACCTACTAACAGGTGCCGTCATGAAGAGATAATCAGTGTTATTCACTTCACCTGTCAGGGGTCATAATGTATGCCTGATCGGTGTAACTTTCACATGCACATTCCACAACATGTCAGAGTGTTGACACTTTGCAGACATGTTCATTACCCTAAATGAGAAAAAAGTCACAAAACATGTAACATCATGAAAACTTCATGAAAACCATCAAACCACCAAAAATCGATGTGGGTCAAATTGACCCGCAACATATATTTCCTCCACAGCACACAGATATGCCTGAGGAGATGCGGGTGGAAACAATGGAGCTCTGCGTTACGGCGTGTGAGAAGTTTGCCACTAATAATGAGGTTAGCTCACATTGCCATCTAGGAGAAGCAGTTGCGATATTAATACGATCTCCTTTGTGATTTTTTTTCATTCCTACGGTTATTTCTTTTTTCAACAGAGTGCCGCTAAAATGATTAAGGAGTCGATGGATAAGAAGTTTGGGAACTCTTGGCATGTGGTGATTGGCGAGGGCTTTGGTTTCGAAATTACGCACGAAGTGAAGAACCTTCTTTACATGTTCTTCGGTGGAAGTTTGGCGGTGTGCGTATGGAAGTGTTCCTAACTCAAATACTGGCAAACTCACTTTTCATGTGCTTTCTGACTTTATAATGGATGTGCCACAAGTATGTATGTTTTTTTTATTGTTCGATTATATATCCTGTACTGAACAGGGTGCATAATTTTGTAAATTTTATTTTGAATGTAGCATTTTATGTTTTCATCTCCATGTTAACAGTTGGCTGGCAGGCCATCTGTGGGTTTTATTGTCTATCTCTGCCACTCTTTTTCTCCATCTGTCTCCTTTCTGTCCGTCCTGTTTATCATTTCTATCCTTTACATTTTTTTCCTGAAGGATAAAGTATTTTTATAAGACAAATTGCTATTTTTTAATGAATATGTGAATACGTATGATCTGTTTTTAAAACTTCAGATATTTTATAAGAGTTGTACATTTTGCACAGCTGCAATGTGTATTTGTTTTTATTAATGACTATTATGTCATTGTCTTGTGTAATAAAACCCCATTAGAAGTGAAACTCTGTTGAACCTTTTTGTACCTAAAGGGAGGGTTTTTGGAGCATATGCCATTTAAAGAGATATTTTTGGTTCCCCAAAGAACCTTTCAGTGAACAGTTGTTAAAGAACCATTTTTTTTCTTAGATTGATGAACATCTTAAAATCTTTTCCACTATAAAGAACCTTTTGTGGAATGGAAAGTTTCCATGGATGTTAAAGGTTCTTCATGGAACCAAAGATGCCAATAAAGAACCTTTATTTTGAAGAGTGTACTTAAAGGGATAGTTCACCCAAAAATGAAAATTACCCCATGATTTACTCACCCTCAAGTCATCCTAGGTGTATATCCCAGGTGAAAAATACATACTATTAAATGCATTAAAAATGTACTTGAGTATGTTTTTAATACAATACAAATACACTATAATGCATTTTTAATACATTTAATAGCACGTCTTTTTCACCTGGGATGACATTCTTCTTTCAGACGAATACAATCAGAGTTATATTGAAAAATGTCCTGGCTCTTCCAACCTTTATAATGGCAGTGAATGGCTGTTTCTGTTTTGAAGTCCATAAAAGTGCATGTATCCATAATAAAAGTGCTCCACATGGCTCCGGGGGGTTAATAAAGGCCTTCTGAAGCGAAGCCATGCGTTTGTGTATGAAAAATATCCATATTTAAAACTATACACACTGTAATCTCTAACTTCCGCTAACTGTCGTACGCGCGTTCACGAGAGACTGGCGTTCCAGCGTATGACGTAGGACGCTCCGGTGAGAATATGCTAGCTCTCGCGAGAACCAAGTTTTGTTTTGCTCTATCCTCTGTGCTTCCGCGTTCGTCACCGGAGCTTACGCTACGCCTGCGTCCTACGTCATACGCTGGAACGCCAGTCTCTCGTGAACGCGTGTGCGACAGTTAGCGGAAGTTAGAGATTACAGTTTGTAAAGTTTTAAATTAAACATGTTAAATAACAAAGCATACAATGTCTTTGCTGCTGACATTTGATGATTCAGTTCAATCATACTAATAAGCAAAAATGACTTTAGGGAAGCAGCATGTCTGTGTTTGAGCTGCGCCCTCTACTGTACAGGTATTAATTTGCATTTCCTTCATTTCACTTTTGTTGTGAAAGGGCATTTACATTTGACAAAAAATTTACATTTTTTGCTATTAAGTCCTCTTTAAAAGAACCAAACTCTGACTCCTTTAAATGGACCAAGAGGTGAACCAAGTGAAAAAGGACCCAGTTCTCTTCATGTTCACACTGTCCCTGTCCCTGAAAGAGGACTCAGATCCTTTTTTGGTCCACTTAAGTAGGAATGTGGTCTCAGATCCCTTTGTGTTCATACTGTTGCTTTTTGGATCTAGTCCAGTTCAATGTTTGATGGCCTTCAACATTTAATCCCATTCACTTACATTGTATGTGCCTCACTAAGATATTTGTTTGTAGAGATTATTATTATTATTTATTATTATTTTGTAAAACGACATTGCTACAAATACTGTTGAATGAGCTTAACTCTAAGTTGTTTATCTTTTACACAAAAATATACATTTAGTTGCAATACTATATCCATATTCTTGCACTATATCACACATCCACCTTTGTAAATAACATTTATTTTGAATTGTTTCCCTTGAATCATGTTTTTTATTGCAGAAGGCAATGATAACATCAGCATAGAAAAAAAGCATTCAAGTAAGAAATGGAATAATCAAATGAAAAAAATAAAACTGCATATTCTTCACTGTATGAATAAAACTTATAGCCCACTCTACTGATCCATATATTAGGCTACTGTCACTACAGTAGTGCAATGCAGATGTTTACGTTCACTTAAGACAAAACCACCAGTGGCCTGTACTATGAAGGTAGCTGAACAAACTCAGGGTTACAGGATTGGTTTTGAGTTGAGGAGCAGGAGATAATTATTCAGAAGTACAAAGAATATAAAAATGTATTTCTAGCTCGAAGTAATAGTCTCTGCTGCCAAAGCAAGAGAAGATTGTTGGAGAAAGATTGCTGATTGCATTAATGTGTAAGTTAAACAAATATGTATGTAGCCTATATATATATATACACTCACCTAAAGGATTATTAGGAACACCATACTAATACTGTGTTTGACCCCCTTTCGCCTTCAGAACTGCCTTAATTCTACGTGGCATTGATTCAACAAGGTGCTGAAAGCATTCTTTAGAAATGTTGGCCCATATTGATAGGATAGCATCTTGCAGTTGATGGAGATTTGTGGGATGCACATCCAGGGCACGAAGCTCCCGTTCCACCACATCCCAAAGATGCTCTATTGGGTTGAGATCTGGTGACTGTGGGGGCCATTTTAGTACAGTGAACTCATTGTCATGTTCAAGAAACCAATTTGAAATGATTGGAGCTTTGTGACATGGTGCATTATCCTGCTGGAAGTAGCCATCAGAGGATGGGTACATGGTGGTCATAAAGGGATGGACATGGTCAGAAACAATGCTCAGGTAGGCCGTGGCATTTAAACGATGCCCAATTGGCACTAAGGGGCCTAAAGTGTGCCAAGAAAACATCCCCCACACCATTACACCACCACCACCAGCCTGCACAGTGGTAACAAGGCATGATGGATCCATGTTCTCATTCTGTTTACGCCAAATTCTGACTCTACCATCTGAATGTCTCAACAGAAATCGAGACTCATCAGACCAGGCAACATTTTTCCAGTCTTCAACTCCCAATTTGGGTGAGCTCGTGCAAATTGTAGCCTCTTTTTCCTATTTGTAGTGGAGATGAGTGGTACCCGGTGGGGTCTTCTGCTGTTGTAGCCCATCCGCCTCAAGGTTGTGCGTGTTGTGGCTTCACAAATGCTTTGCTGCATACCTCGGTTGTAACGAGTGGTTATTTCAGTCAAAGTTGCTCTTCTATCAGCTTGAATCAGTCGGCCCATTCTCCTCTGACCTCTAGCATCAACAAGGCATTTTCGCCCACAGGACTGCCGCATACTGGATGTTTTTCCCTTTTCACACCATTCTTTGTAAACTCTAGAAATGGTTGTGCGTGAAAATCCCAGTAACTGAGCAGATTGTGAAATACTCAGACCGGCCCGTCTGGCACCAACAACCATGCCACGCTCAAAATTGCTTAAATCACCTTTCTTTCCCATTCTGACATTCAGTTTGGAGTTCAGGAGATTGTCTTGACCAGGACACACCCCTAAATGCATTGAAGCAACTGCCATGTGATTGGTTGATTAGATAATTGCATTAATGAGAAATTGAACAGGTGTTCCTAATAATCCTTTAGGTGAGTGTATATATACATTATATTGCCAAATGTTTTGGGACGCCTGCCTTTACATGCACATGAACTTTAATGACATCCCATTCTTAATCTGTATGGTTTAATATGGAGTTGGCCCAACCTTTACAGCTATAACAGCTTCAACTCTTTTGGGAAGGCTTTCCACAAGGTTTAGGAGTGTGTTATATGGGAATTTTTGACCATTCTTCTAGAAGCGCATTTGTGAGGTCAGGCACTGATGTTGGATGAGAAGGCCTGACTAGGAAAAGTTGGGAGCATGAAATTGTCAAAAATATCTTGGTATGCTGAAGCATTAAGAGTTCCTTTCACTGGAACTAAGGGGCCAAGCCCAACCTCTGAAAAACAACCCCACACCATAATCCCCCCTCCACCAAACTTTATACTTGGCACAATGCAGTCAGGCAAGTACCGTTCTCCTGGCAACCGCCAAACCCAGACTCATCCATCGGATTGCCAGACAGAGATGCGTGATTGGTCACTCCAGAGAACACGTCTCCACTGCTCTAGAGTCCAGTGGCGGCGTGCTTTACGCCACTGCATCCGACGCTTTGCATTGCACTAGGTGATGTAAGGCTTGGATGCAGCTGCTCGGCCATGGAAACCCATTCCATGAAGCTCTCTACGCACTGTTCTTGAGCTAATCTGAAGGCCACACGAAGTTTGGAGGTCTGTAGCTATTGACTCTGCAGAAAGTTGGCGACTTCTGCGCACTGTGCGCCTCAGCATGCGCTGACCCTGCTCTGTGATTTTACATGGAGTTGCTGTTGTTCTCAATTGTTTCCACTTTGCTACAATACCACTAACAGTTGACCGTGGAATATTTAGTAGTGAGGAAATTTCACGAATGGACTTATTGCACAGGTGGCAACCTATCACGGTACCACGCTTGAATTCACTGAGCTCCTGAGAGCGACCCATTCTTTCACAAATGTTTGTAGAAGCGTCTGCATGCCTAGGTGCTTGATTTATACACCTGTGGCCATGGAAGTGATTGGAACACCTGAATTCAATGATTTGGAGGGGTGTCCCAATACTTTTGGCAATATAGTGTATATAATGTTACATACATATGTACTGTACATGTAAATAATTATATAAAAATATATTTCTATATATAAAAAATGAAATATATATTACATCCTAAGAAAGATTATTCATTGATTTTAGATGCAACCAAACTCCAAACGTTCTTGGCAGCAGATCAAGACAAAATATAAAAATATAATTCAAAGTGGTGAGTATTTTTTATTATTCTTTTATTATTTTTGTGAACATCTGATCACAAACGCTTGTTTTCAGCAAACAGAAAAAAGTGTAAAATCAGGAAAACTGGGGGAGGGCCACCTCCTCCAGAATACACTGTTGCGGAGGAGTTGGCTCTGAGTAGCAATAAGGGACGGCCGATTATGGATGGGATTACAGGTGCTGTACAATCTGACCCTGGTGCTGGCTCCTCCAAGCAAGTGACACTGGGTACGTGTGCAATGCATTACTACCTTTTTAAAAGTTTTAAATATGGCTGACTGTAGAGGGAAATACAGTGTCCCTGTTAAAGCCAGCACACATACACACAGTCTCCCACACAGAGGCCAGTATGTAGCAGACAGAACTCCATGAACATATCCTGCTTCACAACAATTATGCTTTTCATGGCCTACTTTTATTTATTAGGGTGAAGAAAATGATGAAGACACTAATTTTTATGGCATAAAAAGTGACTGGCCCTTACACTTATCTTTTATTGTAGGATTTTTCACAAACTGCCACAGAAACTTGAGGCCTCTACCTTAATGGGCTTCAGAAGAAATGTGAACAAGGTAATGATTTAAAACCCTTAACATAAATTACATTCAGTCCTGTGATTGTAGGAAGTCATGGCACTTTTTGTGATTTGATTAACCTCCAGAAAACTTGTAATGATTATGTTTGTGGTGGAATTATGTTTCAGGTGGAAACAGACTCAGTCAGGGCCCTTTACAAAAGGAGCCTAGAACTAGACTGCACACTAAGGCCACATCCACACGAAGCCAGAGCTTTCCCTATCCAATCTTTTTTTCCCCTCGTCTCAAGAAATATCTGCGTACATGAAACCACTGAAACCGACTCAAAATGATGTAGTATACATGCCAGACCAGTATGTGGCGCTGTAATTCTGCCACAGACATACACTAAAAACGGAGAAGAAGACTTGGAGCATGTGCGAAACGTGGTGTGATGACATCACCGTTTCACAAAATATACGGATTGGCTGTACACGAAAACGCAAGGGTGACGGTTTCAGATTTATCCACTCAAAACAACGGATCCGTCTGGACGAAATGCTGATACGATACAAAATTTTTACGTATACCGCTAAACGCGTCTCCGTGTGGTCAGGTGTGATGGGGTCAATTTCATCGGTTGAGTTTTGTGTTTTAAATCGTCGAAGGCAGTTGAAACGCGCCTTTGGCATGCCAAAGGTCATCTCGATCTTGACCCTGGTTCTACTGAGGGCCACAAAACTGCTTCAATGTGGCCCTCAGTAGAACCAGGGTCAAGATCGAGATGACCTTTGGCATGCCAAAGGCGCGTTTCAACTGCCTTCGACACTTAAGAGTGTCACCAGAGTGGGCATCACAGATAGTGGCTGCATGTGCCATTTTGCACAACATAGCCACTATCAGAAAGGAGCGAGTTTCTCCCTATCCTGTCTGAGGGTCAGGATAGGGAGTTAGCAAAATCCTCTGGCATGCATAACCCCTGTCTCCTACCAACAGGCAATCCAAAAGTACCTGTCATAGGACATAAAAGGAGAAAATTGTGTAGGTTTTGCTGTCACAATTAAAATGAACACTTTAAAGTGTTTTGTACTGTACCAAATTTAACTTGCCTTCCTCAAAGCGCTGACACAACACAGACTCGTGGAAAATTCGTGAGTCATGCACTGAGCCAGGCCATTTGGCATCCAAGCTTTTGATCATATATTCATGATCACAAGTCATCTGCAGATGAAATGTACAGAAGATCATTGTCATATCTGTTAAATGTTACTATTCATTTAAAGATTCATCTCACTGAAAATAAAAATCATCTCCCATGTAGGCCTAACTGAACATTAAGGCTGTGAAAGGACTTTCTATTCACATAATCTGCCTCATGTTCTCCTAGAGATTGCAACATGCGTGCAGACTTTTTAAAAAATAAAATAAAATAATTCTTAACATGTACTGTAGGCTATTGTATAATGCATTTAAGTACTCTAAGTGAAATCTGCTTTTTGAAGAAAAAAAAAGGGAATGTGAAAGGTTACATTTGTTCATGTGATGTCACCCTATCAATATATCTTACCAGCAATTTTATAAAAGCCCTCTTTTATGGACATGGTCGATAAATGTCCGGGGAACACAATGAAGCTATTTATGTACCCCTGCAGTGCAAGGACCACTTTGTGAATGGTTCGACTAACCGTGTTTTTCCCTAGGTTCACCAACCGCAGAAGTATGTACCACTTGCAAAAAAAATGCAACGCAATACATACCATTTGCAAGGCGCACAGCCGAGTCCCACTTGCACAGTTTGGAAGCAGTTGAAAATGTAATAAGCGTGTTGTGCACGAATCATTTTGTAGAGATCTGCTAGAAGAAGCATCCATGATGAACAACCGATTTGTGGAGGCATCCGATGACCAAACTACTTTGGAATACACGAACGGAAAAATCAAGTGAGCCCAGAGCGATTTGTGTTCAGATTGCGTGTTTTTTGCAAACCGTATACATAAGATGAAATCAAACCATACCCAGACTACCTCCCAAGATGGTCTCGGTTCGGTTCGCTTTAAAGGGGTCTGAGATCGTTTGGAGTGTTCACATACAGTGGGGAGAACAAGTATATGATACACTGCCGATTTTGCAGGTTTGCCCACTTACAAAGCATGTAGAAGTCTGTAATTTTTATCATAGGTACTCTTCAACTGTGAGTGACGGAATCTAAAACAAAAATCCAGAAAATCACATTGTATGATTTTTAAGTAATTAATTTGCATTTTATTGCATGACATAAGTATTTGATACATCAGAAAAGCAGAACTTAATATTTGGTACAGAAACCTTTTGCAATTACAGAGATCATACGTTTCCTGTAGTTCTTGACCAGGTTTGCACACACTGCAGCAGAGATTTTGGCCCACTCCTCCATACAGACCTTCTCCAGATCCTTCAGGTTTCGGGGCTGTCGCTGGGCAATACGGACTTTCAGCTCCCTCCAAAGATTTTCTATTGGGTTCAGGTCTGGAGACTGGCTAGGCCACTCCAGGACCTTGAGATGCTTCTTACGGAGCCACTCCTTAGTTGCCCTGGCTGTGTGTTCGGGTCGTTGTCATGCTGGAAGACCCAGCCACGACCCATCTTCAGTGCTCTTACTGAGGGAAGGAGGTTGTTGGCCAAGATCTCGCGATACATGGCCCCATCCATCCTCCCCTCAATACGGTGCAGTCGTCCTGTCCCCTTTGCAGAAAAGCATCCCCAAAGAATGATGTTTCCACCTCCATGCTTCACGGTTGGGATGGTATTCTTGGGGTTGTACTCATCCTTCTTCTTCCTCCAAACACGGCGAGTGGAGTTTAGACCAAAAAGCTCTATTTTTGTCTCATCAGACCACATGACCTTCTCCCATTCCTCCTCTGGATCATCCAGATGGTCATTGGCAAACTTCAGACGGGCCTGGACATGCTCTGGCTTGAGCAGGGGGACCTTGCGTGTGCTGCAGGATTTTAATCCATGATGGCGTAGTGTGTTACTAATGGTTTTCTTTGAGACTGTGGTCCCAGCTCTCTTCAGGTCATTGACCAGGTCCTGCCGTGTAGTTCTGGGCTGATCCCTCACTTCCCTTATGATCATTGATGCCCCACGAGGTGAGATCTTGCATGGTGCCCCAGACCGAGGGAGATTGACCGTCATCTTGAACTTCTTCCATTTTCTAATAATTGCGCCAACAGTTGTTGCCTTTTCACCAAGCTGCTTGCCTATTGTCCTGTAGCCCATCCCAGCCTTGTGCAGGTCTACAATTTTATCCCTGATGTCCTTACACAGCTCTCTGGTCTTGGTCATTGTGGAGAGGTTGGAGTCTGTTTGATTGAGTGTGTGGACAGGTGTCTTTTATACAGGTAACAAGTTCAAACAGGTGCAGTTAATACAGGTAATGAGTGGAGAACAGGAGGGCTTCTTAAAGAAAAACTAACAGGTCTGTGAGAGCCGGAATTCTTACTGGTTGGTAGGTGATCAAATATGCCAAAAATCATGCAAACCCCTGAAAACAACCTAAGAAAGCCCAGCCTAAGTGAGAAAAAAAGTAACGCAAAAGTAACAGCTCATTACTATCCATAAAAAGTAACTAAGGCCGTCTGTCCACCAAAGCGTTTTTTTCCTGCGACTAGCATATTTTTCCAATTGTTTTCAATAGGAGCACCACGTTTTTAAAACGGCAGGAGCGTAACGAGGCGCTGAGCGTCTATTTCACGCTGAAGCGCTGAGTGCTCTGGCTTTTTTTACCGGTCGCCGAGAGTTGAAAAATGTTCAACTTTGGGTAAAACGCAGCGCTCATCACTGTCACTTTTTACCCAGCCATCCAATCACAGTGGAGGAGGGGCGGGACAAATACAGAACTGACCAACCGCCACATTCTGCTTGTACAGCGTCAACAGATGACAACAAACAAGCATAATAACGGAACAAAATTTTTTAAAACAAGAGCCAGAGCAAATACTTTACATTGTATCGACATTTTTATATACAAACAATACAGAAACTAACTATCTGTGAAATGAGATACTACTTACACTTCCGCGGATATTCTGTATCATAGCAAGCAAAGCTTCTCAACTGAATGCGCCATTTCCTTTCCGAACATATATTTGGCTTCAGGCACATCCCTAATTGTAACATTACTTTTAAAAGTAACTTTCCCCAATACTGCTTTTAAATGGCTGTCAGTGGAGAAAAATACCATGATCCTTTGGTCTAAACCACATCCTGTGTCTGGGCAGTTAATTTATTTAATGTAGCCTATATGTGTGTGTTGAGGATATAAGTTGTTTTAAAGAGCATGGGTTCAAATATTGAGTTGTTGAGGCACATTTTATTGACAGATTATTGCACAAGGGAGTGTAGAAATCTGGCTCAGAGCATCTGTTTACACACACACACACACACACACACACACACACACACACACACACACACACACACACACACACACACACACACACACACACACACACACACACAGACAGAGACCTGCTGTCAGGTTACTGTGCCCTCGATACCTATATAAACACAGTAGCCTTTCTTTGCTCACCTTTTTCATATATACAGCAAAAGTACATTCACTTGTGCATCAGGCATTGCACATTATGCTTAATAAGTAATAATTTACCCCATTTTGTCATCATTTACCAACTTCATGCTGTTCCAAAAGCATTTTTTTCTTCTTCTGTGGAACACAAAAAACAGATGTTTAGTAGAATGTTCATGCTGCTCTTTTCCAGGTGCTGTCAAGCTCCAAAAAAGTCTCACAATAAAAATAGTTCTGTGCACTATATTTGGAGAACCATTATTCACCAAAATATCCTCTGCTGCAGCTTTCAAATCTTATTTGCATTAACTTTGGGTAAAACGCAGCGCTCATCACTGTCACTTTTTACCCAGCCATCCAATCACAGTGGAGGAGGGGCGGGACAAATACAGAACTGACCAACCAATGAGGTTCATTCTCGTGTTGCGCAGCACGTTTGAGCTTCAGCAAGAACCAATGAGGTTCATTCTCGTGTTACGCAGCACGTTTGAGCTTCCGCAAGAACCAATGAGGTTCATTCTCGTGTTACGCAGCACGTTTGAGCTTCCGCAAGAACCAATGAGGTTCATTCTCGTGTTACGCAGCACGTTTGAGCTTCCGCAAGAACCAATGAGGTTCATTCTCGTGTTACGCAGCACGTTTGAGCTTCCGCAAGAACCAATGAGGTTCATTCTCGTGTTACGCAGCACGTTTGAGCTTCCTCAAGAACCAGTGAGGTTCATTCTCGTGTTACGCAGCACGTTAGAGCTTCAGCAAGAGCCAATGAGGTTCATTCTCGTGTTACGCAGCACGTTTGAGCTTCCGCAAAAACCAATGAGGTTAATTTTCGTCTTACGCAGCATGTTTGAGCTTCCTCAATAATTGCGCCAACAGTTGTTGCCTTTTCACCAAGCTGCTTGCCTATTGTCCTGTAGCCCATCCCAGCCTTGTGCAGGTCTACAATTTTATCCCTGATGTCCTTACACAGCTCTCTGGTCTTGGCCATTGTGGAGAGGTTGGAGTCTGTTTGATTGAGTGTGTGGACAGGTGTCTTTTATACAGGTAACAAGTTCAAACAGGTGCAGTTAATACAGGTAATGAGTGGAGAACAGGAGGGATTCTTGAAGAAAAACTAACAGGTCTGTGAGAGCCGGAATTCTTACTGGTTGGTAGGTGATCAAATACTTATGTCATGCAATAAAATGCAAATTAATTATTTAAAAATCGTACAATGTGATTTTCTGGATTTTTGTTTTAGATTCCGTCACTCACAGTTGAAGAGTACCTATGATAAAAATTACAGACCTCTACATGCTTTGTAAGTGGGCAAACCTGCAAAATCGGCAGTGTATCAAATACTTGTTCTCCCCCCTGCATGGGCCAAAAATCATGCAGACCCCTGAAAACAACCTAAGAAAGCCCAGCCTAGGTGAGAAAAAAAGTAACGCAAAAGTAACAGCTCATTACTATCCATAAAAAGTAACCAATGAGGTTCATTCTCGTGTTACGCAGCACGTTTGAGCTTCAGCAAGAACCAATGAGGTTCATTCTCGTGTTGCGCAGCACGTTTGAGCTTCAGCAAGAACCAATGAGGTTCATTCTCGTGTTACGCAGCACGTTTGAGCTTCCGCAAGAACCAATGAGGTTCATTCTTGTGTTACGCAGGACGTTTGAGCTTCCGCAAGAACCAATGAGGTTCATTCTCGTGTTACGCAGCACGTTTGAGCTTCCGCAAGAACCAATGAGGTTCATTCTCGTGTTACGCAGCACGTTTGAGCTTCCGCAAGAACCAATGAGGTTCATTCTCGTGTTACGCAGCACGTTTGAGCTTCCGCAAGAACCAGTGAGGTTCATTCTCGTGTTACGCAGCACGTTAGAGCTTCAGCAAGAGCCAATGAGGTTCCTTCTCGTGTTACGCAGCACGTTTGAGCTTCAGCAAGAGCCAATGAGGTTCATTCTTGTATGTTACGCAGCACTTTTGAGCTTCCGCAAGAACCAATGAGGTTCATTCTCGTGTTACGCAGCACGTTTGAGCTTCAGCAAGAGCCAATGAGGTTCATTCTCGTGTTACGCAGCACGTTTGAGCTTCCGCAAAAACCAATGAGGTTAATTTTCGTCTTACGCAGCATGTTTGAGCTTCCTCAAGAACCAATGAGGTTCATTCTTGTATGTTACGCAGCACGATTGAGCTTCTTCAAGAGCCAATGAGGTTCATTCTCGTGTTACACAGCACGTTTGAGCTTCCGCAAGAGCCAATGAGGTTCATTCTCGTGTTACGCAGCACGTTTGAGCTTCCTCAAGAACCAATGTGGTTCATTCTCATGTTACGCAGCACGTTTGAGCTTCCTCAAGAACCAATGTGGTTCATTCTTGTGTGTTACGCAGCACGTTTGAGCTTCTTCAAGAGCCAATGAGGTTCATTCTCGTGTTACGCAGCACGTTTGAGCTTCGTCAAGAACCAATGAGGTTCATTCTCGTGTTACGCAGCACGTTTGAGCTTCGTCAAGAACCAATGAGGTTCATTCTCGTGTTACGCAGCACGTTTGAGCTTCAGCAAGAGCCAAATGAGGTTCATTCTTGTGTTACGCAGCACGTTTGAGCTTCAGCAAGAACCAATGAGGTTAATTTTCGTGTTACGCAGCACGTTTGAGCTTCAGCAAGAGCCAATGAGGTTCATTCTCGTGTTACGCAGCACGTTTGAGCTTCCGCAAGAACCAATGAGGTTCATTCTCGTGTTAAGCAGCACGTTAGAGCTTCCGCAAGAACCAGTGAGGTTAATTTTCGTGTTACGCAGCACGTTTGAGCTTCCTCAAGAACCAATGAGGTTCATTCTTGTATGTTACGCAGCACGTTTGAGCTTCTTCAAGAGCCAATGAGGTTCATTCTCGGGTTACGCAGCACGTTAGAGCTTCCGCAAGAACCAATGAGGTTCATTCTCGTGTTACGCAGCACGTTTGAGCTTCCTCAAGAACCAATGAGGTTCATTCTTGTGTGTTATGCAGCATGTTTGAGCTTCCTCAAGAACCAATGAGGTTCATTCTTGTGTGTTACGCAGCACGTTTGAGCTTCTTCAAGAGCCAGTGAGGTTCATTCTCGTGTTAAGCAGCACGTTTGAGCTTCGTCAAGAACCAATGAGGTTCATTCTCGTGTTACGCAGCACGTTTGAGCTTCTTCAAGAGCCAATGAGGTTCATTCTTGTGTTACGCAGCACGTTTGAGCTTCAAGAACCAGTGAGGTTCATTCTCGTGTTACGCAGCATGTGCGAGCTTCCGCAAGAGCCAGTGAGGTTCATTTTCGTGTTACGCAGCAATTTTGAGCTTCTTCAAGGGCCAATGAGGTTCATTCTTGTGTGCTACGCAGCAGGTTCGGTTGAGCTTCTGTTTATATTCGCTGATCAATGTTTAAAATGTTCAATGTTTTGAATAAAAGCCTAAATTCAATCTGTTCATCATATAAAGCGATCGAGTCTCTTCAGAAAATTTTGACTATACTGTTCAATTCATATGGATTAGCTTTACGATTTCTTTATGAACTTTTTGAAGTGGTAGTTGCGTAGCTGTCAATGGAGGGACAGAAATCTCTCAGATTTAATTTAAAATATCTTAATTTGTGTTCTAAAGATGAACGAAAGTCTTATGGGTTTGGAACAACATGAGGGTGAGTAAATTATGATTTTGGGTGAACTAACCCTTTAATTGTTTTACAATAAGATCTATAACATGCATTTAGAAAATATATGGTGAATTTTCATTTAATTTCATTCTATATCTCTTTCTGTATCCCAGCAAAGAAAAAGAAACCCAAAAGAAACCCTCTTGTGTGAGCTTGAAATGGTGAAATGCATCTTCCTGCCTGGAATATTATCAAACCACAGTCAATCTTTTGGTCTGCAGCACTTAATGAAAACTCTTGAAAAGGCTTTAGCCTCCCACTCTCTAAACAACTTTGCTTTAATCGTTTGGCCTTCTGGCATCTCCCTTTTGATCAGCTTCATTTCAAAACTGTTACTTAGCAACACACACAGGCATAATAGACCATCCGCTGATACAGGACACTGAATGATAACTAAGTAAATAAAATAAATAAACTTCTGTGTGTTTATTTATCTATATATCTATCATCATTGGCTTAATGTCATGCCATACACTTCCCCTTCTGCTGTGTATCTGATTTGTGATTGCATGCCATGATGTAAGATTAGCAAACATGCAGATTTGATCACAAAAGCACCAGACGGTGTGAGGTGTTCTCCGGGTTATTCATCTGCTGGGACACGATTAGATGTGTGGTGAATGTGGGCGCATGTGTGTTTGAGAGATGTACATGCCAATCTTTCTCAGAGTTGCCATGGTGAGGAGGTCCCCCATCAGATATACAGGGTGAGATTATGAGACCCAAAAGAGCATTTGTGCACCCGTCTACCTGATTCGGAATGGTCTACCAGGCATTTTATTCTACATGGCAGATCTTTTTTTTTTTTTATGTCAAAGCATATAACAACACTAGAGAATACTGGGGAAAAGAAGACTTCAAAGAAGGAAAACATTTCATAATTAGTTTGTTCAGTCCAACCAAAGATTTTTTTTGCCTGCTTTTTATTATCAAGAATGTAAATGGTTTTATGTTTAGAAAATTGGAAAACCAAATTGTTGAAAATAAAAAATATAGAATAATACAAAATAAAATAAGAATATTTTATAAATATTTTCTGTTTTATTTTTATTGTAACATTAATATTTTGTTAAAATATTTATATTTTATTCATTTTCATTTAGATTAATATTAAATAAATAATTTTCATTAATATTAGCATTGACAACATAGTTAAAAAAATTCTATCATGAACATAACATTTTTTATGTTTATAAAAATGGAAAACCAAAATGTTGAAAATAAAAATATATATAATACAAATTAAAATATTAATATTTTATTACATTTTTTAAGTTTTATTTTTTCTCTCTTTTCTATTTTTTCTTACTTTATTTTATTTTGATAGTTTTTGATAATATTAATTAAATTATTTTCATCAATATTAATAGCGTTGTCCTGGCTGATTTTTGGATATAGTTGGAACAGGAAAATTTGTTATTAAATAGTTTCTTGTATAATCTTGTCCTTGCCTTGCCTTTTTGCTTCTTGGCACACAGAAAAAAACGTCCTCCCCACATCATTATAGCTTTGCATTATATGAATTATGGATATGAAACATATGACAAAAATCTATAAATAATGAATAAATAATATTAAATAAAGAAGTAATAATAAATTATTCAGTATGAATGTCAGCTTTTTTTTTTTTTTAAGTAAAAACTGAATTTAAAAGTTTTCATGGCCAAACACTCAAACATTTGGTATCACTGTAAAGCCTCTGTAAGATATTCCTGGGCTAAACATATTGCACATATGGTCTCAGAGAAATTACCAATGTGAAAAAGAGTGAACAAATGTGCTGGGTCACAGGAGGCTAGAGGACAACTTTGGTAAAAAGTGTCACAGTTTACCCCACTCTCCACTAACAGTCAATACAGGTTCTTCTGATTAGAGAATACACTGCCGCTCTGATGTGTGCTAGACGTTGCAGGGGGGAAAGTAAACACGTCCATTCAGATCAGCCTAACCTGGCACCTCTCCTCTGTAATGTTTGAGAGAAACAGAGAGTGCAAGGGAGCAAACAGGGGAATAAAGGTCTAAAGGACAAACTGAGCTTCCTTTTAGTCCAGGCAGACGGAGACGAAAACACCATAAACTGGAAGCCGGGTATGTTTTGCTTTATATTCTTTAATACGGACTACTGTAGAGTTTAAATTAATTCTCTTTGTCATCTCATTTCAGTACAATGCGAATATGCACACGTCGACGTTCACAGACACTGCGTATGTGGCTATTAATTGTCTTCCTGAGTCTGCATTTGCTTGTGGTTTCACTTGTCCTGTCCACGTACCACACTTCTTGTGAGCCCCGCTCGCACCCTGACATCCAGACCTCCATCAGCTTCTTCATTCAGAATACATCAACTTCAACAAACACAATGGCTGCTGCAGGAAGTAACACCCTGGAGGTGGAAATAGACAGCGCAGCAGACGACCTTGCCAAACTGGAGGCTCTGTACTCCCACCCGCTGTATAATATGCCCACCCCACCTGTGCCTGATGGTGATTTGTTGCTGAAAGTACGAACGAAAAGAAAAGAGGAAGGGAGTAGCACACAGCAGTGGTGAGGAATATATGACATCATTTATTTTTTTATTAGTTTTGGCTACACGTAGATTTGCTTCTTCTAATCCAGGCTATATAGTAAAACCTACTTGTATATGCGTTTTGTTCGAGCGGATCACAAGTAGATGAGGGAGACACATTCCTGTTTACACTTGGTGTTTTTATTCGTCTCTTTTGTCCACTTTCGACCACTTCTGTTCTGATATCTTCGAGGGGAGGGTCTATGGGCATAAATGTATGGGCTTTTTCAGATCTTTCGATCTAATGGACGAAATAAGCTCACGCAATTTACACATGAATGCAAAAGGAGACAATGGAAAACAACGGAGCACATTAGCTTTCGTTTCTGCTCTGACAGCCGCAAGACCACGCCGAACGCTGTGAGTGTGTGTTAGAAATCAGGAATGGTGAGAGAACATTGTGCTTGGTACGTTTTTCGTCTTCAAACCAAACCAAACTTCTTCAAACTTCTTTTATCTTTATTCTTTTATCCGACAAAGTTTAAATCCCGTCTGGCTAGCGTGCTTCCCATAATGTTTACGCGTTAGGTCAGTAGGTGGAGAGTAGGCAGTCTTTTGTGGCTGTTTGAACACATTTGACCACATCAGCATTTACACTACGAAAGCAAATGCATTTTCAACTACCTCTGGTAGTGGTCGAAAGTGGACAAGCTCAAAACTTGACTTCGTTTACACCTGTATTTAGCATCGTCCACTTGTGAGCCACTCGACAAAAACGCTTCTTAATACCGGGTGTAAACAGGGCCAATGATTCAGAATAACTGGTTCACGAATCAGTCTGAATCAAGATAATCACGACCGAAAAATATTCATTTTTTGTGTGATGCTGCATCCTGGCCTCTAAATGTCAGTATAAAGTTCAAGACTGCTGCCATATCAGCCATCAAAACAAACATAATTACTTGGTGCACCTTTAATTATGACTACTGTACAGTCAAAAACACAAGTGATTCTCTTTCTTAGGCTAAGTGCCAATGAGGACGGTTATGATCCTATCCTCTGGAACGCCAGTGCTGAGACACATCCGCCTTGGCTCCGGTTTCACCTTGGTATATCTCGCTGGCAGATGTATCAGCACAAAGATCCCAATCTGTCAGCGCTGACTCAGCAACTGGCATCCCACCGCATCGTCAGTGCAGGTAGGTGACCTTAAATTTTGCAAGGCAAGGCCTTTATATGAGAAAGAAGGAGGGAGGTGGATGAGAGGTGCATAGAAGTTTCCACCTCCCAGTAATTGTGAGACTAAGTTTAAAGTAAAATCACATTGTGAGGTTTAAAAAGCAGTTCAACCATGGCAACTGCCAAAATAGATTTAACAGCATTTAACAGCTACGCTGCTGCTGGAAAATGCGCATGGTGTTTTCTGACATGATGTTTTCTGCTAAAACATTCTCAAAATTACAGGGATTAGGAAGGAAAAGTAGGGAAAAGCTTAGTAGAAGATCTAGACAGGTGGTGTTACGGGCTAAAGAAAATTCTCTTGGCTCAGTATTGAACTGGACCAGGTTAATATGAAAATAAGATATATAAGATTGGATATAGATAGGAAAGAGAGATTAATTGGTTGAACTGAATTTATGAATGAGAAGTCGCAATTGTGAGACTGAAAGTCAAAATTATAAGAAACAATTGTTGCAAATGTGAGAATTAAAGTTGTAATTGTTATATATAAAGTCACATTTACAGGTTTTTGTGGTACTTTTCAGTGCAAAAATCAGGTGGAACGCAGCTGAAGTTGGTGATGTCATTTCGTAATTATGGACAGGCACTCTTCAAACCCATGAAGTGAGACCCAAGCATGTGCTTCTTTGTACAACAAATCATTATATTTGTCTATTTGTGCATGTATATGAGTAGTTTAAGTGCCTGTTGAGACATTTTCTATTTGCTTATTAATTACTAAAAGCATTCAGTGCTATAATGAGTGAGACATTTTGATTTAAACCACAGACTTTTAGATCACTTTTCACTAAGAACTAAGGGGCTGTTCATACAGAATGCATAAGTACAGTATTTGCATTCCACTACACTTCTTTTCCATTATTTTTGTTTATAAACACGTGCTAGACAGATACACTATATTGCCAAAAGTATTGGGACACCCCTCCAAATCATTTAATTTAGGTGTTCCATTCACTTCTATGGCCACAGGTGTATAAAATCAAGCACCTAGTCATGCAGACTGCTTCTACAAACATTTGTGAAAGAATGGGTCGCTCTCAGGAGCTCAGTGAATTCAAGCGTGGTACCGTGATAGGTTGCCACCTGTGCAATAAGTCCATTCATGAAATTTCCTCACTACTAAATATTCCACGGTCAACTGTTAGTGGTATTATAACAAAGTGGAAGCAATTGGGAACAACAGCAACTCAGCCACAAAGTTGTAGGCCACGTAAAATCACAGAGCGGGGTCAGCACATGCTGAGGTGCACAGTGCACAGAAGTCGCCAACTTTCTGCAGAGTCAATAGCTACAGACCTCCAAACTTCGTGTGGCCTTCAGATTAGCTCATGAACAGTGCGTAGAGAGCTTCATGGAATAGGTTTCCATGGCCGAGAAGCTGCATCCAAACCTTACATCACCAAGTGCAATGCAAAGCATCGGATGCAGTGGTGTAAAGCACGCCGCCACTGGACTCTAGAGCAGTGGAGACGAGTTCTCTGGAGTGACGAATCACGCATCTCTGTCTGGCAATCCAATGGATGAGTCTGGGTTTGGTGGTTGCCAGGAGAACGGTACTTGCCTGACTTCATTGTGCCAAGTGTAAAGTTTGGTGGAGGGGGGATTATGGTGTGGGGTTGTTTTTCAGGGGTTGGGCTTGGCCCCTTAGTTCCAGTGAAAGGAACTCTTAATGCTTCAGCATACCAAGATATTTTGGACAATTTCATGCTCCCAACTTTGTGGGAACAGTTTGGGGATGGCCTCTTCCTGTTCCAACATAACTGCGCACCGGTGCACAAAGCAAGGTCCATAAAGACATGGATGAGCGAGTTTGGTGTAAGTCCTCCAGTCCTGACCTCACAGAGTCCTGATCTCAACCTGATAGAACACCTTTGGGATGAATTAGAGTGGAGACTGTGAGCCAGGCCTTCTCGTCCAAAATCAGTGCCTGACCTCACAAATGTGCTTCTAGAAGAATAGTGTACACTATATTGCCAAAAGTTTTGGGACGCCTGCCTTTACATGCACATGAACTTCAATGACATCCCATTCTTAATCCATAGGGTTTAATATGGAGTTGGCCCACCCTTTGCAGCTATAACAGCTTCAACTCTTCTGGGAAGGCTTTCCACAAGGTTTAGGAGTGTGTTTATGGGAATTTTTGACCATTCTTCTAGAAGCGCATTTGTGAGGTCAGCCACTGATGTTGGACGAGAAGGCCTGGCTCGCAGTCTCCACTCTAATTCATCCCAAAGGTGTTCTATCGGGTTGAGGTCAGGACTCGCTCATCCATGTTCTGTTGGAACAGGAAGAGGCCATCCCCAAACTGTTCCCACAAAGTTGGGAGCATGAAATTGTCCAAAATGTATTGGTATGCTGAAGCATTAAGAGTTCCTTTCACTGGAACTAAGGGGCCAAGCCCAACCCCTGAAAAACAACCCCACAAATCAAATCAAATCAAATCACCTTTATTTATATAGCGCTTTTTACAATGGCAATTGTTTCAAAGCAGCTTCACAGTGGTAACAGGAAAATAATGCAACGGAATTTGATTCGGCTGTACAGCCGCTCTGGTGAAAACGGTGATATCATCCAGCTCATTTCAATTATCATATAGTGTCAATGCGGGCAGATCAGTAATATAGTTGAAATTTAGGTGTCCCCAACTGAGCAAGCCAAAAGCCAAAGGCGACGGTGGCAAGGAACCAAAACTCCTTCAGGGCCAGAATGGAGAAAAAAACCTTGGGAGAAACCAGGCTCAGTCGGGGTGCCAGTTCTCCTCTGGCCGACGAACAAATAGTGTATGATTATGATTCTGGCAACATTACAGGTCAGAAGTCATATTAGATAAATAGATATTCGTAGGATTATTCGAAAGATTGGAGTTGTCACGGCGGGGACGGGTTTAATGAGGATGTCGTGTCGATGCGGCATTTACAGGGGGGGGTTTAATTGACACTATTGTCTCTACAGACACTTCAGGGATATGGTCGTCATGTCCAGGCTAAGGTCCACCATCTGGTCTGGATACGGCCCGGATCCGGCCGACTGCAGTAAACCTCGGGATAAACAGAGAGACTAACATTAGCGTAGATGCCATTCTTCTTATGATGTAACGAGTACATTAGGTGTTATTGGAAGTGTTCCCGGTTCCGGCTGACCTAGTTAATTCAGCCTAAAACAGTCATTTAACTGATTTGAATAATAGAAATAAAAATGTTTTATGTGTATGCCATAGTAAAGAGATGTGTTTTTAGTCTAGATTTAAACTGACAGAGTGTGTCTGCTTCCCGAACAATGCTAGGAAGACTGTTCCAGAGTTTAGGTGCTAAATAGGAAAAGGACCGACCGCCTGCAGTTGATTTTGATATTCTAGGTATTATCAACTGGCCAGAATTTTGAGACCGCAATAGACGTGATGGAGTATAATGCGTTAAGAGCTCGCTCAAGTACTGGGGCGCTAAACCATTTAGTGCTTTGTAAGTAATCAGCAAGATTTTAAAATGTATATGATGTTTAATAGGGAGCCAATGCAGTGTTGCCAGAACCGGGCTAATATGGTCATACTTCCTGGTTCTAGTAAGAACTCTAGCTGCTGCGTTTTGGACCAGCTGCAGTTTATTTATTAAGCGAGCAGGGCAACTACCCAGTAGAGCATTACAATAATCTAGCCTTGAGGTCATGAACGCATGAACTAACTGTTCAGTATTTTGCATTGAAAGCATGTGCCGTAATTTAGATATATTTTTAAGATGGTAGAATGCAGTTTTACAGATGCTAGAAATGTGGCTTTCAAATGAGAGATTGGTATCAAAGAGCACACCCAGGTTCCTAACTGACGACGAGGACTTGACAGAGCAGCCATCGAGTGTTAGACAGTATTCTAGGTTACTACTTGTGGAGTTTTTTTGTCCAATGATTAAAAATTCAGTTTTTTCTGAATTAAGTTGCAGGAAATTACTAGTCATCCAATTTTTTATATCAGCTATACATTCTGTTAATCTTGTGAATTGGTAAGTTTCGTCAGGGCGTGAAGAAATATAGAGCTGAGTATCGTCAGCATAACAATGAAAATTAACGCCATGCTTCCTAATAATATCTCCCAGTGGTAGCATGTACAGGGTGAAAAGCAACGGTCCTAGCACTGAGCCCTGCGGTACTCCATACTGAACTTGTGTTCGGTGTGACATCTCTTCATTTACTGCTACAAACTGATAACGGTCAGATAAGTATGATTTAAACCATGCCAATGAAGTTCCACTAATGCCAACATAATTTTCGAGTCTATTCAAAAGAATGTTGTGGTCGATAGTATCGAATGCAGCGCTAAGATCGAGTAACACTAATAGAGATATACAACCACGATCGGATGATAAGAGTAAATCATTTGTAACTCTAATGAGAGCAGTCTCAGTACTATGATACGGTCTAAATCCTGACTGGAAATCCTCACAGATACCATTTCTTTCTAAAAAAGAGCATAATTGTGAGGACACTGCCTTTTCTAGTATTTTTGACAGAAAGGGTAGATTTGAGATTGGCCTGTAATTGACTAATTTTGTAGGATCAAGTTGCGGTTTTTTAATAAGTGGTTTAATAATAGCCAACTTAAAAGTTTTCGGTACATATCCTAATGTCAAGGATGAATTAATGATATTAAGGAGAGGATCTATGACCTCTGGAAGCATCTCTTTTAGTAGTTTAGTCGGTATGGGGTCGAGCATACATGTTGTTGATTTTGATGATTTAACGAGTTTAGCCAATTCTTCTTCTCCTATAGCAGTGAATGAATGTAATTTTTCCTCAGTGACACTACAATGCACTGTCTGATGTGATACTGTTGTAGACGGCTGCATGGTTATAATTTTTTCCCTAATATTATCAATCTTACAAGTAAAGAAGTTCATAAAGTCATTACTGCTGTGCTGTTTACAAACATCTGAAGGTGATGCTTTATCTTTGGTTAATTTAGCCACTGTATCGAATAAATACCTAGGGTTGTGTTTGTTTTCTTCTAAGAGAGTCGAGAAAAAAAGCAGATCTAGCAGTTTTTAGGGCCTTTCTGTATGCAATCATGCTCTCTTTCCACGAAATGCGAAAAACTTCTAGTTTTGTTTTCTTCCAGCTGCGCTCCATTTTTCTGGCTGCTGTTTTAAGGGCCCGGGTGTGCTCGTTGTACCACGGCGTTGGACTATTTTCTTTAATCTTCTTTAAGCGCCGGGGAGCAACTGTGTCTAAAGTGCTGGAAAAGAGAGAGTCAATAGTTTCTGTTGCAACATCGAGTTCCTCTAGGCTATCTGGGATGCTGAGGAGATGAAACTGATGAGGAAGATTATTTACAAAGAAATCTTTAGTCGCAGCAGTGATAGTCCTGCCATATTTGAAGCGAGGGGACGGCTTTGCAGCCTTTGCTAAATTAAGTGTACATGATACTAGGTAATGATCTGAGATGCCATCGCTCTGCTGCAGAATTTCAATGGTATCAACATTTATTCCATGTGACAGTATTAGGTCTAACGTATGATTACGGCGATGAGTGGGTCCTGACACGTGTTGCCTTACTCCAATAGAGTTTAGAATGTCTCTAAATGCCAATCCCAATGCGTCTTTTTCATTGTCTACATGGATATTAAATCACCAACAATTAGGACTTTATCTGCAGCCAGTACTAACTCTGATAGAAAATCAGCAAATTCTCTGGTAAAGTCTGTATGGTGCCCTGGTGGCCTATATACAGTAGCCAGCACAAATGCCAAACGGGATTTATCAATTTCACTACATAACGTTACATAAAGCACCAAAACTTCAAAGGAATTATATTTGAAACTAGACTTGTGAGTAATACCGAAGATATTATTATAAATTACAGCAACACCTCCCCCTTTACCTTTCAGACGCGGCTCGTGTTTATAACAATAATCTTGGGGGGTGGACTCATTTAAAGTAATGTAATCGTCAGGTTTTAGCCAGGTTTCTGTCAAACACAGCACATCTAGGTTATGATCTGTAATCATATCATTAACAATAAGCGCTTTTGAGGAAAGGGATCGAATATTCAGCAGCCCGAGCTTTATCATTTGATCATCTGTATTATATCTGTTGTTTATTTGTTGGACATCAATTAAATTTTTACCGTTGAATGGTTTTGATGGTTTTTTGTATTTACTAATTCGTGGAACAGACACAGTCTCTATGTGATAATATCTAGGTGAAAGAGTCTCTATGTGCTGGGATTTATCTGACTTCTGTGACGTGAGACAGCTAGCAGGCAGTCGGGTAAGCCAGTCCGTCTGCTTCCTGACCTGGGCCCCAGTTAGTCAAGGTTTAGCTCTAAGACTATGTGCCAAATTACTAGAGAGAAGAGCGGCACCATCCCAGGAAGGATGAATACCATCTTTTTTCAACAGGTCAGGTCTGCCCCAAAAGCTTTTCCAATTGTCTGTGAACCCTATGTTATTTTGCGGACACCACTTAGACAACCAGCCATTGAGTAATGATAGTCTGCTAAGTATCTCATCACTCCTTTTAACGGGGAGGGGACCAGAGCAAAAAACGTCATCTGCCATCGTACTTGCGAGTTTACACACCTCTTTAATGTTAATTTTGGTGATCTCCGACTGGCGAAGTCGAACATCATTTGTGCCGACGTGAATAATAATCTTAGAGAATTTACGATTAGCATTAGCCAGCACTTTTAAATTTGCTTTGATGTCAGGCGCTCTGGCTCCCGGTAAACATGTGACTATGGTGGCTGGTGTCTCTATTTTCACGTTCCGTGTAATAGAATCGCCAATAACTAGGGCACTTTCAACAGGATTCTCAGTGGGTGCATCACTGAGTGGGGAGAACCTGTTTGATGTTCTAATCAGAACGGAAGAGTGGTTTTTTGATCCGCGACTATGCCGTCTCACCGTCACCCAGTTGCCCTGCTGCACGGGCTCTACAGCCGGAACCGAACAATGTACAGAGTTCACTAAGCTATTCGCATCCAAAGCAGTGTCTAAAGCTGTTACATTCTCACTACTCTCAAATAAAGTCTGGATGCGTGTCTCTAATTCTGAAATCTTCTCCGTCAGCCTGACTATCTCCTTACATTTATCACATGTGAAGCCCTGTTCGCCAACGGAGAAAGATATACTAAACATGAAACATGCAGTGCAAGTGACAATGACAGGAGAAGAAGACATGGCTTACCGTATTTGTTGATTAATCCAATTTACCACAGTTGTTTGATGGAGTCTATTTACTAATCCAATTTACCACAGTTGTTTGATGGAATCTATTTACTAATCCAACTCACCACAGTAGTTTAATGAACTCAGAAAACAAGAGACCCGAGTGCAGAGATGGCAAGCTACCAGGCTAGCGAAATGCTAATGCGTGATAGTGATTTAGATTAAAAGCTAGCGGTGTCAGATTTAATGTGGTAGGCAATATTAGACAATATATGGTGATGGGTAAATTATATTTAGCAGTTTAAACAACAGGGAATGATATCAAATAAAGATTCAAAAGCAAGCAGAGCACACGCGAGCACAGCAGTCAGAAGGACAAACAGGAGGCAGACAGGAGCAATCGATCAAACAGGAGCAATCCTCAAAAAAAACCCCACACCATAATCCCCCCTCCACCAAACTTTACACGTGGCACAATGCAGTCAGGCAAGTACCGTTCTCCTGGCAACCGCCAAACCCAGACTCGTCCATCGGATTGCCAGACAGAGAAGCGTGATTGGTCACTCCAGAGAACACGTCTCCACGGCTCTAGAGTCCAGTGGCGGCGTGCTTTACACCACTGCATCCGACGCTTTGCATTGCACTAGGTGATGTAAGGCTTGGATGCAGCTTCTCGGCCATGGAAACCCATTCCATGAAGCTCTCTACACACTGTTCTTGAGCTAATCTGAAGGCTAACCTATCACGGTACCACACTTGAATTCACTGAGCTCCTGAGAGTGACCCATTCTTTTACAAATGTTTGTGGAAGCAGTCTGCATGCCTAGGTGCTTGATTTTATACACCTTTGGCCATGGAAGTGATTGGAACCTGAATTCAATGATTTGGAGGGGTGTCCCAATACGTTTGGCAATATAGTGTATGTTTAACCATTGCACTTGTGTCTTTTGCAGCATCTCACATATGACATGGCGGTCTAAAAATGCAGCGCTCAGGTTAAAAAGGTATTTGCGCCTTTTCAGTTTGACTGACCTGCGTCACATTTTTAAATGCAAAAAAAAGTTTTCTGTTAAAACAGGCCCCAACCAGCATTTAAAAACATGACACACAGGACAATGGAATAAAATATGCAAATGGAATGAAAAATGCAAGGTAGAGATGCATTTTTCAAAAGATGTACTACTTTTAACTTGAGCGGCGCATTTTTAGAACGTTGGGTCATGTGCAACAGTCAAACACTGGAAAATGCAATGAAAAACAATGGCAATGCCGTACAGTGGAATGCAAAATTGTGCAGTTGTTGTTCTATTGAGCAATCTCTTAGACATTGTAAGGTAACAGTAAAGCAGCTCAGATATGTTAATGTAATTCAAGATCATTCTCGTTTAACTGAAGACAGGAACGGCATGAGGAGACCAATGTGAATCTGTATTATTTCTCTGACTTCGAGAGGCACAATGCTGAAATCGCAGCCTTCCACCTGGACAGGTAAGAGAGACTGTATATTACATGTACAGCCATATAATTTATTTGTAAATTAATTGTTTTTATGAGTCAGTTCTTTTCAGTGAATCAGTTAAACCTATTTGATTCCCTCTGAATCAAAAATGATTTTAAAAAATCCTTATCCAGTAATCAAAAGTTGATAATGTAATAAGCAGCGTTTGGGAAAGTTTTTTTTTTTTAAAGTAATGCGTAAAAAGTAACTAATTGCGTTACTTAGTTACTTGTTATGGAAAGAAATGCATTATGTCACTTTTGCGTTACTTTTCCTCACCTGAGCTGGACTTGCTTGTTTGTTTTTAATTCAAAAAAGTTATATTTTTGGCAAACGTAAAGGCCCTTTCACACCAAAAGTAAAATTAATAGGTCTCAGGATGAAGGAAATGGAAATTTACGCCTGTACAGCAGAGGGCGCAGCTCAATCAAACCTTCACCTGTGCTGCCATTCTGGATTGCAGAAGAATAGGACACAGGAGATAAAAGTTCAACACTCTTAATTCAGAAATAAAAACAAAACATTAAACACAAATGTGATGTTTATCTAAAGTAATTTTTTCTTATTAGTTATTTGAGTTGGATCATCAAAGGTCAGCAGCAAAAACATTGCTTAATAAAGTGAGATTAAATACATAAAGTATATTTGTATTTTTAACATATTGCAGGTTTGCGTAATATTCTGAGTTTGCATTTCACTGTTTTTATTCATTTTGAGGAATACTGAATCTGTTTTTGTACAAGTGAGATGAGTAAATGCATACTCACATTTAGTCCTACTAAATGATGGTTACTACAATAACCATCATATTCACACAGCGCACACAAAACTTACTCCCAATTTCTCTCAACATGGGGACAGGAGAGGTGTCAGTCAATAAATGGGAAAACAAAGTAACTTGCGTTGCTTATTTGAAAAACTAACTCAGATATTTTGTTGTCAATTTAAAAGTAATGTGTTACTTTACTAGTCACTTGAAAAAAGTAATCTGATTGTAATGTGTTACCCCCCAACAGTTGTAATAAGATCATGTGACATTAAAATAACAGCTATTTGAAACTGTTAACTTTTGAATATTTTCTGCTATTTTACATACTAGTTTTTTATAGTAGGCATTATACTGCACATTCTGTATTCTATTCTGAACATCTGAACTCTTTCTCTATCACAATAAGGATACTGGGTTTCAGGAGGGTGCCTCCAGTGGTTGGGAGGCTTATTAATGTAATAAAAGAGATCAAAGACATCACCACTGACCATAAACTGGTTACAACATTTTTCACTTCCCCAGGTTTGTCCCACTTGACTCATATCATCCTCCATCACTTCTTCTGAAACATGGTGTATTTGTAAGTCACCATTTGTCTTTCTCTTTCTGCAGTGGGGAATGTGTGTTTTTACGGTCAGTGTTCCTATTACTGCTCTACGGAGCATGCTATCTGTGGGTGTCCCATCATGATTGAGGGGTCTTTGGCTGCTATGCTGCCAGACCTGTCGTTGGCACAGCGCCGCTCATGGAAGAGCCCCTGGAAACGGTCCTACAGCCGAAGCAATCTGGCTCTGTGGGTGGAGTGTGTGTTTGTGTTATTTAAAGGGATAGTTCACCCAAAAAATTCAAATTTGTCATTATTTACTCACCCTCATGTCATTCTAAATCTTTATGATTATTCTGTTGAACACAAAAGAAGATATTTTGGAATTTGTTGGATTTTTTCCCCCTAATACAGTGAAAGTCAATGGGGTCCAAAGTTGCTTTCTGGACCCCACTGACTTTCAAAATATCTTCTTTGTTGTGTTTTTATACGCATTTACAGTGTGCGTTTCACAATGGAGAAACCACAGTAGCTAACCAATGATTATTTCTGTAACAGGTGGGAGACAGAGACCAACTACTGTGACTCAATAAAAAAGTCTCCTCCCTATGACCGAGGCACTCGATTGGTGGATCTGATTGACATGAGCATTCTGGACTTTCTCATGAGTAAGTAATGGTTCAGTTCAGATGACTCAAAGGGTGAACATTATAAAAATGTACCATGGTTTTCTATGTTTAATATGAACTCGAACCATGACATTCTTTGAAATACCTTGGTGTAACATGTCAGTATATGTAATGTATTGTTGCATATACTGTCAAAGATACATCCTAGGATGCGCTGGGACACATCTTCAGTGATGTTCCTGGGGTCATTGGGCGTTTATGGTCTTTCAACATCATACGCCCTCACCCAGGTGACCCAGCCAGGGTTGATCAGACCCTGACTTGGGTCCCAGCAGCACTGGCCCACAGATCACTTCTCTTAAGCCACAGCCATCTGGGGCCCTTTCTGCAGCCTCCACAGCGGACTTGATGGCTTTTCTCTTCGCAGCCCCTTACAAAGCACCTTACACAGCGACCGAACAGCAAAGCCCCTACACCCATCTTCGATGGGCTCACAGCGTGCCTTCCAGCCCGCCCTTCTGCACTCCTCCACCAGCTCCTGATACTTGGACCGCTTCCGTTCATTTGCCTCCCCTATGCGGTCCTTCCAGGGAACTGTAAGCTCTATCAAGAGCACCTGCTTCAAAGTGGCTGATGTTATCACCAAGTCTGGCCTCAATCCAGTTGCCACGATGTGGACAGGGAACTTGAGCTGCCTCCCCAGATCGACTTGAAGCTCCCAGTCCGAAGCCGAGGTGAAGAGCCCAGCTGCAGGCTTGGGCTGTGAATGTGGCTGTTCCCCGGCTTTGACAAACGTGATGTTCCTCCGGTGGCAGGCTGGCAGCCGTGCGTATTGTTGTCCATAGCTTTGGAGACGGACTCTGTAATAGACTTGATTGTGCCGCCAGCGGTAGCGGCCCTCCCCCAGGGCTGTTGGGCAGCTGCTTAAGATGTGCTCTAGGGAACCCCTCCCAGGGCACAGAGGACATGCTGGTGAGTCATTCCTACCCCAAATGTGGAGATTTACTGGGCTAGGAAGGACATCATAGACCGCTCAGGGATCTGCCTGCCAGATCTCGGTCCATGAGAACTTCTTCTCCAGCGCACCCTCCCACTTTGTCCACGCTCCCTGCTGTCGCATGCCCACCATCCTGCAGGTCCTTTCCTCTTTAGCACAAGCCCGCATTCTACAGGACTTGGTGCCGTCGGTCCCTACCATGGGCCTTATCATAGCGAGGTTGTGGGTACTAATGAATGATGTAATGAATAATGATAATAATTCAGTATGGTAGGCCAGTACTTCTTTTTTTTCAGTATGTTGTTACAAACCTGTATAACTTGTGGATCACAGAAGATTTTGACATACAATAATTTTGGAACCTGTTGACTTTCATTGAGCTGATGTAAACTGTCATACTACACTTTATCTGCCTCTCTTTTTTGTTTGTTTTCCTTATACTTACCATCTACCATCTTCAGGTAACATGGATAGGCACCACTATGAAACATTTGAGAAGTTTGGCAATGACACATTTCTCATACATTTAGACAATGGGAGAGCGTGAGTATTCAAAATCAATAGTCCAAGAGGTTTTCTGATGATGTTTTGTTTGGCTCAGTTTGAATGGGCATGATGCTTCTGTTTGTAACTGATGTGTGTGTTATAGGTTTGGACGTCACTCCAAAGATGAACCTTCTATTTTGGCTCCTCTTGTGCAGTGCTGCAGGTAGAGTGTTACATAAGTAACAATTTAAGGGTGTTGAGTTTTTTATCTGCTTCTTATTTCCTCGTTCTTCCACTCAGGGTCCGCCGTTCCACGTTGCTTCGTTTACGTCTGCTCTCTCTCCCGCCGTATCGGTTGAGCAATGTCATGCGCGCATCTTTGTCTCAGGATCCCCTTGCAGCGGTGGCACCCCTCCTCACTGAGCCACATCTTTCCGCTCTTGATCGTCGCCTGGCAACAGTCATTCAAACTATCCAGGACTGTCTGCAGCAGCATCAACATCACAGTGATGTCATATATGATGACATCACTGATTACCCTGGGGCTTGATGTGATATTATTTAGATGTTGTGTTGTATAACCAGTCAATTACACATTATATGGTTGTAAATGAATGTTAAATAAAGTGGATTATTACCATCTGGGACCAGAAGACAAATTGTTTGCATGTAAAATATAAATCATAAATATTATATTAGTACCAAACTCTCAGCAAAGCCATTTCAGCTGGCATAACATCATTTAAATAAATAAATACATTATCCAATTGTCATTCTTATATATCTTCATATTATCGTCAGTGTAAATGTCATTTGACCATTGAGAATTTATTTACAAGCAAAGCGTGAATCTGAGCTTACTTACTAGATTCAGTGTGAAAGTATTACAATATAAAAATATAGTCAACAGATTTTAGTAAAAGACCTGCCTATCTCTAAATATCAGAAATTTTGATCCATTTATGATAAAGGAAGATCATTTTAGGTTGTAAAATGTCATGTGGTGCGACTCCCCCAAAACGTAATGTTTATGAATTAATACAGTTTCATCACATGACGTTTCATTAAATCATTGAATTAACTTTTATTGAGAATGGTGTAAAGGTTTTCAAAACCATATGAAATCAACAAACACTTTTTTGTAAATTTGAAACATGTTTGGGAAACGTAAAGCCTAAAAGTGAATTTGAAGCTCTAAAACATGAAGATGCTCATGTAGTGGGTATTGAACTGCAGCTAACCAACAACAAGTGGGTAGAGGTTTTCTTCAGAAAAAGGAAGTAAGTAAGATGATCTGTTTGCCTGGTCAGCTTTAGACGTTGACAGCACTTTGGCGACAGCATTGGAGCTTCTTCATAGTTGGAGAAATCTGCAACATAAAAAGTGTACATGTAAATCTTATTTAAATTAGTTTTAAGAAAATTGTCAAATTAACATTTCTTTAACCAATTTCTAACTCTGTTCTGTCTGTAGGCAGTGTGCCCACTATAGAGTATGCACCCCTGCACATAAGCACTGTTCACTCAGCGCCACAAAAGCACACAGATTATCCCCTGTTGGCTCCCTCGCCGGCTCGCGCGGGGCGTGTTCTAAATGTAGATTGCGCGCCACTACACATTAGCGCTGTTCCTACAGTGTCACAAGCACAAAACAGCCGGGCGCCCGGCTCCTTATTACAAAATGGCCCGTCCCCAGACTTAATTCAACCCCTTGCTATGCGGGCCGAGGCCTGGGAGGCCATCCCCGATATTTCAGAGTGGGTGTTGAACATAATAAAACAAGGTTACTCGCTACAGTTTGTTCGCAGACCCCCGCGCTTTCGCGCCGTGGTCGAGACATCGGTGAGAAGCGACGTGAGTCACGTGCTTCGTACCGAAGTGACGAAACTGTTAGCAAAAGGGAATGTAGAAACTGTCCCCTTAGCATTAAGCGAGTCAGGCTTTTACAGTCGCTACTTCCTCGTTCCAAAGAAGGATGGCGGTCTCAGACCTATCCTAGATCTCAGACATCTGAACAAAGCGCTTATGACGCGTTCGTTCAGAATGCTGACAACGAAACAAATCCTCGCGCAAATTCGCTGAGGGGATTGGTTTTTCTCAGTGGATCTGAAAGATGCTTACTTTCACATTCAGATAGCACCCCGCCACAGGCCATTCTTGAGATTCGCCTTCGAGGGGCAGGCTTATCAATACACAGTCCTACCATTCGGTCTATCCCTAGCACCCCGTACATTTACAAAGTGCATGGATGCGGCCCTCGCCCCCCTGAAACTACGGGGAGTGCGAGTACTGAACTACCTCGACGATTGGCTGGTTATAGCTCAATCAGAGGCGCAGTTAATAACGCACAGGTCCTGGCTCCTCAGCCATCTAGAATGTCTAGGTCTCGGGATCAACACTGCCAAGAGCGCACTGCCTCCCAGCCAGAATATTTCCTTTCTGGGAACAGTCTTGGACACGATACGGATGAGAGCGCGGCTTACACATCCAGCGCCTAGCGGCGTCGTTCAAAGCTGGCACTTACACTCCTCTCAAACGTTTTCATTGGATGTTAGGCCTCATGGCCTCAGCATCAGCAGTACTCAAACTGGGCCTACTGTATATGCGTCCCCTCCAGCGCTGGTTAAAACCCCGCACGTGGCGGTCAGGCCACTTATGCATCAAAGTGAACCACGGCTGTATCAAAGCTTGGAAAACAGCCGACTGGTACCAGTTGGGTATGAGTATGGGCAGGGTCTCGAAATAAAAAAAGTGATCTCAACAGATGCATCCAACCTAGGTTGAGGTGCCCTGCACGAGGGCAGGCCCATCTCCGGCCTCTGGTCAAGCTCGGAGAGGCGGCTGCACATAAACTGTCTAGAGATGAGAGCGGACGATCTGTCGCTAAGAGCTTTCCTCCCATACATAAAGGATCACCACGTCCTGGTCCGAACGGACAACATGTCAGTGGTATCCTATATAAATCGCCAGGGTGGACTCAGGTCAAGCAACCTGCACTCCATGGCCAAACACCTCCTTTTATGGGCTCAGCACAACCTGCGCTCGCTAAGAGCAGCGCATGTGCCAGGCATTCTGAACTGGGGCCCGGATATGCTATCCAGAGACAAAATTCCCCCAGGGGACTGGTCTCTTCACCTACAAACGGTTCAGTTAATTTGGAGCATCTTCGGCAAGGCAGAGGTCGATCTCTTCGCCTCAGAAGACAATGCTCATTGCATAATATTTTTCTCCAAGAGCAGGGATGCGCTGGCGCTGTATGCTTTGGCGGCCGCACCAGAGGGTGCGCGATCACGAAGCAGAGATTGTCGTGATGGATAGTAGATGCTATCTCGCTGGCTTATGAGTCAAGAGGTCTCCGCTGCCCCATAGGCATCAGAGCTCATTCCACTAGAGGCATGGCCTTGTCATGGGCCTGGTTCAGTGGAATACCACTTGAAGATATCTGTGCGGCGGCAGACTGGGCCTCTCCGTCCACATTTATTAAATTATATAACTTGGAGGTTCCCGCTTTGCAAGCTAGGGTTCTTTCCATATAGACAAATGTATAACACATTTACAACAACTATAAGGCCCGACGCTGTCCGGTCTAGTTTTATCTAAATTATATGACACAGGAATAATACATTTTCCTGCATATACCCTTATACAGTGGGGAGAACAAGTATTTGATACACTGCCGATTTTGCAGGTTTGCCCACTTACAAAGCATGTAGAAGTCTGCAATTTTTATCATAGCTATACTTCAACTGTGAGAGACGGAATCTAAAACAAAAATCCAGAAAATCACATTGTATGATTTTTAAATAATTAATTTGCATTTTATTGCATGACATAAGTATTTGATCACCTACCAACCAGTAAGAATTCCGGCTCTCACAGACCTGTTAGTTTTTCTTTAAGAAGCCCTCCTGTTCTCCACTCATTACCTGTATTAACTGCACCTGTTTGAACTCGTTACCTGTATAAAAGACACCTGTCCACACACTCAATCAAACAGACTCCAACCTCTCCACAATGGCCAAGACCAGAGAGCTGTGTAAGGACATCAGGGATAAAATTGTAGACCTGCACAAGGCTGGGATGGGCTACAGGACAATAGGCAAGCAGTTTGGTGAAAAGGCAACAACTGTTGGCGCAATTAGTAGAAAATGGAAGAAGTTCAAGATGACGGTCAATCTCCCTCGGTCTGGGGCACCATGCAAGATCTCACCTCGTGGGGCATCAATGATCATGAGGAAGGTGAGGGATCAGCCCAGAACTACACGGCAGGACCTGGTCAATGACCTGAAGAGAGCTGGGACCACAGTCTCAAAGAAAATCATTAGTAACACACTACGCCGTCATGGATTAAAATCTTGCAGCGCACGCAAGGTCCCCCTGCTTAAGCCAGCGCATGTCCAGGCCCGTCTGAAGTTTGCCAATGACCATCTGGATGATGGTCTAAGCTCCACTCGCCATGTTTGGAGGAAGAAGAAGGATGAGTACAACCCCAAGAACACCATCCCAACCGTGAAGCATGGAGGTGGAAACATCATTCTTTGGGGATGCTTTTCTGCAAAGGGGACAGGACGACTGCACCGTATTGAGGGGAGGATGGATGGGGCCATGTATCGCGAGATCTTGGCCAACAACCTCCTTCCCTCAGTAAGAGCATTGAAGATGGGTCGTGGCTGGGTCTTCCAGCATGACAACGACCCGAAACACACAGCCAGGGCAACTAAGGAGTGGCTCCGTAAGAAGCATCTCAAGGTCCTGGAGTGGCCTAGTCAGTCTCCAGACCTGAACCCAATAGAAAATCTTTGGAGGGAGCTGAAAGTCCGTATTGCCCAGTGACAGCCCCGAAACCTGAAGGATCTGGAGAAGGTCTGTATGGAGGAGTGGGCCAAAATCCCTGCTGCAGTGTGTGCAAACCTGGTCAAGAACTACAGGAAACGTATGATCTCTGTAATTGCAAACAAAGGTTTCTGTACTAAATATTAAGTTCTGCTTTTCTGATTTATCAAATACTTATGTCATGCAATAAAATGAAAATTAATTACTTAAAAATCATACAATGTGATTTTCTGGATTTTTTAGATTCCGTCACTCACAGTTGAAGAGTACCTATGATAAAAATTACAGACTTCTACATGCTTTGTAAGTGGGCAAACCTGCAAAATCTGCAGTGTATCAAATACTTGTTCTCCCCACTGTATGAGGCTCACCACTCGTTGGGCTCTTTTTGGGACTCATAACTTTTACTCTTCTATGGGCCTCGGGCTCTCGCCGCAGGCCATAGTATGCACGCACAGCGTTTTAAATTGGGTTCCCATAGCGTAAGCTAAACTTACGCAATACGAGAGTACTCTCGAAAGGGAACGTCTCGGTTACTAACGTAACCTCAGTTCCCTGAGAGACCCGCCGTGCTATTGTGCTTAGATCAGGGGATCGCATCAGTCGATTTAACCTGAATCCTATGGCGAGAAGGGGGCTTTTATAGCCGTAGGCCACGGCCATTTTGGCGGGCACTGATGCGCTAGGGTGCGAAGCGACCTGATTGGTTCGAGCTTCTCAGCCGCCTCATCATAGGTTCGTGCAGTTGCCGCAGCACAGCCAATCAGCGCGCTAGTATGCTCTGCTTGGGTCTACTGTGCAGCTGCACTGCGTTTTACATATATAAAATTATAAGGATAATTTTTGGCTTCAATATTCTCGAGAAAAGGAGTTTTCCCATAGCGTAAGCTAAACTTACGCAATACTTACGCAATACTCGTTCCCTTCTCTCAGGGAACCGAGGTTACGTTAGTAACCGAGACGTTTCCCTGTTCTTTAATCTCATTTTTGCTTTAGAGAATCATTTACTCTAACCAAATACATTGCAACATCTTTGGTCTACACAAAGGAAACACAAAGTGGTATCAGGAGTCAAGTAAACAAAATATAACAAACGCTATCTACTCTGGACTGGTAAAGTACTAGTAGAAGGCGTAAGCTTCATTTTTGGGAAGAAACCACTGCGTTCTGGGGTATACAATATAATTTCCTTGTAGCCTGGCATTACCTGAATGAAATACAAAAACAAAGTACCTGAACAAAAATCTACTTAAAAAGTAATTTGTTTCTTAGAATTCAGTACTTATAAGATAATTTCTTAAATACTGGTCATATGAAGTAATTTAAGGCTTAAGGTGGATATCAGGGCTTAATCCCAATTCTATTTTACACCCCTTCGCCTACCCCTACCTCTTCCCCTTGAAACAGTGTGGCAAGGAGTATGGATAAAAATACTGGGACAGAAATGGGACAACACTACTACTCCATTACACGTCATCATACGTTGTTGCCAGCTCCTACGTCAAAGGAGATGCACTGATGTTTATCATAAGAACATGACCGTAAATATGAACACAAGATTGAATCTAACGTAATACAAATGATTATTTGTCGTTAAAATCCTTATTAATGCCAAAAAATACTCTCCTTGTTTGCTTGGGCATATATTATTATTAGGGGTTCAAGCACGAAGTGCTGAAACCCTATTGTTATTGTTAATTTTCCCATGATGCAGCATTCTCCATCTAAAACTGATCGGGCAGACCAAACCGTAAGTCGTAGAGACTTGAAACTTTGAGGGCTGGTACTACTCACACCGCCTTACAACGTCACAGAGGCGCGCCCCGATCGGCCTGACGAGGGCGCTACAGTGGTCAAAAATACGAAATGGCTCGTAACTTCTAAACCGTTAGGTCTAGGCTCAAGTGTCTTATATCGTTGGAATCCTTGGCCTTGCATCAGATTTGCTCGTCACCCTGGGAAAATTTTCGGATATTCTGGGTTTTTCCAAAAACCTACTTTTGCGAACTAGTCCTAGGTTTTTGGCCCCACCGGAACCAAACCAGTGCAGCAAGATTTGTGAGAGCAAGAAGTGCAACGGTGAGATTTAACACTTAAAATATACTTGGAATTGTTGGTGGGGGTATCGTTGGACTCGGCAAGGATGCTGTGTAAGGAGGTTACTCTCATGACTATTAAACTAACGGTTGGGTGCGGTTATAGACATTTTCATGTTTTTTTTCCTGTTATAGCAACACTGGGGGCAATCGTGGCCTAATGGTTAGAGAGTCAAACTTATAACCTGAAGGTTGAGGGTTCGAGTCTCAGGTCCGGCAGGAATTGTCGATGAGGGGAGTGAATAACCAGTGCTCTTTTCCCCCTTAATACCACGACTGAGGTGAGACCCTTGAGCAAGGCGCCGAACCCCCAACTGCTCCCCGGGCACCGCAGCAATATGGCTGCCCACTGCTCTGGGTGTGTGTTTACGGTGTGTGTGTGTGCACTTGGATGGGTTAAATGCAGAGCACAAATTCCAAATGCCACACGTCACTTCACTTCACGTCAAAAAACTTTGAAACTTGCGAATATCTTCAAAACCGTTAATCCAATCGAGACGAAACCACCACAGGAAATTCGACATTTTGACTGAATAATAAGGTTTCTTTCTCGCAAAACCTTATAGTATGCCTTCTGAACACTTTCCATATATGGCGCGCGTCTCCCTGTATCATTGCGTGATACTTTTGTAACCTTTTCGTGAAGTTTTAGCCTGGTAGCCATTCACTGCCATTATATGGAGGAGCGCATGCAGAAAGTTTTTTTAAATTTCTGCTTCTGAGGTCTGAAAAAGATAGAAGGACATAGGGCATTGGAACAACAGCAGGGTGAGTAAAAGATGGCTTTATTTTCATTTCAGGGTGAACGATCCCTTTAAGATAATTCTAAACAGATTTCTGTAGTTCAAACAACTCGGAATTGTAATTGAGAACGTCAGTTATAACGGCCCACGTATTAAAAAATGGTCGGGTTTAATTCGGGCTCGGGCTCATAATTACAGTTAATGTGTCAGGCCAGGCCGGGCTCGGGTAGGGTCGGACTTGATTTTTTGGGCCCGATCTAAGCTCTAACTCCTACCCCTTCATGTGAATGCGCATACATGCGGTAGCGGTACGGGGTAGAAATGAGATTGGGCCTAAGTGATCACTTTTAAAGGGTTAAATTCACCCAAAAATCTCAAAGAAAGAGCACAGGACACCACCTTGCCCAGACATCTCTCCTCTACCATCTATGAGCCCCCCTCTTCCTACTCCCCTCCTTTCACCCTGGCTCAAGTCACTGAAAGTTCACTAAGAATGACGATATAAAACATATGTGCCTGGTTTCACAGACAGGGCTTAGATTAAGTCAGGATTAGGCCTTAGTTCAGTTAGGACATTAAAGTAGCTTTTATAAATGTGCCCTAGAAAAAAACATTACTGGTGTGCATCTTGAGCCAAAACAATGGCACTGACATATTTTAAGATACACTGTATTATCAGAAGTATTGGGACACCCCTCCAAATCATTGAATTCAGGTGTTCCAATCACTTCCTGTCAGGATAAATGACTCGAGATTCAGTTGCAAGTGCAATAATCCTTTATTAAGGATAAAACGTAGAACAAACAGTGCAATGGTCGGAAACGTCGTGGGTGCAGAAAATACTTGGCAGCACAGGGACTAAAATGGCCAGATGATCCAGGACAGAACTCCAAACGAGGAAATCCACAAAGCAGGAAATAATCCAGAACCGGGCAGGAAAACTGGAGCAAAGGACACGGAAGACAGAAGACACTGCACAAGGAAGACAACGTGAACAAACAACGATCCGACAATGAATGAACAAACACGGAGACATATATAGCAGGGCTGATGAGCCGCAGCTGAACCTGATCGCTAATCAGCGATCATTGGTTGTCCAGAAACACAGGTGACAGAGACACACACACACACACACACAACAGGAAATTCCACAGACCTGCGAACCGTGACAGTACCCCTCCCCCTAGGAGCGCCTCCTGGCCTACCTGTCGATTGTAATCATCGATCAGGGAGTGATCCAATATGTCTCTCACAGGCACCCAACTTCTCTCCTCCGGACCTTAACCCTCTCAGTCCACCAAGTACTGGAATCCGCGTCCCCTCCGTCTCAAGTCCAGAATACATTTACAGCCCTGGGAGGGTGGGAGGGCAGTAACGAAATCTAGCGCAATGTGGGACCAAGGTCTCGAAGGGACAGACAGCGGCTGCAGGAAGCCCGCTGGGGGTCGATTGGAAGTTTTCCCAACAGCACAAACTGAGCAGGCCAAAACAAAACCACGCATGTCTCGAGCCATAGATGGCCACCAGAATCGTTGTTTAACCAAATAAATGGTACGATTAACTCCTGGGTGACAAGCGATCTTGGAGCAATGACCCCAGCGAATAACATCGGACCGTAAGTTCTCAGGCACAAACAAATGACTCGGTGGACAACCGGACAGAGGCGTTACCCCTTAAGTAAGGCATTACGAACCTTCGATTCAATCTCCCAGACGGCCGCAGAAATTACCAGTTTCTCCAGTACGATGGAATCCGGAGAGGATGAACGCTCGGAACGATCAAAAATGCAAGACAAAGCATCAGGCTTGATGTTTTTGGAGCCTGGACAATACGAGATAGAAAAATCTAAACAGCCGGAAAAAAAGAGCCCAACAGCTCTCTGTTACCAATATCGTAGTTGCGTTTGGCGGGTGATAAACTATGGGAATAAAATGCGCAAGGGTGCATCTTGCTGTCCGTGGAAGAGCGCTGGGAGAGAACCGTGCCGGCCCCTACCTCTGACGCGTCGACCTCCACCACAAACTGACGCGAGGGATCAGATCGCGACCCAGTCACCAGAATGGGAGCCGAAACAAAGCGGCTTTTAAGTTTGGAGAATGCAGCTATAGCTGCACTAGACCACCTGAACATCACCCTGGTGGAGGTCAAGGCAGTCAGAGGAGCGACCAGTTGGCTGTAATTGCGGATAAAACGCAGGTAAAAATTGGCAAAACCCAGAAACCTTTGCAGGGTCTTGCGGGAATCTGGAGCTGGCCAATCCACCACAGCCTGAATCTTGTCGGGATCCATGCACACTCCCTCAGACGAGACGATAAACCCCAAGAAAGGGACAGACTGTGCATGAAAAACGCACTTCTCTGCATGAAAAACGCACTTCTCTGCCTTGACAAAAACCCATTCTCAAGCAGCCTCTGAAGCACTCGTCTGACGTGCTGAATATGTTCCTGGAGAGACGGAGAAAAAAATCAATATGTCATTCAGGTAAACATATATGAACTGATCGACCATGTCTCTCAGAACGTCAATGATGAGTGCCTGGAAGACCACAGGAGCATTGGACAGCCCAAACGGCATGACCAAATATTCAAAATGCCCCCTGGGGGTGTTAAAAGCCGTCTTCCATTCATCCCCCTCCCTGATGCGAACCAAATGATAAGCGTTGCGGAGGTCCAACTTCGTAAAAAAGGATGCCCCCTGCAACCGCTCGAAGGCCGAAGCCATCAATGGCAAAGGATACGCATTCTTTGCCGTGATGTTATTCAACCCTCGATAGTCAATGCAAGGTCGCAGAGAACCATCCTTCTTCTCCACGAAGAAGAACCCCGTGCCAGCTGGAGAGGAATGGTAACTGTGACAATTACCATTACATGCAACACAATATGCACATGGTTTTGTAAGCTCACCACTACACAGATACATATATATCCTGTGACAGCTATAATTCAATGCACAATTAAATGCACAGTCATTTACACTTTGTTATCTGCATCGAAAATATATATGAAGTATGCCGTTGCATCTTCGATAACTTTTGAGACTTATTTTGTGGCATTTTAATAAGCCATTTGGTCGGTTAAAGGGCCGTAAAGAGTGGCCACACTCAAAGTGTGGATGAATCGCGTTTGTGTCGAAGACTCAGGATCTATTGAAGAGAACTTATGCAACGCAGAAACTCTTACAAAGCAAAAACAAACACTTTTTGATCATTAATGCATCTCTCCCTTACTGTATGCAATCTCACTGTTTAAAGCGCCAGTCAGAGGAAAATGCCTATCAACCCATGCTGTCATGAATAATTAAGCGCGCAATAATTAAGTTGAAAATAGAGCAAAAAGGTTTAAAATGAACACGTTTTCTCCTACATTCAAAACTAACAGATGGTAACATTGACTTCTATGATGTTCAACACACATAACTCTGTTAAAATCTCAGAAAATTTCTTTAAAGCCTAATAAATGTAAAAAAGGATGGTTTTCAATTTTACTGTAATGTTGAATGGCTAATGGCTAAAATTGAGAAAAAAAATCCATGTAATTGGTAGTGTATTGGTATCAGTAATACTGGCCTTCATTCATAGTGCTTAGTACAGAGATGCCATTAAACAAATATTTAAAATATACTTTCTTTATGTTGTTTCTATTGGAGGTTCAATGTGAAAGTATTACAGTATAAAAATTTTACAAAATGTAATGTTAATTACACAAAAATGTGCGATGAATTAGTTACATTTTTTTAATCGATTTAAAGCACTAATTACAATATCTTTAATACTTCTTGAGTTACAGGCATGCACACTTTGGGGAAAATATTTTTTTCTTCAACAAGTGGGTAAAGAGTTTTTTTTTTTCTTCATCTTCAGAAAAAGGAAGGAAGTAAGATCATCTGTTTGCCTGGTCAACTTCAGACGTTGACAGCACTTTGGCAACAGCACTGGAACTTCTTCATAGTTGGAGAAATCTGCAACATGTAAGTATACATGTAAATCGCTTGTTTTAAGAAAATTGTCAAATTAACATTTCTTTAACCATGTTCTAACTTTAAAAAAATACAATTCATGTAAGAGTTATTGAGATAGATACATGATTTGAAATTAATGTGTGCCTCTCCTCATTTTTTTTTTTTAATTCTGGACAAACAAGTAAATTATTTTCAAAGTTCAAGCATGGACTTCAGATTCGTATCACTGATCCTACTTATACACATCTCAGGTAAGATTATTGTGTTAATGCATTGTAGTGTATCAATGTCTTATCAAAATGTATTCCAATATACTTTAGACATGAAGGAGAGTTGCCTCACTGCCGTCATGTGGTTTGTCATATGAGGATCTTTCCTTCATCAATGCAAACTTTTTGGTCTAAGCGTTACTTTTTTCATCAGGTTCTCTATCATTGGACCGCCCTTCTGTGAGCTGTGAAGACATTTATGCTCTGAGAGAAACCACTGTGCAGCTGAGATGTTCTTATTCCAACATCAACATCAAAACCGTGTTCTGGTTCAGTCAGAAACAGAGTTCAAACTGGAGAAAGAATGATGAACCTGAAGATTTGACTTTAGACTCGGCCTACTCAGGACGGGTGAAGCAGGAGTTCGTATACGACCATTCAACACTCACAATTTCAGACCTGAGAGAGAGAGACTCTGGAGAATATCAGCTCATGTTCATCATGGAGGATGGAGTTAAACGTCTCAGCTCAGACGCCGTCAATCTAACAGTCACAGGTGAAACTGAGTCTAGATTCTGGTCAGTTCAGCTGTTTTCATTTGTCATGTGATGAAGTGTTTCTTAATTTTTACTCTAATTCAGTCCTGCAGGTGAGGATGAATCCTACAGACCTGAGAGATCTGAGAGTAAAACTGACCTGTGAATCTTCCTGTGATTTGACATCCAGACCGCAAAATTACTACTGGAAAAAAAATGGACAATATATAGGAGAAAAATCCAGAAGCATTATTGTTCCCAATGAAGCTGATGTCAGTTACTCCTGTTTTCTTACTGCAGATCTTAGGAATTCCTCCTCTCCTGTGTGTGAGTGTGATACTTTATACATTTATTTTATAAGCACTAATATAATATCAGCATTAATACATGAGTATACAGTATGCGGACACGTTTAAAAGTTTTTTCATATCTAGATGAATGTTCATTATGAAAATTCATTGCAAATTCCTTATGCAATTTGTCTGTTCAAATCAAAGTGTATCATTTAAGACTTGAGGCCTGTCCCAATACCCACACCTGTAGACTTTACACTTGACCCCTCGTCTGTTTGCATGATGTTTTTACTGAATTTGTGACAAAAATTCATCTTGGTGTGAACAGGCCTTAATTATGACTTTCACAGCAGGATTCTGTGACTCTTTCAGGCATTTCTAAGAGTGGCTGCTGGGATGTGACTTACACCTCTAGAAGAGTCTGTGCTTTGATGGGCTCAACAGTAGACATTTCCTGCACATACTCACATCCCTCTGGTTATACTGTAAATAAAATGTTCTGGCATTACGTTCAGCCTGGTGACTTCAAGGATCTGCGTGAGGAGCATCAGTTTGCTGGTCGTGTGGAGTATGTGGGGAACACACTGAGAATCAAAGAGCTCAAGAGCAGCGACTCTGGAGAATATAAATTCAGGATCATCACTGACAGAACAGAAGGAAAATACTCTGGATCACCTGGAGTCATTCTTACTGTCACAGGTAACTGCTTATTTAAAATTGAGTTCAAAATGTTTCCTGTATAATGTCTAATAGGCTTTTGGGTGTTTTTTCCTTCTTCAGATACACAGGTGATAAGCAGCCCAAACAATATATCAGAGGGACAGGAAGTGATATTAAGCTGCTCAACTAAATGCACTCTGAACGACAAACATACTTACATCTGGTACAAGAACGGACGGCAGGTAACGGATGGATTCACTAAAGCCAACAAGCTGTACCTGGACTCAGTCAGCAATGAAGAGCTTCAAGAGTATTCCTGTGCTGTAGGAGGTAACATATCTCTCATGTAGGGTTGCCACCCGTCCCGTATTTACAGGCAAAATGACGCGCCCGTATCAAATCAATACGGGATGCGATTTGTCCCGTATTTTACATAGGTCCACACATAGTTACACAATAAACACATAAGGATTTTGCAGTGTGGAGAATACTAATAGCAAATATAAAGAAATCAATTTAACAATAAGTAGTACAGAAGCTCATTTGCGCGTGATTTTAGCGGCTTTGTTGCCATAGCGACGGAGTCTCGAGAACATGCGCTGTAAACTTGCGCGGTTTTTTAAAAACATCGAGCTCGCGTCCACCGTTTGAACGCAAGAGGATCTCCAGATATAGGGCTGCATAGAAAAAAGGTATCAATGGGTCAGTCCAGTAACTCATGATGAACCTCAGGCGAACTGCACACTTTGCAGAGAAGCATTTCAATTGCTCAGACTGTCTGACTGAAAGCATCATGCGGTGTCGTGAATGGGTGTCCCTTATTTTGCCACACTGAAGGTGGCAACCCTACTCTCATGATACATGTGCTTTAGTGTCAAATGATTGCTGCATTCAGATGATGTACTTGATATTTAGTGTTTTAATATCATATAAGTGTATCTCGTTTTTTTGAGTGTATCTAAATTTATGCTAGAAATCCAGACCGCTCCAAGTCCAAAAGAAGGTAACACGTCTCTCATGATACATGTGCTTTAGTGTCAAATGATTGCAGCATTCAGATGATGTACTTGATATTTAGTTAGTGTTTTGATGTCTTAAGTGTATTTCTCATTTTTGTGTATCCTTATGCTAGAAATCCAGATACCTCCAAATTCAGCTATACAGAACACCATAATCATACCGTCTGTGTTTCTGATTCTTGCACTCATAGGAGTCCTATGGTATAGGTAAAGATTTTTTTTATTGTGTATTATTTTTTTCCCTAAGGTCCATTTGTAATGTTTGTCAAGGGAAAAATTTGAATGACAGTTTCCACCTTCTCTTTTGCTATGTTGAGCCTTCAAAGCTTCTGTCCAAACATCCTCTTTGCATATGAAATAAGCAACTGTGCTTTTTCATTGGCTGTGCGAATGCTGCCGGCTCTAGTTGTTACAGTCAGACTGAAATGATCAGGTACATTGCTAACTCTATTGAGATCCTTCAGAACGATCTGCAGAGTGGTAGGTGCTACACACAAGTTTCGACAGACTTTTCCCTATTCTATCCTACTTATTGTTATGTCCTCTCGTTTTTTAAAAATAACTCCATCTGTCTTACTTCCTCATTGCTTTACCATGAATTTGTGGGCCTAGTTGCTGAGCTTTGGATAGTTGTCATTGCTGTGTAAATGTGGGTGGTGATGGTTAATGTGTCATGGTTTTGAAACAAGCTGTTTTTTGCAACGTAGTTTCAGTAAGTCTGATTGGATTGGGAAGTTTTGATTTTTAAAATATAAAGGTTGTTTTCATAGTACAGTGAACACATTCAATCTTAAGATCCATTAAAAATTATATTTCTTTTGACATGATGCATTTTAAACAGGAGGAGAAGGAATAATTCATCTCAACAGCATGAGGACACAAAGGATGATGTACAGGTGAGAGCACCTGACCAAACAGATTCATTTGACACACTATGCTTAAATATTTTGTGTTCTGTCACTGATATTTTGTATTCTGCCCTCTTTTCTACTCTCAGTTGGATTCTGCTACACTGCATGATAACGCTGCACCCTTGTCCACGGTCTGCACAGAGCAAGATCACACAAAGGATCAGGACGTTCATTATTCAACTATTAATTTTAAGCAGTCTCCCACGACGAACACATCTTTGGCACCTACTACTGTACATTCAATCTCAGATGATGTTCATTATGCCTCTGTGAACTTCAGTAGACCCTCAGTTTAAACCCACCATTAACAAACTACTGACCAACTGCTTTTGCGCTTGTCAAATGTGGATGTCCTTTATATTTGTGTAGTTTGAAACATAATTTTACTGAAATTATGCAAAAATATGGAACATTTTGTAATGAGTGACTCAGTAGGTGTACATAGATGTGTTTCTCCTGCATTTTAAAACCTTTTAATCTTTATAATGTACGTTTTTACTTTTAAACATTGCCTGCTTAAATTGCTTGTAGGTGTCTTTAGATTAAATAAATAAATTATCGCAGCTCTTAAAAAATAAGATTTTTATTTCAAATAAATGCTGTTCTTCAACCTTTGTTCATCAAAAGAATCTTGAAAAGAGAGACTATTATGGTTTTGACTGAATTTGTCTTCAAAGAAATGCAGCCTTGGTATATAATCGTTTCAAAAACAAAATATTTCTGGCCCCAAACTTTTTAATAGTAGTGTATATTCATTATGATGTAAGTTGTTTCTGAGTTGTGATTTTTTTTTTCTATAAACAGAAAAAGGGAAGGAAATGAAATTGCCAAACATATTCCAGTTACAAACCTTGGTAACAATTTAGAATACAGTTCCGTCATTAATGAATAACTACACACACTGTAAAAGCCGATAACTCAAACCTTTTGAGGAAACCGATCGCCTTAAAACATTTAAAAAAAAGAGTACTGAATGAGTATGAGTACTGAAAACTCATATACATTAAGTTAAATTCACTTATATTTTCGTGTTGGTTTAGTCAATCATTAGAGTAAACTCAACTTAAAGATTTTAAGTTTATTCCACTCATTCAGTTTGAAATCAAGTAACAAATCAAACTAAGTCTTAATAACTATATAGCTACTTAAATGGTTTGAGGAAACCGATTGCCTTAAATGGTTTAAGTTCATCAAACTCAAAGTAATAAGACTAAGCAAAAACTAACATTTGGTACAAAGCAATGATGACAGAACAGTAACACTGTAAAACTCAAGTTCAGAATACTCAAAACATTTTTTCTTTTTTAAAGTCAGTAGAACTTAACATTTTTGTGACAAGTAGGGCGGGGCCAAGAGCCGTGAAAGCGGAACAAGGCCAGTGTGGTGCACAGGTGTCTCTCATTAAAGGGATAGTTCACCCAAAAATGAAAATTAGCCCATGATTTACTCACCCTCAAGTCATTCTAGGTGTATATGACATTCTTCTTTCAGACAAATACAATCAGAGTTAAAAAAAAAAAAGACATATTAAAAAATGTCCTGGCTCTTCCAAGCTTTATAATGGCAGTGAATGGCTGTTTCTGTTTTGAAGTCCATAAAAGTTAATCTATCCATCATAAAAGTGCTCCACACGGCTCCAGAGGTTAATAAAGGCCTTCTGAAGCGAAGCGATGCGTTTGTATAGATAAACTTATGGACTTCAAAACAGAAACAGCCATTCACTGCCATTATAAAGCTTGGAAGAGCCAGGACATTTTTTAATATAACTCTGATTGTATTCGTCTGAAAGAAGAATGCCATATACACCTAGGATGACTTGAGGGTAAGTAAATCATGGGCTAATTTTCATTTTTGGGTGAACTATCCCGCATCCCTTCATCATAATGTTTATCACATACAGTTCATTTACATAAACATCACATTCAGATCTTCATGGTTAAATGTTAGATAGCATATAACACATGATATTATCACTATCATACTTGCGTGTATATAATCAAACAACATACAATTTATGTGGTCTTAAAAGTTTTGTAGCCCATCCTCAACCTAACCACAGGCTTTACTCTTCACCAAAACTAATCCTACAAAACTAACATAACATAACCCCTCTAAATCCCAACATTACACAACATTAAACACTAATTTATGTCTCCCTATGTTAATCTATGTTAAAAACACACAAAATAACTTAATTTCAACATTTATTTTCCTTATACATTCTGACGCAAAGCATGCTGGGAATTAGAAATCTGCTGCAACTCAATCATATTAAGTTCAGCTTACTACAATCAAATTTTCAGTTCACGCAACTTTTTTCTATTGAGTACAATGAACGTCTCGGTTACGTATGTAACCCTTGTTCCCTGAGGAGGGAACGGAGACGTTACATCAGTGACTGATGAAAGGGGGTTTTGCATAGCGTAACTCCGCCCCACCTCGTGGGTATATAAGGAAGTACGCTGGCAATGTCGCATTATGTTACCTGCTGAGGAGCCGAGATCTGAACCCCCGGTCGTTCCAGCGGTACAGGGATGTAACGTCTCCGTTCCCTCCTCAGGGAACGAGGGTTACATACATAACCGAGACGTTCCCTTTTGTTCAGTCACTCCGAGTTATGTCAGTGACTGACGAATGGGGGTCCAATCTAATCACGCCACTCGGCTGTCGTTCAGTGCCCTGCGTAAGTGTGAGCTCCCTGACGTAAGGAATACCAAGGTACACTGGGAAGCATATTCCACATGGAAACATGCATCAAGTGCCTGCCCGCAGGGAGGACTTAAGGAAACACAAATGACCTGCGAGAGGCTGCATATGGAAGAACTCTGGGGTAACCAGCCGAAGGTGGAATTTTTAAACCCCAGGAGTGGCAAGGCTTGCCAAGGGAAAGACACATGCTCAGAGAGGCTTACAGTGGAAATACACATGTGGGGGTCGCCCAACGGGGAACCATGCACACGGCTGCACCTAGCCAAACACAAGGGCTGACTGGACAGGCATGCACTCTGGTGTCAGCATCAGCGGTGCTTTAGAAACTCAGGGCTTCAGGGAAGCAACCTGAGGAATATTGCACGTATCCAGTCCGTGGAGTGGAATGGCGAGCAAGCGAAGACACCTGAGCATGTCCAGCTACCGGCCACTACTTGAGGCATGTACATGAGAGGACACTGGCTCCACTCGGAGGTTATAAAACCTGCCGAATGTGTTGGGTGTCACCCAGCCTGCAGCTCTGCAGATGTCTGTCAGCAAGGCGCCATGCGCTAGAGCCCAAGAGGAGGCCACACTCTGGGTGGAGTGTGCCCTCACCCCTAGGGGGCATGGACGACCCTGCGTCTGGTAAGCCAAGACAATGGCGTCCACTATCCAGTGAGACAACCTTTGCTTGGAGAGAGCCTTTCCCTTCAGCTTCCCACCATAACAGACAAAGAGCTGGTCTGAGGTCCTGAAACACTGCGTTCTGTCTACGTAAGCAGAAGCACTGTCTTCATAGACAGGAACTTAAGCTCGACTGATCGCAAAGGCTCAAAGGGAGCTCTCAGCAGGGCTGATAAGACCACTGCGAGGTCCCAAGAGGGTACGAGGGGAGTGCGAGGAGGATTTAGTCTCCTCGCCCCCCTCAGGAACCTGATGACCAGGTCGTGCTGACTTACCTTTTTCGTCTCCACGAGGTCGTGGTAGACCTTCAGGGTGGAAGGAGACAGCCTTCGTTCCAACCCTTCTTGGAGAAACGAGAGCACGGACCCGATCGGGCATTTCCAGGGGTCTTCTCGGCGAGAAGAGCACCAGGTGACGAAGAGGATCCACTTCAACGCATAGGCGTGTCTGGTAGACAAGGCCCTAGCGGAAGTGATGGTAGCCACCACCTGAGGTGGTAGGGTACTCAAACCTGCCGCGTCCCATCCAGGACCCACACGTGCAGGTTCCAGAGATCGGGACGCGGGTGCCAGAGGGTGCCCCGTCTCTGAGAAAGGAGGTCCTTCCTCAGAGGAATCGACCAGGGAGAGGCTGTTGCAAGGAGTACGAGTTCGGAGAACCAGGTCTGGCCGGGCCAATATGGGGCGACCAAAAGGATCTCGCAGTGTCTGTGCAAGAAGGCTCACTGGGGGGAACACATATTTGTGGAGGCCCCACGGCCAGCTGTGTACCAGCGCATCCGTGCCTTGGGGTTCCCTCGGTCAGGGAGTAAAACAGGCGGCAGTGGGAAGAGTCGTGGGAGGCAAACAGATCTACCTGTGCGTCGCCGAACTGTTCCCAAATCAGCTGAACCAACTGGGGATGGAGTCTCCATTCTCCAGGAAGTGGCTGAAGCTGTGAGAGCTCGTCAGCTGCACGGTTCAGGTCTCCCGGGACGTGAATGGCATGAAGCGACCTCAGATGCTTCTGACTCCATAAGAGGAGATGGCGGGCGAGTTGAGACATACGGCGGGAGCGTAGACCACCCTGTCGGTTGATGTACGCTACTGTGGCCGTGTTGTCTGTCCGGACTAGTACGTGTTGAACCTTGAGCAACGCTCGGAAGCGGTGCAGGGCGAATCGTACTGCCAGCAACTCGAGGCAATTGACAATTGACATCCTGTCCAGGAGCCCGCAGCAGCATGTCCATTGCACATGGCACCCCAGCCCGTGGCAGAGGCATCTGTTGATACAACAATATGCCTGGAAACTCGTTCTAAGGGAGCTCCGGCCCATAGAAAACTGAGGTTCGGCCACGGGGTGAAGGTCTGTAGGCAGGCCCGAGTCACTGGGACCCGGAGCGTGCCTGTCTGCCATGCCCATCTCGGGACTCGGTCGTGAAGCCAGTGCTGAAGCAGTCTCATATGAAGCAATCCGAGCGACGTGACCGCGGCTGCAGATGCCATATGCCCCAGGAGCCTCTGAAATAACTTCAGTGGAACCGCACTCTTGCTTTCAATTTGACGGAGGCAAGTCAGCAGTGACTACACATGCACGCTCGCTCGTAAGCTGCGTGTACATGGCGACCGAGTCGATTTCCATACCGAGAAAAGAGATCTTCTGCACGGGGGAGAGTTTGCTCTTTTCCCAGTTGACCCGAAGGCCCAGACGGGCGAGGTGTTGGAGCACCAGATCTCTGTGTTCGCACACCTGCTCTCGAAAGGTGACTCAGAATCAGCCAGTCGTCGAGATAGTTCAGGATGCGAACCCCGTGTTGCCTGAGTGGCACAAGGGCTGCCTCGACAATCTTCATGAAGACGCGAGGGGACAGAGCTAGCCCGAATGGGAGAACCGTGTACTGATATGCCCTCCCCTTGAAAGCAAACCATAGGAACGGTCTGTGTCGAGGAAGGATGGAGACATGGAAGTACGCGTCCTTCAGGTTGATCGCTGCAAACTAATCTGCTGGACGAACGCATTCGAAAAGGCGTTTGGCTGTCAACATCTTGAACGGAAGCCTGTGAAGGGATTGGTTCAAGATGCCCAGATCCAGGATTGGTCGTAACCCACCGGTTTTCTTGGGTACAGTGAAGTAGGGGCTGTAGAAGCCGGACTTCATTTCGGCTGGAGGGACAGTCTCGATTGCACCCTTCGCCAGTAAGGTAGCAACCTCTGCACGTATGACAGGGGCATTGGGGCCCACCATGGTATAGCGGACTCCCCGGAAGCGGGGAGGAGACCGAGCGAACTGAATCGCATAGCCGAGCCTGATGGTCCTCGCGACCCAGCGGGACAGTCTGGGAAGCTCTAGCCAGGCTCCCAAGAGCTGAACCAGCGGGGTCATGCGAACCACAGACATTCCCCGGGTGGGGCAGCGAGGCGGCGTGACCAGCCCAGACATGGGAGGCGTAGCGTCCCGGTGTGGGGGCACGATCATGTGGTCGTGTGGAAGGACATGCGTTCCACTGGGATCTGCTCTGAGAGGAGTTTGGCGCACCTTGAGATGCGGCGATCGACATCTCGTCATCCTCTGGAGCGCCGAATGAAACACGCGGGGCGGCAGGAGCCGGGGCCGCTGTTTCAATCCGAGCGCTCGCGGGTAGCGGTGTACTAGAGGGGGGCGTGGCCCGAGGAACTAGCGTCGGGGCTTTGTTTTACACCGTCACTCTCAGGTCACCCTGGCCACCAGCCAAAGTACCGCCTCTCGTGGAGACGGTAGATTGGGGTGTGGCAGAGAAGACTCTCGCTCCAGGACGGAGTTCATTGAGTCTCGACTGCAGCACCGAGATGGTCATGTCCCCGCAGTGGGAACATGACGCATCCACAAACGCTGCCTGAGCGTGCTTTAAGCCCAAACATGTCAGGCAGCGATTGTGCCCATCAGAGGGCGGCAAAGACTGACCGCACCCAGAAGTGCATGGGCGAGACATCTTTAAAAAGATGCGCCACGTCCGAGCTCTTTTGTGAGAGGAAACTCTGCAGTAGTGCTGAAGCGCCCAGGGAAACACACACCAGCTGTATGCAGACCACTTCACAGATCAGCAGGCAGGCAGCGTGCGATCGCTGGAACGTGCCGTAACACCAACACCGACTGGAGAGTTGTTCGTCTCGAAGAAGCTGACCAAACTCAGTATCAGGCTTGAGGAGTGAAGAGATACTCTTGGCTCCGAAGCAGAAACATAATGCGACATTGCCAGCGTACTTCCTTATATACCCACGAGGTGGGGCGGAGTTACACTATGCAAATTCCGCAGGCCCATGGCATTGCATCGCCATTGAGCGTTTTCTAAGATCTCGAAGATGATAGGCTTCTAAGCGAAACCCCCATTCGTCAGTCACTGACGTAACTCGGAGTGACTGAACGAAAGGGAACTTTCCTTATTATTTGAGTGAAACTATCTAATTTCATTTAATTAATTTCACTGCTCAGTTTTACAGTGCAGGAACAATTGAGTAACGCACTATTAACATTCTAGTAACTACTATTAACTAACAAGAAACTGATTAACAAATTAGTAAGTAATAGCGCTCAGTTGAATGTGGTAGTTCACTATTAGCCAATCAGTAACTACTGTTTTTTTTTATACTATATACAGGTTCATGGGGTTCTGGGCATGTCACGTTGGTTTGGGGTTTTGGTTCACGTTTATGTTTCATGTCTTTTATTTTGAAGTTTAGCCACAGTCATGTTTCCTGGTTCCTGTTCATGTGACTTCCTGGCCCTCATGTGATCACGTCTTGTGCTTCCCCTGTCTTATGTGTCATGTTCTGATTGGTTGATCGTCTTGATTGTTCATAGGTGTTTCTTGTTAGTCATTGGTCTTGTTTTATGAATAGCCCTCATGTTTCCATTGCATCTTGTCTAGCTTTGTTCACTGTACCACTGTTGGTGAATTTATGTTCATGTTTAAAGGTGCACTGTGTACATTTTTGCGAATTGCAACCGCTTACCCCTCCCCTTCGAAGCACATAGAGAAGCTACGGAGGCCGACACAGGACAAAGATGTCGTCTGAGACAGCAGAGAGTAGCTAGCGCTCTGTAGAGCAGTTTGTCCATTTAGGGCTACTGTAGAAACATGCACAAAATGGCGACTTCATTGTAAGGGGACCCGCAGTGTATGTAGATAGAAATGCCTCATTATAAGGTAGTAAAAACATAACGGTTCATTATGTAAGGTCTTTATACACCACTGAAAACATAGTTATGTATATTATATTGCATTTCTGTCAATAGATAAATACAAACCCGATTCCAAAAAAGTTGGGACACTGTACAAATTTTGAATAAAAACAGAATGCAATGATGTGGAAGTTTCAAATTTCAATATTTTATTCAGAATACAACATAGATGACATATCAAATGTTTAAACTGAAAAAATGTATCATTTTAAGGGAAAAATAAGTTGATTTTAAATTTCATGGCATCAACACATTGGGACAAGGCCATGTTTACCACTGTGTGGCATCCCCTCTTCTTTTTATAACAGTCTGCAAACGTCTGGGGACTGAGGAGACAAGTTGCTCAAGTTTAGGAATAGGAACGTTGTCCCATTCTTGTCTAATACAGGCTTCTAGTTGCTCAACTGTCTTAGGTCTTTTTTGTCGCATCTTCCTCTTTATGATGCGCCAAATGTTTTCTATGAGTGAAAGATCTGGACTGCAGGCTGGCCATTTCAGTACCCAGATCCTTCTTCTACGCAGCCATGATGTTGTAATTGATGCAGTATGTGATCTGGCATTGTCATGTTGGAAAATGCAAGGTCTTCCCTGAAAGAGACGACGTCTGGATGGGAGCATATGTTGTTCTAGAACTTGGATATACCTTTCAGCATTGATGGTGCCTTTCCAGACGTGTAAGCTGCCCATGCCACACGCACTCATGCAACCCCATACCATCAGAGATGCAGGCTTCTGAACTGAGCGCTGATAACAACTTGGGTTGTCCTTGTCCTCTTTAGTCTGGATGACATGGCGTCCCAGTTTCCAAAAAGAACTTCGAATTTTGATTCGTCTGACCACAGAACAGTTTTCCACTTTGCCACAGTCCATTTTAAATGAGCCTTGGCCCAGAGAAAACGCCTGTGCTTCTGGATCATGTTTAGATATGGCTTCTTTTTTGACCTATAGAGTTTTAGCTGGCAACGGCGAATGGCACGGTGGATTGTGTTCACCGACAATGTTTTCTGGAAGTATTCCTGAGCCCATGTTGTGATTTCCATTACAGTAGCATTCCTGTATGTGATGCAGCGCCGTCTAAGGGCCCGAAGATCACAGGCATCCAGTATGGTTTTCCGGCCTTGACCCTTACGCACAGAGATTGTTCCAGATTCTCTGAATCTTTGGATGATATTATGCACTGTAGATGATGATAACTTCAAACTCTTTGCAATTTTTCTCTGAGAAACTCCTTTCTGATATTGCTCCACTATTTTTCGCTGCAGCATTGGGGGAATTGGTGATCCTCTGCCCATCTTGACTTCTGAGAGACACTGCCACTCTGAGAGGCTCTTTTTATACCCAATCATGTTGCCAATTGACCTAATAAGTTGCAATATTTGGCATGACATTTCAAAATGTCTCACTTTCAACATTTGATATGTTATCTATATTCTATTGTGAATAAAATATAAGTTTATGAGATTTGTAAATTATTGCGTTCCTTTTTTATTCACAATTTGTACAGTGTCCCAACTTTTTTGGAATCGGGTTTGTACAAACACTTATCGTTTAACTTCAGAAGACATTGATTCATCCACTGGGATCGTATGGATTGCTGTAGTTATTGCTGTATGTGCTGTTTGATGCTTCAACTTTTAGGAGCCCAAATGAGTTTTCATTAGCAGAGATTATTTATTTTTCTGTGTTCATCTGAAGAAAGAAAGTCGTATACATCTCGGATGGCATGAGGGTAAAAGACAAGTAAATGGTAAGGACATTTCTGGGTGTACTGTATTTTCTTTTAATAATAGCTAGAGACATGGGATTCCTGCTTAACAAGAGGAGGATGAAGCCAAGCAAGAGAAATGAATAAAAAGTGTTGTAAATCTGTTTTGAAAGTTGTTTTTCAAATAAAGATTTCCGAGTGATATCAGATTGTGTATGTGTTTTTATTGTACTTACCCTGTAACTACATGAAACAAGAGGGTAACAAACACCACTTTAATTTACAGCCCGCAGATTCATACTTACCCTGTAACTACATGAAACAAGAGGGTAACAAGCACCACTTTAATTTACAGCCTGTAGATTCATACTTACCCTGTAACTACATGAAACAAGAGGGGAACAAGCACCACTTACCCTGTAACAACACGGATAATTACCCCTTAATTAAAAAATACTTACAGTATAAATAATTTGTTAATTTGCCCACTTTATTCCTCAAATATTACATATTGTTCCATTATACCTACACCTATGTACTTTATAGTTACACTATAATTACCGAAAGCTACACTGTAAATTCGTTTTACTTACGCAGTACTTTCCGGGCTGTAATCTAAAGCGTTACCGAACTTCACAACAACTGATATAAGTGTATGTGATTAAAATGTTATTTGTAAGGTTGTGGTCTATTGTTCTATTTGTGTTTGTAAAATAAAATATTTTGGATTTTCATTTCTGGATGTACAATGATATTGTCTTGCATTTTAGATATTTCGAATTATAAGAAAAATGGATTTCATCTGCAGATTCTTACCACTGCTCTTACAGTCACACGTTCCAGGTATGATTATTATGATCCTGGTGTAATATCCAGCTAAAAGGAATAGTTCACCCCAAAATGAAAAATTAATTACTCACCCTTGAGTCTTTTTAAACTTCTATGACTTCATTAACACACAAAACAAAATATTTTAGAAAATGTCTCCCAACCCCCACCCACCCATCCATTCAATGAAAATCAGTGGGTTCCAATGTTATTTTGCGCCCCATTGAATTTCACTGTATGGACAAAAACAGTTGAAGTTGAAACAGTGAATCTCCATTTGTAAGTAAACTACTTTTTTAGGTTCTCTATCATTGGACCGCCTCTCTGTGAGCTGTGAAGACGTTTGTGCTCTGAGCGAAACCACTGTGCAGCTGAGATGTTTTTATTCATACATCAACATCAAAACTGTGTTCTGGTTCAGCCGGAAACATAGTATAAACTGGAGAAAGAATGATGAACCTGAAGATTTGACTTTAGACTACTCAGGACGGGTGAAGAAGGAGGCCATAATCGACTGTTCAACACTCATAATTTCAGATCTGAGAGAGACTCTGGAGAATATCAGCTCATGTTCATCATGGAGGATGGAATTAAACGTCTCAGCTCAGTCGCCGTCACTCTAACAGTCACAGGTGAAACTGAGTCTAGATTCTGGTCAGTTCAGCTGTTTTCATTTGACATGTAATGAAGTGTTTCTTAATTTTAATTTTAATTCAGACCTGCAAGTGAGGATGAATCCTGCAACTACAGACCCGAGAGATCAGAGAATCTGACCTGTGATTCTTCCTGCACCTCTGGAGTTTGGTATTGGATGAAGAATGGACGGTATTTCACAGATAAAAAGTCTCACGACATGCTTGTGTCACCCAGCACAGATGCTGTCAGATATTCCTGTTCTATTGATAGTATCCTTTAACATCTTTCCTCTTCTGTGAGTGAGTGTCAAATAATACACACTGTTTGTTCCTCCATGTGTATATTTAAACATGTTTTAAAGTATTTGATCAAGAATATTCCAATATACAAATATGATTTCCTTTGATTCCTCCTTCCTCATTTTCTTTCCTTGCATCCTAATGAGGGTGGAGCTGAGATGCGAGGAAAGGAAACGAGGATGCACAAATAAGAAATGAGAAGCACCCAGAGAGTTGAACTCTCATCTCTTGAAGGTTTGTTTGAGCTGCGCCTTCTACTGTACAGGTGTGAATCGGCATTTCCTTCACATTTGCCAAAAATAGAACTTTTTACAGGTGCTGTGCTATGGTATCTGGCACCAAGATGTTAGCAGCAGATCCTTTAAGTCCTGTAAGTTGCGAGGTGGGGCCTCCATGGATCAGACTTGTTTGTTCAGCACATCCCACAGATGCTCGATTGGATTGAGATCTGGGGAATTTGGAAGCCAAGTCAACACCTCAAACTCGTTGTTGTGCTCTTCAAACCATTTCTGAACCATTTTTGCTTTGTGGCAGGGCGCATTATCCTGCTGAAAGAGGCCACAGCCACCAGGGAATACCATTTCCATGAAAGGGTGTACATGGTCTGCAACAATGCTTAGGTAGGTGGTATGTGTAAAAGTAACATCCGCATGGATGGCAGGACCCAAGGTTTCCCAGCAGAACATTGCCCAAAGCATCACACTGCCTCCGCTGGCTTGCCTTCTTCCCATAGTGCATCATGGTGCCATGTGTTCCCCAGGTAAGCAACGCACACGCACCCGGCCATCCACGTGATGTAAAAGAAAACGTGATTCATCAAACCAGGCCACCTTCTTCCATTGCTCCATGGTCCAGTTCTGATGCTCCTGTGCCTACTGTTGGTGCTTTCGGTGGAGGACAGGGGTCAGCATGGGCACCCTGACTGGTCTGTGGCTATGCAGCCCCATACGCAACAAACTGTGATGCACTGTGTATTCTGACACCTTTCTATCAGAACCAGCATTAATGGTAACACTTTAGAATAATGGTCCATCATCAATAGGTAACTATGCAGGAACTAATGCAGGACTAATGAGTAGTACTACATTAACACTTCAGCTACTACTATTAACTAATATAGAAACAAGCTTAACTAATCAGTAAGTAATATCGAATTTAGGACTAAGATAGTTCCTCATTAGGTAATCAATAGTTACTGAATGGGATTGGCATCATGAAGAACTAATAGGTTGCTATGACAAATTATAAAGAATTACTAATTAATTAGTAATCACAACATTAACGTGTCTGAGATGTGAGCAGTTGTCTTTTTTTACTCTCAACATGGTGATAAAATGCATCACTAATAACTAAAGTGTTACCTATGCAGGAACTACTAGTGACCTGGACCATTATTTTAACGTGAAATAACGTGTTACCTAGCATAGTGACTAGGTAACACGTCTCAGACACACAATAATGTTCTTTATAATTTGTCAGTTAGTTAATAGTTATTAATGAGGCTAATCTCATTCAGTAATTACAAACCTGATTCCAAAAAAGTTGGGACACTGTACAAATTGTGAATAAAAACAGAATGCAATGATGTGGAAGTTTAAAATTTCAATATTTTATTCAGAATACAACACAGATGACATATCAAATGTTTAAACTGAGAAAATGTATCATTTTAAGGGAAAAATAAGTTGATTTTAAATTTCATGGCACCAACACATCTCAAAAAAGTTGGGACAAGGCCATGTTTACCACTGTGTGGCATCCCCTCTTTTTTTTATAACAGTCTGCAAACGTCTGGGGACTGAGGAGGCAAGTTGCTCAAGTTTAGGAATAGGAATGTTGTCCCATTCTTGTCTAATACAGGCTTCTAGTTGCTCAACTGTCTTAGGTCTTCTTTGTCGCATCTTCCTCTTTATGATGCGCCAAATGTTTTCTATGAGTGAAAGATCTGGACTGCAGGCTGGCCATTTCAGTACCCGGATCCTTCTTCTACGCAGCCATGATGTTGTAATTGATGCAGTATGTGGTCTGGCATTGTCATATTGGAAAATGCAAGGTCTTCCCTGAAAGAGACGACGTCTGGATGGGAGCATATGTTTTTCTAGAACTTGGATATACCTTTCAGCATTGATGGTGCCTTTCCAGATGTGTAAGCTGCCCATGCCACACGCACTCATGCAACCCCATACCATCAGAGATGCAGGCTTCTGAACTGAGCGCTGATAACAACTTGGGTTGTCCTTGTCCTCTTTAGTCCGGATGACATGGCGTCCCAGTTTCCAAAAAGAACTTCGAATTTTGATTCGTCTGACCACAGAACAGTTTTCCACTTTGCCACAGTCCATTTTAAATGAGCCTTGGCCCAGAGAAAACGCCTGCGCTTCTGGATCATGTTTAGATATGGCTTCTTTTTTGACCTATAGAGTTTTAGCTGGCAACAGCGAATGGCACGGTGGATTGTGTTCACCGACAATGTTTTCTGGAAGTATTCCTGAGCCCATGTTGTGATTTCCATTACAGTAGCATTCCTGTATGTGATGCAGTGCCGTCTAAGGGCCCGAAGATCACGGGCATCCAGTATGGTTTTCCGGCCTTGACCCTTACACACAGAAATTGTTCCAGATTCTCTGAATCTTTGGATGATATTATGCACTGTAGATGATGATAACTTCAAACTCTTTGCAATTTTTCTCTGAGATACTCCTTTCTGATATTGCTCCACTATTTTTCGCCGCAGCATTGGGGGAATTGGTGATCCTCTGCCCATCTTGACTTCTGAGAGACACTGCCACTCTGAGAGGCTCTTTTTATACCCCAGTCATGTTGCCAATTGACCTAATAAGTTGCAAATTGGTCCTCCAGCTGTTCCTTATATGTACATTTAACTTTTCCGGTCTCTTATTGCTACCTGTCCCAACTTTTTTGGAATGTGTAGCTCTCATGAAATCCAAAATGAGCCAATCTTTGGCATGACATTTCAAAATGTCTCACTTTCAACATTTGATATGTTATCTATATTCTATTGTGAATAAAATATAAGTTTATGAGATTTGTAAATTATTGCATTCCTTTTTTATTCACAATTTGTACAGTGTCCCAACTTTTTTGGAATCGGGTTTGTATGAAATGCTTGAATGTGGACATGTCCACCTTTGTGTATTACCTTCTGAACAGGAAGGATTTAGGTAAAAATTAAACAATGTTGAATAATTTAAATTAATGCATGTGCATCTTCCCTGCTGCCGTAGCAGTTTCAAATGATATAAAACTGTGTTTGTATATATAGCGTTCTTAAAATGTAAAAACATTTGTCACGTCTGTTTTTATATTGTTTGTTTATATTTGTCATCAGACATGTTTGTCTTACTTTTTATATACTATATGGTATATTATATTATTTTCACTTGTTTGTACACCTGAATTATCCTTAATTATCATTAGTAGTTATCAGTGTATGACAAGTTTTGGTAATAAAATAAAATGTTTCCTTGCGGCTCAATATATATTAAAGGCACAATATGTAAGATTTTTGGATTAAAATGTCCAAAACCCACTAGAACAATGTCATATATTTTATTGACTTACATTATTCCAAATGTTTCCAAGAATGTTTAAATCCAGAGAAATAAGCAATTTTAACCAGGACACGGACCGTGTCCGTGCATCATCAATGACATCATACCCACGTTACCCTCGAATTTCGTTTTATTTTGTAATAACCATGGAAACACCAAAGACGCTTTAATATATTATGTGTTTTATTAGACAGGTGAGCAACTGTTTGGATACATTCAGCGACAGAAAACGAATCATTGTTATACAGCTCCACACAGTTAGTCTTATTGTTTAAATCTTGTTTTCTTGATTTACCGTGAGTACCATGTTTTACCATGCATAATATCACTATAGCTTACTGCAGTGTGCAACAAGACACGTACACACTTTGAAATATAGAAAACTTTAATGTACTATATAATTATATACATTACAAAATAAATTCCTTGAGTACAGCAGCATACATAATCTCTTGACAAATACATTATAATAAATGAAAGATCAGTGAAATGCTATGGCAGAGCTATTTTCATCCACTTGTAGAACATTTAAGTTATACCTATATTACTGAAAAGCACACTATAAATATGACATCATTGAATAAAAGTTACTGGAAAACAAAGCCCAAGTGAAAAGGACGTACTATTAAATGTATTAAAAATGCACTTGAAATTCAAGTAGTATGTTTATATTATATTTGAATTGTACTAAAAACATACTCAAGTACATTTTTAATACATTTTATATGTCTTTTTCACCTGGGAGTGCAAAAGTAAATGCATTTTTTTCTCTACAAACAAGCCTGCAAAAGGCTGAACCAAACAAAGAAACAGAAGAGTTTAAATGCCACATCATCTTCAAGTGGACGGTCACTTCTTTGAGTACGACTTGCATTTTCTGCAGCTGAGGTCTTGCGATTCAGACACTGTAATGTTTGAAGACTTCTTTATCACAGGATCTGTGAAAGGGAAAAAATAATTGATATAAAATGAACAAATGATTAACAGTTTTGCATCCATGTTTGAATATAATATATATTATATTATTTGCATAGATATGCATTACAGTTCCGTTGACTTCTCAGTTTACCTTTCAAAGCTTTGACTATATCTTCATCAAGCTTGACATGTCCATTTTTATCCTCTTGTCTGTCGTCACTATACAGCACTGAGTTACAATGAACATAAGATTAGAAGAAGACCAACAACACCACTTACAGTGAGCAGAGATTCATCAGTCACTGATATTGTTATTTGAAGCCTGTGTATTTCAGGGTATGTTGTATGTCGATAATAGAGTGGTGCAGGTATGACATCACTTTGTAGGCCAAAACACGGTAGCGAGTTAGCATTCCCTTGTGAAAAAGAAGTGTGCTGAATTGTATTGAAAGTGTACTTTTTGTGTACTTCAAATCTTGAAAGTATACTTTTTAAAAAGTGCACTTGCAGATAATATGATCTTAAGTGTACTTAAAGAGAATACACTTTCATGACAATATTTCTAAACACACTTGAGTGCACTTTTTAAAAGTGCACTTTGTAATAATGTCTAATTAATTTTTACAGAAAGTACACATTCATGACAATATTTATAAACACACTTAAGTGCACTTTTTAAAAATGCACCTTGTAATAATTTCTACTTACATTTTACTTAAACATATTTTAAATAATAATGATTTTATGTTTTAAATAAGTACTTATTTTTATGTATTGACATATACTAAAGCACATGGAAAATAATTGATTTTAATTTTAAAAATTTGTCCAAAATTACATTTGTTAATGTATTTTAAATGTGTTTAATGTATACTGTATGCATTAATGTATTTTCCTTCTAAACTTTCATACACTTGCTTATACAGTATACTACAGTACAACATATTGTTGAAATTTTTATCACTAGCTCTTGCTCTATAAACTCAACTACAAGTGTCAGTTTTCTACATAACATTTGACATAAAGTGTCATTTATGAGAGGAGTAGCCTACTGTAGCTATTTGTACTTAATGTAATAGTAATGTCCTTTACATCTGTGTACAGAATACTTTCAATATCATTATGTTGTTCTACGCTGATTAAACACACATTTAATTGCATTAATTGCAAGAAAAAGTTTAACAAATCTAAACAAAATTAATTTGCATTCAAATTCAGTTACAATACATTTAATTTTAATCAGACTACACTACACTGTAAATGACACATGATTGACTTTTAGTTAGGTGAATGAGTCAATTTCTCTGAACTTACAGTCTAACTACACAGTGAGTTACAGTGGGGAGAAGAAGTATTTGATACACTGCCGATTTTGCAGGTTTGCCCACTTACAAAGCATGTAGAGGTCTGTAATTTTTTATCATAGGTACACTTCAACTGTGAGTGACGGAATCTAAAACAAAAATCCAGAAAATCACATTGTATGATTTTTAAGTAATTAATTTTCATTTTATTGCACGACATAAGTATTTGATACATCAGAAAAGCAGAACTTAATATTTGGTACAGAAACCTTTGTTTGCAATTACAGAGATCATACGTTTCCTGTAGTTCTTGACCAGGTTTGCACACAATGCAGCAGGGATTTTGGCCCACTCCTCCATACAGACCTTCTCCAGGTCCTTCAGGTTTCAGGGCTGTCGCTGGGCAATATGGACTTTCAGCTCCCTCCAAAGATTTTCTATTGGGTTCAGGTCTGGAGACTGGCTAGGCCACTCCAGGACCTTGAGATGCTTCTTACGAAGCCACTCCTTAGTTGCCCTGGCTGTGTGTTTCGGGTCGTTGTCATGCTGGAAGACCCAGCCATGACCCTTCTTCAATGCTCTTACTGAGGGAAGGAGGTTGTTTGCCAAGATCTCGCGATACATGGCCCCATCCATCCTCCCCTCAATACGGTGCAGTCGTCCTGTCCCCTTTGCAGAAAAGCATCCCCAAAGAATGATGTTTCCACCTCCATGCTTCACGGTTGGGATGGTGTTCTTGGGGTTGTACTCATCCTTCTTCTTCCTCCAAACACGGCGAGTGAAGTTTAGACTAGAAAGCTCTATTTTTGTCTCATCAGACCACATGACCTTCTCCCATTCCTCCTCTGGATCATCCAGATGGTCATTGGCAAACTTCAGACGGGCCTGGACATGCGCTGGCTTGAGCAGGGGGACCTTGCGTGTGCTGCAGGATTTTAATCCATGACGGCATAGTGTGTTACTAATGGTTTTCTTTGAGACTGTGGTCCCAGCTCTCTTCAGGTCATTGACCAGGTCCTGCCGTGTAGTTCTGGGCTGATCCCTCACCTTCCTCATGATCACTGATGCCCCACGAGGTGAGATCTTGCATGGTGCCCCAGACCGAGGGAGATTGACCGTCATCTTGAACTTCTTCCATTTTCTAATAATTGTGCCAACAGTTGTTGCCTTCTCACCAAGCTGCTTGCCTATTGTCCTGTAGCCCATCCCAGCCTTGTGCAGGTCTACAATTTTATCCCTGATGTCCTTACACAGCTCTCTGGTCTTGGCCATTGTGGAGAGGTTGGAGTCTGTTTGATTGAGTGTGTGGACCGGTGTCTTTTATACAGGTAACGAGTTCAAACAGGTGCAGTTAATACAGGTAATGAGTGGAGAACAGGAGGGCTTCTTAAAGAAAAAACTAACAGGTCTGTGAGAGTCGGAATTCTTACTGGTTGGTAGGTGATCAAATACTTATGTCATGCAATAAAATGCAAATTAATTATTTAAAAATCATACAATGTGATTTTCTGGATTTTTGTTTTAGATTCCATCTCTCACAGTTGAAGTGTACCTATGATAATTACAGACCTCTACATGCTTTGTAAGTAGGAAAACCTGCAAAATCGACAGTGTATTAAATACTTGTTCTCCCCACTGTACAAGCATTACCTAAACTAACGTTACACTAAGCACGTTATGGCTTGTTGCTAGTTGGGTTACACACAGTTATTTTAGAGTTATTTTGTTCATTTAGTCAAGTAAAGCCGTGTAAAATGCTTCCACTTGCCATCGCCATTTAGCCCCTGCGGACTTGGGCAGTGCATCCCATTTTTTTTTCCCCGCGTTGTGCAGTCTACTGTGGAATATCAAAATCTGCCCAAATTAAACCACATTTTTCAATTCAGCAACAAAATCTTACATGACCTGTCCCACAAATGTTGTTTTTTATGCTCAAAAAACGTTTAAAAATATAATTTAGGCTAGACCTAGAACTTGTGTCTTGCACGAGAGCTCAGCGTTTTTATGCTGCCTTCACGTGCTATAGGAATTATGGTAAATATTAGTAACTAGTTAAATACTATTGGTCATGAACACACTCTCTCAAGTTAAAATTTGAATGCGGTGAGCTCGTAATCATACGGAGCCCCGGACATGACATGCAGGAAAAAAATAGTAGGCTAAATCGTGCACACGATTTACTATTTCATTCCCTCGATTTATAAATAGAGGGAACGAAATAATAAATCGTGCGCACAATTTAATTTTTTCCCCCTTGCATGTCATGTCATGTTCAACATAAAACTGTATCAATTTTAAAAACGTTATTTTGAAAACGGTGAAAAAAGACTAGATATTGTCAGATTATTTAATAAAAATTTTAATCTTAAATCTATGCATATGCAATTATTTATGCAATATATTGACGCTGTCCACTGTTCAATAGCCCATAAAAAGGAAACACTGATGTAATGATGGGTGTTTTTTTTTTTTTTTTTTTAATATGTAGCACTGCCCTACAGTAAAGGCTATTTAAATGAGAATCTGCGTGAGCACCTGGGTGGTGAATTGTTTCTTTGTTTGCAATAGGATCAACCCGCAATTGGTTATTTTGTATTGCAGTATTGAAGCAGCTCACAGGGGACGTGTTGTGACTGTCATTCCAACCTTTCCCAAAGATGTCCAGACGAGACTTGACATCAAGGAACCGTGTCACACAGTGCCAAGAGTACGCAACAAAATAATAAGAACGCTGTATGAAATGATGGCAGAATACACCCTGTAAGTATAACCATTATTACCACCTTTGCTACTACAACTTAAGCTCAATTCACAATCTATGAAGACTGATTGATTGTACTAGGTATCCAACTAATGCAGAGTATATTTAAATTGCCAAGGCACTGATAGTGAAATACCCTTTCCTGAGAGATAAGGAGGGAAATGGCTATGTAAGTTGCATTGTTTTTAAGCCATTAATTTATCTCTGTCTACATAATCGTACAAGATATTGTTACAAACCCGATTCCAAAAAAGTTGGGATACTGTACAAATCGTGAATAAAAAAGGAATGCAATAATTTACAAATCTCATAAACTTATATTTTATTCACAATAGAATATAGATAACATATCAAATGTTGAAAGTGAGACATTTTGAAATGTCATGCCAAAGATTGGCTCATTTTGGATTTCATGAGAGCTACACATTCCAAAAAAGTTGGGACAGGTAGCAATAAGAGGCCGGAAAAGTTAAATGTACATATAAGGAACAGCTGGAGGACCAATTTGCAACTTATTAGGTCAATTGGCAACATGATTGGGTATAAAAAGAGCCTCTCAGAGTGGCAGTGTCTCTCAGAAGTCAAGATGGGCAGAGGATCACCAATTCCCCCAATGCTGCGGCGAAAAATAGTGGAGCAATATCAGAAAGGAGTATCTCAGAGAAAAATTGCAAAGAGTTTGAAGTTATCATCATCTACAGTGCATAATATCATCCAAAGATTCAGAGAATCTGGAACAATCTCTGTGTGTAAGGGTCAAGGCTGGAAAACCATACTGGATGCCCGTGATCTTCGGGCCCTTAGACGGCACTGCATCACATACAGGAATGCTACTGTAATGGAAATCACAACATGGGCTCAGGAATACTTCCAGAAAACATTGTCGGTGAACACAATCCACCGTGCCATTCGCTGTTGCCAGCTAAAACTCTATAGGTCAAAAAAGAAGCCATATCTAAACATGATCCAGAAGCGCAGGCGTTTTCTCTGGGCCAAGGCTCATTTAAAATGAACTGTGGCAAAGTGGAAAGCTGTTCTGTGGTCAGACGAATCAAAATTTGAAGTTCTTTTTGGAAAACTGGGACGCCATGTCATCCGGACTAAAGAGGACAAGGACAACCCAAGTTGTTATCAGCGCTCAGTTCAGAAGCCTGCATCTCTGATGGTATGGGGTTGCATGAGTGCGTGTGGCATGGGCAGCTTACACATCTGGAAAGGCACCATCAATGCTGAAAGGCATATCCAAGTTCTAGAACAACATATGCTCCCATCCAGACGTCGTCTCTTTCAGGGAAGACCTTGCATTTTCCAACATGACAATGCCAGACCACATACTGCATCAATTACAACATCATGGCTGCGTAGAAGAAGGATCCGGGTACTGAAATGGCCAGCCTGCAGTCCAGATCTTTCACTCATAGAAAACATTTGGCGCATCATAAAGAGGAAGATGCGACAAAGAAGACCTAAGACAGTTGAGCAACTAGAAGCCTGTATTAGATAAGAATGGGACAACATTCCTATTCCTAAACTTGAGCAACTTGTCTCCTCAGTCCCCAGACGTTTGCAGACTGTTATAAAAAGAAGAGGGGATGCCACACAGTGGTAAACATGGCCTTGTCCCAACTTTTTTTGAGATGTGTTGATGCCATGAAATTTAAAATCAACTTATTTTTCCCTTAAAATTATACATTTTCTCAGTTTAAACATTTGATATGTCATCTATGTTGTATTCTGAATAAAATATTGAAATTTGAAACTTCCACATTGCATTCTGTTTTTATTCACAATTTGTACAGTGTCACAACTTTTTTGGAATCGGGTTTGTATTTTATCTTTACATGCTGGAATATGCCAAATAGTCAAATGTGTGTTTTTTGTTTTTGTTTTTAAACTAGCACACCTGGCACATGTCTCTAAAGCGGAAATTTAAAGCAGAACGTGCACCACTTGTCAGCGACAGTGAAGTAAGAAAGCTGAAAGAGAAGTTTGGCCATACAAAGCAGTCCAGATCCACTAGTGCATCTGCAAGTTTATGTCGACAGCCAGCTAGTGTAGCATATGTAAGCCCACTGCCATATGCATAATTTATTTTTCCACTTTTAATCCCTTTTACATTTCACATAGTGCAGGACAATGTAAGGCAGATATTGCAGACATTTAAATATTTTTTGCATACACTTAACTCTTTCACTTACTGAACATTAGGGCCCGGTTTCACAGAATTAGGCTTTAGTTTAAGTTTGAGTTTATTCACAATGCCACTTCAAACATTACAATAATACAGTTGGGGGTACAGAATCAATTGGGTAGAGTGAATGGGTCCCCCAAGGAAGCTAGGAAAGCTTATAGGTGGGGGCCCATGGTTTATGAAAGGGTAGTGGTACAGACAAAGGTATACACAGCACCTTGAGGCCATCATCAATCCCGTTCTAGATCTGCGGCCCCCTACGGACAACACTCATACTGGCGCGCACATGTCGGCGACATTTTCCTGATATAAGTGGTTTGATTCTCGTTAGCTATGTATGCTGGGGGCTGTAGATGGGAACAAGACTACTCAATCTAGAGTTCAGCCTGTTGACAATTTGAAACATAAGGCAGGCATTATGATATTCATTTAGCTCAGCTAGTCTTAGTAACTCAAAGCGGTGGAATAGAGGGTGAGTGGGGGAATTTATCTCTGACCAGGACAGAGCCCGTATGACTTTCTTTTGCAAGGATACAAGTTTTTTAAGATGACTTGTGAAGGTGTTGCACCATATCACATTACAGTAGTTAAGGTGTGGTTCAAAGAGAGTTTTGTATAACGTGAGAAGGGCAGACAGAGGAAGGAAATGTCTGATCTTATAGAACAAGCCAACATACTTTGACAGTTTGTTTACAAGATGGTCGATATGACATTTAAAGTTAAGAGAGTCGTCAATGAGGACCCCCAGGAATTTAGTGGAATACACTCTTTTTATCTCCTGCCCATTAATTTTAATCAGGAAGTAATCAGTGTTTTTAAATTTTTTACTCGATTTGAATAAAATGAAATTTGTTTTGCTGACATTTAATGACAGTTTGTTACATTTAAACCAGAAGTCCACTTTGGTTAACTCTGAGTTTACTATATCTTGTAGAATAAGTGGGTTCCTGTGTGATGTCAACAAATTTGTGTCGTCAGCAAAAATGATTTTATGAAATATTTTAGAAGAATTTATAAAATCATTTATATATAGAATGAATAAGAGTGGCCCTAAAATGGAGCCCTGGGGGACCCCAAAGATTATGGGCTTACAAGTAGAGTTATGATCATCGACATGGACATACTGTTCCCTCTCATATAGATAACTTCTGAACTATTCAAGTGCTAAACCTCTGATACCATAGTGATACAGTTTGTGCAATAAAATATCAAAGTCAATGGTATCAAAGGCTTTTGATAGGTCCAAAAAAATACCAACACCACATTTTCCTTCTTCAATGCAGTCATTAATTTGTTCTATGAGGTCGAGTATTGCCATACAGGTTGTGCTCTTCTTTCTAAAACCATATTGAGAGGGAACAAGAATATCCAGTTTATCAAGATTCTATTGTATGCTACTTTCTCCATTACTTTAGAGAAAGTGGGTAGAATTGATATGGGCCGGTAATTGCTCATATCATTTCTGTCGCCCGGTTTAAAAATTGGAATTATCTTAGCAATTTTTGTCATTTTGGGTACAGTGCCAGTAAGTAAAGAAAGGTTGATGCAATGAGCCAGTGGCTCTACAATGACATTTGCAATGGCTTTCATGATCTTACTACATATTCCATCTACACCAGCGGTGCATGAGCTCCTCAAGTCCAAAATGATCTTGAGGAGTTCAGTACTGTCTGTTGGTATCATGAAAAATGAATGAATGTAGCTACCAGAAAGAAAATGCTTGAAGGTGACACCCTGGGGTTGACTTATCTTCTTAGACAGATTTACACCTATAGAGGCGAAATGATTATTAAAACTCTGTGCAAGATCAGCTTTGGCATTACCAAGGTCAGGTAGAGCAGTAGGTTTATGTCTCCTGTTGAGGACTTCATTTAACACAATCCATGACCTCCTGCAGTCCCCCTGTGAAGCTTTTAAGAGTTCTGTGTAATGACTTCTTTTGCTCTTTCTTATGATCTGCGTTAATTTATTTTTATAAGAAATATATTTCTCTTTATTTAAGCTAGAAGGATTTTTCATGTAGGATTTATAAAGCCTACTTTTATATTTAATAGACTTTAAAATTCCCTTTGTAATCCAAGGGTTCTGGAGGGTAGTGCTGCATCTGACAGTCTTCTCAGGGATTGTGTCCTTGATGGAGTCTTGAATGATCTTTATCAGACTGTCATATGCAGCATCAGGAGTCCCACTGTCATAGACAGAGTCCCACGACTTGGCCTGTAAGTTAACAGTTAGGTGCTGTAAGGTTCTCTCGTTAAGAATTTTAGATTTAATTTTAGAGAGTGGAGGGGAAAATGATTTGCCAGAGCCAAAAAATATTGCAGTGGGAAAATGGTCTGTGATGTCAGACTGCACGACCCCCGTCTCCATCTTGGTATTTTGAATATTAGTAATGATATTGTCAATAATTGTTTTGGATGTTGGTGTAACTCTAGTAAATCTATTAATGGTGGGGAAAAAAGAGGAGGAGTGCAATGTGTTAATAAAGTCATGTTTTGCCCCATCTTCCTTGGAAATATCAATGTTACCAAGGAGTATACAGTCTTTTTTTGCTTATTCAGTTTATGTAATAGATCTTCCAGTTTACAGCAAAATGTATCAAAAGCATAGTCTGGTGGGCGATAGAGTACACCGACAATAAATATTTTGCCATTATTGTTAATCTCAATGAATAAAGACTCACAGTGGTCATCCTCTAAATAAAAATCACAGGTATTTACTTGGAGACTGCTCTTAACATAGAGGCAGACCCCTCCACCTGTCCTATTTGGTCTGTTCTTAACGTGTAAATTGTACCCATCGAGGTTAAATAAATCGGCATTTGAAAAGTCATTAAGCCAGGTTTCACTACACCCAATAACATCAAAATGACAGCTTGAGTTAGACAATAAGGAGGCTAAATCAGAATGATGTTTGTTTAGGCTTCTGATGTTTAAATGTAACAGTGAATAATTGTATATATCATTCAATGGTTTTAAGTTATCAGGGTCAAAAACATTACAAGTAGTATTGCCACCCATATCAATACAGTGCTGAGAATCTCCAACGATATTGAAATCATCAAAACCCATAATATAAACAGTACAGATTGATCATGCGTTTTCTGGGATTACATTGAGACATTGACACGGCAATAGCCGCAAACACACTCGGAGCAACCAAACACACACACAAAGGAGTATTCTGGTACCATTGTGTAAGCAATTTGTACCACGCCGCAGTCATCGGCGCCAGCTCGCATAAATATAGCCTCTTGAAAATGATAAGCAAAATGTCTTTCACCTCTCCGCCCTCCTGCCTGGAAACAAGGTTCGAGCCTCCCGTAAAGGGGAGTAGGCTATTATAAACATTAAGTAATGATAGAGAGACTGTCTCCCGTAATCAGCAAAAGTAGAGGCAAACAGATCACCGCTGTCAATGGAAAACAGAATGAAATAGGAACTCTACTTCAAACGACAGTAAGCCATAGCCTACTTGCCTGCCGTCCTCATCGCATGGATTTGGGCAAACTATGATCTTAGGTGTTCCGCGGTGGCAAGGAGGCAATGAATGCTTCAGCCTCAGCTACCGTGGGAAAGTGTTTCCTACATCCCGACTCCAGCTTGATGTAAAGCCTGGCCGGGTACAGCAGGACCGGCTTGAACCCTCGCTCGTACAACTCCGACATGACCGCCTTGAACTCATTCCACTGCTCCATAACCTCTGGAGGAAAATCCTCAAACACAAGGATGGGATGGTCCCGGAATTTCAGCCTACCCCTCATGGTCCGGGCATGGCGGATGATCTTGTCCTTTACCTGGAACCTGAGGAGACGAATGATGACCGGTCTTGGCCGCTGGTTTGATGGAGGCCTAGGTGCCAGGGCTCTGTGCGCCCGTTCACACTCCACAGGCGAATCGAGGACCCCTCCAAAGACCTCCTCGAGCGTCTTGGTAAAGAAAGCTGTCGGTTGGGGCCCCTCCATGGATTCAGGTACACCGATTACCCTGATGTTGTTGCGCCGGCTCCGTGACTCTAGGTCGACAACTTTAGTTGCTAGTTTAGCATGTTCTGTCTGGAGCTTGGTGATAGCTTCCTTGGCACCTTCACTCTCGAGAATTTTGTGTTTCTCAGCGTGTTCTGTCACGGTAGTTATAACACCGTTCAACTTGGTCTCGAAAGCTGAGAGGGTTTGTTTAAAGTCCTCGGAGATGGCGATTCGATGAGACTCAAGCAGGTGGGTGAGGGACGCCATGGTGACCGCCTCGGCGTTTAGATCGGTCTGCACCCCTTTCGTTTTCGGCATGGTCGCAGCAGCTCAATAGCAGATCAGCAAGTTAGTGAATCTACTACTTTGGATAGGTTTAGGAGAGAGTTAGGTTACAAACGGTGAGTTTAAAGATGAGCAAACATTAGCAAGAGCGCGAGACGCAGCATGCTTTGCTTGTTACCACATCACGTCACTTAGTTCAATTAGGGCATTTAAGTAGCTTTTATAAATGTTCACTATAAAAAAAAACATTACTTGTGTGGATCTTGAGACAAAACAATTTCACTGACATATTTTAAGATCTGTCAGTACGAGTTACTTTCCGTTAAAACAGCTCAAACATGCATTTTAGTCTGGAACTAGCTTAAGCCTTGTCTGTGAAACCGGGGGTAGATCTCATTGTTCATGCAGTTCAGTGTATTTTTTAGTTTATTTTATTTAAAACACCTTGTTCAATGAGTGTGCAGACTTTTCACATATCTGTCTCTGTAATTATCTGTCACAGTCTAAGCATTATCTGTTTTTGTTGTTCTGACAAAGGAAACTTGTGTTGGGGAGGATTCAACGTCTGTTGAGGCCCATGTGAACGTTCTACAAAGCGAGTATCGGAAGGCACATCCAGACATACAGACTGTCAAAGACTGCATGGCACGAACATTCCTGGAGACGTCGAGAAATCATGGAAGGAATGTCTGTGGAGGATGTAGTCAAAAAGTACCCATACTTAAGAACGCCTGATGGAGTGAGTATTGAAAACATGTTACAGGGAAGCAATCTATTACGATTTTGGAAATAGTGAAATTAAAGACATGCCGATTGCTGTCGGAAAATAAACATTTATGAAACCTAACAGCATTTTATGTTAATCGTGTCTTCATATTCTACAGGTTTTTGATGAGATTGACCGAATCCATCCTTCACCAAGCAGCTTCTGTCATCGCTTCAGAGAGGGCTTCGCTAGAGTTCTGCCAAATGTGCTGAAACTTGCCAAGGCAAAATCCCCCCTAGCAAAACAGTACACTGACAAGACAGATGCCCTGGCTGAAGATCTACCAGGTAGAGACAGTCACTTTGCTAGTGAAACTCACAATATATGTAATTTGCTTTACCACATTGCAAAATATGTGATTGTGAAAGTAGGATATTTTTCCACATTGCAGGAATTGACTTAAGGGCTGGGCTTATCCTCTTGCCATCCATCTTCAGAGAAAAGATCGAACACTACATTACTATGAGAGAGGTAGGCTTCTTAGTTATCCTGCAATGCTGGCTGGTGGACCTCATGTTTGTACATGAGCAGAAAAAGATAGCTTGGTTTTGGGACTTTTCTGTCTCCTATAGATGTGCTTCATTTATGCCATAACTTTTTTTTTTTTTTTTTTTGATGTCTCCAGCTTTAGTATGAAAACTCTAGAGTAAATGTACCTGTAAAACCCAGCCATCTACAGTATATACAGGGAATTTTCTAAATAAGCTAAAAAATAAACAAAATGAATTACTTGTTTATTTGCTTTTGAAAATATTTTCTTTTTGTTTTCTTTTATGTAGGGGGACCCTGCTACACCCTTTCCAACTATTCAACTGATGGAAAACGATTGGAAGATGGCAATCATTGGAAGAGGGCAGTGTGGTGAAGGTAGATGGAATTGTCGTGTGCCAGTGCACCAGCCTAGACGAAGCCTTCATGACTGCCTTCTGTATGTATTTCACTTTTAACATCACATATCCACCACACCTGAAGAACACTCTAACTTTCCTTCAGAGGCGCATTGTCAGCATCGTGGATGAGGGAGACAAGCCGCTGCCATTCGCTTTACTGAGGATGATAAACCTTTCATATTAAATCCTCATGCCTCAAATGTACCATTGCCCAAAGTGCACACGGAGAACATTCAGTCTCGTTAAATTAATCCAACATGTTGGAATCGTTCATGCACATTAATCAAATTTTAATATCACCTGTGGTATAGATGAGTGCCAGTCAACTTTTTCGTGTTATCATTCTTATAGAAAACGTGTACAGGAAGCACAGATCCTTTGTTTTTGGACAATCTGATGGCAAAAATGACTGTCCCAGTGAAGAAGAGTCGGCAGTACAGCAACACAGCTTGAACATGGATCAGCAAAATTCTTCTGATATATATTCCTGTCACAATCACAAATGAGAGTGCCCTTGGTTACCACCAGAGGGCACTCCATCCTGGACTGTCACTTCATCTAAGGACTACAATTCCCACATCACTCACTACCCGGACTTCCTTCCTGATTACATCCACCTGCACCCCATTACCTTGTTAGCTCACACTTTATAAGCCTGGCCATGTCTGTCATTCACTGCGAAGTCTTGCTTGTTGTAATACTGCATTTCTGAGCATTTTCCTTGGTTTCTTGTCTCTTGGTTTCGGATTACTTGCCTGTTCCGTGGATTACCCTTTTGCCTGTCTCTCCTGTCTTGTTTACCTGTTTGGATTGCTTGCCTGTGTTTTGATCTTGCCTGACCTCTTGACTACGATTGTGGATTACCCTTTCAATAAAGCTGCGTTTGGATCCTCTGCCTGTGTCTCTCAGAGCAGTACGTTACAGTTCCTCTGATCCTCAAATTATGCCACTTTTAGATAAACTTTTAGAAGATTTCCAAGAACATCTATTTGGATTCCTTCTCAAACGCAGAGAGAAAAACCTTCTACATTTGTCAGTCCAACAAGACATTGCAGATGATGTCAAATTTCTCTTTTCTTTTTTTAAAGAAAACTATGATTCTTTTATTTCTCATCTTGAAAATAGTGGTTTTGATATTTCACAGTGCCCTGAACTTCAGCAGGTTTTGGATTCATCTGATTTCTTTGCTAAAGCTTTTGAGGTGGTTCGTTCTCTGCATATGATTAAAGAACACTGTAAGGTCAAGATGGACTATACAGAACCTGTTCACCACACACTGAGAGGCCCTTCAGGGAATAAAATAGGAACTTATTTCTATGTTCCTATCTCTGAAGTTTTAAAAAAAATACTGTTCCCATGAAGATGTCTGGAATCAAATACTATCTGAAAACAAGGTCCAAGATGAACTGTTTCTGATGGACTATAAAGATGGCCTTTATTTTAAGGAACATTTGTTTTTTAGAGAACATCCAGATGCTGTAAGACTTCATTTATATGTTGAAATAGTTAACCCTTTAGGTCCTAAGAGAATGAAGTATAAGTTGTGTGGATTTTACTACACAGTTGGAAATTTAGGTGGAAAGTATCGATCTCATCTTAAGCACATTCATTTAGCTCTGCTGGTTCGTCATTCACATTTGACAGAGTTTGGTATGGATATCATATTAAAACCATTGATAGATGACCTAAAACAGCTTTCAACTGATGGCTTCACGGTTAATGCCTGTGGAACAGAACACAAAGTTTATGCTGCTTTAGCAACGTTTTCTGCTGACAATCTTTCATCGCATATGATTGGTGGCTTCCGCGTGTGTTTCAACTCGGGTCGAATTTGTCGTTACTGCATGGCAACACATTCAGTAATTAATCAAAAATTCCAGGAAGATAGTTTTGTTCTGAGAACGACTGAAGTCCACGAATATCATCTCCAGTGTGTCCAGCATAACAAAGAAAATGCTGCTTTGTATGGTGTACGCAGCACTTGTTCATTTGATGCCCTGGGTTATTTTGATGTGACCAAGTCTTTGCCCCCAGACATCATGCATGATATGTTGGAGGGAGTTTTTCCACTGACATTGAAGCATGTTATTTGTGAAGCTCATAAACAAAAGCATATAACTATAACTGAGATAAATGAAGAGCTTCAAAAATTCTCTTTTGGTCAGAATGACAAGGCCAATAAGCCTTTGCTGTTGTCTGAACGACTTCTTCAAACCTCAGGGATTATAGGAACAGCTACTCAGAAATGGTGTCTTTTCAGATTGTTGCCATTTATAATGGGTCATCGTGTTCCTCCTGGCACCAGATATTGGCACGTGTTCTTATTATGTAAAGAGATTGCAGATATAGTCATGGCAGCTAAGTTAAGGAAAGATGAAATAGCATATCTAGAAGTACTTGTACATACATTCCTTTCAGAGATGACAGAAGTATTTGGAAGTGTTAACACCTAAATGTCACTATCTTATACATTATCCCAGATTAATGTTGATGTACGGTCAATGACCAGATTAACAATGACGCTGAGCAATAGGCACCAGTTCAAACAATGCTGGGAACTTTCACCAGTCAATATCTTGGGTGATTGTGAAAAGGTGCCAGTCAGAAGTATCTGCACACCCTTATTGTCTCTACCCATTAATCTTCAGACTGCTCTAAGAGAAAGTGGCAACTTCAGGGATGTAGAATTTGATGGCAAAATAATGCAACGTTTCTCTCAACTGACTGCAGACAATATCAAGTATACTGTTAGTGATGTGTTGACATTAGACCTTTTACATGTTGAAAAAATTCCTGTGTTTGGGCAGATCAAGTACATTCTTAACATTGATACCACATGGGTGCTTTGCAGTAAAATCTTGCTTCCGTTGTCCTTTGATTCACATTTTCATGAATATCGAATATAGACAGTGACTGGATTTTGCTCAAACCTGGAGATGAGTTGGACCACACATCGCTTGACACATATACATCTGATGATAATCTGTATGTTGGATTGAGACATTTTGAATAAATGCTTGTAGGTTTTTGGCAAGGTCATATGAAGAGGATGCTTAGTGTACAAGTATTAATAGAGATTGTTTCCCTCCTTTATACCTGTCATTACAGTCATAGTTCAACCAAAAATGAAACTTATTTACTCACCCTCATGTTGCTCCAAACCTATATTAATTCTTTCTACAGTTGAACACAGAAGATATTTTGAAGAATGTTGGTAACCAGACAGTTGACGGTAGCCATTGACTTGCATAATATTTTTCTTCCTTAATATGGAAGTCAATCAGCTGTCTGGTTACCAACATTCTTCAAAATATCTTCGTTCAAATGAAGAATTCATAGAGGTTTGGAACTACATGAGGATGAGTAAATGACAGAATTTTAAGTTTTTGGGTGAATTGTCTGTTTAATGCAAGTCTTCTGTCCAGATTTCTATCAGAAATGTGGTTTTAATGTCCAAAATACAAGTTGACATACTGATAATTAGCGATGGTTGGTCTAAAGAGGGATAGAAGTAAAAAACAAGTCTGCAAAAGCTCGAGGATAGTATGTGTTAAAATGCTTGAGAGTTTAGTATTTAAAACTGATTAATGAACTGCTCATTGGGCTCGACAATTTCAGTTTTGTATTTAAGCTCTGAAGGAATTGAAACGCATTGTACATGTTCATTTGAAATATTTTGAACAGGTTTTATACAGAATATCCACTATGAGTTACAATTGAGTTTCTAATGTTCTGTATTTTATACAAGAATTGTTACATTTTGTTTAAATGCTTGTAAAACATTCACTACCTATGTGTTCAGCACATTAAACTGATTAATTAACTGTTCATTGGACATGATACTTCCATTTCTGAAGGAACTGAAATTCTATATGTTAATTGAAATTTGTTAATGCTTGTGATTCTTAGTAATTGTTTACTTTTGTGATTAAAATAAAATTGTGAAAAAATGCACTGTCTCTGTTTTAAGGAATTGAGTCACCCCCCCTCCCCCCCCCGGGAGAATACCAGGATGTAATTTTAAACCATAACATAAAGGTACATTTCTATCACTAGTGGTGCAAAGAGGTACAAACAAGAAGGTACAAAAATGTACCAGTGTTCAGAGGTACATTGCTGTACCTTGCTAGGGTACAGCTGGGGCGACAAAGCATTTATACTCTTAGGTACTATTTTTCTGTACCTTGATTTTTCTGTGTGCAGGAACGCCACCTGTGGCTAAACCTGGCAGATATGCATGAGCCCGGCAAAGTTCGGTTCCTCAACGCCCCTATCTGTCAGGCTGGCCACTTTGGCGACGCCATCGAGAACTTCGCCCAGCAGTTCTCGGTGGCCCAGAAGCAGACAGAGGTGATGAAAAACATCCTTCCCCCGACGACCAGCTGCTGCCTCCACCCAGTCGTCGGCCGCAGTGCCTCCGCCTGCTCGTCGCCGAGGGCGTCCGCCTGCGTCCGCCTGCGTCCGCCTCCGCCCCTGCTAAGCCCAAGCAGCAGCCTTCACCCGGGCGTAAGGGAGGCGCCCAACCCGTCAAGGGTCCCGCGAAGTCTGCTGGCAAGCGCAAGGGCAAGCGGCCCTGAGACGGGCAGCCCAGGGAGAAGAGGAGCTGCTCTCGATGAGATGGTGTCCGCACCCCTCCCTCCCCCGGAGGACCGGGAGGAGAATATTTTTTGTTGGTTTCCGTTCTGCCGCTGGCTCCCCGGAGTCCAGCGGTACCCACAGTCTCAGAGTAGTTTCCTCCCTCCCTGGGCCCCAAGAGGACGAGGTCGGCAGTGTGCGACGCTTCAATGCCTTGCCACTCCCTTCCTCCTCTCCATTCGCCAGGAGGCAGCAGTGTGCAGCCCGAGGACGCCACCAGGCCTTCTCACCCACACTCTGCCCCACCCTGGAACACTTGGACAACACTCCGGACCGCCTCTGGGCCTCCCGAGTCGGGTCCGTGTGCCACCTCGCTGCCCCACCCCGGGTACGTCTGTGGTCCCGTTGGTCCCGCTTGCTCGGTCTCTTGAAGGTAAGTCCTTAGGAAAGCACAACCTAATCGTCAGGTTCCTCAGAGGTGTGAGGAGGCTAAATCCTCCTCGTCCAAACTCGTTACCCTCTTGGGACTTAGCTCTGGTGCTCAGGGCACTTCAAAGTCCTCCCTTTGAGCCTTTACAGTCTATAGAGTTAAAGACCCTGTCCATGAAGACAGTGCTCTTGACTGCATTAGCCTCTATCAAGAGAGTAGGGGACCTGCACGCACTTTCGGTCAGCGAATCGTGCCTAGAGTTCGGGCCGGCCAACTCTCACGTCATCCTGAGACCCCGGCCTGGATATGTGCTCAAGGTTCCCACCACTCCCTTCAGGGACCAGGTGCTGAACCTGCAAGCACTGCCTTTGGAGGAGGCAGACCCAGTCCTGGCTTTGCTCTGTCCCGTCCGCGCTCTTCACGCCTACGTGGACCGAACTCAAAGCTTTAGGACCTCAGAGCAGCTCTTCGTCTGTTACGGAGGCCAGCAGAGGGGAAAGCCTGTCTCCAAGCAGAGATTAGCCCACTGGATAGTGGATGCTATCGTCTTGGCATACCAATCGCAAGACGTGCCTTGCCTGTTCGGGTTGCGAGCAAACTCAGCTAGAGGTGTAGCTTCCTCCTGGGCGCTGGCTCAAGGCTCTGGCTCAAGGCGCCTCGCTGACAGATATCTGTAGAGCTGCGGGCTGGGCGACATCTAACACGTTTCGCTAGATTCTATAGCCTCCGTGTAGAGCCGGTATCTTCCCGTATACTTGCCTCCAGTGGCCAGTAGCGCAAAGGACCCGTTCTAGTGTCGGCTTGCAACAGCAGTTCCGCCCGCTGGGCCGGATACGTGCTTTTATTGTCTCCAGTTGTGTTCCCCAGAAATGGCTAACCCTGTCGAGCTCCTCCGTCACTCTCGGCAGTCAGACGTTGCGGGCGTCTGACACCAGGCCTACACCCGTATGCATGTGGAACGTGTGTGTAGGCTGGGTATCCATATGTAGCTGTCCCTACGGCGACCCCATATGTGTATTCCTCCACGGTACAAGCTACCCTACTCGGCTAGCCCCGTCTCTGACGGTGTTCTTTCCCCCCTAGAACTAGGTTGGAACCACCCCAGAGATGTTATACTCCCATATGCCATATGTTGTACTCCCCTGCTTGGTTAGTCCTTATGTGTAACTGCCACCTCTCCTTCCTTAGAAGGATGTGGCTCCGCAGCGTTCCATCTCTCGAGACGGGCACGCTTTCCCAGCATTATCCAATAGTCACACTGAGTGGGTCTTGCAGAACAGCAGTGACTGACCTTCTCTGCTTAGAGCCCTGACTTCCCGCTCCAACATATCCAGCGCCTGTGGCGTGTTGGTAGGATCCCCAATTCGTCGGTCAGTTCCGACGTACTTCGAACGTGACCGACTGAAAGGGAACGTCTCGGTTACGTATGTAACCCGAGACATAAGTCCCGTCGCTACAGGTGCTGTACCTCCGCTGAACGGCCGAGTCACTAGTTCGGCTCCTTAGCGGAAAAGCAAAGATGCGGTGCTTCCACTTCTTTATTTATACCCGTGCTGCGGGAAGGAGCGTGGAATGTGTGAACCGCATGCCAGTGTTCATTGGCTCGTTTTAAAACACTCGAAGTAGATTGGTCTCTGAAAACGATCCCCAATTCGTCGGTCAGTTCCGACGTACGTCTCTGTTCCCTCCTTCAGGGAACGAGGGTTACATACGTAACCAAGACGTTTTCTTGTTTTTGTGCTTTTGGAGTTCTTCAGGTTATTTTCTTAACTTTCATTCACTGTAATGCTGGAATAAGATTTTAGAATAAACCTTTTTGTCCTAATTTTGGTGCTAGTAAAGGTTTAAGAGCTTCGGTAACACTTTACAATAAGTGTGAAGTTTAAACTATATAGGGAGCCCTTTACTTACACTTGCATTGTATGCAAACATGTAAACTTCACATAAGGCAGTTCCCTTTCAGTCGGTCACGTTCGACGTACGTCGGATGTCACCGACGAATTGGGATCACTTCTGGGAGCCCCTATCAGCTTCGAGTGTATAGAGAACAGGCCAATGGCCATTGGCGTGGGAGATTTGCATCTCGCGCTCCGCCCCGCATCACGGGTATAAAGCGGAAGCGGATGCCGCGCACATTTGTCATTCACTTCGGAGCCGAACGGTGTTGAAGAGTATAAGACTGTTCCTGCCTATCAAGCAGAGAGAGAGAGAGAGAAAGAGAACGAGAGAGAGAGATTGTTCGAAGGTGCTGGTGAGAAGGCACACTACAGGCACTTCCATACAGTGAGAGCAGACACAGGCTGACTATCCCCTGTGATTCTGCCGCGGTTGTCCCTGGGTGCTTCAGCACTATTAAAAGAGCGGTTTCCTCTAAAAGAGCAACACGGGTGTGCGTCTTTTTCAAGATGTCATTCCACCCGTGCGTTTCTGGATGCGGTCGTTCCCTGTCGCCAGCTGATGGTCACAATCGTTGTCTCACGTGCCTGGGCATTCAGCACGCTGAGGCAGCTTTTGTGGATAGTTCATGTTCCCACTGCGGGAACATGACTATCTCGGCGCTTAGGTCGAGACTCGCCTACCTTCGGGAGGGTGGAGTCCCCTTACCTATGCCTCGATCTAGTGCTATTCCTCCGCAGCAGAATAGACCTACTTCGACGAATAGCCAGGGTGACCTGAGGATCACGTTTAGGGCAAACCCGCCGAGCCAGCCTCCACGGGCCCCTATTCCCTCTGAAGTGCCGCAGCCGGTAGAGTTTCCAGAAGGAAACCACTGGCCCGTCCCATGGGCGTCCAGTGGTGGCCTTCGGGGCTCCAGCAGACGAACAGATGTCGATCGCTGCATCGGAGGGGGAGTTCCAGTCCTCGGAGGATGAAGACTTGGCTGCGCTGCCTCCCTCTGGGAGAGTCGCGGCGGCTGAGTCGGACCCTGAGTTGACAGCTATGCTTTCCCGGGCCGCCGAAAAGGTCGGGCTCGTGTGGAATCCTCCACCGTGTCCCGAGCCTTCTAGGTTGGATGACTGGTTTCTCGGGGCGGGTCGCGCTGGTTCTCAGCGTCCCGCCCCAGTGCCTTTCTTCCCGGAGGTGCATGAGGAGCTCACGAAGTTGTGGACGGCACCTTTTTCTGCCAGAAACCGGCCGAGTGGCTCCTCCCTCCTCACTACCCTCGACGGTGGGCCAGCCAAGGGGTACGTGGGAATCCCGCCGGTGGAACGGGCTGTCGCGATGCAACTGTGTCCGTCGTCCGCTTCCAACTGGCGCGGTGACCCGCGCCACCCCTCCAAGGCCTGTAAGTTCTCTTCCAGTCTGACTGGAAAGGCTTACAAGGCCTGTGGACAGGCTGCGTCCGCTCTGCATGCCATGGCGTTGCTCCAGGTACACCAGGCCCAGGCACTCATGGACAAGCACGAGGGTAGGCCTGACCCAGAGCTCCTCCGGGAGCTCCGGACGGCGACGGACCTCGCCCTCCGGGCGACGAAAGTCACCGCCCATTCCATCGGTCAGGCGATGTCTACGCTCGTGGTCCAGGAGCGACACCTCTGGCTCAACCTGGCCGACATGAGGGAGACCGATAAATATCGGTTCCTGGACTCCCCCATCTCCTCGGCCGGGTTGTTCGGCGACGCGGTCGAGAGCTTTGCCTAGCAGTTCTCGGCCGCCCAGACGCAGACGGAGGCCACCAAGCACATCCTGCCCCGGCGGTCAGCTGCTGCCTCCACCCAGCCGCCGTTCGCAGCGCCTCAGCCTGCTCGTCGCCGAGGGCGTCCGCCCGCCGCCGCAGCCTACACCAGGGCGTCGGCTTAGAACCGGCCGTGGGAAGGACATCCAGCCCGCTCAGGTCGCTGCCAAGCCAGGTGGCAAGCGCCATCGTAAGAGACCCTGAGACAGGCCACCCAGAGATGGAGGGAACTGCTCTTCAGGAGGTGGTAGCAGCACCACTCCTTCTCCCGGAGGAGGGCCGGGAGAGAATCCTTGGTTTTCATTTAATTTCTGCTTCGCCGCTGACCTTCGTGCCAGCGGTACCCAAATTTTCACCAAAAGAGCAGTTTCCAATATCTCTGGGTGCCAAGAGAGTGCGCTTGGCGGTGTACGACGCTCCGATGCCTTGTCACCCTCCGGCGCCTCTCCATTCGCCAGCAGGGGGTGCTGGCTGTGCTCAGGATGCACACAAGAGGCCTCCTCACACCCAAGCGCCCCCTCAGCGGAAGCAGGTAAGTGTTGCACTGCACACTCAGACCCCACTTCGGGCCGCTATGCCGTCCGAGTCGGGTCCCTGCACGCCGCTGCGCTGCCCCGCTGCGGGTACGTCTGTGGTGCCGTTAGTCCCGCTAGCACGGTCGCTGGGAGCCTGGTTAGCGCTCCCCAGCCCGTTGCGCTGGCTCATCCGTACTATCAGACTCGGCTATGCGATTCAGTTCGCCCGGCATCCCCCCAAGTTCAGGGGCATTCACTTCACCTCCGTGTCGAAAGAGAACGCCCCTGTGCTCTGGGCGGAGATCGCAGTCCTACTGGCGAAGGACGCGATAGAGCCGGTCCCTCCAGCCGAGATGAAGACGGGCTTCTACAGCCCGTACTTCATTGTACCCAAGAAAGGTGGCGGGTTACGGCCAATCTTGGACCTGCGGTTCTTGAATCGGTCCCTTCACAGACTGCCGTTCAGAATGCTAACGCAGAAACGCATCTTCAGGTGCATCCGTCCCCAAGATTGGTTTGCAGCGATCGACCTGAAGGACACAGACCAGTCCTACGCTTTGCGTTCGAGGGACCGGCATATCAGTACAGAGTCCTACCCTTCAGGCTGTCCCTGTCGCCCCGTGTCTTCACGAAAGTCGAGGAGGCGGCCATTGCTCCCATGAGAGAGTGTGGTGTTCGCATCCTCAACTACCTCGACGACTGGCTGATCCTGGCTCAGTCGCGGGCGCAGTTGTGCGAACACAGGGACATGGTGCTCAGCCTGTTGGGACTTCGGGTCAACTGGGAAAAGAGCAAACTCTGCCCCGTGCAGAGGATCTCTTTTCTTGGTATGGAGCTGGACTCGGTCAATCTGACAGCGCAACTCACAGAGGAGTGCGTCCAGTCGGAGTTGAACTGCTTGAATTCGTTCAAATGCAGGACAGCGGTACCACTGAAACATTTTCAGAGGCTCCTGGGGCATATGGCATCCGCAGCCGCGGTGACGCTGCTCGGATTGCTTCATATGAGGCTGCTTCAACACTGGCTACACGACCGAGTCCCGAGATGGGCGTGGCAGAGCGGCTCGTTCCGTGTCTCTGTAACACCGAAGTGCTGCCAAACCTTCAGTCCGTGGACGGACCCTTCGTTTCTACGGGCAGGAGTTCCCCTAGAACAAGTGTCCAGACATGCTGTTGTCTCCACGGATGCCTCATCCACCGGCTGGGGGGCCACGTACAACGGGCTTGCAGTTTCGGGTCTGTGGACAGGCCTCAACTCCAATGGCATATCAATTGCCTCGAGTTGTTAGCAGTTCGTCTTGCGCTGGGCCGCCTCAAAGGGCCGCTACGAGGCAAGCACGTTCTGGTCCGTACGGACAACACTACGGCCGTTGCGTACATCAACAAACAGGGTGGTCTACGCTCCCACCGCATGTCACAACTCGCCCGCCATCTCCTCCTCTGGATTCAGAAGCATCTGAGGTCGCTTCGTGCCACCCACATTCCGGGCCTGCTCAATCGTGCAGCCGACGAGCTCTCACGACAGCAGGTGCTCCCGGGAGAGTGGAGACTCCATCCCCAGGTGGTCCAGCTGATCTGGAGCCGCGTCCGGACCTCTGGAAACTCCCTGTCTAGGAGGTTCTAGGTGGCCTACCACAGATTGTGGTGGATACCATCACTTCCGCCAGAGCCCCCTCTACGAGGCGCCTATATGCGTTAAAGTGGAACCTGTTCGTCGAGTGGTGTTCTTCTCGACGAGAAGACCCCCGAAGATGTTCGATCAGTTCTGTGCTTTCCTTCCTGCAAGAAGGGTTGGAGTGAAGGCTGTCTCTCTCCACCCTCAAAGTGTATGTTGCCGCTATCGCCGCAAATCACGACACCGTTGATGGTAAGTCCTTAGGGAAGCACGATCTGGTCGTCAGGTTCCTGAGGGGGGCGAGGAGATTAAATCCGCCTCGCCCTCACTCTATACCCTCTTGGGACTTATCTCTGGTGCTAACCGCATTGCAGAGGGCTCCCTTTGAACCTTTGCAGTCAGCGGAGTTAAAAATCCTGTCTTGGAAGACAGTACTCCTGACTGCATTGGCTTCCATCAAGAGGGTAGGGGACCTGCAGGCATTTTCAGTCGACGAATCGTGCCTGGAATTCGGGGCGGGTAACTCTCATGTAATCCTGAGACCCTGGCCCGGATATGTGCCCAAGGTTCCCACCACTCCCTTTCGAGACCAGGTGGTGAACCTGCAAGCGCTGCCTTCGGAGGAGGCAGACCCAGCCCTGGCTTTTCTCTGTCCCGTTCGCGCTCTGCGGACTTACGTGGACAGAACGCAAAACGGCGAACCCTGTTGAGTCCTCCGCAACCCGCGGCAGTCAGACGTGGCGGAGCGTCCGACGCCAGGTCTAACACTCGTATGTATTGGTGGAACTTGTGTTAGGCTGGGGTTCCATATGTTGTGACCCCTACGGCGGTCCCATATGTGTATTTCTCCATGGTACGGCTCCCTACGGCGAGCCCGTGTCTTTCCCTTGGCAGAGCTCGCTCTGCCGTCTCTGTGCGGTGTAGTCTCCCGCGGGCCCGGCCGGGACCACTCCTGGGACTTCCGTATGTTGTACTGCCCACGGCCAGTCCATACGTCTATATTCCACATGATACCTCCCTACGGGTAGGATGTGGCTTCCGCAGCGGCCCCCCTGGGCATGCTTTCCTAGCGTTATCCAATACTCTGCTGAGTGGGTGTTGCGGAACAGCAGCAGTGACTCTCCCTGCGTGAGTTCCCCGCCCCGAACAGACGGGGGTCTGAGGGGCTTTCGCTGGGCGCTGGAAGTGGTAGTAACTGTGGCGTTTTCCATAGGGATCCCAATTCGGCGGTGACGTCCGGCGTACGTCGAACGTGAGCGACTGAAAGGGAACGTCTCGGTTACGTATGTAACCCTCGTTCCCTGAAGGAGGGAACGGAGACGTACGTCCCGTCGCCACAGTTGCTGTACCATCACTGCACGGCCGAGTCACTAGTTCGGCTCCTAAGTGAAAAACAAATGTGCGCGGCATCCGCTTCCGCTTCCGCTTTATACCCGCGATGCGGGGCGGAGCGCGAGATGCAAATCTCGCGCTTCTCTATACACTCGAAGCTGATAGGGGCTCCCAGAAGTAATCCCAATTCGTCGGTGACGTCCGACGTACGTCTCCATTCCCTCCTTCAGGGAACGAGGGTTACATACGTAACTGAGACGTTTTTTGCATTAACTTCTAAATCTAATTATAAAATTGTTTTTACTCCAATTCGTTGTTAAAATATAATCATTTATACACAGTGGCTGTCATTTTCATGACAGATTTATTTAAACATACATTAAATAATCAAGACATCACTAACAGGTTAAGTTAATCGGCTAATATAGTGCATATATTTAGTGAAAGAGTTAATTTCTCTAGTGAACTAACATGCTATGTGACATTGTTCTCAAGCTGTTTTAATGACGTCTTTCCACCGTTGAAACAAATACACAACATATGATACGTTTCAGTAAGTTGTAATGTATCCATACCTTCAGATGTTGATTCATGTTTTATTCTTTGACTATGAAGAGATGACCGCGTTCACTCGTGCGCAGCGCTGCCGCTTGAACTGACGCGCCTATACAGTGATCAGTGTCACGTCACATTAAAGAGCTTCAAAACGGCATTTAGCTCTTGAATTTCATGATAAAATGAATACTTAATATGTTTGTGTGGGAACTCGGATACACGTGCACCGTACCGGAAGTCCTGTACCGAAACGGTTCGGTACGAATACGTGTTCCGTTACACCCCTAATTAGTAAATGTTGAAATTAACATTAACTAAGATTAATAAATGTTTAAAGTATTATTCATTCTTAGTTCATGTTAAATGAAGTAGTTAACTAATTAAACATTATTGTAAAGCGTTACCCAAAGTTTTGAATCTTAGTTTTGTACATGGAATGATACTTTTCTTTACATTTTGTTTGTATTAATTCATGTTGTGTGTGTGAGGTACTGTGTGTTTGCTTCTGAGATTGTGTGTGTACTGGTAATCCCTACGTTATGGGGACCAATTGACCCCACAAGTATAGTAATACCAGTAAATTTTGACCTTGTGGGGACATTTTTAAGGTCCCCATGAGGAAACAATCTTATAAATCATACAGAATGATGTTTTCTGAAAATGTAAAAATGTAGAATGTTTTCTGTGATGGGTAGATTTAGGTACCTTTCTATATGAGGGAGATTGTGCATATAAGCCTCATTGTCCTCCTGACTCTTTCTAAATTAATTTGTGTTTGTGTAAATTGTTTCTTGGGTTTTTCTTGTGCATCAACAAAAAGGTTGTGTATTTGTTTTACAGATTGTTTTGTCAATAAATGTAAAGGTTTGAATTTGCATTTGTTTATTATACTAAATTGCAGCTTCATTATTAGAAAAATGTAATTACAAATGTATTTAATTATATAATAGTGTACATGTAAATTACGTTAAAGTATATTTTAGTTCACATTAATTGCTTATTAATTGCTTGTCAGTACATTCAGAAGTACACTTTTACCATATTTCAAAGTACATATAAAAATATACTAAAGTCCCACTTAAGTGGTTCAAAAAAATTACTCAATAGTTCAACTAATTGCATTTAACATGAACTTAATCTGTGATACATTTGATATTAATTACAGATAAAATGCATTCAAGCGGCAAAAACATTACATTTAATTCACACTTAAGTGTATTTTTAGCTGACATTAAAGTATATTTTAGTTCACATTAATTGCTTGTCAGTACATTGAGCAGTGCAGTTTAACTATATTTTGAAGACATTAGAAGCAATTATGAAAGTAAATATAAAGTTGTATTAAAGTCCCTCTTAAGTTGTTTCAAAAATCACTCTTAATGGCAACTTATTGCATTTTATTTCAACTTAATATGTGATACATTTGAAATCAATTACACTTAATGTGCATTCAGTGCGCCGAAAACATTGCATTTAATTCACACTTAAGTGTATACCTTTAAAGTACATTATTTGTGTAATAAGTACACTTTATAAAAGAACACTAAAGCGCACTTTTTTTTCACAAGGGTTTTGCACTTCCGGTTCCCTCGTACCGAAGTCAATGGGTTTTTTAAATGGGATTTTGTTTAAATGGCTGAAATAAGGTCTGTGGTGAACACAAGCTCAAGACACTTTCACGTTTTACTCTACGACATAAAACACATCAGTATTATACCACTCGTGATTTTTTTGAAGCTGTTACGTGTCTTGAAAAAGGCGGTTGCTAACAAGTGGCTAAATGGGACTACAGAGGCTGTCGAGGAGATTAAACGTCATCACGCCAAACAGGTACGCTCAGTCCGCTTTTACAGCCTCATTATGCTCATAATTAAAACTCAAACGTTCTGGGAAAATGTTTTGAGATAAAAACTGAAAGAGTTTTCGGAAGCTTAGTGATGGTGACGCTGTAATCGCAGGACCGTGGTGTAGTCCATTTATAGCCTACCTTTAGCTTTATACTTCAGACGACTGCATTTAGGCTTCAGAATTAATAAAAGTTGTGTTCATCTGATAATTATCTTGATGGACAAAACGTGTAAGTATCATAAACTTATGTTGATCACAGAGCTTGCTTTTTTTTTTTTTTTTTTGTGATAATCCAAAAGCCTATGGGAAAATCCTATTGGGCTTTTCTCGAGGGAACCAGTGCAATGCTAACTGCCGGTTGGCCTACAAAGTGACATCATACCTGCGCCACTTTATTGTGGTTTATTTTAACCTATATTTCCCATGAATGTCTTTTATTGTGGTCATGATAACATGCACTCTTCACCTGTGTTGCAGATATTTAAGGAAATTAGAAGTTGTGCAAAATGGCGCATGCCAGGTTGACTATGACAGGTGACCTGCAGCTTTACCAAAAAACAAAAACAATTAAAGAACAGACAGATTTTTACATGAATGACTCAAAGGAAGCACAGAAATGAGCCATTTGTGCTATCATTTTCCTATCAAGACTTAACGAATCACCCTCCATTAGGCATGATTCAAAATCTCCACAACAGAGGTGATATGAGATTAAATCATACTTACTACTCTCTTCTTTGCTTGTCTCTGCACTGTCTTCTATAGCAGCTGATCTGAAGGGAAAAACAAATGAATTAATATTTCACAAAAAACAGGCAGACAAATAATGATGAATGATTTGTTTTCTTTTTAAGAATGACAGAATGTGGAGTACAATGAATGTACCTGGTGGGTAATATAATCAAAACCCTTCACAGCCTCAGCAGTTTCAGATGTACACTCTCTTATAAGCATCCCTTTTTACAATTTAATCTTTGTACTTATCTGTAACTAAAAATATATTTTAGAAAATAAACAAAAAGGCAGGTTGTCAAGCTTGAACAAATATAAACACCAATCAACAAACACTAACGTTGCCATAGTTGGCTGGTCAGCTCAAGACAAAGTAAATTTATGTTCATAACATGGTTATTTCAAACTTTTCAAAGATCATTTACCTCATTACCATGAAGCCAAATTTTTCAGGAAATCAGAAATAAATACACAACTACATTTTGCAAATAAAAAGAATGTTAATGTAATGTTGTACATGTTAAAACGACTAATTATGTTTTCTGCCGATGCATTGGACAATGTTTAATAGTTGTTTTAAGACAATGAAACATTGAAAAAACACCACATTTTTTATCATCTTCGAGATCTTAGAAAACGCCCAATGGCAGTGGCAATGCCATGGGCATGCGGAATTTGCATAGCGTAACTCCGCCCCACAGCGTGGGTATATAAGGAAGTACGCTGGCAACATCGCATTATGTTTACCTGCTGAGGAGCCAAGACTGAACTCCCGGCCGTTCCAGCGGTACAGCGGAAGTGGCAGAGGGACGTTACGTCTCCGTTCCCTCCTCAGGGAACGAGGGTTACATACGTAACCGAGACGTTCCCTTTCGTTCAGTCACTCCGAGTAACGTCAGTGACTGACGAATGGGGGTCCCAATGTAATCACGCCACTCGGCTGTCATCCAGTGCCCTGCGTAAGTTTGAACTCCCTGTCGTAAGCTAGTACGGACGAAGGACTCCCACTTAACACAGGAATACCAAGGTACACTGGGAAGCATATTCCAGGTGGAAGTATGCGCCAAGTGCCTGCCCGTAGGGAGGACTTAAGGATACACATATGACCCGCGAGGGGCTGCATATGGAAGAACTCTGGGGTAACCAGCCGAAGGTGGAAGAATTTTACCCCCAGGGGAGGCAAGGGCATGCCGAGGGAAATACACATGCTCGGAGAGGCTTACAGTGGAAATACACATGTGGGGGTCGCCCATGGGGGGAACCATGCACACGGTGACACCTAGCCTAACACCAGGGCCTGACCGAGTGGGCAGATGCACTGGTGTCGGCATCGACAGTACTGGAGGAACTCAGGGCTTCAGGAAACTCACCTGAGGAAAATATTGCACGTATCCAGTCCGTGGAGTAGAATGGCGAGCAAGCGAAGACACCTGAGCCTAGTCCATTACTGGCCACTAGTAGAGGCGAGTACAAGAGAGGACACTGGCTCCACTCAGAGATTATAGAATCTGGCAAATGTGTTGGGTGTCGCCCAGCCTGCAGCTCTGCAGATGTCTGCTAGTGAGGCGCCATGCGCTAAAGCTCGGGTGGAGTGCGCCCTGACCCCTAGGGGGCATGGATGCCCCTGCGTCTGGTAAGCCAAGACAATGGCGTCCACTATCCAGTGAGACAACCTTTGCTTGGAGAGAGCCTTTCCCTTCAGCTTCCCACCATAACAGACAAAGAGCTGGTATGAGGTCCTGAAACACTGCGTTCTGTCTACGTAAGCACGGAGGGCGCGTACTGGACAAAGCAGTGCCAAGGCTGGGTCTGCCTCCTCCAAAGGCAGCGTTTGCAGGTTCACCACCTGATCCCTGAATGGAGTGGTGGGAACCTTGGGCATATATCCAGGCCGGGGTCTCAGGATCACGTGAGAGTTGGCCAGCCCGAATTCCAGGCACGCTTCGTCAACCGAAAATGCCTGCAGGTCCCCTACCCTCTTGATGGAGGCCAAAGCGATCAGGAGCGCTGTCTTCAACGACAGGAACTTAAGCTCGACTGACCGCAACGGCTCAAAGGGAGCCCTCTGCAGAGCATCTAAGACTACTGAGAGGTCGCAAGAGGGTACGAGGGGAGCGCAAGGAGGATTTAGTCTCCTGGCCCCCCTCAGGAACCTGATGACCAGGTCGTGCTGACTTACCTTCTTGTTCTCCACGAGGTCGTGGTGGGCTGATATAGCGGCCACATAAACCTTCAGGGTGGAAGGAGACAGCCTTCGTTCCAACCCTTCCTGGAGAAACGAGAGCACGGACCCGATCGGGCATTTCCAGGGGTTGAACGCATTCGAAAAGGCGTTTCGCTGTCAACATCCTGAACGGAAGCCTGTGAAGGGATAGGTTCAGGACGCGCAGGTCCAGGATCGGTCGTAACCCACTGGTTTTCTTGGGTACAATGAAGTAAAGGCTGTAGAAACCAGACTTCATTTCGGCTGGAAGGACGGGCTCGATCGCACCCTTCGCCAGCAGGGTAGCGACCTCCGCACGCATGACAGGGGCGTTGGGCCCCACCATGGTGAATCGGACTCCCCGGAAACGGGGAGGAGCCTGAGTGAACTGAATCGCATAGCCGAGCCTGATGGTCCTCGCGACCCAGCGGGACAGTCCGGGAAGCTCTAGCCAGGCTCCCAAAAACTGCACCAGCGGGGTCATTCGGACCACAGACGTGCCCCGGGTGGGGCAGCGAGGCGGCGTGACCGGCCCAGACGTGGGAGGCGTAGCGTTCCGGTGTGGGGGCACGGTCATCAGTCGCGTCCTGACAGAGGAGACCAGGGAAGGACGTGCGTTCCACTGGGGTCTGCTCTGAGAGGAGACTGGCATCAGAGAGGGACGAGAGTGGTGTGGCCCGGGGGCGGCGCACACTGCCGTCGGTCTCTGGGTGCTCAGGGATGGACATCAGAACTCAGGGATAGTTCTTTCTTTAACCACATTAGGGTGCTGCTGACCCAGGGGCCAGCAGCGGAACAAAGGATTCTCCCCCGGCCCTCCACCGGGGGAAGGAGTGGTCCTGCTACCATCTCCTGGAAAGAACTGCCCATCCCTGAGCTGTCTGCGTCAGAAGCGCCGCTTAGCCTGGTGCTTGGCCGGCTGTGGGGCTGGAGCGGAGGTGCCAGGTGAAGGCTGCTGCTGGGGCGGTGCGGGAGCCGCGGGAGGGTGCCCTCGGCGGCAAGCAGGCTGAGGCAACTATGCCGGCGGCTGGGTGGAGGCAGCAGCTGGCTGCCGGGGCAGTATATGTTTAATAGCCTCAGTCTGCTTCTGGGCGGCTGAGAACTGTTGGGCGAGGTTCGAGTCCGCTCGGCGTCCCGCATATCAGCCAGGTTGAGCCATAGGTGTCTCTCCTTGACCACAGCTGTGGACATCACCTGGCCCAGGGAGCGTGCGGTCACCTTCGTCGCCTGGAGGGTAAGGTCGATGACGGCATGCAGCTCATCTCTGAGCCCTGGGTCAGCTCTACCCTCGTGCATGTCCCTGAGCATCCGGGCCTGGTAGGCCTGAAGGATGGCCATGGCATGCAAAGAGGCGGCAGCCTGCCCCGCAGCTCTATAGGACTTCGACACCAAGGTTGATGTGAACCTACAGGCTTTGGAGGGGTGCTTTGGGTCGCCACGCCAGGTTGAAGCACTCTGCGGACACAGTTGCATCGCAACAGAGCGTTCAACCGGGGGAACCCCAGTGTACCCTTTGGCCGCGGCCCCATCGAGGGCAGAGAAGGCGGAGAAGGCTGCCGATCGGTCGCGGGAAGACAACGGGGACTTCCAGGACCACGTGACCTCCTCATGCACCTCCGGGAAAAAAGGTATTGGGGGCGTGGCCTGACGGGTGTCAGAGCGCGGCGCCCCCAAAAACCAATCGTCCAACCGCGAGCGTTCAGGACGGGGCGGAGGATTCCACTCCAACCCGAGGCTCGGGGCTGCCCAGGAAAGCATGGCTGTCAACTCCGGGTCCGACTCAGCCAATGCTGGCACACTGGAAGGCGGCAGCACAGCCGAATCATCATCCTCGGAGGACTCTAGCCCACCTTGCGATGCGGCGATTGACATCTCTTCGTCCTCTGCGGGACCAAACGAGACACTCGGGACAGCATGAGCCGGCCCCGGTGTCTCAATCTGGACGCCCGGCTGGAGCGGTGCGCTAGAGGGGGGTGTGGCCCGAGGCATGAACGTCGGGGCTTTATTCCACACCGTCACCCTCAGGTCACCCTGGCCACCAGCCAAAGTGCCGCCTCGCATAGAGACGGCAGATTGGGGTGTGGCAGAGGGGAATCTCACTCCAGCACGGAGCTCACTGAGTCTCGACCGCAGCACCGAGATGGCCATGTTCCTGCAGTGGGAACATGACTCATCCACAAGCGCTGCCTGAGCGTGCTGAAAGCCCAAGCACGTCAGGCAGTGATTGTGCCCATCAGAGGGCGGCAGAGACCGACCGCACCCAGAAGCACACGGGCGAGACATCTTGAAAAAGACGTGCCACGTGTGAGCTCTTTTAGGAGAGGAAGCTTCACAGTGATGCTGAAGCGCCCAGGGAACGGATACCAGCTGGGTGCAGATCACTGCACAGATCAGCAGGCAGGCAGTATGCGATCGCTGGAACGCGCCGTAACACCAACACCGACTGGAAAGCTGCTCGTCTCGAAGAAGCTTGATGACAAACTCAGAAGGCTTAAGGAGTGAAGAGGTAGATGCTCTTGGCTCCGAAGCAAAAACATGTTGCCAGCGTACTTCCTTATATACCCACACGGTGGGGCGGAGTTACACTATGCAAATTCCGCATGCCCATGGCATTGGCACTGCCATTGGGCATTTTCTAAGATCTCGAAGATGATAGGCTTCTAGGCGAAACCCCCATTCGTCAGTCACTGGCGTTACTCGGAGTGACTGAACGAAAGGGAACTACAGTTATGATGCCTGTTATTGTGGAAAACAATTTAATAGGTTGTTGTAAGGCTGGTTTGCCTACAGGGATTCAAGGCTGCAGGAATGCCGAATGACTAAAGCACTACGACTACGTACACAAGTCATTTAGAGATTTGCAACAGTTGATTTTTTTACACAAAGGTTGGTTTTACGCAGTCAATCTGTTTTGTAGTTCCTGACTCTGTTGTTTTCGCTTGCAAATTGATGTTCACAGACTTGCAATGCTTTTGGCCGTATTTTGGCGAAAGAAACGTCAAAAGTGTAAGCGTGTAAAAATGAAAGTCAGAAGAATACAGATCATATTTATTTTGCGTTAGTATGAAGCTGCAGTTTTACAATACATGAATTACACTTACGAATAACAGTAAAATGCTGCAAATATTTTTTTCTTACACTTGAAAGGCGATTTACACCTTTACAAAGCTTCTGTTGCGCATGCAAATTTAATTTACGCTTGCAATCTTGAGTACACTTTCACAAATCTTACCCTGCGCATGCGATTCTTTATGGCATCATTTTACCTTCATACGTTCAGCAGAAGAAAGAAACTCAGGTTTGAACAACTTGATTAGCAGCGATGAGTAAGCAATGACAAAATTTTCATTTTTGGGTGAACTATCACTTTAAATTGGTATCTCTGTTTACTTTTGAGTTTTTTTTTTGTGCTGCTAAAACATTCTTATCAACGTTTAGCTTTTTATATTTAATGTAGATCAGAGAAAAACCTCATCCTTTAACTTTGTCTTCTAAGATTCATGCTGTTGGTTATTGAAGGCAGCATAAATGTATCCTTCACTGTGTTTGATTTCCCATAATCCTGTGGCTATAAACATAAGGGCATCTGATGATGAAATTGAAATTAATATATAAATGAGTTTCCTTAAACGTAAGATTCCCAAAATTATTTCAGGAAAAATTATCAAATAATATTTTCCTTTAATTTATTACAGATCTGGAATATTTAAAAATATTTTTTGTCTATTCAGATTTTTATTTAATATTACTTAAAAATTGAAAATATCAAAACTCAAGGTTTAATTAGTTTAAACTGATTAATTTGAACAGCTCATGTAACATAATGGCTAATATTGACTTCCTGAGTTGAGTTTGACAGTAAACATTTTCTGAAGCGTAAGCATCTCCTTCTTCTTCTTCTTTTTTTTTTTTTTTTTTTTTGATATGTGTGTGTTAGTAAGAAAAGGGAAGGAAATAAGATCATAGAGTCTGCACAGCTTCTAAAACAGACAGTAGAAACTACAACTAAAACCAGAGAACAACAGCAACATGTAATGTAGGTAAATATAATCTTAATTGCATTTAAACTACATTAAAATGTAATTTTAAGCACATTTTACGACTTTCTGAAGTGTGTTACTGTGTTCATGATTCTGACTCTATGTGTTCAAGTGTGTCTCAGTCAAACTCAATGAGTGTTTTTTTTCCTCAGGACGAGCAGCTCTGAGTCTTTCATTGAATCTGAATTTACAGAAAGTGAAGAACATGAACTCCAGACTCTTACCTCTGATCCTGATCCTGCTGCACATTACAGGTTTGAGCATTATTGTGTCTTATTCTCCTGTTTTAATTGATCTTTCACGTTCCAAAAGTTTTTTTTTTTTTTATTATTATTTTTTTTTGTTATCATTATTGCTCATATTTTCAAAAGGTTGAAATCATTTAAGATGAGTTTAACTTAATGTCCAGTAGGTCTGAATGTTGGTATAGTTTAACTTTCCTCACTGTTCTCCAATGTCAGTGTATTGATACATTTAAAAAAAGATTTGGTCCCACTTTATATTAGGTGGCCTTAACTACTATGTACTTACATCAAAAAATAAGTACAATGTACTTATTGTGTTCATATTGTATTGCAAAACACTTTTGCTGATACTGAGGTGGGATATGAGTAAAGTTAGAGACAGGTGTGGGGGTATGGGTAAGTTTAAGAGTAAAGTTAGGGACAGGTGTGGGGGTATGGGTAAGTTTAAGGGTAGGGTTAGGTGTAAGGGACGTGTCAACAGTGTAATTATAAATGTAACAACATAAATTAATTACAGATGTAATTACATGCAGGTAATTTTTAAAATGTAAGTATAATGTAAAAACATGTATGTACACAATAAATGCATTGTATCAAATGATTAATTTAAATGTTAGTACATAGTAGTTAAGGCCACCTAATATAAAGTGGGTTTTTAATTTTGAACTAAATTGATCATCATGGTTGGGTGGGTGTGAGCAGCAGATTGGTGAGTCTGGATTGTAACAGGATCTCTCCTCTGTCTGTATGTAAAGTTCATCTCTTTAATGAAATGTTTTCTTGTTCAGGCTCTACATTGGACCGCCTGCATGTGTCCTGTAGTCAAGAGAGTATTTGTGCTATGAAGGGATATCAGGTGACACTGAAGTGCTTTTACTCCAATGCCAACATCAAAACCGTGTTCTGGTTCAGTCAGAAACAAAGTTCAAACTGGAGAAAGAATGATGAACCTGAAGATTTGACTTTAGACTCGGACTACTCAGGACGGGTGAAGCAGGAGTTCGTATACGACCATTCAACACTCACAATTTCAGACCTGAGAGAGAGAGACTCTGGAGAATATCAGCTCATGTTCATCATGGAGGATGGAGTTAAACGTCTCAGCTCAGACGCCGTCAATCTAACAGTCACAGGTGAAACTGAGTCTAGATTCTGGTCAGTTCAGCTGTTTTCATTTGACATGTGATGAAGTGTTTCTTAATTTTTACTCTAATTCAGTCCTGCAGGTGAGGATGAATCCTGCAACTACAGACCTGAGATATCAGAGAGTAAAACTGACCTGTGAATCTTCCTGCACCTCTGGAGTTTGGTATTACTGGATGAAGGATGGATGGTATTACAGATATACAGCGTCTCACGACATGCTTGTGTCACCCAGCACAGACGCTGGCAGCTATTCCTGTTCTCTTGATAGTACCCATAAACATCTTTCCTCTTCTGTGTGTGAGTGTCAGATAATACACACAATGTGGTACTGTTTGTTCATCCGTGTGTATATTTAAACATGTTTTAAAGTAAGTGTGAGTTTTACATGTTAATCTGTGACTCTTTCAGGCGTTTCTAAGAGTGGCTGCTGGGATGTGACTTACACCTCTAGAAGAGTCTGTGCTTTGATGGGCTCAACAGTAGACATTTCCTGCACATACTCACATCCCTCTGGTTATACTGTAAATAAAATGTTCTGGCATTACGTTCAGCCTGGTGATATCCAGGATCTGCGTGAGGAGCATCAGTTTGCTGGTCGTGTGGAGTATGTGGGGAACACACTGAGAATCAAAGAGCTCAAGAGCAGCGACTCTGGAGAATATAAATTCAGAATCATCACTGACAGAACAGAAGGAAAATACTCTGGATCACCTGGAGTCATTCTTACTGTCACAGGTACTGTAACTGATCTGATGAATTTGATAAGATTTTAACGAGAAGATTCGCAGACAATTTACTGTTATCAAGACTACTACTCCATTTTATGAAGTTTTTGTTTTCCATGTCAGTCAAAATCAATATTAGGGCCAGTCTGATATACTTCCAATTCTGTTTTTCAGATACGCAGGTGATAAGCCACCCAAACATTATATCAGAGGGACAGGAAGTGATATTAAGCTGCTCAACTAAATGCACTCTGACCGACAAACATACTTACATCTGGTACAAGAACGGACGGCAGGTAGCGGATGGATTCACTAAAGCCAACAAGCTGTACCTGGACTCAGTCAGCAATGAAGAGCTTCAAGAGTATTCCTGTGCTGTAGGAGGTAACACATCTCTCATGATACATGTGCTTTAGTGAGAAGTGATTGCTGCATTCTGTTTGAGTGCAATAGATCTATTCATTTATGACATGATTCATTTCTGTGTACAGGCCGAGAGGAGAGCACAGCACTACGAAACACTGCAGTCGGACTGTGTGTGTTTTTGACTCTTGCACTCATAGGAGTCCTGTGGTACAGGTCAGTAAATTTTGTTTTAAGTTGTAGGATTTTGAAAAACCTAAAACAGAAAATTATGAACTAAAGCAAAAAAAAATATTTAAGATTCTGCACCATTTCATCACAAATAAAATTAAATGTTGACTCAAATTGTGAAATAAATGTATACTATATAAATTGTTGTGTTTCTTTAATGTGGAGAAGGTGTACCTTGTCTAAAACCCACAGCAAGGTTGAGAAGGAGGAGGTGCTGGTGAGAATGGCTGACACAATTTAATTTTACACACATTTATTTCAAAAGTTAACTTCTCTTATTTACTTATTGTGTTTCCCCCACCAGCATGACTCTGTGCAGGATAACACTGCATCCTCTGACCTCACGCAGAAAGCAGATGCAGACAATCAAGACATTCAATATTCCAGCATTAGTTTTAAAACAAAAGATGCATCTTCAATCCCTACAGAATTATGTGAAACAGACACCACAGAAACAGAGATTGTCCGCTATTCCACCGTCAAGTTCAAATAACACACTGTTGCCCTCTAGTGAGCTAATCATATTATTGCATTTGGGAAATATAAATTGCATAATTCACTGTTGTCTCCACCCCAGCAACCGATTTCCTACACGTTGTATTGTCATGTATTACTCCGTCTCTAATCGCATAATAAAATAATTACAGCTCAAATTAGTATATTTTATGTCTTATTTTTTGGTAAGTAGCTATGTAATATGTGGGATAATATACAGTCAGCTCTGCTTCATGTTTGTGTAGCATCTGGAGTCTCTCTGGAGAGGATCAAAGATGAGTCGATTCCACTATAAACGTCAGAAAGCTTTTAGCGCATATAAATTAGGTTCTGGGGCCAAGGATCCTGAGGGAGATGGCATCTTGGACAGTTTTGTGGATTGGCCGAGGTAGAACAGACAACACCGTTAGAATCCTGTGAGAACACAGACACAAACATTTTCTTTATGTAACTTTAATTAAACTATTCCAGAACGTATATGATGATTCCTTTGTGTATGCATGTTACCTATGTTACACTCTACGAAGTCATGATGTGTGTGTAATGTTAAAGTAATTTTAACTGCTTGTATTAATGAGTAAAGTGTGTATTTCTTCTTTTATACTTTCCTACCAAAGCTTGTGTGGTACCTAAATATTCACTTATCTTTTTGCTAACCAACGATGCACAGTATGTGATTGTGAGATACATTATTAATATGTTTAGCCCCTTTTTAGTAAAACTTTACTAATTCTGACACGTCACAAGGACATACCATTTAAGTCGTAAAACTGAGACAAAGGAACTCTCTCCCGCCTAAAACTCGCACATTTGATTGGTCGTTTCAGAAAAGATGGGCGTATGTTAATGTTTCTTTAAAGGACAATGACACAAGCGCATCTGTGCTCTGTCGGTGCATTCGATACCCTACCCTCTTCCTCATCATCTCGGCTCGTGGCCAGGCGGCTTCGGCCCTGGCTTGGCGGCTCAGTCACGTTGGTTGGTTCCTTTGAAATCAGCGCGCTCCTCGACTCAGTCCCTGGCCACAGGCGGACAGGCAACACGCGCCATCATCTTCAAAACTCCGACGAGAAGATCTTCTTTTCCTCCCTGTTTCGGCAACATTTGCTCTTAGGCTACCTTCAAACTTCCCGCGGATCGGAAACACGACCTCCGGAAGAGAGAGAAGCTCCCGCGCAAAGAACGATTTGAGAAGCCTCGCACGCATCCTCTTATAAGAAGACCTGAACGGTGTCCCATGAAGATGTGGAGAACGTGGTCACAGATTGGATACGTTGGAGGACAGGACACTTGTTGTCCAGCACAGGACTTGATGATGATGATGTTGTCAGTTTATACATGACTGTAGGATTTCTTTCTGCAAAGAGTGTTGCATAATTAAATGTTAAATGCATAAGTTCACTGATATGTGGGCATTTATATGATTAAAAGTATGTCTTCAATTTGTTTAAAAATAACATGATTTACATGCAAACGGAACGTTATCAGCAGTGTAACTGATCTGATTATGACAAAATAATCGAATATCTGATGTCATGTGACAAGTCAAATGAGCATTTCCACTCTTGCAAACGGAGGTAGGTTATGAGGTGTGGAGAGACATCATGTATCACTGTAACATGAACAGACAGGGCCCAATTTGTAATAATTTTAAAGAATACAATGGAATTAATATAACATTTCTGAGTGTGTGGGACATCCGACTTTCCAAGAAGGGGCGCAACTGATTTACAAATACCACAATAAATATGTACAGGAATTGAGGCCGTAGCCAATGACAGCAGTAGGAGTAAAAGCTGCAGGACTATGTATGAGTATCATACGAATGACAACTTGTTAAATCTTGTGAATTATTAAGACTTTGAGACTATGTTCTTACTGATTGGGCTATGGGTTTTGTAAGAAAAAGTTTAAGAAACAACAAATGCTTGATACTATGTTTGATAAAGGGTTAAAAACAAAACCTTTGCAGCTTTCCGTCTCCTCCGTTTACTTCTCCTCAAACAAGAATGAGCTGACTGAGTCCAAAAGGCCCTTTTGGTCTTTTCAGCTTAAAAAAGAGAAAAGAAAATATCATTATATATAATATATAGAATTATATATAGGAAAAAGTACTGATTTACCATGCAACAAAGCATGGTAAGTGTTGTGGTTACTATGAACTTACAACAAATATCACATTCAAACTGCCAATACTGTGGTAAAAGCATGGTAAGTGTTGCGGTTACTGTGCATTCACAACAAACATCACATTAAAACTAAGGTTACTGTGGTAAAAGCATGGTAAGTTAAGTGTTGTTTTTACTGTGCTTCAACTACAAATATCACTTTGGAACTACACTTGCACTACTTTAAACCTGATATGAATATGATTAACTGATTGAAGATCTATAGTAGGCCTACGTCACGTGACAGACAGTGTTTATACAGCAGTTTAGTAAGGTGTTTTGAATTAGAAAGCAATGAAACAGCCTCAGTGGAGATGACAGATAATGCAGTGATTGAACATGAGGAAGCTAAGATTTAATATCGACAAACAGAAAAGACATTATACTATCAAACATTAGGACATTTATGACTACTTACCAACATCAGGCACACGTGAACTGATGCCAAATATCGCGATGTGTTTTGAGTGAGATCTCTTCCGTGCAATTTCATGCCGAAAAAAAAATAGCGTCTGTTTTTGACGGTTCAGGTTTCCCATTGAAAGCAATGGAGTTCCCAGTTCGTCCATAGAGTGACGCCGGGGATGCTTGACCATGCTTCAGTTTTTGACGCCTTGGGAGTGAGAATGGGTTGGTCTTCATGTAAAAAGTTCTGTCTCACAGACAGTTGAAGGCTGACACGCTAACATCGCTGCTGAAGAACTGCTACACAACACCTTCAATAAATTCTTCTCCCCACAAGAACTCTGGTCAAACTTACTTATTTTATGTATTAGAGAAATCTAACACACTGGCGAGCCACCCAAACCACCGCTCGGCCAAATACAGCGAAATCTAACAAATGCCACTGTGAACGCTAATCGGACCAGGACATAATTTTTTTTTGTTTGGTCCGGACCAAACAAACCAAGCAAACCGAACTACAAGTGTGAACGAGTCTACTCAATGTTACAGAGGAAAGCATTTCAACATGTAGCGTGATTGCGCTTCGGGCGACCAAACTTTGAGTTCTGGCTTGCGGAGCTTTCCCAATCCCGCCCCCTTCTCTCTTTCACGTCGCTTCCTGTCTACTAGATAGTAGGGTAGAGTGGGGGAAAACGCCCCCCTTAAGGACTGTGTAACTTTTTCTGTGAAACAAAAGGTAAATGTGTCTAGAATAATTATCCTAGTTTTCAGTGACAATGACATAAATTATAAACCAAGTATGAAAAATGTCCAGAGTTTTCATGTTATTAGATTTTTAACAAAAATCTAATTTGTACCAAGGGGGTGTTTTACCCCACAGGTGGGGTAAAATGCCCCCACTCTGACAAAGCAATTTGCTTTATGCGTTTACAGCCAAATCAGAGTACAAGCATGTTTTAGCTTAATTAAAAAGACAAGCCAAAATAACAGTAGATAGATATGAATATTTATTAATGAACCATTTAAAAAAAAAAAAAAAAAAAAATTATTGAAAAATATTGTTAGCTGATGCTAACTGGCTGGCTAACTAGCTAGCTGATGCTAATGTGAGGTAATTTTTAAATATAAAGTCCAAATATTTTTTATTCAACCATCTAGTTAGATTACATTTGATGGAAAAACAAAGAATGTGATGTTCAGAACATGGTAACTACAGTAATTATGATAGTGGGAAACTGGGTGCGCTTTACCCCAAGTGGCTGGGGACGTTTTACCCCACAGACTAGGTTTGGAAAATTTCATTCTGAAAATATAGTTATATTTTCCTTAAATAACAAGTACTCCCTAACTACAGGCCTTGCTCTTCTCATATCATTTATATTTATATATATATACACTCACCTAAAGGATTATTAGGAACACCATACTAATACTGTGTTTGACCCCCTTTCGCCTTCAGAACTGCCTTAATTCTACGTGGCATTGATTCAACAAGGTGCTGAAAGCATTCTTTAGAAATGTTGGCCCATATTGATAGGATAGCATCTTGCAGTTGATGGAGATTTGTGGGATGTACATCCAGGGCCCGAAGCTCCCGTTCCACCACATCCCAAAGATGCTCTATTGGGTTGAGATCTGGTGACTGTGGGGGCCATTTTAGTACAGTGAACTCATTGTCATGTTCAAGAAACCAATTTGAAATGTTTCAAGCTTTGTGACATGGTGCATTATTCTGCTGGAAGTAACCATCAGAGGATGGGTACATGGTGGTCATAAAGGGATGGACATGGTCAGAAACAATGCTCAGGTAGGCCGTGGCATTTAAACAATGCCCAATTGGCACTAAGGGGCCTAAAGTGTGCCAAGAAAACATCCCCCACACCATTACACCACCACCACCAGCCTGCACAGTGGTAACAAGGCATGATGGATCCATGTTCTCATTCTGTTTACTCCAAATTCTGACTCTACCATCTGAATGTCTCAACAGAAATCGAGACTCATCAGACCAGGCAACATTTTTCCAGTCTTCAACTGTCCAATTTTGGTGAGCTCGTGCAAATTGTAGCCTCTTTTTCCTATTTGTAGTGGAGATGAGTGGTACCCGGTGGGGTCTTCTGCTGTTTTAGCCCATCCGCCTCAAGGTTGTGCGTGTTGTGGCTTCACAAATGCTTTGCTGAACTGAGCAGATTGTGAAATACTCAGACCGGCCCGTCTGGCACCAACAACCATGCCACGCTCAAAATTGCTTAAATCACCTTTCTTTCCCATTCTGACATTCAGTTTGGAGTTCAGGAGATTGTCTTGACCAGGACCGCACCCCTAAATGCATTGAAGCAACTGCCATGTGATTGGTTGATTAGATAATTGCATTAATGAGAAATTGAACAGGTGTTCCTAATAATCCTTTAGGTGAGTGTACATATATATATATATATATATATATATATATATAAATAACTGATGTTCTGTGTTACATTACAGAAGGGACGGAGACAAGGAGTACAGGTTAGTGATGTTTATTTAGAACAACCAGAATACGCAGATGGAAGTGCAGGTGAGTGATGTAGAGTTCGTGAGAGTCTGGTGAAGATATCCAGAATGACACAGTCTTTATACTTGCAGGTGACGAGAGCTGGAGACAGACTTGGAGCGTGGGAGACTCTGGAGAAACACACAAGACGAGGGAACACATTGGAGACTTGGAGGTAACACAGGATGCAGGTAAGTAGATCATTGGGGAGTCCCTGAAGTCAGCAGAGAGGTAAGTACCTTATTGCAAACGAGACTGGACAGTGACTGAGTGTGTGAGAGTGTCTTTTGTGCTGTGGTTGATTGCCGTGTTGATGGAATGCAGGTGTGCGTGATTAATACTCAGGGGAAGGCGTGCGCTGTGATTGTGTGACGTGGGTGCCTGGCGTGTCTGTGACATTCTGCAAAACAACAAGCTTTAGAACACTTTTTTTCTTACTGTTAAAAATTATATCACTTAACGTGAAATCCGTTTTCTCTCAGGTACTTCACCAGTTTTCAAGCTTCGCGATGAATGTTTTCCAAGTATGCCATCCATCCATTTTCAAGCTTTGCGATGAAAACTTCTACATCACTCTGGTCAATGTAGTCCATAGCAAAAACAAAAAACTTATCTTGATTTTATCTAGTGGTTATTTTGGGAAAAACAGTATGGGGCGTTTTACCCCATGGGGGCGTTTTCCCCCACTCTACCCTATCCTATCGCAATAAAGGCAAAAACGCCAAAAATAAATATTAAAAAAAAAAAAACATTCAATCAGACAAATAATGTGTGTATGTACAATATGTAATGTGCCTCAGGCTAAATTAATTTTAAAATATGTATAACTGATTGAATAAGTTTTACAGTTTAATTTGATATTACAGACATTGCATTCAAGGATTAGTTCAGTCCATTTAAAAGGACAAATATGATGGTAACAGGATTTAATAGACAGTTTCATTTTTTAATATAATACACAATGTCAACTAAAATGTAAATATCATTCAAATAATTTCTTGCACCAGACAGATGGTTATTACCATCCATTTCCTTGATTTTGCAGATTTATGTTGCGGACTGAATGAAGGGACAGACCTGTGGATATCTGACCAAGAGCTCAGTCAGCTTTGCTCACTCATGGGTGCTTCTTGCTGAGAGCTGTCATGATGCTGACCGTAAGTGTTTTACTGCTTATTCTGTGACAACAATGTACTCCAATAAAATACTTTTATTGTATACCATCTTCTCCAGAGTGTCACATGAAGCTTGAAACAGTGGAACTGGAGAAACAGAGGTCAGATAGGCAAGAATCCAAATGCTACTCTGTTGAGCCTGTGTTGCATTGCCTGCCTGGCTGTCTGCCAATTAGGACTAGTCATATCACTGTTGGATACTACTGCCTGCCTTCTAGTAAGACCTTCATCCACCGAATTTTCATATAATATTTCACTCATTTGTTTCAGTATAGCTACAGTTTCATTTGATGCTTTTGTTTTAGACCTAAAATCAAACCTTTCTGCAAATCTGAGCAGCATCTGTAAGAAGACTGAAAATCGGAGAGAAACTTCAGAAGTCCACATGGCCTGTTATTGTACACAGGAGTGTGTTTAACTGCTTTAGCAAAATTGCAAGGTTTTTTTTTTTTTTTTTTTTTTTTAAAGCAATTAAACAAATAAAAAAATTAACTAAATATGGGTAAAAACAACTACATACTCAGCCCAAGCTCTGAAATCTATCTCAATTGCTGTAGTTTGACAGGTAAATATGTACATTTCCCTCCTTAATTTTAATAAACATGGTGTTTAGTAACAATTGTGATATTTCTTTTGATGTAACAATATCAGACATAAGTCTATAAATCGTCATACACATAATTGTGTACGTTAACATTAGTTGATACATTATGAACTAACAATGAAGAATAATTTACATCAACCAAGATTAATAAATTATGTGAAGAATATTGTTGATTGTTAATTCCAATATCTAAAGCATTAACTAATGTTATATGAGCTCAATTGTAAAGTGTTACTTTGTAACTAAATATTGCTCTGCAATGAATAAAAAACACTGCCAAAACACCACAAATTTGTGACATTACATTGTTTTTTCTCTCTGGAGCATCGCTATAAGCAAATCTATGAAACTGTACATATCATCTTGTTTCAGTGTACTCAACATGTGCACTAACCACTGCATCATGGCTCCCACAACTGTTTTAATACTTTTGCCCATTGCTTTAAAGTAGCCTTCACTGCATCTATCCCATATTTGAGGTACAAAGAACATCATATAATAATTGAATCATGTTTGAATCATAATTGAATCGTGTTTTTTATTAATTGCAGAGCAATATTTAGTTACAAAGGTAACACTTTACAATTGAGCTCATATAACATTAGAACAGAAGTTCCATATGCTTTTGATGTTTTGTGCATTCTTATTATATATTGCCATATGCATAAATATTAGATGACAACCATATGTGATTTGGATGTTTATCAATATTAGAAACAATGACCATGACTTCTTGATCTTGATTTGCTCTGTTCCAAGTCAAAATTGCATGATGCAAATGACATGACATTGCTCTTTCACCTATTCTGAAAGTATCTATTTACGTCTTCCTTTGACTGATGTACTACTAAATGTAATTTTAGGTTTACTGAAAAATGTTCAAAATGTGACATGCATGAGTGCGAGCATATATATATATATATATATATATATATATATATATATAAATGATCATTGATCTACCTTAAAAATATAACTAGTGCCTATTATATTTTATTCACTATAAGTGATTGTCAATTATTCAACCGCAAAATTGTTGTATCTACAATAGATAAAACCAAAATATTTTAATTGAGCATTGTTATATTTAAGTAAAAGTGAAAGTATTCTAAACAGTTTTTTTACAGAAAAATTTGAAGTATTCTAAATAATCTTTCATTAAATCACAGTTTCACTGTGAACTTTGGCCTATGGTTGACATGATGAGAGGCCAGGGTAACCTAAACTCTAATTGATATCTACTTATCAATCATCTAACCAGTCCAAGCATTTGTTAATCATTATTTTAGAATTAATATTTGGTTAGCAAAAATGAAAACTATAAAAGGCTGTTCTTTTCTTGAATTCTTCACAGACCACCAGCCATGAGAGTTGTTGTGCTTGCCTTGACTCTAGCCTTTGTGGGTAAGAAAACTCATTGTTAGGAAAATTTTATTAGATGCAAAAACTTTATTTTTAGAGTTTTGTCTAATTGTCTTTTATTGTTTCTTTTAGCGAGTCAACAGATTAACCTTGGTAAGTGTTATGATTTAATTTTCTTTTAAGCGACAAATAAATTCTACAACAGACTAATATATATATATAAAATTATGTTTCAGTTCCTGAGTTTGCCCTTGATAAGACCTATGTGTACAAGTATGAGGCTCTGCTCTTGGGTGGTCTTCCTCAAGAAGGTCTGGCTAGAGCAGGTATTAAAGTCAGCAGCAAGGTTCACCTCAGTGCCGTGACAGAAAACACTTTCCTGATGAAGGTAATGACCATTAAGAACTGTAAACATTGTAGGTGTTCAACACTGAGAGAAAAAAATGTGTGAGCAAGCACAGGCTGTTGAAAGCAACAATTCCTCCATTTAAAGTTAAAATGTTCTCTTACAGCTCATGGATCCTCTACTCCATGAGTATGCTGGCATTTGGCCCAAGGATCCATTTGTTCCTGCCACTAAGCTCACCTTAGCTCTGGCTGCTCAGCTTCAGATTCCCATCAAGTTTGAGTATGCTAATGGTGTGGTTGGAAAGGTATTCGCCCCTGCAGGAGTCTCCCCTACTGTACTGAACCTGCACAGAGGAATCCTCAACATCCTTCAGCTCAACCTCAAGAAGACCCAGAACATCTATGAACTGCAAGAGGTGAAAAAAGTGATCATAGTACCTTTTTTTAAATCTATTTTGAGTTCTGCGATATAATTTTCTGTTTTGACTTGTCCTTCAAGGCTGGAGCTCAGGGAGTGTGCAGGACCCACTATGTCATCAGTGAGGATCCAAAGGCCAACCATGTTATTGTCACCAAGTCTAAGGATCTGAGCCACTGCCAGGAGAGAATCATGAAGGACGTCGGCTTGGCATACACTGAGAAGTGTGCTGAATGCACAAAGGTAATGAAAAAGACAGCATAGAATTGAGAAATTGACCTATTATGTTGTTAGCTATTTCTAATGCTAAATTGTTTGGTTTTAGTCCATATCTGTTGGCTTTGAAGCAATCTATTTGCTAGTGTACTACCTAAAAATGCTGACAACTTACCTTGCACTCATGAGTGTATAAATAAAACAATCTCTAGAGCGAAAAAAGAACACTTACCTGTCTCTTAACAGAGGGTCAAAAGTCTGACTGAAACTGCAACTTACAACTATATCATGAAACCAGCTGCCGCCGGAGTATTGATCGCTGAAGCAACAGTTGAGGAAGTGCATCAGTTTTCACCCTTCAATGAGATCCATGGGGCTGCTCAGATGGAAGCAAAGTATGTTTGATCCTTTGTGAGATTTATATTAAAATATGAAGTAACACTATTTAACATATTTCATTCTTTTTCAAAAAGTGAGGATAGAGAAATAAATATATATTTTTTTGTTACAGACAAACCTTGGCATTTGAAGAGATCCAGAAAACCACTGTTGTTCCAATCAAAGCTGATTACTTGGCCCGGGGATCCCTGCAGTATGAGTTTACAACTGAGATTCTTCAGACCCCCATTCAACTCTTGAAGATCAGTGATGCACCAGCCCAGGTATAATTCATTACCAAAAATCAACAACCTCCAAGTCAAAACCCTTGTTCTATGATGAAGATGTTAACTGAGCATTGCCTTTACTCTTTCTAGATTATCGAGGTCCTAAAGCACTTGGTTGCAAACAATGTGGCCATGGTTCATGATGATGCTCCACTTAAGTTTGTTCAGCTCGTCCAGCTCCTGCGTGTTGCCACCTTGGAGAATATTGAGGCTATCTGGGCTCAGTTCAAGGACAAACCAGTTTACAGGTACAATTTTGTAAAAGTGTTAGCAGCAATATAGTTAAACATTAAAAATGTTAATACAATGAATCTGTTAGGCGCTGGCTTCTGGATGCTCTTCCTGCTGTTGGCACACCAGTCATTGTAAAATTCATCAAGGAGAAGTTCCTGGCCGGTGAATTTACCATTTCTGAGTTCATTGAGGCTCTTGTGGTTGCTCTGCAAATGGTCACCGCTGATTTGGACACCATCCAGATGACAACTGTGGGTAGATCTTACTATACTCAAAGTGCTGTTCTTCAAATTTTACCTAAATCAAATTAATAATTTAATCTGTATTATGAAATTATCTGTGTTTTGCTGAACAGAGTTTGGCTATGCACGAGAAAATTGCTACAATCCCAGCTCTGCGTGAAGTCGTCATGCTAGGATATGGTTCCATGATTGCCAAACACTGTGTTGCAGTTCCCACTTGCCCTGCCGAGCTCCTCAGGGTAAACACCTCAAGCCCTCCAAAACTTCTGTCAGGGACTTAATCTTTAATATTTGTCTAACTGTACGTGCCTCAAATTTCTCAGCCCATCCATGAGATTGCTGCAGCAGCCATTTCCAAGAATGACATTCCTGAAATCACTTTGGCTCTGAAAGTTCTGGGCAATGCTGGTCACCCTGCTAGTCTTAAACCCATCATGAAGCTCCTTCCTCTACTAAAAACTGCAGCTACTTCTCTGCCTCTTAGAGTCCAGGTTGATGCCATCTTGGCCCTGAGGAACATTGCCAAGAAAGAGCCCAAACTGGTAAGTGTCAGACATTGTAGGAATGTACTGTAAAAGATGATTATGCATATATTCTTCCAATAATATACTAATCTCGTTCCCTTAGGTTCAGCCAGTGGCCCTGCAGCTTGTATTGGACAGGGCTCTCCACCCTGAAGTGCGTATGGTTGCTTGTATTGTGTTGTTTGAGGCCAAGCCCTCAGTGGCTCTCGTCTCCAGTCTTGCTGGTGCTATGAAGTTGGAGACTAACATGCAGGTTGCAAGCTTTGCCTATTCCCACATCAAGTCCTTGACCAGAATCACTGCACCTGATATGGCATCTGTGTAAGAAAAACAAATAATTTTTCATATATTTTACTTTATCACATCATTTGAGCACAAGCCAGAGGTAAACCTGGTTGTCTATTTCAGTGCGGGTGCAGCTAATGTTGCCATCAAGCTCATGAGCCACAAGCTGGACAGGCTTAGCTTCCGTTTCAGCAGAGCCCTTCAGCTGGACTTCTATCATAGTGAGTCTTGCAATTTTTATAAGAAAGCTAAAAAAATGGTATCTTGGCTGTTTCTTAATATGTGTTAAAAATTCTCCTGACATAAAAGATTGCATTTATTCTTACCTCTGTCCCTGTGCAGCTCCTCTTATGATTGGAGCTGCTGGTAGTGCCTACATGATCAATGATGGCGCCACCATCCTGCCCAGAGCTGTTGTAGCTAAAGCACGTGCTTACCTGGCTGGAGCTGCTGCTGATGTTCTTGAGGTGGGCCACTCAAGACTCTTTTATTTTAAATTGATTCATGGTTGTAAAATATTTTCAGTCTTCACTCAATTGTTCCTTTCAAACAGATCGGTGTGAGAACTGAAGGAATCCAGGAGGCTCTTCTGAAATCTCCTGCTGCTGATGAAAGTGTTGACCGTATCACAAAGATTAAGCGCACACTGAGAGCCGTAAGTTATTTGTATTTTATTGTATGCTATTCAATTTAAGATGTGACATAAAAAAACATGATTTCTGTTATTTACAATTTCAGCTCATAAACTGGAAGGCTCTGCCAACCAATCAGCCATTGGCTTCAGCCTATGTTAAACTGTTTGGACAGGAATTGGCCTTTGCCAGAATTGACAGGACCATCATTGAACAAGCAATACCGGTAGTTCATGGATCCTGTTTTTTTTAGCATAATTCTCATTTGAATTATTACTTGATATATTTCAGCAATACGTATTAGATTTATTTTGTCTTTTCATAAACATCCCCAGCTTGCCTCTGGACCCAAACCACGTGAACTGTTGAAAGGGGCTCTTAAAGCTTTGCAGGAAGGAATTGTCTGGCAGCGTGCCAAACCCCTGCTTGTAGCTGAAGTGCGTCGTATCTTGCCAACAGCAGTTGGTTTGCCTATGGAGCTCAGTGTGTACTCCGCTGTTGTTGGTGCTGCAAGTGTCAATGGTACATTTTTTTCTTTCTTAGAATTTTTAGTGTTCTTTCTTTGGAAATGAGAGTCACTTCTTAGTTTTATATTCCTTTGTTCATCCTTCTAGTTAAAGCCACGATTACACCTCCTCTCCCTGAGGCGATTGAGACTATGACTCTTGAGCAGCTCAAGAAGACTGATGTTCAACTCCAAGCTGAAGCTAGACCAAGGTACACTTTTAAAAACGCATTAAGATAAAGAAGTAACATATACAACGTCTTTAAAAATATAACCTCCCTTATTCTTGTTTCAGTATTGCTATGCAGAAATTTGCTGTGATGGGAGTGAACACTGCTTTGATCCAAGCTGCTGTTATGGCAAAACAAGAAATGCGTATAATTGCCCCTGGAAAAGTGGCTGCAAGAGCAGACATACTCAAGGGCAACTACAAGGTGGAGGTTCTGCCTGTTGAGCTTCCTGAACACATTGCTGCTATGAGGTAGTGAAATCTTAGTCTTGTCATTGTAGCAAAAATGTTGAATGAATTTCCCCAAAAAATGAACAACAGTTTCTTCCAACATTTTCTTGTTCCAACAGCTTTGAGACTGTTGCTGTGGTCAGAAACATTGAAGATCCCACTGCTGAGAGAATTGTTCCGTTGGTACCTGAGTTGTCCCTGCAAAACCCCCAGACATCGGTAAGCCACACATGAATATGTGGAAGTATGCTTCAAAGTCAAAGTGGCAAGACTTGTTGCAGTACTTGTTAATTTTCTGTTTCAGTCTTCTGAGATCCTTGATCCTGACATGCCAGATGAGGCTCCTGTAAAAGCTACTGCTCCATTTCAAAAGACTCTCTGTCTTGCTGTCCCATACATTGAAATCAAGGGGTGCATTGAGGTGCACTCTCACAATGCTGCTTTTATCAGAAATACTCCTCTCTTCTACATTATTGGACAGCACTCAGCCCGTGCTGCACTGGCAAGAGGTATTTTAAAAAACAAAATACTTGAGTTAGCATGATGTATTTTCACATACAATTGTAATTAGTTTTGTCATTTTGGCTGTAGCTGAAGGTCCTACGGTTGAAAGACTGGAGCTTGAAGTCCAAGTTGGTCCTAGAGCTGCTGAGAGGCTCCTTAAGCAAATCAGCCTCATTGATGAGGAGACTCCAGAAGGAAAGGCCTTCCTGTTGAAACTGAGGGAAATCCTGGAGACTGAAGATAAAAATGTGCGCGTATCTTCTGAAAGCAGCAGCAGCAGCCGCATCATCAGCAGTTCAAGCTCCTCCATGTCCAGCTCTCATGTGACTGAGGTGAGGACGTGGGATCTTGTTTGATGGCATGGTAGCTAGCATTTATATAATCAATTTCTCATTTTTAATTAATTCTCATTTCTTTCTTATGGGTTTTCAGACTGCCAATCACATGGAGCCCTTCAAGAAATTCCACAAAAATCAGGTAATTAGTAAGGAATGCTTTTTACTCATTACTTTCCAAAGGTTTATTACATTCTTGTATATCTCTATTTGGAGAGATTGCGTTCCTTCCAGTACAGTTAGTACTAAACCAGAACTTTGCTTGCAGTTCATGGCACACCATGGAGCCTCAAAGGCAAAAAGCAGTGGAAGTGCCGCATCTAGCTTTGAGCATATCCAGAAACAGGTGAACCAATTTCTGTGATTTGATTTGTCTACAGCAAAACCTACGAAGGAATTCCACACTTCTTGAATGAATGCTTGTTCATTCTTTCAGGCTAAATATCTTGGGAATGCTGCTCCGCCTGTTTTTGCTGCCATTGCCCGTATTGTTAGAGTGGACCACAAGTTGTTGGGCTACCAGCTTGCAGCTTTCTTTGACAAGCCAACTGCAAGAGTGCAGCTCATTGTTTCTTCCATTGCTGAGAATGACAACTGGAAGTTGTGTGCTGATGGTGTCCTGCTGAGCAAGCACAAAGCCACTGTAAGATCAGAGTTGAAGCTGAAATTCCCCAAAATGTCACAATTGTTCAAGTCTGTCCTTGATGTTCTGATGGTCTAAATTGTACATACATTTTCTTTCTCAGACCAAGGTTGCTTGGGGTGCAGAGTGTCAACAATATGCAGTCATTACTAAAGCTGAGGCTGGAATCCTTGGAGAATTCCCTGCTGTCCGTCTAGAGTGGGAATTTGAAAGGCTTCCAGTTATTGCCATCACCTATGCCAAAAAGTAAATACAATGATCATGAACTGTTTTGTGGTAATTGTTGAAATGTTATGTTTTGAATACTTTTCCTTATGTATCACTTTTCAAAAAGGCTGTCTAAGCACATCCCTATGGCAGCTTTGCAGGCGGGATTCAGGTTTGAAAGAGCCACGAACAGTGAGAAAGAGATTGACCTGACTGTGGCCTTGCCAACTAAGAGGACCCTGAATGTCATTGCTAGGGCTCCAATGGTGAGTGGCAAGAAATATTTAAACTATGACTCAAGTAGCACAGTAGCAACTACTGTAACTATTTTCTGCTGCTCTAGATGACACTGTCAAGGATGGCTATTCCTCTCCCCGTCACTGTTCCTATCAATCCAGACGGAACTCTTTCTATTCAAATTGATCAGGACATTCTGTTCAGAGCCCAGAACTACATCTATGATTACACCACAGGTACAAATCAGTGGCATGACATACAGGAATTACCTTATCATAATAAATTTGCATTGAATATAATCAGAAACCACACAGTTGCTTGATTTTGATTTGATTTATTTTTTTAGCTCAGTGCAGCATGATGCAGGACACAATCACCACCTTTAACAACAGGAGGTACAAGAACGAAATGCCCATTTCCTGCTACCAAGTCTTGGCCCAGGATTGCACACCTGAGCTGAAATTTGTTGTTCTGTTGAAGAAGGATGAACAGTCTGAAGAAAACCGCCTGAACGTTAAACTTGCTGACATGTAAGTTCACTCTGTTGAGAACTATCCATTTAATCTGCAGGTTTATTTACTGTGATTATAACTTTACTACTACTGCACTGAGTTGATCACCTGTCTTTAACAGTGATGTAGACTTGTATTCTTTGGGCACCGATGCAAAAGTTAAAGTTAATGAAATGGAAGTTCCCATCAGCAGTCTTCCCTATCAGCATCCCTCAGGTAGGTTCTAAGGTCCACCTTTGACTTAATTCACATAACATGTTTAGCTAATATAAATTAAAATGTACTTCTGGTTTAGGCTCCATCCAGATCAGGGAGAAGGCTGATGGTTTGTCACTTTATGCTCCTAGTCACGGGCTTCAGGAAGTCTATTTTGCCAATGGTCATTGGAAGGTGACTGCAAGTTAATGAGTATTTATCAGTTACTGTATTTCTGCAACAAAAAGAATTTGATTAACTCCTGACATAAATTTTCATTTATAGATTCAGGTTGCGGACTGGATGAAGGGACAGACCTGTGGACTCTGTGGAAAGGCTGATGGAGAGACCAGACAGGAGTACACTACACCCAGTGGATACCTGACCAAGAGCTCAGTCAGCTTTGCTCACTCATGGGTGCTTCCTGCTGAGAGCTGCCGTGATACCAGCCGTAAGATTTGTCTGACGCTGTGTATTACAACAGTATCATATGTTTTAAAGATGTTTGTTTTTTTTAAACTAATATTTTTCATCTATTAGAATGCCGCATGAAACTTGAGTCTGTGAAGTTGGAGAAGCAAGCCATTTTGAATGGACAGGAATCTAAATGCTACTCTGTTGAGCCTGTGCTGCGCTGTCTGCCAGGCTGTGCACCAATCAGAACCATCCCTGTCACTATAGGATACCACTGCCTGTCCACTGGTAAGTGATTTCATTACTTGTTTGAAGATTGATATGACTCAATTTAGGAATTCTCATATGGTTTTGCTTGAGAAAGCAGATTTTACATCTTAAAATCAAACACTGACATTTAATAATATGACCATGAACTACATAGGCCAAACAATGTTCAAAGTGATTAACATAACATTGTCTGAATGGGAAAATATACCATTTTGGTTTCTAAATGTAACTTACATTTTTATATCCTGTGTTACAGACTCCAACCTCAACATGTTTGATGGAATCTATGAGAAGACTGTAGACTTGAGAGAGATTGCAGATGCTCATGTGGCCTGTCGCTGCACTGAGCAGTGTGCTTAAACCCAATTCTTGGCTCAGTAGAACCTAATACAACATTTTTGAAGCTCCTGTAAATTAATGCCTTAGTTTCAATAAATCTGAATGAGCATTCTCAAAATTTGTCTGCTGACTATTTTTTCTTTATTTTATTTTTTGTGTTTTTGGTGTATGTTATATGTCCCCTTTCAGTCGGTCACGTTCGACGTACGTCGAAGCAGTTCTTGGCCGCCCAGAAGCAGACGGAGGCCATTAAGCATATCCTGCCCCGGCGGTCAGCTGCTGCCCAGCCACCGGCCGCAGCTCCTCCGCCTGCTCGTCGCCGAGGGCGGCCGCCCGCCGCCGCCCCCGCTCCCGCCCCAGCACAGCAGCAGCCTCCACCAGGGCAACGGCGTGGAGCCGGCCGCGGGAAGGCCGTCCAGCCCGCTCAGGCTGCTGCCAAGCCAGGTGGCAAGCGCCGTCGCAAGAGACCCTGAGACGGGCCACCCAGAGATGGAGGAGACAGCTCTTCAGGAGGTGGTGACAGCACCCCTCCTTCTCCCGGAGGAGGGCCGGGAGAGAATTTTTCGTTCCTGTTTGGTTTCTGTTCCACCACTGGCTTTCGTGCCAGTGGTACCCAAAACTTCAAAAAAAGAGCTGTTTCTAAAATCTCTGGGTGCCAAGAGAGCGCGCTTGGCGGTGTACGACGCTCCCATGCCTTGTCACCCTCCGGAACCTCTCTTATCGCCAGCAGGGGATGCTGGCTGTGTCCAGGACGCACACAAGAGGCCTCCGCACACCCGTGCACCCCCTCAGCGGAAGCAGGTAAGTGTTGCTTTGCACACTCAGACCCCACTTCGGGCCGCTATGCCGTCCGAGTCGGGTCCCTGCGCTCCGCTGCGCTGCCCCGCTGCGGGTATGTCTGTGGTGCCGTTGGTCCCGCTGGTTCGGTCGCTGGGAGCCTGGCTAGCGCTCCCCAGCCCGTCCCGCTGGCTCATCCATACTGTCAGACTCGGCTATGCGATTCAGTTCGCCCGGCGGCCCCCCAAATTCAGGGGCGTTCACTTCACCTCCGTGTCGAAGGAGAGCGCCCCCGTGCTACGGGCGGAGATCGCAGTCCTACTGGTGAAGGACGCGATAGAGCCGGTCCCTCCAGCCGATATGAAGACAGGCTTCTACAGCCGTACTTCATTGTACCCAAGAAAGGCGGTGGGTTACGACCAATCTTGGACCTGCGGTTCTTGAATCGGTCCCTTCACTGGCTGCCATTCAGAATGCTAACGCAGAAACGCATCTTCAGGTGCATCCGTCCCCAAGATTGGTTTGCAGCGATCGACCTGAAGGACGCGTACTTTCATGTCTCGATTCTCCTTCGACACAGACCGTTCCTACTCTTTGCGTTCGAGGGACGGGCATATCAGTACAGAGTCCTACCCTTCGGGCTGTCCCTGTCGCCCCGTGTCTTCACGAAAGTTGCGGAGGCGGCCATTGCTCCCATGAGAGAGCGTGGTGTTCGCATCCTCAACTACCTTGACGACTGGCTGATTCTGGCTCAGTCGCGGGCGCAGTTGTGAGAACACAGGGACATGGTGCTCAGTCACCTCAGCCTGTTGGGACTTCGGGTCAACTGGGAAAAGAGCAAACTCTGCCCCGTGCAGAGGATCTCTTTTCTCGGTATGGAGTTGGACTCGGTCAATCTGACAGCGCGTCTCACAGTGGAGCGCGCCCAGTCGGTGTTGAACTGCTTGAATTCGTTCAAATGCAGGACAGCGGTACCACTGAAACATTTTCAGAGGCTCCTGGGGCATATGGCATCCGCAGCAGCAGTGACGCCGCTCGAATTGCTTCATATGAGGCCGCTTCAACACTGGCTACACGACCGAGTCCTGAGATGGGCGTGGCAGAGCGGCTCGTTCCGTGTCTCAGTAACACCGAAGTGTCGCCAAACCTTCAGTCCGTGGTCGGACCCTTCGTTTCTACGGGCAGGAGTTCCCCTAGAACAAGTGTCCAGGCATGCTGTTGTCTCCACGGATGCCTCATCCACCGGCTGGGGGGCCACGTACAACGGGCTTGCAGTTTCGGGTCTGTGGACGGGGCCTCAACTGCAATGGCATATCAATTGCCTCGAGTTGTTAGCAGTTCGTCTTGCGCTGGGCCGCCTCAAAGGGCCGCTCGAGGCAAGCACGTTCTGGTCCGTACGGACAACACTGCGGCCGTTGCGTACATCAACAAACAGGGTGGTCTACGCTCCCACCACATGTCACAACTCGCCCGCCATCTCCTCCTCTGGAGCATTTGAGGTCGCTTCGTGCCACTCATATTCCGGGCCTGCTCAATCGTGCAGCCGACGAGCTCTCACGACAGCAAGTGCTCCCAGGAGAGTGGAGACTCCATCCCCAGGTGGTCCAGCTGATCTGGAGTCGCTTCGGGACCGCACAGGTAGACCTGTTTGCCGCCCCGGACACGTCTCACTGCCAGTTGTTCTATTCCCTGACCGGGGGGACCCTCGGCTCGGATGCGCTGGCACACAGCTGGCCCCGGGGCCTACGCAAATATGCGTTTCTCCCAGTGAGCCTTCTTGCGCAGACACTGTGCAAGGTCAGGGAGGACGAGGAGCAGATCTTGTTAGTTGCGCCATACTGGTCCAACCGGACCTGGTTCCCGGAACTAGTGCTCCTCGCTACAGCACCTCCTTGGCCCATTCCTCTGAGGAAGGACCTCCTGACTCAGAGACGGGGCACCCTGTGGCACCCGCTTCCGGACCTCTGGAAACTCCATGTCTGGTCCTTGGACGGGACGCGGAGGTTCTAGGTGGCCTACCACAGACTGTGGTAGACACCATCACTTCCGCCAGAGCCCCCTCTACGAGGCGCCTCTACGCGTTGAAGTGGAACCTGTTCGTCGAGTGGTGTTCTTCTCGATGAGAAGACCCCCGAAGATGTTCGATCAGCTCTGTGCTTTCCTTCCTGCAAGAAGGGTTGGAGCGAAGGCTGTCTCCCCCCACCCTCAAAGTGTATGTTGCCGCTATCGCCGCAAATCACGACATGGTTGATGGTAAGTCCCTAGGGAAGCACGATCTGGTCGTCAGGTTCCTGAGGGGGGCGAGGAGATTAAATCCGCCTCGCCCTCACTCTATACCCTCTTGGGACTTATCTCTGGTGCTAACCGCATTGCAGAGGGCTCCCTTTGAACCTTTGCAGTCAGCAGAGTTAAAAATCCTGTCTTGGAAGACAGTACTCCTGACTGCATTGGCTTCCATCAAGAGGGTAGGGGACCTGCAGGCATTTTCGGTCGACAAATCGTGCCTGGAATTCGGGGCGGGTAACACTCATGTAATCCTGAGACCCCGGCTCGGATATGTGCCCAAGGTTCCCACCACTCCCTTTCGGGACCAGGTGGTGAACCTGCAAGCGCTGCCTTCGGAGGAGGCAGACCCAGCCCTGGCTTTTCTCTGTCCCGTTCGCGCTCTGCGGATTTACGTGGACAGAATGCAAAGCTTCAGGACCTCAGAACAGCTCTTCATCTGTTACGGAGGCCAGCAGAAGGGAAAGGCTGTCTCCAAGCAGAGGATGGCTCACTGGATAGTGGATGCCATCGCCTTGGCGTATAAAAACCCAAGGCGTGCCCTGCCCGCTTGGGTTGAGGGCCCACTCCACCAGGAGTGTGGCCTCTTCCTGGGCGCTGGCGCACGGCGCCTCGCTGACAGATATATGTAGAGCTGCGGGCTGGGTGACACCTAACACGTTCGCTAGATTCTATAGTCTCCGTATAGAGCCAGTTTCTTCCCGTGTGCTCGCTTCAAATAGCCAGTAACATCGAAGGGCCTGTTCTAGTGTTGGCTTGCTGCGCCATTCCCTCCTCATGGACCGGATACGTGCGCTGATATGCTCCAGTTGAGTTCCCCAGAATGGCGAACCCTGTTGAGTCCTCCGCAACCCGCGGCAGTCAGACGTGGCGGAGCGTCTGGCGCCAGGTCTAACACTCGTATGCATTGGTGGAACTTGTGTTAGGCTGGGTATCCATATGTTGTGACCCCTACGGCGGTCCCATGTGTGTATTCTTCCACGGTACGGCTCCCTACGGCGAGCCCATGTCTTTCCCTTGGCAGAGCTCGCTCTGCCGTCTCTGTGCGGTGTAGTCTCCCGCCTCATTGGCCGGGGCCACCCCTGGGACTTCCGTGCCAGTCCATACGTCTATATTCCACATGATACCTCCCTACGGGTAGAATGTGGCTTCCGCAGCGGCCCCTCGGGGCACGCTTTCCCAGCGTTATCCAATACTCTGCTGAGTGGGTCTTGCGGAACAGCAGCAGTGACTCTCCCTGCGTAAGTTCCCCGCCCCAAACAGACGGGGGTCTGAGGGGCTTTCGCTGGGCGCTGGAAGTGGTAGTAACTGTGGCGTTTTCCATAGGGATCCCAATTTGTCGGTGACGTCCGACGTACGTCGAACGTGACCGACTGAAAGGGAATGTCTTGGTTACGTATGTAACCCTCGTTCCCTGAAGGAGGGAACGGAGACGTACGTCCCGTCGCCACAGTTGCTGTACCATCACTGCAGCGGCCAAGTCACTAGTTCGGCTCCTCAGTGAAAAACAAATGTGCGCGCCATCCGCTTCCGCTTTATACCCGCGATGCGGGGCGGAGCGCGAGATGCAAATCTCACACGCCAATGGCCATTGGCCTGTTCTCTATACACTCGAAGCTGATAGGGGCTCCCAGAAGTGATCCCAATTCGTCGGTGACGTCCGACGTACGTCTCCGTTCCCTCCTTCAGAGAACGAGGGTTACATACGTAACCGAGACGTTTTTATTATTATTAGTGATTTTATTTTGAATTAGACTCAAATTTTTTCCTACAGGATATTATATAAAATGTTTAAAATTAAATAAGAGTGTTTAAAATAATTATTTTGAACAAGTAAATTTGATTACCGCAATACATTCATGTACAATTTTTCAAATGCCTATGATTTCAGTTGATGTTCAACAGTCAGTAGTGGGGTTGTAACATTAACATTATTTACTTATAATATCTTACAGAGTTTTTAAAATTTAATTTGTATACAAATATGGGGATATTGTATCAAAGTTTGAGACAAATAGACTTACAGATGTTGAATACTCGTATAAATACATATCAAAAAAACTTAATAATCACAGATACATTTACTACATTAATTTTATACCCATTTCTAAATGGCATGAATTAAATGTCACGTTAAACTCGGGACCACCGAAACTGGTACCACCGGACTCGGGACCACCGGAACTGGGACCACCAGAACTGGGACCTCTGGAACTGGGACCACCGGACTCAAGACCACCGGACTCGGGACCACCGGAACTGGGACCACCAGACTCGGGACCACCGGAACTGTCACAGATGGAGCCTTTATTCTTCTCCTCCGTTTCGGGATCACCGGAACTGGGACCACCGGACTTGGGACCACCGGAACTTGGGCCAACCTGACAGACTCGGATGATATCTGGACTCTCTTATTCTTGCGGTGGTGCAGGTAGTTAGAGAAGTTCCAAAAGTTCAAGGTCTTTACCAAATCCATCTCCCACTGCGGAAGAGGGTCATCCAAGCACAGATTAAAAATGTCCTTGAGGCCCACGTCAAGGCAATTAAGCATTTCTGCCTTTGTCCAGAACTTCTGGGTAAATGTCCATACATCCAAACCCCTTTGGCGAAGTGTATTCAGACCTCGAGGATGGGCCGGACCTTCCCGGGAATTAGCCGGTGGTAGAATCTCCTCGCTCATTCTGCTGAGTCCTCTATTGGTCGGATCGTTCTGTCACGTTAAACCAAGGAAAAATTGGATTGAGGACTCAATTGCAGAGATGGGTGCTTTATTGACAAAATAAACATAATACAAAACCAAAAACCCACGAGGGGGAAAAATAAAACTAGAAATTACAAAACCAACTTGCAACAGAACATCAAGGATCACGGGAAAACAGGAGACAAAAGACAACGATCCGACACAAGACTGCAAACACGAGGAGACTATAAAGGGTAATAATCAGGAGGGAACAGGTGGGGTAAATTAAACCATAATAAGATAACAACAAGAAGTAAATTAAAGTGGTGTTTGTTACCCTCTTGTTTCATGTAGTTACAGGGTAAGTGTGAATCTGCAGGCTGTAAATTAAAGTGGTGTTTGTTACCCTCTTGTTTCATGTAGTTACAGGGTAAGTGTGAATCTACGGGCTGTAAATTAAAGTGGTGTTTGTTTCATGTAGTTACAGGGTAAATACAATAAAAACACGTACACAATCTGATATCACTCTGAAACATTTATTTGAAAAACAACTTAAATCAAAACAGATTTACGACTCTTCTTACTTTTCATTTCAAATACTAACGTCCTGACAGAAAGAAGCGCGTTTTGTCCCTTTTTTGTTTCTCTCGCTTGGCTTCTCCTCCTCTTGTTCCTCTTCTTCTTTTTCATTATTTCCACTGAAGGAATACCATGTCTTTTGCCATTCTGTATTAATATTTATTAAAAGAAATAGTACACCTGAAAATGCTTTCATAATTGACTAATCTTTTCGCTTCCGAACAACTGTTACCAGCGTGTGTAATATGAGTAAAGAGCAACGTGAAGCTTCAAGCTTCAAGAACTGGAGTCTCTGTCTTCCTGTCTTGTTTGTTTCTCATTGCTATTATCATATATTATGTTATTGTTTGTATACTGTTGTGAGCATTAATTAAAAAAAATAAAATAAAAACTGACGGCATCCGACATCCGTGTGACTAGAGTTTCTCGGCGGGCTCACTTCACGCTTCAAGTTACGTCAAGCGTGAATTTAACCCTCTCATGCACGCACAGATTACTGTGGGTCGGAAGCGATAGTCTACAGTTTAAAAAATTTATTTAGGTATTTTTTTTACAAACACTTCACGTTTCACTTCACAAGACATTGATTTATCCATTGGGATTACTGTAGTTATTGCTGTATGTGCTGTTTGATGCTTCAACTTTTAGGAACCCAAATGAGTTTTCATTAGCAGAGATTATTTATTTTTCTGTGTTCATCTGAAGAAAGAATTTCATATACATCTCAGATTGCATGACGGTAAAAGACGAGTAAATGGTGAGGGCATTTCTGGGTGTACTGTATTTTCTTTTAATACATAATAGAGAATAGACATAGGATTCCTTCTTAAGATTCATCTGTGGCAAGAATAAAAAAGAAGAGGAACAAGAGGAGGATGAAGCCAAGCAAGAGAAACGAATAAGAAGTGTTGTAAATCTGTTTTGTTTTACAATAAAGGTTTCAAATAAAGGTTTAGTGTTAAAGGTTAAAAGTGATATCAGATTGTGTACGTGTTTTTATTGTACTTACCCTGTAACTAAATGAAACAAGAGTGTAACAAACATCACTTTAATTTACAGCCCGCAGATTCACACTTACCCTGTAACTACATGAAACGAGGGTAACAAGTGTAGTGGCAGGTTATGGCCACCTGGTGGGGCTAGAGATTAAGGTTGTTAAGCAACAACTTAGAAGAGGAAATAAAGAGTTGTCTGATTTCATCCAGTGAGTTGTGTCCTTGAATACGGAATATAGAGGAACAATACATGGTGTCAGAAATGGTTAACTCACGACAGACAGAGTCTAGTGGCACAGATAAGAAGTTGGAGCAGTTTAATGGTGTGTAGAGTGATAACGGGGGGACCTGTGGAGCAAGAGAGAGCGAGTCAGCAAGAGCTAACAACAGGCTAGTGGCAAGCTAAAAGCACACAGTATGGACCACATATTTACTATCACACCACCGGGACCATTCTATTTTGAACCAAGCTCGTGGCCCACATGGATTAAAAGGTTTAAACGCTTCAGAATTGCGTCTGGATTGAAAGAAAAAGACGGCACATACCAGGTGAATTCTCTCATCTATACAATGGGCGAGAAGGCTGACTATATTCTGAGCTCACTGCAGTTGACAGAAGAGAAGAAAAAGACTTTGATGAGGTAAAAAAGGCCTTTGATGGACACTCTGTAGGTGTGCATAATGTAATTTATGAACAAGCCAAGTTTAATAAAAGATGTCAAGAAGTCAGCGAATCTGCAGAAAACTTTATCACCACAGTGCACAAGCTAGCTGAACATTGCAAATATGGCGTCTTGCGTGAGGAAATGATCCGAGATAGGATTGTGGTCGGCATACGTGATGCTAAATTGTCTGAGAAACTGCAGCTCAACCCAAATTTGGATTTAGCTACAGCCATAGTTCAAGTGAGGCAGCACGAGGAAGTTAAATGTCTTCTGTTAGTTTCTCTGGTTACACTTTTAAGTTAAAGAAAGGATTTGAAGGAATTCGTAAAGTTATAAAATAAGTGAGTGAAATAACGCAGTAGCCATACTATTGAATGTATCCCATTATTTTAAAGTTCTGTTAAAACAAGTATACTTTCATCTAAAAGGGGGAGATGTAGTGGCAGGTTATGGCCACCTGGTGGGGCTAGAGATTAAGGTTGTTAAGCAGCAACTTAGAAGAGGAAATAAAGAGTTGTCTGATTTCATCCAGTGAGTTGTGTCCTTGAATACGGAGTATAGAGGAACAATACAACAAGCACCACTTTAATTTACAGCCCGCAGATTCACACTTACCCTGTAACTACATGAAAAAAGAGGGTAACAAACACCACTTTAATTTACAGCCCACAGATTCATACTTACCCTGTAACTACATGAAACAAGAGGGTAACAAGCACCACTTTAATTTACAGCCCTCAGATTCACACTTACCCTGTAACTATATGAAACAAGAGGGTAACAAGCACTACTTTAATTTACAGCCCGCAGATTCACACTTACCCTGTAACTACATGAAACAAGAGGGTAACAAACACCACTTTGATTTACAGCCCGCAGATTCATACTTATCCTGTAACTACATGGAATAACAATCACCACTTACCCTGTAACTACATGAAACAAGAGGGTAACAAGCACCACTTTAATTTACAGCCCACAGATTCATACTTACCCTGTAACTACATGAAACAAGAGGGTAACAAGTATCACTTTAATTTACAGCCCACAGACTCATATTTACCCTGTAACTACATGAAACAAGAGGGTAACAAGCATCATTTTAATTTACAGCCCGCAGATTCACACTTACCCTGTAACTACATGAAATAAGAGGGTAACAAGCACCACTTTAATTTACAGCCCACAGATTCACACTTACCCTGTAACTACATGAAATAAGAGGGTAACAAGCACCACTTTAATTTACAGCCCGCAGATTCATACTTACCCTGTAACTACCTGGATAATTACCCCTTAATTAAAAAATACTTACAGTAAAAATAATTGGTTAATCGGCATCCGACATCCGCATGACCAGAGTTTCTCGGCGTGCTTACATCACGCTTCAAGTTACGCGAAGCATGAATTTAACCCTCTCATGCACGCACAGATTACTGTTGGTCGGAAGCGATAGCCTACAGTTTCAAAAATGTAAATTATTGGTATTTTTTTTACAAACACTTCACGTTTCACTTCACAAGACATTGATTCATCCACTGGGATCGTATGGATTACTGTAGTTATTGCTTTATGTGCTGTTTGATGCTTCAACTTTTAGGAACCCAAATGAGTTTTCATTAGCAGAGATTATTTATTTTTCTGTGTTCATCTGAAGAAAGAATTTCATATACATCTCAGATGGCATGAGGGTAAAAGACGAGTAAATGGTGAGGACATTTCTGGGTGTACTGTATTTTCTTTTAATACATAATAGAGAATAGACATAGGATTCCTTCTTAAGATTCATCTGTGGCAAGAACGAAAAAGAAGAGGAATTAAAGCTGCTAGCAGCGATGAAAGCCCCCTCGCACCCGGGAGCACCGCCACCCGGTGGCCTCAGGAAAACAGCGAATAGTGGGTGGCATGCATTTAAGTGGGTAAATATAGAAGAAAAATGGCAAAGTCAGTTCAATGTGCCACAGTTCCTGCTGCCAGCAGGTGGTGCTTTGACTATATCCGGAATATTGGCATGTAGATGTCTTCAGGCCAGGTCTATTATCAAACAGGTGAAGTTTGGGGCAGTTGGGACATTGTATGCCTGAGTTACAACAACTTCCTGTTTTGTCGCGTAAATCGCATACATTAGCACTTAGCCACGTGTTGCTTGTTTTAATGTGTTTGGGACTTGATGGCATATTTTAATGTGTTTCTGGGAGTGAATTACAGTGTAAAGCATGCCATTTCCTGTTGCCAGCAGGTGGCGCTATGACTAACTAATATTGGCATGTAGATGTCTTCAGGCCAGGACTCTTATCAAACATGTGAAGTTTGGGGTGTATCGGACATTGTATGCCTGACTTACAACAGCTTCCTGTGTCATGGCCAAACATCAGACTTTGTCAGGCCGCCACGGACATGCCCTTCAGCGAAAACTCAAGATCTTCACAATTTAACATCACCACGGCCTTAAGATTAGACTGACCAAACATGATGTTGTTCTGGTTAAATCTCAATGAGGATACTCAGCACAGTGTAAAACATGGCTTTTCCTGTTGCCCACAAGTGGCGCTATGACTGTAACTGAATATTGGCATGTAGATGTCTTCAGGCCAGGACTCTAATAACACATGTGAAGTTTGGGGCAGGTTGGACATTGTATGCCCGAGTTACAACAACTTCCTGTTTTATGGCGAAACATCGAAATTTGTGAGGCCGCCACGGACACACCCTTCAGGGAAAACTCAAGATCTTCGCAATTGAATGTCGCAAAGGCCTTTAGATTAGACTGTGCAAATATGATGTTGATCTGATTAAATCTCTAGGAGGAGTTCGTTAAAGTACAACGTCTGGAAATGGCAAAATTTGCAAGAGTTTTGCAAAGAAAAATCAAAATATCTCACTTCCTGTTGGTTTTCAGATTTCGTACCACAAGAGTTTCTTGTAGGTATTGGGCTGTTACATGTGTCTACCGAATTTTATACCTGTACGTGAAACGTAGCGGGAGGGGCACTTTGTTGAAATGTTGTAGGTGGGGCTATCGAGCCATTTTGCCACGCCTAATTCTAAAACCCATATCAGACGTAAATTTTCACCTCTTTGCACGCGTGTGCAAAGTTTCATGAGTTTTCGAGTATGTTTAGGCCATCAAAAATGCAATTCATTTGGGAGAAGAATAATAATAGGCTGAGCAATTCCAATAGGGTCCTCACACCGTTGGTGCCCTAACAAGAGGATTCCTACTTATGAATCCCGCAGATTCATACTTACCCTATAACTACATGAAACAAGAGGGTAACAAGCATCACTTTAATTTACAGCCCGCAGATTCTTACCCTGTAACTACATGAAACAAGAGGGTAACAAACACCACTTTAATTTACAGCCCGCAGATTCATACTTACCCTGTAACTACACGGATAATTACCCCTTAATTAAAAAATACTTACAGTAAAAATAATTGGTTCATTTCCCTGGTAGTTCCCTCTTTATTAACCCCTTCTCCCACACTAATATGGAGATATATAATCTCAAACATAAAAATAAAAATAAGAATATTAACAATATATATATTTTAAATGCATAAAAAATGGTGTCTGAAGTGTAGACACTTAGAAACACAATGAGGCTGAAGTCGCAAGTGTGGTCATGCTTCGTTTCAAATCTCTAAAAATATGAATTTTATGAAACATTTTCTAAGACCATGTCATGTGTGTTTTTAGAGAAGGCTAATTAAAAAATACTGTCACCTGTAAGCTCCCTTGCAGTCTATTGTCAATGTCTGGTGTGGCGAACTGCCCTATTCATGTTTCTATTGTTCTTACTTGGCAAACCTTTCACACCTCTGCCGGGTATGAGACGTAATCTTCATTATTCTTTTGTTTTTATTCAGAGGCTATTAGCCTTTATTCTGGCATTACATGGCTTTCCCATCCACATCGCTTTGATCCCAAACCTTTCTAGAAAACAAAACAAAAGTTGTAAGTTCTTATGAACTTACGTGAATTCTTTTGACAAAATGTATCATGAAATATAACTTTAGATTAACAACTTTAGAATAACATTAGAGCTACAATTAGCATCAAGCTACATAAGGCAAATTATACCATTAATACTATGCTTTTACTCAAAACTCACTTCATACCACCAAGAAGTGTTTGCAATAACTTCCAAATGGGTTGTGGGTTTTGGTTATATTATGTTGTTGAAATATGTAATTTACAGCCTTTTATAAGAATCATTGCACCTGCTTAGCATTTCTCATGTTAGCCTTTATTGTTATGAAAATAAGCCAAAATCGAATGAAAATCACATACAAATAATTTACTTAAGATTACATCTTAATCGTGTGTTTATTAGCTTCATGTTTCATGTGTAGAAACATTTCTCTGGTTTTCTTGTGTACGGAACAGACTGTGGAAATGTAATGGAAGTTCATCATCGGAAGAGACAGGGCGGGTTATGAACGCGTAATATGGGTGGAATATGTGCAGCGAATTATCTTTCTCTGAGTCAACAGCGATCGCGGAAGTGAAAACACGGGCAGACAGTGCTGGAAGCCGCTAATGCTAATCAGATGGCATATCAGTGGAAAATTAATAGAAATAATGATTCTGTCTAAAAAATATAAATGTAAATATATCAATATTTTCAGATATTCAGGCATTGAGCACTTTTGGACTAAAAGCCCCAATGAACGCTGTTCAGTGAAGCTATGTGAACACAAATAAACCGGAGCAGACCTGACTGAATATGAATGTGTTCTTATTCTATTCAAAATATCAAAAATTACAGATTGATTATTTTGCACCCCTGACAATAAAATGAGAAATTAATGTCACTGCAACCGAGTTTTATCATAAACAGTGGTCAAATGTCAAAGCTGAAGTCTTAAATCTTAATAATTATACTCAGTTTGTCCAGATCAAGTAAGAGTATGATGTTTTACCGTGAAGTGAATGTTGAAAAACAATAGTCTGGGGTAATCTGAAGTAAAATAATCTGTAAAGAGGTTAACAAATCAAAATCTACAAGCAGGAGATCACGGGAGAAAAACTATCAACCCTCCAACTGAGGAGGGAGGGTGGGGGCTCTGGAGGAGGACATGAAGCAGGCGAAGGACAGGAAACCAGGGGAGATGACAGAGGGAGAGACCAGAGTGGAACCGACGGTGGGAGGAGCCAGGAACAGGAGTAGTCAGGTGGGGATCCAGGTCTCAGCCAGGACGATGGCCTACGGTGGAATCGAGGGAGGGAGCAGCCATGGTGGAGATTTGGCTGTCGACACCAGGAGGATGATGGACCGAGATGGAACCAATGGACATGGAGACCTGGGCGCAGATGAAGAGCCAGTGAGACTGGGCAACACAGATGGTTCTGGAGACCGAGGCAGAGCTGCAGTGATGACTGTCCGAGGTGGAGCTGGGGTGCCAGAGGGCTGAGGTGGAGCCAGAGGGAAGGCAAAGCCAAACAGAGCTGAAAGGGGTAGAGAGACAGAGCGCAGCGGACAGCTCGGAAGTCCATGGCACAGGCAGAGCGACGTCTGACCAAGGTGAAGCCAGAGGAACGAGGAAGACCATCGGAGCCGTAAGACTGATAGTTCCAGGTGGAGCCGAGGGTGGGAGGAGCCAAGGCAAAGCCAACAGGTCAACAGGCTGGGGTGGAGTGATGTGATCGATGGCAGGAGGCGGAGCTAGGGGATCCCCTTGACTAGGTGGAGTTGGAGACCAGAAGTCCCGAGGCAAATCCACACAATAGAGTGCTGACAGAAGAGAAACTTCCTCTATTCCCTCAAACTCCACTAGTAATCCCATGGCAGCGCAAGATGTTGTCGGCTCATACAGCTGACCGAAGATTTTGTGAGGCTTGGGCTCCGGGGCGATGGTGGACTCAGTCCTCTTGTCTGGCATATCCATTGCGGCAGGCTCTGGCTCTCCATCTGCGGTGGGCTCTGGCTTCATATCTGTGCAGCAGGGTGATGGCTGGCTGGGCTCTGGGTCTGGAGTGGGGCTGGGGATGTCGTCCGCTGGGTAAATGGTAAGCGTTGATCCATTGTTCACCAGCACCCACTCCACAAAAGCGGCAAAATCCTCTTGAGGACTGTTACCTGGGCGGCATGCCTTAGTTCGGCACACCAAATCCAAAAACTCTCTTGTGTGGTCCTCCAGAGAACGGTCCAGAGAGCAGTTGGACACGGGTAGGTCAGTGAGTGAGGGGGAGAGGAAAACAGATGAAAAACAGGTGTTCGGTCCTCTGTAACTCTAAGTTCGGTCTTCTGTAACGATTGCTGTGTAAATCGCACAACAAAACAAAGTAGCATCCAAAATAAACAGTCCTTATTAACAAATCAAAATCCACACACAGGAGATCATGGGAGAAATACTATCAATCACAAACCACATAAGCGTAAACAAGACCGAATACTGAACAGAAAGAATTTGGGGCTTAAATACATGAGGAGAGGTAATCAGCGAGAACAGAAACAGGTGTGTGGAACGATTCAACAAACAAGGAAACTAACTAGGGAACACAGGCAGGTAACAAAACAGAACACAGTGAAAATGAAACGAAATATACATGTTCCCTTTCGAAGGGAACTCGCACTGCATCCTAGAATGCTTTGGGGAACACCTCAGCGTGACAGGTGTCTGAAACTACAATCGAATCACGGCAATTCTATTGACCGGCGACAGCCCATGACGTCATCAACGTGTGACCCGGAAGTACAGTGGTGGTCAGAATTATTGGCACCCTTGGTAAATATGATCAAATATGGCTGTAAAAAATAAATCTGCATTGTTTATCCTTTTGTTCTTTTATTCAACAAATTCACAAAAATCTAACCTTTCATTGAAGTAAAAGAATTGAAAGTGGGGAGTAAATCACATTATGAAATAAATGCTTTTCTCCAAAACACGTTGGCCACAATTATTGGCACCCCTAGAATTTTTAGTAAAGTAAAATATCTCTGAAGTATATTCCCATTAATATTTACATTTTTTAGCACACCAGGGTGACTAGGAACATGAAATTGTCCAGCTATGATGTCTTGTTCCACAGAAGGATCAATATGAGGAAACACAAAGGCCAAATTCCCTAAATCATTCATCACAGTGAGTAAAGCCAAAGAATATAGTTCTGATGTGCAGCAAAAGATTGTTGTGCTTCACAAAATAGAAAGTGGCTGTAGGAAAATAGCTAAAGCATTGAAAATTCCTATTTCCACCATCAGGGCAATAATTAAGAAGTTCCAATCAACTAAAGATGTTACGAATCTGCCTGGAAGAGGATGTGTGTCTATATTGTCTTAATGCATGGCGAGGAGGAAAGTTTGAGTGGCCAAAAAAATAAAAAAAAATATCAAACAACCCCTACATCACCTCATGTTGTTTGGGAGGGATTCAAGAAAAATCCTTCTTGCTCATCCAGAAACAAACTCCAGCATATTCAGTTGTCAGACACGACTGGAAATTCAAAAGGGACCTGGTTCTATGGTCAGATGAAACTATAAAAAGAGCTTTTTGACAGATGGGTTTGGTGCAAACAAGGATAAAAAGTACCCCATGCCCACGGTTAAAAATAGCGCTGGATCTTTAATGTTGTGGGCCTATTTTTTTGCTGGAGGTCCTGGACATCTTGTTCAGATACATGGTATAATGGATTCTAGCAAATACCAACAGATAAAAAATCAAAACCTGACGGCCTCTGCTAGAAATCTTATAATGGGGCGTGGTTGGATCTTCCATCAGGACAACAATTTAAAATAAACATCAAAATCAACACACAAATGTGTCACTGAACACAAAATGAAGCTTCTGCCATGACCATCCCAGTCCCCTGACCTAAACCCTATAGAAAATGAGTGGGGTGAACTGAAGAGAAGAAGCACCAACATGGATCTGGGAATCTGAAGGATCTGGAGAGATTCTGTATGGAGGAATGGTCTCTGATCTCTTGTCAGGTGTTCTCCAAACTCATCAGGCGTTATAGAAGAAGACTCAGAGCTGTTATCTTGGCAAAAGGAGGTTGCAAAAAGTATTTAATAAAAGGGTGCCAATAATTGTGGCCAACGTGTTTTGGAGAAAAGCATTTATTTCATAATGTGATTTACCCCCCACTTTCAATTCTTTTACTTCAATGAAAGTTTAGATTTTTGTGAATTTTTTGAATAAAAGATCAAAATGATAAACAATGCAGATTTATTTTTTACAGCCATATTTGATCATATTTACCAGGGGTGCCAATAATTCTGACCACCACTGTTTATAAGGGTGCCTTGCAAACATGACATTCATCTTTTCATCTTCAGGGACTGTTCTATCTGAAGCGCTTTGCAATCAAGGTAAAACAAATTCAATATGAAACGCACAGAGAAGACCCAGCGTTTTCAGAAGTGTGCTGACCCGTATCCTAGATATTTGACACCGGAGGACACACACAAGCTGTGAGTTTACTGCCTGGGGGAAGAGCACGCACAGGCAGTTCTTGAGGGAGCTGCCTGTGCGAATTATGATCGTTTTCCTCGGAGAACGCTCCGCTCTCGTCTGGCTCTTTTCTCGAGGGAAGAGGGTTCAGCATCTGGGACTGGTGGTGCAGGTCCCGCTCGTGCTCAAGCAGAGCGGCGACACACAACATGGGGTTCCCAGATGGAGCTCGCCGATCGTCTTGAGAGGGGTGTAGTTCTCTCAGAGGATCCAGCGGCTGACGAGGGTGAGCTATGGGAGGAGGAAAAAGATCTTTCCTCCAACCCAGCAGTGAGTGCCCTTCCGGAGGAGCAGGAGATGGCTGATGAGGGTGGTGAAAGTCAAGTGAATCCTGAATTCTCTCAGCCACCCTGCCCCGTGTATGGGGAGCTGTTAGAAGTGATGGAACGCGCTGCAGACAGACTGCAGCTGCCGTGGCAGCGCGTTAGGGGAGAAATCGCTCGCAGTCAGCTTGACGACCAATTTCTCTCTGGCCATAATCTTCCAGCTCCAGTGAGCCTCCCATTCCTTCCTGATCTACATACTGAGATCGAGAGGGCATGGAAGGTCTGCCTGGTAGCATCCGGGTGGAAATCGACACTGAGGGCTCCAACCTTGACATCTAAGCCTCTTGAAACTACATCTTGCTAAGATGGCAGGGCATACACGTCAGAGGGTCAGGCTTGGGCGGCTTTGCACACCATGGCGGTGTTGCATGCCTACCAGGGAGACCTGCTGAGGGATCTCGATCAGGGGATGGTTTTATCCCCTGATGCGGTAGTTGAACTGCGCCGCACCACAGATTTAGCTCTCCGGGCCACCAAACAAATGGCTGCCGCGATCGGTCGATCGATGGCGGCCACGGAGAGACATCTGTGGCTGAACTTGGCTGATATCGGGGAGAAAGAAATGGCTTTTCTCCTCGATTCACCAGTTTCGCCCTCTGAACTTTTCAGCACCTTCAGTGGTGGGAAAGTTCAGGGAGGCGAAGGCATGTTCGGTGGCATTTAAGACCTGTAAAATGCTGAGATCCGGGTCCGCACCCAGGCAAGCAGGAGGGCCTGGCCCGTCATGATCTGAGGACTGGAGACAGGGCAAGAGAGCCAGCATCGCATCTCGTGCGAGTAGGTCGCAAAAGAGGCGGGACTCCCGGAAGAAGAAGGATTTGAGGGAGGTGATCCATCACAAACGCAGTCAGCGTCGGTGATGGATCTCCTCCCTGAGGGTAAACTAAAAAACCTGACCCTCATCTTTCTTCTTCATTTGTTTCCCCAGGCGCTTCTTACATTAGGCCTGGGGCTGGGCCCATGATGTGTGGAAACAATATTCTGGTGGCCCGCCTTGGCTTGATTAGTGAGAGCGCCCCTTTCAGGCCTGTAAGGGTGATAGACCTCATGTTTATAAAACTGAATTGGTGAGTCTTTATTCTGCACACCGCAGGTTGAGCTGGGTAGGTCTCCTTTTTTCATTAAAAAAAAGAGAAAGAGAAAGAAAACAGAAAATGTATTTCTGCAGACCGCCGTTCCCTGTATAGAGTTAAGGGGATTATGTGTTTAAAACAAGAATATATATAAGAAGAGGAAGGGATATTAGGGCCCTGAAGTTCCCCTGTTAGGTGGCTAGAGTGATAAGAATAAAAGCACCAGTTACAGTGGGGAGAACAAGTATTTGATACACTGCCGATTTTGCAGGTTTGCCCACTTACAAAGCATGTAGAAGTCTGTAATTTTTATCATAGGTACTCTTCAACTGTGAGTGACGGAATATAAAACAAAAATCCAGAAAATCACATTGTATGATTTTTAAGTAATTCATTTGCGTTTTATTGCATGACATAAGTATTTGATACATCAGAAAAGCAGAACTTAATATTTGGTACAGAAACCTTTGTTTGCAATTACAGAGATCATACGTTTCCTGTAGTTCTTGACCAGGTTTGCACACACTGCAGCAGGGATTTTGGCCCACTCCTCCATACAGACCTTCTCCAGATCCTTCAGGTTTCAGGGCTGTCGCTGGGCAATACGGACTTTCAGCTCCCTCCAAAGATTTTCTATTGGGTTCAGGTCTGGAGACTGGCTAGGCCACTCCAGGACCTTGAGATGCTTCTTACGGAGCCACTCCTTAGTTGCCCTGGCTGTGTGTTTCGGGTCGTTGTCATGCTGGAAGACCCAGCCACGACCCATCTTCAATGCTCTTACTGAGGGAAGATCTCGCGATACATGGCCCCATCCATCCTCCCCTCAATACGGTGCAGTCGTCCTGTCCCCTTTGCAGAAAAGCATCCCCAAAGAATGATGTTTCCACCTCCATGCTTCACGGTTGGGATGGTGTTCTTGGGGTTGTACTCATCCTTCTTCTTCCTCCAAACACGGCGAGTGGAGTTTAGACCAAAAAGCTCTATTTTTGTCTCATCAGACCACATGACCTTCTCCCATTCCTCCTCTGGATCATCCAGATGGTCATTGGCAAACTTCAGACGGGCCTGGACATGCGCTGGCTTGAGCAGGGGGACCTTGCGTGCGCTGCAGGATTTTAATCCATGACGGCGTAATGTGTTACTAATGGTTTTCTTTGAGACTGTGGTCCCAGCTCTCTTCAGGTCATTGACCAGGTCCTGCCGTGTAGTTCTGGGCTGATCCCTCACCTTCCTCATGATCATTGATGCCCCACGAGGTAAGATCTTGCATGGAGCCCCAGACCGAGGGAGATTGACCGTCATCTAATAATTGCGCCAACAGTTGTTGCCTTATCACCAAGCTGCTTGCCTATTGTCCTGTAGCCCATCCCAGCCTTGTGCAGGTCTGCAATTTTATCCCTGATGTCCTTACACAGCTCTCTGGTCTTGGCCATTGTGGAGAGGTTGGAGTCTGTTTGATTGAGTGTGTGGACAAGGTAACAAGTTCAAACAGGTGCAGTTAATACAGGTAATGAGTGGAGAACAGGAGGGCTTCTTAAAGAAAAACTAACAGGTCTGTGAGAGCCGGAATTCTTACTGGTTGGTAGGTGATCAAATACTTATGTCATGCAATAAAATGCAAATTAATTATTTAAAAATCATACAATGTGATTTTCTGGATTTTTGTTTTAGATTCCGTCTCTCACAGTTGAAGTGTACCTATGATAAAAATGACAGACCTCTACATGCTTTGTAAGTAGGAAAACCTGCTAAATCGACAGTGTATCAAATACTTGTTCTCCCCATTGTATATGGGCTTCGTATGTGAGTATGGGTTGGCTTTTCCTTTGGTGAATTCACTGGTTGGGCCACCGCTCATTTTTTGCTCTGCGCAGTGATTAGGTTTCCTCTCAGTGTGAGAGTTGTTTTGAGGCCACTGCTCATTCCTACTGGTATGTAGCACAGTACTAGCTGGTGAGGCGTCCTTCCAGACTAGGAGTAGTTTTGATGCCGCCGCTTGGTTTAGCTTCTGAACAGCTTTTTAGGCCTTTTTGGGCTGCTAGCCACCTCAAGGTAGAGTAGTTTGTCTCCTCTTTATCAAAAGCATTGGAGAGTATATGTAATTTAGAGACTAACACTGGAGCTTCAGTTAGATCTTATGCCCGGCCTACGGGGCCGTTGACGGTGCCTCCTCTCATGGGAGAGTCTTTCTCTTGAGGCTGCTGCTCCTCCGAGCCTCAGGTAAAGGCCCTCACCAGGGCTGCCTCGGTAGCTGGCCTAGGCTATACTATGGATGATGGAGGCGTTTTTGCTAAAGCATTACCACCTCTGGCCCTTCACTATGTAAAGGTAGGCTTTCTAGCATCCCTAATGTCAGCCTATTCTCATGGTGAGAGTCGTTCGGCCAAGGCCCGCCCCCTTTCCGCATTCTGGGGTGATATGAGTAATGCAGGTTGGTGCAGAGGCAGAATTTGATAGCGACCTTGCAGTGGTCGTGGGGGAGGGTTAAGCCGTCTTTCACTTTATGAAGAGAATGCTTGGTTAGCTTGACCCCGCCCCTCAGAACTAGCTTTATGGACACAGGCTGCCAGGTAGGCTCCGTTCAGCTCGCTGAACTAATAAAGATCAAGCGATGGGTTCTATAACATTTCTGTCACATCCGGTGGGCCTTCACCCTGAAAAATGTCAGGGTCATGTGGTTAGTACTCCCCTATCAAAACAGGGTATTTCTGAGTACACTGCCATTGGCAATGTAGTTAGGTATCAGGTCTGAAGGCGCTGCAAGCGAAGACTGCGCTGTAATGTAGTAGGCCTCAGCAGGCCTCCATGACGGCCGGCCCCAGTAAGGGCTTTTTAGGCCAGCTTGCTTCAAGTGGTTGGCCTTGGCAGCTCGGGTAGTAGACCCGCTGACAAGTAGCAGGCCTTAGCATGCCTCCTTGGAAGAGAGTCCCGACGCTTGTGGGACACGCATAGCAGCTGTGACCAGGTAGTGTGGTATGGTTCCCAATGATGTTGGTATTTGTAGCAGAACACTTGTTATCAGGTAGTAGGCCCTACAAGGCCTCCCTGAGGACGAGTCCCCAGCAGTGTGGGTATTTATTTTGTCAGCCAGCAGACTTACTGTCAGGCGGTTGGCCTTATCAGGCCATCCTGAGACTGAGCCCCAGAAAGTCTGGGTTCATAACAGCCAGTTTTTAACTTGCTATCAGGTAATAGGCCCCACCAGGCCTCCCTGAAGGCGAGTTCCCGAGTTTGGATACTCTGGCAGTTAGCATGAATTGCTATCAGGTAGTAGGCCTCACCAGGCCTCCCTGAAGGCGAATTTCCGAGATTGGGCACTAAACAGCTAGCATGACTCTGGCAGCTAGTGGATGCTTGCTATCAATTGAGCTGAACTTAGCAGGCAGCACCTGAAGGTGAGTTCGCACGCTAGCATGACAAAAGTGATCACTTTTCTGCTACTGGTTCCCTCTAGAAGGGAACCTATTTGTATCTAGCTTACAGCCTGGTCTACCTACCAGGTCAGGCTCGGTGCTCCCCTCACTGGGGGTCGCTTGTGAGTACTCAGCCTCCTCAGTCTGGTCAGATGGTTGCAGGCATCTTGTGAGGCCTCCCAGTTAGATCAGTCCGTAGCCCTGTCCGGCCTCCTTAGTGCTTGACAGGTTCTGACAGTTGTCACTGCCACTGGCATGCACTCCCCGGCATGCGGCGTGGGTATATCGTTCCCCAAAGCATTCTAGGACACAGTACGAGTTTGCGTCTCTTTGCCATGCCTCGGGGCCTGCCTACCAAACAGTCCCTCAGACGATAGGGTGAATGTCATGTTTGCAAGGCGCCCTTATATACTTCTGGGTCGCACGTTGATGACGTCAAGGGCTGATAGTAGTTTCAGACACCCGTCACACTGAGGCGTTTCCCCAAAGCGTTCTAGGATGCATGCAGTGTCTCGTTCCCTGTTCTCAGGGAACATAGGTTACATGTAACCTGAGACGTTACACAAATAATATCATACTGTAGGATTGAAAATAATCAAAGATATTTGATATTTGAAATTGAACAAAGACATTTGCTTCACTGTTTTCAACCCCCATCTTTCTTATCAGAAGGGTCATTTGGAATTCCTAAAGACAATGAGATGCTGAAGGCCTGTAGGCCAAAATGTGTCACACCTTTAGTACAGTGGGGGAAGTTTGGTCTGATTGGACAGTTTGAATGTCTCACATTAGGGTTTCAGTCACATGGTCAAGGAACAGATAAAAAGAAGATGTAACTGTTGCTCTGGCTTCTTTTATTCTCTCTCTCTCTTGATTATCTGGCTCTCTCTCTTCTTGGGGGCCTTCTCTTTGGCTCTTCTCTTCTTTGCGCTCTTCTTCTCTTTGTCTCTTTCTCTCTCTCTCCCTCTCTCTCACTTTCTATCCCTCAGGTAACATTCTATTCATGCTGGGTACGATAAATGGTATACGTTTTTATCATCTCATACATCTATTTTGAAACTATTTTAAGTGTAACCATAACCAGATTTTGTCATTAAATCCTTTCTGTTACAAATGATGTGCTAACTAGTTTTGATTTGGTATTGACTTTGAAGTGCTATTGCAATACAATATAGTCACATTCTAGCAACGCTCTCCCACATATTTTGCTATTGTAACTGCGCTTATTTCCGTCGTTGGTATAAGTTGCAGTGGGTGGTAAAGACGAGAAATGTACAGTTCTACCATCTTGCTGATAACGTTTCTTTAGTCATTCGGCAACCCTGCAGCCTGAACCACTGTAGGCGACCCACCCTTACAATACTATATTTCAACAGTGAATATGCACTATGAAGGCACCCACCATGCAATGCAGCATGAATAGGCTATGCTGTACAGGTTTTTGTTGGTTTTATATGTGCTGCTGAACTTATTTTTGGTTAACTTTTAGCTGTTTGTGTTGTTGGTTTATTTTGTAATGTTCAGAGTTTATCTTCTTTTTATTTGTTGATTGTCACCATTGTTGTGTTTTGTATGTCAAGTATTGATGTGATGCTTATAAAAAAAATCTTTTGTTGCAAGATGATGTCACATCTTTCAAAGATGTATCTCAGCAGCTGCTTCACTATTGTGAAAGATACATCAACAAACAGTTATGAATTTGGAAAAAGTTTTTGGCAAATCTTCATGCTTAAATAATGCTTAAGTAAAATCTTCATATTCATGCTAAGAATAGTTTAACTACCTTAAAATCAGCCAATTAGCATGTTTCATATTCTAGCTTGCCATCTGTGGTGAGCGGGCGTGGTTCAGCGGAGTCTGCAGAGGGAGAGTAAGCCAGCAGACGAGCACAGAGTAAGGCTACGTCTACATTAATCTGGATACAAAAAACGGCGTTTCCGTTTCAAAGCGCTCTCCGTCCACACTAGCGTTTTCCAAAAGTTTCAACTTACTGTGCATGTGTAAAACCTTATAAAATCTCACTGAGATGATACAGACAGAACAGACATAAAGTTGTTCTTCTAGCAGGATCATTGTATTTAGCAAAATATCTCACCATTCACTGATGCATCCAGGTCACACTCACTCACCATTATATGTTTGGTCTAAAATGCTACTGCTCTCATGTTTTGCCGCAGGGCAGCAATTGCGAGTATATTTTCTGTCATCTTTGCAGGTGTCACAGTCACCAGCCTTTGATTGCCACCAGTGGGCACTCCACCCCGGACCATTGTCACCATCACGGACTCCATTCCCCATAATCCTTTGCCCAGACTAATCATCCATGATTGTTTACACCTGTGTCTCATTTACCTCATTACCTCTGCCTATATCTAGCCTGTTCACTCTGCCATGCACTATGAGGTTTTGTATGTTGTTACACTGCATTGCTGAGCAGTTTCCTGGTTCATGTCTCTTGGTTTTTGGACTCTCTACCTGCCTTTGGATTACCTGTTTGCCTTTGTTCCCAGCCTTGTGTGTTTGTTTGTTTGGACAGCCTGCCTGTGTTTTGAGTAGTGATGGGCAGACCGAGGCTTTGTGAAACACTGAAATAGTTGAAGCAAATGTGCCGTATTGTGTCGAAGCTTTGAATCAATCTGACACCCATCTCCATGGTGACCCCTGCTGGTCAGAACAATGTAAATGGAACAAAAACCCAGGCCAAACATGCATAAAAACACCTTTTACAAATCTATTGCAAATGTTTTATTGAAAGTAAAATCTTTCAAATGCAATTAACTAATCATCTAATAAAATTAAATATTAAGTGTCTATATGTTCTTTTATCAATTGTCAGGGCTTGTTTTGTTTGTTCCATGGATGGCTCAGCTAAACAGGCCAATAAGAGACTATTAACTACTATTATTCCTTTTAATTATACTAATGTCTAATTAAAACGTCTACATTAGGGGCTGATCCCTCACCTTCCTCATGATCATTGATGCCCCACGAGGTGAGATCTTGCATGGTGGCCCAGACCGAGGGAGAATGACCGTTATCTTGAACTTCTTCCATTTTCTAATAATTGCGCCAACAGTTGTTGCCTTCTCACCAAGCTGCTTGCCTATTGTCTTGTAGCCCATCCCAGCCTTGTGCAGGTCTACAATTTTATCCCTGATGTCCTTACACAGCTCTCTGGTCTTGGCCATTGTGGAGAGGTTGGAGTCTGTTTGATTGAGTGTGTGGACAGGTGTCTTTTATACAGGTAACGAGTTCAAACAGGTGCAGTTAATACAGGTAATGAGTGGAGAACAGGAGGGCTTCTTTAAGAAAAACTAACAGGTCTGTGAGAGCCGGAATTCTTACTGGTTGGTAGGTGATCAAATACTTATTTCATGCAATAAAATGCAAATTAATTATTTAAAAATCATACAATGTGATTTTCTGGATTTTTGTTTTAGATTCCGTCTCTCACAGTTGAAGTGTACCTATGATAAAAATGACAGACCTCTACATGCTTTGTAAGTAGGAAAACCTGCAAAATCGGCAGTGTATCAAATACTTGTTCTCCCCATTGTATATATTTTATATTTGTGCAAATAAACTAAACTAAGGACAAAAACGTAATGAATCAGAATGCAATGAATTAAGAGATAGGTGTCTGATGTTTTCACTGTAAGATTAATTTATGACATTTTTGATTAAACATTATGAGGTCAAAGAAAAATACATTATGAATCCTAAACAATAATATCAATAACATACATTTACAAAATAGATGAGGTGAATTTTAATTTCATGCTGAATTTAATGAGGGGAACAGGCTCTCTTGTGAGAGAACAGATAAGACCTTTATGTAAACTGAACAGCTCCAGTGCTACTGTTAATGCACAAAGGTCAAAAGTTATAAAATATGTTTGAATTATTCCCCACCTTTTAACTTGCATTGTTATTACATTGTTACACTCACTTCTGATGGAGACTGAGACAAAAAAGTTTGCACAAACATTTCATATTCACAGCCCTTTTCACAGACAGCAGGGTTGTTGTTTTTTTGCATCATCAACATGTGATCAGTTTATGTAATGGGCAAGTTCAATGAAGTTCAGCAACCATGCTCCAAATTCATTTATCAGCTGATTTTGATTAGTGGTCAATTAATCAGAGCATCCCTAGCTGGTACAGGACCCCAGAAAAATCTGCCATCTTTGCTCAAGTGGTTCATTGTGTGAGCTGTATTTGTTATTGAACTGCTGTAACAGCTCTAGAGCTACAGAACAAGTGCCATAAGTCAATCATATCATGACAATGCTGATTGGCTGATGGAGTCACAAAAAGCTACTGAAAATTACTTGTATTAAGAGTAATACAGTTTAAAATGAACAATTATGAAATATTTCAAGTGAAACTGTGACATGGTCCTCAAACTAATATTGACTTTAACAAGTTTGGATGACATGAGCCAGGTTGACCTAACCTAAAACTGATAGTTGGATAGTTGTATGCCAACTCTGTCTGTATTGTGTACTTTGAGAGCAAAAAGCTACAAAAACGCAAAGCAAAGTGTATCCACATGAAATACTGTCATCAGTGCAGATGAGACTGGGATATCCAATAGAACTGAACTACACAGTGCAACCCACAGAACAGTGGATCCCTTTACCTTGAGTGACCCTACGAAAACAAAATAACTTTGTCTCTTCTAATAAATTAATCCACTCTGCACTGAGTGATCACTGTAGATGGCTTGATTAGGTTGAGGGACTCAAATGTATAAAAGTTAGGCATTTATAGGCATTAGGCCAATTTCAAAAACAATGGAGTTCACAGGGTATACAGCTGCATTCAAAAATGAGTAATGATGTATTAAGTAATTAAAAACATACATACATTTAGAAAATCATATATTTTTTGTCCTTTCCATATTTTACCGTGTTAATTTAACAGCCACACTGGGGCTGTTAAGTTGTGCCATTTTTTAAGGTAATTGTATTCTTTGCATCACAATCATGTCACGCCAGTCACAGAAATTGTGAAAAAAAAATTGGGATTTTAAATAATAAACATATTACAAAGTATTAATATTATATATCAAACGTATTATATACGTCTTAATAATCTCAAGTATTAGTCGTTTTTTTATTTTCTAAAAATATATACCCATGTATAGGGCTACAGCAAAAATGGCAAAACCAGCAATTTTTTATATTTATATTTATGAAAAAATAAAGCAAAGATAACTTTTCCTGATCAACTTTCTTGCAAATGAAGACAAATACAAAATTGACGTTGGTCATTGCTCTTGAGGATGACATGACAGGCCAGGGTAGCCTAACCTCTAATTGATATTGATGTTCAGATAGGTTGACCAACCTGTCCTATGAACTTTTTATGTCTAAAGACATCTGTTAATAATTAGTTTAAAAATTAATACTTGGTCAGCAAGAAAATAATATAAAAGGTCTGTTTCTCTGAGGAGGTCTTCACAAACCATCAGCCATGAGAGCTGCTGTGCTTGCCCTGACTGTAGCCCTTGTGGGTAAGTTTTATGTTTTGAACTTAAGAAGTTCCTGTTTCTTTTTTTAAAAGATTTCGCTTTAAGAAAGTAAATTTAGAACCTTTTTAAAACTAAATTTGTTAAATGAAGTGATTTTCAAAGTTTATTGTCTCATTTGTTTCTTTCAGCAAGTCAACAGATCAACCTTGGTAAGTAACTAGATTGTAATTTGATCATTTGTAAATTAGTAAATTGCAAATATTGCATATTTGCTTGAACTCAACCAAAGAAATACTCTACACTTTTCAGTTCCTGAGTTTGCCCTTGATAAGACCTATGTGTACAAGTATGAGGCTCTGCTCTTGGGTGGTCTTCCTCAAGAAGGTCTGGCCAGAGCAGGTATTAAAGTCAGCAGCAAGGTTCACCTCAGTGCCGTGACAGAAAACACGTTCCTGATGAAGGTAATGACCATTACGAACTGTAAACATTGTAGGTGTTCAAAAATGAGAGAAAAAAACATGTGTGAGCAAGCACAGGCTGTTGAAAGCAACAATTCCTCCATTTAAAGTTAAAATGTTCCCTTACAGCTCATGGATCCTCTACTCCACGAGTATGCTGGAATTTGGCCCAAGGATCCATTTGTTCCTGCCACTAAGCTCACCTCAGCTCTGGCTGCTCAGCTTCAGATTCCCATCAAGTTTGAGTATGCTAATGGTGTGGTTGGAAAGGTATTCGCCCCTGCAGGAGTCTCCCCTACTGTACTGAACCTGCACAGAGGAATACTCAACATCCTTCAGCTCAACCTCAAGAAGACCCAAAACATCTATGAAATGCAAGAGGTGAGAAAGTGATCCTAGTATGTTTTTGATCTATTTTGAATTCTGCAATCTAATTTTTTACTAATTTTTACTAATTAATAATTAATTAATTTTCCTTAAGGCTGGAGCTCAGGGAGTGTGCAGGACCCACTATGTCATCAGTGAGGATCCAAAGGCCAACCACATTATTGTCACCAAGTCTAAGGATCTGAGCCATTGCCAGGAGAGAATCATGAAGGACGTCGGCTTGGCATACACTGAGAAGTGTGCTGAATGCACAAAGGTAATGAAAAAGACTGGGAAGAATTTAGATATTTTCAATATAATGAAAATGCAAAGAGTCAAATGGGCCTTATAAAATGGCGAAGTCATAGACCTTTCTCTCAACAGAGGGTCAAGAGTCTGATTGAAACTGCATCTTACAACTACATCATGAAACCAGCTGCTGCCGGTGTATTGATCGCTGAAGCAACAGTTGAGGAAGTGCATCAGTTTTCACCCTTCAATGAGATCCATGGGGCTGCCCAGATGGAAGCAAAGTATGAATGATCTTCTCTGAGATTGCTTTTAAAATATGAACTAACAATATTACTAATATTACTATTACTTTCAGACAAACCTTGGCTTTTGTTGAGATTGAGAAGACACCCGTTGTTCCAATCAAAGCTGATTACTTGGCCCGTGGATCCCTGCAGTATGAGTTTGCAACTGAGATTCTTCAGACCCCCATTCAACTCCTGAAGATCAGCGATGCACCAGCCCAGGTATAATTCATTACTTCACATTTGTAACAGTCTCCAAGTCAAAGCCTTTGATCTATGAAGGCGTCATCTGAGTGTTGCCCTTACTCTCTCTAGATAATCGAGGTCCTAAAGCACTTGGTTGCAAACAATGTGGCCATGGTCCATGATGATGCTCCACTTAAGTTTGTTCAGCTCGTCCAGCTCCTGCGTGTTGCCACCTTGGAGAATATTGAGGCTATCTGGGCTCAGTTCAAGGACAAACCAGTTTACAGGTACAATTTGTGAGCAATAAGCTAATCGGAATATAGTTAAAGGGAAACTTTTTATTATGATCACATGTTAACCAATTCATTTGTTAGGCGCTGGCTTCTGGATGCTCTTCCTGCTGTTGGCACACCAGTCATTGTAAAATTCATCAAGGAGAAGTTCCTGGCCGGTGAACTTACCATTCCTGAGTTCATTCAGGCTCTTGTGGTTGCTCTGCAAATGGTCACTGCTGATTTGGACACTATCCAGTTGACAGCTGTGGGTAGATCTTACTATACTCAAAGTCCTGTTCTTTAAATCTTACCTAAATTAAATTAATAATTTAATCTGTATTATGAAATTATCTGTATTTTGCTGAACAGAGTTTGGCTATGCATGAGAAAATTGCCACAATCCCAGCTCTGCGTGAAGTCGTCATGCTTGGATATGGTTCCATGATTGCCAAACACTGTGTTGCAGTTCCCACTTGTCCTGCCGAGCTCCTCAGGGTAAACACCTCGAGCCCTCCAAAACTTCTGTCAGGGATTTAATCTTTAATATTTGTCTAACTGTACATGCCTCAAACTCTTCAGCCCATCCATGAGATTGCTGCAGCAGCCATTTCCAAGAATGACATTCCTGAAATCACTTTGGTTCTGAAAGTTCTGGGCAATGCTGGTCACCCTGCTAGTCTTAAACCCATCATGAAGCTCCTACCTGGACTGAGAACTGCAGCTACTTCTCTGCCTCTTAGAGTCCAGGTTGATGCCATCTTGGCCCTGAGGAACATTGCCAAGAAAGAGCCCAAACTGGTAAGTGTCAGACATTGTAGGAATGTACTGTAAAAGATGATTATGCATATTTTCTTCCAATAATATACTAATCTTGTTCCCTTAGGTTCAGCCAGTGGCCCTGCAGCTTGTATTGGACAGGGCTCTCCACCCTGAAGTGCGTATGGTTGCTTGTATTGTATTGTTTGAGGCCAAGCCCTCAGTGGCTCTTGTCTCCAGTCTTGCTGGTGCTTTGAAGACTGAGACTAACATGCATGTTGCAAGCTTTGCTTACTCCCACATAAAGTCCTTGACCAGAGTCACTGCTCCTGATATGGCATCTGTGTAAGAAAAACAAATATTTTTTTCATATATATTTTTCATCACATTATTTGAGCACAAGCCAGAGGTAAACCTGGTTGTCTATTTCAGTTCGGGTGCAGCTAATGTTGCCATCAAGCTCATGAGCCGCAAGCTGGACAGGCTTAGCTTCCGTTTCAGCAGAGCCCTTCAGCTGGACTTCTATCATAGTGAGTCTTGCAATTTTTATAAGAAAGCTAAAAAAAAAAAAATGGTATCTTGGTTGTTTCTTAATATGTGTTAAAAATTCTCCTGACATAAAATATTGCATTTATTCTTACCTCTGTCCCTGTGCAGCTCCTCTTATGATTGGAGCTGCTGGTAGTGCCTACATGATCAATGATGCCGCCACCATCCTGCCCAGAGCTGTTGTAGCTAAAGCCCGTGCTTACCTGGCTGGAGCTGCTGCTGATGTTCTTGAGGTGGGCCAATCAAGACTCTTTTATTTTAAATTGATTCATGGTTGTAAAATATTTTCAGTCTTCACTCAATTGATCCTTTCAAACAGATCGGTGTGAGAACTGAAGGAATCCAGGAGGCTCTTCTGCAATCTCCTGCTGCAGATGAAAGTGTTGACCGTGTCACAAAGATCAAGCGCACACTGAGAGCAGTAAGTTTTCATGTCCAGTCTATTGTATAATTTTGTACTTTTACGCAATATTTTAAACGACAGGCAAAATGTATATTACTTATCTGTTTTAACCCTTTAAGCTCGCAAACTGGAAGGCCTTGCCAACCAATCAGCCATTGGCTTCAGCCTATGTTAAATTACTTGGACAAGAATTGGCTTATTTCAACATTGACAAGACCATCATTGAAGAAGCAATACCGGTATTGTGTTGTAGTTTATGTCTCCTCTGTCATTACCATATTTTTTGAGATCTGTCTCACAAATAATTCTCACAATTAGAATTAAGCTTCTCATAAACACTATTCCCAGATTGTCACTGGACCCAAACCACGTGAACTGTTGAAGGCTGCCCTTAAAGCTTTGCAGGAAGGAATTGCCATTCAGTATGCCAAACCCCTGCTTGCATCTGAAGTGCGTCGTATCTTGCCAACAGCAGTTGGTGTGCCTATGGAGCTCAGTTTGTACACTGCTGCTGTCGCTGTTGCAAGTCTCAAAGGTATGTTTTTTCTTCAAATTTGTCATCCTTTCCTTGGATATGAGGGTGTCACTTCTAAGTTTGATGTTGTTCTGTTCATCCTTCTAGTTCAGGCCACCATTACACCTCCTCTCCCAGAGGCGATTGAGACTATGACTCTTGAGCAGCTCAAGAAGACTGATGTTCAACTCCAAGCTGAAGCTAGACCAAGGTACACTTTTGCAGCTACATTCATAAAGATGAGATTTAAAGTATGCAACAACAGTTTTACAAACAATCTCTCTTATTTTTATTTCAGTGTTGCTCTCCAGACCTTTGCTGTGATGGGAGTGAACACTGCCTTCATCCAAGCTGCTGTTATGGCAAGAGGAAATATCCGTACTATTGCCCCTGGAAAAGTGGCTGCAAGAGCAGACATTCTCAAGGGCAACTACAAGGTCGAGGCTCTGCCTGTTGAGCTTCCTGAACACATTGCTGCTATGAGGTAATGAAATCTTAGTCAGACCAGTGTAGCAAACATTTTGAATCAATTAATAAACAATTCAAAAGGTTTCTGAAAGTGAAATGTGACCCAACTTTTTCTTGTTCCAACAGCTTTGAGACTGTTGCTGTGGTCAGAAACATTGAAGAGCCCACCGCTGAGAGGACTGTGCCCTTAGTACCTGAGGTGGCCATGCAAAATGCCCAGACTCCTGCTGATTATTTGGTAAATTTTGAACACACATGATGGATATGTGTTAGTGTGCTGAGCATTAATTTGCTTCAAGTTTTAAAATAGCAAGGCTTGTTATAATATCTAATTATTCTTTTCAGTCCTCTGAAATGCCAGATGAGACTCCTGTGAGATCTGCTGCTCCATTTCACAAGACTCTCTGTCTTGCTGTCCCATACATTGAAATCAAGGGGTGCATTGAGGTGCACTCTCACAATGCTGCTTTTATCAGAAGTACTCCTCTCTTCTACATTATTGGACAGCACTCAGCCCGTGCTGCACTGGCAAGAGGTATTATTTCAGAGAAGATTACATTGATTAAACTCAAATATTTTCAGACAAAATAATAATTGTCCTTTTGGCTGTAGCTGAAGGTCCTGCAGTTGAAAGACTTGAGCTTGAAGTCCAAGTTGGTCCTAGAGCTGCTGAGAGGCTCCTTAAGCAAATCAGCCTCATTGATGAGGAGACTCCAGAAGGAAAGGCCTTCCTGTTGAAACTGAGGGAAATCCTGGAGACTGAAGATAAAAATGTGCGCGTCTCTTCTGAAAGCAGCAGCAGCAGCCGCATCATCAGCAGTTCAAGCTCCTCCATGTCCAGCTCTCGTATGACTGAGGTGAGGATATGTTGAATGTACCGTGTTGGTTAGGTAGCCAATATTTGTCATAAATATTCATTTACACTTAGTCATTTTATATGTATTTTCAGACTGCCACCATCATGGAGCCTTTCAGAAAGTTCCACAAAGATCGGGTAACTATACTAAAAAATAATTTTGTTAAAATCTTGTTTCTTTAGATTATCATGTCTATAATGTTTTTTGCTTGCAGTACTTGGCACCCCATGGTGCCTCAAAGGCAGGAAGCAGTGGAAGCACTGCCTCTAGCTTTGAGGCTATCCAGAAACAGGTGAATCAATTAGTGTCATTTGTTTGTTCATAATAACATAAAATCCAAAGGTGAAATTTGGCACTAATATCTGTTTGAAATGATTATGGTTTATGCTTTCAGGCTAAGTTCCTCGGAAATGCTAGTCCACCTGTTTTCGCTGTCATTGCCCGTGCTGTGAGAGTTGACCACAAGCTGCTGGGCTACCAACTTGCTGCTTACTTTGACAAGCCAACCGCAAGAGTGCAGCTCGTCATTTCCTCCATCGCTGAAAATGACAACCTGAAGATCTGTGCTGATGGTGCCCTGCTGAGCAAGCACAAAGTCACTGTAAGACTGAAACTATTATCAAAATTAATTATTTTAATTAAGTGAAATAATTGACATCAGTACCATCCTTTAAACCCAAATGTCCTTTTTCAGGCCAAGGTTGCTTGGGGTCAAGAATGCCAACAGTATGCAGTCATTGCTAAAGCTGAAGCCGGTGTCCTGGGCGAATTCCCTGCTGCACGTCTAGAGCTGGAATGGGAGAGGCTGCCAGTTATTGTCACCACCTACGCCAAAAAGTAATGTTCAGCAACACTGAATGACAAATGTGTAGAGTAGAAAATGGCACTCGTTTAACCTGCTCTTCTTTGTGCATCCCTTCACAATTAGGTTATCTAAGCACATCCCTATGGCGGCTCTCCAGACGGGCTTTAGACTTGAAAGAGCAACGAACAGTGAAAAAGAGATTGATCTGACTGCGGCCTTGCCAACTCAGAGATCCTTGAATGTCATTGCTAGGATTCCTGAGGTGAAATAATTTTCCATTAAATTATGACTGACACAGAGATATAATAAGATAATACAACTAATTCTTTTTGTTCCTGCTGCTGTAGATGACACTGTCAAGGATGGATATTCCTCTTCCTGTCGCTGTTCCTATCAATCCAGACGGAACTCTTTCTATTCAAATCGATGAGGACATTCTCTCCTGGATCCAGAAACATATCAAGGAAGAATAAGAAATAAATTACATTTTACATTTTCAGAAGATAATGTGAGCTGTATTTATGTAGAATTTATTTCTCTTTGACATACTTAATTGAGTACATTACCAATGTTGTGATGTATGTAATGCAATGCAATCTAATGCTAATAAATACCCTGCAAGTGTCAGAATTGTGTGAACTGCTTTCATTTTACAATAAAAATCAGTAAATGTTTTTGTACACTTCACAATAAGTTTAACAAATACCCACAATAAACAATTTATGAAAGATATTCACAATGAAGGGGGACCCAAGTTCAAATTTCGCTTGTGGTCTTTTCTCATCCCATTACTCTTCCTCTTCGCTTCCTTTGCACTTTCTATATAATGCAATATACTCAACTGTGGTGGTCTTCTGCTCCACCATCTTCAGTCCCATCTGCCCAGCTGTGGTGGTAGAAAAAGCTAAAAATTTACTTTATTTTTATTATTTTTACTATATAAATGTAGTGTTATACACAGATGATCTTGTCCAAATAGTCTAAATAGTCCAACACACTTGTCAATATAGTAAAGTGACAGAATAGTCACACATCGCCATATAAAGACTTTTCATTTGCAAATGAATAGAGTACCCCATTGCATCTACAGTAACATCTAAGTAGGCCTACTCATCTGTTTACAAATCTAGGAAAAGACAGAAAGACAGAAAAAAGACAGAAAGACAGCCTTCAATTTAAAAAAAAGGTTGCGAGCCACTGCACAAGGGGCTAAAAAACAGTTAGCGAGTAAAATATATAAAATGGGTACACCCTTACGCAAAGAAAATATATTTCCTTATATATATATATGAATGATCAATATATTAAATGATTTAACAGTATATTGAAAATATACAGAATATATTACAATAGATATTAAATAGATATTACAATATATTGAATAATACATGAGGAATTGCCGCTTTTCATATATTGAAAAATGTGACAATATATTTACTTATATATCATAATGTATGTAATTTTATATTCAGTGATACACTTCATAACATATAGATGTACATGTGATAAGATATGGTACTGCAAAATATATTGAACATATTTACTCATGCAGTATATACACATACATATATAGAAATATATAATATAACATTTCTTGTATTTTGTAATTATTTACATAAATAATATATATAATTATATATTATTCAGATGTAACCCCCTTTGTAATCGTTAACATTTTCATAATTAACTGTAATTTAATTACACATTTTTTCTCAGTAACTGTAGCAAAGATCCTTTTGATCTTTTATTAAAAAAATTCACAAAAATCTAAACTTTCATTGAAGTAAAAGAATTGAAAGTGGGGAGTAAATCACATTATGAAATAAATGCTTTTCTCCAAAACACGTTGGCCACAGTTATTGGCACCCTTTTATTAAATACTTTTTGCAACCTCCTTTTGCCAAGATAACAGCTCTGAGTCTTCTTCTATAACGCCTGATGAGTTTGGAGAACGCCTGACAAGAGATCAGAGACCATTCCTCCATACAGAATCTCTCCAGATCCTTCAGATTCCCAGATCCATGTTGGTGCTTCTTCTCTTCAGTTCACCACACTCATTTTCTATAGGGTTCAGGTCAGGGGACTGGGATGGTCATGGCAGAAGCTTCATTTTGTGTTCAGTGACACATTTGTGTGTTGATTTTGATGTTTGTTTTGGATCGTTGTCCTGATGGAAGATCCAACCACGGCCCATTATAAGATTTCTAGCAGAGGCCGTCAGGTTTTGATTTTTTATCTGTTGGTATTTGCTAGAATCCATGATACCATGTATCTGAACAAGATGTCCAGGACCTCCAGCAAAAAAATAGGCCCACAACATTAAAGATCCAGCGGTATTTTTAACCGTGGGCATGGGGTACTTTTTATCCCTGTTTGCACCAAACCCATCTGGTGGATTTGCTGCCAAAAAGCTCTTTTTATAGTTTCATCTGACCATAGAACCAGGTCCCTTTTTAATTTCCAGTCGTGTCTGACAACTGAATATGCTGGAGTTTGTTTCTGGATGAGCAAGAAGGATTTTTCTTGAATCCCTCCCAAACAACATGAGGTGATGTAGGGATTGTTTGATTTTTTTAAATTTTTTTTTAGGCTTTCTGACCCCAAGACTCAACTAATCTCTGCGACCTGTGACCCTTGGAGAGTCTTTGGCCACTCAAACTTTCCTCCTCCCCGTGCATTAAGACAATATAGACACACATCCTCTTCCAGGCAGATTCGTAACATCTTTAGTTGATTGGAACTTCTTAATTATTGCCCTGATGGTGGAAATGGGGGTTTTCAATGCTTTAGCTGTTTTCCTACAGCCACTTTCTATTTCGTGAAGCTCAACAATCTTTTGCTGCACATCAGAACTATATTCTTTGGCTTTACTCACTGTGATGAATGATTAAGGGAATTTGGCCTTTGTGTTTCCTCATATTTATCCTTCTGTGGAACAAGACATCATAGCTGGACAATTTCATGTTCCTAGTCACCCTGGTGTGCTAAAAATTGTAAATATTAATGGGAATATACTTCAGAGATATTTTACTTTACTAAAAATTCTAGGGGTGCCAATAATTGTGGCCAACGTGTTTTGGAGAAAAACATTTATTTCATAATGTGATTTACTCCCCAGTTTCAATTCTTTTACTTCAATGAAAGGTTAGATTTCTGTGAATTTTTTGAATAAAAGATCAAAAGGATAAACAATGCAGCTTTATTTTTTACAGCCATATTTGATCATATTTACTAGGGGTGCCAATAATTCTGACCACCACTGTATATACACATACAGTATATATATTAGTTAATAATAACACAAGTCAAATACACCTGCATGTTCCTAAGTATTTAGCAGAAAAACTATTACTGTACTGAAAAGTGCACAGCCATTACTTTTTAATAAAAGTAACCTAGTTTTAATGGTGTTTGGCCAATCGTCAACTTTACCACAGGCTCTACTCTTCAGCACAATGGTAACCCCAAAAACTCACGCATACCAGGCAGAAACCCTTTTAAATTCCAAAATAATAGAACACTGAACACTAACAGATCTCCCCCTATATTAATACTGAGCAAAAACACATGAAATAACATTTAACTTTAACATTTACCCTCCTTTAAGAGTCAGAAGCAAAGCATGATGGGAACTAGAAATTTGTTGAAACTCATTCTGTGAAAGTGTGTATATATGTATGTACATACATTCACATTAATATGGGAACATGCAATATACAGTATGTAGGCTACACAATAAAGGATAAAACTTTATGAATATTACATGTAATGCGATTTATGTCTTCATTTCTAAATAGTTTTATTTGTATTAATATATAGCAATACATGGTCAATGCATATATTGCAGAATATTGAAAAATATAAGCACTTAGTACAATTATTTAACATGCAAAAACATAGTTCACAACATGTTAAAAACTATTATATTTTTATTAAAGTTATTATAGTATTATAGTCATTAAACTATACTATTGCTCTCCCCATTTGTTAGTCCCTTTGGATAAAAGCGTCTGCTAAATGATGAAATGTAAATGTAAAAACAAGACTATTCTTGTTATTTAACTATGTAATTTGGTATTAAGTAAGCCCTCGAGCACATGGTTAGTGTCACCATTCTGTTTAGTTTTGTTCATGGACTTTCAGTTTGTTTTCATATGTCACATGTTTCTTTGTTCAGTTTCCCGCAACTTGTCTGTCTCCCTGGTTACCGTCATTATGAGTTCATTTAGTTCAACTGTGTCTGTTTAATCATCTCGTTTGTGTTCACCATTTAAGTTGTTCCTTCCCCTGCACTCCTTGTCCGGTGTTACGAGATTTTCGGTTTCTGAGATTTTTGGTTTCCGTGGGCGGAGCTTACATGAATATTCATGAGTTTCCCAGGCATGCGTGTGGAACTGAGAATTTTAGTTCACGCTCCTTGTTTCTCAGCAGGTTTAATGGATTATTTAAAAAAAGGTAATAGTTTCAGTGCGAACTTAAACTACAATTGTTTATCGTTTCATAAAGTTCCTAATGTTTTTATTCGTTTGCATGTTTTGTGCAGTCGTCCTTGACTGAATGCAGACATTCACTTTGTGTAATGTTGGGATAAAGCACAGCAAACTTCAACTACTCGTATTCGTTTTTCATGCTTTTCCTTTGTATCTTGCAATGCTTTAAAACTGTGTCTTTTGTTGTCATTTGTTGAATATGTCACTGCCCGTATAACTGAATAAACCTGTATAAATGTACGCTATCTGTGGATGTTTTTTGTAACATAATATACTGGTGTGATGATCCATATGATGTGTTTAACCCACTGATATATCAGTGGTTTAACCCTGTTCTGAGCCAAACTATTCAACATTCTCCATGTTCTCTGGTTGTGTCTGTGGTTGTAAAAGTCATAGTGCTGAAAAATGTTGTTGAAATTTCATTGATATATTCATAGGCCTATTTACAATAAAAAAATATTTAAAAAATGTTTTACAAACAAATATAAATATGAAACTTATCACAAGGTTGAAGGTTCCACTTTTACTGTGAAACCAAAAATTCCAGAACACCTGAATGATTAAAGCTACCCTGATTTCCAATAGAAGAGCAGATATAGAATATACTTAAATACTTTGTACATGAACCAACTTAATTTATTGCTATGCTCTTCTGTTACCTTACCTTATGAAGCTTTAAAACTGTGTCATCTCTGGCAATGACTGAAATAACATCCACAACCATATCAGTGGCCTAATAAACATTTTGAAACCTACACTGATGTTTCTCTCTCTCATATGTTCTTTCTTTGACCATGTGTTGCTCTGTGTACCTGGATGATACACAATTATGATCATTGATACAAATGCATGATCTATTTCGTTGCACAACATACATTCATTCAACATTTTTTACAAGTCACTAAGTTTCATAAACATGTATGTTCTTAATTGGGCTTCAATTAGAGGTGCTTTTTTAAACTTTGTTGGATTAAAACATGACATTCTGGCATTTTCATCACTTAGATTCACATTACAAACGTTTGGAATCACTATGATTTAAGAAATGTATACTTTTATTCAGCAAGGATGCATTAAATTGAACAAAAATGACAACAAAGACATTTATAATGTTACAAATGATTTCTGTTTCAAATAAATGCTGTCATTTTGAACTTGCTATTCATGAAGGATCCTGTAAACAGATGCTGTATAATGATTTCCACACTTTATTAAGCAGCACAACCATTTTCAACTGTGATAATAATCAGAAATGTTTCTTGAACAGCAAATCATCATATGATTTCTTAGGGGTCATGTGACACTGAAGACTGGCGTAATGAGCTATGCCATCACAAGAAAAAAAAACATTTTAAAATAAATTACAACAGAAAACAGTTGGTAAAAATATTTCACAATATTACTGTTTTCTTTTTTTAAATGGGATAAATGCAGTCTTGGTGAAGATAAACCCAACCTTACTAATACCAAACTTTTAAACAGTATAGCCTAAATTATTATATCAAAACCAGCACAAGCTCACTTTTCTATCAAATTTGTCACATTATTTTGCCAGTATGCATATTTGTAAATATAATTTTTTGTGAACATCAAATTGGTTGCTATTCTATTCCGTAAAAGAATGTGTTGTTGTTCTCGTATTTTCTACACTTTTGTCTATGCATTTTAAGTTGATTTTAAGTTGAAGTTGCACTCGTTATGTATTAAAGCAACATATTCATGCTTGTGTGTGGTCTTAAGTTATTTGGCTTGTATTTACTAAATGAACAAGAATTTAAGAACCATCACACCAGGATATATTAAAAAAAAAAAAAAAAAAAAAAAACTTGTTAGTGTTATATGTCGAGTCTGTTTTGCTTCTCATTTAGCTTATTCCTTTGTTCAGTTTTCCCGCCATTGTCATTAGTCCGTTCCATCACCTGTTAATTAGTAATGTCTATCACCTGTGTCTTGTCAATTACCTTGTTTGCCCCTGTGTATTTAGTTCTCAGTTCTCCCTCAGTGTTTGTCGGTTCTTGTCTACGTATACTGGTGTTTTTGAGTGTTCCCTGTGAGTTTGCTCATTAAAAGTTCCTGTTCCGAGTTTTCCTTCGCCTTAGTGAGTTTCATCTACACCAAGTTTGTAACAGTTAGTCCACAGATACATTTATGCAGGTTTATTTCAGTTATTGCATTCAACAAATGATAACAATTAGTAAAAGACAGTTTAAGAAGTTTTATTTATATAGCGCCTTTCCATAGCTCAAGGTTGCTTTACATAGTGTTAGGCAGTACATTTGCACACCCACATACACAATACAAGCACAGGTCTTATATAGCACTAACACTAAATGACCTACCACCTACAGTAGACAACCGAAAACGAGGAATAGACAAAAGACCAAGCTCAGATGATCTGAGGGACCGGGCAGGAGAGTAGGAGAGGAGTAGGTCAGACAGATATGGAGGTGCAAGACCATTTAATGCCTTAAATGTTAGAAGTAATAACTTAAAGTGAATACGTGATGCCACAGGTAGCCAGTGAAGATCATGCAGTAGAGGAGTTATGTGAGCAGAGCGCCTGGTGGAGGTGAGAACTCTGGCTGCTGAGTTTTGAACATACTGTAACCTTGCAATAAGTTTTTTAGGAAGACCAAGAAATAGAGCATTGCAATAATCCAGATGGGATGTGATTAATGCATGAATTAATATTTCAGCATCAGCCTGAGTGAGAGAAGATCGAAGACGTGCAATATTACGAAGATGGAAAGAAGAGTTTTTAACAACAGAAGAAATATGAGAGGCAAAAGATAGAGATGAGTCAAATAAGACACCAAGATTACGGACAGATGAAGAAGGCTTAACATAAACCCCATCAATTTCAAAGGACAGGTCCATCCTTTTTACTGAGGTTGCAGAGCCAATCATCAGTAATTCAGTTTTGCTATTATTTAGTTTAAGGAAATTCAAGGACATCCAATGCTTGATATCCCTGATACATGCAGTAAGTGAGTTGATGGCCTATCAGAGCTGGTGGTGAGGTAAATCTGAATGTCTTCAGCATAGCAATGAAATTGAAGTCCATGCCTGCGTATGATTTTACCAAGTGGATATATATAAATGATAAACAGAAGTGGACCAAGAACTGAACCCTGAGGAACACCCTGTGAAAGCGGAGCAGTGGCAGATTTATACCCTTGTATGGTGATATAATATTTTCTGTCACGGGTGTAGGAGATGAGCCAGGAAAGAGTAGAACCAGTGATACCAATATCAGAAAGGCGAGAAATGAGTATTTCATGGCAGACTGTGTCGAATGCAGAGCTTAGATCCAGAAGAATCAAGATGTTTATTAACCCTGAATCCATAGACAGAAGAATATCATTAGCCACACGAAGAAGAGCAGTTTCAGTGCTATGTGACGAGCGAAATCCTGACTGAAAAGGTTCAAAAAGGCCATTAGCATTTAAGTAAGATCTCAATTGTGAAGCCACAACTTTTTCAAGGATTTTACTTAAGAATGGAGAAATTTGAGATTGGCCTATAATTATTCATGTTTAGATGGTCAAGGCCCGTTTTTTTTAAGAATGGGGGTCACGGCAGCCAGTTTTAATTCAGCTGGAACAATAGCAGATGTTAAACTAGAGTTTATCATGTGAGTTATGAAAGGTTCAACCTCACGAACACAAATCTTAAGCAAAGCAGTCGGAGTAGGGTCAAGCTGGCAGGATGTAGAGTTACACTTCACAATTTGATCATGGCAACAGAAGTAGTGCGAGTAAAAGCAGAGAGAGAGCTTGTGGAGTAAGCCGAGTCAGCTGACATTGAGTGAACATTTGAGTCAGTTGTATGAGGTGTGTCTATGGAAATAGATGCAGTGATTGACTTCAATTTGTCTGAAAAGTAATGAGAAAAATTATTCACAAGCACCTCAGAGCCAGAAATAACATGTTGTGAAGGATTAATGAGATTATTGACTATAGCAAACAGGGATTTTAGCCTACACATGGAATTATTAATAGTAGAAGAGAAATATGAAGATCTTGCAGCATTGAGGGCTGTATGGTAGTTGAGCAAGTGTTCCTTCATAGCCAAAGAGTGCACAATGAGTCCAGTTTTCCTGTACAGTCTTTCCAAGCGATGACCCATAGCTTTCATCGCTCGGAGTTCCGGTGTGAACAAGGGTGAAACACGTGCAGATGGAACCAGTCTAGTTTTAACAGGAGCATGTTTCTCAAGTATTTGGGAAATGGTATTATTATAGATGCTGCAGATTGCTGATGGACAGTTAGATAGTAAACATTCTGACAAGTTAGAAGCCCTTAGTGAATTAGAGAAAGCAGATGGATCCACCAGAACAAATTTTACAGTAAGTCAGCATTTTTTTTAAAGGCGATATAGATGCTGGAAAACTAAAACTGAAGTTTACGAGTTTTCAATCTTAGATATTTTGATACTCTCACAACAAACTACAGCTAACCCTCCACCTATACGATGGAGACGAGGTTGAGAGAAATAAATGTACCCAGGTGGTGTTAAGAGGTTTAAGTTAAAGAAGTCCTTGGGCACATGCCAGGTTTCTGTCAAAAGTAGTATGTCCAGGTTTGCGTCAGTGATAATGTCATATAGCACTGATGCCTTATCAGTTAATGAGCGAGTGTTCAATAGCGCACATCGCATATCTAAATAAAAGCAAGTTTGTAGTTTCCAAGGACGGGATCAAAGCGTACTGGTCTCAAATTCTCAAAGTTGATTACGCAGATTTCCTGTTGTATTATACCAGAAGCACGGGTGTTAGTGCAGATAACTGGGATACTATTTGAAGACGAACAGTGATATGTCCGAAGTTTCTTCCGCGAATGGTGTATGTAGCGGAGAGATCCCTTTAAAGTTCTAAGTTGAGCCGAAGAAAATTGCAGAGCCATCACTTTATTAACATCTGCCAAAAATAGTACAAAAAGACCAACGAGCAAAACCGGCTAACCCTAACCACAAAATGATAAAGAGAGTGGAGACTCACTGTATCAGATGTCGGGAAGGATACGGATCGGATGGAGAGAGCTCTCAGCCGATCAGTGTGACAGGATCGCAAAAAGGCCAGGTTAGTCATCCAAAGTTTACTGAGTGAAGAGAGTAGTCAAGAAAAATAATCCAAGTAATCCAGGTATGTCGAATCTCAGCCGTATCAGTATCAGTCAATAAACAAGCAAACAGACAAGCAAACAGAAGCGGCAGCACAAACGCGCCAGCGTTCTCAAACCGGAAGTGACGAAAAAAGACGATATATATAATACGATATATCGTATAATACGAAATGTGTATAATGTATACGATTAGTTGAAGTTTGCTGTGCTTTTCACCTATACACGAAGTGAATGCCTGCAATCATTCAGTCAGGGACGAATGAACAAAATGTGCAAACTAATAAAAACATTAAATGGTTATGAAACGTTAAACAATTAAAGTCTATGTATAAGTTCGAGCGACAATGAAACTATTTACCTTTCTTTAAATACTACATTAAACTTGCTGAGATACAAGGGAGGAGCGAGAGTGAACAAAAATTCTCAGTTCCACGTGCATGTCCGGGAAACTTATGAATATTCATGTAAGCTCCGCCCACTGAAACCGAAAATCTCAGAAAGCGAAAATCTCGTAACACCGGTCACATTATGCTAATTTGTGTTGTGCTATTACCTGTCTTTGAAGTATTTAGAATTAAACTACGTTTGGGAACTGTATTTACCTGTCTTCGTCTTCCTGCCTGCACACACCCGTGACAGTTAGCATAAATGTACAGCGATTTGCTGTGGTGACACTGACAAAAAGCAAAAGATAGAATATATGTAATGTGATATGTTTATGTTCCGTTTGTGATCATTAATAGTCTATTTTGTGCCAATTCACTTTAAATGAGCTATGTTTTAGTGAACTTGGGTTTGCAGATTGCACAAGTGTAGTTATTTCCCAAAATATGTGTTAAACTTTAAGGAAAATCTAAACTTCTATAATTTGCATTCATGTAAATACAACATATATAAATATAAATTATGTACAATATTAAAATCAGGATATAGTACATTATTCAACAGAAAGTACTGTATAAAGAATAGATTGTTATACTGGAAGTTATAGTGGCAGCCTACAGCAGATGAGAGGCTAAGCAAGCAGGAAAGATTCGTGACGCGTTTTCATGCATTTAAAACATGAAACAGGAACGTTTTATTGTCATGATGTAATATATAGTCCATATGCACTAGAACTATAAACGTTACAAACGGTCAACAAAAAGTGAGCATTCCTGGCTACTCACCCCCTCTCTACACGGTCTAAACAAAAGCAGGAAACACTCTCAGGTAAATACCCACCTACACACGTGACCAACTACCCGGAAACACCTACTCAAAAATAAAAAATAAAAGACAAACATTTTCTGCACTTACATACTGGAATACATTATATTGAAAAGTGTTTCTAATATTCTGTCCATATTAATGTATGTAAATGGAGTGGTCAATATATTAGAAACACCTCTTAATATAATGCAGTCCAGTTCTGCACCACTGCAAACCTCAATAATAAAAATGTAGTTAAATTAATACCTCCCTGATGAAAGTGTACATGCATAAAAGGGGAAAATAAACCAAAAATTAATTTCGTAATATTTCACCTAGCTTTAACTGTTGTTTTCCTCTAAGTTTTAGATGATTTTGCATCGTCATGCCGATGTAATTATGCATTTTAGAAAATATATTTTCTTTGGTTGACAGGGGGTACGCTGGCGCGTTTGGCTGCCGCTCCTCTCCCGTTTGTTTTTGTTTATTTTGAGTATTTAAGAGGGTTTTGGAGCGCGTGAAGACTGCCTATTTTATTGCCATGCGGAACAACGCATCACCCGTTGGATTACTGTTTTTATTATTTGTTCCCTGCTGGAATCTACTCTCCTGCTGTGTCTCCCAGGGCTTACACCATTGTGAGGTTATGGCTGGTGTGGACTTCTCAAACATGGCTTTAAGGTACACTGCTCGCGAACTGTTGAACCTTAAAGGAAAGTTGTACCTGGCGAATTACATATATGCTCGCAGCGATCATGTTGGAATATTGAGACCTAAGCGCTATATACATCGCTCGTCAGGACGCAGCTTCTCTTGCTTGTCATCTAATACTGTAATATATCTAATACCTACATATCTGCGCAAAGCTCAAAGGCTGTCGTGTAGGCCTATGGGGGTTAATTTGAAAAACCTATCAGCTCTTAAGCAAGTGGGGGTTCCCTCGGTTTCATCAGCTGCTCTCCGCGTGTTGAAATCGGCACTTTTCAATGCGCGCTCTGTCAATAACAAAGCTGTGATGTTGTCTGACATCATTACAGAAGAAAAATTGGACCTTGTGTGTTTAATGGAAACCTGGCACAAAGAGTCTGATGGTCTTCTTTTTAATGAACTTACTCCTGCTGGATATGAATTGTTTGATCTCCCTCGATCCTCTGGTAGAGGTGGGGGTATCATTGTTCTGTATAATCGCAAACTCATCATGAGCCCTGTGGATGTCCCTCAGTTTAACTCGTTCGAATGCCTTGTACTGAGTGTATCTGCCTCCCTCTCCACTGCCATAGCCACAGTCTACAGGCCTCCTAAGATAAATAAAGACTTTTTGTCTGAATTTGCAGATACTGTATATTGTCCTTGTTGTGCCTCAAATTTGAGAGAACACTTATTTTGGGTGACTTTAACATCCACATGGACATAAAAGATTCTACAACAACAAAAGACTTTTCATCTTTATTGGAGTGCTTCGATTTGAACCAGCTGGTGGACTGTCCTACTCATAATAAAGGCCACACTCTTGATTTAGTGATCCTAAATGGTTCATTTGTGTCCCAGTTGTCCACCTCTGACTTAGGGCTATCTGATCATCTTGCTGTCTATTTTAATATGGAGCTGCCTGACATGAACACTACCTCTTCGCACATTAAAAATTATCGCAAATGGAGATCTATTGACCCCTCTGATTTTGCTGAATTCATTGATTCTTCTTTAAGTTGTTTTTCTCCATTTGATGCATTGGAAGACAAAGTCTTCATGGTTAACTCTGTTCTCTCATCTGGCCTGGATTTATTTGCCCCTTTGAAAACACGATCCGTTTCCTTTGGATGTTCCTCCCCCTGGTATAATGATAATCTGCGTGCAATGAAGACATCATGTCGTACAATGGAGCGTAGGTGGCATATGTCTGGTCTGACTGTCCACCAACAGGCCTGGAAAGACCACTTACTTGAATATAAGACTAAAATTGCAGCAAGGTCTGCTTATTTTGCACAGATTGCTGACAACAATCAGAATAACCCGAGACAATTGTTTCATTCAATCAACAAACTACTTAAATGTAACAATTCTTTGACTGGTTCTGCTTCAACTCACCTTTGTAATAAGTTTCTTGATTTCTTTAGCTCTAAGATTGACCACACTCGTAAATGTATTATATCTCCTCTTCCTTTGTCTGTTTCTCCTTTATCTGCCTCAGAATTCTCTGGTATCCATCTCTCAAACTTCTCCACAATGGATTTGAATTCTCTTTGAGGTTTCAAAAATGAAAGCTGCCACTTCCATTGTTGATCCTGTACCAACCAGGCTGTTTCAATCGTGTTTTACTACTTTATGTCCGGCTGTATTAAGCATAATCAATGATTCTTTGTGTACTGGTGTAGTGCCAGCAGCATTTAAAATTGCTGCTGTGACCCCTGTACCAAAAAAAAAATAATGTCAGTTTTGATAATCTCAATAATTTCCGTCCCATATCCAATCTTCCGTTTCTCGCCAAAATTTTAGAGCGAATTGTTGCTAATCAATTAAATTCTCATCTTACTACAAACAATCTTTTTGAGCCCCTTCAATCGGGATTCCGTAAACTACACAGCACTGAAACAGCACTTTAGTTAAGGTCACTAATGATTTGCTAATAGCTTCTGATTCTGGCTGTCTTTCTATCTTGATTCTTCTTGATCTCCATGCCGCATTCGACAATGTTGATAATTCAATTTTACTTACACGGTTAGAGTCTGTCTTTGGTGTTTCTGGGACTGCACTAAACTGGTTTGAGTCTTATCTCTCAGATCGAAAGCAGTTCATTGCTATGGGTGGTTGCAGGTCTGATATTGGTGTTGTGAAATCTGGTGTTCCTCAAGGATCAATTTTGGGCCCTTTACTTTTTAGCATTTACATTTATACATTGGGTCAACTTTTAAGATCACTTGGTCTCAATTTTCACTTTTATGCAGATGACACTCAGGTTTATGTACATTCAAAACCTGATGTTAATGTGGCTGTGTCTTTTCTCTCTCAATGTATTTCTGAGATAAAAAAAATGGATGTCTGGAAATTTCTTGTGTCTGAACAGTGACAAGACGGAGGTAATGCTCATTGGTTCACCCTACCAGATACGTAAGGCTGGGTCTTTAACTTCAAGTGTGGATGGCTCTGCACTGGAATTTCAAACAAAATTAAGAAATTTAGGGGTGATATTTGATGCACATTTAACATTTGATCCCCATGTTCAGAACACTGTAAAGACATCATTCTTTCATCTGAAAAACATTGCCAAATTGCGTCCTATGCTGTCACTCCCGGTGGCTGAAAAGCTGATCAATATCTTTGTTTTTTCTCGCATTGATTATTGTAATACTTTGCTGGTCGGGGTCTCAAATGCTACCCTAAATAAATCACAGCTGGTTCAAAATTCAGCCGCCCGAATCCTGTCTGGAACCAGGACAAGGGATCACATCACTCCAGTTTTGGAGTCTTTACATTGGCTCCCTGTCAGATTTCGGGTGGATTTTAAAGTTCTCATGCCTACCTACAAAGCTTTGAATGGTTTGGCTCCTCACTATCTTACTGAGCTTTTAGCCCCCTACACACCTGTGCATGCTCTCCGCTCTTCGGAAACTGGTCTTTTAATCGTCCCACATACCCGTTTAAAATCTATGGGTGATAGGGCATTTTCTGCGATCGCTCCAAGACTTTGGAATTCCTTGCCTGCTCGGATTAGGCAAGCAGAATCCCTTAGTGTTTTTAAATCCTCCCTTTAAGCTTATTTCTTTAGGGTAGCTTTTACTTGATAATATTGAAATTGAATTATTTTTATTTTTTTTAATTTACTTGTTTTGATAGTATGTTCTTATTTTTTATCTTACTTATTTTAAAGTATTGTTTGTATAATTGTATGTTTTTTTCCCTTCTGTGAAGCGCTTTGAGATGCTACTTTTAAAGGCGCTATAGAAAATAAAGTTTATTATTATTATTATTATTTATTTTTTTTTTTTATAAAGATGCAGCTTACATTGATTTAAGCCAAAATGCAATTTAATTATGTCTTGACTAAATCTTGATGTGGTAAATAATAACCTTATGTAATAATCTAATGATTAAAAATGGTTTAATTTTTTTTTTTTTTTTTAAGTAAAAAAATAAAACATTTCGACTTTCCTTTTCTTCCACAGAAAGATCTATATGATCTAAACATTTGAAGACCATGCAAGAAGAATTACTACAAGTTTAGCCACAGACTGTTTCATCCCATGAAGACTGGTTAATTTTTGAATGGGAAGTGTTGAAGAAGGTTATATAACGTGGGTGGTAAGACCTTAACTAATGTTAACAAATGAGACTTTATTGAAATGTATTAACTAACATGAACTAACAATGAGCAATACATTTTTACCGTATTTATTAATCTTTGTTAATGTTAAATAATAAAAATACAGTCGTACATTGTTCATATTAGTTCATAATGCATTAAAAATGAAAGTGAAACTGATATCTGGAGAAAATGGTATTCTTTGTGTGATACTGATTAACTATATAAAATTATATATTTATAAAAGAGCAGGGGCATTTTTGAATTTGCTTGCACTCTGAATGTGCCCTAGCCTAACCTCCTAAACTACATCACGTAGTGTATGCGTGCACTCTCTGGGTGTGTTTTTGCAATATACTCGATAATGTCAGATCTCACATCATTAAAACAACAATTACGATATATATCACTATTATATGTATCAGATGTCTGTAAGTAGATTTGCTTTAACCATAATTTGTATTTTTTGTCATCAAGCTTACATACATTGAAGACGCAACCTCCCGGCATGTTGTCATCTCATACTCTTGTTCCATCCGAGGGCTCAATTAACAAAAGACTGGTTTATCACACACTATAGCCACACACGCAAACTCAAGAGTTGTTTTCATTTTAGGCCAAAGACATACGAAATTAGGCTTATTTATATTACATTATATTAAAATTCAAGCATTTTCAAGGATTTCCAGCTCCTGTATGAACCCTGTTTTAATAATGTATTAGTAAAAGCTGAAATTAACATGAACTAAGATTAATAAATGCTGTATTAATTTATTGTTCATTCTTTGTTATTATTAAAAGTTTAGTTCACCCAAAAATTAAAGTTCTTAAAATGACCCTCATGTCGTTCCAAACCCATAAGACGTTCGTTCATCTTCAGAACACAACTGAAGATCTTTTTGATGAAATCTGAGAGCTTTCTGTCCTTCCATTGACAGTCTACGCAACTACCACTTTGAAGCTTCAAAAAGTTCATAAAGAGATCGTAAAACTAATCCATATGAATTGAGGGGTTTAGTCCAAATTTTCTGAAGAGACTTGATCACTTTATATGATGAACTGTACTGTACAGTTGATGTGTAACGGTACACAGAAGTCACGGTTCGGTATGTACCTCGGCTTTGGGGTCACGGTTCAATACGGGTTCAGTACAATAGGAAATATGGTCACACTTTAGGGTCCAATTGTTACAATCCACGCCTGTCCCGGACTCCATTTCCCAGGATCCTCCCTGTCTCACACCTGAGCTCGCTTCCTCATCGTCTCTCCCGCTCTCCCCGGATTCCCTGCACCTGGTCTTTGTCATTAGCACTCCCTTTATATTGAACTCACTCCCTGCACTCCTGGTCCGTTGTTATTGTTATGTTTACATGTGTGTTGTGTTCTGTATCAGTTTATGAATAAAACCAGTCTTTGTGGAAGCCCCGGATCTTCTCTTCCCTGCTGCACTACACACTTGTGACAGAACAACGGACCCAAAACTGCCAGGACTTCCACGAAAATGGAAACCTACGTCACCCTGATCTTTCCCGGGCACCCTCTTGAAGACATGTCGGCGGTGGATCGCCTGTGGGGGCTCAGGCAGGGCGGTCGCCTGCTGGAGAGGTACGTGGAGGAATTTGCTGAGCTGTCTAGTTTGGTGAACTGGCCAGATGCTCCTTTGAACACGGTTTTTCTGATGGGCCTGGACGAGGACACCATTCGCTATCTTGAACCTGCCTGTTCCTTTTCCCTAGTCGAGTCAATTAATCTGATTCTGTTTTTAAATTGTTCTGATTTCGAGATTGAAGAGGTTCAAACAAGAACGTGTATTCCTCGTCCGGTCCCCTCAGAGAGGCACGAGCCCGCTCCAGTTCTCAACGAGCCCGCTCCAGCCTTCCATGAGTTACCACTAATTCTCACTATTAACTATGACTTTGCCTCAATAAACCCCTAATTACTGCTTATTAGTTAGTAAGGTTGTTAATCTTAGGTATTGGGTAGGATTAAGGAAGGGTTGTAGAATAAATGCAAACTAGTAATTTTAGTCTATAAAGTCATAAATATGGATATTTTTCTTACAAAAACGCATGGCTTCGCTTTAGAAGGCCTTTATTAACCCCCTGGGGATGGATTACTTTTATGATGGATGGATGCACTTTCATGGCCATCAAAATATTGAACCCTGATCACTCCCATTATAAAGCTTGGATTAGCCAGGATATTTTTTTTTTTTAATATAACTCGGAGTGTTCGTCTGGAAGAAAGTCATATACAGCTAGAATGACTTGAGGGTGAGTAAATTTATGGGGTCATTTTCATTTTGGGGTGAACTATCCCTTTAATTCTCTCTCTCTGTTCAATGTATTTTGTTGTTTTGTTTTTTTTCCTGAGCAAAGTTCAGTTTGCTATCAAGTTGGAATTGTAAATTACGCATGTGGAGTATAATTTGAGTGTTTCACTTTGATTGTGTTGAAATAAAAGTGATTCCATCGCAAATTTGTGTAAGTCATTGACTGAAATCATATATGGTTAGTATATGCAGAGATATTGTAATATTGAGTGAAATCATGGATAATTATATGTAGAGCTATAGTAATATTACTGCTGTAATATGAGGAATTATGTGGAAGCTTGAAGAGCAAGCACACCATTTCTCTATTTAAAAAAATATGAAATGCATATAAACAAATGACACAATGTAAATAAATCCTATATGATTTTAATTTGACTAGCATATGATTCAGTATAAGAACTTTATATGATTTGTATATTAATATCAGGTATTTTCTACTAATACCATACACCATTGCATACTGTTGACATGTAAAACTCATACAAGATTTTTACAGTATTCATAGATGACCCAGAAATCCCCTACAAGTTTTATGTGTGCTTTTTAGTATGAAAGTGGCCATAAACCGTCTGATTTTTGTGTAGGACATGTATTGGACTTACATGAAACACATAAGATAATTCTGGCTGATTTAAGTAAGGAAGATATATGGTTGCTGTATATGAACCATACAGGTTTTTTTTTTCATATGGGAAGTTTAGTGACAAAAGCTCAAATATTTACTTACAGTGTAACTGGTGTTCCCTTTCGAGGGAACTCGCACTGCGTCGGAACGACACTTTGGGGACGCTCCCTTAGCGTAGCGCGTCTGAAGTATGAATGAAACTATTCCAATCCTGATTGGTGTTGTGTCATGACGTAACATGTGATGGCATACACGGAAGCTACAAAGGGACAGCACATAACAGAGTTAGCTTTTGCACTTCAGCAAGCGCTCTGTGTTGTTGTCAGTCTTATTTGGTGTTGTCTGTCAAAATACTGTTATAAAATATGGCGAGTAAACAGTTTAAACGTTGTGTGCACCCCTGCCCTAGATTTATTATAGGTGGGGACATGCATCAGTTGTGTGTAAACTGTCTGGGAGCGCAGCTCTCGAGGGAGCTGACTGTGAGCACTGTGAAAAAGCATCAGAGTGCTGCGCTCCCGTCTGGCCGTGTTCTATGAGGCCGGCCAGGCTTGCGCTCCCCACAGTTCGGGTCCCGTGTCTGCTGAGGCGGCGCGGCGGCTCAGATCGTGGGGCTCGCAGGTGGATCTGTCAAGAGGGCTTGGGACTGCTGCGGCACTTTCTCAGTCCACTGACAGTTCCGGAACCCGATGGCTGAGCGATCTGATTCTGAGGAATTACATGTGCTCAGCATCAAGGCAGTTGAAACAGTAAATGAGAGCTCGCCACTTTATAATGCAAGGCTCGATCTTGTGTTTGCCGAGGCAGCGCGTAGATCCAGCGGGTCTGCAATAAGAGTCACACACGATCATGCATGTGATACTGTTTGGGTACGAGGCATGCACAGTCAGCTCCTGAGGGTGCTGGCTGTGTTCATTGAGAAATATCTCGACACGTACAGCCGTGCGCTTTCGGGTGTTTCAGCCTCGCGCCTGGTGACTTTCTTCTTGAGGGATGAAAGCCAAATACTATTGTGAACGGCTCGAATCTCGCGTTTGCCGAGGCAACGTGTAGATTACGAAACCGTATAAATAAATATTAAAACAGTATTGGCTGGTGATTATGGCTGCATTTAATTCTGAGGAATTCAAATGAAATATTATCTGACTTTGAGAAGTTAGATATTTTAATTCAGTCTATTATTCAGACCATGTTTCACTTGTTTGGTGATTACGGCTTCATTTAATTCTGAGGAATTAAAATTGAATATTATCTGACTTTGAGAAGTTAGATATTTTAATTCTATCATCCTATCATCCAAACCGTGTTTCACATGTCTGAATAATCATCTAAGCTGAGAGCAGAGCATGCATGGGCAGTTACTGAGGGGGCTGCCTGCGTGCATTGTGAGGATCTCACTCCTCCACGGAGCCCTCAGGAAATCGATGCTCGTTCTCACCACCTCGTGCACTTCGGGACACATCGGTTTCCAGCGATTGCTAATCACACTGTCCGCCCAAAGTCGTTGCGGCCTGTCGAGTTTCTCCCTTAGGTGAGGCCTGTACAAAATTGTGTTCGGTTTACTCCTGCCGGCCAGCCGCTTCAGGGCACCGAACTCAGTAAATGTAAAATACCCGAGGTTAGTCTCAAGAGGCTGCTTCGGAAAGAGGTCCTAGCCCTGGCAGGACCTCTGAAGGCTGTCCCCTTCGGGGAGGAGCGATCGAGGTCGCCTCCTCTACGGAGCCCGCAGGAAATCGATATTGGAATCCTGCTGTTCAGTGCGCTTTGGGCCACATCGATTTCCAGCGAACGCGCGCTGCTTTGTCCGCCCCAAGGGCTTGCGGCCAGGCAGCGACTACGTCCGCACACCGAAAATCGAACGAGGCTCGGAGAATACTCAAGGCCAGCCTCGAGAGGCTGGTTCGCTTAGTAGATTTTTTCCAGGCATGGCAATGCCTGTTGAATATATCTGCATGGGTCTTGCGTACTGTAGAAAAAGGGTACAGACTGCAGTTTGGTCACCGCCCACCAAAGTTAAACGGGGTTGTCTGGACTGCAGTGGTCCCAGAGCAGGCTCGGGTAATGGAACAGGAAGTGCACTCCCTGTTGGTAAAGGAGGCCATAGAACATGTTCCTCCGCCAGACAGGGAGTCCGGGTTCTACAGCCGGTACTTCATAGTTCCCAAGAAGGATGGGGGGTTGCGTCCAATTTTAGATCTGCGGCACTTGAATCGTTCTCTGAGGAGATTCAGATTCAAGATGCTCACCATTCCGACCATCGTGAGTCAGATCAGATCCGAGGACTGGTTTGCCACGATATATCTAAAGGACACATACTTCCACATATCCATCCTTCCATGTCACAGGAAGTTCCTGAGGTTCACCTTCGGAAGCGTTCCAATATCGGGTGCTTCCGTTCGGCCTAGCTCTTTCTCCTCGCATGTTCACCAAGTGCATGGATCCAGCTCTGGCACCACTAAGATTCCAAGGCATCCGTGTACTGAACTACATCGACGACTGGCTCATATTGGCTCAGTCGTGAGAAATGGCAGTCCGGCATCTAGATGTTGTCCTTGGCCACATTCAGAGCTTGGGATTGAGAATCAGCACGAAAAAGAGCATGTTGACACCTTCCCAGTCAACCACGTTCCTGGAAGTGATATGGGACTCGACTACGATGCGGGCACAAATGTCTCCTGCACGTATCGAGTCCATACGGGCAATGGTCTCCAGAATGAAGCTAGGCCACAACATCACTGTAAAGCAGTTTCAAAGACTGCTGGGGCTCATGGCAGCTGCGTCCAACATAGTTCCTTTTGGCCTGCTGCACATGAGGCCCCTACAGTGGTGGCTGAAAGCCAAGGAGTTTTTCCCTGAGGGGAAATCTGTTCCATATGATTAGGGTTACGTGCAGATGCCTTTGTTCCCTGTCCATATGGAAGAAACCTTGGTTTCTGTCCCAAGGCCCAGTGTTGGGAGCGTCATGTCGCCGGAAAACCGTATCGACAGACGCCTCCCTCACTGGTTGGGGAGCGGTCATGGAAGGCCTCATTCCTCATAAATTAATTGAGGATAATTTGAGGCACATAAATTGTCTGGAAATGCTGGCGGTCTACAAAGCTCTGAGGAGCTTTATCCCAGATCTCAGCGTTCACCGTGTCCTAATACGGACAGACAATATGTCGGTAGTCTCGTATTTGAATCATCAGGGGGGTCTGAGGTTGCGCCCTCTGTGCAGACTGGCGCATCTCATCCTCCTGTGGTCCCAGGGGAAGCTGTCGTCTCCCAGAGCGATGTATGTACCCGGGACCAGAATCAGGGAGCAGACGTCCTGTTGAGGCAGGGGCTGAGGTCCGGGGAATGGAGACTTCACCCAGAGGTGGTGAAGTCCATATGCGAGAGGTTCGGCCCGGTGGAAGTGGATTTATTCGCATCTCGAGAGACGTCCCACTGTCCTCTGTGGTTTTCTCTCACACATCCAGCCCCGCTGGGGTTGGGTGCCATGGTACAGAAGTGGCCGAGGCTACGTCTGTATACATTTCCCCCGATCGCTGGAGAGTGTCCGTCAAGATGGAGTCAGTTTACTTCTTGTAGCCCCGTACTGGCCGGCCCAAGTATGGTTCTCAGACATCATAGCACTAGCCTTGCAGACCCTCCATGGCAGATCCATTTGAGGAGGGACCTGCTGTCTCAGGCGGGGGGCACAATATTTCACCCCCAGCCAGAGTTATGGAAGCTATGGATCTGGACCCTTAGGGGGCTCAATACCTTGAGGCTGGCCTGTCAGCAGGTGTAGTGGAGACCATACTTATCTCCAGGGCTCCATCCACGAGGAGGCTGTACAGCCTAAAGTGGAATGTGTTTTTCTACTTGGTGTAGAGAGCGTGAGTTGGACCCAGTTAACTGCCCGGTGGCTTCAGTGCTGGAGTTCCTTCAAGATCGTTTCTCTGCTGGTCTTACCCGGTCCACACTTAACTCTTTCCCCGCCAGCTTTTTGAAAAAAAGTTGCCAGCCACCGCCAGGGTTTTTGATAATTTTCACAAAAATGTAATGACCCATAGAATATTTTGTTGTATGAATATCTGAGCATGCAAGAGCAGAGCCTCTGCTTTTAAACAAAAAAAAAAAAGCTTCATGAATTCCTTTTTTATCAACACTTAAATATGGGTAAGTTTCATAAAAAAAAAAGCTATATTTGAACAAAAAACAGAGAAAATCACGTTTTTGTCAAAGACTACATCCAGATCGGATTCAGAATGATGATCAAACACAGATGGAGTAGATCAAGTCCATCAACATCGCTAATGCTTGCACAGTCCTATAGCTCCTTCTGGGTCGACATTTCATTCAGTAACATTAGGCAGTTTTGATTTATATAATGTTTAATGTTGATGATCACGTTATTTTACATATGCATCTGCTTACATACGATCGCTTGTTTTTTTGCGTCTTCTTCGCCTGTGTTTTGATCAGGAGATTCTGTACTCATTCAGAAGATACGTAATAGCGCCCCCTAGTGTATAACAGTGAAAACACGGAAACCCGGAAAATTACGTTTTTGGCGGGGAAGCGTTTTCTCACCAATAACGGAAAATTCTGTGTTTGGCTGGGAAAGAGTAAGGGTGTACGTGGCTGCCATTACGGCTTTCCACGCTCCTGTAAGTGATGGGCCTCTGGGGAAGCATCAGTTGGTTGTACGTTTCCTCCACGGTAGGATGAGGCCTGCGACTCGTTCCAGAGTCCCAACCTGGGATCTGTCAGTGGTTCTTGGCTGTCACTAGCTCCCTTTGAACCGCTTGAGTCGGCTGAGGTGAAGAACCTGACCCTTAAGATGGTCTTTCTCCTTGCAATCACTTCTCTCAAGAGAGTGGGGGAGCTCCAGGCCTTGGCTATCTCGCCGACTTGCCTGGAGTTTGCCCCTGGCAGAGTTAAGGCCATCTTACATCCCAGACCTGGCTATGTGCCTAAGGTGCCATCCAGTGTGGCACAGTCAGTGGTTCTTCAGGCCTTCCATCCTCCACCACATGTGTTGGTGGAAGAAGAGAGACTTCTATATTCAGAAGTCTTCTTAGTGGAGGAGGTCAGACCAGTTGTTGGTGTGCTTTGGCTCACCCAAGAAGGGGCTTCCTGCTTCCAAGCAGACAATCAGCAATGGGATTGTCCAGGCTATCGCCTTGGTCTATCAGGTGCGCAGTTTGCCTTTACCTATGGCCTTGAGGGCCCACGCTACTAAAGGCATGGTGACCTCTAGAGCACTGGTTTTCAAACCTGTCCTGGAGGCACCCCAGCCCTGCACATTTTGTATGTCTTATCAGACACACTCAATTTAGTTCTTGCAGTCTCTACTAACGAGCTGATGAGTTGAATCAGGTGTGATAAATGAGGGAGACACACAAAATGTGCAGGGCTGGGGTGCCTCCAGGACAGGTTTGAAAAACCTAGGGCCCCTGCCACACCTCTTCATGCCTGGGAGCTCTTGCTTCATCATGAAGCTAACTCTGTTATGTGCCGGCGTCCCTTTGTAGCTTCCGTGTATGCCGTCACGTTACATCATGGCGCAACACCAATCAAGATTGGAATAGTTTCATTCATACTTCAAACGCGCTATGCTAAGGGAGCGTCCCCAAAGTGTCGTTCCGACGCAGTGTCTCGTTCCCTTCTCAGGGAACAAGGGTTACAGTTGTAACCCGAGATGTTTTTCCCCCTGTAGACTGGTTTAAAATATGAATCTAAAATCATTGCCTTATCAGACCATGTGGCAAAGAATAGCACTTTTTTGTTTTCATTAATCTTGGCAATAAGTTTATTTTTTGCTTAAGTACTTCCACCTGCTTCAGATGTTTATTTGTTATGAACACTATTCTGAGACTTGGCTGAAGATCCAAATGCAGTCTTTATTAACCCTAAAAGGGCAAGACCATAAAGAGAAATCAGAAAATTAATTTATTGCTATTTTCCATCTTCTTAGGACACAAATAATAAAATGTAATGTTTTTTTGTTTGTTTTTTTAAAACGTGACTTTTATTTTTGATTTTAATGTTTGTATCCCCCAGGATACGTTGCCTGTTTGGGTGTATAAATTCATTGAAAAAAGAAAGCTTGTTTGGCAATGCGTGTTACAACATTTTGGCCACATTTTTAAAACATTTACTCTCTCATAACTTAAACTGAACATTCTTTGTAAAATTCTGTTGAACAATAAGTATAATGCCTATTTATGAATATATTATAGCCTACTGTATCATATTTAATACACACATTTCTAGGGCCTATAAATTATCAATATGACAAAAACTTTGCTGAAAAACCTGTTGTACACAATCTACTTCATGCCTTCTGTCCTCTGATTGATAGTTCAGCCAATTTGTTCATGTGTAAATGTCAAATATGACACAACAGGCTTTTGGGGAACATTTATTTGTCCATCTGTCAGTTATCATTAATTTGAAATGAATTGCATATATGAGCCATAAAAGCTTGATGTATAAATATGATACTCAACAATAAACACACATGCATATACTGTATATATATATATATATATATATATATATTTTCATGGTCATGACGGCTGGTGCAGGTTGGGACACGGATAAACCCAGCTCCTTGGCCCCTGGATCTGGTGATGAATAGCCCCTCCCCCAAAAATCTTTTAGTTCTGTATCTTCCTCCACCACTCCTACAGTAAAGGGGAGCCACTCGGCATCAGTGTATAATCCATATAAATCTGTAACGGGTAGTTAATCTCCCCTAACGGGAGCCATGACTAGGTTCGTTAAATCCATAGCAGAAAATGTCCTTCAGTGCAGTTTCACCAAACGGTACCTGAAATGACAACTCATAAAACCGCTGGACATATTCCTCAATTGATAGGTTACACTGCTTAAGATGCAAGAGCTGGTCAACTGGGTCCATGATGGTTCTGGATCTAAAGAGACTGCTGGATCTGTACAGAGTGTAGTCTTCCTTTACGAACACTGCTCTAAGACTTGGCTGAAGATCCAAATGCAGCCTTTATTAAGGGTAATCCAAAGAGTAGTCAAAAGCGGGCAAAGGGGATTTTATTTATGGTCTCTGAAAATATTATTTAACATTTCAATTATATTGCACATATTTTCCAGGGTTCTATCACCGTTGGCCTTTAAATGTGTGGTGATATGCACAATGCAGTCTACTGCTATTGAATACTTTACAGTTTTCCATGGGTTTTTACAAAAATTACTTGCTTTAACCATTATAAAACTGTCCACAGATCACTCCAGGTCTAGTTCCAAAGTTAATTTAATGTTATTTCACCAGTCGTTAAATAAAATTAATAAACTAAAATTGACTTTAACAAGTTTTTAGATTAAGGGCCAGGGTAACCTAACCCAAAACTGATAGCTAAGATTTGACTTCAAGTTAGGGCTGTTAACCACAATTATTATATGTATAAAAATGTACAATAATACTGAATGTTTACTGTAAAATACCTCCATAGCTTGTTGCTTTAGCATTATTTTATATGACAGAATAAAAAAAAATAAATAAATAAATAAAAAAAAGTATCTTTTGGAATATAAAAGACAAATGATCAGCATGATTTCACTTTGGACATTGGATGAAGAAAGACATGATGGCAGGCCAGGATAACCTAACCTCTACTGATATTTAGGTTCAAATAAGTTGACAGAAGTATTTTCTTGTGTACAATTTGATACTCCCTTAAAGACATCGGTTAATAATTAATTTAAGAATTAATACTTGGTCAGCAATAAACTATTATAAAAGGTCTGTTTCTCTGAGGAGCTCTTCACAAACCATAAGCCATGAGAGTTGTTGTGCTTGCCCTGACTATAGCCCTTGTGGGTAAGTCAAAATATATTTATATACTTTTCTTCTCTCTCTTTTTAGCTCTTTGGAAAAACTTGTTTAGAAAATTGGAACTTCTTGAAAACAGAATTTTAAAAAAATTCACAGAATATGTTTTCTGTTTCTTTCAGCGAGTCAGCAGATCAACCTTGGTAAGTAATATGATTTGGCAAATGAGTTTTAAGTGGTAATTTAGATTGCATTATTGCGTAAAAGTATTGACCATAAGAACTGACTCAAATCAAAAATACTATACACTTTTCAGTTCCTGAGTTTGCCCTTGATAAGACCTATGTGTACAAGTATGAGGCTCTGCTCTTGGGTGGTCTTCCTCAAGAAGGTCTGGCTAGAGCAGGTATTAAAGTCAGCAGCAAGATTCACCTCAGTGCCGTGACAGAAAACACCTTCCTGATGAAGGTAATGACCATTAAGAACTGTAAACATTGTAGGTGTTCAACACTGAGAGAAAAAAATGTGTGAGCAAGCACAGGCTGTTGAAAGCAACAATTCCTCCATTTAAAGTTAAAATGTTCTCTTACAGCTCATGGATCCTCTACTCCACGAGTATGCTGGCATTTGGCCCAAGGATCCATTTGTTCCTGCCACTAAGCTCACCTCAGCTCTGGCTGCTCAGCTTCAGATTCCCATCAAGTTTGAGTATGCTAATGGTGTGGTTGGAAAGGTATTCGCCCCTGCAGGAGTCTCCCCTACTGTACTGAACCTGCACAGAGGAATCCTCAACATCCTTCAGCTCAACCTTAAGAAGACACAGAACATTTATGAACTGCAAGAGGTAAAAAAGGGATCCTAGTATATATATTATTTTATTATTTATTTTTTTTTATCTATTTTGAGTTTTGCAATCAATTTTTTTTATTTGTCCTTCAAGGCTGGAGCTCAGGGAGTGTGCAGGACCCACTATGTCATCAGTGAGGATCCAAAGGCCAACCACATTATTGTCACCAAGTCTAAGGATTTGAGCCACTGCCAGGAGAGAATCATGAAGGATGTTGGCTTGGCATACACTGAGAAGTGTGCTGAATGCACAAAGGTAATGAAAAAGACTGGGAAGAATTTCGATATTTTGGATATAATGAAAATGCCAAGAGTCAAATGGTCATAGACCTTTATCTCAACAGAGGGTCAAGAGTCTGGTTGAAACTGCATCTTACAACTACATCATGAAACCAGCTGCTGCCGGTGTATTGATCGCTGAAGCAACAGTTGAGGAAGTGCATCAGTTTTCACCCTTCAATGAGATTCATGGTGCTGCCCAGATGGAAACAAAGTATGATTGATCCTCTATGAGATTTCTCTTAGAAATATGAAATAATATTCCTAAGATTTTTCATTAACTTTAAGGTTAAGTTGAAACTTCAGAAATAATTATTTCTTTTAGACAATTCTTGACTTTTGTTGAGATTGAGAAGACCCCTGTTGTTCCAATCAAAGCTGATTACTTGGCCCGTGGATCCCTGCAGTATGAGTTTGCAACTGAGATTCTTCAGACCCCCATTCAACTCTTGAAGATCAGTGATGCACCAGCCCAGGTATAATTCATTACCAAAAATCTTTAATAATCACCAAGTCAAAACCCTTGTTCTATGATGAAGATGTCAACTGAGCATTGCCTTTACTTTTTCAAGATTATCGAGGTCCTAAAGCACTTGGTTGCAAACAATGTGGCCATGGTCCATGATGATGCTCCACTTAAGTTTGTTCAGCTCATCCAGCTCCTGCGTGTTGCCACCTTGGAGAATATTGAGGCTATCTGGACTCAGTTCAAGGACAAACCAGTTTACAGGTACAATTTGTGAGCAATAAGCTAATCAGAATATAGTTAAAGCGCAATGTTTTATTATGAATATATTTTAAACAATGAATCTGTTAGGCGCTGGTTTCTGGATGCTCTTCCAGCTGTTGGCACACCAGTCATTGTAAAATTCCTCAAGGAGAAGTTCCTGGTCGGTGAACTTACCATTCCTGAGTTCATTCAGGCTCTTGTGGTTGCTCTGCAAATGGTCACTGCTGATTTGGACACCATCCAGATGACAGCTGTGGGTAGATCTTACTATACTCAAAGTGCTGTTCTTTAAATCTCACCTAAATTAAATTAATAATTTAATCTGTATTATGAAATTATCTGTATTTTGCTGAACAGAGTTTGGCTATGCATGAGAAAATTGCCACAATCCCAGCTCTGCGTGAAGTCGTCATGCTTGGATATGGTTCCATGATTGCCAAACACTGCGTTGCAGTTCCTGCTTGCCATGCCGAGCTCCTTAAGGTAAACACCTCAAGCCCTCCAAAACTTCTGTCAGGGACTTTAATATTTGTCTAACTGTATGTGCCTCAAACTCTTCAGCCCATCCATGAGATTGCTGCAGCAGCCATTTCCAAGAATGACATTCCTGAAATCACTTTGGTTCTGAAAGTTCTGGGCAATGCTGGTCACCCTGCTAGTCTTAAACCCATCATGAAGCTCCTACCTGGACTGAGAACTGCAGTTACTTCTCTGCCTCTTAGGGTCCAGGTTGATGCCATCTTGGCCCTGAGGAACATTGCCAAGAAAGAGCCCAAACTGGTAAAAACTGGTACTTTTAAAAATGATTACACACATTTTCTTCTAATAATAACTAATCTTGTTCCCTGCCTTAGGTTCAGCCAGTGGCCCTGCAGCTTGTATTGGACAGGGCTCTCCACCCTGAAGTGCGTATGGTTGCTTGTATTGTGTTGTTTGAAGCCAAGCCCTCAGTGGCTCTTGTCTCCAGTCTTGCTGGTGCTTTGAAGACTGAGACTAACATGCATGTTGCAAGCTTTGCTTATTCCCACTTAAAGTCCTTGACCAGAATCACTGCTCCTGATATGGTATCTGTGTAAGAAAACAAATATTTTTTTTCATATATTTTTCTTTATCACATCATTTGAGCACAAGCCAGAGGTAAACCTGATTGTCTATTTCAGTGCGGGTGCCGCTAATGTTGCCATCAAGCTCATGAGCCGCAAGCTAGACAGGCTTAGCTTCCGTTTCAGCAGAGCCCTTCAGCTGGACTTCTATCATAGTGAGTCTTGCTAGATTTATAAGAAAGTTAAAAAAAACTTGTGTCTTGAGTGTTTCTTAAAATGTGTTCAAATTTCTTCTGACATAAAAGATTACATTCATTGTATTCTTACCTCTGTCCCTGTGCAGCTCCTCTTATGATTGGAGCTGCTGGTAGTGCCTACATGATCAATGATGCCGCCACCATCCTGCCCAGAGCTGTTGTAGCTAAAGCACGTGCTTACCTGGCTGGAGCTGCTGCTGATGTTCTTGAGGTGGGCCAATTAAGACTCTTTTTGTTGTGTTTTAATCTAATTTATGGTTTTAAAATGTTTTTAGTCTTCACTCAGTTGATTCTCTCAAACAGATCGGTGTGAGAACTGAAGGAATCCAGGAGGCTCTTCTGCAATCTCCTGCTGCAGATGAAAGTGTTGACCGTATCACAAAGATCAAGCGCACACTGAGAGCCGTAAGTCCAGTGTATTGTATAATTTTGTACTTTTATGTAATATTTTAAGCGACAGGCAAAATGTATATAACTTATCTGTTTTAACCCTTTAAGCTCGCAAACTGGAAGGCCTTGCCAACCAATCAGCCATTGGCTTCAGCCTATGTTAAATTACTTGGACAAGAAGTGGCTTATTTCAATATTGACAAGACCATCATTGAAGCAGCATTAGAATTAAGTTTCACATAAACATTATTCCCAGATTGTCACTGGACCCAAACCACGTGAACTGTTGAATGCTGCCCTTAAAGCTTTGCAGGAAGGAATTGCCATTCAGTATGCCAAACCCCTGCTTGCATCTGAAGTGTGTCGTATCTTGCCAACAGCAGTTGGTGTGCCTATGGAGCTCAGTTTGTACACTGCTGCTGTCGCTGCTGCAAGTCTCAATGGTACCTTTTTTTCTTAGAATTTTTCATCCTTTCCTTGGATATGAGTGTGTCACTTCGAAGTCTGATGTTGCTCTGTTCATCCTTCTAGTTCAGGCCACCATTACACCTCCTCTCCCAGAGGCAATTGAGACTATGACTCTTGAGCAGCTCAAGAAGACTGATGTTCAACTCCAAGCTGAAGCTAGACCAAGGTACACTTTTCATAAAGATGAGATATAAAACAAACAACACAGTTTTACAAACAATCTTCCTTATTCTTATTTCAGTGTTGCTCTCCAGACGTTTGCTGTGATGGGAGTGAACACTGCCTTGTTCCAAGCTGCTGTTATGGCAAGAGGAAAGATCCGTACTATTGCCCCTGGAAAAGTGGCTGCAAGAGCAGACATTCTCAAGGGCAACTACAAGGTGGAGGCTCTGCCTGTTGAGCTTCCTGAACACATTGCTGCTATGAGGTAATGAAATCTTAGTCAGACCAGTGTGGCAAATATTTTGAAACAAATTTAATAAACAATTAAAAAGGTTTCTGAAAGTGAAATGTGACCCACCTTTTTCTTGTTCCTACAGCTTTGAGACTGTTGCTGTGGTCAGAAACATTGAAGAGCCCACCGCTGAGAGGATTGTGCCCTTAGTACCTGAGGTGGCCATGCAAAATGCCCATACTCCTGCTGATTATTTGGTAAATTTTGAACACACATGATGGATATGTGTTAGTGTGCTGAGCATTAATTTGCTTCAAGTTTTAAAATAGCAAGGCTTGTTATGATATCTAATTATTCTTTTCAGTCCTCTGAAATGCCAGATGAGACTCCTGTTAAATCTGCTGCTCCATTTCAAAAGACTCTGTCTTGCTGTCCCATACATTGAAATCAAGGGGTGCATTGAGGTGCACTCTCACAATGCTGCTTTTATCAGAAATACTCCTCTCTTCTACATTATTGGACAGCACTCAGCCCGTGCTGCACTGGCAAGAGGTATTATTTCAGAGAAGACTACATTGATTAAACTCAGATATTTTCAGACAAAATAATAATTGTCCTTTTGGCTGTAGCTGAAGGTCCTGCAGTTGAAAGACTGGAGCTTGAAGTCCAAGTTGGTCCTAGAGCTGCTGAGAGGCTCCTTAAGCAAATCAACCTCATTGATGAGGAGACTCCAGAAGGAAAGGCCTTCCTGTTGAAACTGAGGGAAATCCTGGAGACTGAAGATAAAAATAGGCTCGTCTCTTCTGAAAGCAGCAGCAGCAGCCGCATCATCAGCAGTTCAAGCTCCTCCATGTCCAGCTCTCGTGTGACTGAGGTGAGGATATGTCGAATGTACCGTGTTGGTTAGGTAGCCAATATTTGTCATAAATATTCATTTACACTTAGTCATTTTATATGGATTTTCAGACTGCCACCATCATGGAGCCTTTCAGAAAGTTCCACAAAGATCGGGTAACTATACTAAAAATAATTTTGTTAAAAATCTTGTTTCTTTAGATCATCAATTATCATGTCTATAATGTTTTTTGCTTGCAGTACTTGGCACCCCATGGTGCCTCAAAGGCAGTAAGCAGTGGAAGTGTTGCCTCTAGCTTTGAGGCTATCCAGAAACAGGTGAATCAATTAGTGTCATTTGTTTGTTCATAATAACATAAAATCAAATGTGAAATTTGGCACTAATATCTGTTTGAATATATTATGGTTTATGGTTTCAGGCTAAGTTCCTCGGAAATGCTAGTCCACCTGTTTTCGCTGTCATTGCCCGTGCTGTGAGAGTTGACCACAAGCTGCTGGGCTACCAACTTGCTGCTTACTTTGACAAGCCAACCGCAAGAGTGCAGCTCGTCATTTCCTCCATCGCTGAAAATGACAACCTGAAGATCTGTGCTGATGGTGCCCTGCTGAGCAAGCACAAAGTCACTGTAAGACTGAAACTATTATCGAAATGATTTTCTCAAGTGAAATAATTGACATTAATACCATCCTTTGAACCCAAATGTCCTTTTTCAGGCCAAGGTTGCTTGGGGTCAAGAATGCCAACAGTATGCAGTCATTGCTAAAGCTGAAGCCGGTGTCCTGGGCGAATTCCCTGCTGCACGTCTAGAGCTGGAATGGGAGAGGCTGCCAGTTATTGTCACCACCTACGCCAAAAAGTAATGTTCAGCAACACTGAATGACAAATGTATAGAGTGTTTAACATGCTCTTTGTGCATCCCTTCACAATTAGGTTGTCTAAGCACATCCCTATGGCGGCTCTCCAGATGGGCTTTAGACTTGAAAGAGCAACGAACAGTGAAAAAGAGATTGATCTGACTGCGGCCTTGCCAACTCAGAGGTCCTTGAATGTCATTGCTAGGATTCCTGAGGTGAAATAATTTTGCATTAAATTGTGACTCACACAGAGATATTATAAGATAATACAACTAATTATTTTTGTTCCTGCCGCTCTAGATGACACTGTCAAGGACGGATATTCCTCTTTCTGTCGCTGTTCCCATTAATCCAGACGGAACTCTTTCTATTCAAATCGATGAGGACATTCTCTCCTGGATCCAAAAACATATCAAGGAAGAATAAGAAATTAACTACATTTTACATTTTCAGAAGATAATGTGAGCTGTATTTATGCAGAATGTATTGTTCTTTGACAGTTTAATTTAATACATAAGCAATGTTGTGATGTATGTAATGTAATTCAGTCTAATGCTAATAAATACCCTGCAAGTGTCAGAATTGTGTGAACTTCTTTCATTTTACAATAACACTCATTAACCCTTAAATGCCTACCTCGACCCCGGACGTCATTCACTACCCTCCTCCTCATTAATTTTTTTTTAAGTTAGACTTCAGCCTTATTAGTATTACTCAATTGATTCGTTATAAACAATATAACAAGAAAAAAATCATAAAATTATAAAAGAATTTTCCCATTTATTTTTTATAAAAATTGTATAGGGCCGCTAACGACTCGAGGTGTGTATCAATGAACGTATATATTTTTTTTCTGCACAGTAATAATTGAATCTTTGATGACGGAATAAGTGCTGATCACCTTTATTCCACAAGGTGGCAATGTCTGATACACAATGATGAAGTGACGTTTCATTCAGACAGAAAACGAAAGAATAGGAAGTATTATCAGCAAAACTTGAAATGGCTCAGCGATTTACTGCAGAGCAAGAACTGAACGCAATCAAATATCAGTGTCACTGTCACTTGATGGATCTGGTGATCTGGTCAGCAATCAAAATACTGATTTTGAAGATGTAGAAAATTATAGATTTGAGAATATGTTTGAGATCGCAAATGGGCTCATATTCGCAGTCTCAAACATATTCACACAAGTCATTTTCAACATCTTCAAAATCAATATTTCATTTGCTGAATGTACTGGGAAATGAGCTCTGATGAGGACAATGATGATGGTATAAAACATCTGCTCAAACTGAACCCTTCCAAGCTCCAAAAGGTAACAAAATATGCTTTATTTTATATTCTTCTGTAATTATTACTCTAATATCAGGGGAGTTTCATATTATCTGTAGTTTTATATCCATCTGTGTTAGATATAGATCCGGGTTGCTAAAGACCCTCTTACTCTCCCATTTCGCTTCCTTTGCACTTTCTATATAGTCTTATAAAAAAGCTAAAAATAAATCTAAAATAGATGCAGGTATTTTTTATTATCATGTCATTGTGCATTATATATTTATTTTACTTTATTTTTAGCTTATAAATTTACTATCATACACAGATGATCTAGTCCAAAATAGTCCAAATAGTCCAAAACACTTGTCAATAGAGTAAAGTGACAGACTAGTCACACATCGCCATCTACAGACATTTGCAAATGAATAGAGTGCCCCATTGCATCTACAGTAACATCTAAGTACTCATCTGTGTACAAATTCATTCTTCACTACTTCTTTGTGGGGAAACAAAATGTCCCTGTCCTTCATTTGTTTTGAGATTCTTCAATAATTTGAATTTCATCAATATTTTTTAACCAAATTTAAAGTTATCTCCACCTTCACTCTTCCTTCATGTGATATCAGACAAATTACAAATAAAAGTTTCCAATTGGAAAACTGCAAGTGAATTTAATTAAAGTCGAACAAAAATTGACAGAAAGTCAGGATTTAAATTGACCATTGTAAATTTTAAAAGTTGTTCTGTAAATATGTTTACATTTTTACTGTTTATTTTTACAAGTTGTTCTGTAAATGTTTAAATTTTTACTGTTTTTTTTTTTTTTACACTGTAGCCAATATGTGTGGCCTTCAAATCAAAAAGGTTGAGAGCCACTGCACAAGGGGCCATCTACTAACAATAGTTTGTAAATAACATTGCACTTAATTTGCTTGCATAGTTCAGTTTCATTTTAGAGAGCTGATGTCAGTGTGCATCATTAAATCCCCATAAGCAGCACTGATTTCATCCAAAAAGGCAGTAAACTTCCTGTGATTAAGCGCCCTATTTCCACCTCAAATAAGATTAGTGACCTTCGTCACTACATTCATGACATGGCTGAAGTCCAAAATCTTCGCACACAGGGCCTCCTGGAACAGAGACATTTGGTGATACTAATCACATCACATAACATTTCATTTTGTTACCATGAAATAAAACATAAGCCTACTAACCTGATGTATTATGCAGTGCAGTGCTGGACAGTTGACACCACTCTTCTGAAGAAGCCCAGCGAATCCAGATTTTGTTCCTTGCACTGCGGGTGCTCCATCAGTAACAACAGCAGATAGGTTAGTAAGGCTCCGTGCTCATTCACCACATTCTCAACAGTGTAGCAACTGGACTGATCAAACACACAATCTTTACAATTTAATCTCATTAAGGACCCAGACAGGCTCCGTGATGGCTAGTTGCCCCATTGTGAATTCGCACTCTGACGCATTGTGAATTTGCACGCCGCCGCGCCGGCCAGCCAGCCCCACACACATCAAACCATGTGGACCTTCTTCGACCATCACAGAGTCTCTGCAAGTTCTCCATTGTTCCTTCTTTCAACACGGAAGGAATCAACTGCAACTGCAAAACCATCGGACCGAACTATCAAGTCTTTCTCCTGCGACTGTATATCTGGACGCCTTTCAAGGCAAATGCAAGTAACGTACGATATTACAAACTCGCTGTGTAGTTAGTTAAAGCTGTAAACCCCTTTGTTCAAACAAAGGCGCTTGTTGTCTTAACTGGTGGTTCTCTCAGGTTTTAGACTCTTTTCATTGCTTCATTCCTCTGTTCTGATCCGGTTTTCCGTCACTTCCACTTTCCATTCTACCCCCATGTTTGTATGATTTTGTGTTGTGCGTTTAGGTTAGTTATGTGTTCGTGTTTTAGTTAAATAAACTCTTGTGCACATTCGTACGAGTTGGTTCTGGTCTGCTTATAAATAAATTGTCACTTTAACGAATCGATCATAGCTACGAGCTAAGAAAGAGTTATTTTTCTGTGGCCACAGAAAATATCCTTTCTGAAGAGTTGATAGACAATCAGTACTGAATGTTCGCTGGACGAACAGATTATTTTATTGTAATATTAATTCAGTTACATTAAGTTAATTCGGTTAACTGATCCAAATATTCATAATTAATAACATTAACGAGTTATGATTAATTATTAATATTTCCCCTTTGAGCTAATTTGTTACAACAGCTTTTAAAAAATATCTTCTCCCTTTGTGGTGCCATGTAATGAAACCAACTTTAACAGTTCCTCTTGATAATTAAAGTTCTCTGTGATCATTCTGGTTTCACCACGATACAGATTCAAAGTTCTTGGCCATCTTCTTGTCTCCAAATGCTTTAGCCATCTCTATCGTGCACTGCTTTACAGATTCGCCCTCTTATTTTATTTATTTATTTATTTAACCAGGAAGGTCCCGTTGAGATACAATATCTCTTCTACCAGGGAGTCCTGTTCAAGATGAGCAGTACAAGACATAAATTGCCCAAAAAAAGTACATGACACCACACAATAAACAAACACAAAACATCCATATCTTAAAAAAAAAAAACAATACAAAACCTAATCAGCTATTAAAACATTTACACTGTTCCATAAAAACTGATTTTAGAATGTTTTAGAATGATGTAACCATCTCAAGCTGAGTACCATCAGAAGTATTAATCATAAAGTCATTAAGTGATAATCTGGAGCGTGTAAAAATCATGTATTTAGTTTTTTTTGTGTGTTTAACGCTAATTTTAGATTATCAAGAGAGGTCTGGAATGAATTCTGTATTCTGTAAAGAGTATATTGCCACTTTTAAAGATGGTGCCATTGTATAGATGATAGTATAATCTACATAAAAGTGTACATCTGCTGGCTCTAATCCTACACCACGTTCGTTTATATAAATAGAAGAAAAAAATTGATCCTTGAGGAACACCTGTCTTCACTATTAAAGGAGTATAAATGTAATTATCTATAGACACACACTGTATACTTCCAGTCAAATAATTTGAAAACCACTTCAACACTGTATTACTAAAACCTACACATTTAAGCCTTTGCAAAAGAAGATCATGATCCACAGAATCAAATGCTTTGGATAAATCAATAAAAAGTGCAACACATGATTTTTTTTTATCATCCAATGAAGTAATAATGTCATTAGTGACAGACATTGTAGCAGTTATAGTACTATGTCCTTGTCTAAAACCTGATTGAGCTTGACTTAAGATATTATTTGCCGACAAATAGTGCTTTAATTATTCAACAGAGTGGAATCTCCGCCTTTCAATAATGGACGAATTTCTGCTGACTTCCAGGAGCTTGGTATCAGACCCCTACTTAGACTTAGATTAAAAAGAGAAGCAATAGGTCTGGCTATCAGGTCTGCAGATATGTTTAAAAAGTAAGGCTCTATTTGATCAGGGCCAGCAAACATTTTGCAATCAAGACTTAGCAGAGCTTTACGAACCTGAGATGGAGAAATGGGAAGAAAATTAAAATGGTTCCCTTTCAAAGGAACTCGCGCTGCATCGAAATGACGCTGTGGGAACGTTCTGCGTGATTGCGTCATGAAGCAAGTATGAAATCCGTCCAATGGTGAGATGAGACATCAGAGGCGGGTGACGTCACGAACCAGCAAACTATAAAGCCAGCCAAAAACAGTGCAGCACTAGCTTCTGTGCCTTCAGCAAGCGCTCTGTGTAAATCGTGTCTGTCTTTTCTACCAAAGTAATATTATGGCGAGCAAACAACTTCAGTTTAGACCGTGTGTTCATAGGGATGAACGAGCTACCCTCGGTTCATTACGGGTGGGGACACAGACGATCTGTGTTGTTTGTCTGGGAGCGGAGCATGCACAGTCAGCATTTGAGGGTGCTGGCTGTGCACACTGTGAGCAGCTTCCACTGCGAATGCTCCACTTTCACCTGACACTCTTTGAGGAGAGTGCTCAGGCCAGCGTTGCTCAGGGCTGTTGCCGAGGCACAGCGGCGATCTAGATCTTGGGGATCGCAAATGATCTATCAGAGGGGTTTGAGACAGGCGCAGCCCTATGTCGGCCTTCACCTGATAGATCCAGTGCCTTTTCCCAGTTTCCGGAAGCACGCGCTGCGGTTCCTTCCGCACTGGGTGAGGCACCGGTGCTCCTTATATCCAACTCTGAGGTGTTTGATGTAGAAAGCATCGATGCTGGAGAAGTTGAGGACTCGCCATCCCATTCTCCAGCATATGAGGAACTGGTAGAGGTTGTGTCTTGCGCTGTTGCCAGATTAAACATTGACTGGCCAGGTGAGAAGCAGGATGTTCATCCTAAGAGTAAACTGGATGAATGTTTCCTGCCCTCACAAGGCACAACCTCCGCGTCTGGGCCTACCATTTTTTCCTGATCTCCACACTGAGGTGTCGAGATTGTGAAAGAAACCGGTCTCCTATAGAGTACTCAGTGCACAACCATCAGACTAATCCTGGCCAAAGAGAACATGGTTATGGGACGATGCCTAAGGTGGAACAGACGCTTGCGAGCTATCTCTCCCCTCAGTCGGCATCGTCCCTAAAGGCCCCGATGCTGCCCACCAAGTCAGTAAGAACTACATCAGCTTTGGTGGGCAAAGCCTATGCAGCGTCTGGTCAGGCTGCAGCGTGTCTTCACACTATGGGCTGCAAGCCTATCAGGCGAATGTATTAGGCAACCTGAATGAGGACGGGGGAATTGGGCCTGATGCAGTAGCAGAGCTGCGTCGGTCCACAGATCTTTCTCTCCGGGCCACCAAGGAGACGGCCAGATACATTGGCCATGCTATGGCAGACATGGTGGCCACGGAAAGGCACTTATGGTTAAATTTAAGTACCATAAAGGACAAAGATAAGAGCTTCCTTATGGACGCCCCGCTATCACCCCTTGGCCTCTTTGGCGACGCTGCCAATACAGTTGTCGAGAGGTTTCAGGAGGCTAACAAGCAAGCTGCAGCGTTCCAGAAGCTCCTCCCCCATCAAATCCAGGTCTCTGGGGCTGCTTAGCGAGAGCAGCCCCAATCTTCCAAAACCAGTTCCTCATACTGGACGGTACAAAAACAGAGCGTCTCTTCCCGGGCTCCCCTACAGAAAGAAGGGGGACCAGGGAGGCGCTCTCAGCCGCAACCTTCGAGGGGTAAGCCGGATCTGAGGACCGTTCTTATCGCCAAGAAGGCTACGGTGTCCCCTAGAAGGATCGCTCAAAGTGTCAGACCTCTGAGGGTAGTCCCCTCCGAAGGGAAATGGCCAACACCTCAGTATACGGTGCCCATTTCTCTTCGGTGCCCTCAGGGAACTATTCTGCCATCCCTGCCACCTCGTGTGCTTCAGGGCACAGCGGTCTCCAGCGAGCATTTATCTCAGTTTCCGCCCAGAAACGTAACAGCATTGGGATGCTAACTCCCTCTGAGGAGGGTTTTAGAGCGGCCAGTTTGATTGTTACTTGCTGGTGTGCTGCTTCAGGGCATCGAATTGGCTGCTTGAAAAACACCAGAGGCCAGTCTCGAGAGGCTGGTTCCCTTAGTAGATTTTCTGGCAGCGTGGAAGCTACTGCCAAACATATCTCAGTAGGTCCTGTGTACAGGGTTGAAAAGGATTATACTATTCAGTTCGGGTCTCGCCCGCCCAGATTTATAGGGGTCCTACCCAGAGTGGTGGATACGTACTTCCACGTATCCATCCTTCCACAACACAGGAAGTTCCTGAGGTTCGTTTTCGGGGTGAACCCTACCAATATCGGGTTCATCCATTCGGCCTAGCTTTATCACCTCGCACTTTCACCAAATGTGTGGATGCAGCACTAGCACCTCTGCGTCTGCAGGGCATCCGAATTCTGAACTACATCGACAATTGATTGATTTTAGCTCAGTCGCATCAGTTAGCGGTTCAACATTGAGATGTTTTTCTCGCACATATGGGAAAGTTGGGCTTGAGGTTAAACATCAAAAAGAGTGTGTTCCAGTTCAGAGGACCACTTTTCTAGGCGTGGTATGGGATTCGACCACAATGCAAGCACCAGTGCAAGCACGATTGTCTCCTGCACGCATAGAGTCAATCCCCTGTCGGTGTCCCCTTCGTGCTTGGATTTTGGAACGCCGTTCCTTCACCCTAGACAATGGTATATTCCTAAGGTCCCCACTAATGTGGCTAGATCTATTATACTACAAGCCTTCTGTCCTCCTCCATTTCAAGATGCAGACCAGGAAAGAAACAATCTGCTTTGTCCAGTTAGGGCATTGGATGCCTATGTCCACAGAGCTGCCCTGTGACTTAGGTCTGAACAGCTGTTTGTGTGTTTTGGACCCCCAACAAGGGGTCCCCAGCATCTAAGCAGAGGATGAGCAAGTGGCTAGTCGAGGCTATCTCTCTCGCTTATGAGTTGGCCAGATTGCCTACCCCTATGGCAGTCCGGGCCCACTCTACTAGGAGTATGGCTGCCTCTAAGGCTCTAGTGTCAGGAGTTTCACTTCAGGATGTTTGTGATGCGGCAGGATGGTCCTCACCGCAAACATTTGTGATGTTTTACGACCTGGACTTGGGCTCTCCACCTGGGGCTCGAGTACTATCGTCTTAAGTGTTTTCTTCATGATTTCACACGGAACAGACACTGGTCATTATGGCGCCGTGGGTATAGATGTTCCCACAGCGTCATTTAGGCGCAGTGCGAGTTCCCTTGAAAGGGAACGCCTCGGTTACGACTGTAATCTTGGTTCCCTGAAGAGGGAACAAGACACTGCGTCACTTAGTGTAAAGAGAATCTAGTTGTTATTTACACTGTGTAAATAGCATCTATCGCTATTTGCACTTAGTGTAAATAACAATTATCGCTAAGAAAATATGCTATTTTCACTTAGTGTAAATAGAATCTAGTTGCTATTTTGCAGGTTTCTATCACCGTTGGCTTTTAAATGTGAGGTGCCATGCTCAATGCAGTCTACTGCTATTGAATACTTTACAGTTTTCTGTTTTTGGTTGCGATCACGCCACATCTAGTTCCAAAGTTCATTTAATGTTATTTCACCAGTCTTTAAATAAAATGAATAAACTAATATGGACTTTAACAAGTTTTTAGATTAAGGGCCAGGGTAACCTAACCCAAAACTGATAGCTAAGATTTGACTTCAAGTCAGGGTTGTTAACAACAATTATTATTTGTATAAAAATTTACAATACTATTGAATATGTTTGCTGTAAATTACCTCCATAGATTGATGCTTTAGCGTTATTTTATATGATAGAATAAAAAAAAGACCTTTTTGAATATAAAAGACAAATGATCAGCATGATTTCACTGTGGACATTGGATGAAGAAAGACATGATGGCAGGCCAGGGTAACCTAACCTCTACTGATATTTATGTTCAAATAAGTTGACAGAAGTCTTGTCTTGTGTACAATTTGATACTCTCTTAAAGACATCTGTTAATAATTAATTTAAGAATTAATACTTGGTCAGCAATAAACTACTATAAAAGGTCTGTTTCTCTGAGGAGCTCTTCACAAACCATCAGACATGAGAGCTGTTGTGCTTGCCCTGACTGTAGCCCTTGTGGGTAAGTCAAAATATATTTATATATTTTTCTTCTTCTCTCTCTTTTTAGCTCTTTGGAAAAACTTGTTTAGAAAATTGGAAATTTCACAGAATATGTTTTCTGTTTCTTTCAGCGAGTCAACAGATCAACCTTGGTAAGTAATATGATTTGGCAAATGAGTTTTAAGTGGTAATTTAGATTGCATAAAAGTAAAAGTATTGACCATAAGAACTGACTCAAATAAAAAATACTTTACACTTTTCAGTTCCTGAGTTTGCCCTTGATAAGACCTATGTGTACAAGTATGAGGCTCTGCTCTTGGGTGGTCTTCCTCAAGAAGGTCTGGCTAGAGCAGGTATTAAAGTCAGCAGCAAGGTTCACCTCAGTGCTGTGACAGAAAACACCTTCCTGATGAAGGTAATGACCATTAAGAACTGTAAACATTGTAGGTGTTCAACACTGAGAGAAAAAAATGTGTGAGCAAGCACAGGCTGTTGAAAGCAACAATTCTTCCATTTAAAGTTAAAATGTTCCCTTACAGCTCATGGATCCTCTACTCCACGAGTATGCTGGCATTTGGCCCAAGGATCCATTTGTTCCTGCCACTAAGCTCACCTCAGCTCTGGCTGCTCAGCTTCAGATTCCCATCAAGTTTGAGTATGCTAATGGTGTGGTTGGAAAGGTATTCGCCCCTGCAGGAGTCTCCCCTACTGTACTGAACCTGCACAGAGGAATACTCAACATCCTTCAGCTCAACCTCAAGAAGACCCAGAACATCTATGAACTGCAAGAGGTAAAAAAAGGGATCCTAGTATGTTTTTTTTTTTTTTTAAATCTATTTTGAGTTTTGCAATCTATTTTTTTATTTGTCCTTCAAGGCTGGAGCTCAGGGAGTGTGCAGGACCCACTATGTCATCAGTGAGGATCCAAAGGCCAGCCACATTATTGTCACCAAGTCTAAGGATCTGAGCCACTGCCAGGAGAGAATCATGAAGGACGTCGGCTTGGCATACACTGAGAAGTGTGCTGAATGCACAAAGGTAATGAAAAAGACTGGGAAGAATTTCGATATTTTGGATATAATGAAAATGCCAAGAGTCAAATGGTCATAGACCTTTATCTCAACAGAGGGTCAAGAGTCTGGTTGAAACTGCATCTTACAACTACATAATGAAACCAGCTGCTGCCGGTGTATTGATCGCTGAAGCAACAGTTGAGGAAGTGCATCAGTTTTCACCCTTCAATGAGATTCATGGTGCTGCCCAGATGGAAGCAAAGTATGATTGATCCTCTATGAGATTTCTCTTAGAAATATAAAATAATATTCCTAAGATTTTTCATTAACTTTAAGGTTAAGTTGAAACTTCAGAAATAATTATTTCTTTCAGACAATCCTTGACTTTTGTTGAGATTGAGAAGACCCCTGTTGCTCCAATCAAAGCTGATTACTTGGCCCGTGGATCCCTGCAGTATGAGTTTGCAACTGAGATTCTTCAGACCCCCATTCAACTCTTGAAGATCAGTGATGCACCAGCCCAGGTATAATTCATTACCAAAAATATTTAACAATCACCAAGTCAAAACCCTTGTTCTATGATGAAGATGTCAACTGAGCATTGCCTTTTTCAAGATTATCGAGGTCCTAAAGCACTTGGTTGCAAACAATGTGGCCATGGTCCATGATGATGCTCCACTTAAGTTTGTTCAGCTCATCCAGCTCCTGCGTGTTGCCACCTTGGAGAATATTGAGGCTATCTGGGCTCAGTTCAAGGACAAACCAGTTTACAGGTACAATTTGTGAGAAATAAGTTAATAGGAATATAGTTAAAGGGCAATTTTTTATTATGAATATATTTTAAACAATGAATCTGTTAGGCGCTGGTTTCTGGATGCTCTTCCTGCTGTTGGCACACCAGTTATTGTAAAATTCCTCAAGGAGAAGTTCCTGGCTGGTGAACTTACCATTCCTGAGTTCATTCAGGCTCTTGTGGTTGCTCTGCAAATGGTCACTGCTGATTTGGACACCATCCAGTTGACAGCTGTGGGTAGATCTTACTATACTCAAAGTGCTGTTCTTTAAATCTTACCTGAATTAAATTAATAATTTAATCTGTATTATGAAATTATCTGTATTTTGCTGAACAGAGTTTGGCTATGCATGAGAAAATAGCCACAATCCCAGCTCTGCGTGAAGTCGTCATGCTTGGATATGGTTCCATGATTGCCAAACACTGCGTTGCAGTTCCTACTTGCCATGCCGAGCTCCTCAAGGTAAACACCTCAAGCCCTCCAAAACTTCTGTCAGGGACTTTAATATTTGTCTAACTGTATGTGCCTCAAATTCTTCAGCCCATTCATGAGATTGCTGCAGCAGCCATTTCCAAGAATGACATTCCTGAAATCACTTTGGTTCTGAAAGTTCTGGGCAATGCTGGTCACCCTGCTAGTCTTAAACCCATCATGAAGCTCCTACCTGGACTGAGAACTGCAGCTACTTCTCTGCCTCTTAGGGTCCAGGTTGATGCCATCTTGGCCCTGAGGAACATTGCCAAGAAAGAGCCCAAACTGGTAAAAACTGGTACTTTTAAAAATGATTACACACATTTTCTTTTAATAATAACTAATCTTGTTCCCTGCCTTAGGTTCAGCCAGTGGCCCTGCAGCTTGTATTGGACAGGGCTCTCCACCCTGAAGTGCGTATGGTTGCTTGTATTGTGTTGTTTGAGGCCAAGCCCTCAGTGGCTCTTGTCTCCAGTCTTGCTGGTGCTTTGAAGACTGAGACTAACATGCATGTCGCAAGCTTTGCTTATTCCCACTTAAAGTCCTTGACCAGAGTCACTGCTCCTGATATGGCATCTGTGTAAGAAAACAAATATTTTTTTTCATATATTTTTCATCACATCATTTGAGCACAAGCCAGAGGTAAACCTGATTGTCTATTTCAGTGCGGGTGCCGCTAATGTTGCCATCAAGCTCATGAGCCGCAAGCTAGACAGGCTTAGCTTCCGTTTCAGCAGAGCCCTTCAGCTGGACTTCTATCATAGTGAGTCTTACTAGATTTATAAGAAAGCTAAAAAAAACTTGTGTCTTGAGTGTTTCTTAAAATGTGTTCAAATTTCTTCTGACATAAAAGATTACATTCATTGTATTCTTACCTCTGTCCCTGTGCAGCTCCTCTTATGATTGGAGCTGCTGGTAGTGCCTACATGATCAATGATGCCGCCACCATCCTGCCCAGAGCTGTTGTAGCTAAAGCCCGTGCTTACCTGGCTGGAGCTGCTGCTGATGTTCTTGAGGTGGGCCAATTAAGACTCTTTTCGTTGTGTTTTAATCTAATTTATGGTTTTAAAATGTTTTTAGTCTTCACTCAGTTGATTCTCTCAAACAGATCGGTGTGAGAACTGAAGGAATCCAGGAGGCTCTTCTGCAATCTCCTGCTGCAGATGAAAGTGTTGACCGTATCACAAAGATCAAGCGCACACTGAGAGCCGTAAGTCCAGTGTATTGTATAATTTTGTACTTTTATGTAATATTTTAAGCGACAGGCAAAATGTATATAACTTATCTGTTTTAACCCTTTAAGCTCGCAAACTGGAAGGCCTTGCCAACCAATCAGCCATTGGCTTCAGCCTATGTTAAATTACTTGGTCAAGAAGTGGCTTATTTCAATATTGACAAGACCATCATTGAAGAAGCAATACCGGTATTGTGTTGTAGTTTATGTCTCCTCTCTCATTACCATAATTTTTGAGATCTGTCTCACAAATAATTCTCACAATTAGAATTAAGTTTCTCATAAACATTATTCTCAGATTGTCACTGGACCCAAACCACGTGAACTGTTGAAGGCTGCCCTTAAAGCTTTGCAGGAAGGAATTGCCATTCAGTATGCCAAACCCATGCTTGCATCTGAAGTGCGTCGTATCTTGCCAACAGCAGTTGGTGTGCCTATGGAGCTCAGTTTGTACACTGCTGCTGTCGCTGTTGCAAGTCTCAGTGGTACGTTTTTTTCTTAGAATTTTTCATCCTTTCCTTGGACATGAGTGTGTCACTTCAAAGTCTGATGTTGCTCTGTTCATCCGTCTAGTTCAGGCCACCATTACACCTCCTCTCCCAGAGGCCATTGAGACTATGACTCTTGAGCAGCTCAAGAAGACTGATGTTCAACTCCAAGCTGAAGCTAGACCAAGGTACACTTTTCATAAAGATGAGATATAAAACACACAACACAGTTTTACAAACAATCTTCCTTATTCTTCTTTCAGTGTTGCTCTCCAGACGTTTGCTGTGATGGGAGTGAACACTGCCTTCATCCAAGCTGCTGTTATGGCAAGAGGAAAGATCCGTACTATTGCCCCTGGAAAAGTGGCTGCAAGAGCAGACATTCTCAAGGGCAACTACAAGGTGGAGGCTCTGCCTGTTGAGCTTCCTGAACATATTGCTGCTATGAGGTAATGAAATCTTAGTCAGACCAGTGTGGCAAACATTTTGAAACAAATTTAATAAACAATTAAAAAGGTTTCTGAAAGTGAAATGTGACCCACCTTTTTCTTGTTCCTACAGCTTTGAGACTGTTGCTGTGGTCAGAAACATTGAAGAGCCCACCGCTGAGAGGATTGTGCCCTTAGTACCTGAGGTGGCCATGCAAAATGCTGATTATTTGGTAAATTTTGAACACACATGATGGATGTGTTAGTGTGCTGAGCATTAATTTGCTTCAAGTTTTAAAATAGCAAGGCTTGTTATAATATCTAATTATTCTTTTCAGTTCTCTGAAATGCCAGATGAGACTCTTGTGAAATCTGCTGCTCCATTTCAAAAGACTCTCTGTCTTGCTGTCCCATACATTGAAATCAAGGGGTGCATTGAGGTGCACTCTCACAATGCTGCTTTTATCAGAAATACTCCTCTCTTCTACATTATTGGACAGCACTCAGCCCGTGCTGCACTGGCAAGAGGTATTATTTCAGAGAAGATTACATTGATTAAACTCAAATATTTTCAGACAAAATAATAATTGTCCTTTTGGCTGTAGCTGAAGGTCCTGCAGTTGAAAGACTGGAGCTTGAAGTCCAAGTTGGTCCTAGAGCTGCTGAGAGGCTCCTTAAGCAAATCAACCTCATTGATGAGGAGACTCCAGAAGGAAAGGCCTTCCTGTTGAAACTGAGGGAAATCCTGGAGACTGAAGATAAAAATAGGCTCGTCTCTTCTGAAAGCAGCAGCAGCAGCCGCATCATCAGCAGTTCAAGCTCCTCCATGTCCAGCTCTCGTGTGACTGAGGTGAGGATATGTCGAATGTACCGTGTTGGTTAGGTAGCCAATATTTGTGTCATAAATATTCATTTACACTTAGTCATTTTATATGTATTTTCAGACTGCCACCATCATGGAACCTTTCAGAAAGTTCCACAAAGATCGGGTAACTATACTAAAAATAATTTTGTTAAAAATCTTGTTTCTTTAGATCATCAGTTATCATGTCTATAATGTTTTTTGCTTGCAGTACTTGGCACCCCATGGCGCCTCAAAGGCAGGAAGCAGTGGAAGCGCTGCCTCTAGCTTTGAGGCTATCCAGAAACAGGTGAATCAATTAGTGTCATTTGTTTGTTCATAATAACATAAAATCCAAAGGTGAAATTTGGCACTAATATCTGATTGAATATATTATGGTTTATGGTTTCAGGCTAAGTTCCTCGGAAATGCTAGTCCACCTGTTTTTGCTGTCATTGCCCGTGCTGTGAGAGTTGACCACAAGCTGCTGGGCTACCAACTTGCTGCTTACTTTGACAAGCCAACCGCAAGAGTGCAGCTCGTCATTTCCTCCATCGCTGAAAATGACAACCTGAAGATCTGTGCTGATGGTGCCCTGCTGAGCAAGCACAAAGTCACTGTAAGACTGAAACTATTATCGAAATGATTTTCTCAAGTGAAATAATTGACATTAATACCATCCTTTGAACCCAAATGTCCTTTTTCAGGCCAAGGTTGCTTGGGGTCAAGAATGCCAACAGTATGCAGTCATTGCTAAAGCTGAAGCCGGTGTCCTGGGCGAATTCCCTGCTGCACGTCTAGAGCTGGAATGGGAGAGGCTGCCAGTTATTGTCGCCACCTACGCCAAAAAGTAATGTTCAGCAACACTGAATGACAAATGTATAGAGTAGAAAATGGCACTCGTTTAACCTGCTCTTCTTTGTGCATCCCTTCACAATTAGGTTGTCTAAGCACATCCCTATGGCGGCTCTCCAGACGGGCTTTAGACTTGAAAGAGCAACGAACAGTGAAAAAGAGATTGATCTGACTGCGGCCTTGCCAACTCAGAGATCCTTGAATGTCATTGCTAGGATTCCTGAGGTGAAATAATTTTCCATTAAATTATGAATCACACAGAGATATTATAAGATAATACAACTAATTATTTTTGTTCCTGCTGCTCTAGATGACACTGTCAAGGATGGATATTCCTCTTCCTGTCGCTGTTCCCATCAATCCAGACGGAACTCTTTCTATTCAAATCGATGAGGACATTCTCTCCTGGATCCAGAAACATATCAAGGAAGAATAAGAAATTAACTACATTTTACATTTTCAGAAGATAATGTGAGCTGTATTTATGTAGAATGTATTGTTCTTTGACAGTTTAATTTAATACATAAGCAATGTTGTGATGTATGTAATGTAATTCAGTCTAATGCTAATAAATACCCTGCAAGTGTTAGAATTGTGTGAACTTCTTTCATTTTACAATAACACTCATTAACCCTTAAATGCCTACCACGGGTCTTTATTGACCCAGGACATCATTCACTACCCTTCTCCTCATTCATTTTTTTTAAGTTAGACTTCAACCTTTTTAGTATTACTCAATTGATTCGTTATAAACAATATAACAAAAAAAAAATCATAAAATTATAAAAGAATTTTCCCATTCATTTTTTGTAAAAATTGTATAGGGCCGCTAATGACTCGAGGTGTGTATCAGTGAACGTATATATTTTTTTCCTGCACAGTAATAATTGAATCTTTGATGACGGAATAAGTGCAGATCACCTTTATTCCACAAGGTGGCAATGTCTGATACACAATGATGAAGTGACGTTTCATTCAGACAGAAAACGAAAGAATAGTAAGTATCATCAGCAAAACTTGAAATGGCTCAGCGATTTACTGCAGAGCAAGAACTGAACGCAATCAAATATTAGTGTCACTGCCACTTGATGGATCTGCTGATCTGGTCAGCGATCAAAATATTGATTTTGAAGATGTAGAAAATTATAGATTTGAGAATATGTTTGAGATCGCAAATGGGCTCATATTCGCAATCTCAAACATGTTCACAAAACTGTCATTTTCAACATCTTCAAAATCAATATTTCATTTGCTGAATGTACTGGGAAATGAGCTCTGATGAGGACAGTGATGATGGTATAAAACATCTGCTCAAACTGAACCCTTCCAAGCTCCAATTTATAAAAGATATTCACAATGAAAGGGGACCCAAGTTCAAGTTCTGACTTGTGGTCTTTTCTGATCCTATCGCTCTTACTCTCCCATTTCGCTTCCTTTGCACTTTCTATATACACTCACCTAAAGGATTATTAGGAACACCATACTTATACTGTGTTTGACCCCCTTTCGCCTTTAGAACTGCCTTAATTCTACGTGGCATTGATTCAACAAGGTGCTGAAAGCATTCTTTAGAAATGTTGGCCCATATTGATAGGATAGCATCTTGCAGTTGATGGAGATTTGTGGGATGCACATCCAGGGCACGAAGCTCCCGTTCCACCACATCCCAAAGATGCTCTATTGGGTTGAGATCTGGTGACTGTGGGGGCCATTTTAGTACAGTGAACTCATTGTCATGTTCAAGAAACCAATTTGAAATGATTCGAGCTTTGTGACATGGTGCATTATCCTGCTGGAAGTAGCCATCAGAGGATGGGTACATGGTGGTCATAAAGGGATGGACATGGTCAGAAACAATGCTCAGGTAGGCTGTGGCATTTAAACGATGCCCAATTGGCACTAAGGGGCCTAAAGTGTGCCAAGAAAACATCCCCCAGACCATTACACCACCACCACCAGCCTGCACAGTGGTAACAAGGCATGATGGATCCATGTTCTCATTCTGTTTACGCCAAATTCTGACTCTACATCTGAATGTCTCAACAGAAATCGAGACTCATCAGACCAGGCAACATTTTTCCAGTCTTCAACTGTCCAATTTTGGTGAGCTTGTGCAAATTGTAGCCTCTTTTTCCTATTTGTAGTGGAGATGAGTGGTACCCGGTGGGGTCTTCTGCTGTTGTAGCCCATCCGCCTCAAGGTTGTGCGTGTTGTGGCTTCACAAATGCTTTGCTGCATACCTCGGTTGTAACGAGTGTTTATTTCAGTCAAAGTTGCTCTTCTATCAGCTTGAATCAGTCGGCCCATTCTCCTCTGACCGCTAGCATCAACAAGGCATTTTCGCCCACAGGACTGCCGCATACTGGATGTTTTTCCCTTTTCACACCATTCTTTGTAAACTCTAGAAATGGTTGTGCGGGAAAATCCCAGTAACTGAGCAGATTATGAAATACTCAGACCGGCCCGTCTGGCACCAACAACCATGCCACGCTCAAAATTGCTTAAATCACCTTTCTTTCCCATTCTGACATTCAGTTTGGAGTTCAGGAGATTGTCTTGACCAGGACCACACCCCTAAATGCATTGAAGCAACTGCCATGTGATTGGTTGATTAGATAATTGCATTAATGAGAAATTGAACAGGTGTTCCTAATAATCCTTTAGGTGAGTGTAGTCCCATTAAAAAAAAACTAAAAATAAATCTAAAATAGATACAGGTATTTTTTATTATCATGTCATTGTGCTTTATATATTTATTTTACTTTATTTTTAGCTTATAAATGTACTATCATACACAGATGATCTAGTCCAAAATAGTCCAAAACACTTGTCAATATAGTAAAGTGACAGACTAGTCACATATCGCAATCATATGACATTTGCAAATGACTAGAGTGCCCCATTGCATCGACAGTAACATCTAAGTACTCATCTGTGTACAAATTCATTCTTCACTACTTCTTTGTGGGGAAACAAAATGTCCCTGTCCTTCATTTGTTTTGAGATTCTTCAATAATTTGAATTTCATCAATATTTTTTAACCAAATTTAAAGTTATCTCCACCTTCACTCTTCCTTCATGTGATATAAGACAAATTACAAATAAAAGTTTCCAATTGGAAAACTGCAAGTGAATTCAATTAAAGTCGAACAAAAATTGACAGAAAGTCAGGATTTAAATTTACCATTTTAAATTTTAAAAGTTGTTCTGTAAATATGTTTACATTTTTACTGTTTATTTTTACAAGTTGTTCTGTAAATATTTAAATTTTTACTGTTTATTTTTTTTTTTTACACTGTAGCCAATATGTGTGGCCTTCAAACCAAAAAGGTTGAGAGCCACTGCACAAGGGGCCATCTACTAACAATAGTTTGTAAATAACGTTGCACTTAATTTGCTTGCATAGTTCAGTTTCATTTTAGAGAGCTGATGTCAGTGTGCATTATTAAATCCCCATAAGCAGCACTGATTTCATCCAAAAAGGCAGTAAACTTCCTGTGATTAAGCGCCCTATTTCCACCTCAAATAAGATTAGTGACCTTCATCACTACATTCATGACATGGCTGAAGTCCAAAATCTTCGCACACAGGGCCTCCTGGAACAGAGAAAATTGGTGATACTAATCACGTCACATAACATTTCATTTTGTTACCATGAAATAAAACATAAGCCTACTAACCTGATGTATTATGCAGTGCAGTGCTGGACAGTTGACACCACTCTTCTGAAGAAGCCCAGTGAATCCAGATTTTGTTCCTTGCACTGCGGGTGCTCCATCAGTAACAACAGCAGATAGGTTAGTAAGGCTCAACAGTGTAGCAACTGGACCGATCAAACACACAATCTTTACAATTTAATCTCATTAAGGACCCAGACAGGCTCCGTGATGGCTAGTTGCCCCATTGTGAATTCGCACTCTGACGCATTGTGAATTCGCACACCGCCGCGCCGGCCAGCCAGCCCCACACACATCAAACCATGTGGACCTTCTTCGACCATCACAGAGTCTCTGCAAGTTCTCCTTCGTTCCTTCTTTCAACACGGAAGGACTCGACTGCAACTGCAAAACCATCGGACCGAACTATCAAGACTTTCTCCTGCGACTGTATATATGGACGCCTTTCAAGGCAAATGCAAGTAACGTACGATATTACAAATTCGCTGTGTAGTTAGTTAAAGCTGTAAACCCCTTTGTTCAAACAAAGGCGCTTGTTGTCTTAACTGGTGGTTCTCTCAGGTTTTAGACTCTTTTCATTGCTTCATTCCTCTGTTCTGATCTGGTTTTCCATCACTTCCACTTTCCATTCTACCCCCATGTTTGTATGATTTTGTGTTGTGCGTTTAGGTTAGTTATGTGTTCGTGTTTTAGTTAAATAAACTCTTGTGCACATTCGTACAAGCTGATTCTGGTCTGCTTAGAAATAAATTGTCACTTTAACGAATCGATCATAGCTACGAGCTAAGAAAGAGTTATTTTTCTGTGGCCACAGAAAATATCCTTTCTGAAGAGTTGATAGACAATCAGTACTGAATGTTCGCTGGACGAACAGATTATTTTATTGTAATATTAATTCAGTTACATTAAGTTAATTCGGTTAACTGATCCAAATATTTATAATTAATAACAGTAACGAGTTATGATTAATTATTAATATTTCCCCTTTGAGCTAATTTGTTACAACAGCTTTTAAAAAATATCTTCTCCCTTTGTGGTGCCATGTAATGAAACCAACTTTAACAGCTCCTCTTGATAATTAAAGTTCTCTGTGATCATTCTTGTTTGGCGGGACCACGATACAGATTCAAAGTTCTTTGCCATCTTCTTGTCTCCAAATGCTTTAGCCATCTCAATCGTGCACTGCTTTACAAATTCGCCCTCTTATTTTATTTATTTATTTATTTAACCAGGAAGGTCCCGTTGAGATACAATATCTCTTCTACCAGGGAGTCCTGTTCAAGATGAGCAGCACAAGACATAAATTCCCCAAAAAAAGAACATGACACCACACAATAAACAAACACAAAACATCCATATCTTAAAAACAAACAAAAAAACCAATAGAAAACCTAATCAGCTATTAAAACATTTACACTGTTCCATAAAAACTGATTTTAGATTGTTTTAGAATGATGTAACCATCTCAAGCTGAGTACCATCAGAAGTATTAATCATAAAGTCATTAAGTGATAATCTGGAGCGTGTAAAAATCATGTATTTAGTTTTTTTTGTGTTTAACACTAATTTTAGATTATCAAGAGAGGTCTGAAATGAATTAAAAGCATTCTGTAAAGAGTACATTGCCACTTTTAAAGATGGTGCCATTGTATAGATGATAGTATAATCTACATAAAAGTGTACATTTGCTGGATCTAATCCTACACCACGTTCATTTATATAAATAAAAAATAAAATTGGTCACAAAATTGATCCTTGAGGAACACCTGTCTTCACTATTAAAGGAGTATAAATGTAATTATCTATAGACACACACTGTATACTTCCAGTCAAATAATTTGAAAACTACTTCAACACTGTATTACTAAAACCTACAAATTTAAGCCTTTGCAAAAGAAGATCATGATCCACAGAATCAAATGCTTTGGATAAATCAATAAAAAGTGCAACACATTATTTTTTTATCATCCAATGAAGTAATAATGTCATTAGTGACAGACATTGCAGCAGTTATAGTACTATGTCCTTGTCTAAAACCTGATTGAGTTTGACTTAAGATATTATTTGCCGACAAATAGTGCTTTAATTATCCAACAGAGTGGAATCTCCGCCTTTCAATAATGGACGAATTTCTGCTGACTTCCAGGAGCTTGGTATCAGACCCCTACTTAGACTTAGATTAAAAAGAGAAGCAATAGGTCTGGCTATCAGGTCTGCAGATATGTTTAAAAAGTAAGGCTCTATTTGATCAGGGCCAGCAGACTTTTTGCAATCAAGACTTATCAGAGCTTTACGAACCTGAGATGGAGAAATGGGAAGAAAATTAAAATGGTTCCCTTTCAAAGGAACTCGCGCTGCATCGAAATGACGCTGTGGGAACGTTCTGCGTGATTGCGTCATGAAGCAAGTATGAAATCCGTCCAATGGTGAGATGAGACATCAGAGGCGGGTGACGTCACGAACCAGCAAACTATAAAGCCAGCCAAAAACAGTGCAGCGCTAGCTTCTGTGCCTTCAGCAAGCGCTCTGTGTAAATCGTGTCTGTCTTTTCTAGCAAATTAAAGTAATATTATGGCGAGCAAACAACTTCAGTTTAGACCGTGTATTCATCTCTACCCTCGGTTCATTACGGGTGGGGACACAGACGATCTGTGTTGTTTGTCTGGGAGCGGAGCATGCACAGTCAGCATTCGAGGGTGCTGGCTGTGCACACTGTGAGCAGCTTCCACTGAGAATGCTCCACTTTCGCCTGACACTCTTCGAGGAGAGTGCTCAGGCCAGCGTTCCACAGGGCTGTTGCTGAGGCACAGCGGCGATCTAGATCTTGGGGATTGCAAAAAGATCTATCAGAGGGGTTTGAGACAGGCGCAGCCCTATCTCGGCATTCACCTGATAGATCCAGTGCCTTTTCCCAGTGTCCGGAAACACGCGCTGCGGTTCCTTCCGCACTGGGTGAGGCACCGGTGCTCCATATATCCAGCTCTGAGGTGTTTGATGTAGAAAGCATCGATGCTGGAGAAGTTGAGGACTCGCCATCCCATTCTCCAGCATATGAGGAACTGGTAGAGGTTGTGTCTTGCACTGTTGCCAGATTAAACATTGACTGGTCAGCTGAGAAGCAGGATGTTCATCCTAAGAGTAAACTGGATGAATGTTTCCTGCCCTCACGAGCACAACCTCCGCGTCTGGGCCTACCATTTTTTCCTGATCTCCACACTGAGGTGTCGAGATTGTGAAAGAAACCGGTCTCCTATAGAGTACTCAGTGCACAACCATCAGACTAATCCTCTATAGTTGGCCAAAGAGAACATGGTTATGGGGCGATGCCTAAGGTGGAACAGACGCTTGCGTGCTATCTCTCCCCTCAGTCGGCATCGTCCCTAAAGGCCCCGATGCTTCCCACCAAGTCAGTAAGAACTACATCAGCTTTGGTGGGCAAAGCCTATGCAGCGTCTGGTCAGGCTGCAGCGTGTCTTCACACTATGGGCTGCAAGCCTATCAGGTGAATGTATTAGGCGACCTGAATGAGAACGGGGGAATTGGGCCTGACGCAGTAGCAGAGCTGCGTCGGTCCACAGATCTTTCTCTCCGGGCCACCAAGGAGACGGCCAGATACATTGGCCGTGCTATGGCAGACATGGCCACGGAAAGGCACTTATGGTTAAATTTAAGTACCATAAAGGACAAAGATAAGAGCTTCCTTATGGACGCCCCGCTATCACCCCCTGGCCTCTTTGGCGACGCTGTCAATACAGTCGTCGAGAAGTTTCAGGAGGCTAACAAGCAAGCTGCAGCATTCCAGAAGCTCCTCTTCTTAGCGGGAGCAGCCCCAATCTTCCAAAACCAGTTCCTCGTACCGGACGGTACAAAAACAGAGTGTCTCAACCCGGGCTCCCCCACAGAAAGAAGGGAGACCAGGGAGGCGCTCTCAGCCGCAGCCTTCGAGGGGTAAGCCGGATCTGAGGACCGTTCTTATCGCCAAGAAGGCTACGGTGTCGCCAAGAAGGATCACTCAAAGTGTCAGACCTCTGAGGGTAGTCCTCTCCAAAGGGAAATGGCCAACACCTCAGTATACGGTGCCCATTTCTCTTCGGTGCCCTCAGGGAACCATTGTGCCATCCCTGCCACCTCGTGTGCTTCAGGGCACAGCAGTCTCCAGCGAGCATTTATCTCAGTTTCCGCCCAGAAACGTAACAGCATTGGGATGCTAACTCCCTCTGAGGAGGGTTTTAAAGCGGCCAGTTTGATTGTTACTTGTCGGTGTGCTGCTTCGGGGCATCGAATTGGCTGCTTGAAAAACACCAGAGGCCAGTCTCGAGAGGTTGGTTCCCTTAGTAGATTTTCTGGCAGCGTGGAAGCTACTGCCAAACATATCTCAGTAGGTCCTGTGTACAGGGTTGAAAAGGATTATACTATTCAGTTCGGGTCTCGCCCGCCCAGATTTATGGGGGTCCTACCCAGAGTGGTGGGCCCCGAGTAGGCTCTGGTAATAAAAGAGGAGGTAAAAACTCTATTAGGGAAAGAAGCCATAGAACGTGTACTTCCTCCCAAAAGAGAAATCGGTTTCTACAGCCGGTATTTTATCGTTCCAAAGAAGAATGGGGGATTGGTAATGCCTAAGGTGGAACAGACGCTTGCGTGCTATCTCTCCCCTCAGTCGGCATCGTCCCTAAAGGCCCCGATGCTTCCCACCAAGTCAGTAAGAACTACATCAGCTTTGGTGGGCAAAGCCTATGCAGCGTCTGGTCAGGCTGCAGCGTGTCTTCACACTATGGGCTGCAAGCCTATCAGGTGAATGTATTAGGCGACCTGAATGAGAACGGGGGAATTGGGCCTGACGCAGTAGCAGAGCTGCGTCGGTCCACAGATCTTTCTCTCCGGGCCATTACGTCAGCCCCCAGTGCCCTTCTTCCCGGAAGTGCATGAAGAGGTGTCGAAGTCGTGGAAGTCTCCCTTGACTTTTCGCGATCGTTCGGCAGCCACTTCCGCCTTCACTGCCCTCGACAGCGGCGCGGTGAAAGGGTACACTGGGGTTCCCCCTGTTGAATGCTCTGTTGCGATGCAACTGTGTCCGCAGAGCGCTGCGACATGGCGTGGTGACCCAAAGCACCCATCCAAGGCCTGTGGGTTTACGTCTACTTTGGTGGCGAAGACCCACAGAGCTGCGGGCCAGGCCGCGTCCGCCCTGCATGCGATGGCCACCCTTCAGGTCTACCAGGCCAAGGTGCTCAGAGACATGCACGAGGGCAATGCTGACCCCGCATTAATGCAGGAGCTGCGGGCGGCCACCGACCTCGCTCTACGAGCGACGAAGGTGACCGCTCGCTCTCTCGGTCAGGTGATGTCCACTTCTGTGGTCCAGGAGCGCCACTTATGGCTCAACCTGGTTGATGTGGGAGAATCTGAGCGAACCCGTTTCCACAATTCTCCCATTTCCCAGGATGGGCTATTCGGCGGGGCGGTCCAGGACTTCGCCCAACAGTTCTCGACCGCTCAGAAACAGACTGAGGCGATCAAACATATTCTGCCCCAACGGCCTGCTGCTGCCTCCACCCAGCCGCTGGCTCAGAGGCCTCAGTCTGCTCCCCGCCGAGGCCGCCCTCCTGCGGCCCTCGTTCCTCCCGCTCAGCCCCAGCAGCAGCCTTCACCCGGGCCGAGGCGTGGAGGACGCCGCAGGAAGGCAGCCCCGCCCGTCCCAGCCCCCCAGCCTGCTAAACGGCAGTCTAAGCGGCAGTCCTGAGACTGGCGGCTCGGAGGTAAACTCGGTTCTTTCTCAGGAGATGGTAGCAGGGCCACTCCTTCCCCTGCTGGAGGGCCGGGGAGAATCCAGAAAGAACTGACATTTTCACCTACGAGCCTCAAGAGGGCGCGGATGGCAGTGTGCGACACCAAGCAGCCTCGCCACTCTCGGCCCCCTCTGTCGCCAGCCCCCTGGCAGACGAGACCCCCGTGGAACGCTGGTCCTTCCCTGGTCTCCTCTGTCAGGGCGCGGAATTCGACCCAGCCCACACCTCGGGACGCTCCCACGCCTCCCATGTCTGGGCCGGTCATTCCGCCTCGCTGCCCCATCGGGGGTACGCCTGTGGTCCGCTTGACCCCGCTGGTACAGTTGCTGGGAGCCTTGCTAGCACTTCCCAATCTGTCCAGCTGGCTCGCTCGCACCATCAGGTTCGGCTATGCGATTCAGTTCGCACGGTCTCCTCCCCACTTTCGGGGAGTCCACTATACCATGGTGGGTGGCAATGCCCCTCTCATGCGTGCGGAGGTCGCCACCCTACTGGCGAAGGGTGCGGTCAAGATCGTCCCTCCAGCCGAGATGGAGTCCGGCTTCTACAGCCCTTACTTCATTGTACCCAAGAAAACCGGTGGGTTACGGTTACATTTTCGAATGCGTTCGTCCATTGGATTGGTTTGCAGCGATCGACCTGAAGGACGCGTACTTTCATGCCTCCCTTCTTCCTCGACACAGACCGTTTCTACGGTTTGCCTTCGAGGGGCAGGCATATCAGTACACGGTTCTCCCATTCGGGCTAGCCCTGTCCCCTCGCGTCTTTACGAAGGTCGTCGAGGCAGCCCTTGTGCCGCTCAGGCAACACGGGGTTCACATCCTGAACTATCTCAACGACTGGCTGATTCTAGGCCACTCTCGGGATCAGGTTTGCGAACACAGGGACCTGGTGCTTCAGCACCTCGCCCGTCTGGGCCTTCGGGTCAACTGGGAAAAGAGCAAACTCTCCCCAGTGCAGAGGATCTCTTTTCTCGATATGGAAATCGACTCGGTCGCCATGTACGCGCAGCTTACGAGCGAGTGCGCACAGTCACTGCTGACTTGTCTTCGCCAGTTCGAGGGCAAGAGTGCGGTACCACTGAAATATTTTCAGAGGCTCCTGGGGCATATGGCATCCGCAGCCGCGGTAACGCCGCTCGGTTTGCTTCATATGAGACCGCTTCAGCACTGGCTTCGCGATCAAGTCCCGAGATGGGCATGGCAACACGGCACGCTCCGGGTCCCAGTTACTCGGGCCTGCCGTCAGACCTTCACCCCGTGGGCGAACCTCAGTTTTCTACGGGCAGGTGTTCCCCTAGAACGAGTTTCCAGGCATGTTGTTGTAACAAGAGATGCCTCTGCCACGGGCTGGGGCGCCATGTGCAATGGACATGCTGCCGCAAGCTCCTGGAAAGGACCCCAGCGCCTATGGCATGTCAATTGCCTCGAGTTGCTGGCCGTACATCTTGCCCTGCACCGTTTCCGAGCCCTGCTCAAGGACAAGCATGTACTGGTCCGTTCAGACAGCATGGCGACAGTAGCGTACATCAACCGACAAGGTGGTCTACGCTCCCGCCGGATGTCGCAACTCGCCCGCCATCTCCTCCTATGGAGTCAGAAGCATCTGAGGTCGCTTCGTGCCGTTCACATCCCGGGAGAACTGAATCGTGCAGCCGACGAGCTGTCACGGTTTCAGCCGCTTCCGGGGGAATGGAGACTCCATCCCCAGACGGTTCAGCTGATTAAGGAACAGTTTGGCGACGCACAGATAGATCTGTTTGCCTCCCACGACTCTTCCCATTGCCGCTGGTATTATTCCCTGACCAAGGGGACCCTCGGCACGGATGCACTAGCGCACAGCTGGCCGCGGGGCCCACGCAAGTATGCGTTTCCCCCAGTGAGCCTTCTCTCAATCGGGTCTGTGCTTTCCTTCCTCCAAGAAGGGTTGGAGCGAAGGCTGTCTCCCTCCACCCTGAAGGTCTATGTGGCCGCAATTTTGGCTCATCATGACCTGGTGGATTAAAAAACGGTAGGTCAGCACGACTTGGTCAGCAGGTTCCTTGGCGCTCTTGATTGCTCTGGCTTCCATCAAGAGGGTAGGGGACCTGCAGGCATTTTCGGTTGACGAAGCGTGCCTGGAATTCGGGCCGGCCAATTCTCACGTGATCCTGAGACCCCGGCCTGGATACGTGCCCAAGGTTCCCACCACTCCCTTCAGGGATCAGGTGGTGAACCTGCAAGCGCTGCCTGTGGAGGAGGCAGACCCAGCCTTGGCACTGCTCTGTCCAGTACGCGCCCTTCGCGCTTACGTAGACCGGACGCAGTGTTTTAGGACCTCAGACCAGCTCTTTGTCTGTTACGGAGGGCAGCAGAAAGGGAAGGCTCTCTCCAAGCAGAGGTTGTCTCACTGGATAGTGGACGCCATTGTCCTGGCATATCAGGTTCAGGGCATGCCATGCCCCCTTGGGGTTAGAGCACACTCCACTAGGAGTGTTGCTTCCTCTTGGGCTTTAGCGCGTGGCGCCTCGCTGACAGACATTTGTAGAGCTGCAGGCTGGGCGACACCCAACACATTCGCAAGATTTTATAATCTCCGAGTGGAGCCTGTGTCCGCTCGTGTACTCGCCCCAAGTGGCCAGTAACTGGACAGGCTCAGGTGTCTTTGCTTGCTGCGCCATTCCACTCCACGGACTGGATGCGTGCGCATTTTCTCTCAGGTGAGCTTCCCAGTAAGCCCTGAGCTCCTCCAGCACTGCTGATGTCGACACCAGAGTGCATGCCCGCTTGGTCAGCCCTCGTGTTCGGCTAGGTGCCTCCGTGTGCATGGTTCCCCCGTTGGGCAACCCCCACATGTGTATTTCCACGGTAAATCTCTCTGAGCACGTGTCTTCCCTTGGCAAGACACCTTGCCACACCTGGGGTTGAAAAACTTTCCACCTGCGTCTGGATACCCCAGAGTGCTCCATATGCAGTCCCTACGGGGGTCATATGTGTATTCTTAAGTCCTCCCTTCGGGCAGGCATTGTGTTGCATTTCTCCACGTGGGATATGCTTCCCAGTGTACCTTGGTATCAGCGTTGAGCCTAGCCCCTCGTTCGTGCTAAGACTCACGGCAGGGAGCCCTGGTCAGCGCAGGACGCTGGAAGACAGCCGTCGTGGCGAGATTGTATTGGGACCCCCATTTCGTCAGTAACTGACGTAACTCATAGTGTACTGACTGAAAGGGAACGTCTCGGTTACGTATGTAACCCTCGTTCCCTGAAGGAAGGGAACGGAGACGTTACGTCCCCATGCCACTTCCGCTGTACCGCTGGAACGGCCAGACACTCATGGCTCTTCAGCAGGTAACATAATGTGAGATTGCCACGCAACGCCCTTTATACCCACGCGGTGGGGCGGGGTTGCGTTATGCAAATTCCGCAGACCCATGGCATCTTCATGCCATTGGCTCGTTTTGTAGAGCTCAAAGGCAATTGGCTTCTAAGCGAAACCCCCATTTCGTCAGTAACTGACGTAACGTCTCCGTTCCCTTCCTTCAGGGAACGAGGGTTACATACCTAACCGAGACGTTCCACAACACAGGAAGTTCCTGAGGTTCGTTTTTGGGGTGAACCCTACCAATATCGGGTTCTTCCATTCGGCCTAGCTTTATCACCTCGCACTTTCACCAAATGTGTGGATGCAGCACTAGCACCTCTGCGTCTGCAGGGCATCCGAATTCTGAACTACATTGGACGATTGGTTGATTTTAGCTCAGTCGCATCAGTTAGCGGTTCAACATTGAGCTGTTGTTCCCGCACGTATGGGAAAGTTGGGCTTGAGGTTAAACGTCAAAAAGAATGTGCTATCTCCAGTTCAGAGGACCACTTTTCTAGGCGTGGTATGGGATTTGACCACAATGCAAGCACCAGTGCAAGCACGATTGTCTCCTGCACGCATAGAGTCAATCCCCTGTCGGTGTCCCCTTCGTGTTTGGATTTTGGAACGGTGTTCCTACACCCTAGACAATGGTATATTCCTAAGGTCCCCACTAATGTGGCTAGATCTATTGTACTACAAGCCTTCTGTCCTCCTCCATTTCAAGATGCAGACCAGGAAAGAAACAATCTGCTTTGTCCAGTTAGGGCATTGGATGCCTATGTCCACAGAGCTGCCCTGTGGCGTAGGTCTGAACAGCTGTTTGTGTGTTTTGGACCCCCTAACAAGGGGTCCCCAACATCTAAGCAGAGGATGAGCAAGTGGATAGTCGAGGCTATCTTTCTCGCTTATGAGTTGGCCAGATTGCCTACCCCTATGGCAGTCTGGGCCCACTCTACTAGGAGTATGGCTGCATCTAAGGCTCTAGTGTCAGGAGTTTCACTTCAGGACGTTTGTGATGTGGCAGGATGGTCCTCACCGCAAACATTTGTGATGTTTTACGACCTGGACTTGGGCTCTCCACCTGGGGCTCGAGTACTATCGTCTTAAGTGTTTTCTTCATGATTTCACACTGGACAGACACTGGTCATTATGGCGCCGTGGGTATAGATGTTCCCACAGCGTCATTTCGGCGCAGCGCGAGTTCCCTTGAAAGGGAGTGTCTCGGTTACGACTGTAATCTTGGTTCCCTGAAGAGGGAATGAGACACTGCGTCGCCCTGCTATACTTCCTGCGTGCCAGTTAGCGCCTTGCTTCAGCCTATCAGAAGCTAGCGCTGCACTGTTTTGGGCTGGCTTTATAGTTTCCTGGTTCATGACATCACCTGCCTCTGACGTCTCATCTCCCCATTGGACTGATTTCACACTTGCTTCATGAAGCAATCACGCAGAGCATTCCCACAACGTCATTTCGACGCAGCATAACCGATGCGTTTCTTGGATAACCTGAGGGGATAGCCATATTATCTTTACCATCAGGAAGACCTGAAGAAGTCACTAAACTTACATTAATAAAGTGCAAATTAAAAGTTTCTGCTATATTTTGTTTACCCTTAATTTCGTGATCATTTACTTTTAGTAAATCAGGAGCTGCTGGAGGTGACATAGACTCAGTTGATGATTTGACCAACTTCCAAAATTTACTAGGATCATTAAAATTTGTATTTATCATGTTAAGGTAATACTCACTTGTTGCATTTTTTATAATTTTAGTACATTTATTTCTTAACGCAATTTAACGCAATTTTTATCCCAATCACTAGCATTATTAGTTATTTTAGCCTTAGCCCAAGCAATATTTCTTTCTGTGATAGAAGAGGAGACAGATTTATTAAACCATGGATTATCTTTACCACGGACTCTAAATCTTCTTATAGGTGCATGCTTATTAATCAGGGCTAAAAAAATTGTTTTAAAATAATTCCATGCCAGATCAACATCCTCCATTTCACAGACATGATGGAACACTTCACTATTGTACAAGTCATGCAAGTCATCTTGCTCACTAACATGTTTATAATTTTTTCTAAAAATGAAATTTAGGAAGTTTACCATTTCTAACACAGGCTACTGTGCAATGATCACGAACATCATTACTAAATATTCCAAATGAAAAAAAATACTTTTGTGAGGAATTTTTAAGTACAAACCCGATTCCAAAAAAGTTGGGACACTGTACAAATTGTGAATAAAAACAGAATGCAATGATGTGGAAGTTTCAAATTTCAATATTTTATTCAGAATACAACATAGATGACATATCAAATGTTTAAACTGAGAAAATGTATCATTTTATGGGAAAAATAAGTTGATTTTAAATTTCATGGCATCAACACATCTCAAAAAAGTTGGGACAAGGCCATGTTTACCACTGTGTGGCATCCCCTCTTCTTTTTATAACAGTCTGCAAACGTCTGGGGACTGAGGAGACAAGTTGCTCAAGTTTAGGAATAGGAATGTTGTCCCATTCTTGTCTAATACAGGCTTCTAGTCAACTGTCAACTGCATCTTCCTCTTTATGATGCGCCAAATGTTTTCTATGGGTGAAAGATCTGGACTGCAGGCTGGCCATTTCAGTACCCGGATCCTTCTTCTACGCAGCCATGATGTTGTAATTGATGCAGTATGTGGTCTGGCATTGTCATGTTGGAAAATGCAAGGTCTTCCCTGAAAGAGACGACGTCTGGATGGAAGCATATGTTGTTCTAGAACTTGGATATACCTTTCAGCATTGATGGTGCCTTTCCAGATGTGTAAGCTGCCCATGCCACACGCACTCATGCAACCCCATACCATCAGAGATGCAGGCTTCTGAACTGAGCGCTGATAACAACTTGGGTTGTCCTTGTCCTCTTTAGTCCGGATGACATGGCGTCCCAGTTTTCCAAAAAGAACTTCAAATTTTGATTCGTCTGACCACAGAACAGTTTTCCACTTTGCCACAGTCTATTTTAAATGAGCCTTGGCCCAGAGAAAACGCCTGCGCTTCTGGATCATGTTTAGATATGACTTCTTTTTTGACCTATAGAGTTTTAGCCGGATGGCACGGTGGATTGTGTTCACCGACAAGGTTTTCTGGAAGTATTCCTGAGCCCATGTTGTGATTTCCATTACAGTAGCATTCCTGTATGTGATGCAGTGCCGTCTAAGGGCCCGAAGATCACGGGCATCCAGTATGGTTTTCCGGCCTTGACCCTTACGCACAGAGATTGTTCCAGATTCTCTGAATCTTTGGATGATATTATGCACTGTAGATGATGATAGCTTCAAACTCTTTGCAATTTTTCTCTGAGAAACTCCTTTCTGATATTGCTCCACTATTTTTCGCTGCAGCATTGGGGGAATTGGTGATCCTCTGCCCATCTTGACTTCTGAGAGACACTGCCACTCTGAGAGGCTCTTTTTATACCCAATCATGTTGCCAATTGACCTAATAAGTTGCAAATTGGTCCTCCAGCTGTTCCTTATATGTACACTTAACTTTTCCGGCCTCTTATTGCTACCTGTCCCAACTTTTTTGGAATGTGTAGCTCTCTTGAAATCCAAAATGAGCCAATATTTGCCATGACATTTCAAAATGTCTCACTTTCAACATTTGATATGTTATCTATATTCTATTGTGAATAAAATATAAGTTTATGAGATTTGTAAATTATTGCATTCCTTTTTTATTCACAATTTGTACAGTGTCCCAACTTTTTTGGAATCGGGTTTGTATAACATCAAGCAATGTAGACTTGTCCATACAGTGGGGAGAACAAGTATTTGATACACTGCCGATTTTGCAGGTTTGCCCACTTACAAAGCATGTAGAGGTCTGTAATTTTTATCATAGGTACTCTTCAACTGTGAGTGACGGAATCTAAAACAAAAATCCAGAAAATCACATTGTATGATTTTTAAGTAATTCATTTGCATTTTATTGCATGACATAAGTATTTGATACATCAGAAAAGCAGACCTTAATATTTGGTACAGAAACCTTTGTTTGCAATTACAGAGATCATACGTTTGCTGTAATTCTTGACCAGGTTTGCACACACTGCAGCAGGGATTTTGGCCCACTCCTCCATACAGACCTTCTCCAGATCCTTCAGGTTTCGGGGCTGTCGCTGGGCAATACAGACTTTCAGCTCCCTCTAAAGATTTTCTATTGGGTTCAGGTCTGGAGACTGGCTAGGCCACTCCAGGACCTTGAGATGCTTCTTACGAAGCCACCCTTAGTTGCCCTGGCTGTGTGTTTCGGGCCGTTGTCATGCTGAAAGACCCAGCCACGACCCATCTTCAGTGCTCTTACTGAGGGAAGGAGGTTGTTGGCCAAGATCTCGCGATACATGGCCCCATCCATCCTCCCCTCAATACGGTGCAGTCGTCCTGTCCCCTTTGCAGAAAAGCATCCCCAAAGAATGATGTTTCCACCTCCATGCTTCACGGTTGGGATGGTGTTCTTGGGGTTGTACTCATCCTTCTTCTTCCTCCAAACACGGCAAGTGGAGTTTAGACCAAAAAGCTCTATTTTTGTCTCATCAGACCACATGACCTTCTCCCATTCCTCTCTGGATCATCCAGATGGTCATTGGCAAACTTCAGACGGGCCTGGACATGCGCTGGCTTGAGCAGGGGGACCTTGCGTGCGCTGCAGGATTTTAATCCATGACGGCATAGTGTGTTACTAATGGTTTTCTTTGAGACTGTGGTCCCAGCTCTCTTCAGGTCATTGACCAGGTCCTGCCGTGTAGTTCTGGGCTGATCCCTCACCTTCCTCATGATCATTGATGCCCCACGAGGTGAGATCTTGCATGGTGCCCCAGACCGAGGGAGATTGACCGTCATCTTGAACTTCTTCCATTTTCTAATAATTGCGCCAACAGTGGTTGCCTTCTTACCAAGCTGCTTGCCTATTGTCCTGTAGCCCATCCCAGCCTTGTGCAGGTCTACATTTTTATCCCTGATGTCCTTACACAGCTCTCTGGTCTTGGCCATTGTGGAGACGTTGGAGTCTGTTTGATTGAGTGTGTGTGGACAGGTGTCTTTTATACAGGTAACGAGTTCAAACAGGTGCAGTTAATACAGGTAATGAGTGGAGAACAGGAGGGCTTCTTAAAGAAAAACTAACAGGTCTGTGAGAGCCGGAATTCTTACTGGTTGGTAGGTGATCAAATACTTATGTCATGTAATAAAATGCAAATTAATTATTTAAAAATCATACAATGTGATTTTCTGGATTTTTGTTTTAGATTCCGTCTCTCACAGTTGAAGTGTACCTATGATAAAAATTACAGACCTCTACATGCTTTGTAAGTGGGCAAACCTGCAAAATCGGCAGTGTATCAAATACTTATTCTCCCCACTGTATATTTTAACGGAACGTCTGTGCACCAAGTGCAATTAGCGTGCCTTGTTGGCAAGAGCTATTTGCACTAGCTCCGCCTAACAATGCCTGGTTGGGCCAAACAAGATTAAAAAAGACGCATATTTCAATGTCTTCAGTGACGTAGTCAGTAAGGTGTAAAGCTCAAGGATATAGGTTTTGAAGCAATCAACCCAGGTTCGAATCCGCCTTTTGCCGAGCTCGGCAAAAGGCAATATTTCTTTGTCTGCACAAAGAAATATTCTCACCTCTGGTTCTGGAGGGCTCCACCGTGGCGATCATTCTGGGCCTTCCCTGGTTAATGCAACATCATCCTGAGGTTTCTTGGTGCAATGGAGACATTCTGAGGTGGGGTTCCAATTGCTTTCCTGCCTGTTTTCCTCGACCCACACATCCATCTCCCAAGACAATACCTGTAAATTCGACGTCTATAGAAAGCCCGCTAGAGAAGCGGTCCGTCAGCATCCCAGCCTGCTATAACCCCTACTCAGATGTTTTCTGCCCAGCATGAGCCTCCGAATTACCACCTCATCGACCATGGGACTGTGCTATCGACCTGGATCCGGGTGAGTCAGTACCCTATGGTCACGTGTACCCCCTTTCCATCCCTGAACAGAAGGCCATGAAAGAGTACATTGATGAGGCACTTAACCAAGGCTACATTCGACCATCTACTTCTCCTGCTGCTTCCAGTTTCTTCTTTGTGGCGAAAAAAGATGGCGGCTTGCGGCCTTGCATCGATTACCACGCCTTAAACAACATAACCAAGAAATTCCGTTATCCTCTTCCCCTCGTCCCAGCTGCCCTTGAACATCTCCGTGGAGCAACCATTTTCTCCAAACTAGATCTACGTAGTGCGTATAATCTGATTCGCATCCGAGAAGGTGACGAGTGGAAGACTGCATTCATCACGCCCTCAGGGCACTATGAATATCTCGTAATGCCATATGGCCTGGTCAACGCTCCCTCCATCTTCCAAGACTTCATGAACGAGATATTCCGAGACTTCCTAAACAAGTTTTTACTCATCTACATTGACGACATCCTTATATTTTCCCGAAATCTGGTAGAACACTACCACCGTGTCACCGAGGTTTCTTAAAAGACTCCGCAGATACTCCCTCTATCTCAAAGCCGAAAAATGCAGCTTCCATCAACAATCCATGCAATTCTTGGGCTACAACGTGAGTCCACAAGGCGTCACTATGGACGAGGGGAAGGTTTCCGCCATCACATCCTGGCCAACTCCCACGTCTGTTAAAGAGCTTCAAAGATTTCTTGGATTCGCTAATTTCTATCGACGATTCATCAAAAACTACAGCATTCTCACTGCTCTGCTCACATCCCTTCTTAAAGGCAAACCCACGTCACTTTCCTGGAACCCCGAAGCCAAGAAGGTAATGCAGACCCTCAAAGAAGCCTTCACTTCAGCTCCCCTCCTGTGTCATCCGGATAAGGTTTCTGGGTCGAAGTTGACGCTTCCACTACTGGAGTTGGATCTGTACTGTCACAGCAGCAGGAGAAAGTAGCCAAACCTCTTCCATGTGCCTTCTTTTCCAGAAAACTATCCCCGGCGGAGCAGAACTATGATATCGGCAACCGAGAGTTACTCGCCATTAAACTTGCTCTGGAGGAATGGAGGCACTGGCTAGAAGGAGACCGTCATCCTTTTGTGGTACTCACTGATCACAAGAATTTGCAATATCTCAAAGAAGCTAAGAGACTAAATCCACGTCAAGCCAGGTGGGCTTTATTCTTCACCCGTTTCCGATTCCACATCTCCTATCGTCCAGGTTCCAAGAATGTACGCGTAGATGCCCTATCCAGACTCCATGGCCCCTCTGATGCCGTCGAAACTCTAGAGCCAGTGCTTCCATCCAGTGTCTTCGTTAACCCTATCCAATGGGATCTGGACAGCCAGTTAGCCAAGGCCTCCCGTCTTGAACCTGCTCCGCTGGGGGTGTCCCGCCGACCGTCGTTATGTTATCAGCTCATTCATCTGTGGGTACTGGCCACCCGGGGACCTTTCAAACCCTCTCGCTCCTTCAACATCAGTTCTGGTGGCCTGGCATGGCAAGGGACGTCAAGCGGTTTGTCCAAGGCTGTCAACTCTGTGCAGTATCCAAAGTTCCTCGCCACTTACCAACGGGTAAACTCCTTCCTCTTCCCATTCCGAGACGACCATGGTCCCACTTGGGGGTGGATTTCATCACCGACCTACCTCCTTCAGAGGGTAACACTTGTATATTGATTGTAGTGGACAGATTCTCTAAAGCCTGTAAGCTGATCCCTCTAAAAGGGCTTCCCACAGCAATGGAAACTGCAGAGTCTTTGTTCACCCAGGTTTTTCGCAATTTCGGCATCCCTGAAGATATTGTTTCTGATCGAGGGCCCTAATTCATTTCCCGTGTGTGGAAGGCCTTTTTTTCACTTCTGGGAGTCACCGTCAGTTTGACATCAGGCTACCATCCTCAAGCCAATGGACAGACAGAGAGGAAGGTGCAGGAGATCAACCGCTTTCTCCGAACATTTTGCCAGCACCACCAGAATTCCTGGAACCAGTTCATTGCCTGGGCCGAGTACACTCAAAACTCCCTCCGTCAGTCAACCACCGGTCTCACTCCTTTCCAATGCATCCTTGGTTTTCAACCCCCTCTATTTCCCTCGTCAGGTGAACCTTCAGAGGTACCCTCCGTCAACCACTGGTTCTGGGAGAGCGAGAAGGTCTGGGATGAGGCGCATCACCATCTCCAGCGGGCAGTTCGCAGACACACACACTACGCAGATGTCCGGCGAGGAGAAACGCCCATCTACCATCCGGGACAACTCGTCTGGCTCGCCATCTACCACCCGAGACATCCGTCTGCGACTGCCCTGCAGGAAGTTGAGTCCTCGTTACATTGGTCCCTTCAAGGTCAAACAACAGGTCACCCCCGTCACCTGCAAACTCCAGTTACCACCTCACTACCGCATCCATCCAGTATTCCACGTGTCACTACTTAAGCCTCACTATCCTTCTGTTTGTACTCCCTCCACAGAGTCTGGCCAGGAAGACACGCCCCCCGAACCACCTGTCGAAGCTGATGCCATCTACTCCGTTCGAGATATCCTGGACTCCCGACGTCGAGGTGGTCGTCTGGAGTACCTGGTGGATTGGGAAGGATACGGCCCTGAAAAGAGGTCATGGGTACCCAAGGACGACATTCTCGATCCATCTCTCCTTACTGAGTTGCATCGCAGTCATCCGAACCGACTGGCTCCTCGACCACGCGGCCGGCCACCACGACATCGGGGTCCATGGTCCGCTTCAGCGGATCCTGGAGAGGGGGGTAGTGTCACAGATCAGCCAGACTCTCTCACCTCCTTCACGCAACGATCACAATCACCCGAGTTCTAATCACCCACACCTGCATCCAATCACCACATCACCACTCACCATAAAACACCAGCACTCACCTTCAGTCAGCGTCTGGCCTCGAACTAGGAATGACCCACTTACCTGTTCTCTACGAATCTTCCTGTGTGATCTCCAGACTCGCAGCGCCTCTTACCAACGTGTTGGTTTCCTTGAAAGCTTCTGATACTCCAGCCGCTGGCTATTCCGGTACTCCTGAGCTCCTTCCTTGGCCGTAAGACTGATCCCACTCTCCCATCCTCACGATCTTACCCTTCACTGCCCTGTGTTCCCAAATAAAGTCTTCTTGAGTTCATTTATAACCTTGTCCAGTGTGTGTATCCTGACACTAACGAAATGTTTAATAATAATAAAAGTATTAATTAGATAGGTTTAGAGGTAGGTGTAGGGAGGTATTTTATTGTCCCATTAAGTCGGCATCCATTTAATAATTTTAATAAATATAATAATTTACACTCTGTTATTATTGTATCCTGTTAATGTACAACAATACTGAGGTGCAAATAGTATGTATGTCAAAATAAAGTATAAATAGCATCTAATTACTATTTACATATATTGCAAAGAACTGCTACTTTTACATGGTGTAAATATAATATCACTATTTTCACTTAGTATGCTATTTCACTTAGTAAATAGCATCTACAGCTATTTGCACTTAGTGTAAATAACAATTATCGCTAACAAAATATGCTATTTTCACTTGGTGTAAATAGAATCTAGTTGCTATTTACACTTGGCAATATATCATATTGCACATATTTTGCAGGTTTCTATCACCGTTGGCTCAATGCAGTCTACTACTATTGAATACTTTACAGTTTTCCGTTTTTGGTTGCACAGATACTTTTTCTTCATGTGTTTAAAAAAAAAAAATGACTTGCATTAACAAAGTAAATTGTAAAACTGTCCACAGATCACTCCACATCTAGTTCCAAAGTTCATTTAATGTTATTTCACCAGTCTTTAAATAAAATGAATAAACTAATATGGACTTTAACAAGTTTTTAGATTAAGGGCCAGGGTAACCTAACCCAAAACTGATAGCTAAGATTTGACTTCAAGTCAGGGTTGTTAACAACAATTATTATTTGTATAAAAATGTACAATACTATTGAATATGTTTGCTGTAAATTACCTCCATAGATTGATGCTTTAGCGTTATTTTATATGATAGAATAAAAAAAAGACCTTTTTGAATATAAGAGACAAATGATCAGCATGATTTCACTGTGGACATTGGATGAAGAAAGACATGATGGCAGGCCAGGGTAACCTAACCTCTACTGATATTTATGTTCAAATAAGTTGACAGAAGTCTTGTCTTGTGTACAATTTGATACTCTCTTAAAGACATCTGTTAATAATTAATTTAAGAATTAATACTTGGTCAGCAATAAACTACTATAAAAGGTCTGTTTCTCTGAGGAGCTCTTCACAAACCATCAGCCATGAGAGCTGTTGTGCTTGCCCTGACTGTAGCCCTTGTGGGTAAGTCAAAATATATTTATATATTTTTCTTCTTCTCTCTCTTTTTAGCTCTTTGGAAAAACTTGTTTAGAAAATTGGAAATTTCACAGAATATGTTTTCTGTTTCTTTCAGCGAGTCAACAGATCAACCTTGGTAAGTAATATGATTTGGCAAATGAGTTTTAAGTGGTAATTTAGATTGCATTATTGCTTAAAGGTAATGACCATAATTGACTCAAATCAAAAATACTGTACACTTTTCAGTTCCTGAGTTTGCCCTTGATAAGACCTATGTGTACAAGTATGAGGCTCTGCTCTTGGGTGGTCTTCCTCAAGAAGGTCTGGCTAGAGCAGGTATTAAAGTCAGCAGCAAGGTTCACCTCAGTGCCGTGACAGAAAACACTTTCCTGATGAAGGTAATGACCATTAAGAACTGTATACATTGTAGATGTTCAACACTGAGAGAAAAAAATGTGAGCAAGCACAGGCTGTTGAAAGCAACAATTCCCTCATTTAAAGTTAAAATGTTCCCTTACAGCTCATGGATCCTCTACTCCACGAGTATGCTGGCATTTGGCCCAAGGATCCATTTGTTCCTGCCACTAAGCTCACCTTAGCTCTGGCTGCTCAGCTTCAGATTCCCATCAAGTTTGAGTATGCTAATGGTGTGGTTGGGAAGGTATTCGCCCCTGCAGGAGTCTCCCCTACTGTACTGAACCTGCACAGAGGAATCCTCAACATCCTTCAGCTCAACCTCAAGAAGACCCAGAACATCTATGAACTGCAAGAGGTGAAATAGTGATCCTAGTACGTTTTTTATCTATTTTGAGTTCTGCGATATAATTTTTTATTTGTCTTTCAAGGCTGGAGCTCAGGGAGTGTGTAGGACCCACTATGTCATCAGTGAGGATCCAAAGGCCAACCACATTATTGTCACCAAGTCTAAGGATCTGAGCCACTGCCAGGAGAGAATCATGAAGGATGTCGGCTTGGCATATACTGAGAAGTGTGTTGAATGCACAGAGGTAATGAAGAAGAATTTAGATATTTTCGATTTAATGAAAATGCCAAGAGTCAAATGGTCATAGACCTTTATCTCAACAGAGGGTCAAGAGTCTGATTGAAACTGCATCTTACAACTACATCATGAAACCAGCTGCTGCCGGTGTATTGATCGCTGAAGCAACAGTTGAGGAAGTGCATCAGTTTTCACCCTTCAATGAGATTTATGGTGCTGCCCAGATGGAAGCAAAGTATGATTGATCCTCTATGAGATTTCTCTCAAAATATGAACTAACAAAATTACTAAGATTTTTCATTTTCTTTAAGGTTAAGCTGAAACTTCAGAAATAATTATTTCTTTCAGACAATCCTTGGCTTTTGTTGAGATTGAGAAGACCCCTGTTGTTCCAATCAAAGCTGATTACTTGGCCCGTGGATCCCTGCAGTATGAGTTTGCAACTGAGATTCTTCAGACCCCCATTCAACTCTTGAAGATCAGTGATGCACCAGCCCAGGTATAATTCATTACCAAAAGATCTTTACAGATCTCCAAGTCAAAACCCTTGATCTATGATGAAGATGTTAACTGAGCATTGCCTTTACTCTTTCTAGATTATCGAGGTCCTAAAGGACTTGGTTGCAAACAATGTGGCCATGGTCCATGATGATGCTCCACTTAAGTTTGTTCAGCTCATCCAGCTCCTGCGTGTTGCCACCTTGGAGAATATTGAGGCTATCTGGGCTCAGTTCAAGGACAAACCAGTTTACAGGTACAATTTGTGAGCAATAAGTTATTAGGAATATAGTTAAAGGGCAATTTTTTATTATGAATATATTTTAAACAATTAATCTGCTAGGCGCTGGCTTCTGGATGCTCTTCCTGCTGTTGGCACACCAGTCATTGTAAAATTCATCAAGGAGAAGTTCCTGGCCGGTGAACTTACCATTCCTGAGTTCATTCAGGCTCTTGTGGTTGCTCTGCAAATGGTCACTGCTGATTTGGACACCATCCAGATGACAGCTGTGGGTAGATCTTACTATACTTAAAGTGCTGTTCTTTAAGTCTTACCTAAATTAAATTAATAATTTAATCTGTATTATGAAATTATCTGTATTTTGCTGAACAGAGTTTGGCTATGCATGAGAAAATTGCCACAATCCCAGCTCTGCGTGAAGTCGTCATGCTTGGATATGGTTCCATGATTGCCAAACGCTGCGTTGCAGTTCCCACTTGCCCTGCCGAGCTCCTCAGGGTAAACACCTCAAACCCTCCAAAACTTCTGTCAGGGACTTAATCTTTAATATTTGCCTAACTGTATGTGCCTCAAACTCCTCAGCCCATCCATGACATTGTGGCAGAAGCAATTTCCAAGAATGACATTCCTGAAATCACTTTGGCTCTGAAAGTTCTGGGCAATGCTGGTCACCCTGCTAGTCTTAAACCCATCATGAAGCTCCTACCTGGACTGAGAACTGCAGCTACTTCTCTGCCTCTTAGAGTCCAGGTTGATGCCATCTTGGCCTTAAGGAACATTGCCAAGAAAGAGCCCAAACTGGTAAGTGTCAGACATTGTAGGAATGTAAAAAAAAATGTTTGCACATACTCTTCCAGTAATAAAATAACCTTTTTTTCCGGCCTCAGGTTCAGCCAGTGGCCCTGCAGCTTGTACTGGACAGGGCTCTCCACCCTGAAGTGCGTATGGTTGCTTGTATTGTGTTGTTTGAGGCCAAGCCCTCAGTGGCCCTTGTCTCCAGTCTTGCTGGTGCTTTGAAGACTGAGACAAACATGCATGTTGCAAGCTTTGCCTATTCCCACATCAAGTCCTTGACCAGAATCACTGCACCTGATATGGCTTCTGTGTAAGAAAAAAAAAAAAATTCTCATATCGTTTACTTCATCTCATCAAATGAGAACAAGCCAGAGGTAAACCTGATTGTCCATTTCAGTGCGGGTGCAGCTAATGTTGCCATCAAGCTCATGAGCCACAAGCTGGACAGGCTTAGCTTCCGTTTTAGCAGAGCCCTTCAGATGGACTTCTATCATAGTGAGTCTTGCAATTTTTATAAGAAAGCTAAAAAAAATGGTATCTTGGGTGTTTCTTAATATGTGTTAAAAATTCTCCTGACATAAAAGATTGCATTTATTCTTACCTGGCTGGTATTCTTTATTCTTGTCCCTGTGCAGCTCCTCTTATGATTGGAGCTGCTGGTAGTGCCTACATGATCAATGATGCCGCCACCATCCTGCCTAGAGCTGTTGTAGCTAAAGCACGTGCTTACCTGGCTGGAGCTGCTGCTGATGTTCTTGAGGTGGGCCAGCCAAGACTTTTAAAACAAAAATCTAAATCATGGTTTTAAAATGTTTTCAGTCTTCACTCAGTTGATTCTCTCAAACAGATCGGTGTGAGAACTGAAGGAATCCAGGAGGCTCTTCTGCAATCTCCTGCTGCAGATGAAAGTGTTGACCGTGTCACAAAGATCAAGCGCACACTGAGAGCAGTAAGTTCATGTACAGTGTATTGTATAATTTTGTACTTTTATGTAATATTATAAAAATGACACGCAAAATGTATATTACTTATCTGTTTTAACCCTTTAAGCTCGCAAATTGGAAGACCTTGCCAACCAATCAGCCATTGGCTTCAGCCTATGTTAAATTACTTGGACAAGAAGTGGCTTATTTCAACATTGACAAGACCATCATTGAAGAAGCAATACCGGTATTGTGTTGTAGCTTATTTCTCCTCTCTCATTACCATAATTTTTGAGATCTGTCTCACAAATAATCCTCACTATTAGAATTAAGTTTCTCATAAACACTATTCCCAGATTGTCACTGGGCCCAAACCACGTGAACTGTTGAAGGCTGCCCTTAAAGCTTTGCAGGAAGGAATTGCCATTCAGTATTCCAAACCCCTGCTTGCATCTGAAGTGCGTCGTATCTTGCCAACAGCAGTTGGTGTGCCCATGGAGCTCAGTTTGTACACTGCTGCTGTCGCTGCTGCAAGTCTCAATGGTACGTTTTTTCTTCAAATTTGTCATCCTTTCCTTGGATATGAGGGTGTCACTTCAAAGTTTGATGTTGTTCTGTTCATCCTTCTAGTTCAGGCCACCATTACACCTCCTCTCCCAGAGGCGATTGAGACTATGACTCTTGAGCAGCTCAAGAAGACTGATGTTCAACTCCAAGTTGAAGCTAGACCAAGGTACACTTTTGCAGCTACATTCATGAAGATGAGATATAATGTACATAACAACAGTTTTACAGACAATCTCAACAATCACAATTACAAACCTTATTCTTATTTCAGTGTTGCTCTCCAGACGTTTGCTGTGATGGGAGTGAACACTGCCTTCTTCCAAGCTGCTGTTATGGCAAGAGGAAAGATCCGTACTATTGCCCCTGGAAAAGTGGCTGCAAGAGCAGACATTCTCAAGGGCAACTACAAGGTGGAGGCTCTGCCTGTTGAGCTTCCTGAACACATTGCTGCTATGAGGTAATGAAATCTTAGTCAGGCCAGGGTAGCATAAACAATTCAAAAGGTTTCTGAAAGTGAAATATGACCCACCTTTTTCTTGTTCCTACAGCTTTGAAACTGTTGCTGTGGTCAGAAACATTGAAGAGCCCACCGCTGAGAGGATTGTGCCCTTAGTACCTGAGTTGGCCATGCAAAATGCCCATACTCCTGCTTATTATTCGGTAAATTTTGAACACACATGATGGATATGTGTTAGTATGCAGAGCATTTATTTGGTTCAAGTTTTAAAATAGCCAGGCTTGTTATGATATCTAATTATTCTTTTCAGTCCTCTGAAATGCCAGATGAGACTCCTGTGAGATCTGCTGCTCCATTTCACAAGACTCTCTGTCTTGCTGTCCCATACATTGAAATCAAGGGGTGCATTGAGGTGCACTCTCACAATGCTGCTTTTATCAGAAATACTCCTCTCTTCTACATTATTGGACAGCACTCAGCCCGTGCTGCACTGGCAAGAGGTATTATTTCAGAGAAGATTACATTGATTAAACTCAAATATTTTCAGACAAAATAATAATTGTCCTTTTGGCTGTAGCTGAAGGTCCTGCAGTTGAAAGACTTGAGCTTGAAGTCCAAGTTGGTCCTAGAGCTGCTGAGAGGCTCCTTAAGCAAATCAGCCTCATTGATGAGGAGACTCCAGAAGGAAAGGCCTTCCTGTTGAAACTGAGGGAAATCCTGGAGACTGAAGATAAAAATGTGCGCGTCTCTTCTGAAAGCAGCAGCAGCAGCCGCATCATCAGCAGTTCAAGCTCCTCCATGTCCAGCTCTCGTATGACTAAGGTGAGGATATGTTGAATGTACCGTGTTGGTTAGGTAGCCAATATTTGTCATAAATATTCATTTATACTTAGTCATTTTATATGTATTTTCAGACTGCCACCATCATGGAGCCTTTCAGGAAGTTCCACAAAGATCGGGTAACTATTCTAAAATATATCTATTAAAAATCTTGTTTCTTTAGATTATCAGTTATTATGTCTATAATGATTTTTGCTTGCAGTACTTGGCACCCCATGGCGCCTCAAAGGCAGTAAGCAGTGGAAGCGCTGCCTCTAGCTTTGAGGCTATCCAGAAACAGGTGAATCAGTTAGTGTCATTTGTTTGTTCATAATAACACAAAATCCAAAGGTGAAATTTTGAACTAAAATCCACTTGAATTGATTATGGTTTATGGTTTCAGGCTAAGTTCCTTGGAAATGCTAGTCCACCTGTTTTTGCTGTCATTGCCCGTGCTGTGAGAGTTGACCACAAGCTGCTGGGCTACCAACTTGCTGCTTACTTTGACAAGCCAACCGCAAGAGTGCAGCTCGTCATTTCCTCCATCGCTGAAAATGACAACCTGAAGATCTGTGCTGATGGTGCCCTGCTGAGCAAGCACAAAGTCACTGTAAGACTCCACTTAAGACTCACTTGTGTGAATCTTGTGTGAATCTTTTTTTAAAATAATTTTTTAATAATTTTCTAACAATTACCGAAATTAATTTCTCAAGTGAAATAAGTGACATCAATACCATCCTTTGGACACAAATGTCCTTTTTCAGGCCAAGGTTGCTTGGGGTCAAGAATGCCAACAGTATGCAGTCATTGCTAAAGCTGAAGCCGGTGTCCTGGGCGAATTCCCTGCTGCACGTCTAGAGCTGGAATGGGAGAGGCTTCCAGTTATTGTCACCACCTACGCCAAAAAGTAATGTTCAGCAACACTGAATGACAAATGTGTAGAGTAGAAAATGGCACTTGTTTAACATGCTTTTCTTTGTGCATCCCTTCACAATTAGGTTGTCTAAGCACATCCCTATGGCGGCTCTCCAGGCGGGCTTTAGACTTGAAAGAGCAACGAACAGTGAAAAAGAGATTGATCTGACTGCGGCCTTGCCAAGTCAGAGATCCTTGAATGTCATTGCTAGGATTCCTGAGGTGAAATAATTTTCCTTTAAATTTTAACACATAGAGATATAATAAGGAAATACAAATAATTATTTTTGTTCCTGCTTCTTTAGATGACACTGTCTAGGATGGATATTCCTCTTCCTGTCGCTGTTCCAATCAATCCAGACGGCACTCTTTCCATTCATATCGACGAGGACATTCTCTCCTGGATCCAGAAACATATCAAGGAAGAATAAGAAATAAATTACATTTTCAGAAGAAAATGTGAGCTGTCATTATGTAAAATGTATTGTTCTTTGACAGTTTAATTAAATACATTAACAATGTTGTGATGTACAGTATGTAATATAATGGAATCTAATGCTAATAAATACCCTGCAAGTGTCAGAATTGTGTGAACTGCTTTCATTTTCCAGTAAATGTTTTTGTACACTTCACAATAAGTTTCACAAATACTCATAATAAACAATTTATGAAAGATAAATAATATTCACAGTGAAGGGGGGACCAAGTTCAAATTCCGGCTTGTGGTCTTTTCTGATCCTGTTGCTCTTCATCAAAGTATTTTCTTCACTTTCACCCTGCTTTCATGTGATATTCAACAAATTGCAAATAAAAGTTTATGATTGGGAAACTCCAACTGAATGTAATTAAAGTCTGACAAAGAAAGTCAGGATTTAATTTGGATCTTAAGGTCACACTAGGCCAATATTTCTCAACCAGCGGGCCCGGGGAAAAAAAACAACAAGAAACCCTCGTAACCCCCTTTCCCTGATGGAAGGAACGTTATGTCGACTGTCAAATGGGGTCTCACTTGGGAGCCCCAATCACCTCTGAGTTTAAAAACAAACAGCCAATGCAATTGGCGAGTGGAATTCGCATGCCAAGCTACTCCCATGTACAAACGGGTATATAAAATGGCGGCATGCATCCACTCATTAGGTTTATGCTGAGGAGCCGAGACAGTATCCCGGCCATTCAGCGGGGTAGTTCAGGGTTGTGGCAGGAGGGACATAATATCTCTGTTCCCTCCATCAGGGAACAAGGGTTACAACAGTAACCAAGATGTTCCCTATCTGTCAGTCATTACGATGTTCGACCAACCCTATGGGGTCCCTATGGAAAGCGCCACAACCACTGGACTGTGTTACGAGTGTTGGCAGTTCAGATGCTGGCAAGCTGTAACGTGCCCTTTTGGCAACTGCACTCTCAGTCGTAACCTATCCAGCGCCCCACGTAAGCCAAAAATCTTAGTCCTCTATGTCTACGAGGTGGAAGGGACAGGGCTAGGGCATGTTTGATTCTGAAATTTGTGGAATCGGCTTTGATTCTGATTCCTGGTTCTGGAATCGATGGAGTCAATTCCAAGAATGATTTCTCATTGTTGTTTTCCATTCTTTTTTGATACTTTTGTTTTAAACCAAAGATTGGAGGAACCTAATCACGCAGTTACCAAAGGATATAAAGGTCGCTGAAAGTCATAATATGAAGCTTTATTTGTAATATGAAGATGCATTTGTATAGCTCTGATTTGTTTTAAATTGTAATTTTGGCTCCCGCTAAAATGGGCTCCCCCCAGACAACACTCCAAATACGCATTTAAACTTTACTCCCTCTAAATTATATGTAAGTGTGAACTCGTGAATGTGCATTATTGAATGGATGAAACAAGACGTCATGTCCAAAATGACGTCACAGTTCAGTTGAATGATAAAATTTACTTTAACTGTATGCTTTTACACAGAATGTATGAAGCAAACTGTATACTGAAATAACCACAACATAAACAACAACACTGAAATAAGAGCGCACAATTTATCTGTCAGTCAGATGCGCGTGGAAGTTGAGTGTGTTACAATAGCAACAGTAGGCCCTTGGCCACTGATCTGTGCTCTCACGTGTTTTCTTTCAGAGTTATCATTGGCTGATAAAAAGAAAAAGTATAAATATATAAAGACCTAAAGCCCCAGATGTCTGAGATGTCTGAGGTGCCTGAGAACCAGGTCCCTGTGTTTGCACAACAAATCGAGAGTGAGCTAGAATGAGCCAGTCATCTACATAGTTGAGAATGCGAATGCCCACTTCCCATAACAGGGCAAGGGAGCCTCCACGACTTTGGTAAAGATGCAGGGAGAGACTTCCGGTGGCATGTGCTGCAAGATGGCCGCACAGCACTAGGCTCCTGACTAAAACCTCATATTGAGGATAAATAACGTCTTTTTTACAACTGGACAATTCTACTACAAGAATGGCAGCAGGTAAAAAATCGCTGAAAGTAGAAATTGATTCTCTGAGTAAAAGTGTGGCGTCAATTACAACGACAGTGGACAATCTCCAAGGCAGTTTACGAAAAGGATACGAAGCTCTGCTTGTCTCAGCTTGAACAGATGCAACAAAAATGCTATGACCTCGAAGACTGGTCACGTCACAAAAATGTCCGCCTGGTTAATCTACCAACAGGTATGGAAGGGGATGATCCCGTCAGCTTTCTACAGAAAAACCTACCTAAATGGATCCCCGAACGTTCGGTGTGCTCAAGCCTGATCGAGATCGATAGAGCTCATCGAGTGTACTCGAACTCCTACTCATCTAAACCATGATCGTTGATATTCCGGCTTCTTCGCTATCCTGACAGGCAAGCCCTCCTTCAAGGAGCACAGAAAGCAAAACCCACTCTGCCCAGAGGAGCGTGCATTTTATGCTTATTACAGTCATGAGACAACACAAAAGAGAAAGGCGTTTTCGGCCGTAAGATTCAAGCTTCACCAGAAAGGTGTCGAAACCTTCCTGATCTACCCAGCATCGCTGAGAGTCACCCATAAGGGTCAGAAATACTTGTTTGAATCTCTGGAGGACGCTGAAAAATACCTCAAGGGTCTTGACAACACTCCGGTACCTACTACTGCTCGTAGATCTTTAAACTTCCCACTTCAGGAGGAAATTTGAGGAGGCTGAATAAAGAGTCTAGTAATGTCTTTGCTGACAAACCTGTGCAAATACATGGACCAAAGACTTTTTCAGCATACACTCGTGTTTCAGTTCACCAAAGTGAAATGGTAACATTTTTGCATTGCATTTTGTTTCTAAATCTCCCTTAAACAATTTTCATGTGCAGGTTGTTGGACCATGATATGTAAAGGTCTTGTTTAACTATTGTATGTTTGTTTACTCAGAAAAAAGACAGGCTACAGTTCTTAGTTTAAACAGTTATGAAAATTGCACTTTAAACTGTTCTTCAGAGTTTGGAAATATTCATTCTATAATTTTAATTTCCTCAATTGTTAAACTCATAGGGGGATAATAAGGTGAATAGTGTTTCGACATTGCCTCACGATCGCCACAGACATATGCTAAAAGGGGGATATGGGAGAGGGAGGAGGCGCTCAGACGTATAAAGCACTCAGGACCATCTTTGTTTTAATTTTTGCATATAGCAGTGGAAACTTTAATGGTACGCTTAATAACTTGCTCTAAACATTACATGTTATTCTGTGTGAGCTCTGTAACTACGGACTATGGTTAGAATAAACACATTGTCTTTTAACGTTCGGGGGTTAAACTCTCCTATCAAACGTACACAGGTTTTAGATCTTTTACACAGAAAATAGATTGATGTAGCATTTCTTCAAGAAACCCACCTGACCGCCATGGATGCCCAAAAACTGCCAAACAGGCGTTATATTCCCATAGTATCATCAAGTTGTAAATCTAAGAAGAAGGGGGTGACAATTCTATTCAAACGTAACTCTAACTTTATTATTGAACACACAGGTTCTGATGATGATGGTAGAGTTGCATATTGCTGTACTTTAATAGAAGGAAAGAGGTTTGCATTTGTTAATATATATGCTCCAAAATCATATAACGCCTCCTTTTTTCCAAATGTTTCAAAAACCCTACTATCTCTCCAGGGCTATTCAATTATCACTGGATCCGATATGAATGTCGTGCTTGACAGTTTTGGACCGTTCCAGCCCTTCGGTTTCAGTAGCGCAATCTCAGTCTTCTACAGCTCTGAGACTGTTCACTAGATTTAGATGTGTGTGATGCCTGGCGAATACATAATCCAACAGCTAAGGAATTTACCTATTTCTCCCAAAAATCACAACTCATTCTCAAGAATTGATTATATTTTACTTTCATCATCACTACTTTCAGGTCTAATCAATATTGAATTTCTACCACAAAGTGTTTCTGATCATAATGCTGTATTAGCACATCTTCAGATTAATACATCCTGTAAACCATCCCGATGGAGATTTAATACTTTTTTGCTGCAAAATGAAGACTTTCTTTCTCAACTCAGAGCAGGACTGATTGAATTTATCAAATTAAACCAGGACTCTGTTTCTAATCAGGAAATGTTATGGGCATTCATCAAAGGGTTTTTAAGGAACAATGCTATCTCCTTTTCTGCCAGACTTAAAAAGAATTATCTTTCAGTATTAGAGAGAAGATGTGGGGAATTAGAAAAGGAATTAGGTCATCAATTTTCCAATGATACACAACAAAAATTAAATGTTGAAAGGGCTGCACTTAATGATCTCAATTTCCTCTAAGTGAGAGGGTACGGAAATGTTGGCTAGCTGCCATGACTGCTGCAAAGAAGCTACTTGTTCAACGTTGGGAACCTCCTCATGACCTTTCTACTAAGCATTGGCTACATTCCTTATTGGAGATACTATATCTGGAACCGTCTTCTGCGTTGATTAAACACCCCAAACCTGTGACTTTGTCTATTTGGAAGAAATAAATATCTAAAGTCAAGGAAATTTTGGATTTAATCTGAAGCTACTGCTTTGGTTGTTATTATTATTGTTATTTTGTGTTTTTCTCTATATTTATTTTAATTTATCCCATTTTATTTATGTTTCTGTCTAAGTCCTGTAGTGCAATGGGGTGGGTGTGGGAAGGGGGGAGGGTATGGAAAAATAGTGGACGAATAAGTTTTCTTTTTTTTATTACAAAATGTTTGCAGATACAGGGAGACAGGGACAACCCAAATGTGAGGACCTTGTACAGGTACGCTTCACTAATAGAAGCAAACCAAAGAAACGGTCTGTGTTGTTGTATATTTCACAGTAATTAACTTCAGAGAACTCGACGTTGATCTATACACTTTTATTACAACATTCTAGCATTCACTTCTTCGTGGCATTCATCTCCTACTAGGTAACTGGTACATTAGTGACACCTACTGTTCATACATGTATTTCAATATACCACATATTCCCCTTTTGTTAAAGTACAAAGACTTGAATTAAACTAAAAAAAATATAACAAAGCACAGAACACAAGAAAACCAACAGTTCTGAATGTCAACAACATGCATAGCATTATATCACTGAATATTCCAAAAAGTATGCAATTTAATAACTCAAATGTTTAACCTGCTTCCAGTCACCAGTCAAGTATTTTTTTTTCTCTATCTCTCTTATTTCTTTTTCTTTTTTTCATGCAACATGAAAACAAAATATCACAACATAAATGCCTCAGATACCTTTTCTAGACTATGATCAATATTCAATACCTTGTATCTTTCCCCCTTTTTTAAGTTACTGAGTATGTCCCTTTATGTAATATACACTGAAAAAAATGATTTTTACTGCTTGTTCAAATTGCTTAATTTAAATGAGCTAAAGCAACACAATTGCTGTACATTTTGTCCTAACTTAATTTGACTGTGTTCAATCCACTTAAATATAAGTCAAATTGAAGTTTACTTAATCCGTTTGTGTTGAGATTACATGAATGATTTGTGTTGCATTAACTGAAACTGGGCGGGGCTTGTTAGTTCCCAGCATGCTTTGCATATAGTTAAATCAAGAGAGAGTAAATGTTGTTCCCTTTCAGTCAGTACACTACGAGTTACGTCAGTTACTGACGAAATGGGGGTTTCGCTTAGAAGCCAATCGCCTTTGAGCTCTACAAAACGAGCCAATGGCATGAAAATGCCATGGGTCTGCGGAATTTGCATAACGCAACCCCGCCCCACCGCGTGGGTATAAAGGGCGTTGCGTGGCAATCTCGCATTATGTTCTGCTTCAGAGCCGAGTGTTACTGCCTGAGCGTTTTCCTCTTCAAGACGAGTGTCTCTCCAGAGTGTTGGTGTTACGGCGCGTTTTAGCGAGTTCCGCATTCCTGTCTGATCTGTGCAGTGATCTAGCACAGCATGTGTGTTCTCCCTAGGCGCTTCGGCATTCTGCAGAGCAAAAACTCTTCTTTAAAAGAGCTGCACGCGGCACGTCAGTTTCAAGATGTCTCGCCCGTGCTCCGTTCCTGGGTGCGGTCGGCTGGTTCTTCCGTTTGACGGGCATGATCGCTGTTTGGAGTGCTTGGGCCTCGTGCACGCCGAACGCGTGTTCATGGATGAGTCATGTTCCCACTGTGGGAACATGGCCATCGCAGCGTTGCGGTCAAGACTCCGTGATCTCCGTGCTGGAGGGAGAGTCCCCTCTACCACACCCCAATCTATTCCTTCCATGAGTGGGAGTACTTTGGCTGGTGGTCAGGGTGACTTGAGGGTGACGGTGTGGAACAACCCGACGAATCCTCCTCGGGCCACACCCCCTTCTAGCACACTGCAACCTGTGGTGTTGCCAGATGAGGGTGCAGGTGTTTCCCGTCCTGGGCCTTGCGTTTCATTTGGCGCACCGGCGGAGGATACTATGTCGATCGCCGCATCACAAGGTGGGCTGAATTCCTCGGGAGATGACGATTCGGCTGTGTTGCCTCCTTCGGGAGTCCCAGCATTGTCCGAGTCTGATCCGGAGCTCACAGCCATGCTTTCCCGGGCGGCCGAGGCTCTTGGGCTTGTGTGGAACCCTCCGCCATGTCCCGAGCGCTCTCGGCTGGATGATTGGTATTTGGGGGCGGCCCGTGCCGAAGGCGCCCGTCAGCCCAAAGTGCCCTTTTTCCCGGAAGTGCATGAAGAGGTGTCGAAGTCGTGGAAGTCTCCCTTGACTTTTCGCGATCGTTCGGCAGCCACTTCCGCCTTCACTGCCCTCGATGGCGGCGCGGTGAAAGGGTACACTGGGGTTCCCCCTGTTGAGCACTCTGTTGCGATGCAACTGTGTCCGCAGAGCGCTGCGACATGGCGTGGTGACCCAGAGCACCCGTCCAAGGCCTGTAGGTTTACGTCTACTCTGGTGGCGAAGACCTACAGAGCTGCGGGCCAGGCCGCGTCCTCCCTGCATGCAATGGCCACCCTTCAGGTCTACCAGGCCAAGGTGCTCAGAGACATGCACGAGGGCAATGCTGACCCTGCGCTAATGCAGGAGCTGCGGGCGGCCACCGACCTCGCTCTACGAGCGACGAAGGTGACCACTCGCTCTCTCGGTCAGGTGATGTCCACTTCGGTGGTCCAGGAGCGCCACTTATGGCTCAACCTGGCTGATATGAGAGAATCTGAGCGAACACGTTTCCTCAATTCTCCCATTTCCCAGGATGGGCTATTCGGCGGGGCGGTCCAGGACTTTGCCCAACAGTTCTCAACCGCTCAGAAACAGGCAATTAAGCATATTCTGAACTATCTCGACGACTGGCTGATTCTAGGCCACTCTCGGGATCAGGTTTGCGAACACAGGGACCTGGTGCTTCAGCACCTCGCCCGTCTGAGCCTTCGGGTCAACTGGGAAAAGAGCAAACTCTCCCCAGTGCAGAGGATCTCTTTTCTCGGTATGGAAATCGACTCGGTCGCCATGTACGCGCAGCTTAAGAGCGCGCGCGCGCAGTCACTGCTGACTTGTCTTCGCCAGTTCGAGGGCAAGAGTGCAGTACCACTGAAATATTTTCAGAGGCTCCTGGGGCATATGACATCCGCAGCCGCGGTAACGCCGCTCGGTTTGCTTCATATGAGACCGCTTCAGCACTGGCTTCACGACCGAGTCCCGAGATGGGCATGGCAACACGGCACGCTCCGGGTCCCAGTTACTCGGGCCTGCAGTCAGACCTTCACCCCGTGGGCGAACCTCAGTTTTCTACGGGCAGGTGTTCCCCTAGAACGAGTTTCCAGGCATGTTGTTGTAACAACAGATGCCTCTGCCACGGGCTGGGGCGCCATGTGCAATGGACATGCTGCCGCGGGCTCCTGGAAAGGACCCCAGCGCCTTTGGCATGTCAATTGCCTCGAGTTGCTGGCCGTACGTCTTGCCCTGCACTGCTTCCGAGCCCTGCTCAAGGACAAGCACGTACTGGTCCATTCAGACAGCACGGCGACAGTAGCGTACATCAACCGACAAGGTGGTCTACGCTCCCGCCGGATGTCGCAACTCGCCCGCCATCTCCTCCTATGGAGTCAGAAGCATCTGAGGTCGCTTCGTGCCGTTCACATCCCGGGAGAACTGAATCGTGCAGCCGACGAGCTGTCACGGTTTCAGCCGCTTCCGGGGGAATGGAGACTCCATCCCCAGACGGTTCAGCTGATTTGGGAACAGTTTGGCGACGCACACATAGATCTGTTTGCCTCCCACGACTCTTCCCATTGCCGCTGGTATTATTCCCTGACCGAGGGGACCCTCGGCACGGATGCACTAGCGCACAGCTGGCCGCGGGGCCCACGCAAGTATGCGTTTCCCCCAGTGAGCCTTCTCGCACAGGTTTTGTGCAAGATCAGGGAGGACAGGGAGCAGGTCCTTTTGGTCGCCCCATATTGGCCCGGGCCGGACCTGGTTCTCAGAACTCGTACTCCTTGCGACAGCCCCTCCCTGGTCGATCCCTCTGAGGAAGGACCTCCTTACTCAGAGACGGGGCACCGTATGGCACCCACGTCCCGACCTTTGGAACCTACACGTGTGGGACCTGGACGGGACGCGGTAGGTTTGAGTACCCTGCCACCTCAGGTGGCGGCTACCATCACTTCCGCTAGGGCCTTGACCACGAGACAGGCCTATGCGTTGAAGTGGAACCTCTTCGTCACCTGGTGCTCTTCTCGCCGAGAAGACCCCACGAAATGCTCAATCGGGTCTGTGCTTTCCTTCCTCCAAGAAGGGTTGGAGCGAAGGCTGTCTCCCTCCACCCTGAAGGTCTATGTGGCCACGATTTTGGCTCATCATGACCTGGTGGATTCGAAAACGGTAGGTCAGCACGACCTGGTCAGCAGGTTCCTTAGAGGAGCGAGGAGATTAAATCCTCCTCGTCCTCCTCAAATACCCTCTTGGGATCTTGCAGTGGTTTTATCTGCCCTGCAGAAAGCTCCCTTTGAGCCCCTGCAGTCTGTGGAGCTGAAGTTCCTTTCATTGAAAGTGGCGCTCTTGATTGCTCTGGCTTCCATCAAGAGGGTAGGGGACCTGCAGGCATTTTCGGTTGACGAAGCGTGCCTGGAATTCGGGCCGGCCAATTCTCACGTGATCCTGAGACCCCGGCCTGGATACGTGCCCAAGGTTCCCACCACTCCCTTCAGGGATCAGGTGGTGAACCTGCAAGCGCTGCCTGTGGAGGAGGCAGACCCAGCCTTGGCACTGCTCTGTCCAGTACGCGCCCCTAGAGCTTACGTAGACCGGACGCAGTGTTTCAGGACCTCAGACCAGCTCTTTGTCTGTTACGGAGGGCAGCAGAAAGGGAAGGCTCTCTCCAAGCAGAGGTTGTCTCACTGGATAGTGGAAGCCATTGTCCTGGCATATCAGGTTCAGGGCATGCCATGCCCCCTTGGGGTTAGAGCACACTCCACTAGGAGTGTTGCTTTCTCTTGGGCTTTAGCGCGTGGCGCCTCGCTGACAGACATTTGTAGAGCTGTAGGCTGGGCGACACCCAACACATTCGCAAGATTTTATAATCTCCGAGTGGAGCCTGTGTCCGCTCGTGTACTCGCCCCAAGTGGCCAGTAACTGGACAGGCTCAGGTGTCTTTGCTTGCTGCGCCATTCCAATCCACGGACTGGAGGCGTGCTGAGCCCTGAGCCCTGAGCTCCTCCAGCACTGCTGATGTCGACACCAGAGTGCATGCCCGCTTTGTCAGCCCTCGTGTTCGGCTAGGTGCCTCCGTGTGCATGGTTCCCCCGTTGGGCAACCCCCACATGTGTATTTCCACGGTAAGTCTCTCTGAGCACGTGTCTTCCCTTGGCAAGACACCTTGCCTCACCTGGGGTTGAAAAATTTTCCACCTGCGGCTGGATACCCCAGATTGCTCCATATGCAGTCCCTACGGGGGTCATATGTGTATTCTTAAGTCCTCCCTTCGGGCAGGCATTGTGTTGCATTTCTCTACATGGGATATGCTTCCCAGTATACCTTGGTATCAGCGTTGAGCCTAGCCCCTCGTTCGTGCTAAGACTCACAGCAGGGAGCCCTGGTCAGCGCAGGACGCTGGAAGACAGCCGTCGTGGCGAGATTGTATTGGGACCCCCATTTCGTCAGTAACTGATGTAACTCATAGTGTACTGACTGAAAGGGAACGTCTCGGTTACGTATGTAACCCTCGTTCCCTGAAGGAAGGGAACGGAGACGTTACGTCCCCATGCCACTTCCGCTGTACCGCTGGAACGGCCGGACGCTCATGCCTCGGCTCTTCAGCAGGTAACATAATGCGAGATTGCCACGCAACGCCCTTTATACCGAGGTTGGGCGAGGTTGCGTTATGCAAATTCCGCAGACCCATGGCATTTTCATGCTATTGGCTCGTTTTGTAGAGCTCAAAGGCGATTGGCTTCTAAGCGAAACCCCCATTTCGTCAGTAACTGACGTAACGTCTCCGTTCCCATCCTTCAGGGAACGAGGGTTACATACGTAACCGAGATGTTATTTTTTATGTAAAAGTGCTATTTTATGTATTTTTGAGCAAGATGAGAAAGGGGGAGACTTGATTGTGTTTAATTGTGTTTAATATTAAATTATGTTGGAATTACTAGAACAATTTAAATTACAGTGGGTTGGTAACCCACTGTAACAAATGCTCCACTCTGTGGAGAAGAGTGGAGCATTTGCTTAGGCTGTGGACTAAAACAACTAATGTTATAACAGCTTTGCTGAAGGAGCTTTAAATGCTTAACATTTAAGATGCTAATGTGTGCTAATGCTAGCTAAAAGTTTGTCAACTAGCTAGTGCACTATTACACTCACCTAAAGGATTATTAGGAACACCATACTAATACTGTGTTTGACCCCCTTTCGCCTTCAGAACTGCCTTAATTCTACGTGGCATTGATTCAACAAGGTGCTGAAAGCATTCTTTAGAAATGTTGGCCCATATTGATAGGATAGCATCTTGCAGTTGATGGAGATTTGTGGGATGCACATCCAGGGCACGAAGCTCCCGTTCCACCACATCCCAAAGATGCTCTATTGGGTTGAGATCTGGTGACTGTGGGGGCCATTTTAGTACAGTGAACTCATTGTCATGTTCAAGAAACCAATTTGAAATGATTCGAGCTTTGTGACATGGTTCATTATCCTGCTGGAAGTAGCCATCAGAGGATGGGTACATGGTGGTCATAAAGGGATGGACATGGTCAGAAACAATGCTCAGGTAGGCCGTGGCATTTAAACGATGCCCAATTGGCACTAAGGGGCCTAAAGTGTGCCAAGAAAACATCCCCCACACCATTACACCACCACCACCAGCCTGCACAGTGGTAACAAGGCATGATGGATCCATGTTCTCATTCTGTTTACGCCAAATTCTGACTCTACCATCTGAATGTCTCAACAGAAATCGAGACTCATCAGACCAGGCAACATTTTTCCAGTCTTCAACTGTCCAATTTTGGTGAGCTCGTGCAAATTGTAGCCTCTTTTTCCTATTTGTAGTGGAGATGAGTGGTACCCGGTGGGGTCTTCTGCTGTTGTAGCCCATCCGCCTCAAGGTTGTGCGTGTTGTGGCTTCACAAATGCTTTGCTGCATACCTCGGTTGTAACGAGTGGTTATTTCAGTCAAAGTTGCTCTTCTATCAGCTTGAATCAGTCGGCCCATTCTCCTCTGACCTCTAGCATCAACAAGGCATTTTCGCCCACAGGACTGCCGCATACTGGATGTTTTTCCCTTTTCACACCATTCTTTGTAAACTCTAGAAATGGTTGTGCGTGAAAATCCCAGTAACTGAGCAGATTGTGAAATACTCAGACCGGCCCGTCTGGCACCAACAACCATGCCACGCTCAGAATTGCTTAAATCACCTTTCTTTCCCATTCTGACATTCAGTTTGGAGTTCAGGAGATTGTCTTGACCAGGACCACACCCCTAAATGCATTGAAGCAACTGCCATGTGATTGGTTGATTAAATAATTGCATTAATGAGAAATTGAACAGGTGTTCCTAATAATCCTTTAGGTGAGTGTATAATTCAGTTGTGTAACATTAAAATAAATGAAATTGAAGTGGATGAATGAATATATGAAATTGAATGACTGAATCATGTCAGGGAGCCATATAAAATTCACTTTGAGACTACTTAATTGGGTCACTTAAAATGTATTCATTCCATGATGTTGAAGTTACATGAACAAATTATGTTTGTTTAACTTAATTGATTCATGTGAGACCGATGTAAACAATTAAATTATGTAAATCCAACACACTTTTTTTTTCAGTGTAGTCCTTAAACCACACTAGGGCACGACACACTCTACGAGGACGTGAAGTACAAGGAGGAGAGATTGACATTTGAGATGTCTGGGGTGCTTGAAAAGGCCTAAAGAGAGAAGGTGTACCAGAAGTGGCAACACAGGATGAGCGGAGCCAGGTGAATAGCATTCCAAGCTTTTCCATCGGAGAGGAGATATGTTGCAGGGCCTTCTGAGCTACAACCTTAAAAGGCTGAGAAAACTTGGAATGTCCTTTCTTGACGATTCCATGCCTCCTAATGCGCACAAACAAACCATCTTGAATCTTTGGAGATTGTGTACTGCGTTGCCGATCTGTGTACTCTTTCATTTTGATTTGTGACTGTCGGATGATTTGCTTCAAATTCTTTTGGTCCTTTGGCGGGCCCAAAAATGGAAGACCACCCACATGCAATTTTGTCTTAATTTGACGGCCATGCAAAATTTCAGCAGGTGACAGTTTTGTCACAACATGTAAAGTTGCTATGTATATATGTAGAAACTCTGTCACAAAAGCTTTCCACTCTTTACCTTCAATGCTAGCAGTCTGCAAACAGTCTTTGAACACTCGATTGAAGCGTTCAATCTCACCATTCGCTTGTGGATAATAGACAGAGCTACGGTAGTGTTTAATATCTCTGTCTGCAAGGAATGCCTTAAACTCATCCGAAACAAATTGTGAACCATTATCAGTCACAAGTTAAAGTGGATTTCCTCCACGGCTGAACACAGCAGACAGAAACTTCACAACAGTTGCAGAAGTAACGTCAGGTGCAAACGCAATCTCTGGCCATTTACTGTAGTAATCAATGAGTGTCATTGCAAAACTTGGGAAGCATTATTCAAAGCCCCAGCTACATCAATAGCCAGTTTCTCCCAAGCAGTTGTTGGAGTAGGCACAGGACAAAGTGGAGCTGCATGGGTAATAGCAGTCTTGTCATGCTGGAGACAGGTGGAACAGGATTTGATGGCATTTTCCACTTGATAGTCCATGCCAGGCCACCAGTACAAGTCCCTCAGTCTCTGCTTTGTGCGCACGATCCCTTGATGAGTGGCATGCACCAGCTGGATGAACTTTGATTGCAAAGCTTCCAGAATGATCACTCAGTGTGTACCACGAATTACATATCCATCTTGTACAGCCAGCTCATTCCAGATACGATGATTTGGAGCTATAGCAGAATTCAAGCTTTTTGCACTACGAGGCCACCCCTTTGCAATGCAGGTCTTTACCTGTTGAAGGATAGGACAGGTATCACAAGTAGACCTCAGCTCCTCTACAGTAACAGCTGCAAATTCAGGAGACAGTAGAGCCACCATCTCAGGCTCTTGGTATTGGCTGTATTCAGTTGCTGGAAGTGGAAGTCTGGACAAACAATCAGCTGTGACATTGTCTCGGCCAGGTTTATATTCCACGCTGTAATTAAAACACAGGAGACGTGCAGACCATCGGGCAATTCTCATACCTGCACGTCCAAGGCCTTTTGTGTAAAGCAGTGTAGATAAGGGGCTGTGGACAGTGCAAAGAGTGAAATGGCAGCCCCATAGGTAGGCCCCAACATTTTTCTGTTGCCCAAACACATGCCAAGGCCTCTTTTTCTGTTGTAGAATACTTCTTTTCACAGTCAGACAATGTTCTAGATGCAAAAGCAACTGTTCTTTCAGTACTGCCATGACACTGGGTAAACACAGCACCAATGCCATAATCTGAAGCATCCGTTGTGACTGTCGTCAGTAAAGAAGGATCAAATAATGCAAGGGCTGGGCTAGCAGTGATAAGATTTGTCACACGGCTGAAATGTTCCTGAGCCTCCTCTGTCCAGCAAAAGCCAGTAGACTTTTGGAGTAGTGCACGGAGATGTTCCACCAATGTCGCAAAATTGGGAATAAATTTGGAATACCAGCTTGCAGGACCCAAAAAAGAACGCAAGGACTGTGCATCATGAGGAGCTGGTGCTTGTTGTATAGCCAGAACATGATCTGGATTTGGATGCAAGCCTGAAGCTGAAATAACATGGCCAAGAAAAGGTAGCTCAGTTTTCCTGAAGTGGCACTTTTCCTCATTAAGCTTCAAACCACTACTTTGCAAACGCCGAAGTACAGCTTGAAGTCGTTTCTCATGTACTTCTGTATTCTCACCATAGACAATGATGTCATCTAAATAACATTGCACACCATCCTGACCAGCCAAAATTTGAGACATCATTCTTTGAAAAGCCCTCGGTGCTGAGGCCAGACCGTAAGAGACCCGTGTGAAATGATAGAGTCCATCATGGGTAACAAAAGCTATCAGATCCCTACTATCTTGATGCAAGGTCACTTGGTGGTATGCATTCTGAAGATCTATTGTAGAAAACATAGAAGCCCCACGTAGTTCTGTAAAAACTTCCTCAATATGTGGCAAAGGGTGACTGTCTATGACGACAGCTTTGTTTGGCTCTCTTAAATCAACACAAAGTCGAATTCCTCCAGATTTCTTTTGAATGACCACCAGCGGCGACACCCAAGGTGATGACGCCACTTTTTCTATGATCCCTTCAGATTCTAGCCTCTTTAACTCTTGCGAGACTGCATCTCTCACTTCAAATGGCAATCTGCGCAATTTCTGTTGTACAGAAGGCACATCTGAACACACATTTACTTTACAAAGCCAGCAGCCACACGCAAGGGCTCAGTGAAGTTAACAGTAGTTTGACCGTCCTCTGCGAAAGATGCAATAGATCCATTCCTTATCTCAAGAAGCAAAGCAGTAAAGAGATCCATGCCAAGTAATGGTGTTCCGCCTGGTACAATGTAGAAAGAAGCCTGCGTATGGTGACACTCATATCTAACTGGAATGGCAAGGCACCCTAAAACTGGAATAGTCTTTTTCATATACGTCACCAAACGAACATTAGGCACAGCAAGGGAAAGATCTGCAAAGTGTTGGCGGTACAGATGCTCTGGGAGGATGGAAACAGTTGAGCCAGTATCCACCAGTAATTCAGCGTCGACTGATTTCCCACACTCAGTGTGCAAAGAAACATTACATGTAAGATTTTGTTTCTGTTTCATCTGCAGTGGCATTTCAAATCTTAAGACAGTTAACTCAGGTGCAGAAACTTCTTGTACATTGCATGTGGATGCAGAACTGCGACAAACTCTGGCAAAATGTCCAACTTTACCATACTGTCTGCATTTAGACTGTTTGGCTGGGCATTTGGGGTAGTTTGCAAGATGTGAAGTAGCTCCACAACGGAAGCATGTTTTTGCATCCATCCTCTTTTTCTGTGATTCGTTTGATGGCATCTGATGAGAAACTGTGGACTTACGGTTTTGCACAGTCATGTGAGCCAGTATGCACCACTTTAACTGAAGCTTCAGTGCGTGCCATAGCTTTAGCTCCCACTACTGCAGACTCAATTTGTCCTGTGATAGTAATTGCCTTTTAAAGAGTGAGGTCCGTTTCCAAAAGCAGACGTTCCCAAATACATGGAGTGCATGTCTTCTCTACAATCTGATCTCTAATCATGTCATCCACGAGCGCGCCAAAGTCACAGTTCACAAGCAGTTCACGCAGAGCAGCCACATATTGCACGATAGGTTCAACGAGTCTCTGAGCGTGCTGGCGAAAATTATTCCTCTCAGCAACCATCATTTTCTGAACAAAAAATACTCGTAAAGCAGTCAGCGCAGTCTCATAACTGTCATCAGCCACAGTGAGTGTATAAAAAATTATCTGTCCCTCCGTACCCAAGCAATGAATAAGCAAAGCACGCTTTCTCTTCTCTGGAATGTCCTCTGCCGACAGTGCAGTCAGTAGAGTTTCCAAAAATGCAGGAGGGGGCGAGAGAGCAAGTAGGGCCATCCTCGTCGCCAATGTGTTGTATATTTCACAGTAATTAACTTCAGAGAACTCGACGTTGATCTATACACTTTTATTACAACATTCTAGCATTCACTTCTTCGTGGCATTCATCTCCTACTAGGTAACACCTACTGTTCATACATGTATTTCAATATACCACATGTGTCAAGACAGAATCGAGATGTGGAAGTACGAGTCCTTCAGGTCAATCATTGCAAACCAATCTTGGGGGCGAACGCACGTTAACATCTTGAACAGGAGCTTGTGAAGGGCCCGGTTCAAGACTTGCAGATCCAAGATCAGCCGTTACCCATCGCCTTTCTTGGGCGAAAAAGGCCTATAAAGGCCTTTCATCGCCTACAATGAAATAAGGGCTGTAAAATCCCAACTTTATCTCGGCTGGAGGGATAGGCTCTATTGCGTCCTTCGCCAAGAGGACCGCAATCTCCGCTCGCAGGACAGGGGCATCTTTGCCTGGCAGTGAGGTAAATAGGTCACCGTTGAACCTGGGGGGATGCCTGGCAAACTGAATTGCGTAGCCGAGTCTGATTGTCAGAATGAGCCAGCAGGACAGACTGGGAAATTCTATCCAGGCTCCCAGGCTCCAGAGGAGCGCTGGGGCCCAACCCAGGAAGCATAGCGTCCTGAAATAGAGGCAGTGACAGTGGTGTGACAGGCTCCAAGGATCCTGTGAGGGGGTGGCTAGAGATGGTTGAGAAAGCAGCATGTCTTCGGAACGCAACCTCTTGGCCTGTGGCAAAAGGTGGAGTCGAGGCTGGGAGTGAGGAAGCATAGCATCGCTCACTGCCAGACCGCGCCCAGTATAACCCAGAGACTGAGGAAACTGCTCTTTTATTGAAAGTTTGGGTACCAGAAATTAACTCTTTCAAAGAAAACAAAAGATTATCCGCCCAGCCCTCCTCTGGGGGAAGGAGTGGTACGATCACCACCTCCTGGTTCAGAGCTGCTCCCTCCATCTCTGGGTCGCCCGTCTCAGTAACACTTTGATTGACGTTTGGAGGGCTCAGCGGCGGCCTGATGGATTGGCTGCGTTGCCTTCCTGTGGGGGGCTCGACGTTGCTGCTGGGATGTTGTATCTGACCACGTTGGAGCAAGTGTAGAAGCCACAAGGGGACGCCCTCAGCGATAAACACTTTGTTGGCATCCCGCATCTCAGCAAGGTTCAGCCAGAGATGCCGTTTCTGGACCACAAAGGTAGACATCATCTGGCAGAGGGCCCGCGAAATGACCTTGGTCGTCTGGAGGGCGAAGTCAGTCGACGTGGTCAGATACTGCATCAATCCCAGTTCAGAACTACCCTTGTCGCATGCAGGGCAGAGGCGGCCTGTCCAGCGGCAACGGAAGCCTTAGCAGTCAGGGCTGACGTCAGCTTACAGCCCTTGGACTTGGAATAATAGAGCCATCTTAATTTTCTTTGAGTTGTCTGTTGAATTAGAGAGAATATTTGTCTGTTTATTGAGAGGGAATATTTGTCTGTTTATTCTATAAATAACTTCTAATTAAAACAATAAATACTGAATGTTAAATAAAAGAAAGAAATCTTTATTTTTTATTTTTCAAAGGAACTTTGTGAGTTATGTCAGGAAAATCATCCACAACCTCAAATAAGAGGATTCTATATAACTTAGCTGATTAGAGAAAATAGAAGTTGAAAGAAAATATTCAGTGGTTGATTTAAAAGTCAGAAGAAAAAAAAAAAGCACAGTAAGTGGGAGACCTTTTTGGATGAAAGTTCTGTACTACAGTTGGTTTATACTGAGTTGATCTCACTAGATGACAAAAGATGGAAAATTGTATTTTCGGTGAAAACATCATTTAACATTTCAGTCATAATGCCATGCTCAATGCAGTCTACAGCTATTCAATATTTTGCAGTTTTCCTTTGTTGTTTTCCACTTTTTCTTCATGTGTTTAACAAAAATTACTTGCATTAACAATTATAAAACAGTCCACAGATCACTTCACGTCTAGTACTAAAGTTCATCCAATGTTATTTCATCAGTCTTTCGATAAAATGAATAAACTAACATGGACTTTAACAAGTTTAAGACTTAGGGCCAGGGTAACCTAACCCAAAACTGATAGCTAAGATTTGCTATCTGTTAACAAAAATTATTATTTATATAAAAATGTATAATAATATTGAATATGTTTACTGAAATATACCTACTCCATAGCTATCTATAGATAAAAATTTTGTTGCTTAAGCGTTGTTTTTTAGATATGATAGAATATTTGCCTTTTTGAATATAAAAGACAAATGATCTGCATGATTTCACTGTGGACATTGGTCTGAAGAATGACATGATGACAGGCCAGGGTAACCTAACCTCTACTGATATTTCTGTTCAAATAAGTTGACAGAAGTCTTGTACAATTTGATACTCATTAAAAGTTAATAATTAATTTAAAAATTAATACTTGGTCAGCAATAAACTACTATAAAAGATCTGTTTCTCTGAGGAGCTCTTCACAAACCATCAGCCATGAGAGCTGTTGTGCTTGCCCTGACTGTAGCCCTTGTGGGTAAGTCAAAATATATTTATATATTTTTCTCCTCTCTCTTTTTACCTATTTAGAAAAACTTGTTTAGAAAATTAGAACCTATTGCATCCGAATTAAAAAAAAAAAAAAAAAGATTTTCAGAGAATATTTATTCTGTTTCTTTCAGCAAGTCAACAGATCAACCTTGGTAAGTAATATGATTTGGCAAATGAGTTTTAAGTGGTAATTTAGATTGCATTATTGCTTAAAAGTAATGACCCTAACAACTGACTCAAATACAAATACTGTATACTTTTCAGTTCCTGAGTTTGCCCTTGATAAGACCTATGTGTACAAGTATGAGGCTCTGCTCTTGGGTGGTCTTCCTCAAGAAGGTCTGGCCAGAGCAGGTATGAAAGTCAGCAGCAAGGTTCACCTCAGTGCCGTGACAGAAAACACTTTCCTGATGAAGGTAATGACCATTAAGAACTGTATACATTGTAGGTGAAAAAAATGTGTGAGCAAGCACAGGCTGTTGAAAGCAACAATTCCCTTAAAGTTAAAATGTTCTCTTACAGCTCATGGATCCTCTACTCCACGAGTATGCTGGCATTTGGCCCAAGGATCCATTTGTTCCTGCCACTAAGCTCACCTTAGCTCTGGCTGCTCAGCTTCAGATTCCCATCAAGTTTGAGTATGCTAATGGTGTGGTTGGAAAGGTATTCGCCCCTGCAGTAGTCTCGCCTACTGTACTGAACCTGCACAGAGGAATCCTTAACATCCTTCAGCTCAACCTCAAGAAGACCCAGAACATCTATGAACTGCAAGAGGTGAAAAAAGTGATCATAGTACTTTTTTTTTAAATCTATTTTGAGTTCTGCAATCTAATTTTTTACTTGTCCTTCAAGGCTGGAGCTCAGGGAGTGTGCAGAACCCACTATGTCATCAGTGAGGATCCAAAGGCCAACCACATTATTGTCACCAAGTCTAAGGATCTGAGCCACTGCCAGGAGAGAATCATGAAGGACGTCGGCTTGGCATACACTGAGAAGTGTGCTGAATGCACAGAGGTAATGAAGAAGAATTGAGATATTTTCAGTTTAATGAAAATGCCAAGAGTCAAATGGTCATAGACCTTTATCTCAACAGAGGGTCAAGAGTCTGATTGAAACTGCATCTTACAACTACATCATGAAACCAGCTGCTGCCGGTGTATTGATCGCTGAAGCAACAGTTGAGGAAGTGCATCAGTTTTCACCCTTCAATGAGATTTATGGTGCTGCCCAGATGGTAGCAAAGTATGATTGATCCTCTATGAGATTTCTCTCAAAATATGAACTAACAAAATTACTAAGATTTTTCATTTTCTTTAAGGTTAAGCTGAAACTTCAGAAATAATTATTTCTTTCAGACAATCCTTGGCTTTTGTTGAGATTGAGAAGACCCCTGTTGTTCCAATCAAAGCTGATTACTTGGCCCGGGGATCCCTGCAGTATGAGTTTGCAACTGAGATTCTTCAGACCCCCATTCAACTCTTGAAGATCAGTGATGCACCAGCCCAGGTATAATTCATTACCAAAAGATCTTTAAAGATCTCCAAGTCAAAACCCTTGATCTATGATGAAGATGTTAACTGAACATTGCCTTTACTCTTTCTAGATTATTGAGGTCCTAAAGCACTTGGTTGCAAACAATGTGGCCATGGTCCATGATGATGCTCCACTTAAGTTTGTTCAGCTCGTCCAGCTCCTGCGTGTTGCCACCTTGGAGAATATTGAGGCTATCTGGGCTCAGTTCAAGGACAAACCAGTTTACAGGTACAATTTGTGAGCAATAAGTTAATAGGAATATAGTTAAAGGGCAATTTATTATTATGAATATATTTTAAACAATGAATCTGTTAGGCGCTGGCTTCTGGATGCTCTTCCTGCTGTTGGCACACCAGTTATTGTAAAATTCATCAAGGAGAAGTTTGTGGCTGGTGAACTTACCATTCCTGAGTTCATTCAGGCTCTTGTGGTTGCTCTGCAAATGGTCACTGCTGATTTGGACACTATCCAGATGACAGCTGTGGGTAGATCTTACTATACTTAAAGTGCTGTTCTTTAATTCTTACCTAAATTAAATTAATAATTTAATCTGTATTGTGAAATTATCTGTATTTTGCTGAACAGAGTTTGGCTATGCATGAGAAAATTGCCACAATCCCAGCTCTGCGTGAAGTCGTCATGCTTGGATATGGTTCCATGATTGCCAAACACTGTGTTGCAGTTCCCACTTGCCCTGCAGAGCTCCTCAGGGTAAACACCTCGAGCCCTCCAAAACTTCTGTCAGGGACTTAATCTTTAATATTTGTCTAACTGTATGTGCCTCAAACTCCTCAGCCCATCCATGACATTGTGGCAGAAGCCATTTCCAAGAATGACATTCCTGAAATCACTTTGGCTCTGAAAGTTCTGGGCAATGCTGGTCACCCTGCTAGTCTTAAACCCATCATGAAGCTCCTACCTGGACTGAGAACTGCAGCTACTTCTCTGCCTCTTAGAGTCCAGGTTGATGCCATCTTGGCCCTAAGGAACATTGCCAAGAAAGAGCCCAAACTGGTAAGTGTCAGACATTGTAGGAATATAAAAAAAATAGTTTGCACATATTCTTCCAATAATAAAATAACCTTATTTACTGCCTCAGGTTCAGCCAGTTGCTCTGCAGCTTGTATTGGACAGGGCTCTCCACCCTGAAGTGCGTATGGTTGCTTGTATTGTGTTGTTTGAGGCCAAGCCCTCAGTGGCTCTTGTCTCCAGTCTTGCTGGTGCTTTGAAGACTGAGACAAACATGCATGTTGCAAGCTTTGCCTATTCCCACATCAAGTCCTTGACCAGAATCACTGCACCTGATATGGCATCTGTGTAAGAAAAAAAAATATTTCTCATATCGTTTACTTCATCTCGTCAAATGAGAACAAGCCAGAGGTAAACCTGATTGTCCATTTCAGTGCGGGTGCAGCTAATGTTGCCATCAAGCTCATGAGCCGCAAGCTGGACAGGCTTAGCTTCCGTTTCAGCAGAGCCCTTCAGCTGGACTTCTATCATAGTGAGTCTTGCAATTTTTATAAGAAAGCTAAAAAAAAATGGTATCTTGGCTGTTTCTTAATATGTGTTAAAAATTCTCCTGACATAAAAGATTGCATTTATTCTTACCTCTGTCCCTGTGCAGCTCCTCTTATGATTGGAGCTGCTGGTAGTGCCTACATGATCAATGATGCCGCCACCATCCTGCCCAGAGCTGTTGTAGCTAAAGCCCGTGCTTACCTGGCTGGAGCTGCTGCTGATGTTCTTGAGGTGGGCCAGCCAAGACTTTTAAAACAAAAATCTAATTCATGGTTTTAAAATGTTTTCAGTCTTCACTCAGTTGATTCTCTCAAACAGATCGGTGTGAGAACTGAAGGAATCCAGGAGGCTCTTCTGCAATCTCCTGCTGCAGATGAAAGTGTTGACCGTATCACAAAGATCAAGCGCACACTGAGAGCAGTAAGTTCATGTAGAGTGTATTGTATAATTTTGTACTTTTACGTAATATTATAAAAATGACAGGCAAAATGTATATTACTTCTCTGTTTTAACCCTTTAAGCTTGCAAATTGGAAGGCCTTGCCAACCAATCAGCCATTGGCTTCAGCCTATGTTAAATTACTTGGACAAGAAGTGGCTTATTTCAACATTGACAAGACCATCATTGAAGAAGCAATACCGGTATTGTGTTGTGTTGTTGTCTCCTCTTTTATTACCATATTTTTTGAGATCTGTCTCACAAATAATTCTTACAATTAGAATTAAGTTTCTCATAAACACTATTCCCAGATTGTCACTGGACCCAAACCACGTGAAATGTTGAAGGCTGCCCTTAAAGCTTTGCAGGAAGGAATTGCTATTCAGTATGCCAAACCCCTGCTTGCATCTGAAGTGCGTCGTATCTTGCCAACAGCAGTTGGTGTGCCTATGGAGCTCAGTTTGTACACTGCTGCTGTTGCTGCTGCAAGTCTCAATGGTACGTTTTTTCTTCAAATTTGTCATCCTTTCCTTGGATATGAGGGTGTCACTTCGAAGTTTGATGTTGTTCTGTTCATCCTTCTAGTTCAGGCCACCATTACACCTCCTCTCCCAGAGGCAATTGAGACTATGACTCTTGAGCAGCTCAAGAAGACTGATGTTCAACTCCAAGCTGAAGCTAGACCAAGGTACACTTTTGCAGCTACATTCATGAAGATGAGATATAATGTACATAACAACAGTTTTACAAACAATCTCAACAATCACAATTACAAACCTTATTCTTATTTCAGTGTTGCTCTCCAGACGTTTGCTGTGATGGGAGTGAACACTGCCTTCATCCAAGCTGCTGTTATGGCAAGAGGAAAGATCCGTACTATTGCCCCTGGAAAAGTGGCTGCAAGAGCAGACATTCTCAAGGGCAACTACAAGGTGGAGGCTCTGCCTGTTGAGCTTCCTGAACACATTGCTGCTATGAGGTAATGAAATCTTAGTCAGGCCAATGTAGCAAACATTTTAAATCAATTACTAAACAATTCAAAAGGTTTCTGAAAGTGAAATATGACCCACCTTTTTCTTGTTCCTACAGCTTTGAAACTGTTGCTGTGGTCAGAAACATTGAAGAGCCCACCGCTGAGAGGACTGTGCCCTTAGTACCTGAGTTGGCCATGCAAAATGCCCATACTCCTGCTAATTATTTGGTAAATTTTGAACACACATGATGATATGTGTTAGTATGCAGAGCATTCATTTGGTTCAAGTTTTAAAATAGCAAGGCTTGTTATAATATCTAATTATTCTTTTCAGTCCTCTGAAATGCCAGATGAGACTCCTGTGAGATCTGCTGCTCCATTTCACAAGACTCTCTGTCTTGCTGTCCCATACATTGAAATCAAGGGGTGCATTGAGGTGCACTCTCACAATGCTGCTTTTATCAGAAGTACTCCTCTCTTCTACATTATTGGACAGCACTCAGCCCGTGCTGCACTGGCAAGAGGTATTATTTCAGAGAAGATTACATTGATTAAACTCAAATATTTTCAGACAAAATAATAATTGTCCTTTTGGCTGTAGCTGAAGGTCCTGCAGTTGAAAGACTTGAGCTTGAAGTCCAAGTTGGTCCTAGAGCTGCTGAGAGGCTCCTTAAGCAAATCAGCCTCATTGATGAGGAGACTCCAGAAGGAAAGGCCTTCCTGTTGAAACTGAGGGAAATCCTGGAGACTGAAGATAAAAATGTGCGTGTCTCTTCTGAAAGCAGCAGCAGCAGCCGCATCATCAGCAGTTCAAGCTCCTCCATGTCCAGCTCTCGTGTGACTGAGGTGAGGATATGTTGAATGTACTGTGTTGGTTAGGTAGCCAATATTTGTCATAAATATTCATTTACACTTAGTCATTTTATATGTATTTTCAGACTGCCACCATCATGGAGCCTTTCAGGAAGTTCCACAAAGATCGGGTAACTATTCTAAAATATATCTATTAAAAATCTTGTTTATTTAAATCATCAATTATCATGTCTATAATGATTTTTGCTTGCAGTACTTGGCACCCCATGGTGCCTCAAAGGCAGGAAGCAGTGGAAGCGCTGCCTCTAGCTTTGAGGCTATCCAGAAACAGGTGAATCAATTAGTGTCATTTGTTTGTTCATAATAATATAAAATCCAAAGGTGAAATTTGGCACTAATATCTGTTTGAATATATTATGGTTTATGGTTTCAGGCTAGGTTCCTCGGAAATGCTAGTCCACCTGTTTTTTCTGTCATTGCCCGTGCTGTGAGAGTTGACCACAAGCTGCTGGGCTACCAACTTGCTGCTTACTTTGACAAGCCAACCGCAAGAGTGCAGCTCGTCATTTCCTCCATCGCTGAAAATGACAACCTGAAGATCTGTGCTGATGGTGCCCTGCTGAGCAAGCACAAAGTCACTGTAAGACTGGAACTTGTGTGAATCTTTTTTTTAAATAATAATTTTCTAACAATTACCGAAATTAATTTCTCAAGTGAAATAATTGACATCAATACCATCCTTTGGACACAAATGTCCTTTTTCAGGCCAAGGTTGCTTGGGGTCAAGAATGCCAACAGTATGCAGTCATTGCTAAAGCTGAAGCCGGTGTCCTGGGCGAATTCCCTGCTGCACGTCTAGAGCTGGAATGGGAGAGGCTGCCAGTTATTGTCACCACCTACGCCAAAAAGTAATGTTTAGCAACACTGAATGACAAATGTATAGAGTAGAAAATGGCACTCGTTTAACCTGCTCTTCTTTGTGCATCCTTTCACAATTAGGTTGTCTAAGCACATCCCTATGGCGGCTCTCCAGACGGGCTTTAGACTTGAAAGAGCAACGAACAGTGAAAAAGAGATTGATCTGACTGCGGCCTTGCCAACTCAGAGATCCTTGAATGTCATTGCTAGGATTCCTGAGGTGAAATAATTTTCCTTTAAATTTTGACTCACACAGAGATATAATAAGGAAATACAAATAATTATTTTTGTTCCTGCTTCTCTAGATGACACTGTCTAGGATGGATATTCCTCTTCCTGTCGCTGTTCCCATCAATCCAGACGGAACCCTTTCCATTCATATCGATGAGGACATTCTCTCCTGGATCCAGAAACATATCAAGGAAGAATAAGAAATAAATTACATTTTCAGAAGAAAATGTGAGCTGTCATTTTGTATTTAAATAAATACAATGTTGTGATGTACAGTATGTAATGTAATGGAATCTAATGCTAATAAATACCCTGCAAGTGTCAGAATTGTGTGAACTGCTTTCATTTTACAATAACACCCAGTAAATGTTTTTGTACACTTTACAATAAGTTTCACAAATACTCATAAGTAACAATTTATGAAAGATAAATAATATTCACAGTGAAGGGGGGACCAAGTTCAAATTCCGGCTTGTGGTCTTTTCTGATCCCGTTGCTCTTCATCAAAGTATTTTCTTCACCTTCACCCTGCTTTCATGTGATATTCAACAAATTGCAAATAAAAGTTTATGACTGGGAAACTCCAACTGAATGTAATTAAAATCTGACAAAGAAAGTCAGGATTTAATTTGGATCTTAAGGTCACACTAGGCCAATATTTCTCAACCAGCCGGCCCGGGGGAAAAAAATGTACAATTAAAATGCTAAAAACAACAAGAAACCCTCGTAAACCCCCGTTCCCTGATGGAGGGAACGTTATGTCGACTGTCAAATGGGGTCTCACTTGGGAGCCCCAATCACCTTTGAGTTTAAAAACAAACAGCCAATGCAATTGGCGAGTGGAATTCGCATGCCAAGCTACTCCCCCTTACAAACGGGTATATAAGATGGCGGCATGCATCCACTCATTAGGTTTATGCTGAGGAGCCGAGACAGTGTCCCGGCCATTCACCGGGGTAGTTCAGGGTTGTGGCAGGAGGGACATAATATCTCTGTTCCCTCCATCAGGGAACAAGAGTTACAACAGTAACCAAGATGTTGCCTATCTGTCAGTCATTACGATGTTCGACCGACCCTATGGGGTCCCTATGGAAAGCGCCACAACCACTGAACTGTGTTATGAGTGTTGGCAGTGCAGATGCTGGCAAGCTGTAACGTGCCCTTTTGGCAACTGCACTCTCAGTCGTAACCTATCCAGCGCCCCACGTAAGCCAAAAATCTTAGTCCTCTATGTCTACGAGGTGGAAGGGACAGGGCTAGGGCATGTTTGATTCTGAAATTTGTGGAATCGGCTCCGATTCTGATTCCTGGTTCTGGAATCGATGGAGTCAATTCCAAGAATGATTCCTCATTGTTGTTTTCCATTCTTTTTTGATACTTTTGTTTTAAACCAAAGATTGGAGGAACCTAATCACGCAGTTACCACAGGATATAAAGGTCGCTGAAAGTCATAATATGAAGCTTTATTTGTAATATGAAGATGCATTTGTATAGCTCTGACTGATTTTAAATTGTAATTTTGGCTCCCCCTGAAATGGGTCAGAGCCCAGCAGTAAATTCACTATTTAAAAAAAACACTCGTTCAACAAATGATGTTTTATTAACAAAGTTCGGGAGGAGCACGTTCAGATAATTGACACGAGTGGAGAGCACTCAGCCAATCAACAATAAGAGGTATATATATTCAGCAGTCTTACCTCCGTTTTTTGACAGTTTATCAGCATCCCTCCACCACCCCTTCTCCACACTTCTAGTTCTAACCACTTACATACACAGGGGGAGTACTCTGGGTTCGGGCCAAATTCCGAGCTCGGAGCCCTCCCCCCGGATAGCACGCCAAATACGCATTTAAACTTTACTCCCTCTAAATTATATGTAAGTGTGAACTCGTGAATGTGCATTATTGCATGGATGAAACAAGACGTCATGTCCAAAATGACGTCACAGTTCAGTTGAATGATAAAATTTACTTTAACTGTATGCTTTTACACAGAATGTATGAAGCAAACTGTATACTGAAATAACCACAACATAAACAACAACACTGAAATAAGAGCGCACAATTTATCTGTCAATCAGATGCGCGTGGAAGTTGAGTTTGTTACAATAGCAACAGTAGGCCCTTGGCCACTGATCTGTGCTCTCACGTGTTTTCTTTCAGAGTTATCATTGGCTGATAGAAAGAAAAAGTATAAATATATAAAGACCTAAAGCCCCAGATGTCTGAGATGTCTGAGGTGCCTGAGAACCAGGTCCCTGTGTTTGCACAACAAATCGAGAGTGAGCTAGAATGAGCCAGTCATCTACATAGTTGAGAATGCGAATGCCCACTTCCCATAACAGGGCAAGGGAGCCTCCACGACTTTGGTAAAGATGCAGGGAGAGACTTCCGGTGGCACGTGCTGCAAGATGGCCGCACAGCACTAGGCTCCTGACTAAAACCTCATATTGAGGATAAATAACGTCTTTTTTACAACTGGACAATTCTACTACAAGAATGGCAGCAGGTAAAAAATCACTGAAAGTAGAAATTGATTCTCTGAGTAAAAGTGTGCCGTCGATTACAACGACAGTGGACAATCTCTAAGGCAGTTTACGAAAAGGATACGAAGCTCTGCTTGTCTCAGCTTGAACAGATGCAACGAAAATGCTATGATCTCGAAGACCGGTCAAGTCGCAAAAATGTCCACCTGGTTAATCTACCAACAGGTATGGAAGGGGATGATCCCGTTAGCTTTCTACAGAAAAACCTACCTAAATGGATCCCCGACCTTTCGGCACGCTCAAGCCTGATCGAGATTGATAGAGCACATCGAATATACTCGAACTCCTACTCATCTAAACCACGATCATTGATATTCCAGCTTCTTCGTTATCCTGACAGGCAAGCCCTCCTTCAAGGAGCACGGAAAGCAAAACCCACTCTGCCCAGAGGAGCGTGCCTGGAATTTTATGCTGATTACAGTCATGAGACAGCACAAAAGAGAAAGGTGTTTTCGGCCGTAAGATTCAAGCTTCACCAGAAAGGTGTCGAAACCTTCCTGATCTACCCAGCATCGCTGAGAGTCACCCATAAGGGTCAGAAATACTTGTTTGAATCTCTGGAGGACGCTGAAAAATACCTCAAGGGTCTTGACAACACTCCGGTACCTACTACTGCTCGTAGATCTTTAAACTTTCCACTTCAGGAGGAAATTTGAGGAGGCTGAATAAAGAGTCTAGTAATGTCTTTGCTGACAAACCTGTGCAAATACATGGACCAAAGACTTGTTTCAGTTCACCAAAGTGAAATGGTAACTAGTCTTTTATCTCTATACAATTGCATTTTGTTTCTAAATTTCCCTTAAACAATTTTCATGTGCAAGTTGTTGGACCGTGATATGTAAAGGTCTTGTTTAACTATTGTATGTTTGTTTACTCAGAAAAAAGACAGGCTACAGTTCTTAGTTTAAACAGTTATGAAAATTGCACTTTAAACTGTTCTTCTGAGTTTGGAAATATTCATTCTATAATTTTAATTTCCTCAATTGTTAAACTCATAGGGGGCTAATAAGGTGAATAGTGTTTAGACATTGCCTCGAGATCGCCACAGACGTATGCTAAAAGGGGGATATGGGAGAGGGAGGAGGCGCTCAGACGTATAAAGCACTCAGGACCATCTTTGTTTTAATTTTTGCATATAGCAGTGGAAACTTTAATGGTACGCTTAATAACTTGCTCTAAACATTACATGTTATTCTGTGTGAGCTCTGTAACTACGGACTATGGTTAGAATAAACACATTGTCTTTTAACGTTCGGGGGTTAAACTCTCCTATCAAACGTACACAGGTTTTAGATCTTTTACACAGAAAATAGATTGATGTAGCATTTCTTCAAGAAACCCACCTGACCGCCATGGATGCCCAAAAACTGCCAAACAGGCGTTATATTCCCATAGTATCATCAAGTTGTAAATCTAAGAAGAAGGGGGTGACAATTCTATTCAAACGTAACTCTAACTTTATTATTGAACACACAGGTTCTGATGATGATGGTAGAGTTGCATATTGCTGTACTTTAATAGAAGGAAAGAGGTTTGCATTTGTTAATATATATGCTCCAAAATCATATAACGCCTCCTTTTTTCCAAATGTTTCAAAAACCCTACTATCTCTCCAGGGCTATTCAATTATCACTGGATCCGATATGAATGCCATGCTTGACAGTTTTGGACCGTTCCAACCCTTTGGTTTCAGTAGCGCAATCTCAGTCTTCTACAGCTCTGAGATTGTTCACTAGATTTAGATGTGTGTGATGCCTGGCAAATACAACAGCTAAGGAATTTACCTATTTCTCCCAAAAATCACAACTCATTCTCAAGAATTGATTATATTTTACTTTCATCATCACTACTTTCAGGTCTAATCAATATTGAATTTCTACCACAAAGTGTTTCTGATCATAATGCTGTATTAGCACATCTTCAGATTAATACATCCTGTAAACCATCCCGATGGAGATTTAATACTTTTTTGCTGCAAAATGAAGACTTTCTTTCTCAACTCAGAGCAGGACTGATTGAATTTATCAAATTAAACCAGGACTCTGTTTCTAATCAGGAAATGTTATGGGCATTCATCAAAGGGGTTTTAAGGAACAATGCTATCTCCTTTTCTGCCAGACTTAAAAAGAATTATCTTTCAGTATTAGAGAGAAGATGTGGGGAATTAGAAAAGGAATTAGGTCATCAATTTTCCAATGATACACAACAAAAATTAAATGTTGAAAGGGCTGCACTTAATGATCTCAATTTCCTCTAAGTGAGAGGGTACGGAAATGTTGGCTAGCTGCCATGACTGCTGCAAAGAAGCTACTTGTTCAACGTTGGGAACCTCCTCATGACCTTTCTACTAAGCATTGGCTACATTCCTTATTGGAGATACTATATCTGGAACCGTCTTCTGCGTTGATTAAACACGCCAAACCTGTGACTTTGTCTATGTGGAAGAAATAAATATCTAAAGTCAAGGAAATTTTGGATTTAATCTGAAGCTACTGCTTTGGTTGTTATTATTATTGTTATTTTGTGTTTTTCTCTATATTTATTTTAATTTATCCCATTTTATTTATGTTTCTGTCTAAGTCCTGTAGTGCAATGGGGTGGGTGTGGGAAGGGGGGAGGGTATGGAAAAATAGTGGTCGAATAAGTTTTCTTTTTTTTTATTACAAAATGTTTGCAGATACAGGGAGACAGGGACAACCCAAATGTGAGGACCTTGTACTGGTACGCTTGACTAATAGAAGCAAACCAAAGAAACAGTCTGTGTTGTTGTATATTTCACAGTAATTAACTTCAGAGAACTCGACGTTGATCTATACACTTTTATTATAACATTCTAGCATTCACTTCTTCGTGGCATTCATCTCCTACTAGGTAACTGGTACATTAGTGACACCTACTGTTCATACATGTATTTCAATATACCACATATTCCCCTTTTGTTAAAGTACAAAGACTTGAATTAAACTAAAAAAATATAACAAAGCACAGAACACAAGAAAACCAACAGTTCTGAATGTCAACAACATGCATAGCATTATATCACTGAATATTCCAAAAAGTATGCAATTTAATAACTCAAATGTTTAACCTGCTTCCAGTCACCAGTCAAGTATTTTTGTTCTCTATCTCTCTTATTTCTTTTTCTTTTTTTTCATGCAACATGAAAACAAAATATCACAACATAAATGCCTCAAATACCTTTTCTAGACTATGATCAATATTGATCAATAAGCATTATTCAAAGCCCCAGCTACATCAATAGCCAGTTTCTCCCAAGCAGTTGTTGGCGTAGGCACAGGACAGAGTGGAGCTGCATGGGTAATAGCAGTCTTGTCATGCTGGAGACAGGTGGAACAGGATTTGATGGCATTTTCCACTTGACAGTCCATGCCAGGCCACCAGTACAAGTCCCTCAGTCTCTGCTTTGTGCGCACGATCCCTTGATGAGTGGCATGCACCAGCTGGATGAACTTTGATTGCAAAGCTTCCAGAATGATCACTCGTTGTGTACCATGAGTTACATATCCATCTTGTACAGCCAGCTCATTCCGGATACGATGATATGGAGCTATAGCAGAATTCAAGCTTTTTGCACTACGAGGCCACCCCTTTGCAATGCAGGTCTTTACCTGTTGAAGGATAGGACAGGCATCACAAGTAGACCTCAGCTCCTCTACAGTAACAGCTGCAAATTCAGGAGACAGTAGAGCCACCATCTCAGGCTCTTGGTATTGGCTGTATTCAGTTGCTGGAAGTGGAAGTCTGGACAAACAATCAGCTGTGACATTGTCTCGGCCAGGTTTATATTCCACGCTGTAATTAAAACACAGGAGACGTGCAGACCATCGGGCAATTCTCATACCTGCACGTCCAAGGCCTTTTGTGTAAAGCAGTGTAGATAAGGGGCTGTGGACAGTGCAAAGAGTGAAATGGCAGCCCCATAGGTAGGCCCCAACATTTTTCTGTCGCCCAAACACATGCCAAGGCCTCTTTTTCTGTATTATCCACTTCTTTTCACAGTCAGACAATGTTCTAGATGCAAAAGCAACTGTTCTTTCAGTACTGCCATGACACTGGGTAAACACAGCACCAATGCCATAATCTGAAGCATCCGTTGTGACTGTCGTCTGTAAAGAAGGATCAAATAATGCAAGGGCTGGGCTAGCAGTGATAAGATTTGTCACATGGCTGAAATGTTCCTGAGCCTCCTCTGTCCAGCAAAAGCCAGTAGACTTTTGGAGTAGTGCACGGAGATGCTCCACTCGTGTGAAACGATAGAGTCCATCATGGGTAACGAAAGCTGTCAGATCCCTACTATCTTGATGCAAGGTCACTTGGTGGTATGCATTCTGGAGATCTATTGTAGAGAACATAGAAGCCCCACGTAGTTCTGTAAAAACTTCCTCAATATGTGGCAAAGGGTGACTGTCTATGACGACAGCTTTGTTTGTCTCTCTTAAATCAACACAAAGTCGAATTCCTCCAGATTTCTTTTGAATGAACACCAGCGGCGACACCCAAGGTGATTCACTTTTTCTATGATCCCTTCAGATTCTAGCCTATTTAACTCTTGCGAGACTGCATCTCTCACTGCAAAAGGCAATCTGCGCAATTTCTGTTGTACTGGCAGCACATCAGAACACACATTTACTTTGTGTACAAAGCCAGCAGCCACACCCAAGGGCTCAGTGAAGTTAACAGTAGTTTGACCGTCCTCTGCGAAAGATGCAATAGATCCATTCCTTATCTCAAGAAGCAAAGCAGTAAAGAGATCCATGCCAAGTAATGGTGTTCCGCCTGGTACAATGTAGAAAGAAGCCTGCGTATGGTGACACTCACATCTAACTGTAATGGCAAGGCACCCTAAAACTGGAATAGTCTTTTTCATATACGTCTCTAAACGAACATTAGGCACAGCAAGGGAAAGATCTGCAAAGTGTTGGCGGTACAGATGCTCTGGGAGGATGGAAACATCTGAGCCAGTATTCACCAGTAATTTAACGTCGACTGATTTCCCACACTCAGTGTGCAAAGAAACATTACATGTAAGATTTTGTTTCTGTTTCATCGGCAGTGCCATTTCAAAGCACCACTTTAACTGAAGCTTCAGTGCGCTCCATAGCTTTAGCTCCCGCTATTGCAGACTCAATTTGTCCTGCGATAGCAATTGCTTTTTTAAGAGTGAGGTCCGTTTCCAAAAGCAGACGTTTCCGAATACGTGGAGTGCATGTCTTCTCTACGATCTGGGGTACGTTCTTCGTACCTCGCTTTATACATCTGAGATGATTTGACAGATCCCAGATCTTATAATCGTGACGACTGATCTCAGGCTAATTTGGTTCTTCAAACGAATTTGCGGATTGGATTAAAATATCTGGATTAAGTTGTCTGAGATTACTGCACGTTCTTGTGTTCCCTGAAGAGGGCAGATGTATCGATACTCGAAACCACGATCAGCAATGCAGTGATTGGCTGGCGGCAAGACAGCAACGTAATGACATCATATAATCAAAAAAGCCACCTGAAGCCATCCCGGTTCAGAACTACCCTTGTCACATGCAGGGCAGAGGCGGCCTGTCCAGCGATACTGGAAGCCTTAGCAGTCAGGGCTGACGTCAGTTTACAGGCCTTGGACTTGGAATAATAGAGCCATCTTAATTTTCTTTGAGTTGTCTGTTGAATTAGAGATAATATTTGTCTGTTTATTGGGAGGGTGAAATTTCTATCTACCTTTTTGTCTATTTCTTTGAGCTGAATACCTACCCCTAGTGTTGCATATCGGTCACTGCACCTAGATAACTCCTGTAGGGTCCTGCTTAAAGGGATTTAGTAGTCAGCCTAAGATGCCTTTCAGTAAACATACAAACAGTTTTCAACCAGGTTCCCTAAAACAAATGCTCCAAACGAGCCATGTGTGAAAACACCCTTAGACAATGTGGGGCCTATTTGTAAATAACATTGGACTTAATTTGGCTGCGTAATTCTGTTTCATTTTGGAGAGCCACTATGAAGTCAGGTGTTTAATGGCTGTAATATGCAGTGTATCTAAGAGTAGAGATTAATTTAATCAGAAGCCTGTAATAGCAAAAACAACATGAAACAAATTAAATAGATTAGGCCTATGCTAGAGCATTTTTTCTGAAGTGTTTACATCTGTTTCATTTGTTTAATTGTAATGAGACAAAGCCAAATGCTGTAATTAGGGGTGTGCAGCGGAGCCAATATCTGTATCTGTTACAATCTCAAAATTATTAATATCTGTATTTGGATAAAAAAGGAAGTGGGTGGGGCTTTTTTAATGAGAAGTTAAATGAGAAGCCCATTTTAACTCTGTTCCCTTCATAGATTTATAATTTTTTTTATTATAATTATACATTTTCTATAAATAACTTCTAATTAAAACAATAATACTGAATGTTAAATAAAAGAAAGAAATCTTTATTTTTTATTTTTCCAGGGTTCTATCACAATTGGCCTTAAATATGAGGTGCCATGCTCAATGCAGTCTACAGCTATTCAATATTTTGGAGTTTTCCTTTGTTGTTTTCCACTTTTTCTTCATGTGTTTAACAAAAGTTACTTGCATTAACAATTATAAAACTGTCCACAGATCACTCCAGGTCTAGTTCCAAAGCTCATCCAATGTTATTTCATCAGTCTTTCGATAAAATGAATAAACTAATATGGACTTTAACAAGTTTAAGACTTAGGGCCAGGGTAACCTAACCCAAAACTGATAGCTAAGATTTGCCTTCAAGCCAAGGCTGTTAACGAAAATTATTATTTGTATAAAAATGTATAATAATATTGACTATGTTTACTGAAATATACCTACTCCATAGCTATCTATACATAAAAACTCATATTTTGTTGCTTAAGCGTTATTTTTTTTTTTAGATATGATAGAATATTTGCCTTTTTGAATATAAAAGACAAATGATCTGCATGATTTCACTGTGGACATTGGTCTGAAGAATGACATGATGACAGGCCAGGGTAACCTAACCTCTACTGACAGAAGTCTTGTACAATTTGATACTCATTAAAAGTTAATAATTAATTTAAAAATTAATACTTGGTCAGCAATAAACTACTATAAAAGATCTGTTTCTCTGAGGAGCTCTTCACAAACCATCAGCCATGAGAGTTGTTGTGCTTGCCCTGACTGTAGCCCTTGTGGGTAAGTCAAAATATATTTATATATTTTTCTCCTCTCTCTTTTTACCTATTTAGAAAAACTTGTTTAGAAAATTAGGACCTATTGCATCCGAATTAAAAAAAAAAAAAAAAAAAAAAGATTTTCAGAGAATATTTATTCTGTTTCTTTATCTGTTTCTTTCAGCAAGTCAACAGATCAACCTTGGTAAGTAATATGATTTGGCAAATGAGTTTTAAGTGGTAATTTAGATTGCATTATTGTTTAAAAGTAATGACCCTAACAATTGACTCAAATACAAATACTGTACACTTTTCAGTTCCTGAGTTTGCCCTTGATAAGACCTATGTGTACAAGTATGAGGCTCTGCTCTTGGGTGGTCTTCCTCAAGAAGGTCTGGCCAGAGCAGGTATTAAAGTCAGCAGCAAGGTTCACCTCAGTGCCGTGACAGAAAACACTTTCCTGATGAAGGTAATGACCATTAAGAACTGTAAACATTGTAGGTGTTCAACACTGAGAGAAAAAAATGTGTGAGCAAGCACAGGCTGTTGAAAGCAACAATTCCTCCATTTAAAGTTAAAATGTTCTCTTACAGCTCATGGATCCTCTACTTCACGAGTATGCTGGCATTTGGCCCAAGGATCCATTTGTTCCTGCCACTAAGCTCACCTTAGCTCTGGCTGCTCAGCTTCAGATTCCCATCAAGTTTGAGTATGCTAATGGTGTGGTTGGAAAGGTATTCGCCCCTGCAGGAGTCTCCCCTACTGTACTGAACCTGCACAGAGGAATCCTCAACATCCTTCAGCTCAACCTCAAGAAGACCCAGAACATCTATGAACTGCAAGAGGTCAGAAAAGTGATCATAGTATGTTTTTTTAATCTATTTTGAGTTCTACAATCTAATTTTTTACTTGTCCTTCAAGGCTGGAGCTCAGGGAGTGTGCAGGACCCACTATGTCATCAGTGAGGATCCAAAGGCCAACCACATTATTGTCACCAAGTCTAAGGATCTGAGCCACTGCCAGGAGAGAATCATGAAGGACGTCGGCTTGGCATACACTGAGAAGTGTGCTGAATGCACAAAGGTAATGAAGAAGACTGAGAAAAATTTTGATATTTTCAATATAATGACAATGCCAAGAGTCAAATGGTCATAGACCATTCTCTCAACAGAGGGTCAAGAGTCTGATTGAAACTGCATCTTACAACTACATCATGAAACCAGGTGCCGCTGGTGTATTGATCGCTGAAGCAACAGTTGAGGAAGTGCATCAGTTTTCACCCTTCAATGAGATTTATGGTGCTGCTCAGATGGAAGCAAAGTATGATTGATCCTCTATGAGATTTCTCTTAGAATTATGAAATAACAATATTCCTAAGATTTTTCATTAAAAATTAAGTTGAAACTTCAGAAATAATTATTTCTTTCAGACAATCCTTGGCTTTTGTTGAGATTGAGAAGACTCCTGTTGCTCCAATCAAAGCTGATTATTTGGCCCGGGGATCCCTGCAGTATGAGTTTGCAACTGAGATTCTTCAGACCCCCATTCAACTCTTGAAGATCAGTGATGCACCAGCCCAGGTATAATTCATTACCAAAAATCTTTAAAAATCTCCAAGTCAAAACCCTTGATCTATGATGAAGATGTTACCTGAGCATTGCCTTTACTCTTTCTAGATTATCGAGGTCCTAAAGCACTTGGTTGCAAACAATGTGGCCATGGTCCATGATGATGCTCCACTTAAGTTTGTTCAGCTCGTCCAGCTCCTGCGTGTTGCCACCTTGGAGAATATTGAGGCTATCTGGGCTCAGTTCAAGGACAAACCAGTTTACAGGTACAATTTGTGAGCAATAAGTTAATAGGAATATAGTTAAAGGGCAATTTTTTATTATGAATATATTTTAAACAATGAATCTGTTAGGCGCTGGCTTCTGGATGCTCTTCCTGCTGTTGGCACACCAGTTATTGTAAAATTCCTCAAGGAGAAGTTCCTGGCCGGTGAACTTACCATTCCTGAGTTCATTCAGGCTCTTGTGGTTGCTCTGCAAATGGTCACCGCTGATTTGGACACCATCCAGTTGACAGCTGTGGGTACATCTTACTATACTTAAAGTGCTGTTCTTTAATTCTTACCTAAATTAAATTAATAATTTAATCTGTATTGTGAAATTATCTGTATTTTACTGAACAGAGTTTGGCTATGCATGAGAAAATTGCCACAATCCCAGCTCTGCGTGAAGTCGTCATGCTTGGATATGGTTCCATGATTGCCAAACACTGTGTTGCAGTTCCCACTTGCCCTGCCGAGCTCCTCAGGGTAAACACCTCGAGCCCTCCAAAACTTCTGTCAGGGACTTAATCTTTAATATTTGTCTAACTGTACGTGCCTCAAACTCTTCAGCCCATCCATGACATTGCTGCAGAAGCCATTTCCAAGAATGACATTCCGGAAATCACTTTGGCTCTGAAAGTTCTGGGCAATGCTGGTCACCCTGCTAGTCTTAAACCCATCATGAAGCTCCTTCCTCTACTAAAAACTGCAGCTACTTCTCTGCCTCTTAGAGTCCAGGTTGATGCCATCTTGGCCCTAAGGAACATTGCCAAGAAAGAGCCCAAACTGGTAAGTGTCAGATATTGTAGGAATGTAAGAAAAAAAAAACATATGCACATATTCTTCCAATAATAACCAAACCTTATTTCCTGCCTCAGGTTCAGCCAGTGGCTCTGCAGCTTGTATTGGACAGGGCTCTCCACCCTGAAGTGCGTATGGTTGCTTGTATTGTGTTGTTTGAGGCCAAGCCCTCAGTGGCTCTTGTCTCCAGTCTTGCTGGTGCTTTGAAGACTGAGACTAACATGCATGTTGCAAGCTTTGCTTATTCCCACATCAAGTCCTTGACCAGAATCACTGCACCTGATATGGCATCTGTGTAAGAAAAAAAAATATTTCTCATATCGTTTACTTCATCTCATCAAATGAGAACAAGCCAGAAGTAAACCTGATTGTCTATTTCAGTGCGGGTGCAGCTAATGTTGCCATCAAGCTCATGAGCCGCAAGCTGGACAGGCTTAGCTTCCGTTTCAGCAGAGCCCTTCAGCTGGACTTCTATCATAGTGAGTCTTGCAATTTTTATAAGAAAGCTAAAAAAAAAAAGGTGTCTTGGGTGTTTCTTAAAATGTGTATAACAAAAAAAATCCCTGAAAAGATTGCATTAATTGTATTCTTACCTCTGTCCCTGTGCAGCTCCTCTTATGATTGGAGCTGCTGGTAGTGCCTACATGATCAATGATGCCGCCACCATCCTGCCCAGAGCTGTTGTAGCTAAAGCCCGTGCTTACCTGGCTGGAGCTGCTGCTGATGTTCTTGAGGTGGGCCAATCAAGACTCTTTTATTTTAAATTGATTCATGGTTGTAAAATATTTTCAGTCTTCACTCAATTGATCCTTTCAAACAGATCGGTGTGAGAACTGAAGGAATCCAGGAGGCTCTTCTGCAATCTCCTGCTGCAGATGAAAGTGTTGACCGTATCACAAAGATTAAGCGCACACTGAGAGCCGTAAGTTTTCATGTCCAGTGTATTGTATCATTTAATACTTTTAAGTAATATTATAAACGTGACATAGACAAAATGTATATAACTTCTCTGTTTTAACTCAAGCTTGTAAACTGGAAGGCCTTGCCAACCAATCAGCCATTGGCTTCAGCCTATGTTAAATTACTTGGACAAGAAGTGGCTTATTTCAACATTGACAAGACCATCATTGAAGAAGCAATACCGGTATTGTGTTGTAGTTTATGTCTCCTCTCTCATTACCATAATTTTTGAGATCTGTCTCACAAATAATCCTCACAATTAGAATTAAGTTTCTCATAAACATTATTCCCAGATTGTCACTGGACCCAAACCACGTGAACTGTTGAAGGCTGCCCTTAAAGCTTTGCAGGAAGGAATTGCCATTCAGTATGCCAAACCCCTGCTTGCATCTGAAGTGCGTCGTATCTTGCCAACAGCAGTTGGTGTGCCTATGGAGCTCAGTTTGTACACTGCTGCTGTCGCTGCTGCAAGTCTCAATGGTACGTTTTTTCTTCAAATTTGTCATCCTTTCCTTGGATATGAGGGTGTCACTTCGAAGTTTGATGTTGCTCTGTTCATCCTTCTAGTTCAGGCCACCATTACACCTCCTCTCCCAGAGGCCATTGAGACTATGACTCTTGAGCAGCTCAAGAAGACTGATGTTCAACTCCAAGCTGAAGCTAGACCAAGGTAAACTTTTGCAGCTACATTCATAAAGATGAGATATAAAATACACAACACAGTTTTACAAACAATCTTCCTTATTTTTATTTCAGTGTTGCTCTCCAGACGTTTGCTGTGATGGGAGTGAACACTGCCTTCATCCAAGCTGCTGTTATGGCAAGAGGAAAGATCCGTACTATTGCACCTGGAAAAGTGGCTGCAAGAGCAGACATTCTCAAGGGCAACTACAAGGTGGAGGTTCTGCCTGTTGAGCTTCCTGAACACATTGCTGCTGTGAGGTATTGAAATCTTATGCTTCACATGCTATCGGAATTATCGCAAATACTAGTTTCCTAGTTAAAAAAAAAATCGGACATGAACGCCCTCTCAAGTCAAAATTTGAATGCGATGAGCTCATAATCACTACTTCAGAAGTGGGAAGTACGGAATTTCCGATAGCATGTGAAGGCAGCATTAGTCATGTCAGTGTAGCAAACACTTTAAATCAATTCATAAATTTCTGAACGTGAAATGTGACACTTTTTTCTTGTTCCTACAGCTTTGAAACTGTTGCTGTGGTCAGAAACATTGAAGAGCCCACCGTTGAGAAGATTGTTCCCTTAGTACCCGAGATGGCCATGCAAAATGCCCATACTCCTGCTGATTATTTGGTAAATTTTGAACACACATGATGGATATGTGTTAGTATGCTGAGCATTCATTTGTTTCATGTTTTAAAACGGCAAGTCTTGATATGATACACAATTATTCTTTTTAGTTCTCTGAAATGCCAGATGAGACTCCTGTGAAATCTGCTGCTCCATTTCAAAAGACTCTCTGTCTTGCTGTCCCATACATTGAAATCAAGGGGTGCATTGAGGTGCACTCTCACAATGCTGCTTTTATCAGAAATACTCCTCTCTTCTACATTATTGGACAGCACTCAGCCCGTGCTGCACTGGCAAGAGGTATTATTTCAGAGAAGATTACATTGATTAAACTCAAATATTTTCAGACAAAATAATAATTGTCCTTTTGGCTGTAGCTGAAGGTCCTGCAGTTGAAAGACTGGAGCTTGAAGTCCAAGTTGGTCCTAGAGCTGCTGAGAGGCTCCTTAAGCAAATCAACCTCATTGATGAGGAGACTCCAGAAGGAAAGGCCTTCCTGTTGAAACTGAGGGAAATCCTGGAGACTGAAGATAAAAATGTGCGTGTCTCTTCTGAAAGCAGCAGCAGCAGCCGCATCATCAGCAGTTCAAGCTCCTCCATGTCCAGCTCTCGTGTGACTGAGGTGAGGATATATTAAATGTAGCGTGTTGGTTTGGTAGAAGAGCTGCACAATTAATCGTTAAAAGGTTGTGATCTCGATTCAAGCACCCACACGATCAAAATGTTACATTTTGTCAGAACCTCTAGTAAATTACATGTTATTTTGTGTAGTTGTCTGTTCAGAATCATGGGAGAATCATGAGCTCTATTTTTTTATTTTTTTAATCGTGATTCTCAATTTATTTAGAATTGTGCAGCTCTGTTAGGTAGCCAATATATGTGTCATAAATACATTTATTTAATTACTTTGATTTTGATTTTATATGGATTTTCAGACTGCCACCATGATGGAGCCTTTCAAGAAATTTCACAAAGATCGGGTAACTACTAAAAATAATTTTGTTAATATTGTTTACTTAGATCATGGGTTCTCAACTCTGGCCCTCGAGGTCCACTTTTCTGCAGAGATTAGCTCCAACCCTAATCAAACACACCTTAACAATCTAATCAAGGTCTTCAGAATTACTAGAAGGTTATAGGCAGGTGAGATTGATCAGGGTTGGAGTTAAGCTCTGCAGGAAAGTGAACCTTGAGGGCCAGAGTTGAGAACTCCTGATTTAGATCATCAAATATTTATCATGTCTACATTATTTTTGCTTGCAGTACTTGGCACCCCATGGTGCCTCAAAGGCAGTAAGCAGTGGAAGCGCTGCCTCTAGCTTTGAGGCTATCCAGAAACAGGTGAATCAATTAGTGTCATTTGTTTGTTCATAATAACATAAAATCCAAAGGTGAAATTTGGCACTAATATCTGTTTGAATATATTATGGTTTATGCTTTCAGGCTAAGTTCCTCGGAAATGCTAGTCCACCTGTTTTTGCTGTCATTGCCCGTGCTGTGAGAGTTGACCACAAGCTGCTGGGCTACCAACTTGCTGCTTACTTTGACAAGCCAACCGCAAGAGTGCAGCTCGTCATTTCCTCCATCGCTGAAAATGACAACCTGAAGATCTGTGCTGATGGTGCCCTGCTGAGCAAGCACAAAGTCACTGTAAGACTGAAACTATTATCAAAATTAATTATTTTAATTAAGTGAAATAAGTGACATCAATACCATCCTTTAAACCCAAATGTCCTTTTTCAGGCCAAGGTTGCTTGGGGTCAAGAATGCCAACAGTATGCAGTCATTGCTAAAGCTGAAGCCGGTGTCCTGGGCGAATTCCCTGCTGCACGTCTAGAGCTGGAATGGGAGAGGCTGCCAGTTATTGTCACCACCTACGCCAAAAAGTAATGTTCAGCAACACTGAATGACAAATGTGTAGAGTAGAAAATGGCTCTCGTTTAACCTGCTCTTCTTTGTGCATCCTTTCACAATTAGGTTGTCTAAGCACATCCCTATGGCGGCTCTCCAGACGGGCTTTAGACTTGAAAGAGCAACGAACAGTGAAAAAGAGATTGATCTGACTGCGGCCTTGCCAACTCAGAGATCCTTGAATGTCATTGCTAGGATTCCTGAGGTGAAATAATTTTCCTTTAAATTTTGACTCACACAGAGATATTATAAGGAAATACAAATAATTATTTTTGTTCCTGCTTCTCTAGATGACACTGTCTAGGATGGATATTCCTCTTCCTGTCGCTGTTCCCATCAATCCAGACGGAACTCTTTCCATTCATATCGATGAGGACATTCTCTCCTGGATCCAGAAACATATCAAGGAAGAATAAGAAATAAATTACATTTTCAGAAGAGCTGTCATTTTGTATTTAAATAAATACAATGTTGTGATGTACAGTATGTAATGTAATGGAATCTAATGCTAATAAATACCCTGCAAGTGTCAGAATTGTGTGAACTGCTTTCATTTTACAATAACACCCAGTTCACGAGTTCACACTTACATATAATTATGGAGAGTAAATTTAAATGCGTATTTGGCAGCTGTCCAGGGGGAGGGCTTCGAGCTCGGAATTTGGCCCGAACCCAGAGTACTCCCCCCGTGTATGTAAGTGGTTAGAACTAAGAGTGTGGAGAAGGGGTGGTGGAGGGATGCTGATAACTGTCAACAAATGAAGGTAGGGCTGCTGTGTATATATACTTCTTATTAGCTCAGTGCTCTCCACTTGTGTCAATTATCTGAACGTGCTCCTCCCGAACCTTGTTAATAAAACATCATTAAATGTTTTTGTACACTTCACAATAAGTTTCACAAATACTCATAATAAACAATTGATGAAAGATAAATAATATTCACAGTGAAGGGGGGACCAAGGCTTGTGGTCTTTTCTGATCCCGTTGCTCTTCATCAAAGTATATTCTTCACCTTCACCCTGCTTTCATGTGATATTCAACAAATTGCAAATAAAAGTTTATGATTGGGAAACTCCAACTGAATGTAATTAAAGTCTGACAAAGAAAGTCAGGATTTAATTTGGATCTTAAGGTCACACTAGGCCAATATTTCTCAACCAGTGGGCCCGGGGGAAAAAAAATGTACAATTAAAATGCTAAAAACAACAAGAAACCCTCGTAACCCCCATTCCCTGATGGAGGGAACGTTATGTCGACTGTCAAATGGGGTCTCACTTGGGAGCCCCAATCACCTCTGAGTTTAAAAACAAACAGCCAATGCAATTGGCGAGTGGAATTCGCATGCCAAGCTACTCCCCCGTACAAAAGGGTATATAAGATGGCGGCATGCATCCACTCATTAGGTTTATGCTAAGATGGATATTCCTCTTCCTGTTGCTGTTCCCATCAATCCAGATGGAACTCTTTCTATTCAAATCGATGAGGACATTCTCTCCTGGATCCAGAAACATATCAAAGAAGAATAAGACATGAAGAATTACATTTTACATTTTCTTTACATTGGAATGTGTGGAATTGATTGTTCTATGACAGTTTAATTGAATTTTACCACTGTTGTAATGCAAGTAACACTAATAAACACCCTGCAAGTTACTGACGTGTGGATTGCTTTAATTTCACAGTAAAGTATAGAATTGTTTGTTAAATTATGTTAGTGAATACTGTACCCTTCAAATAATTAAAACATTCAATAACAATCACCAAAAAAAAAAAATGTGTAACATGCAGACAGGTTTCTTAAGTCATGACACTGTCACTATACTTTTGAAAAATAAAATGTATACTAACAATATGCTCTTATGAAAGCAAAGGCTTCCCTTGTTACAAAATTGACCAATCAAAATCAAACCATACAATGCCATTTTTTCCATCAAAAAATTCAGCTGAAAAGTCATTAGAGAATATTTTTACTTAACCGGATAACCTCATAATAAAGTCGACTAACAAATAATTTATCAAAAGATGGCAAGAACAGCAATAATGTTAAGAATAACCACTTTCAAGATGGAGGACAGTTTTCAGATCACCACACATATTTGTTTTTTAAATGAGTACAATTTCTCAAACTATGACTCCTTTTCTCTAAACTCTGAATATCTCTTGCAAAAGCAAACACTTCATTCAAAGCTGTTTTAACAGTTCTAAAAATTGTGTTTTGTATAGTAATTCTACACACAAACCATCAAATGATATACTGTACACGTGAAAAATGAAAACAAATTACATGGCTTTTTCTTGTTTAGTGTGCAGTGGCGTGCACAATAGTGTCATAACACTTGGGTACCGAACTCTGTACTTTTAAGGGCACCGACCGAATTACGTCGGTACTACCGAGTACCGATTCACATTAAATCAATCGGTACCAAATTTCGGTACCTGAGAACACATCTGGTGATATAGACTAGTGTCTGTGAATATTAAACCGCAAAAAGACTATCCTGCGTGTCTTTGTGCGAATGAATGGCGCAGACGCGCCGTGGTTTAATTTACCTCACACACAAACACTGAATCGCGCGTGACGCTCGCATGTTCCCTTTCAGTCAGTACACTACGAGTTACGTCAGTTACTGACGAAATGGGGGTTTCGCTTAGAAGCCAATCGCCTTTAAGCTCTACAAAACGAGCCAATGGCATGAAGATGCCATGGGTCTGCGGAATTTGCATAACGCAACCCCGCCCCACCGCGTGGGTATAAAGGGCGTTGCGTGGCAATCTCGCATTATGTTACCTGCTGAAGAGCCGAGGCATGAGCGTCCGGCCGTTCCAGCGGTACAGCGGAAGTGGCATGGGGACATAACGTCTCCGTTCCCTTCCTTCAGGGAACGAGGGTTACATACGAAACCCCCATTTCGTCAGTAACTGACGTAACGTCTCTGTTCCCTTCCTTCAGGGAACGAGGGTTACATACGTAACCGAGACATTTTCATCTCTGTCATCTCATATGAGGACATGGGAGCCGCTCTGAGAGTCACTTCATGAGCATTTTACCGCTTTATTTGAGAAAATCTGTATTGCATATTCAGTATACAAAATGAACGGAAATGCAAAAGTGAAAAATGTATAGTTATTTATCGTTTCTCAAAACATTTTTTGATTTCTAAGTGAGCAAATTATGTATAAGTATTTTCACATGATTATTGGGTGTAGGTAATCGGTAAATGAGTGTGGCATTTAAATGGAAGTGTTTCACAACAGCTGTTAGTTTTGAATGATATGTCTAATGTAGAGAACTGTGTTTAGCGTTTTGCAAAAGTTTACAATTGCAAGCTGAGTGTAAACCAAATAATGTGCTTGCAGTTTTGCAGACTTGCTCTGAAGATTAGGTAGCCTATATGACTGAATGGTTGGACGTCGTCAAGTACCACTTTTAGTGTGTAAGCATAAGCAATTTTTTAAAAGCTGTAATTTATACACATTAACGCATTTTACAGAAATATGAGAGCAAGAAATTGTAACCTAGGTTTACCTTAACAGGAGGTCATGTTCCTGGGAATTTTGGTTTGAATGGACACCTAAAATCCAAAACTCTAGACTCCTTTGCACCATTATCAATAGTTGTAGTCGTGTGAACAAGTTTGCACTGCTTCACGCACCAACGCTAATAGAATGGTGCAGGTATGACATCACTTTGTGAGCCAAAATGCGGAAGCGAGTTAGCATTTTAGCACTTCCGGTTCCATCGTCCCGAAGTCAATGAGTTTTTTAAATGGGATTTTGTTTAAATGGCTGAAATAAGGTCTGTGGTGAACACAAGCTCAAGACACTTTCACGTTTTACTCTACAACATAAAATACATCAGTATTACCCCACTCGTAATATTTTGAAGCTGTTTTGTCTAAACAGTGGCTAAATGGAACTACAGAGGCTGTAGAGGAGATTAAACATCATCACGTCGAACTGGTAAACTCAGTCCGCTTTCACAGCCTCATTATGCTCATAATTGTGTAAAGTAAGTAAAGTCTAACTCAAACGTTCTGGGGGAAATGTTTTAGATAAAAACTGGAAGAGTTGTCAGAAGCTCAGTGATAGTGACGTTGAAATCGCGGGACCGTGGTGTAGTTTATAGCCTTTAGCCTTTTACTACTGGCGACTGCATTTAGGCTTTAAAGGGGTCATGAACTGAGAAATCTAATTTTCCTTGAGCTTTTGACATATAAGAGGTCATCATACTATAAGAATATCCTGTAAGTTTCAGAACTGAAAACTTCCTTGTTAGTCCAATAAAAGCTTTTATTGACATCAGGCCCAGCAAACGACAGGTTTTTCAAAGTGGGAATCTATGACGTCAAAGGGAGGCAAGAATGCCTCTGCAGAAGAAGATCAACGCCTACTTCATCACTGCCTGTTTAGCCCCGCCCACCGATTCACGCATGACATGCAATAGAATAGGTAACCTAAAAGTAACATAGGCCTGGTGTTAAACCAGATCGAGCTACCAAGCAATAAACATGCCGTTGAGGATTACAAAATATTGTGCAGTGCCTGGGCTCGACAGTAACGCAACATGTAAGTAACCGTGTTAATTCGAATGCCTGATCTGAAATGTAATTATTCATGTACAGTCAGATGTTCTTTGTCTGTGTGTCAGTAAATCAAACCAGTGACTAAACATAAACTTGCTTAGTAGGATGAAAATAATATGTTATCTGTTATTGATTCAATTCTATAAAGTAAGCTCCCTTTGCAATCGTTGGAGCAGCGCCCGCTGGAGCGATCAATCAAACAGCGAGAGTTTATCAGTGACGCGTTTATCAGTGACTCCCGTTTTATTCAACGAATCTCTTAACTATATCACGTTTGCACTGTTAGTGAAGATGAAAGCATTCGTTAGTGTGCAGAAACTGAGTTGCAATGACGAGATCTATGACGTCAAGCAAGCACCGCCTCTGCTTTCATGCGCTCAACATGTCTGTGATCGGCTACAATGTTCATCTCTGCAACCTTCCATGCCACGATCTGAATGCCATAGATCTGAATATAATGCAACACTTTTCAGGATTAGTTAACCATGAGAGCTGTAATAGTAAAAACACGCTAAAAGAGAGAGTAATAGCTATTTCAAATGGAAAGATGTTAGCCAATCACAGCAGTGGGCGTTTACACTGAAGTCTCACAGCAGACACGCCCCTTAAAACAGAGCGTTCAAACCAGAGGGCTAAAATCAGGGTAGGAAAAATGCCTTTTATTTTTAAATTATGACAATTTTTGATGTAAAAAGCATTCTAACGTTATAAGTGCACCCCAGGAAACATCATAAAACAATAAAACAACGCAGTTCATGACTGCGTTTAAAATTCTTTAAAAATGGTGTTCATCTGTGATAATTATCTTGATGGACAAAACGTGTAAGAATCATAAACTTTTGTTGATCACAGATTTAGTTTTTTTGCGATAATCCAAAAGCCAATGGGAAAATCCTATTGGGTTTTTCTCGAGGGAACCAGTGCGATGCGAACTGACGTCATACCTGCGCCACTCTATACGCGTGCGTCAAAGGAAAGGTATGACGTAATCCCTTCATTTTGAAAATGAAAACATAAATTGTAAAAAACATATATATATTTAACTAAAAGTAAGTTTACAGCCAAACAGACAAGTTACATTTGAATGCTTCAAAAAGTAAATTGTATTGTATTGTATTTAAACATTTTGCTTTGCATTGGGACTTCTGAGACAACAGGAGGTGCTGACTTCACTTTTATATGAAATTGTAATTATTCCACATTTTTACACAAGTTACTTTCTTTATTTGAATAAATATTAATTAAAGCATTATGAAACACTGTCTACAGTATTATTCCATTTTATATAAACAAAGCTTATTCCTTAGTAGCCTATGTTTTATATCTAAAATACATTAATTTTAGGATCAGTCCCTATATGTTAGTATGATATATTAAGCACTTTATCCATACACAACAGGAAATCAAAACTTTGTGGTTTTGGAGGTGATGTAAACAATAATGGTGGTGCACTGATTAACTACAAAAAGTCTAAAAGATAAAATAAAAATGTACGTTCAAATGCAAATGCACAATAAATACAATAAACATATAAACTATTTGATCTAGATTAGTCAAATACATTTTCCTTACAACTTAAAAAGAGCAAAGTAGTTTTTGTTTAAGTGTAACAACACTGTTTAAAGTGATGCATACGATTATCCAAGTACCTAGTCTAGAGTTAGACCATAAAAAAACTATAACTAATGCAATTAACAAGAGTTAATTTCTACTAGCAAAACACAATATGAATAAAAATCTATATTGAATTTCTAAATGAAAATGCAAAATGTTTCAAAAAGTCAACATGGTCATATTTAAATTAAAACACTGCTTATTTTTCAAAACTTACAAATTCAGAGGCTTGTAAGATTCAGCTGGCTTAAGTCTCTGACAATCTTATCCCAAACACACAATTCGGTAACACTTTACAATAAGGTTTCATTAGTTAACATTAGTTAATGTATTAACTAACATGAACTAACCATGAGCAGTACATTTGTTACTGTATTTGTTAATCTTTGTTAACGTTAGTTAATAAAAATACAGCTGTTTATGGTGTGTTTAGGTTAGTTCACAGTGCATTAACTAATGTTAACAAGATTTTAAAGTATTAGTAAATGTTGAAATTAACATTAACAAAGATTAATAAACGCTTTATAAGTGCAGTTCATTATTAGTTAATGTTAACTAATGTTAACTAATGAAACCTTATTGTAAAGTGTTACCTACAATTCTGTTAAATATTCATGTCTGTATGTTGTAAATTCTTCATAAAGATACTGGTGGACTTTATTCACATTCAAACACATTCATATTGGCTCCGAGTATCTCTCCTCTTGTGTTGGAAGAAAATATAGCTTCCTCTGCACGCCGTTCCATAGGTGGACAGACTAAAGATGAGATTTGCTGACTTTTCCAGAAATTGAAATGAGTTTCTCCTCATGAGCTGAGTCTGCAAAATCAGAAAACAAATTTCAAATTTAATTTTAAAGAGAAATTACACTAGTAAAAAGAATCACTCACGTTTTGAAAATTCTTCTGTTGTGCGACTTTGTGGTTTCATCTGGTCTGTAAATGTTGTGTTCAGAAACTGATGTTTGAGCCACGTTGCACGATCGTCCTCAAAAGACTTCCTCTGAAAGAATGGAACAATGTGGTTAAAATCAAGATGAATTAAGAACTGAATTCAGAAGTCCATAAAAACCGATCACAAGTCAGAACCTCATGGCCCAATCTAATGGCAGCCTCTGTGAAATTTCTCCTTTCCATTTCAAAGTTTTTCCTCTGTTCTTCAAACACTCTCCACTCTTCTTTCAAGCGTTCCTTCTCTTCCAGCATGTAGGAATCATTCAGAACAGCTGCAGTCTCCTCATCACAGGGTGTGTTGAGCTGTTGCTGTAAAAAAAAAAAATATATATATAAAAAACTGGTCTAGGAAAGCAGCTCTACTTGTATTTACTTGTAATTTTAAGCATCAATAGCTACATTTAAATGGACACCTTTTATTTTAATCGGAATGAATTAATTCATGAACACTAAATAAAGTGAACAGGTTGATGGGCGCGTTTATAGGTCACAAGCTTCAAATCGGATTTAAATATTTTGCACACACAGCACAAATATACAGAATTTCCCGTTGTTTGTGCATACTAACCATTCTACTACACTGCTTCTTTTTTGTTCTAAAGAGCAGACATAATATTCATTTATTTATGGTCCTAATTATGAGACAACGAGCATATGAACCATTGTGCCGTGCTGCTTATATTTATCAAACAGTAAAAACGGCCCTTCCTGCGCCCAAAACAAAGCGTCTGTGGATGAGAGTCCGAGTCTGGGACGTTGTCCGGCTCCATTTCCCAGGTGATGAATGGAAGGAGAATTTTAGAATCACATGACAGTCATTTATGACACTTCATTCAACAATAACAACAGCTCATTCCACGCGTCATACGTCATTACACCATCTCTACGTCATTGCACATGCACAGTACTTTCCAGTTTCGGTTTTCAATCCGACCAAGTGTTTAAACCTCTCGATCGGATTAGAAAAGGTTTAAACCACCCCTTACAATCCAAATGAAATTTTAATTGGATTTGGCCAATTCATTCTGATTGACATGTGACTTTTTAATTCAGACTGTGCTACTAGTCTAATTACAATCAGATTGTAAGGGTCCATGTAAACGCAGCTAATGACTCTGAAAAGACTGAATGAAACTATGCCTCTACTTACTTGCAGAAGTTGTTGTTGAGTCTGAATAAACTCTTTGCACTGCTGAATTTCTTGTTTGAGCCTCTCTATTTCCTCTTCATGGAGTTGTTTGGCGATCATCTCTTCACTGTCTCCAGCTTGCACCATTGATGTTGCAACACAAAATATAATAACAGCATCTGTTTATTTATTTTACAATAGCTTTGTGTGTCTAAGTCATGTGCATTGGATGATAAAGCCACAAAAGAAACACATCAGAAAAGGCGGTGATGAACAAAAAGGTGAGACTTATGCCGAGTTCACACTGCACGATTATAGCCCCAATTTTCACTCGCGGACAGGTTTTGTGAAATCGTCAAAAAAAAGACCCGAAATCGGAGACAAATCAGTGCTCGTTCACATGAGTGACAATCACGCAGTGTGAATTATCAAAGATGCGATTTGAGAGAATTGACAATGAGTCGCAGATGCCCGTGAAATATTTGGCATGCTAAATATCTTGACCTTTCGGCGATTCAAAATCCTGCTGTGTGAAATGTGTTCTGACTGAAAATTACATCAGCGATGACCTACAGCCAATGACAGAGCAAGATACAGGGCAGCGGGAAGTTCGGGGAGGAGTTATAGACCAGAATATCAGTATTTTAATAGATGTATTTACAATTATATCAAACAGAAACAAAGCATAAACATTTGCTTGACCAGCCGCAACAGCAGCACATTGCAAAATTATTTATTTACCTCCAACTCTCTTTGCAGAACACACAATCCTTGCTCCCTGCTTCTTCCCAACCATTTCCCCCTGCATAATCTTTTTTTCTTTTTCGTTGCAAATTAACGCACAGACTATTTGTATCGCAAGCTTCTTGCAGGCTATCTTTTTTAATAACAATTCCAGTCTCACGCAAGAACTCCAGTCTCACACACACGTGATCTTGCTTTTCTCCTTATCACTTGTCAAGTGTGTTTGGTTGTGAAATGTAGTTTGCGGACCGGACAGAGTTGTCGGTGATTCTTCCTATTGTAAAGTCATTCAATGTGTAATCCCCTCTCGCCGATCCATCGTGCAGTGTGAACACAGCAGCAACTGAATGCTACCCCAGATAGTCGTGCAGTGTGAAAAGAACAAAACATTTTAGGCCCATTCACCAAGGATGATAATATAAAGTATATATATATATATATATATAAAGATAATGATAATGACAAAGACATAGTTCTAAAAATCATTCCAAATATAAAAGAATATTAGAGTCCACACTTCAACTATAACGATATTGTTGGAATTATTTTCAGAACGTTTTTTTCCTCTGTCCACTTGTTTGGTGCGCACCAGGGTTCAGATGGCGGCGTTCACACTTATTCAAATTATCCACACAAGGAGAGCAATCGCACCAGAGTTTGTTTTAATCGAACCAAACCTGCCAAGTGTGAACACACCCTTAGTTCTAAAAGACTGTGAGCATCATCCTCTACCTTGGCTGTCCAGTCTCTCAACATGATGTTTGAGTTTCCTCCACTGCTGACGAATGCTGTTGGTGAGTTTCTCCCGAGCGTGATCACAGGACATCTCAGAAGGTCCTTTCAAAGGTTCCTCGTCATCTGAATTTGTCTGCTGAGTCAACTGAAATGTGATCAACTGAAATATCAAAATCATACTTTTTTTTTTGTCAAAAATGTCAATATCTTAAAAATATGGTGAAAGAAATGGTGTAGAGCCAAATGTATAAGCACATAACTTACTGGGTGCGTAAATCAAAAAGTAGAAAAAAGGAATAGGGCAAAGGCTCTCCAACTGTCCATCTATTATACTTTAAAGTGTCATGAAACCCCCCTGTTTTAGCCTGGTCGTTCACACCTCAGACTTGCAAAAAGTCTCTAAAAATGGGCGTGTAAAGCTGTGGAAAAGTGGGAGTGTTGAGGGGGAAGAGGGGAGACAACAACCAATAAAACAGACATACAACACGCTCATTATACAGACACATTTTACCACGGAGGGTAAAAAAAAACAGGGTTGAGGGCACCTTGATGCATTTTAAAAATATAACCCTATAACATTAAAATGCCAAAACGAGGGAGAAACGTGGTAGAACATTTAAATGTCTAATAATATTTTCAGTACATTTACGAGCACTACAGTCTCTGAACAAACGACATGCGTCAGTTTAACACATATAGGCATAGTTACTTTTTTGCCCATTCTTCTTTAAATTTTCGGTCTACGTCATTGTCTCCTGTGTATCAGAATAACCCATCGTGTCATCGTGTTCATTGTTACAGTCGGTGGGTTGGTCTGTGTCCGTGTCTTCTTTGTTTGGTCCCTCCCTTGTTTTTCTTGGCATCTCTCTACTCTGTTGGAGCGCGTGCGCGCTATCTCTTAGGTGGACGCACCTGTTCGTGATTTGAGATTGATTGACGGAGCTGACTGATAAAGACGTCAACGAGGAGGAGAAAGAAGAGGGACTGCAGATCTTGTGGGCTAGCCAGCAAACAAGTGTCTTTATATCTTTATTTATTTTTCGTTGTTTGTTTTCTTTTTGTTAGATGTAGTTCGTTTCGTTAAATCTTTTACTTGGTTGATATGTTCGTTCTTACTGTAATGTTTGTTATGAGTGAGTGAATAAATCGATTTGCTTGATTTCGCCGCCTACGCGTTCTTGTTTATGTTACGTAACCTCTCTTCTTTTTAAGCCGATATTTTTCATGAGAGGTCGTAACATCATTATCAAACGTACAGCTGTATTATTGTCCTTATTTGCACATATATTTCATTTGAAGAAGACGAGATTAAATATGTGCGCAGACACGGTGCTGGTCCATGTTTAGAGCACTAGAGTATATGAAATATGTCCATAAAAAAAACTTAAAACGCGCTTGTTCCAGTCTGTATCTGATCTATATAATCCATGTGGTGAGTGTTGTTATGCGTGCACCGCGTGTTGTTTGAATTCTCCACTGTAATCCAATCTCATGCATAATACAGCGCAGTGATTGGGTTAAAAGAGTTCATACTCATGAATAAATGCAGAGGACCGGCTGACGTAGAATCGCGCCCGCAGCCAGTCACACACTCGGAAGACACGCTTCTACCTCACATTCCGTGACGTTGCTTCGACTTTGCTTTTCAACCCGGAAGAACGAAATTGCTCAGAAAAACACAAAAATAACCAATTTCCACTTCTTGGTAACATTTATGAGTGCTTTTAGTGTTTTCAGTGATGTGCAGCTTGTACATAACTGTTCACATCTCAAAAAATGTGTTTTAGGGTTTCATGACCCTTTAACAGAGGCTACAAAAAGACGTGCAAAAAGGTGCTATAAAGTGCAAAGTGAAAAACATTTGGAGATCAACTCTTCATCAGTGCCATAGCTTAAAAATAACACGAATACAGCAAACAGAAAAAACATAAGTGTTTAGTGTATAATGGTTGTTATGGACATGACAGTCTAACCTGATCCACATTATTGCTCTGTTTCTCTTCCTTTTGGCATGCCTTCTTTGAATTTAAAACCCCCACCATCTCTCGTTTCATTTGTTGGAGCACTTTCTTCAGCTCTATGTTTTCCATCATTAACTCCCTCTGACGGTTATCAAATTCATTGAGAAGAGTTTTGTACATCTCTCCCTCATGTCTGAAAATAAATAAATAAATAATGTTCTAAAGTTTTTATACGATATTATACTGAAGGGGAACAATTAAAACTGCAACAAAAAACCCAAACGATTATGTATTTTACCTGGATTCGGTTTTTCCAGTTTTCCAAAGACATCTCCTCCCGTCCGACCTTCCAACATAATTCAAAACTTCCATTCCTGACAGAGTACAGTAGTACAGTAATTATAATAATATTTCACAACATTACTGTTTTGCTGTATTTTTGATCGAATAAATGCAGCCTTGGGGCATGTTCACACTTGACGTCTTTTTTGAAGCTGCCAGCGTCTGTTTTACATTATAATCCTATGGAGTAAACCGTGTTTTCAAAAAAGTCATGAGCGCTTTTTTAAACGGCAACGCCGACGTCTTTTTCTGCAGCTCAGCGCGTCTTTTCAAGTTGAAAAAAGTTCAACTTTTCTGATAAAAACGCCCTACGTCAAGTGCCTTTTTGACAGCTGACCAATGACAAGCGAGTAGCAAGACCTGACTCGTTTCCATAACAACAAGAAAAATGGGGAACAGGGTTCCCACTCTTTCATGAACACCAGATTCAAGGACTTTTTAAAGCACCTTTTATTTTAAATCATGCACAATAAATATGATAATGGTGGGTGTGTTACTGCCAATCTCGACAGTATATCAAATACCTACTGTACCTGTGTCTATCATTACTGCAGTAACGCTAAAGCATACACTGACAACTAAAATAAAATTTTAGGGACATGTGACTTTTTTAAAATCCAATGAGAAAAGAGGCTGGTAGAGTGTATAAGAGAGGGAGCGAGTTTTAATGAGAGATACAGTTTGCAGCTCTTTTATTCCTGCTTTTAAAGGAACACTACACTTTTTTGAAAATAGGCTCATTTTCCAACTCCCCTAGAGTTAAACAGTTGAGTTTTACCGTTTTCGAATTCTTTCAGCTGATCTCTGGGTCTGGCGGTAGAACTTTTAGCATAGCTTAGCATAGATCATTGAATCTGATTAGACCATTTGCATCTCGCTCAAAAATGACCAAAGACTTTCGATATTTTTCCTATTTAAAATTTGACTTCTGTAGTTACATCGCGTACTAAGACCGACGGAAAATGAAAAGTTGCGATTTTCTAGACCGATATGGCTAGGAACTATACTCTCATTCCTGCGTAATAATCAAGGAACTTTGCTGCCGTACCATGGGTGCAGCAGGCGCAATGATTATTACCCAGCGCCTGAAAATAGGCTAACTTCTGTCAACATAACCAACGTGACAACCTGCTTGCACCGGGAGTGTGCTGGAGACTATTTTCAGGCGCTGCGTAATATCGTCGGTCTTAGTACACGATGTAACTACAGAAGAGTCAAGTTTTAAATAGGAAAAATATCGAAAGTCTGATGGTCTAATCAGATTCAATGATCTATGCTAAGCTATGCTAAAAGTTCTACCGCCAGACCCGGAGATCGGCTGAATGGATTCGAAAATGGTAAAACTCAACTGTTTAACTCTAGGGAAGTTGGAAAATGAGCCTATTTTCAAAAAAAAGTGGAGTGTTCCTTTAACATTTCATCAACACTGGTTTAAGTTTTCTTTTTTATGAATCATTACTTAATTAAAACATCAAAATATTGAGATGATATTGTATACATGAATTTTCCAATTAAATGAAAAGCTATGGACATGTTAATTGTTAGAGGATTAGTTCACTTCAAAATGAAAATTTCCTGATATTTTACTCACCCCCCATCTCATCCAAGGTGTTCATGTCTTTCTTTCTTCAGTCGAAAAGAAATTCTTCAGTCCCCAATCCCAGACGAGGAATAGGGTCTTATCTAGCGAAACGATCGGTCATTTAAAAAAAATAAAATAAAATGTACAGTCAAACCCGAAATTATTCATACCCCTGGCAAATTCTGACTTAGTTACTTTTATTCAACCAGCAAGTTTTTTCTTGATTAGAAATGACACAGGCTTCTCCCAGAAGATAATAAGACGATGTACAAGAGGCATTATTGTGGAAAAAAATATTGCTCATCTTTTATTTACATTTGAACAAAAAGTGGCATGTCCAATATTATTCATACCCTTCTCAATAATCAATAGAAAAGCCTTTATTGGCTATTACAGCAATCAAACGCTTGCTATAATTGCTGACCAGCTTTTTGCATGTCTCCACTGGTATTTTTGCCCATTCATCTTTAGCGATGAGCTCCAACTCTTTCAGGTTGGAGGGTCTCCTTGCCATCACCCTGATCTTTAGCTCCCTGCACAGATTCTCAATGGGATTTAAGTCAGGACTCTGGCTGGGCCACTGCAAAACGTTAATGTTTTTGTCTGCTAACCATTTCTTCACCACTTTTGCTGTGTGTTTTGGGTCGTTGTCGTGCTGAAATGTCCACTGGTGCCCAAGGCCAAGTTTCTCTGCAGACTGCCTGATGTTGTTGTTGAGAATTTGGATGTATTGCTCCTTTTTCATGGTGCTGTTTACTGTGATTAGGTTCCCTGGTCCACCGGCTGAAAAACACCCCAAAAACATTAGGTTCCCACCACCATGTTTGACAGTGGGGATGGTGTTCTTAGCGTTGAAGGCTTCTCCTTTTTTACGCCAAATGAAGGCTACATCATTGTGGCCAAATAATTCAATTTTTGTTTCATCTGACCATAAAACAGAAGACCAGCAGTCTTCTTCTTTGTCCAGATGAGCATTTGCCTTATCTGGAGAAGTGGTGTCCTCCTTGGTCTGCGTCCGTTGAACCCAGCGGTGTGCAGTGTCCGTTGGACTGTCTGCCTTGAGATGTTGCCACCAGCAGAGCCCAGATTCATCAGGATGGCCTTGGTGGTGATCCTTGGATTCTTTTTTACCTCTCTCACTATCCTCCTGGCCAGCACAGGTGTCACTTTTGGCTTCCGACCACATCCTCTGAGATTTTTCACAGTGCGGAACGTCTTGTATTTTTTAATAATACTTTGCACTGTAGCCACTGGAACTTCAAAACATTTAGATATGGTCTTATAGCCCTTTCCTGACTTGTGAGCAGCCACAATGCGCAGCCGCAGGTCCTCAGTGAGCTCCTTTGTCTTAGCCATGACTGTCCACAAACCAGCAGCAGAGAGCTTCTGTTTTTCACCTGTTGAGTTGATTAAAACAGCTGTTCCCAATGAATCAGGGTAATTAGGATGCTTTAGAACAGCTTGGACTATTTGGAATGGTATAGATCTTTGGATTTTCCCATAGACTGTGACAGTTTGCAAAGGGTATGATTAATTTTGGACATGCCACTTTTTGTTCAAATGTAAATAAAAGATGAGTAATAATTTTTTTCCACAATGATGCCTCTTGTACATCGTCTTATCTTCTGGGAGACGCCTGTGTCATTTCTAATCAAGAAAAAACTTGCTGGTTGAATGAAAGTAACTAAGTCAGAATTTGCCAGGGGTATGGATAATTTCGGGCTTGACTGTATATACTTTTTAACCTAATTTGCTCATCTTGCACTACTCTGTGGCGCCACGGATTACGCAATCACGTCGGAAAGGTCACGCTAGACGTAGGCAGAAGAGCTTCCTCTTCCGTGTTTACAAAGCGCACATGCGAAGACTAATACAAACGTCCTTTAGCAAAAAAAGGTAAAACAACGATGTCGGACGATTTTGAAGTTGGAGATGGAGTTTTTTTTTTTTGTAAAGGCCGTTTGTATTAGTCTTTGCACGTACTTCCGCCTACGTCTAGCCTGACCTTTCCGACGTGATTACGTAATCTGCGGCGCATCGCAGAGCAGATGAGCAATTTAGGTTAAAAGGTATATAATTTTTTATGACCGATCGTTTCGCTAGATAAGACCCTATTCCTCGTCTGGGATCGTGCAGAGCCATTTGAAGCCCTTTGAAACTGCATTGATTTGGACCTTCAACATGTTGGTTGCCATCAAAGTCCATTATGTGAAGAAAAATCCTGAATGTTTTCCTCAAAAAACTACATTTCTTTTCGACTGAAGAAAGAAAGACACGAACACCTTGGATGAGATGGGGGTACGGAGCCCCGCACATGACGTGCAAAGTAAATTGTGCACACAATTTACTAATTCATTCCCTCAATTTATAAATCATGCGCACAATTTACTATTTCGTTCACTCGATTTGCTAAATCGTGCGGACGATTTACTACTTCGTTCCCTCGGTTTATAAATCGTGCGCACGATTTAGCCTACTATTTTTTCCTGCATGTCATGTGCGGGGCTCCGTATGAGGGTGTGTAAAATATCAGGAAATTTTCATTTTGAAGTGAACTAATCCTTTAGGCATTAAAAATATGCAAAGTTATTTATTAATCACCTGTACATGGTACCTTTTTAAAAATAAATTTAAAGGCTTTTAAGACATTTTTAAGACCTGCACAGGGTGAGATCAGTATTTAAGGAAACATCCTAAACCATAAAATTGATGTAAAAAAAACGACTTAAACAACTTTACAGTTCAGATAATAACTTGACAAAAACAAGTTTTTTTTAAAAAAAATTATAAAAACTTCACATTTCAGCCTTTAAGACATTATTTAAGAAAAGGAAAGAATCTAAATTATAAGTGATTATATGTATTAATTTAAAATATGATACTTAATATTCAAGATATATTATTATTCTACATTTTTTAAAAGCACATTAGCTTCTCATCGATCCACCAGTTAACATTTACAACTCTGTGTGTAAGCGGTGTAAAAATATAAAAATAATTATGGAACAGCAGAAATATATTGGTTTCCCCGGTAACCTCTGTCAACAAAGGAGCGCTGTGCTTATAAACACTACTTTATTAAGCGTTATTCTTTGGAACTTTGATAAAACAATTTTTATTTAGCTCAACACTTAGCCAAGCATAACTGAATTTGCACTTCCCTGGCACTAAGCTAGTTAAAAAGCGCCCCGTTATGCGCTCATTATGCAGAGCTGGCTGCACGTGATTACAATCCATCCACTCACGCAGCATTTTTTCAGGTTTTTCCCGCTTCCTCCCCAATCAGTAGCGCTGTTTTGTTCTGGCTTTGGCAGCGCATAAAGGCCGATTTTTGTAATAGCACCATGCTACTCTAACAAAATGTAGTTTATGCTTAATTTAAGCACTTTCAAGGACCTATGTTTGTTTTCAAGTACTTTCCAGTCCTTGAATCCATGTGTCTGAAATTCAAAGACTTTCAAGTACTTTCAAGAAGCGTGGGAACCCTGGGAGAAGGAAATAATATAAAATAATAATGATAATAATGAGTCCGGAGCTCCTGGACTAAATTATTGTAAGCACCATACTGTTTTCTTCCCCGTATAATGTCATGCACCCACAAACGTCGTTGTGAACTGACATTCTCCTCCCCGTTAACTTCAAGAGCCAACTTTCTCTTTCTCGACATTCTGTATCTCTGCACCACACAGGACTCTTGTTGCAGCTGTTGTTATAGCAACAAAAAACGCCCTTGGCTGCTATTGGAACCAAACGCTGCCAGCTTTTTATTTACTAAAAGAGCGCTCTTGTCAACTTTTCAAACTTGTTAAACTTGTCAAAAAAGATGTCAAGTGTGAACAGCCTTGGTGAGCATAAAAGATTTCTTTCAAAAACATCATACGGCCTCAAACATTTGAACGGTAGAGTATGTATTCCTAATATTGTATGTATATATATATTATTGGTTGATATATAAGTAGTACATATTACCTTGTTTATTTTCCTTTTTGGCAATGAGTAGTTGATTGAGGCGCTCCTTTACTCTGTTGTGCTCCCTTTCTCTTCTTTTAATGTCATGGTTGTATTGTGTGGCACGGCTTGCAATGATACCCTGTAGCCTTTGCACCTATTAAAGTAAAGACCATATTTGATTTGACAAAAGACTGAGGATCACCACCACTGTAGAACCAAAAAAAAAAAAACAGTACATGAGGTCCAACTTTGCAGATTTCTCATTCATTTTTCATACCTCTTCTTTTGTATCTTTTAGGCAATTTTGCAAAGTCTTCAAATTAGTTTCCAGCTGACGCTCCCTCTCGTGCAAGCGCATGTTTTCCTTTTTCGAAAGTTCAAGCTGGTCCTACAAAACAATTGAAAAGTTGTTTTTTTTACTGGAAAAACGGTAACACTTTACAATAAGGTTGCATTAGATAACATTAGTTAATGCATTAGTTAACATAAACTAACCATGAACAACACCTCTGTTCAGCATTAGTTAATCTTAACTCAAACATATATTAATGCATCTATTCACTATAACAGTGCAATTAGTTAATATTAGTTAATGAATTAGTTAACATGAGCTAACCATGAACAATGCCTGTAGCTTTACTGTTTTTGAAAGGTTATCTTACTGTACATATTTACATTAGTTTACGTAGCAGTTGACACACTAAGTGCTAACTCACCATCTTACTCTAAAGGTAAAAATGCTGTTGTGTACCTTATCAACATTATTTAATAAGCCATTGTTTTTTGGCTGTTGGTAAACATAATTCTAAAGTGGAAACCATCTGAACATCAACGGACAGGTTGTTCATGTTTATACGCACTTTACTATCATTACTTGCATTCAACAAAGCATTTATTAATGGAATGTGTGATCCTTATTGTAAAGTGTACACAATTTCAACATTAACTGATGTGTTACTAACATTTGTAGACTCTTTATTAACATGACTTGCCATTAACAAAGCATTTATTATTATTTACTGCTTTGTAATGAACCTACAAATGTTAACACATCAGTTAATGTTGAAACAGTGTACACTTCATAATAAGGTTCTCAAAAACCATTAATGCATGCTTTGTTTAATAATGTTGATAAAGTATACAACAGCATTTTTACCTTTAGAGTAAGATGGTGAGTTAGCACTTAGTGTGTCAACTGCTACGTAAACTAAATATGTACAGTAAGATAACCTTTCAAAAACAGTAAAGCTACAGGCATTGTTCATGGTTAGTTCATGTTAACTAATGAACTAACCTAACTAATTGCACTATTAACGCGAATAGTAGGGCTGGACCAGAATATTCGAACATTCGAATATTCGTTCGATGGGTTGGTATTCGATTTTCAATTTTGGGATTCGAATATTCGTTTTTTTTGTTTTTTTCCGCACAGACCTGGCATCCCCCTCAAAACTCATTCGCGCTTGCACGTTTACACTATAAAATCTGGTGAAATACAATCCTTTTTTTTTTTTTTACAATTATCTTATAGCCTAGCCGTTTTTAATAGGATGGACAGTTGAATAGGAACCCAACCTCGTTATACTTAATAAATGCTTCTTCTTAGCCTAAATGTTCCCTGCAACTGGAGTATTCTCTGTCTAGAGCGTACAACTGCACGAGCTTATATGGAAGAAGCCATGCCTGAGCTTGCATTTTGGGTTAAGCTGCGTTCGTTTGACATTGTGGAAAATATAATAATAGAATCAAAACGTATTAGCCTTTTTACCCATTAGGGATGTGACGGTGAGAAAATTGCTTGTGCACTGTGCGGCCGTGAACGAATGACAGTGTGGCCGTGTGCATTTTAGTTTCGGTTTGCCAATTCGGCTGCGGGTTGCTTGAATGGTGGGTTCATTAGACTATTATTCTTACTGAAAAACACAACAACAAAACAGTACAATGACAAATTCCTTTTGTCATTGTTCGCTTTTACATTTCGCTTTGAAACCAAATCTTGTCTTGATCATCTTGTCATTCAGCTCCTCAATCTCGTGATGAATGAAACCTGACTCCTGCTGCTAGTTTGTGCTGCGACTCTCGTTCGGCTCACACTGCACGTTCAGTTTTTAATTGTAGTTAATATGTTCTCTAACTGAACTAAAATTTTTACTACTATAAAATATCAAAACGACGGTGGGGGGCGGTGCCGCGGTGGGCAAGTGATGTAACCGGTGTTATGCCTGAACACCGGTTTATTCATTTATCAATCTAAATGAATCTACTGCAAAATATAGGAGCTTGTTACTGGGACGTAACAGACCTGTGTGTTTTGTATCACTAGTGCAGTGTCCGTTCCCGCGTGAGGCGTGCCGCTGAGAATCTCGAGATTCCTGCCTTTATTAGAGAGAAGAATATGTTCAGCCCCCTCCCTCCGAAGCTTTGAATATTCGGTGTTGATTACTACCGAAGCTTCGAAGCTCAAAAAATGGTATTCGGACCAGCCCTAGTGAATAGATGCATTAATATTTGTGTGAGTTAAGATTAACTAATGCTGAACAGAGGTGTTGTTAATGGCTAGTTCATGTTAATTAATGCATTAACTAATGTTAACTAATACAGCCTTATTGTTAAGTGTTACCGGAAAAACTATGGAAGCTTTTTCCGCCACTGAATAAAAAATAAAAAAGGTAACTGCAACTTTTTCTCTCACAATTCTGACTTTATAACACAACTACGAGTTAACATCTCACAAATCTGACTTTTTTCTCAGAATTGCGTGATATAAAGTCAGTGGAAAAATGTCAGACCTTTTTTCCACAGAATTGGACTTTATAACTTGCAATTGCGAGAAAAAAAGCCAGAATTGGGAAAAAAAGTCAGAATTACAAGATATAAACTCGCAATTGCGAGAAAAAAGTCAGAACTGTGAAATAAAAAGTCGCAACAATTGCAAGTTTATATCCTTTTTTTCTTGCAATTGAAAGTCAGACTTTTTTCTACAGAATTGGACTTTATAACTCGTAATTAAAAGAAAAAAGTTAGAATTGTGAGATAAAAAATCCTAATTCATGCTTTTTTTCTTGCAATTGCGAGTTTATAATTGTAAGAAAAAAAAGTCAGAATTGTGAAATAATGAAAAATCGCAAATCTGACTTTTTATCTTGCAATTGTGAGTTTATAGAAAGAAAAAAGAAGTCAGAATTGTGAGATATAAACTCGCAATTCTGAGGAAAAAGTCAGACTTTTTTCCATAGAACTGGACTTTATAACTCACAATTGCGAGAAAAAAGTTAGAATTGGGAGAAATTTCAGAATTGTGAGATAAAAAGTTGCAATTCGTACTTTTTTCTTGCAATTGTGAATTTATATCCCACAATTCTGACTTTATAACTTGCAATTGTGAGGAGAAAAAGTCCGAATTGTGAGAAAAAAAATTGCAAATCTGACTTTTTTTCTTGCAATGAAGAGTTTATAGAAAGAGAAAAGAAGTCAGAATTGCGAGATATAAACTCGCGATTGCGAGGAAAAAGTCAGAATTGCAGAAAAAAGTACAAGTTGCGAGATATAAACTCGCAATTTGCGAGAAAAAAAAGCTTTATTTCTCACCATTGCAAGTTTATATCACGCAATTCAGACTTTATAACTTTTGTGAGGAAAAAAAAAGTAAGAATTGTGAGATAAAAAGTCGCGATTATCTTTTAAATTTTTTATTCCATGGCAGAAACAAGCTTCCACAAAAAAAATAATTAATTTGTTTGTATGTAATAAAAAAGCCAAACCTTTAGTCTGGAGTTGGTGAGGTGTTGGTAGTGGAGGTCACTGCTGGACTTGAGCTGCTCCACCTCCAGCTCCTCCATCATTCCAACAGTTCGACGGTGTAGCTGAAGCAAGTCATATATGTTGTTAAGGGCAACCACAGCATCCAGATCACGAATGCCGTCTGAGTTTCGGAAAATTGGCGGAAAGCACAGGGACGACAACTCCTGTGAATGTAAAGAGTGGCAGATGTACTCATGCCATTGCCATGCGAGTCCAAGTTTGTTCTTGTCTAGATTCTTCTTTTTCGAACCCACAAGACAAGCTGCAGACAAATATAAAAGCACCTACCTGATTGATGTACAGAATGCACTCAGAGATATTCTCTTCCGTGCAGAAGTTGCTTGAGACACTGAAAGAATTTAAAGGCAGAGGAGGCATCACAGATGCCGTGTAGAGTCTTGAAGGAGACATTCTAGTCAATAATGCGTATATGTTCTGGAAAAGAGCAAGAAACGTACACATACATAAAATAATACACATTAAAAAAATGCAGTCTAAAGATTTCTCTCAAGATTACTTGTGCATGCTGTTACGGTTACAAGTGAATGTGAATACTGCTCTAAATGAGGTTAGGAGGGGAACTTGTCCTTAAAATAACTTTCCACAGTATTTTGAGTCTCCTAATCTTTCCCTTTTCCCACGAGACTTTGGTTATCTGGAGCACCGATGTGAAATCTCTGTTACTTATATCACCTATGTTCTAATGACTTAATATGACAAATGGAATTGACTGAAAAGGAATATTTTGCTCATTATCATTATTTACTTGCTTTCGTCATTCCAAACCAAGCCTTGCTCCGCAATCAGGCAATGACTTTGTAGGCAGCGTTTGCATACCAAGGTACCTCACTAAACTGATTTCGGACAGACTTCTGAGGCAGCGTAACATTTTATGGATCTACAACAAAATAGAGTGAGGTTTAAGCTAAGCAAATATTTAATTACTACAATAGAAATTTCTTGATAGAAATAACATCAAAAGTGGAAAACGTTGGTCAAAAACGTACATTTACACACAAACTGACCACCAACTACAACTTTCAGATGACATCTTTTTTTTTAGCTCAACTGTCACGGAGTGGAATGCACAGGATTGTGGGATATCAAAGGCAGATAAGGATACATCTATGCTGCCTTCAAAAATCAATCAGATGAAGGCATCACAGGAGACAGGAAGTGAAGCTAACACTGGCCTTGATGCTTTCCTACCTTGGAATGCGTCCTCCGAAGACAGCTTTTTTAAGCTTTCGGATGCAGCCATTGTAATTACAAGTTCTACAAGCACGTTAAGGCTTTTTACAGTTCAGAATCATTACGGTAATTACGACTGGTGTGAACACACCTCTGTTACCACATTTGTCAAGCTCAAAAAAGGAGAAAACACTAAATGAAAACACTATAGATGTAGTCTATGACTTGTGCGCCATATTCAAAGTCTGCATTATGAAGATTAGCGATAGATTTTTCTAAAGATCAGACCGAAATTGAAGTTACGAATTAAAAACGTTCCCATCCACCAAAGTTCTCAAGTAAAATACTGTATAATATGGTCAGAAGACATTTAGTCACAAAGAATATCAGAACCAATGATGGTGACATAATGTGAGGTGATCTGTTGAAAAACATTACATTAAAGGCACAATATGTCATTTTTGACGCTAGAGGTCGTTTATTCAAAACAAAAGCGTAGCTTGATGATGCCTTGATTCGTGGAATCATGGTAGTTGTTGTCTTCACCTCAGCCGGTGGAAAAGAATCCGAAGGGACTCGGGCAGAAATCATATTCATGGATGAGCTAATGTATTAAAGATTTATTAACGTTACTGTAGTATGAAGCAGGGTGGGGCTGAAAGCCATTGGAGCAGAACGAGGCCGTTGGAATGATGGCTAATGAGAGACAAGCGCGACTCACGGCTCGAGAGCAGTGGAGCTTTTATTATGCCACAGGCGACCACTTCCGCTTCTTCTGCTCATGCGTATGTGGGGTAACGCAGCGCTGTTTTATCATATTAGATACAATATTTGAGTTTGTTGAAAGTTATGTTATAATGCTACTCTGTGCGTTCACTCGGCAGCTACTGTGAGACACATTGCAGTAAGCTATAGCGATATTAGGCATGGTAAAACATGGTACTCGCGGTAAATCAAGAAAACTAGATTTAAACAATAAGACTAACTGTGTTGAGCTATATAAAAATGATTTGTTTTTTGTCGATGAATGTATCCAAACAGTTGCTCACCTGTCTAATAAAGCACATAATATATTAAAGCGTCTTTGGTGTTTCCATGGTTTCTACAAAACAAAACCGGAAATCGAGGGTAACACGGGTATGATGTCATTGATAGGACACGGTCCTATCAATGACATCACGGACACGGTCCGTGTCCTGGTTAAAATTGCTGATTTCTCTGGATTTAAACATTCTTGGAAACATTTGGGATAATGTAAGTACACAAGCTGACAAAATATATAACATTGTTCTAGTGGATTTGGAATTATTTAAATCTAAAAATCTTACATATTGTGCCTTTAAAGGGATAGTTCACCCAAAAATGAAAATTGTGTCATCATTTAATCACCTCAAGCTGTCCTAAACCTGTATAAGTTTTAAAAAAAAAAGTTTAAATAAAAGAAGATATTTTGAAGAATGTTTGTAACCAAATAGTTGTGGGGCACCATTGACTTCCATAGTATGGAAAAAATACTATGGGAGTCAATGGTGCCCCACAACTATTTGGTTACAAACATTCTTCAAACAAGAAAATCATACAGGTTTGGAACAACTTGAGGGTGAGCAAATGATGACAGAATGTTCTTTTCTTTCATTTTTACTTAAAATACTTTACTTACTGTTCCTCACAGAAACATCATGTGGTACTTTCAGAATATAGCGTACAAGCTATATGGAGCTTTTATGAGTTTTTTTAAGAGCTCCACAGACATGGATACATGAACTGTTGTGGAAAAGAGCTGGGTGAAGATTCTTCAAAATTCTCAATTTGAAAGTGTAGAACAATTTTAGTTTAAATAATGCAAATGTCACATTTAAGTAAATTATTCCTTTGAATTACCAAAACAATACATTTTTCCATCTACAAGATTATACCTCATTTTCAGTGACTTTTATAGTCCTCATTTTAAAGCAAATAACCAATAATCAATTATGCACTGATCAGACAAAACATTATGACCACCTTCCTAATATTGTGTTGGTCCCCCTTTTGCTGCCAAAACAGCCATGACCCTTTGAGGCATAGACTCCACTATCTGGTATCTGGTACTATCTGTGGTATCTGGCACCAAGATGTTAGCAGCATCCTTTAAGTCCTGTAAGTTGCGAGGTGGGGCCTCCATGGATCAGACTTGTTTGTTCAGCACATCTCACAGATGCTCGATTGGATTGAGATCTGGGAAATTTGGAGGCCAAGTCAAGACCTCAAACTCATTGTTGTGCTCCGCAAACCATTCCTGAACCATTTTTTTTACTTTGTGGCAGGGCGCATTATCCTGCTGAAAGAGCCACAGCCACCAGGGAATACCGTTTCCATGAAAGGGTGTACATGGTCTCAAACAATGCTTAGGTAGGTGGTACGTGTCAAAGTAACATCCACATAAATGGCAGGACCCAAGGTTTACCTGCAGAACCAAAGTTTTCCAAAGCATCACACTGCCTCCGCCGGCTTGCCTTCTTCCCATAGTGCATCCTGGTGCCATGTGTTCCCCAGGTAAGTGACACATACGCACCCAGACATCCACGTGATGTAAAAGAAAACGTGATTCATCAGACCAGGTCACCTTCTTCCACTGCCCCGTGGTCCAGTTCTGATGCTCACGTGCTCACTGTTGGCGCTTTCGGCGGTGGACAGGGGTCAGCATGGGCACCCTGGCTGGTCTGCGGCTATGCAGCCCCATACGCAACAAACTGCGATGCACTGTGTCTTCTGACACCTTTCTATCAGAACCACCATTAACTTCTTGAGCAATTTGAGCTACAGTACCTCGTCTGTTTGATCGGACCACACGGGCCAGCCTTCGCTCCCCACGTGCATCAATGAGCCTTGGCCGCCCATGACCCTGTCGCCGGTTCACCACTGTTCTTTCCTTGGACCACTTTTGTTAGATACTGACCACTGCAGCCCGGGAACACCCCACAAGAGCTGCAGTTTAGGAGATGCTCTGACCAGTCGTCTAGCCATCACAATTTGGCCCTTGTCAAACTCGCTCAAATCCTTATGCTTGCCCATTTTTCCTGCTTCTAACACATGAGCCTTGGCTCATGTATATTAGGCAGCAACTGTTCACTTGCTGCCTAATATATCCCACCCACTAACAGGTGCCGTGATGAAGAGATAATCAGTGTTATTCACTTCACCTGGTCATAATGTTATGCCTGATCGGTGTATATAGTGATTAAAAATGTATAGTATATATATATATATATATATATATATATATATATGTATAATTTAGTGATTGCTATAGCAATTTCCATTATTTTCAAAGATAACATTTTACTCTTCCATGCTGTAAAAATATGTACATATAAAAATATCCATAAATTCATTATAAATGTGAGTCATGAGATTTAAAAATGTAACATAAATAAGTAAAATAAGTAAAATAAAATAAGTTATTACACCAAAAGACTGAACACAGAAATCCATGAGAAGCTCAGTATTACTGGATAGTCGGCAACACACCTAAATGATCAGGTCTAAAGTAGGTTAAGGTGAGAAGAAGGATTTCTGCGTTAGGACGCTGAATTTACACAAAATTACATGATGATAATGCGACATAAAAACGAAATCTTTACTATTAAGGAATAGCATACAGATTGTTAATAATCGAGGACTGTAAGTTGTAAACCATCAGAGGTTCACTTACCGCGTATCTTTTGGCATTCAAGAGCACTCGTGAGGCTTGTCAGCTTCATTTCCCGACATTTGCACAGACTGAAACATTTTCCAGGTGAAGTTTGCGTAATAAAGCGTCTTATTGTGGCACGTAGTTACATTGATGCAGGCGCGTTCTACACAGCTCAACCTTGAACGAAAACAGTCACAAGCAAACGCGTTGCCATGCAACAAATACGAGGGCGTGTCATTGGCTGTAACCCACGCACCCCCGCGGAACATCGACCAATAGACTTCGTCGCAGTCAATGCAGGTGCTAAAAACTAAAATAGGCTAGTTATAGTAACAATCTACCAAAATGCAATACTAAACATAAGCACATTTACATCAGACAAGCAACATTTTTTTATCAGCACATTTTATTTCAGCATATACTTTCAAATACAAATTATGCACTGATGAAGATAAAATAACCACAAATATTTTTTTTTTTATTGAAAGGTCTCTACAAACACATTTGCCCTTCCTATGGCAAAGACGATTTTTAAATCTTCCAGACAAAACATATTTTACTACGTTTTTGTCTAATTTAATACTTTGCACATACATATACACCAACAGTAATATACACTTAAATGAAATCAGTTAGCATATTTGCTAAACATTTATTTGTTAAAGTGTCTGTCATGACTGTGCTTATATATGACTGCAGCACAAGTTAGCTGCTAACAGGAATGGGAAGACCCAAAGGTTCATCTTCCTGGGACAAAGGGTCTCTTTTGGCCTCCAGCCACCAAGTTGTCATTTCGCCTTTGCCCTGTTTAACAAAGAGTCACAATCAGTAAATCTCCTCCTGTGTATCTTAAACACAATGGCCTGAAGGACAGCATCATACAAAAGAAAGAAAGAGTGGAGCGAGAGCAGAGGTGTGTATTTGCTTGTGCATAATGAACAGACAGCACTTAAGTGAAAACACAAAAGCCAGCTGAGGCCAAGCCCTAATTGAGAGGCACAGCTGAGCTGAGGTCTTGAGTTTAGACTCTGGGGACCATATACCATCATCTCAGGAAGAAAAACATCAATAGAAGATTGATTTGGTACAAGGACCTATAATATACCAGATCAGTTCGTAAAAAAAACTCTTATAAATAATATAAATATTATGATAATAAAAATATCAATTCTTTTTATAATAATTTCATAATGTATAATAATAATTTCAAAATAATTTAATTATTATTATTAATACAATTAATAAACAATATTAGCAATAATATATAATAAAATATATATTAAAAAAATAATGAGGACGAGTACACAAATTTTTAATTCTTACTTAATGACTTATTTTTTAAAGACATTGTTTATGTATTGTACCAATAATACAGTTTATTTTTCCACAACATATATCAGCACATTAATGATCTTGTCAAGCAGGAATCCTATGGAGCACCTAAAGGGACATGGAGATGGGAATATTAGATGTGGGGGGTGGGGGGGGGGATAACGTTTTTTGCAATCACTTAAAAAAAACAATTTCACAAAATTATTGCCTCCCACTGAGAAACGTTTGCATTTTCTTACTAAAGTATTGCGTTCCACCGAGAAACTTTTGCGTTTTTGCAAAACGTTTGCGTTCTCTCACAAAAGTATTGCGTTCCACCGAAAAACTTTTGCATTTTTGCAAAACGTTTGTGTTCTCTCACAAAAGTATCGCGTTCCACCGAGAAACTTTTGCGTTTTTGCAAAACGTTTGCGTTCTCTCACAAAAGTATCACGTTCCACCGAGAAACTTTTGCGTTTTTGCAAAACGTTTGCGTTCTCTCACAAAAGTATTGCGTTCCACCGAAAAACTTTTGTGTTTTTGCAAAACGTTTGTGTTCTCTCACAAAAGTATTGCGTTCCACCGAAAAACTTTTGTGTTTTTGCAAAATGTTTGTTCTCTCACAAAAGTATCGCGTTCCACCGAGAAACTTTTGTGTTTTTGCAAAATGTTTGCGTTCTCTCACAAAAGTATCGAGTTCCACTGAGAAACTTTTGCGTTTTCTTGCTAAACTTTTGCGTTTTCTTACTAAAGTATCGCATTCCACCGAGAAACTTTTGCGTTCTTTTGCAAAACTTTTGAGTCCTCTCACAAAAGTATCGAGTTCCACCGAAAAACTTTTGCGTTTTTGAAAAACGTTTGCGTTCTCTCACAAAAGTATCGCGTTCCACCGAAAAAGTTTTGCGTTTTTGAAAAATGTTTGCTTTCTCTCACAAAAGTATCGCGTTCCACCGAGAAACTTTTGCGTTTTTGCAAAACGTTTGCGTTCTCTCACAAAAGTATTGCGTTCCACCGAAAAACTTTTGTGTTTTTGCAAAACGTTTGTGTTCTCTCACAAAAGTATCGCGTTCCACCGAGAAACTTTTGCGTTTTCTTGCTAAACTTTTGCGTTTTCTTACTAAAGTATCGCGTTCCACCGAGAAACTTTTGCGTTCTTTTGCAAAACTTTTGAGTCCTCTCACAAAAGTATCGAGTTCCACCGAAAAACTTTAGCGTTTTTGAAAAACGTTTGCGTTCTCTCACAAATGTATCGCGTTCCACCGGAAAACTTTAGCGTTTTTACAAAACGGTTGAGTTCTCTCACAAAAGTATCGCGTTCCACCGAGAAACGTTTGCGCTTTCTTGCCAAACTTTTGCGTTTTCTTGCTAAACTTTTGCGTTCTCTTACAAAAGTATCATGTTCAACTGAGAAAGTTTTGCATTTTCTTGCCAAACTTTTGCTTGCTCCCTTCCTCCCATTTCATTTTTTTCATCACCATATAGCTTTAGGGGCTTCAAAGTATGCAAAGTTTGCAAGAATCTTTGAGTTAGCCATGGCAAACAGGGTGAGTGAACTAAATATTTTGCCAGACTAAATTTACAATAGGCAAAATAATAGCTCTGTGGGTGGCTTCTTTGCATACACAAACAAGTGCTCTGAACTGACCATCTTACCTTCACATTGAGAGACCCACGACACATCAGCACATATCCTCCAAGTGTGTGTAGAAGGTCTGCTGTAGAGCCACTGCACTGGATCTTTAAAGCTGTGAGCATCATAAAACAACAATAAGAAATTTAAAGGCATGTGGGATGGAAATGACAAGGTCAAAAAATGGTTTTCAAAATTTTTATAATGATCCATAACACTCTAGAGACTTTTGGTAATAATATCACAGTAGGTAGATACAGTAGCTTTAGCTTTTTTGATCTCCACATAAGTTTAAGAAAGGGAAATATATTTGGATCCAAACATAACCAACATTCAGATTTATCCCTTTATATCCAATAAAACAGTACTCAAAGACAAATATTTACAAGATTCCATCGCCCGGAAGTGTCGGGCAGGATCAGTTACTAATTGACGCTGTGTAAACAGCTGTGTTTGCCCAAATACCTTCACTGGTGGACTCCATACGTGACGCAGTGTTTACAGTGTCGCCAAATAAGCAGTATCGGGGCATTTTGGTGCCAACCACCCCAGCTACAACGGGGCCTAAGATAACATAAAATACTGTCTCATCCACAGGACATAGTTTACAATAATTGTTTAAAATGGTAGCCAGCTTGTAGCTAATTTCAAGGAAACTGATTAATGGACGCCATGTTGACCTGAATGAATGCCAGCCCGTATCTTCAGCTGTGTGGTGGGCATGTGTGGGATTTTAAACGTGTGACAGACGCTGATCAAGTCCAGCGCCATGCTGGCAATTTCCCCAGCGTGATTAATCCCGTTCTCTTTCGGTACTCCTGAGACTACCATATCTGAGGAGGGAGGGGGTTTTTATTGATTTTTGTGCAATTTGATCCAAAAGTATGACAAACAAAGGAAGCAGGATCTCTGTAACCGCACTCACAAGCATCTCCTATAGTTTCCACTTTGTACACATCATAGTTGTCGATGATGTCATCAAATGTGGTGTAAAGCTTGTTGAGGAAATCCACAACCTGGTGAGGAGTGCTGGAGCCTGAGAGTTGGGTGAAGCCCACTATGTCACTGGCCAAAAGAAACACAAAATAATGTATATTCTTTAATATATCTTATAATAATTTATAATATGCTAATGAGTTCAAAAGTTTGCGATCAGTACAAATAATACTTAATACTAAAAAAATAATACTTTTATTCAGCATGATGCATAAAATTGTTCAAAAGTAACAGTAAAGATATTATATTTCAAATAAAAGCTGTTCTGACTACATTAAAAAAATATTAAGATAGGAAAGTTATTTTAAATTGGAATAATATTTCTGAATATTACTGTTTTTACTGTAAATGCAGCCTTGGTGAGCATAGAAGACATAAAAAAGGCAAACCCAAATGTTTGAACAGTATTATATATAACCAAATGTCACTAAGTCACAAGACAAGTCTTATCTTTAAAAGCAAATATTTATTGATTCAGTCATTAATAGCTTTCATTCTTGCCTGAAATATACAGTGGCGTTGGAGTAAGTCTGGGCCTCTGCTGTGCATCCCTGACGAAGATCATCGGCTACTGGTTTTGGTAACATGCCTGACACAAACATAATAATTATATATATATATATATAATATATGTTAATAAATGCACCAAAAATGTCAGGCTGGAAACAGTCACAGCACAAGTTCTTTAAATGTCCAGTAGGTGGAACCATTTGGACAACAGTTCATGTCTTCAAGTTTTTTTGTACACTATATACACATTTTGTACACATATAGACTTCCATACTGTAGAGTAAACGGTCTGTCTTCTGCTTTTCCTGAAGAAGATCCTGTGTTCTCTCTGCTACAATTGTTTCCAGATGTTTACTGTACTTTTCCATCTAGAAAAAAACAAACCAATGAAAGTAATTAAATTAAGTAACAAATTAAAAATAAGACTATTAAAACATTTCTGTTAATTGAAATAAAGCTGAAATAAAATAAAATATAAATATTATTTAATATATATACACCGATCAGGCATAACATTATGAAGTGATGGTGAAGTGAATAACACTGATTATCGTTTCATCACAGCTTCTATCTCTTCTATTGGGCAGCAAGTGAACATTTTGTCCTCAATGTTGATGTGTTAGAAGCAGGAAAAATGGGCAAGCGTAAGGATTTGAGCGAGTTTGACAAGGGCCAAATTGTGATGGCTAGACCAGGGGTTTTCAAACTGGGGTCCCGAGACCCCCAGGGGTCCCCAGAAAATTTCAGAGAATAAAAAGGCAAAGCAAAAATGGATAAAGTCTACCGAACATTCTAACTGTTTCTCTCCTTTCTTTCCGTATACTTTCCAGAATTGTATATGTTTGCTTTGTATCCATCTAGTAAGTTTTTCTCACTGTAGTCCCCTTTATCTCGCTCACTGGGAATGTAAGGCAGTATTCTTAACGCAGTACGTAAGATGCTTACATACATTACTGTGAAAGTTACTTATACAAATAATTTTTAATTGAAAATGTTCTTCAGGTTTATACAGCCAACATTAAGTATAGCCAAATTAAGTTTGGAAATATGTTGTATTTATAATGTCACACTTACTATTTATCTAACGGTTTAAATGTTTTTTTTTCATATACATAAAAATATATAGATGGATTTTAAGAAGGGGGTCCCTCATAAAAGGTTCATCATATTTGGGGGTCCTTGGCATCATAAAGTTTGAAAACCCCTGGGCTAGACAACTGGGTCAGAGCATTTCCAAAACTGCAGCTCTTGTGGGGTGTTCCCGGTCTGCAGTGGTCAGTATCTATCAAAAGTGGTTCAAGGAAGGAACAGTGGTGAACCGGCAACAGGGTCATGGGCTCATTGATGCACGTGGGGAGTGAAGGCTGGCCCGTGTGGTCCGATCAAACAGACGAGCTACTGTAGCTCAAATTGCTCAAGAAGTTAATGGTGGTTCTGATAGAAAGGTGTCAGAATACACAGTGCATCGCAGTTTGTTGTGTATGGGGCTGCATAGCCGAAGACCAGTCAGGGTGCCCATGCTGACCCCTGTCCACCACAGAAAGCTGCAAAAGTGGGCACGTGAGCATCAGAACTGGACCACGGAGCAATGGAAGAAGGTGGCCTGGTCTGATTAATCACGCTTTTTCACATTACGAGGATGTCTGGGTGCGTGTGCGTCGCTTACCTGGGGAACAATTGCACCAGGATGCACTATGGGAAGAAGGCAAGCCAGCGGAGGCAGTGTGATGCTTTGGGCAATGTTCTGCTGGGAAACCTTGGGTCCTGCCATCCATGTGGATGTTACTTTGACACATACCACCTACCTAAGCATTGTTGCAGACCATGTACCCTTTCATGGAAACGCTATTCCCTGGTGGCTGTGGCCTTTTTCAGCAGGATAATGCGCCCTGCCACAAAGCAAAAATGGTTCAGGAATGGTTTGAGGAGCACAATAACGAGTTTGAGGTGTTGACTTGGCCTCCAAATTCCCCAGATCTCAATCCAATCGAGCTTCTGTGGGATGTGCTGAACAAATAAGTCCGATCCATGGAGGCCCCACCTCGCAACTTACAGGAATTAAAGGATCTGCTGCTAACATCTTGGTGCCAGATACCACAGCACACCTTCAGGGTTGTAGTGGAGTCCTTGCCTCAGGTCAGGACCAACACAATATTAGGAATGTATGGTATATATATACACGTGAGGGACTAAAAAAAAACTTAATGCATGGTTATTATTGTATGCTTATTGTGCTTTCAATGACTGTATTTTCTTAATAACTTTTAATAATATTTTAACAAAACTTGAAAGACTTGACTAGACAAGATACATACCAGGTTCATCATCATATCCACAGGGCTGACCTTGTGCGGGTTCATTTTATCAAGAATCTTTTTCACCTGCTCAAACGTCGGCCTCATGGTGACATTTTGGGACCAGCATCTCTTTATCAGCTGCAAGAAATTTGACTATGAACACTGAGAGCTTTTCATTTATCCAGTTATCTAATCAAAAGCAAACCTCTGAAGTAATGGTTCTTCAACAAAACATGCCACAAAAGGAAATGTGCTTAAGTAAATATCGTTCAAGTGCAATGCATCAGTTATGTCAATACAAACCTCACAGTAATCATCTGGATCTGGGCAATCGTTGTCTGATTTCCCAGCTTGCAGTTTGGGAAGCGATGGGCGCCACATGACATCAAGCTTCACTGAATCTGCCTGTTCCTGCTCATGTGACAATAATTGCACTTCTTATCATCACCTCTTATGCAAAAAAAACAGTGTAAAACACCAAAACCTTCCTGATCCTTGTATACTTACTGAAATGAGGTCACTGCGGGTGGCAATTTCCACCAAAATAATAGAGTAGCTTGAGATACGGGAAGGAAAGACAAATGTTTATTTCATGCTTCTGAGAGACTGTGTTGTGTGCTGTTCTGGGATGCATCTTTAAAATATACAAAAAAGCATTTGCATGTGTACAAAGATTAAAAAAAACAGGGTCATAACTGTTATGCATTGATTAATATCTTTTGTTTGTGTTTGTTTGTCACAATTAATTGAACAGAGAAATGTTTTATTAAAAAAATATTCCAGATTTTTAAACTCACTTAAAGATATTCCAAATATGTATTTGTTTGATAAATCATTAAATATCAAAATTTAAAAGGGTGGTTAAAAATACATTTCTCCTACCTGTACACATCAGCTGTGGCTGTGAAACTAGTGCTGGTTCTCAGAAGAACTTCAGGGGCGCAGTAAATGTGATAGACATTTTGACATTGGAAATTGGTGCTCATGTCCTCAAAGTCCTCCTTTCGGTAGGCCATCAGCCCGTAATCTGTATCATTAAATATGTCTTAATTCATAACTGAATTCATTTTTCACATGTGTTGTAATATGTGTAAGAAACGCACCTCTAGAAAATCTAGAATTACGTACCTGATATTTTGCAGACCCACCGGTCGTCAATCACACAGTTACGTGAATGAAGGCGGCCATGAAACATTTTGTGCTGGTGTAGATAAGCCATCCCTCGGGCAATATCAATAGCAAAAGACAGTCTGTAGACAAAAGTGTTCATTTATAAAGTTCCATCATGGAACTTCTAAAGAGCTTTCCCACAATACCACAAGACATATTTACCGAAAACCCCAGTTGATGGGGACATCCTCGTTCAACAGCACGTCTGCCAGGCTTCCCTTTGGACAGTACTCTGTAATAATGCTCACGAAAGGAACTTCAATGCAGCCTCCAATGAACTTGGAGAGGTTTGGGTGATCAAGCTCCCTGGTTAAATAAAAAAAATGTAAAAAAAACTCAGGGAAAATTCATAATTTAGATGTTGGTTAAAATCTAACTAATGCATTTAATGAATTGGTATGGTTAATGTAATTTCCATGATTTGTGGCTACAGCTACTCACCTGACCTCTTTGACTTCTTTTCTGATTGTTTTAGTCAGGGTGAAGTGTTTCTTCTGGATGTGTTTTACAGCTACAGTCCTTCCATCACTGGAATAAAAAAACAAAGACAAGACAATACAATAAAATAAAAACAAAACATTCATTAGTAGAGAAAAAAAATCATTAGTAGAGATACCCAAGAGGCAGTATCACTGGCAAACACTTACTAGATGCCGGCTTGAATGAAGCGTGGTTTGAAGTTGGCGTTCACTGCAGTGCAGACCGTCACATCTGTAACTCTACTCACACTGGAGTTCCTCTTTCCTGTCTGAAGACTTGTTGTGCTACAAAAACCTGTGTAGCACAATTTACCTGTAAGGCCCCAAAAAAGTTTCAATTTTATTTAGGTAAAATGTGATGCATTTTGGAGCAAAACAGGATGTTCAGTGAGAAAAAATTGTAATTGACTTGAAATTATGTAAATTGCTGTCTCATGTTTAATTAATAAAAATATTGATGTTGTAAATGTAATTGTTTTTTTATATATATATTTGGAAGTAACATATTTAAAGTCAGTGGATGAGTCTAAAAACTCTTACCAAAAATGATATTATTGTAGTTGATGATCCAGCTCTCATCCCAAAACATTTTCTGTTTTTGGTACTGCAGCCACTAGGAAAAATTATATAATTTTAAATATTCATAATGGAACAGAACAATACATATGGTTTGTAACAAACTGTACAACATAGGCAGAATAATACATTACTAACACTTGATTTAAAAAGTGTGTGGGAGAGGAGTGTGTGTGTGGTGGGGTTAGTTGCTAGAATGCTATATCAGATATGTACAATAACAATTGTAGAAATAAATAACATTACGATGTCCAGGAATCAATTAGCACATTGAGTTTAATGTATCGACATAGAACTCATGTTTAATGTGATAGTTTCTTTCTTACATCTACTATAAAACAATATACTGTCAGTCCTGAGATTTTTCACGTATACATAGATCTGCATTCACTATTTGTATTCCCTAATGGTCTGGTGGTAGTTTTGTTAAGCGTATCAGAGGTTCCAGGTTTTAATCCGCCCTCGTACAGTGTATTTATTTTATTTATTTATTTTTCCTTAAAATGAAAGATGTTCATCAATAATTGTATATCAAGAGCAGGGACATGTTTGTGTGCATTTTGTTAGTGATTTCGCCGAAAAGAATAGAGATTCCGCCAACGGCATTAACACTCAGTATGATTTCAAAAACAACACATTCCAGCGCCAGATCGCCTCTTATTTAAGACAAATGAACATCAACTGGATATGTTTCATTTGCATTAGGTATATCCGTGCAACGAGATATTTTCAAAAAAAGTTGTTGGGACAATATCAATCCTGGCAAAAAGTGGTGGGGACATGTCCCACCCGTCCCACCCACAAATTACGTCTATGCTATCACTGCGTCATGACATTGACACCATGGGAACATTCCTGCATGAGTCAGTGTCTGAAGCACGTGTGGAAACACGGCAATTCTATTGGCCAACAGCGTGGTCAGGTCACATTGCGTCAGCGCATCAACGAGACCATAAATTAACTTCTGAAATGCATGGAATGGATAAACTCAATGTACTCAAGCCTGGGGTCAATTCAATTCAATAATATCCATGAATGTGTGTGGAAAGGGCCAGCCTGCCACAACACAAACAAAATAGCAGATAAATTCCCAAGAGGTTCAAGGGTTACTCCAAGGGTTCAAACAGAGCCCTTTTGATAAGCCTTCCACTATGGAATGATCAAAGGAAGGAACTTGTGGTCTTTTAGAAAGGCCTAAGCCATCTGGCACCATGAAGTAAGCAAGATATTAGGCGATGCCTCCCCACAGAGGCTCCATCGATGTAGGGTTAATACTACTGAAAGCCGCTCCTGCAAGAACTCCAGCATTGAACCAACCAGGCAGTGGACTGGGTCAACACGGTGTTGAACGCACCATGACTCGAAGAGACACCACTTCAGGGCATAAAGTTTTCTTGTGGAAAGAGCTCTAGCATTTAGAATGGTCTCAACAACCTCAGTTGAGAGACTGGAATCTATGAGCTAGTACCCCTCAGGAACCAGATCCACAGCTTCCACATCTAGGGCGTAGAGTTAAATATTGTGCTCAGGGCCTGGGAGAGAACTAAACAATAAAATCAGGTCTGAGAAACAGACCTGAAAGGAGCAAATAGCAATAGGCAAACTCCATCCTGCTGACTCTGGCTAGAACCCCTGGGAGCAGAGAATTGGGGATTGGGGGAAAGACTGTGGGAGATACTATGGCATCCAGCCCTAACGAAAGCTCTGGAAACACTAGAGTTGGCGGGGTAAGCGGAGCAGCGGTTTTTCCCTGGATAGCTGTGTGCGACATCAAGGTCCCCAGTCCTGACAGGGGAAGCATTGGCACCCACACTGGCCCTTTGCTCCTCCCTTCTTGTTATGGAGGAGCTAGAGCCTGGCCAGGGCTGGCTCGCAGACTCCACCAGCCCCTGGCCCAAACGAGAAAGGAACTGTCGGAAACGCCACCGATAGCTTAGAACCTATCGACGACAGCATTGAATGTGTCGCCAAATAGGCCAGAAGGCGAAACTGGGGCATCCAGCAGGAAGCCTTTGTCTTTTTCCTTGATGCCAGAAAGGTTGACCCACAGATGTTTCTCCAAGGCAACCACAGCAGCCATCACACGGCCGATGGAGCAGGCCATCTGCTTTGTGACACGGACAGCCCGATCTGCGGTTAGCGGAGTTCCCTCACTGACTCAGGGTCTACTCCCTCGCCAGAGTCCCGGTCTTTCAGCAGGTCAGACTGGTACGCCTACACTGACATCATATGTAGTGACCATAGACTGTAAAAAAAGATGGACAACGAGCTTTCACTCTCTTCCGTTAAAGTAAGTAAAGCCGCCAGTGTCCAAATATGGCGCTGACATCTTGGGTCTCGATTCTGCACAGTAGCAACTTAGAGCCCGAGTCTGCGCAGTAGTGAGCGCGAAGTGGAGCCGCGATATCAAGGTCCTGCCCACACTCCCGCCTAATCAACAACTTTTTGTGAAATAAACAGTTATGGAAATGTAGAAATTAAAGTTAAAGCTCCAAAGGAAATGTCCGTTGGTGCCTCAGTGACTACTTCGCTCAGAGAAACCGTCAATCTCAGCTGTCAATCATAACGTTAAATCCCTGTTTTTATAGCATCAAATAACTAACTAAAACCAAACTTATTTAAAGAACGAACACTTGAACTTACATCAGTGTGATAAAAACTGCCAAGAATGACAGAAACAGTTTAATTTGATTGTTTAGTTTGTCTATGTCCCATTACATTACACGGAGAGGGCAGGGTTTATGACCTATACTGCATCCAGTCACCGAGGGGCGATCGAGATACTTTGGCTTCACTTTTCAGGACTCGTGTGGCACACTTGGTCGTGACGCACCAGCCTGACACACTGCCTCATAAACCTTACCCACGAGGCCAGATGTAACTTTACAGGGACGTGAGCGTGCACGATAGGGAATACAATACTTTTTGTGAGAGAATGCAAAAGTTTTGTCAGCAAATACAACTATTTTTTGGGGGGAATGCAATACCTTTTGTGAGAGAATGAAAACATTTTGTGAGCCAATTACAAGTATTTTGAGGGAACACAAGGCTTTTTGTGAGATGATGCAAAACTGCTAAGCAAAACCATTGACCATTCTCCAATGTCATATTTTTCCATCACCATGTCCCTTTAGGGGCTCTGTAAGAATGTGAGTGGTGCTTCCCTGTGAAATATTTGCATATAATAGGGTATAGTTGGTGGTTGCTAGGGCATTGCTAAGGTATTCTGAATGGTTTTAAGCATGTCACAGGGGTGTTAGTTGGTTGCTTATTTTATCTATTCCTTCCTTCAGTGTAAATTTCTTTGCTCATATTATCCCGTGACTGGGTTTCTTAAATAAGCAAATATTTGTCAAGCATTGAACCAGCACTGAACCAGCATTCTCACCACCAACGTTAAGAAGAAACCACTGCAGAACAAGGCAACAGGAAGTCCAATGGCCACTTTGATTGATGTAGGCATAGGACAAACACCACAGTCAGCGGGACACGTCAGGCAGCTCTCCTCCAGCTCACAGGTGCCGTCTCCACACACTGACACACATGCACAAATGAAAGTGCACATAAACATCCCTAGACAAATCTTACTTTTGTTTTAATAGGACACAAATGGATCATATTAGAATATGTCAACAATTATCCTTGCTTAAACACTTTGCTTTAGGTGTATTTTATGTGTTAGGTGTATTCTATATCCTTGATGTACCATTTGTCTAAAGACATATTTTCCGTAAATGCCTAAAGCAAGTTATACTAACCTTGAGCGCTGACTACTAACACCTTGGACTCTAATGCTGCATGCATCTGTCCCACTTTGATATGAGCAATGACTGATGTAACTCCTAAATGGACCAGCACCACCTGTGTAAAATAATTTAAATTCCCATAAAATATAGTAAAATAAAATGAAACTCTCCGATATTTATATAGCTTTGCTAGTAACCTTTGACGTCCAGAGCAGTTGGCTCATCTTGCCAGCTTTAGATACCGTGTGGGTTACAATTTCGCCATCGTCTGGAATCCAGGGACCACAAATCCCTCCGCCTCTCTAAACAGACAAAATGCAATCGCCTGACTGTTTAAAGGTTTAATGGGATGTGGAGCAATCAAGGCTAATATTGACTGTCAAACATCATGCACAAATTATAATAACAGCTTACCACACTGCACAATTAATGGCACCAGTTTAAGTAGAACCTGAATAAGTGCTCATCAAGGTTGGCCCACTTCCCATTGATGAGCGTCCGCCCCTTCCAGCACTTGAGGTGCACAACACACACACACACACACACACACACACACACACATTCACATGGCTAAATATAAGGACCTACCAAAGACTCCTACTGTTCTTTATATATTATATAAAGTTTATATAGACCAACTCTATCCAAATATACACTACTGTTCAAAATGTTTGGGATTAGTAGGCTAATTAATATTTTTACTCAGCAAGGATGCATTAAACTTGCATGTTACAAAAAATGGTCCGTAATGTTTTTATTTTTCCATAAAAAAACATTACAGAGCACAACTGTTTTCAACATTGATAATAATAAGAAATATTGTATTAATATTCATTAGAAAATCAGCATATTAGAATGATTTCTGAATGATCATGTGACACTGAATAATGGAGTAATGATGCTGAAAATTCAGCTTTGATCACAGGAATAAATTACATTTTAAAATATATTAAAATACAAAATAGTTATTTAAATTGTAATAATATTTCACAATATTTCTGTTTTTACGGTGTTTTTGATCAAATGTCTTAAGACACTTCTTTTACAAACATAAATCTCACCAACCCCAAACTTTTGAACTGCTAATTAATTTTTTTATTTTTAATCTTATTTTAATTTTATTTTTTAATTTAAGTAATAATTATTTTAATTTGGACTTATTCATTTTAATTTAATAAATCTAATTGAAATACATTTTTTAATAACTTTTTAATGACAATATGATATCCGTAAAAAATGTATACAATTTTTCCCTAAGGTAGGTAGGTTTGAAACTCACACATGCGCTCATACATGCAACCGCCACAGGGCATTTATGGCAATGGTAATTGGTCTACATATTGCAATACTATAATTTTGTGGCCTCCGATATCATGCCAAAAATTTGCCATGTGTAGTCGACTTTATTTCAAAGATTTCAGCGCCAGTGTGACTAAATCAAAGAGCGCTTGCTGTAGGATTTAAGTCAACCATAATGATAATAACCATGAGTGCAAGAGGACAGGAGTGAATGTTGGCATGATACACGCAGCAGTTTTCTTCATTGGCGTTGTTCCAGTTCGCAGGACATTCATGCTCAAGGCAGAATCTTTTGGCCTCTGAGGCATTACTGTGGGAGAAATGGAAGCGTATAGTGTAAACCTACATTCATGTGAACATTACATTCAAGAAAACCTCAATGTTCAATGCGACAACAAAACGTTCAATGGACTAAAAAGTGGTTTCTCAACATAATAGAGCACATTTGAGAAGGCCGGCATTGTGAGTCGTGCTCACCTGAACTGGAAAATCTTGTTTTTAATGGCATATTCATAAAAGGAATCTGTGGCAGTGACAGAATAGGTAACGTTGAACTCCTCCCCATCTGTGACCTTCTCTGGTGGACGTTGAACCCAAGCCATTTCTAAGCCTGTGAAAACATGTGGGTGTGAAGTGTTTAAGGAAGCTTAAATATCCAAGTGATCTAGCAAAGCAAATGTTTATCTTCTTGTATTAAGAGACGGTATATACACTGAGTTGAATCCACTTTCAAGTGAACGGCACTTATTTTGTTGGCCTACTGATTAGAAACTTCCTTTAAGTTGTTGGTTTGTAAATTTAAGGCCTTGTCTCCAGTTCTTAAAGGGACAGTTCATCAGAAACGTTCATGAACGAATCATTCAGGCTGGTTTTTGTGAACTTGATCAATGATTCACTGAAAATATCTGAATCAAAAGAATGATTTGTTCATGAACTGGAGCATATTTTTGAATATATGAGTAGTACACACGTCATACTGGTTTAGTTTGATGTTAGGATGATGACAAAAATATCATTTTTGGGTGAACTGTCTCTTTAAGGAATTACCAGCTACAATGAAAGCAGTTGAGTCTAGCTAATTAGACTCATTATCTTAAAAAGAAGCACTTACCGCCACAGCTAATCATGTTGTAATCATTCGGCTCAGCTATGGGCCAGCAGTCGTATTCAGTGTTGTCCAGGTCATGCCATCCTTCAACAGTCAGAATCTGAAACCATTTCATAACCGTTGGTGGTTTTACCCATGCTAACATATGCTAACTGATGAATGATGTATTGCTCCAGTGCACATTGAGTAGGATTTTATTGTTTAGTCCTCAATCTAATATTCAAACAGAATACTTTTGAATGTAATACTGCTAAATTTGATACACAACAATTAGCAATAGTGTTGGCTATGTTAGCATGACTTTGTCGCGTTGAGATTAAATTAAATTAAAATTTAGCTATGGTCAGAGATGGGCATAAATACATGGAAATGTATTAAAAATACAAATACAGTATTTTGTATTTTGAAAATACACAAAATACATGTGAAATTGGGGATTCAGTGCAGGTATCCCTATTAGGCTGAAATCTATCTGGGCCTATTCTGAATGCCAAAAAGCATTTAGATGTGTGCAACTGCTTAGAAACTTTCGTTTTCATTTTATATACCTCTTCCCTTCCCCTGCCCTGTAGAAAAAACTCATTTTTAACTTTTATTATGTTTTATCACCATCATTACTTCGAACTCAGTAACAAGAACTCAATAACACAAAGTCAATTATATTTTAAATAACTGATGGTGTACTCTTCCAGGTGGTGTACCTATGTGTTTCAGACATCCATCTACACTCAAAAAAATGTTTTTTCGATACTGTTCAGTTTATTTAAAAAATAATTTTCATTTAACACCATTGTATTAGGTTTTTCATTCAAACACAATTGCATTGTGTTAAACTGACTTGTTAAACAGTTGCGTTTTAGCTCAACTCAATATTTTCATTTTGAAAGAACGTTTCAGTTAAGTAGGCCGAAAATAATAATTGATGCTTGTTCAATTTACTTGTAAATTAAGTTAATCCAACACAATTCTTTTCGACCACTTTACTTAATCCATTTGAGTTGAGAGAAATGATTTTAGTTGTTTTAAAACTGCATTATATAAACCAGGGACAGGATTTCCCCTTCCCATCATGCTTTGCACAGGACTGGATACGGAGAGTAAATGTTAAAATAAAATGTTATTGTATGCGTTTTTTCATCAAGATGAAAAAATTGGGAGACTTGTTAATGTTTAATGTTCTTTTATTTTTATATTTAAAAGAGATTCTGGTATGTTAGTGTTTTTGGAGGTTATCATTGTGGTGAAGTGTAGAGCATGTGCTTGGGGTGAGGACCTGCTAATAACAATTAAAGTTGTATTAATAATAAAAAACAACTACTTTAGGTATACCATGGATGTAACAAAACCATCTTCTGGCTAGTCAATAAGATTTTGTAAAAGGTTTTCTTGTTAAATAACATTCGTAAATGTTGCAAAAATTGTATTTCACTAAATAAAAATAATCAGTTAAACTGGATTACTTGTTTTGGTTTTTGTTTGATATTAATTTTAGAATAATTGAACTTAATAGTTTTGGACAAAATTAAGAATGTTAACCTGATTCAACTAAATGGCATTGAATTAACCTTATGTAAAAAACTTAAGTTTACTGAAATAAACAATGTTAATTAAATTCAACATAACCCAGTTACGTGGAACCTGTTGACATAAAAAAGTTAAGTAAATCCAACGTATAATTTTTTGGAGTGTAGGCAATACCCTTTAGCACCACCAGCTTTTCAAAAAGATTGGGTTTAAGGCGTCGTCTGTGTGGCCTATTGATTAAACCCGCAAAGGAAAACAAGCACTCTACAGGAGCTGAAGAGGGAATGATTGTGTTGAACCTCACAAACAGCTGTCTAATAAGTGGATACTGGTTCAAGATGTTCAAATCCTTCCCCTGATCTTCTAGGAAGTGCAATGTCTCCAGTTCAGCTTTGCTGTGTGTAGACTTGCCAGAGACCTCAACAACTTTGGTAAACACAAAAAAGTCTTCCACTTCACCATCAGCAGGTGTTGAACTTGACTCACTTTCAGTGACAAGCCCAAGGTCTGCTGCTGACTGGAGCATTAGTTCATGAACTCTTTTTTTTTTTTTTTTTTGACAATTGTTGGGGTACCCAGTGCATTTTGAAGTGTCTGGTCTGAACTAGCTGATGCATGAAAACAGCATCCTGATAAAGAGGTTGACTGGCTCAAAGTATTTTGAGTATTTTGAAAATACAAAAATACTTATCTTAAATGTATTTAAATACAAATTACATTTGATTTTTTCCAAAGGCTTTAAAATACAAAATAGTATTTTGTATTTCAAATACATGTATCTGAAATACTGCCCATCCCTGGTTATGGTAACACTATGGTTCCATTTGTTAACATTATTAAATACGAGAACTAACAATGAAAAAATACTTCTATAGCATATATTAATCTTAGTTCATGTAAATTTCAACATTTACGAATACATTATTAAAATCATATTTGTAAATATTGTTTAATGGACCTGAGCTAACTAACAACGAACAGTATTTGTATTAACAAACGTTAACAAAGATTAATACATTTTGTAACAAATGTATTGCTTATTGTTAGTTGCTTATTGTTGATGCATTGCTATAATGTTACCATAGTTATTTAATTGCTTTAAGCAAGTGTTAATATGCCACATATATGCTGTAAAATTAAACAAATTAATAAATTACTTAATTAATTAATTAATTTTAAAAAAATCCCCGTCAAACTTGTATCTATGATATATTTCTGACCATGTTAAATCTTTTAACCTATATTTAATAGAATAAAATAAAATTGTATCTATGATGCATTTCAGAGCATGTTAAATCTTTTAACCCATATTTAATAAAATAAAAAATAAAATAAAAAATAAATTTGTATCTGTGACACATTTTTAAAGCATGTTAAATCTTTTAACCCATATTTAATAAAATAAAATAAATTTATATCTTTGATGCATCTCAGAGCGTTAAATTTTTAAACCCATATTTAATAAAATAAAATACATTTTTCCTGTCAAACCTGTACCTATGATACATTTCAGAGTATGTTAATCTACTTTTAAACCATATTTAATAAACCAAAACAAAATGACTGCTTTAAATAATGTAATATGTACCATGGTATTTACATAGTACTCCAATGTACCTCAATTTTAATATTAGAGAATCAGAATGAGTTTATTCACCAAATGTGCACAAACAAACAAAGGAATTTGTTGTGGTTTCCAGTAGCTCTGAGGTATTACCATGGTATACACTCTCAGAAAAAAAAAATGTGCAAATACTGTACCTTTAGGGGTAAAAAGTACATAGTAGTACCTTAAGGTACATATTGCTACTCTAAGGTACTAATATGCACCTTTTAAGGGTGAAAAGGGTACAAAGATGTCCTTTTAAGGGTACTGCCCCAGTGACAAGCTGTACCCCTAAAGGGACAATTTTGACACATTTTTTCTGAGATTGTGTTCAAAAAACTATAGCACCATAGTGTGCAAAAACATATAACTCTAACTCATACATCCCTCATTTCAGTTCTTGGTGAATTCACAGGTCTGTCCTTCACCGCCTAATTCTGGCCACAAGTGTTTCTGACATGGTCACAAAAGCCAAGTGTGATACTGTCTGATCCAGTCCATTCACTGACAGTTTCTTGGCATGAAAGCTATATTTCTATCATTATAAAACATGGTATCTTAAACAACAAAACACCGTCAGGTTTTCAGAACTGTCAAAGTGATCAGATAATTCCCTTACATCTTTAGAATATTGATTAACTTCAAGTAAAGGCACAAAATCATGCACTTACCATAAGGAAAAGGACAGCGCAGGTTTTCCACAGACCCATATTGTCTTTCTTGTCAGTTTGGATGCACTGTGTAGACTGACTTGGTAAGAAGGGGCTGCCTCTTGTCCTCTATTTTTCTTTCTTTCTTTTCTTGTGGCCTCAATAGCCCCCTAATTATTCAATCAGTCGGAGAGCTCACTGTAATCATAAACACTCCCCCAAGGAGATCCAACTCACCTTCAGCCTCCACTTGTAGTTTAGAGTATGTTGTCAGCACACATGCAGAAACCATGTGGGATATAAATGGAATATGGGGAACATTATGCAAATATGGGACATAGAGATGCAGTTTTCAATAAGCAAGCAAAAGTTCAAAACAATATCAAAATGTGATCTTATTTTAGGATAAACCAAACAAAAAAGCCATATGAGTTTAATGAGTAACATGAAGGTGGATGACAGCAGAAATGTTCTTGACTGACAAAACTGGACCCTATAGTGTTGTTTGGAGCCCATTGACTTTCATTGACTTTGGGCAACAACGACAAAAGTTAATGACAGAATTTACATTTTTGGGTGAACTTTTTCTTTAAGATCGAAGATGCAAACAATTTTTCTGGATGTTGCATTCAGATATCAGAGGTGACACGTAAAATGTGAAACTTTGGTGCTTGTACATTTCAGTGCTGTTACAGCCTTTTCCTTCAAGGAATCTACAATTTACAATTCTTGTGAACTCAAGATACCATTCACACTAGACCATTAAACCGTGTCCTAACCAGACGCAGCGTGACGCCTCAAGATACAGTCAATAAAAGTATTACATTTTTGTAACGAGCGATGGGACGGGATTCTATTTTAGAAATGATTTCTGCATGACATTTATAGCCATACTGAAAGCGACAATGGATACACTCTAAAAAAAACTGGGTTAAAAACAACCCAATTTGGATTGTTTTTAACCCAAGGGCTAGGTACATATAGGACAGAATACATGTTGGGTTAATATTACACATTAAATTGGATTGTTTTTTTAATCCAGCATAATGGTTTGATTCATTTTTACTATAATACCAACTTTTTTTTATTTCATACATGAATTAATGTTTATGGAGTAACTTAAATCCTCTAAACTTTTTTAAAAATGTACTTACGATCATATTTTACAGTATAGCATATTTTATATAGTTTTTAATACATATTGCCTACATTTAAGTTCGTTTAACAAATATCATAAGTAAAAAGTAAACATTTAGAAGATTCAAGTGTAATCAACCAGTCTGTGTTGTCCCGTTTCCACCGTAACGGCGCAGGATCTCGTGCTGGAGCTTGTATCGTGTTCAACTTCAGCGGGGGAACTTCTAACTTTAGACCGCCGCCCTGCATTTCACTCATACCTAAAATATGCTGTGACTGGCTCCATAACCTGTCCATAAACAATCAGTGAACAGCTCTGAGGACATATTTTAACATCCTAAGTATTTATATTCTGTATCTTTTTTTAATAAAATCATGAAATTTTATGCAAGGCGTTTCCATCACGCGAAAAGACTGACACGACACTTGTTTAGGTGACTCACATCGCGCCCCTGTATGTTTTGCACAAAATTAAACGATATACAGAACAATTACGAATTTATAGATAAAATTAAATGTACACAAACCGTATTTTACTAAAGACAGGCACCAATTTGACGGAGCTGAGAACGTGATAAATAACTAAACCCCTGTCTGACCCAGGATCTGGGTAACACAAAATCTACTCAAACACTTATGTCTGACCCAGCAGCTGGGTAACACAAAAACTACCCAAACACTGAAAATTAACCTCAAAAAATGACCCAAAAGGCTCAACCCAGGATTTTGGTAAAAACAAATATATATATTTTTAGAGTGTAATTCACCTCAGATCTTGAAAATAAATTGATGCAAACATGAACGTTAAAACTCAATGTAAACAAACAAGGCTACTTATGTAGGCTACTATGCAGCGTTCACGCCATGTCGCAATTACCGTAGTCTTAAGATGACAACATGACGTTCCATTCAGAACTGTTCACGTCCTCGAAATGGGAATTATGCATTTTTATGGCAACACTATCAACACCTAAATGAATCTGCAGTGGTCAGGTGGTACAGCAGTCATTTTGAGAAAATTGAGTCATGTAAGAAATTTCTTACAAGCTGTAATAGAGTGGTGCAGGTATGACATCATTTTGTAGGCCAAAACGCGGAAGCACGTTAGCATTTTAGCACTTCCGGTTCCATTGTCCACAAGTCAATGGGTTTTTTGAATGGGATTTTGGTTAAATGGCTGAATGTAAGGTTTGTGGTGAACACAACTCAAGACACTTTCACATTTTATTCTACGACATAAAATACATCAGTATTACCCCACTCGTGAGTTTTTAAGCTGTTACGTGTCTTGAAAATGTGGTTGCTAACAAGTGGCTAAATGGGACTACAGAGGCTGTCGGGGACATTAAACGTCATCACGCCGAACAGCTCAGTCCGCTTTTACAGCCTCATTATGCTCATAATTGTGCTCTTATAAACTAGTCTAAACTCAAACGCTCTGGGAAAATGTTTTAAAACTGAAAGAGCTGTCGAAGCTCAGTGATGGTGACGTTGAAGTTGTGGGAAAGTGCTGTAGTCCGTCTATAGCCTGCCTTTAGCTTTTTACTGTATTTTACTGGCGACTGCATTTAGGCTTCAAAATGCATAAAAGTTGTGTTTATCTGTGACAATTATCTTGATGGACAAAACATGTAAATATCATAAACTTTTGTTGCTCACAGAGCTTGTTTTTTGCGATAATCCAAAAGCTTATGGGAAAATCCTATTGGGTTTTTGACGAGGGAACCAGTGAGATGCTAACTGTGGGTTGGCCTACAAAGTGACATCATACCTGCATCTCTCTATTGCAAGCTCTATGAGGAATTGAATGCTTCTTACAAGTTAAAACCTCGTAACTACGGTAATTAAAACATAGCGTGAACACACCTTTATCCATTTAGTGCAGTGCACTTGAAGAGAAAGCCCCACCCACACTCTCTTCTGATTGGCTGTGATTTGTGATAATAGCTGTGGAATCTTCCTGAACATGGGCTGCGTCCAAAATTGCATAGGTACTTATTTTGAATAACTTTTTACTTAACGACAGCTGTAAGCATGTTCTAAGTAGTATGAATATGTAATTCGGACGTACTACATTCACCATGTTGTCATTATCATGTGACCTACCAGCGTCAGTTGCGTCGCTTCACTGCCATTCACAAATCCTTTCCTGTGGCCTTATGGGATAGTAAAGTGTCCATCAAATGCACACTTCAGAATCTCGCCGAAAGTAGTAGGGCATCTGGGTACTTTTTGCCTACTCTTTTATAATGCTGCCTTCACATGCTATCGGAATTATCGTAAATACGAGTTTCCTAGTTAAAAATTGGACATGAACGCCCTCTCAAGTAGTATTTACCACTGGGAAGTTCGGGGATTTTGATACCCAATTTATAGGCAAGAATACACCTGGTGTCCTCCATGATTCCTGTTCTTTCCGACAACAAAGCACTTGAATGCAACAAGCTCGTAAGCACAGATTCAGAAGGGGGAAGTAGGAAATTTCCGATAGCATGTGAAGGCAGCATTATAGTACTGTGAATTTGGACATACACTATATTGCCAAAGGTTTTGGGACGCCTGCCTTTACATGCACATTAACTTTAATAACATCCCATTCTTAATCCGTAGGGTTTAATATGGGAGGTGGCCCACCCTTTGCAGCTATAACAGCTTCAACTCTTCTGGGAAGGCTTTCCACAAGGTTTAGGAGTGTGTTTATGGGAATTTTTGACCATTCTTCTAGAAGCGCATTTGTGAGGTCAGGCACTGATGTTGGACGAGAAGGCCTGGCTCGCAGTCTCTGCTCTAATTCATCCCAAAGGTTGAGGTCAGGACTCTGTGCAGGCCAGTCAAGTTCCTCCACATCAAACTCGCTCATTCATGTCTTTATGGACCTTGCTTTGTGCACTGGTGCGCAGTCATGTTGGAACAGGAAGGGGCCATCCCCAAATTGTTCCCACAAAGTTGGGAGCATGAAATTGTCCAAAATGTCTTGATATGCTGAAGCATTAAGAGTTCCGTTCACTGGAACTAAGGGGCCAAGCCCAACCCCTGAAAAACAACCCCAAACCATAATCCCCCCTCCACCAAACTTTACACTTGGCATAATGCAGTCTGGCAAGTACCGTTCTCCTGGCAACCGCCAAACCCAGACTCGTCCATCGGATTGCCAGACAGAGAAGCGTGATTTGTCACTCTAGAGAACACGTCTCCACTGCTCTAGAGTCCAGTGATTGAAACACCTGAATTCAATGATTTGGATGGGTGTCCCAATACTTTTGGCAATATAGTGTACTTCTTTTGTCACATACTGTTTTTCATTTACAATATAGTAGAGAAGTATGCGATTTCAGATGCAGTATGACCTGAAATGAGTGTTATGAGCCACTAAAACAAAAGCCGCTATGATAAAGGATATGTACATTTCCTGTTTACAGCAGTGAAGTGACATGAAACCGATGTGGTTTATCTTTATGGAATCAGAGCCCACACCAGAAGAATAAACCATCCTGTTTGTGTTTGAATACGTGACACTCTCAAAAGGACCTGCAGGTGATCATTAAGAAAGTTTTTGCCTAAATGTCAACAGGAAAAGCTCGTTTCCCAAGATTCACAAACTGAAGCACGGTTTGTTTCGTCATGTTGTAATTAGCCTGTGGCGCAACTCCAGAAGATTGAGCTCAGGTGAGACGATGTGTAGCAGCTCGTTGCATCAGAATTGCGTAAGATGGGGAATATCTGGCGATTTCAAAGCGTAAAGAAAGGAAACCGGTTTATTCTGTACCCCTGACCTAGCAGTTTGTATTTCAGCATATCACATTGGGAGTGGTTGTTAAGATGAAAACTTCAATAAGAACCCAACAATGTTAACCATTTACTATTTCACTTGTTTTTTTACCGAGTAATAAATTGTCCATATTATGGAAGCTCGTTTCCACCTCAGAGTAAAAATACAAATGAGGGGGAAAAAGATAAATAAAAAAATAAAAAAGTAGTTTTGAATTAGGAAATCTCAACCAGTGTTATTTTAGTACTATTATAAAATGAATGAATATTTTGAATTAGCTTTGATTATATATTTTCAGTTTACATTTTAAGTTTAGTTTAAATTTTAGTAATTTTGATTAATTTAATAATGTTGTTTATTTTTATTTCAGATTTAAAGGGATAGTTCACCCAAAAATGAAAATTACCCCATGATTTACTCACCCTCAAGCCATCCTAGGTGTATATGACCTTCTTTTAGATGAATACAATCGGAGTTATATTAAAATATGTCCTGGCTCTTCCAAGCTTTAAAATGGCAGTAAATGGCAGCCCTAAAATTTGAAGCCCAACAAAGTGTGTCCATCCATTATACAAGTAATCCACACAGCTCCGGGGGGTTAATAAAGGCCTTCTGAAGCGAACCGATGCGTTTGTGTAAGAAAAATATCCATATTTAACATGTTATAAAATAAAATATCTAGTTTCCGCCAGACCGCCTTCCATATTCAACTTATAACTGCGTTAGCGTAACTGGCGCGACGTATGACATCGGACGTTTAGTTAACAATAGCAACACTGGTCCCAGCTGTGAGATATAAAATCACAATTTCACAATTACAGACTTACAAAAACCAGACCTCCATAACACAATCATAAAATAAATTACATAAAAGTTTTTTTTCTTAAATATCACTGTATTTTAGTTCAGGAACACAATGAAATTATATATATACAGATCATTTCATTTACATTTGGATTAATCTATATAACTGCAGTAAATACTGTATGACAAATTATTAATTTATTTCATCATAAGAGAATTTGATGAGGACTTTATTTCTCCCACTCAAAGTGAGTCTTCTGTGAGTTTCCATTAAAACTTTTTAACAGCTCCAATATGACCACGACTTTACTTTTAACGTTTGTTATAAAAGATGTATCTTTTACTCATGAAAGCACAAATACAAATTAGCAGTATCGCTATGTATTTACATTGGCATAATTGACCACTTAATCATGTAGGACCACATAATCATGATAGTAATCGACAATATACAGTACAAACCTTTAAAAAGTCACTCAAATGCTTACATTAATATCTACAACAGATCTACATACTACATACATCCATTTTAAGATTTAAAAAAAAAATGTCAAGACTCCTTTTAAACAGTACAGTAAACTTAGGAAGTAATCAACAGATTCACACAGATTTTACACCAGTACAGAGTACTAATGAAAGCTGTTGAGGATTCTGAAAAATCTCAAATAATGAGGTAAAGTGAAACTTTACAAGTGCATTGCTATTGGAGATGTGGCCTGGTGGGTGGTGCACATGCTCGGACATGTTGCACGGAGGCGCTTATGTGGGTGACTATCAATAAAAGTTGCACAAGCAATTGCATTGCTTTGTACCGGCATTAATTCCCTTTGAGTTCTGGTCTAACTTTTCGTCTCTGAGAGCAGTCTGCAGGAGAATTTCAGAGCAATGGCACGTCAGGTTGCTAAGAATGGTTTTCATGGAGTCAAAAAAGAGTCCGGTCCACCTTCAAGACTTCAGCATCTCCTGTGTGGAGACCTTGCTGTCCTCTGCTGTATTCTCTTTCAGGCTGCTGGTTGTCTCCCGACCGGAGCCGCGTTGAATGTTGGCCTTGGACGACCTCTGTCGCCTCGTCCCACTGCGAACGCAGCGCATCAGGTTCTTGATGGTGGTCCACATTTCTTCGTCTCTGTAGGAGTAGATGATCGGGTTCATGACAGAGTTGAGGACAGCGAGGAGCAGCAGCCAGCGCTTGAATTTCAGGACATCGCATCGTTCGCACTTGAGGCCATCCATGAGCAGAACCACAAGTCCAGGGGTCCAACAGATCACAAACGCTCCTAAAAAGACATACGCATTTTTTTAAATGTTAACACTATATATTTCAATCATGACAACTCTCAAAATAGTTTTAGCATGTTATTGAATATGGCAATGTTAATGTATTTGGTCTTGGTGGACTAGATCTGCTAATATGGACTTGCTACTGCTAATAGATACACAGACACGCTGAGCATGTAAATAAATCCTGTAGCAGATCTAGGCAGGTGGAGCTGGAGGAGGTGGAGGGTTTTAGAGGAACTCTGATAGTGCTCTGCAGGACCAGCTAACAGCAAACACTGAACCAGACTATTTAAATGTTGAGCAAGCAATCTCATTGGCTGCAGGATCAGCAGAGGCCAATCAGCTTGCCATGTAGTGATGATGTGACTGCTTGCAGACCTGCGTCCTCTAGAGTTTCATGACTGAACTAGATTTATCTTCCAATTTATATGTATAATTGTGTATATCACAAACAATTAGACACAAAATGTGTACATATGCATACCTTTAAAAAGTAATATAAAGTAATAAAAAATATATATAAAATCCTGAAAATTATTTAAAAACTTGCATACTTTTTTTACTCCCCTTGAAGGATTTATCGATAAAGTGCGCAAGATCCTCTACCTTTTTCTTTTTCGAGAGTATAAAAAAAACATACATATGCATAATGATTATAATAGTATAGATATTTAAAAACTTCTTATATTCTTATATAAATAGAAGTACTTAGGTACATTTAATAAGTATGTTATACTTTATATAAAATGATTTATGTATATTTTTAAAACATTTAGATTTTAAACATTTAGGAAAAACTGCCATATAGATATTTTTAATTTTATCTCGTAATTTGGCAGCAGGAATATTAGGCTGCTGTCACTTTAAGACATGACGCACGGATCCATTATACTGTTACACATGCGTTTTCTTTCTGAACTGTTTACGTTAATTTAAAACATAACTTACTGTGTTTTAGGGATGTGACGGTGAGGAAATTTTCCCACTGGTTAATCGACGCGTGACAACACCGGTAATACCGGTATCACCGACAGGGGCTTTTAAATCGCTAATTCTAAACCGAAAGTAAAATGCGCACGGCTGCTCGGGCATTCATAACGGTGCGGAGAATTGCAAGTGATTTCAATGAATTCCTATGGAAGATGAGCTACCATAGGAATGAACTGAAAACGTGCCAGTGGACACGCACCGGGATTGACAGTGTGGCTGTGAATGAATGACAGTGCGGCCGTGCGCATTTTACTTTCGGTTTAGAATTAGCGCCAATTTGGGGCAGGTTGCTTGAATGGTGGGTTCATTAGCCTATTATTCTTAATGAAAAACACAACAACAAAACAGTACAATGACAAACTCACTTAAATAGGCGCTTGTACATTTCGCTTTGAAAACAAATCTTCCACCGTCATCTTGTCAGTCTCTCGTGATAAATGAAATCTGACTCCTGCTGCTGGTCTGTGCTGCGACTCTCGTTCGGCTCACGCTGTATTAAGCAGACACGTTCTGTTTTTAATTGTCTGTTCTCTAACTGAACTAAATGATTTTATTACTAAAAATATTATTACTAAAAGTGATGTAACACCGTCAACACCAACTATCACAGCAAGCCTACTGTGTTAACGTGAATACTCGCCAAGACCGGCATTTTGACATTATTTTGTGTGTATTTGACTGTTTAAGCGCAATAAGCAGCGAAAAAAAAATAAATTTGTACTGAGAGGCAGCTTTATGTGTGAGCACATAATCTGCAGGATTGATTAAAATTATACGCAATACACGCAACCCTACGCCGAAATTCAAGCCCTGAAACACCAACAATATTCATCTGCAGCAAATGAAACAAGTGAGCGAGGGGAGGCAGGTTTGAATAATATACAAATAAATAATTTATAAAGATTATTATTATAATTATTATTATAATTAGGCATAATATAACAGGGTTGACAGTTTTATAGGTTAACTTACTAGCCTTGCGTTGTTAAAAATAAAAGGTACTGATATTTCTTTTTTTTAAGTTAATGAAAACAGAGAAATTTGTCATTGGTTCCCAGTGGCAAGTAGGTTCCACAATTTCTTAAAAAAAAAGTATGGCTTTGCTGCACTCCTAAGATATATCGCATCTTGCACTGCGGTAATTTTTCTCATTGTTTGTTTTAATTTAGAGAATGCGTTTCTGCCCCAACATGTTTAATAACCCTTTTTCGAACTTCGATAGAGTGACTCACACCAACAAACTATTCGCAGTTCCACTTGATTCTTTCAAGCTAACATGAAATCCTGCCTGCACCGCAAAACAAGCTTAGACAAACAGGACGGATCTCAGGTGGAGAACATGTAGCGGCACGTCTTTCAAGATCAGAAAACACTCATGCAGACTATAATGAACAAAGGAGATGGTTGTTTTCAGATGGCAGAGCTTCTCCTGAAAACCCATATCCTGTTTTACAGAAAAGTCATTTTCTTAATCAGTATTTTGTCTTTTTTAATTGTAAAAATATTGAAACATTCTTAAAACAAATATATATTATATATAAATATTCAAACAAGAAAAGAAAAATATATAAAATAGATATTAAAAATACTATTTAATTTTGTTTCTTAAGCAGAGTAACTTGTTTTCCAGGAAAAATGTCTAAATTTAAAACATGACATGCATGCTGTTTAAAAGATTTTGTAAGGTTAAAAGTGTGATAAATGTGCTTATTTGGCTCCAGAAACGCTTACTAGAGAAGGACATGCAGAGGTTATGACAAAACCTCATCAAATGGGGGTTCCTCTGTGGTTTCTAGTAAGTTCCTCATTCAAGGAACACTCTTTCTCTTTAATCATATTAAACGGCATCTGGAGGAGGACGGCACGCCATGTTTCCTGCAGATGTGCACAGTGTTATAAGTGCTCTTTGCATGTATGGATTTATTATACGGCATGTTTTCCAAGCATAATGAACAGCAGTGGTGAAAGGGCCGGGTAGCTACCGCAGGGCCACAACTATTTTAAAAGAAGACTTTGAAAGTGGCAGCACTGCTACAGATGAAACACCATTCAGGTATAAACAATTAAAAATAAATATGAGTAAGGGATAATGTACATCCAGCCAGTTGTTATCAGAGAATAAACCCCGACACAAAGTCTTTCATCAGACTGAAGGGGTTTATTCTGCGATAACAACCGGATAATGGATGTCCATTATCCTGCTTATTACAGGTCTACTTGCCACATAAATAAATTAGACATGAAATATTGATCTGAGTCTAAATATTTTAATAGCTCTTTAAACACAAATCTTTCCATTCCCTCTGGGTTAAATCTTTGATTTATCAAAGAATCCTGAAAAAAATTACACAACTGTAATAATAATAAGAAATGTTTGTTGAGCAAATAATATTAGAATGATTTCTGAAGGATCATGTGACACTGAAGACTGGAGTAATGATGCTGAAAATTCAGCTTTGACATCACAGGAATAAATTACACTTTACCATGTATTCACATAGAAAACATTTTAAATTGCAAAAATATTCCTTAGTTTTTACTATTTTGGATCAAATAAATTCAGCCTTGGTGAGCAGAAGAGACTTATTTAAAAAAAAAAAATACAGATCTAAAACTTTTGAACAGTACTGCAGGTCTAAAGTCTTTATGTAAAGAAAATGTATAGTCAGATTACTTTTAAATTAAACATGATTTTGTGAATAAGCTACAAACAATACATTCAATCATTAAGTCTCCTCACATGCATTCTCTATAGTTCCCTCTGTCACATTCCTCATTGATATCCAGGGGAGGAGTCGCTGACGCCTCCGGTGTGAATCACAGCATTATTCATGATGGTCCACACCCTCCCCACATACAGCCATTCTGACAATAAGTGTCTTACAAAAGTTAAATGACTATATTGTTTTGTATGAATGAGTGATCAAAATGGTTTTCACATTGTTTTGAAGAAAAAAAGAAAAAAAAAAAAAAATCTAGGCAACAACATCCAGTTCTGAAAAGCCTTGTGAACAAATGTTTACTGTGTGTTATATGGCCTTATTTCAGTGATTTTAACACTTTAGTTTTCAAAAACTATGCATAAACGTTTCTCAAAACTACAAACTTATGTACATGTTGCTCACATATTACTGTAGCCCTGTTTGTGCTGAATACAGTGTAATCAGACTTTAGCCATTAATATGCTTCAAAGCAACTTAAAAAAAAAAATAAAAAAAAAAAACACGTCAGAGCATGTCAAACTTTTTCAGGGCCACAAAATATCCTTAGGGTCCAGAGGGTTAATACTGTTGTGGAGACTTTATTTGTTCTGGTGAAATCAAAACAAACTGCACAAAATACTGCCCCTGCTCTTTGTCACGGGTGTGTGCAGGCAGGAAGACGAAAACAGGCAGATACAATTCCAAAAGTGATTTAATCTCAAATAAAAGGCAAGCCAGGCAGACGGGCAACAGCACAACACACTAAAACATAACTGAGATCAGACCAAGACAGAGTGAACAGGAGGAACTTAAATAGCAAATACAAACGAGGATAATTAACAGATCACAGCTGACACAAATGAACTAATGATGGTAACCAGGGAGACAGACGAGTGGCGGGAAACAGAAGAGGAACATGTGACAGATACAAACAAACTGAAAGTCCAATCAAAGTGAAACTAAACGTGACTGTGACAGAACGCCCCCTCCCGGTAGGCACGTCGTGGAGACGAGGAGGATGAGTGGATGGCTGAGGGATGTTAAGGAGGATGGCGAAGGGATGGCACAGACAAGCAGAAGGAGGTTCTGGAGGTGGACAGACGACCAGGAGGAGGTCCAACAAAAAGGTCCAAGGAGGTGAGGAAAGTGGGAGGATCCATGGGATGGCCTTGAACAGGGATGTGTGGATGGAGACCCAGGCCCCAGCCCAGAATGTGCCCCAAGGCGGCGTCGCAGGAGGGAGGAGCCATGGTGGAGTGATGTACGACGTCACCTTGGGGACGGCTGGAAGCGATGACGATGGAGGTGAAGCCCACAGTGCAGACAGAGAGCCTATGGGGTGGAGAGAGACCGTAGACCTCGGCGGCCGCAACGACAACCCCCTGAGGTGGAAGAGGGGATCCGGAGGACAGAGGTGGAGCTGGAGCGATCGAGGGCAGAGGCGAAGCCTGAGGGAAGGTGGAGCTTGCCGAAGGGGTGGAGGGCTGGAGAGTAGCGAATGGCCCGCAAGTCCACAACGGAGGCATGGCGACGTCTGACCCAGGTGGAGCCAACATACCGAGGGAGCCCTGCGATGCCGAATGGCTGATGGTCCACGCTGGAGCCGAGGGAGGAAGGAGTGAAGGCGCAGGAGCCAGGGTGACAGGTCGAGGTAGAGCGGAGCACTCAGAGGCTGGAGGCGGCGCCACGGGCTTCAGAAATTCAGGTGGCGATGGCTCCCAGCGGGTCCGAGGGGTAGCCGCGCCACTGAGAGGAGGCTGAGGTGAAGCTGAGGGACTGATGGGGGGGGGTAGCGATGACTGGATGGTAGGAGTGGCTGAGGGCTGAAGAGGAGACTGACGACAGAAATTTGGTCCGTGATGGCAGTTTGGAGAGGTGGTGGGAGAGGGAGGCTGGGTGGGGTTAACAAGACTGAAGAAGATTCTGACAAGATGAAGGGGCACAGGAAATTTGTCTCTCCACACATACACAAACTGTCCATAATGTCCAGGCAGTACTCCCTCTCAGTGGCGGGAGGATGGGCAGGGCTCGCTTCCATTCCCTCAAACTCCTCGCTCCTTCTGGCACAGGCTTCGACGTCGCTGCCGAGGTCTTCTCTCCGTCTGCGGTGGGCACATCCTGCCATTCCTCGCAGAGGGGTGGTACTGGGCTGGGTCCTGGGTTGGGAGTGAGGCTGGCGGCATCCACGACAGTGAACGGTGATCCGCAGGACACCAGCACCCACTCCACATATGTAGCAAAGCTTCCTTGAGGAACCTCCCCAGACAACTGTGCACGTGTGGCGGCGTTGAGTCCGACCTGCAGGAACGCGCACAGGCAGTAGTCCAGGAAGGTGGTCTGATGGGCGAGATCCAAAAACACTTCTAAATGTTTCTCGAGGGAGCTTTCTCCCTGCACAAGGCACATGAGTCTGACAGCTGGAAAGTCCATGATGCACGCAGGGGTGAAAACAGAAAGCAAAACACTGAACACGAAAACAGAAAATAAAATCCTACGACACTATACGTGGTTTTGGTCCAAACTTCTGTCACAGGTGTGTGTGCAGGCAGGAAGACGAAGACAAAGACAGGCAGATACAATTCCAAACGTGATTTAATCTCAAATAAAGGCAAGGCAAGCCAGGCCAGGCCAGGCCAGGCAGCCGGGCAACAGCACAACACACTAAAACATAACTGAGATCAGACCAAGACAGAGTGAACAGGAGGAACTTAAATAGCAAATACAAACGAGGATAATTAACAGATCACAGCTGACACAAATGAACTAATGATGATGGTAACCAGGGAGACAGACGAGTGGCGGGAAACAGAACAAAAGGAACATGTGACAGACACAAACAAACTAAAAAGTCCAATCAAAGTAAAACTAAACGTGACTGTGACACTCTTGATATACAATTACTGATGATATTCAATTTTGATGAGAAACAAAACGATACAAGGGCAGATTAGAACCCAGAACCTCTGACACGCTTAACAAAAGTTCTACCACTGGACCATTAGAGAATACAAACAAAAATCGGCACTAATGATATATTGTGTTTAGACGTAAGAATGAAACTATCACATTAAACATGAGTTCTATATCGATAAATTAAACCCAATGTACTATTGAAATTGATTTCTGGACATCTTAATATAATTTTTTCTGAAAATGTTATTATACATATTTTATAGAGTGGTGTATAGAGTGGTGCATGTATTACGTCAGAACCCAGAGGTCTAATTCGCCACTAGTTCCTTCGAGATTTTCCTATGAGGTTTTATAATGGGTTTTTTTTAATTTGTGTGTAAAATAAAGCCTGTGGTAAACAAAGATTGACTATACTGTCTGTGATGTTTTGTTCTACAACGTAAATTAACCAACCTAAAGCCTGCTTTAAAGTTAATAGCATAAAGATGAAGTTTAATTGGTTATGTGGTAGAACGGCGGACCAGTCACTGTGCCTGAACGTTTTGTAGAGAAATTAAAACAGGTCGCACATCAACAATTATTTGCACTCGCACAAATGCTCCCAAATATATTTTGGGATCGCACAGGTTCAATTTCGGGAGCATATGCGACCAAAATGGTCGCAATTTCGAGCATTGTATTAGCAATGCTATATCAGATATATCCCAACAACATGACAAATGTAGCACGTCCGGATTACATTCATACTACACACATATAGAGCATTCTTTTTTAATGGTCGCAAAGTAATTACAAACCCGATTCCAAAAAAGTTGGGACACTGTACAAATTGTGAATAAAATAGGAATGCAATAATTTACAAATCTCATAAACTTATATTTTATTCACAATAGAATATAGATAACATATCAAATGTTGAAAGTGAAACATTTTGAAATGTCATGCCAAATATTGCCTCATTTTGGATTTCATGAGAGCTACACATTCCAAAAAAGTTGGGACAGGTAGCAATAAGAGGCCGGAAAAGTTAAATGTACATATAAGGAACTGCTGGAGGACCAATTTGCAACTTATTAGGTCAATTGGCAACATAATTGGTATAAAAAGAGCCTCTCAGAGTGGCAGTGTCTCTCAGAAGTCAAGATGGGCAGAGGATCACCAATTCCCCCAATGCTGTGGCGAAAAATAGTGGAGCAATATCAGAAAGGAGCTTCTCAGAGAAAAATTGCAAAGAGTTTGAAGTTATCATCATCTACAGTGCATAATATCATCCAAAGATTCAGAGAATCTGGAACAATCTCTGTGCGTAAGGGTCAAGGCCGGAAAACCATACTGGATGCCCGTGATCTTCGGGCCCTTAGATGGCACTGCATCACATACAGGAATGCTACTGTAATGGAAATCACAACATGGGCTCAGGAATACTTCCAGAAAACCTTGTCGGGAACACAATCCACCGTGCCATTCGCCGTTGCCAGCTAAAACTCTATAGGTCAAAAAAGAAGCCATACCTAAACATGATCCAGAAACGCAGGCGTTTTCTCTGGGCCAAGGCTCATTTAAAGTGGACTGTGGCAAAGTGGAAAACTGTTCTGTGGTCAGACGAATCAAAATTTGAAGTTCTTTTTGGAAAACTGGGACGCCATGTCACCTGGACTAAAGAGGACAAGGACAACCCAAGTTGTCATCAGCGCTCCGTTCAGAAGCCTGCATCTCTGATGGTATGGGGTTGCATGAGTGCGTGTGGCATGGGCAGCTTACACATCTGGAAAGGCACCATCAATGCTGAAAGGTATATCCAAGTTCTAGAACAACATATGCTCCCATCCAGACGTCGTCTCTTTCAGGGAAGACCTTGCATTTTCCAACATGACAATGCCAGACCACATACTGCATCAATTACAACATCATGGCTGCGTAGAAGGATCCGGGTACTGAAATGGCCAGCCTGCAGTCCAGATCTTTCACCCATAGAAAACATTTGGTGCATCATAAAGAGGAAGATGCGACAAAGAAGACCTAAGACAGTTGAGCAACTAGAAGCCTGTATTAGACAAGAATGGGACAACATTCCTATTCCTAAACTTGAGCAACTTGTCTCCTCAGTCCCCAGACGTTTGCAGACTGTTATAAAAAGAAGAGGGGATGCCACACAGTGGTAAACATGGCCTTGTCCCAACTTTTTTGAGATGCGTTGATGATGAAATTTAAAATCAACTTATTTTTCCCTTAAAATGATACATTTTCTCAGTTTAAACATTTGATATGTCATCTATGTTGTATTCTGAATAAAATATTGAAATTTGAAACTTCCACATCATTGCATTCTGTTTTTATTCACGATTTGTACAGTGTCCCAACTTTTTTGGAATCGGGTTTGTACATATTCAAAAGTAGCCACTCAAAAAGTGTGCAATTTTGGATGCAGTCTTTGTGTTTGGTTGCAACGTCCGAGGGAAGCTACAGAGCCCCTAAAGGGACATGGTGATGGAAAAATTTGAGATGGGAGGATATTTCGATGCTTTTGCATTCTCTCGCAAATGTGTTCGCCTTCAAAATTGTGCATTTTCACGCAAAATGTTTGAGTTTTGCCGAGAAATGTTGCATGCAAAGTTTCTTATGGGAACGCAAAGGTTTTGCGAGCTAATGCAAAGTTTTTTGGGGGAGCGCTAAGGCATTGAAATATCTAAATTTATTCCTCCCAAAAAAATTCCATCACCAACTTTTCGTCTTTTAATTTTGTTTCAGAAGACAGATTACATGGCAACATTTATACTGATTGAGGATACAAATTAAAAGAGCATTTTGATTATTTAATCAATTTATTAATCTCATAATTACGCTAATTAGAACGTTAACCAAGGGTTTACAAATGAGTTTATGTGCTAACCAGCCACAATAGCATCAAGTCATTCTTTTTTTTTTTTTTTTGCACTGGGTTGCCCCGCCTACTGTGAAATCTCATTGGTCCAGAATCCTGCTCCTCATAACTGTACATTAAACATCAAATATTTTCTGATTGGCGGTGATAGTCACATCACACAGCAGTTTCACGTTCAGTGTGCACAGACTGAAAATTGGTTGTTTTTTTCATGAAATTATCCTGTAATGCTTGTCATTTTGATCTCTACACAAACCGAAGAACAAAACATCTCAATCTGTCAACATTTGCACAGAATGTAAGCATATATAGCTATGATGAAGTTAATATTTACAAGAAAGAAAGATTGTTTAACTGGTGTACTTACGTTTTATTTATTTTTAAACAAAGAATTTCTCCCTTTTCAAAAGAGGAGTTGCACAACAGATTAATGTAACCTTGACCTCCAAAGATAACACAAAACAACAAAAGCAAGAATGTAGCGTGCTTCTGAAACGCAGACGTCTGCTTTTATCTGCAGTTCGTTCAAGAAAATAAGAGTACTGGGCTGTGAATCTTCACGCATCTTCATTATACAAAGTCTCCCAGACACATTTACTGTATCTTTGAAGCAAACTCGTCTGACCAAAAACAGGTTTTCACACATGTGAGCAATTGGTTTGAAAGAGAGACAGGCATCTACTATGAGGTTCATGTTCTTTCTCTCCAAGGCCACAGGCCACTCGTGCTGGTGGTTTGATTCAGATGCCAGGCAGTGTAAAGAGCGACCTTGTGCAAGATAATTATACAGGCCTGGAGAAAGCCTGCTGTGCTGGGAAGAGACGACTCCTCCACTTTGGCCCTATCTGCAACTTGAAGCAGTAAGAGATACTCCTAAAACCTGTCTAAAACCAGCTTTTCTTCTTTGCAACATGCATTGGTCTAACATAATTTTTGAATTTCTCTAGAAAAGACAAGTTTAAACCAGCATAAACCAACTTTCTGGTTGTTCTAGCTGGTGGTTTTAAACAGGGTCTATAAACAGCAATTCTTAACGAATATGTCAGGGTCAATTACATGGTGCTATTTTTTTTTGTCCATATCTATTATTTAAAAAAATTACTTGAATCTTTTGGGGTGGTGGGTGGGGAGGTATCAAAGTAAATAATGCATTAAAGGAGTAGTTCACCTTAAAATGAAAATGATCCCATGATTTACTCACCCTCAAGCCATCCTAGGTGTATATGACTTTCTTCTTTCTGATGAACACAATCAGAGTTATATTAATAAATATCCTGATGTTTCCAAGCTTTATAATGGCAGTGACGGGGTCTATTGAGTTTGAAGCTCAAAAAAGCACATCCATCCATCATAAACGTAATCCACACAGCTCCGGGGGGTTAATAAAGGCCTTCTGAAGTGAAGCGATTGGGTTTTGTAAGAAAAAAAATCCATATTTAAAACTTTATAAAGTAAAATATCTTGCTTCCGCCAGACCGCCTTCTGTATTTAACTTACGAAAAAAATGTAACTGGCGGGATGTATCACTAGAACATAGCGTAAGCGTTTTGAACTGCGAGAGGCGTTACACTTTCTGCGCAAGTTGAATATGGAAGGCGGTCTGGTGGAAGCTAGATATTTTACTTTATAAAAAGTTTTAAATATGGATATGTTTCTTACAAAACCCCATTGATTCGCTTCAGAAGGCCTTTATTAACCCCCCGGAGCCGTGTGGAGCAGTTTTATGATGGATAGATGCACTTTTTTGAGCTTCAAACTCAATGGACCCCGTCACTGCCATTATAAATCTTAGAAGAGCCAGGATATTTATTAATATAACTCTGACTGCGTTCATCAGAAAGAAGAATGTCATATACACCTATGATGGCTTGAGGGTGAGTAAATCATGGGGTAATTTTCATTTTAAAGTAAACTACTCCTTTAAGGCGAGACACTACAGGCGTGCATCTGTCAATTTTGAGATTTTGGGCTTTTTGACTTTTCATAAAGTGTTTTTTTAGACTAGGTGGACAGAAATACACTTTTTAGGTGTATCTTTTATTGCACTTTATCTTTTTGCGTCTGTAGATTTCAGTTACAGTATAGATCTTTAAAGGTCGTTTTCTCAAAATGAGTTTTTCCTCCTGCACCAAGTCAGAAATACATACACCAAACTTTACCGTTTTATTCATATCTATATTCTGAAGGTTTTTACAGAGGCGTTTGTTCATATATAATTTGCCTGATTTTATACATTTTATTCCTTAAAAGAATTGTGACTTTTTTTCTGGCTGTTAATAGTATTTTCAGATTTATGGAGTGATAAAAAGAGATATCCAAATTCCCTCTGTAAAAACCTTTGACTCTAATATGTCAAAAGTTTGAACCCGGCTTTATCCAATCTTCAGGGGCCGTATTCACAAAACATCTTAAGGCTAAAAGTAGCGCCTAACTTGCCGATTTAGGAGAAACTCTTAAAAATAATGGGCGTGTCAGTCCTAATTTTAGAACTCCTAAATTTTTGCTCTAAGAGTATTTCACAAAGCATTTTAGCACTAAAACTAGCTCCTAAATCTGAATCATTTTCGCTTGAATTCTGCAATCTCTCGAGATGCAGACATGTAACAGGCTGACAGTTAGCTGAACATATACTAGTTTAATTAGTGACACTTGGCCTACTTTTTAAAATCTTTATTTGAAAAAATTTTTGAATCACTTTATTGATCATTTTTATTTGAATATGGCAACATTCTTATTTTAAAACCTTTATTTGAATATGGCAACATTATACCTCATTCTACAATATTTCTATAATTAAATCACTGACAGAGACTCCTCCCCTATCAGCCAATCACTGTGGGCATAGTTAATAAGCGTGTTGATATCATCCATAGCAACGAGGTCAACCCCGCCCTTTTTCTTAGCTTAAGACTTCTCTCTATTCCTTAGTAAAAGTTGCTCTCAGCAGCTTTGTGAATAGCTTTTAAGAGAAAACTCTTAACTAAGCACTTTTACTGCCATTTAGGAGAACTCTTAGTCGTAAGATAAAATGTTTTGTGAATACGGCCCCTGAATTTTGTTCTAGAAATGTCTGCAAATTAGTGCATATTTAATTAGATAATGCATCATTTGCATATTTAAACAACATTTCAGAAAACTTGTAATACAAAAAAAAGTTTGCAATTCTTAATGTAATCAATCAGCTGGGGAAGTATGATTTTTTTTACCCTATTTAAAAATTAAGCAGTTTGGTACAACCTTTTAATATATTATTTGACTATTTCAAATCAAATTCAAGGTTAGTTCAGGATGTAAAATGTCATGAGGTGCATCTCTGCAAAGACATAAAAATTTTTGAATTAATGATTTATAATACTAGAATAAAATACAAAGTTCTGTCATGAAACTCTAGATGGCACAGGCCCTTAACCTGCTTGCAATCACATCATTCTCTATAGGGCACAGCTGATTGGTTCCTGCTGTATCAGTAGCCAATGAGCTCGCTGCTTAACCTTCAAATACTCGGTCAGCATTTGCTGTAGCAGTTGCAGTGCGCTTTCAGAAACCCTCCACCTTCCCCAGCTCCACCTGTATAGATCTGCTACAGGTAATTCATGTATGCTATATTGTCCAGCAGCATGTCTTATTCACAGCAGCGTGTTGTATATGTATTGACAGTGGCAAGTCCTGTACTTGCTCAGCAGCAGCAATAACAGCAGCCTATTCCGTCAAGATCAAACATACCAACATTGCCATATCCATTACCATGCCAAACACTCCAAGAGTTGTCATGACATTAATTTAAACCTTTAAACCTTTAAATTAATGATTAAGATGTGTACAATCTCATACATTTAGGGTGTAAGGAAAATATGTTATCAGTTTTTACATGTACACAAAGAGCACATTTCAAAAAAAAAAAAAACTTGACATTAGATTGTTAAAAATTGTCTCTCTCTCTTTATCAAGTGCACTCTTCTTTACCATTGGCCTGTTTGCAGACAAAATGTCTGGTTGACTGTTTGAACACGATTCATAATGAAAAACAAAGAAAAACAAAAGGAAAAGAAACCCAACCTTTGAACTTCTGATAGCAATCAGCTAATTCAAGGGTGGAAGGCTTCGTGTTTTGTGTCTCATTGTTAACACTCGCGTCTCATTGTACGTCAACTATCCAGTTTTTCATCTACATGTCCTCAATCAAGTTCTCAGATTCTCAAGATGTATATGTATACTACATGTCTGCTCATGGTTAACAGGATATGAGATCACATCCTTCCAATCTAAATATTTGCCATGGCAGTAAAAATTCACTAAAATATTTACCCACCCTGTCCCACATCACCCAAACTAGGGTGGGTTATGAGTTTGTCTAGAAATGTTTCAGGCCACACAGTTCTCTGTTGTGAGCTAAATTAACATATTCAGCAGTCTGGGAGCGTTTATCATGCTTACAGACCAAAGGCGTGGACTTTGGACAGCTCATCAGAGCTACGAAGGCTTGTGGGAAAACTATAAACCAACATATACTGTAATTGCCACTGAACTTTGAGTGACTGAGGAGTGACGATACATTCTGACTGATACATATCACAGTCTGGAATGCATGTGGCGAATCAACATGCTGCACTGAATCCACTTCCCATTTACTCAGGCTGCTTGTATTAATGTAGATTTGTTATACTAATGGATAGTTCACCAATGAAAATTCAGTTAGCATTTCCTCAACATCATGTCGCTCCAAACCAGTAGGATGCACCGAAATTATTATTTTTCCTGAAACACCGAAACCAAAATTTTAATTCAGCCAAAAACCAAAACTAAAAGTAAAGATTGGCCAATTAAATGTTGGTAGTTTGGTAGTTCAACAAAGTTCGTCTCCGTATATTTCAGCCGAACAAGTTTTTTTTTTCATATTGCTAATCTGCCATAATTTGTGTTCACAATGCTGACAACTACTGTAGTTTATACTTTCTTTGTGCCATATTTGATGAATGTTTCAAGTTTAACTGTTTTTGACCATAAAATTAAAGTCAATGCGGTCCAAAACTACAAATATATTCTTTTGTGTTCCACAGAAGAAAGTCAGTCATACAGGTTTAATACGACATGAGAATTTTCATTTTATGGGTGAACTATTCCTTTCACAAGAACAAATTTAAAGGAACATCTCTAGAACTTACCAAATAATTTTTTTACAGAAAAAAACGAATCTGAATTGAAATTTTTTATTTAGAAGAAAACCAATACTAAAAATTAAGTTTGGGTAATTTAACTCTTTATGCTGTTCAAGGGTGTATAATAAATCCAGTTGTAGTACAGGTCTTAGTTGCTTGTAATTATGCATATGTGCAATTATGCACTGTTACTACAGTAAGTACCTGTAACACATGCAACAAGGACACTGCAAAATAAAGTGAAAAAATTTCCAATTTCCAAAATTTCCAATTTCCAAAATTTCCAGAATTTCCAAAAATTCTCATGTCGAACCTGTATGACTTTCTTTCTTCTGTGGAACACAAAATTGACAAAATATCACCTCTCGATATTTTAGCTGAACAAATTCACATATTGCTACTCTAGCATCATTTTTGGTCACTTTAAATTGTGTCCACATTGCTGACATGTTTACCTGCTGTAGCTTATCTACGTTGTGTGCACAAAATGAGCCATCAGAGAATCAGCCGGCCTTCCAAAACTATTACGGCCAAAAACGACAATTCCCGAAATATCTTCGGTTGCTGAAATTTCAGTGCATCAATACAAACCGGTATACAGAAAGATGCAAAAAGATGTTTTGATGTATGTTTTAACTGTGAAAAATGAAATAAAAACGAAAAGAATGAAAGTCAATGGGGTCCAAAACCACATTTGGACCTCACTGACTTTCAAAAAAAAAAAAAATGTGTTCCACAGAAGAAAGAAAGTCATACAGATTTGGTACGACATGAGAATTTTTGGAAATTTTGGAAATTGGACATTTTTTCACTTTATTTTACAGTGTCCTTGTTACATATGTTACATGTACTTACTGTAGTAATAACAGTAAATTAGGCATAATTACTAACCCTAAACCAAACCCTAACCCTATCATAAGTACATGTGGTTAATTATTATTACTAAGTACTTTTGGATAAACTATCCCCAAATCTAAAGGAACATCTCTAGAACTTACCTAGTACGGTCATCACAGTTTTGATGAGTTTGACTGGCGTCCTCTTACGATTTATAGATCCAGAAGTGTGCACCTTCATGACGACAGTCTTTTTCATAACATAGAAGTATATCCTCAAGTATACACCCACCATAATGAGGAAGAGCACCAGGTTGGACATGGACCAGAAGATAAGGTAGCTCCGGCTAAAGATGGGAGCCAGTTTGGAGCACAGGTCCAGACTACAGATACAGTTCCAGCCCAAACTAGGCACGGCCCCCATGAATATCGATATACCCCACACAAGGGCAATCAACAGGGTCACTCGACGTTTGGTGAGGTTACTGTGGACCTTCCAGTTCATGATGGAGATGTAGCGCTCGAGGGCGATCACCAGGAGGTTGGTCAGGGATGCTGAGAGACTCGCGTCCAGCAAACCCTGCCGAAAGAAGTAGCCTTGAACGGTTAGATCACGAGATATTTTCCCTGTATTGAACATGAGATACACGTAAGCGATCCCAGCGAGAAAGTCTGAGGCGGCGAGATTGGCGAGGAGATAGTAGAAGGGGTAGTGAAACCTTCTGTTCGTCACCACCGCTGCAATGATCATGGCGTTGGCCACTAGGATGAAGCAACAGCAGATGGATCCAAAACACTGAACCAGGATGAGCTGCGTTTGGTCCCATTCATCTGAGGTTATGTTGCTGTTGTTGTAGAAAAAGCCCATGGGCTTATCATGGTAGCAAGCGTTATACCTTGCCATCTTTAGACAAAAACCACTATGACTGGAAGGAAAACAACAAATAAGTGTATTGTCTAGGACTATAATGGCTCAATTATTTCAAATTGTTTTTCATGAGTCATTTACAGGAAAACCCATAATTCAAAGACAAACGCCATCAGGTTAATAGACAAAAAATGCAATACTAAACAACATAAAATGAAACAAATACTCAAATGTACATAACTGATAACCAATAGACTATCTTTTTCAATAAAATCCAAATAAATGTGATTACTCTTTCTATGGAAGCTTGATTCCACCATGGAATAAAAAAAATTAAAAATGGCAATTGAAACATCTCACAATTCGACTTTTCGTGAATTGCGTGTATATCTCACATTCTGAGTTTATATCTTGCAATTCTTAGAAGTGTGAAAAAAAACGTCTGAATTGTAAGATATTTCACAGTTAGCCTACCTTTTGTATTCCATTGTAAAAAAATAATCCTTTCCACATAAATAAGTCAATGTAAAAAAAAAAAAAAACTAAACATTTTTTACCATAAAAATATCTGTATTGTATTATTAAATAAACTATAAACTAGTTTAGGTTTAATGTATAACCTTTAAGTTCATATAGCCTAAGTTTTTAATGTAGCATTTAAATGTTTTAAGCATTTTTCTGCAGTTTAGGCTAAGGTCCATTATTTTATCGCCATTTTAATCACATTTTGTTTTCACAAGTTTGTTTTAAATGGTAATGTAGTCTCTCGATTAGAATAAGCTCATGAAATGCTGTTTCAAATAGTTTTACATGCATGCTACACCTCAGGACACTACCAAAACAAATCAAATCAATCAAAATTTCACGTGAAATCAAGTTTTAGCAGTACTATATACTTAAAAGCATGACTAAATGTATGAAACTCGTACAATAATGTGCAGTGATATATAAAGCTCTCTTACCAGTGATAGACTCGTCAGGTTCTCAGTTCACTCTCCATTAGTAGTCCGAAGTATCGCTCAAATCCGGCGTGACTCCACAAACACTAGGCGCTTCTCGGTGAAGTATCTGCTGAAGTTTGATCTTGAGAGTTTTAGGGAGTAGAGCGGGAGACCGGGAGTCATAGATTGTCACCGTGGGCGTGGTCAGCGCACACTGGCTGAAACTATGTTGCTGCTTTCAATTGTGCACTAAAAGTAAATATTATTATGAGCCGAAGAACTATAGACATTGTTCGTGTTTAAAGAGAAAAGGTGTAATCGTTTTTAAAGTTTGTAGATAAATGACGCGTTTATGAGTCGGTCGTTCTGTGTAGCGTTACGCAATTTTACTCAGGTGTATGAGGTAAACTAAACTAAGGACGGTTCCTTTACCTCACACACCTGAGTGAAATTGCGTAACGCTTAACAACACCACTTAACATCTGTAAATTGATAAAATGTCTTTCAGTCTTTAAGACAAGTGATAAAGACATAATTTATTCTGATACTCAATATCATGGACTTAATTCTTGAACATTTAATATTTAATCACAGTGACAATGAAGATAACGAGAAAAGATGCTTTTTCTGATGTATGTGAACATTTATCAAAATACTAGCCTATTATCTATAGTCAACTAGTAATTTTTTTTTTTTTTACATTTTAGTGGCACTGTTCAGCATGTTGCAACTTTACGCTTCATTGCAGTTAAAAATCATGTAAAAATAAGTAAACGTAAAAATTGTTCTGCAAAAAAAAAAAAAAAGAAAAATTATATATATATATATATATATATATACACTGCCGATTTTGCAGGTTTGCCAACTTACAAAGCATGTAGAAGTCTGTAATTTTTATCATAGGTACTCTTCAACTGTGAGTGACGGAATCTAAAACAAAAATCCAGAAAATCACATTGTATGATTTTTAAGTCGTTAATTTGCATTTTATTGCATGACATAAGTATTTGATACATCAGAAAAGCAGAACTTAATATTTGGTACAGAAACCTTTGTTTGCAATTACAGAGATCATACGTTTCCTGTAGTTCTTGACCAGGTTTGCACACACTGCAGCAGGGATTTTGGCCCACTTCTCCATACAGACCTTCTCCAGATCCTTCAGGTTTCGGGGCTGTCGCTGCGCAATACGGACTTTCAGCTCCCTCCAAAGATTTTCTATTGGGTTCAGGTCTGGAGACTGGCTAGGCCACTCCAGGACCTTGAGATGCTTCTTACGGAGCCACTCCTTAGTTGCCCTGGCTGTGTGTTTCGGGTCGTTGTCATGCTGGAAGACCCAGCCATGACCTATCTTCAATGCTCTTACTGAGGGAAGGAGGTTGTTGGCCAAGATCTCGCGATACATGGCCCCATCCATCCTCCCCTCAATACGGTGCAGTCGTCCTGTCCCCTTTGCAGAAAAGCATCCCTAAAGAATGATGTTTCCACCTCAATGCTTCACGGTTGGGATGGGGTTCTTGGGGTTGTACTCATCCTTCTTCTTCCTCCAAACACGGCGAGTGGAGTTTAGACCAAAAAGCTCTATTTTTGTCTCATCAGACCACATGACCTTCTCCCATTCCTCCTCTGGATCATCCAGATGGTCATTGGCAAACTTCAGACGGGCCTGGACATGCGCTGGCTTGAGCAGGGGGACCTTGCGTGCGCTGCAGGATTTTAATCCATGACGGCGTAGTGTGTTACTAACGGTTTTCTTTGAGACTGTGGTCCCAGCTCTCTTCAGGTCATTGACCAGGTCCTGCCATGTAGTTCTGGGCTGATCCCTCACCTTCCTCATGATCATTAATGCCCCACGAGGTGAGATCTTGCATGGTGCCCCAGACCGAGGGAGATTGACCGTCATCTTGAACTTCTTCCATTTTCTAATAATTGCGCCAACAGTTTTTGCTTTCTTACCAAGCTGCTTGCCTATTGTCCTGTAGCCCATCCCAGCCTTGTGCAGGTCTACAATTTTATCCCTGATGTCCTTACACAGCTCTCTGGTCTTGCCCATTGTGGAGAGGTTGGAGTCTGTTTGATTGAGTGTGTGGACAGGTGTCTTTTATACAGGTAATGAGTTCAAACAGGTGCAGTTAATACAGGTAATGAGTGGAGAACAGGAGGGCTTCTTAAAGAAAAACTAACAGGTCTGTGAGAGCCGGAATTCTTACTGGTTGGTAGGTGATCAAATACTTATGTCATGCAATAAAATGCAAATTAATTATTTAAAAATCATACAATGTTTTTTTTGGATTTTTGATTTTAGATTGATAAAAATTACAGACCTCTACATGATTTGTAAGTAGGAAAACCTGCAAAATCGGCAGTGTATCAAATACTTGTTCTCCCCACTGTGTGTGTGTGTATATATATATATATATATATATATATATATATATATATATATATTTATATATATATTTATATATATATACAAACCCGATTCCAAAAAAGTTGGGACACTGTACAAATTGTGAATAAAAACAGAATGCAATGATGTGGAAGTTTCAAATTTCAATATTTTATTCAGAATACAACATAGATGACATATCAAATGTTTAAACTGAGAAAATGTATCATTTTAAGGGAAAAATAAGTTGATTTTAAATTTCATGGCATCAACACATCTCAAAAAAGTTGGGACAAGGCCATGTTTACCACTGTGTGGCATCCCCTCTTTTTTTTATAACAGTCTGCAAACGTCTGGGGACTGAGGAGGCAAGTTGCTCAAGTTTAGGAATAGGAATGTTGTCCCATTCTTGTCTAATACAGGCTTCTAGTTGCTCAACTGTCTTAGGTCTTCTTTGTCGCATCTTCCTCTTTATGATGCGCCAAATGTTTTCTATGAGTGAAAGATCTGGACTGCAGGCTGGCCATTTCAGTACCCGGATCCTTCTTCTACGCAGCCATGATGTTGTAATTGATGCAGTATGTGGTCTGGCATTGTCATGTTGGAAAATGCAAGGTCTTCCCTGAAAGAGACGACGTCTGGATGGGAGCATATGTTGTTCTAGAACTTGGATATACCTTTCAGCATTGATGGTGCCTTTCCAGATGTGTAAGCTGCCCATGCCACATGCACTCATGCAACCCCATACCATCAGAGATGCAGGCTTCTGAACTGAGCGCTGATAACAACTTGGGTTGTCCTTGTCCTCTTTAGTCCGGATGACATGGCGTCCCAGTTTTCCAAAAAGAACTTCAAATTTTGATTCGTCTGACCACAGAACAGTTTTCCACTTTGCCACAGTCCATTTTAAATGAGCCTTGGCCAGAGAAAACACCTGCGCTTCTGGATCATGTTTAGATATGGCTTCTTTTTTGACCTATAGAGTTTTAGCCGGCAACGGCGAATGGCACGGTGGATTGTGTTCACCGACAATGTTTTCTGGAAGTATTCCTGAGCCCATGTTGTGATTTCCATTACAGTAGCATTCCTGTATGTGATGCAGTGCCGTCTAAGGGCCCGAAGATCACGGGCATCCAGTATGGTTTTCCGGCCTTGACCCTTACGCACAGAGATTGTTCCAGATTCTCTGAATCTTTGGATGATATTATGCACTGTAGATGATAACTTCAAACTCTTTGCAATTTTTCTCTGAGAAACTCCTTTCTGATATTGCTCCACTATTTTTCGCTGCAGCATTGGGGGAATTGGTGATCCTCTACCCATCTTGACTTCTGAGAGACACTGCCACTCTGAGAGGCTCTTTTTATACCCAATCATGTTGCCAATTGACCTAATAAGTTGCAAATTGGTCCTCCAGCTGTTCCTTATATGTACATTTAACTTTTCCGGCCTCTTATTGCTACCTGTCCCAACTTTTTTGGAATGTGTAGCTCTCATGAAATCCAAAATGAGCCAATATTTGGCATGACATTTCAAAATGTCTCACTTTCAACATTTGATATGTTATCTATAATATTGTGAATAAAATATAAGTTTATGAGATTTGTAAATTATTGCATTTCTTTTTTATTCACAATTTGTACAGTGTCCCAACTTTTTTGGAATCGGGTTTGTATATATATATATATATATATATACATACACTCACCTAAAGGATTATTAGGAACACCATACTAATACTGTGTTTGACCCCCTTTCGCCTTCAGAACTGCCTTAATTCTACGTGGCATTGATTCAACAAGGTGCTGAAAGCATTCTTTAGAAATGTTGGCCCATATTGATAGGATAGCATCTTGCAGTTGATGGAGATTTGTGGGATGCACATCCAGGGCACGAAGCTCCCGTTCCACCACATCCCAAAGATGCTCTATTGGGTTGAGATCTGGTGACTGTGGGGGCCATTTTAGTACAGTGAACTCATTGTCATGTTCAAGAAACCAATTTGAAATGATTCGAGCTTTGTGACATGGTGCATTATCCTGCTGGAAGTAGCCATCAGAGGATGGGTACATGGTGGTCATAAAGGGATGGACATGGTAAGAAACAATGCTCAGGTAGGCCGTGGCATTTAAACGATGCCCAATTGGCACTAAGGGGCCTAAAGTGTGCCAAGAAAACATCCCCCACACCATTACACCACCACCACCAGCCTGCACAGTGGTAACAAGGCATGATGGATCCATGTTCTCATTCTGTTTACGCCAAATTCTGACTCTACCATCTGAATGTCTCAACAGAAATCGAGACTCATCAGACCAGGCAACATTTTTCCAGTCTTCAACTGTCCAATTTTGGTGAGCTCGTGCAAATTGTAGCCTCTTTTTCCTATTTGTAGTGGAGATGAGTGGTACCCGGTGAGGTCTTCTGCTGTTGTAGCCCATCCACCTCAAGGTTGTGCGTGTTGTGGCTTCACAAATGCTTTGCTGCATACCTCGGTTGTAACGAGTGGTTATTTCAGTCAAAGTTGCTCTTCTATCAGCTTGAATCAGTCGGCCCATTCTCCTCTGACCTCTAGCATCAACAAGGCATTTTCGCCCACAGGACTGCCGCATACTGGATGTTTTTCCCTTTTCACACCATTCTTTGTAAACTCTAGAAATGGTTGTGCGTGAAAATCCCAGTAACTGAGCAGATTGTGAAATACTCAGACCGGCCCGTCTGGCACCAACAACCATGCCACGCTCAAAATTGCTTAAATCACCTTTCTTTCCCATTCTGACATTCAGTTTGGAGTTCAGGAGATTGTCTTGACCAGGACCACACCCCTAAATGCATTGAAGCAACTGCCATGTGATTGGTTGATTAGATAATTGCATTAATGAGAAATTGAACAGGTGTTCCTAATAATCCTTTAGGTGAGTGTATATGCACTATACAGTGGGAAAAAATAATTATTTGATCCCCTGCTGATTTTACAAGTTTGCCCACTTACAAAAAATGAAGGGTCTATACTTTTTATGGTATGTTTATTTTACTGGATAGAGACAGAACATCAACCAAAAAATCCAGGAAAAACACATAATATGAAGGTTATAAATTGATTTGCATTTCAGCAAGGGAAATAAGTATTTGATCCCCAAGCAAAATATGACAGTACTTGGTGGAGGAACCCTTGTTGGCAAGCACAGAGGTAAGATGTTTCTTGCAGTTGGTCACCAGGTTTGCACACATCTCAGGAGGGATTTTGGTCCACTCCTCTTTACCGATCCTCTCTAAATCCTTAAGGTTTCATGGCTGTCGCTTGTCAACTCGAAGTTTCAGCTTCCTCCACAGATTTTCTATAGAATTAAGGTCTGGAGACTGGCTAGGCCACTCTATAACCTTAATGTGCTTCATCTTGAGCCACTCCTTTGTTGCCTTGGCGGTATGTTTCGGGTCAGTGTCATGCTGGAAGACCCATCCATGACCCAAAGAGCTCAATTTTGGTCACATCTGACCACAACACTTTCTCCCAGGCCTTCTCTGAATAATATAAATGTCCATTGGCAAACTTTAAACGGGCCAGTACATGTGCCTTCTTGAGCAGGGGGGACCTTGCAGGCGCTGCAGGATTTCAATCCATTGCGGCGTAGTGTGTTACCAATGGTTTGCTTGGTGACTGTGGTCCCAACTGCCTTGAGGTCATTAACAAGCTCCTCCCATGTAGTTCTGGACTGATCCCTCACCTTTCTCATGATCGTCCTTATATGAGGCGAGATCTTGCATGGAGCTCCAGACCGAGGGCGACTGATGGTTATTTTGTATTTCTTCCATTTCCGAATAATCGCTCCAAAAGCTGGGTCCTTCTCACCAAGCTTCTTTCTGATGGTCTTGTAGCCCATTCCAGCCTTGTGCAGGTCTACAATCATGTCCCTAACGTCCTTTGACAGCCCTTTGGTCTTTCCCATGGTGGTGGAGAGGTTAGAGTGGAAGATACAGATTCTGTGGACAGGTATCTTTTATACACATAATGAGCTGACATTAGGAGTACTTTCTTAAAGTGACAGGACTAATATGTGTTCCACATGGGCACATAACCAACCTGTGGGAGGCAGAATTCTTGCTGGTTGGTAGGGGATCAAATACTTATTTCACTCAATCAAATGCTAATCAATTTATAACCTTTATATAATGGATTTTTTTGGTTGATATTCTGTCTCTATCTGTTAAAATAAACCTACCATAAAAATTATAGACCCTTCAATTTTTTGTAAGTGGGCAAACTTACGAAATCAGCAGGGGATCAAATAATAATTTTTTTCCCCCACTGTGTGTGTGTGTGTGTGTGTGTGTGTGTGTGTATATATATATATATATAATTAAATAAAATGAAATAAAAAGTAGGCCTACAATAAAATAAATCAGTATCTGGGCAGGTAGACCAGGTACACTACAGATTTTATGTCTGGTTTGGGATTGAGTTTCATTTCTTATAGAAAGAAGAAGTGAAGCCATCATCCTAGAGACCAAGCGCTTCTGATTTAATTGGTTTTTGAGGTTTAAAAAAAATAATAATAATAAAAATTTAAAAAAAAGCTCCTTATGAGGGCAGAGTCTACAACACTATAACTTCTATAAATTGATAAAATGTCTTTAAACCGTTAAAACATTGATATAGACTATTAATTTAACAGTTACACTTTATTTGGTAACACTTTATTTTACACTGTCCTTGTTACACGTGTTACATGTAGTTACTATAGTAATAACTATAATTATGCATGATTACATTCAGGTAACATGTACATGAGCTAATTAATATTACTATATTAGTACTTAAATGTATAATTACACTTTAACAAGGGCACCCTAAAATAAAGGGTTACTCTGTTGTTACAGTGTAATTATACATTTAAGTACTAATATAGTAATATTAATTAAACGTACTTACTGTCAGAGTTGGGGAAACTATAAATTTTTAAAAAAGTAATGTGGTACAATATATAGGGTTACTCTCTAGAAAAGGTAACTAATTGCATTATACATCCCCTACATCTCACCTGGGCTGGGCTTGCTTGTTAGTTTTTTTTTTTTTAATACCAAAAAACAAGTTCTATTTTTGGCAAATGCAAAGGCCCTTTCAAAACAAAAGTGAAATGAATAAGCCTCAGGCTGAAGGATATATAAATTCACGCCTGTATAATAGAGTAAACAAACCTTTCTTCCATTCTGGATTGCAGAGAACATTCAACACTCTTACTTCAACAGTAAAAATAATAAAATGAAACACAAATGTGACGTTTATATGAATTGTTTGAATTGAATTGTGTCATCAAAGGTCAGCGGCAAGGACATTGCTTAATAAAGTGAAATTAAATACACAAAGTATATTTGTGTTATTTAACCTATTTAATTATTGTATGTCTGCGTAATATTCCAAGTTTCCATTTCACTGGTTCTATTCATTTTAAGGAATACTGAATCCGTTTTTGTTCATGCGAGATGAGTAAATGCATACCCTCGATTTCTCACAACATGGGGACAGAAGAGCTGCCAGTCAATATGCAGGAAACAAAACAACTTGCGTTGAAAAAAGTAACTCTGATATTTTGTTGTATCTTTTAAAAGTAATCTGTTACTTTACTAGTTACTTGAAAAAAGTAATCTGATTACACAAGGTTTGGTTTAGGGTTAGTTGCATGCAAGTATGCTTAATTAATTACTATGTAACCTGTAACAGACACTGCAAAATAAAGTGTTACCATTTACTCTGTTACTCAATATCTTGGACTTAATTGTTGAACATTTGATATTTAAATCAAGAAAATATGCCTTTTCTAATGTATTGTGCATATGAACAACTATTTATTATTTATAGTCAACTAGTCATCCAGTCCATTGTAAATGATTGTAAACATACGTAAATCTTTGATGTTCTGCAAAAAAGAATACATAAAATAAAAAGTTAAATTGGTAACACTTTATTTTAAGGGTCCAGAATAATGCATTAGTTAAGCATTAATTGATGATTAACTTGTTCACAATTAAGCATTAGTTAAGCAGAACACACTAGTAATTAATGATTAACTTAACATTATAGTAAGGGCATATTAGCCATTATTTACAACTTAAGCCATATATTTTTGTGTAGTGATGTAATTATACACTCACCTAAAGGATTATTAGGAACACCTGTTCAATTTCTCATTAATGCAATTATCTAATCAACCAATCACATGGCAGTTGCTTCAATGCATTTAGGGGTGTGGTCCTGGTCAAGACAATCTCCTGAACTCCAAACTGAATGTCAGAATGGGAAAGAAAGGTGATTTAAGCAATTTTGAGCGTGGCATGGTTGTTGGTGCCAGACGGGCCGGTCTGAGTATTTCACAATCTGCTCAGTTACTGGGATTTTCACGCACAACCATTTCTAGAGTTTACAAAGAATGGTGTGAAAAGGGAAAAACATCCAGTATGCGGCAGTCCTGTGGGCGAAAATGCCTTGTTGATGCTAGAGGTCAGAGGAGAATGGGCCGACTGATTCAAGCTGATAGAAGAGCAACTTTGACTGAAATAACCACTCGTTACAACCGAGGTATGCAGCAAAGCATTTGTGAAGCCACAACACGCACAACCTTGAGGCGGATGGGCTACAACAGCAGAAGACCCCACCGGGTACCACTCATCTCCACTACAAATAGGAAAAAGAGGCTACAATTTGCACGAGCTCACCAAAATTGGACAGTTGAAGACTGGAAAAATGTTGCCTGGTCTGATGAGTCTCGATTTCTGTTGAGACATTCAGATGGTAGAGTCAGAATTTGGCGTAAACAGAATGAGAACATGGATCCATCATGCCTTGTTACCACTGTGCAGGCTGGTGGTGGTGGTGTAATGGTGTGGGGGATGTTTTCTTGGCACACTTTAGGCCCCTTAGTGCCAATTGGGCATCGTTTAAATGCCACGGCCTACCTGAGCATTGTTTCTGACCATGTCCATCCCTTTATGACCACCATGTACCCATCCTCTGATGGCTACTTCCAGCAGGATAATGCACCATGTCACAAAGCTCGAATCATTTCAAATTGGTTTCTTGAACATGACAATGAGTTCACTGTACTAAAATGGCCCCCACAGTCACCAGATCTCAACCCAATAGAGCATCTTTGGGATGTGGTGGAACGGGAGCTTCGTGCCCTGGATGTGCATCCCACAAATCTCCATCAACTGCAAGATGCTATCCTATCAATATGGGCCAACATTTCTAAAGAATGCTTTCAGCACCTTGTTGAATCAATGCCACGTAGAATTAAGGCAGTTCTGAAGGCGAAAGGGGGTCAAACACAGTATTAGTATGGTGTTCCTAATAATCCTTTAGGTGAGTGTATTTCTGTGCCATTCTGTTAAGTTAACTGAACAATAAGCTAGTAATTATGTTTAATTACTGCTGATTTTGCCGTTATAAATTGCTAAAATAGTGTAATAAAGACAATTTGACCCCCTATTCTAAAGTGAAAGTTTTATCCTCATTAATTATGGAACTTATTGAGTGATATTTAAGTTTATTGACCAGAATAAGCCACTAATTAAGCCTAACTACCATTAATACAGTACTAATAAAAGCAATTTGACCCCCTACAAGTTAACCCCCCACCTACCCCCCTGAACAAGTTAATCATTAATTAATGCTTCACTAATACATTATTCTGGACCCTTAAAATAAAGTGTTACCGTTAAATTAAATATATATTAAAAAAAAAAAAAAATCAGTATCTGGGTATAGACCAGGTAAATTACAGATTTCATGTCTGGTTAGGAGTTGAGTTTCATTTCTTATAAAAAGAAGAAGTGAAGCCATCATCCTAAAAACCAAGCTCTTCTGATTTAATTGTTTTTTTTAGTTCAAAAAAGCACCTTGCGCAAAACTCTCTCTTTTAACAACCCAAAAAAGCATGTCGCCATGTTTCTAGGTTGCATTTTAGCATGATGTAATATCTAATTTCACCAAACCAACAATGAAACCCAAACAAGAAAACTGCACACACATAAAGGACCTCTTTTAGTTTGCAAATACAAAATGTTCTTTTATTATCTTTCATTCCCTCACCCCAGGCCCTTCTCCCGGTGAGCAACTGCTTACTAAGCAAGTCACGTAGGAACTCGTCTGCCTTAATTGTGGGATGATAGGCATAATGAGATGTGATTCGCTTCATAAAGTAAACCCATTTCCACGGAGACAAAAGTTACCTCAGCTATGAGTGAACAAAGCATTCTTAGAAGTCAAGTGTTGCACATACTGTACACGTCGCAATCACTCCTTACGCACTTCACATATTTGAAGCACAATAATAAGAGACTTTATCTTCAAACTATTTAGCTGCAAATGTTCTAAATGCCTTTGAGGAAACATGCCAAAGGGCGGATATAAAAATCAAACACAACTGTGTAATTTGAGGTGACTCTAATGTAAAACATGGGCAGACAATCCAGATGACACATAAATAATACCATAAAAGATATTTCCTCTAGTTTACAACATTAAACAGAGATAATTTTACAGATTGCACATAAAGATGCATTAAACATCTTCTGTGCTTGCCGTTTGACCCTCTTTTTTTGCTCTTAATTGCACTGTAGTGCACTTTGGCAGATATGATTCAGCGTTTACCCGTTTGCTAATGCAGGTCTTACCGATTTCTAATGAAATTAGCATGTGCACGAAGCTGTGGCTTCCTGTGTAGTACATGAACCATGAAACATGTACATGGAGCGGTAAACATTTTTCACACAATCTTTCCCTGATTAAGCTGCAAATCCATTGCAGTTTTCAGTAGATTCAATGCTGAATCATTCGCAGAGATCAGCTGATGAGAATGATGGTGTCGTCTTTGGGAATCCTGCAAAAGGGCACAAATTAAGTATATTGTGAGTTGCAGAAGTCTTTAAGTTTTTTTTATAAATCAAATGTAAATTCATGTCCTAGTTACACTTAAAGGGATAGTTCACCCAAAAATGAAAATGATCCCATGATTTACTCACTCTCAAGTCATCCCAAGGTGTATATGACATTCTTCTTTCAGACGAATACAATCGGAGTTATATTTAAAAATGTCCTGGCTCTTCCAAGCTTTATAATGGCAGTGAATGGCAGACCAAAATTTTAAGCCCAAAAAAGTACATCCATCCATTATAAAAGTGCTCCACATGTCTCCGGGGGGTTAATAAAGGCCTTCTGAAGCGATGCGTTTGTGTAAGAAAAATATCCATATTTAAAACTTTATAAAGTAAAATATCTAGCTTCCGGCAGGCCGCCTTCCGTATTCAGCTTACGCAGAAAGTATAACGCCTCTTACAGTTCAAAATGCTTACTCTAAGTCTGACGTCATCGTCGCGGCAGTTACGCTTTTTTCGTAAGTTGAACATGGAAGGCGGTCTGCCGGAAGCAAGATATTCACTTTATAACGTGTTAAATATGGATATTTTTCTTACACAAATGCTTCGCTTCAGAAGGCCTTTATTAACCCCCCGCAGCCATATGGATTACTTTTATAATGGATAGATGCACTTTTTTTTTTGGTTTCAAATTTTGGGCTGCCATTCACTGCCATTATAAAGCTTGGAAGAGCCAGGGCATATTTTAATATAACTCTGATTGTATTCGTCTGAAAGAAGAAAGTCATATACACCTAGGATGACTTGAGGGTGAGTAAATCATGGGGTAATTTTCCTTTTTGGGTGAACTATCCCTTTAATGTTGTCACATTTTCCTAGTTAAATAACTTTACATTACATTTAAAAAAAAAAAAAAAAAAAAATTCTATTTCTATTTTTACATTAACAGTGTAATCAATGTTCTATTTATTAAAACCAAGTATAAATCTCAAGCTAGTGTTTTAAGCATTTTTACATTTATTCCAAAATAATAACTAAAAGCAGTAACAATTTAAACAACATATTTTATTTGTGAACTGATGTTTAGCTTTTTAATAGTTAACTTATCAGTCATCAAGCTCAATAAATATGTATCTTTAATTTCACCAAACTGATTGCTCACTAAAAAGTCCATGTTTTCAGTCATCATGTGTTCAGGTTATTTCAAGTTTGATTTTGACGTGACAAAGCCGTGATATCTAAGTGGCTGAGCAGTTTGCCTACTTTTTCATTAGCCTTCTCATTAACAGCATAATTTTGTTCATTCAGACCGATTCGCAAACGCTCACGTAAACAAGAGGCCCCATTCATTCTCAATTACCCCCCACCAAACCCACCGCACACTTTAGGGGGTCTGTTAAAAGTCAATGGGCTCAGGGGAGGCAAGAGAGACACGGCGTCCCGCTGTAACTTCACCTGCTGTGTTACCGTTGGACAGTGTTACTTTAGAAAAACGAGTGAAAACGGCTCCATATATTTGCAGGTAGATGTTCTGAAACGGTTTTTGAAACAGTTTCTGTCATCTTTAAACCGACTTAAAAGTACAGATTTTAGTTGTAATACAAACCCGATTCCAAAAAAGTTGGGACACTGTACAAATTGTGAATAAAAAAGGAATGCAATAATTTACAAATCTCAAACATATTTTATTCACAATAGAATATACACTCACCTAAAGGATTATTAGGAACACCATACTAATACTGTGTTTGACCCCCTTTCGCCTTCAGAACTGCCTTAATTCTACGTGGCATTGATTCAACAAGGTGCTGAAAGCATTCTTTAGAAATGTTGGCCCATATTGATAGGATAGCATCTTGCAGTTGATGGAGATTTGTGGGATGCACATCCAGGGCACGAAGCTCCCGTTCCACCACATCCCAAAGATGCTCTATTGGGTTGAGATCTGGTGACTGTGGGGGCCATTTTAGTACAGTGAACTCATTGTCATGTTCAAGAAACCAATTTGAAATGATTCGAGCTTTGTGACATGGTGCATTATCCTGCTGGAAGTAGCCATCAGAGGATGGGTACATGGTGGTCATAAAGGGATGGACATGGTCAGAAACAATGCTCAGGTAGGCCGTGGCATTTAAACGATGCCCAATTGGCACTAAGGGGCCTAAAGTGTGCCAAGAAAACATCCCCCACACCATTACACCACCACCACCAGCCTGCACAGTGGTAACAAGGCATGATGGATCCATGTTCTCATTCTGTTTACGCCAAATTCTGACTCTACCATCTGAATGTCTCAACAGAAATCAAGACTCATCAGACCAGGCAACATTTTTCCAGTCTTCAACTGTCCAATTTTGGTGAGCTCGTGCAAATTGTAGCCTCTTTTTCCTATTTGTAGTGGAGATGAGTGGTACCCGGTGGGGTCTTCTGCTGTTGTAGCCCATCCGCCTCAAGGTTGTGCGTGTTGTGGCTTCACAAATGCTTTGCTGCATACCTCGGTTGTAACGAGTGGTTATTTCAGTCAAAGTTGCTCTTCTATCAGCTTGAATCAGTCGGCCCATTCTCCTCTGACCTCTAGCATCAACAAGGACTGCCGCATACTGGATGTTTTTCCCTTTTCACACCATTCTTTGTAAACTCTAGAAATGGTTGTGCGTGAAAATCCCAGTAACTGAGCAGATTGTGAAATACTCAGACCGGCCCGTCTGGCACCAACAACCATGCCACGCTCAAAATTGCTTAAAATCACCATTCTTTCCCATTCTGACATTCAGTTTGGAGTTCAGGAGATTGTCTTGACCAGGACCACACCCCTAAATGCATTGAAGCAACTGCCATGTGATTGGTTGATTAGATAATTGCATTAATGAGAAATTGAACAGGTGTTCCTAATAATCCTTTAGGTGAGTGTAGATAACATATAAAATGTTGAAAGTGAGACATTTTGAAATGTCATGCCAAATATTGGCTCATTTTGGATTTCATGAGAGCTACACATTCCAAAAAAGTTGGGACAGGTAGCAATAAGAGGCTGGAAAAGTTAAATGTACATATAAGGAACAGCTGGAGGACCAATTTGCAACTTATTAGGTCAATTGGCAACATGATTGGGTATAAAAAGAGCCTCTCAGAGTGGCAGTGTCTCTCAGAAGTCAAGATGGGCAGAGGATCACCAATTCCCCCAATGCTGCAGCGAAAAATAGTGGAGCAATATCAGAAAGGAGTTTCTCAGAGAAAAATTGCAAAGAGTTTGAAGTTATCATCATCTACAGTGCATAATATCATCCAAAGATTCAGAGAATCTGGAACAATCTCTGTGCGTAAGGGTCAAGGCCGGAAAACCATACTGGATGCCCGTGATCTTCGGGCCCTTAGACGGCACTGCATCACATACAGGAATGCTACTGTAATGGAAATCACAACATGGGCTCAGGAATACTTCCAGAAAACACTGTCGGTGAACACAATCCACCGTGCCATTCGCCGTTGCCGGCTAAAACTCTATAGGTCAAAAAAGAAGCCATATCTAAACATGATCCAGAAGCGCAGGCGTTTTCTCTGGGCCAAGGCTCATTTAAAATGGACTGTGGCAAAGTGGAAAACTGTTCTGTGGTCAGACAAATCAAAATTTGAAGTTCTTTTTGGAAAACTGGGACGCCATGTCATCCGGACTAAAGAGGACAAGGACAACCCAAGTTGTTATCAGTGCTCAGTTCAGAAGCCTGCATCTCTGATGGTATGGGGTTGCATGAGTGCGTGTGGCATGGGCAGCTTACACATCTGGAAAGGCACCATCAATGCTGAAAGGTATATCCAAGTTCTAGAACAACATATGCTCCCATCCAGACGTCGTCTCTTTCAGGGAAGACCATGCATTTTCAAACATGACAATGTCAGACCACATACTGCATCAATTACAACATCATGGCTGCGTAGAAGGAGGATCCGGGTACTGAAATGGCCAGCTTGCAGTCCAGATCTTTCACCCATAGAAAACATTTGGCGCATCATAAAGGGGAAGATGCGACAAAGAAGACCTAAGACAGTTGAGCAACTAGAAGCCTGTATTAGACAAGAATGGGACAACATTCTTATTCCTAAACTTGAGCAACTTGTCTCCTCAGTCCCCAGACGTTTGCAGACTGTTATAAAAAGAAGAGGGGATGCCACACAGTGGTAAACATGGCCTTGTCCCAACTTTTTTGAGATGTGTTGATGCCATGAAATTTAAAATCAACTTATTTTTCCCTTAAAATGATACATTTTCTCAGTTTAAACATTTGATATGTCATCTATATTGTATTCTGAATAAAATATTGAAATTTGAAACTTCCACATCATTGCATTCTGTTTTTATTCACAATTTGTACAGTGTCCCAACTTTTTTGGAATCGGGTTTGTAGTTTTTCAGTGTAGATTTTGGTTGCACAGCCTACAACCTTTATATAAATGTGTTTGGTTGCAGTTTCCATAGGAAGTGAAAGTAAAGATTCCTAAAGAAACTCGAAGAGAACTTTGCAGGTTAGTTTCATGTTAAATTAGGTAAATTCTTTAGGTAAAGTCCCTGTAGGACTTAAAGTTAGTTTGTTAATAATTTTGTTCAGCAAGAACACATTAAATTGATCATGAGTATCAAATAAATGCTGTTCTTTTTAGCTTTCTATTCATCAAAGATTCTGAAAAGTATGCATCATGGTTTCCACAAAAATATTAAGCAGCACAACTGTTTTCAACATTGATAATAATAAGAAATGTTTCTTGAGCAGCAAATCATCACATCAGAATGATTTCTGAAGGATCATGTGACACTGAAGAGTAATGATGCTGAAAATTCAGGTTTGCATCACAGGAATAAATTACATTTTAAAATATATTCAAAGAGAAAACAGTTACTTGAAATTGTAGGAGGTTTTAATGTATTTCTAATTATATTAAATATAGCCTTGGTCAGCATTAAAAATAAAACAAATGTGGCCAATTTAAATATGACATTTATAAAAGGGGTGATAAAAGAAGCCAATATAGTCTGAATCTCCCAGCCAACAGAAAACAAGTTTTCCAGTTTACGAGATGAAAAGATATGGAAATTCTGGTCCACTTGTAGAGCAGGAACACCAGTTGTTCTAATCTAAAGAGATCCTAGTAAAAAAAAACAATTCAGTCCCAATGTACTGTAATGCCCATGCTAAAATCCACTCAGTGCAGCATAAGTGGTTTTTAACCTGATATTTAGACACAGCATCAAATTATAGCCGGGCTTCCCCTCACATCTGACACTCAAGCAAACAATGAATGCTCTTTGTGGAGACAGTTTCGCGTTCTCGCATTGCAACCCAAAACAGCTAGAGACTAACAAGACAAAAAGCTCTGGCAAAATCTGCCATAGGAAAAGGAGCGCAGAACAATAATGGCCATCATGGAGAGTTTCTAAACTCTCATTTGTTTATCGTTTCTGCAAGGCAAGGGGAAGCCTTCTCGATTTTTTTTCCCCACTGAGAACATTTCTCTGTAATCAGCACTTTGCTGGGTGTGTCCGTCTTTCTCTCCCACCACTAATTCCATTTCTCATGCCATAGTGGGCTGACCTCAGCTCTGGAGGAAACACTGCTGCCCTGCAGCTGATGTCTGGGATTATATACTGTACCTTTTGCAGCAACACAGCATAACAGAAGGGTGGACGTTCTCGACTTCACCGCACTCCTGCCCCTGGAGGGGGAAGCCCTCCTTCTGCCCCATCAGAAACCGCTGGAGCTCTGTCATGGGGAAGCCTGTCGTTTGGTAACCCTAGGCAAAATGAAGAAATTGATATGAAGCTTTACAAACAATTATAGCATGGCTTGCTTTGTTGAATTTTACTAAGTGTAATGCAGTACGGAGGAACGTGAATATAAATAATATAATATTCCGTTAAAGGAAGGTTCATCTAGAAATGTAAATGTCACCATTTACTAACTTTAATGTTGTTCAAACTTATTTTTGGGTGAAAGACTAAAACTATAAATTCTGGTGGTATAAAAAGTAAAACAAAAAGCAAAGGAAAGGAAAACCAAACAAAAAAAAGTAAAAGCAAAAAAAGCAGCGCAAAACCAAACAAAAAGCAACGCAAAACAAAAAGCAAAGCAAACTAAAAAAGTAAAGCAAAACCAAACAAAAAAGTAAAACAAAAAAAAAAGTTAAGCAAAAAAAAATAATTAAATAAATAAAAAAAGCAAAGCAAAACCAAACAAAACAGTAAAGCAAAACAAAAAGCAAAGCATCACAAAACATAGAAAACCAAAACATAAAAAACCCCAAAGAAAACAAATTCACTGCCCTTATATGGAGAGATGTTTTGTCTAAGACCTAATTTCTTATTTCTTTTTTTGTACAAGAAAAAATTAAATGGGGTTGGAAAGATATGATGATCCTTTATGATGAGATAAATGATGACAGTCTTAATTTTTGTGTGAACTATCCTACTAAGTGAAGAAAATGAGAAAAAAAAAAAAAAAAAAACAGTAATTTTACATCACTAATAAGGCCTCTTCTTCAACCTCTAAAAGAAATAAAAGAAATAAATAAATACAAATATTTTAAACGTATAAAGTGTTTAATATAATATGCTGATTTAAATAAATTAAGAAAATACTGTCTGTACTGATGTGTGTAAAATACTGATGTGAGTAAATAACAGATTTCATTTTTGCGTGAACTAACCTATTAAGAGAACAGAGATTTTTTTTTTCAGTTGATATACTACTATATCACTAATATGGCCTCTTCCTTCAACCCCTAAATTCAATAATAAAAATAACTAACAGTTGTGTCCCAAATGATGTCACGCGAAACTATGTATTCAACCGTGTAGTGTATAGATTTTATAAGATTATTTTGTCATTCGATGTCAGAGTCTGATGGCCCCTCCCCCTCCGCTGCTTATTTAAAGCTGTGACAGTTGAGTGCATCAAGTGTTCAACATTCCACACTTCATTTTCATTTTCGGTTAATTAAGTGCATTATCAGGGTTTTTAAAAGTGCACTTCTTCTGTATGGAATTTTCAGTGTGAACACACTACTTGCATTATTGATACTACATCTTAAATGTATTTGTTATAATCATCATTATTAGTCTTTTTATATTGATTTTAATGAAATTTGGATAGTAGAAAAGGGCTAGGAAAAAATAGGATGGGGGGGGGGGGAATGTTGCAAGCTTGATTCCAATTCACAATGTGTTAAAGCATGTGAGCTAAACACTAAACCATGCGAAATCCTAGAAATTAGTCACAGTATCTATCAAAAACTTTTATCAAGTTGATGGTACCTTGATGGTCTCGTAAGCGTCTGTGATGAGGGCGATGAAGAGGCTGAGCACCATGTAGATGAAGAGGGAGATAAACGAGTAGAGATATGCTCGGCTAAACAGCCACACCATTGTGTTCTTTTGCTCAAACTCCGCAAACGTAGGGAACATGTCGTCCCCGTTGACAAGGGAAAAGAGACACTCTGCCACACGACTCAGACCTTCAAACTGACCCACATATAAGAGATGGGAGATGAAAGGGAGAAGACATTTGGAGGACATGTGCATGAGATCAGTGCGAAATACTGACAGGTGAAAGTAGAAAAAAAAAAAAAAAAAAAATACATACAAACATACAGTGCATCCGGAAGTATTCACAGTGCTTCACTTTTTCCACATTTTGTTATGTTACAGCCTTATTCCAAAATGGATTAAATTCATTATTTTTTTCCTCAATTCTACAAACAATACACCATAATGACAACATGAAAGAAGTTTGTTTGAAATGCAAATTTATTAAAAATAAAAAAAAAAATAAAAAAAAATGAAAAAAAAAGTAAGAAAAATCACATGTGCATAAGTATTCACAGCCTTTGCCATGACACTCAAAATTGAGCTCAGGTGCATCCTGTTTCCACTGATCATCCCTGAGATGTTTCTACAACTTGATTGGAGTCCACCTGTGGTAAATTCAGTTGATTGGACATGATTTGGAAAGGCACACACCTGTCTACATAAGGTCCCACAGTTAATAGTGCATGTCAGAGCACAAACCAAGCCATGAAGTCCAAGGAATTGTCTGTAGACCTCCGAGACAGGATTGTATTGAGGCACAGATCTGGGGAAGGGTACAGAAAAAATTCTGCAGCATTGAAGGTCCCAATGAGCACAGTGGCCTCCATCATCCATAAATGGAAGAAGTTTGGAACCACCAGGACTCTCCCTAGAGCTGGCCGCCCGGCCAATCTGAGCGATCAGGGGAGAAGGGCCTTAGTCAGGGAGGTGACCAAGAACCCGATGGTCACTCTGACAGAGCTCCAGCGTTTCTCTGTGGAGAGAGGAGAACCTTCCAGAAGAACAACCATCTCTGCAGCACTCCACCAGTCAGGCCTGTATGGTAGAGTGGCCAGACAGAAACCACTCCTCAGTAAAAGGCACATGACAGCCCGCCTGGAGTTTGCCAAAAAGCACCTGAAGGACTCTCAGACCATGAGAAACAAAATTCTCTGGTCTGATGAAACAAAGATTGAACTCTTTGGCCTGAATGGCAAGCGTCATGTCTGGAGGAAACCAGGCACCGCTCATCACCTGGCCAATACCATCCCTACAGTGAAGCATGGTGGTGGCAGCATCATGCTGTGGGGATGTTTTTCAGCAGCAGGAACTGGGACACTAGTCAGGATTGAGGGAAAGATGAATGCAGCAATGTACAGAGACATCCTTGATGAAAACCTTCTCCAGAGCGCTCTGGACCTCAGACTGGGGCGAAGGTTCATCTTCCAACAGGACAACGACCCTAAGCACACAGCCAAGATAACAAAGGAGTGGCTACAGGACAACTCTGTGAATGTCCTTGAGTGGCCCAGCCAGAGCCCAGACTTGAACCCGATTGAACATCTCTGGAGAGATCTTTAAAGCTTTGCCAAGCTTGTAGCATCATACTCAATGACTTGAGGCTGTAATTGGAAGCCAAAGGTGCTTCAACAAAGTATTGATTTTTTTCGTTTTTTTATTTAATACATTTGCAAAGATTTCAAACAAACTTCTTGCACGTTGGCAACATGGGATATTGTTTGTAGAATCGAGGAAAAAAAATAATGAATTTAATCCATTTTGGAATAAGGCTGTAACATCATAAAATGTGGGAAAAGTGAAGCGTGAATACTTTCCAGATGCACTGTACATACAAACATACATCGATCAGGCATAACATTATGACCACCTTCTTAATATTGTGTTGATCCCCCATTTGTTGCCAAAACAGCCCTGACCCTTTGAGGCATAGACTCCACTAGACCCCTGAAGGTGTGCTGTGGTATCTGGCACCAAGATGTTAGCAGCAGATCCTGTAAGTTGCGAGGTGGGACCTCCATGGATCTGACTTTTTTTGCACATCCCAGAGATGCTTGATTGGATTGAGATCTGGGGAATTTGGAGGCTAAGTCAACACCTCAAACTCGTTGTTATGCTCCTCAAACCATTCCTGAAGCATTTTTGCTTTGTGGCAGGGCGCATTATCCTGCTGAAAAAGGCCACAGCCACCAGGGAATACCGTTTCCATGAAAGGGTGTACATGGTCTGCAACAATGCTTAGGTAGGTGGAACGTGTCAAAGTAACATCCACATGGATGGCAGGACCCAAGGTTTCCCAGCAGAACATTGTCCAAAGCATCACACTGCCTCCGCTGGCTTGCCTTCTTCCCATAGTGCATCTTGGTGCCATGTGTTCCCCAGGTAAGCGACGCACACGCACCCGGCCATCCACGTGATGTAAAAGAAAACATGGATTCATCAGACCAGGCCACCTTCTTCCATTGCTCCGTGGTTCAGTTCTGATGCTCACGTGCCCACTGTTGGCGCTTTTGTCAGTGGACAGGGGTCAGCATGGGCACCCTGACTGGTCTGCGGCTATGCAGCCCCATACACAACAAACTGTAAAGCACAGTATATTCTGACACCTTTCTATCAGAACAAGCATTAACTTCTTGAGCAATTTGAGCTACAGTAGTTTGTCTGTTTGATCGGACCACACGGGCCTCCCCACGTGCATCAATGAGCCTTGGCCGCCCATGACCCTGTCGCCGGTTCACCACTGTTCCTTCCTTGGACCACTTTTGATAGATACTGACCACTGCAGACCGGGAACATCCCACAAGAGCTGCAGTTTTGGAGATGTTCTGACCCAGTCATCTAGCCATCACAATTTGGCCCTTGTCAAACTTGCTCAAATCCTTACGCTTGCCCATTTTTCCTGCTTCTAACACATCAACTTTGAGGACAAAATGTTCACTTGCTGCCTAATATATCCCACCCACTAACAGGTGCCGTGATTAAGAGATAATCAGTGTTATTCACTTCACCTGTCAGTGGTCATAATATGTTATGCCTGATCGGTGTATATATACATATGGTAAATACTGGTAAATATGAACAAAGCCTGTAAAAATAAATCGGCATCGTTAATCCTTTTTATCTTTTGTATAAAAAAAATAAATAAAAAAACAACACAAAAATCTAATCTTTCATTGAAGTAAAAGAATTGAAAATGTGGGGAAAATCTCTTTATGAAATAAATGTTTTTCTCCAAAAAACACTGGTCATAATTATTGGCACCCTTTTATTCAATACTTATATTTTGATACTTTATATATAAGTTAGCATATACTGCCATATGCTGACAAGAAAGACTACAAATTTCAAACCAAGGAAACAATTTGATTTATTAATTCAAGGAAACAATTTATTAAATAGATGTACTGCCATCTATTGTTCATAAGTAAGACTTATATCTTAAATCAAGGAAACAGTTTAATTGAATTCATTAATTATAAATATTTTAATTATTATAAGTTATATATAACATAAATAATACAATATATAAACTGTTTAATACTACTATTATATTAAATTATTTATTAAATATATAATATTTAATACATTTATGTATCATTTACTAAATAGATGGCTCTTTAAATATATAAGCAGGCATGTACTGCCATCTACTGTTCATAAGAAAGACTACAAATCTCAAATCAAGGCACAGTATATCGGTCCGTCACCAGTATACAATACAGGCTACAAACAATTACAGACTGGGTATTTTTATTCATTTATTTATTTATTTTATTAATGTATTCACTTTCTATTGGTACCTTCTCATGGTAGGGCCCTAGAACAATCCATCCACAGAAGGTGTAGCCTAGGTAGATCATTCCTGCACAGCAGCAGAAGCGCAAGACCTTTGGTAAGGCAGCTCGCATAGTGAGGATAAGCACCTGTGTTACCATAATAAAAAAAAAAAACATTTTAGGGCCATAATAAATTATTGGTCTTGCGCAATCAGCACTGTTATATAACTTGTGATCAATAAATGTACACATGTACTAAACCTTGGCAAGCATGCTATTACATTTATATTGGTGTTCTTAATGTGATTTTTATGCAGTTTGACTTACATTGTATTTTTCGAAGTATCCCAGATATCTTATGACGCCCACCCAGACCATTAGAGTTGATGTTCCCAGGAAGATACTGCACACATCATAGTTGGTCAGACTCTGGAAGGAAAAATTTACAGGGTTGACTTTATTAGCATGGTAAACATAGGCCAAACTTGCACTTCCATGCAAGTACAAAGTACTGTTATGTAAACATTACATAAAAATAGTTATTAAAAATAAATTACCCTACAGCACAGACCCAAAGTCCATAGACTACTAAGTGTGTGTCTCTCAAGAACTCAGAACTGCAAACTCTGTGCAGCTGTTTAGAGGAACATGAATGTTTGTATTTATTTAAACTTTCCAACTAACAAAGAAACACAAATCAAATGACTTTGATTATGGAAATTAAGCAAATTACACCCCCCCCACCCCCCACTTTTTCCTTACAAAATAAATAATTTAAAAAAAATAAACAAACAAATAAAATAAAAAAAAAAAAACTAATAATTCAGCCCACAAATATTTTCATGAAAAATAAGCACATTACCCCTCCAAATGTACTTAAAAAAAAATCATTTTAAATACATAATTTTAAATAAATAAACAAACAAACAAATAAAATAAAATAAATAAACATACTAATAATTCAGCAAAAAAAATTTTACCAAAAAATAAATAAAATAATAAATATACTAATATTTCACCCCCAAAAGCAAATGATTTTTATGAAAATTAGGCACATTCCCCTCCAAATGTACTTTGCAAAAAAATTTTTTTTTTAATAAATAAAACTAACATAAAAACAAAATATTAAAATGTTTACAAAGGGGTGTTTTCTTTATTTCCAACTAACAAAACAAAAACAAAAAAAATCATGAAAATTAAGCACATTTACCCTCCAAATTTAAATTGCTTTACAATAAATAAATAAACAAATAAATAAAATAAAATATTTAAATGTATAAAGTGTTTAATACAGGTCTTAGGTAATATAATATGTTGATTTAAATAAAAGAAAGTACTGTATTACAGGTAATGACAATTTAATTTGATTCTGGGGGTTGGGTGGTAAATTTACTCAGACACACTAACAACATCTATTACAGTCAGCATTTTCTGAATTTGGGGAACTACAATATTCTCTGCAACATTTCAGATGATGTGGTGATCAAACACCAAAGCACCTTAGCCTGTATTTCCATTTTTAGTATCGATCCAATGATGGCCATAACATCACTGACGATCACCAAGATGTACCAGCCGTTTAAGAACTCCCTCTGGTCATCTTCACACACTTTATGATTATAATTCTCAAGGCAGAAGCTAGAAAACCGCTGGAGAGGAAGGAAGTGACACATGACAGGGCAAAAAAATATCAGAATGCCATGAGTTCACATTGAGTCACTTTAACAGAACATCAAAAATAACTATAATGTTGATGTATCAGTATTCAGTAATATACAGATTTGCAGGCTGGTTTACCTGAAGTAACTTCACAGCAAGTATAATGGAGCGTGTGCAGAGCACTGCAGATATCAGACAGACAACAATAACAAAGCCATCAAAGATCAGGAGGTAGTGTGTGTTCTTCTGAGCTGAAAAAGACAATAGCAAAGTCCACATAACATTAAAAACTTCTTACAACTAATCATGACCTTAAAGGGATTGTTCTCCCAAAAATGAAAATTAGCCCATGATTTACTCACCCTCAAGTCATCCTAGGTGTATGTGACTTTCTTCTTTCAGACGAATACAATCAGAGTTATATTAAAAAAATGTCCTGGCTCTTCCAAGCTTTATAATGGCAGTGAATGGCGGTTTCTGTTTTGAAGTCCATAAAAGTGCATCTATCCATCATAAAAGTAATCCACACAGCTCCAGGGAGTTAATAAAGGCCTTCTGAAGCGAAGTGATGCATTTGTGTAAGAAAAATTTTAAACTTTACAAACTTTATTGTCTAACTTCCGCTAACTTTCGTACGCGCGTTCACGAGAGACTGGCGTTCCAGCGTAAAACAGAAACAACCATTCATTGCCATTATAAAGTTTGGATTAGCCAGGACATTTTTAATATAACACCGATTGTATTCATTTATACGTATGCATTTTTGGGTGAACTATCCCTTTAAGCATTCACTGTAGTTGATGATTTTTCACATACCAGTTCCTGTAATCTTCCAGTTTTTGCACACGCTACTAACATCATTAAAATCAAGAGTCAGTTTCATCTTCCCACTATGGCAACTGTTATCAAAGACAATCTGCAAAGAATCAAAACAGATTCATTCAGTAATACAAACTAAAATGGATAATATTTTTTTTAAGATGACCTATTATGCCCTTTTACAAAGTCTTGATTTTGTTTTTGGGCTCTACTAGAATAGGTTTTCATTCTTTAAAATGTTCAAAAATCACTTTTTTCCCCACATATTTGACATTGTTGCAGCACCCTTTTTTCCATAACGCTCTGTTTACTTCCTGTCTCTATGAAGCCCCTCCTTCTGAAAACTGCAGTGTGCTCTGATTGGTCGGCTGGACTAGTGGGCTGTTTTTGGTCAACTGCTTCCAGCTTCCTTACCATAACCACGAGTTTCAACACACTACTAACCAACCAGGCCTCATCACTTTTTTTGCGTATGCCTTGGGCGGGAATTATTTAAATGACGAATATTGTGATGTGTTTGTTCCTGGAAGAAAACTCAAGACTACAATTGAGGTGTTTGAGGGAGTTCAGAAACATTGTGCACTGATATAAACAATAACTCCGTTTTGAGTGACTTTGAGCTTTGTAACTTTGCAGACCTTTTTTTGTGCTCAAACAGCAACATTTCACACTAAAGAAAGCTGAAAATGTAAAAAAGCATAATAGATCCTTTTTAAGATACCAAAATGACCTTACCTTCACAAAAAATGTGTAACAGTCAGGGAGCTCATGCGAACGAACAGTTTGCAAATTGATTCCGTTGAGCGCAAAAGTGATCTCAATCTCAACAAGCCTGTATTTCAAACAAAACCATAGGCAATTGAAAACAGTTTTCATGATAAATTAGACTATTTTTTAAATGTTTCAATTATATAATTTAGGTTTACCAACCTATAGAAGTCCAACTCAAAAAATGAAGCGTTGTTCATTCTCCATGTTGCAGCAGACTCTAGATCTAGAGCCAAGCAAACTGGAAAAGACAAGAATGTACAGTTTAGGCACAAAAATATGATTTATAGGCTACAATATTTAAATTTTTTGTAAAATGTGTAACTTGTTTCAAGTTGGGCATCAATATGATAGGATTCCTCAGGCGGTTCCACACTGCCTCTCATGTAGCTCTTCTTACAGATAATCATGGGCAGAAACTTTTCATTCTCCTCAGCATAACTAACAGGTCCTACAGACAGGTTTCGTAACTGGGAATACTGTTGAAGACATGGATAAATGTTACATTGAGTAGGTTTTAACTTTAAATTGCCTCGCATTTTGATAAACGTTTAAAATTGCATACACTTACATGACATGAGAAGACTAATAAAAGCCATTTTATTTGTACATGAAGAGGGTCGCCTCATGGGGCTGACATTTTGAATTCACATGACGAACTAAATACCATTTACTTAAACTGAGTAATATTTCCATCATCAGACACTTTCTCTCATGGTGGACTGGTCTGATTCTTTTTTTACAAAGACGACTAAAACCTTTTGCTTTCATGTGATGCTTCATCCAAACCACTAGGTGTCAGTATAATACTGCATTCACATCCTCAGACTTGGTATTATGCGTTTCTATGGCAACCCTATCAACAAAATGAATCTGCAGTGGTCAGGTGGTTGACATTAAAGCCATAATCGCCGCTAGAGGTCGCTTATTCAAAACAAAGGCGTAGCTTGATGACGCCTGGATTTCATGGAGCTTTTATTATGTCGCAGACGACCTCTTCCGCTTTTTCTGGTCATGCATACACAGCGCTGTTTGATCATATTAGATACATTATTTGAGCGTGTTGAAAGTTATGTTATAATGTTACTCTGTGCGTTCACTCGGCGGCTACTATTAGACACTTGTTGCACACTGCAGTAAGCTAGATCGATACTAGGCATGGTCAAATATGGTACTCGTGGTAAATCAAGAAAACGAGATTTAAACAATAAGATGTGTGTTGAGCTATATAACAATGATTAGTTTTCTGTTGCTCACCTGTCTAATAAAACACATAATATATTGAAGCGTCTTTGGTGTTTCCATGGTTTCTACAAAATAAAACCGGAACTTGAGGGTAACGCGGCGGGTATGATGTCATTGATAGGCGACGCATGGACACGGTCCAAGTCCTGGATAAAATGGCTTATTTCTCTGGATTTAAACATTTGGGACAATGTAAGTACACAAGTTGAAAAATATATAACATTGTTGTAGTGGTTTTTGGATATTTTAATCCAAAAATCTTACATATTGTGCCTTTAACTTTTTTGCTCCCCAGCCACTGTGGCTAGTCATTTTCCAAAGTTACTAGCCACTCAGCATTTTCACTGGCCACAATTTTGACATCGATACCATGGGGAAAAACTTCCATATAAATATTTTTAATATTATCTTATAATTTGGCAGCAGGTATATTAGGCTGCTGTCACTTTAAGACCTGACGCACGGATCCATTATACTGTTACACATGCGTTTTCTTTCTCAACCGTTTACGTTAACTTAAAACATAACTGACTGTGTTTACATGAATATTTGCCAAGACTGACATTTGGACATTATTTTGTGTGTATTTGACTGTTTAAGCGCAATAAGAAGCGAAAAAGAACTCAATTTAGTACTGAGAGGCAGCTTTATGTGCACGCACTTTGGGTGTGAGCACAAAATCTGCGGGAAAGAGTAAAATTGTGCGTAAGTGCACGCACATAAAGCCACCTCTCATAAAGCCACTGCAATGCACAGTTTATTATTTCAGATTCCCTTTTAAAAGACTACAATTGAAAAATGTATATATTACATATAAAATTCAACCGCCAAATTGGCTACTAGGAGTAATTGGCGTTACACGCCACTGCTGAAATACACCCGCATTTGGCAGGTTGGCGGGTGTTAATGTCAAGCCCTGGTTATTGGCATTCTTCAAAATACCTTCTTTTGTGTTCAGCAGAAGAAATTCATACACAGGTTTGAAACAACTTGAGGGTGAGTAAATGATGACAATTTTCATTTTTGGGTGAACTATCCCTTTAAGACAAAGAAAACTGACCGGCGCAACAAACAAAATTGAATTTAACATAATTAATGCTAATAATGTAATGGAAGGTTAAACAAACGTGGAGAATAAAGCAAGATGTATAAAAAGCAAATACAAACCTGATCTATGACATAGTATAAACTATCATATACATTCTGTTTGGTGTAGACAGCAATACTGTAGTCATCCTCATCCACACCACTGTAGCCCATAAGAAACAAATTCTTAAAGGCCATCAGGTTCTCCTCCTTGTAGGACACCACAAGCTGGTTATTCAGTCCAAACAGTATGAGCTTTGAAATAAACAGAGGTGTTTTCATTCTGGCTGGTGGAACATTACAGATTTGTATGTAACTTTAAGGAAATTATGTTAAATGCTCATTTTCGAAGACAAAACTACCATGGACACATAATGAGAAATCCTTCAAAAGTTCAGAGAATGTTCACATTAAGCTGAAGTGTGTAATTTCTAGACCCCTAGCTTCACCAAATGAAATTGCAAAAATAGTGACCATGTTCAAATAGGTTCCTGACCACTCCTCCTGCCTTCCATTGGTTGAACAAACAGATAGCCCCGCCCCCAAATGACACAATTGATTGAACCCATAGACTGTAGGTTGAACCACTGTTGCTGTGCTAGGCTGGGGTGTGTTTCCCAAAAGCATTGTTAACCAACTATGGTCGCAACAAGTTCCATTGATCTTTGTTGGTAACGACATAATGAACCCCTTGTTGGGATTTGCACACAAACTATTATTTCTTTTGTTTTGATTTAGCTGGGATACAAAAGTTTTTGTTTAAAAAGAACACACAATTACACATTTCAGCTTTAAGCAAGCAAGTAATAAGACTATAAATACCTGGAGTGTAATCATGAATATTTTCAAAATTTGCACTGCTAGTTTCCATGGTAACTGTCGCCGTGTTCTGTACTTTTCACAAGGGCTCATGAAGTAAAACCTCAGGTCATCTCTCAGTATCTCTTCTGTCACAGGATCAGTGGACATGGATGTAGAGACGCTATATTAAAATATACAATATATATCTGATTGAAGCTAAATTCTGTAGAAAACATTTTTTAAATTTATGAAATAGATAAGTAGTTTAAAGAAAAGTAGCTAAAAACAAGTTTTTTTTTTATCTGTTATTTAGTAGTTTTAATAAGGCCTACTTCATTATTCTAAATTGTAAGATAGTAAATAAAAAAAAATGAGATGTGTCCAAAAACTGTTATACAATATTATTAGATAGCACACATACGTCTGCAAGATGTCTGGAAAGCATCTGCTGTGTACAAACATCTAAGAAACGTCTTTAAGATGTCAGTTTTACATATATTCTAAATCATAAACATCTTAAAGACATTTTCTAAACGTCTATTTAACGTCTGACAGGAACGTCCTACAGACATATTGCAGATGAGCAAACACTCTAAAAAATGTCTTCAAGATGTAAACGCGCACATCAAATAGACATCTCTGAGATGTGCTATCATTATATAATTATAATTAATATTATATACACTTCTAATTCAGATGTGTGGATAACATTGCATATCCTACATACAGTTTGATAAGTGTGTTTTGTGATACGTTACAAAAATGTATTAGAGCACAAGCAGATGATAAATCAACTTTGTGACACATTACCCATGTGACAGAGTTCTGTTTAGGATGAGGAACATAGAAGGGGTCAATGAACAAAAACGGTAAGGGTGGGGGGAAAGGAGTTGCTCAATATACGTTTCTTAAATTTTAACCTTTATAAATAATTGCTAAAACTTTGCACTACATTTACACTACCAATGCAAGGGTGTAAGTCCAAGGCTCTGTTTGTCAGCTCAACGGCACTGACAGAGTGGTTACTGACATAGTGTACTGACTTTAAGAGTAAAACACACAAGAAAGTTCACTTTTAAATCATGTCTTTGCTAAAACACAGTTAGAACATTCAAAGTCATGTATTTTATTAATCCTAAATTAAAACAATGCGACTTTTGAATTTATAGTTTATTTAACATGCAAAATATTATGTTTTTTAATAAAAACTTTTGTCAAACTTACCTTGACATGTCAACCCTGACGCCTTGGCAGTAACTATCAGACATTTCCATGGCACCTGTTTCCCAGCCACAAGCGGTCTTTGATCACTAAATTACTAAATAGCCTCGCGTTCGACGTCACAGCTGCTACAAGTTGAACAGCGCCCATTGACCAATCAGGAGCGAGGAGGTTTCCCGATGGGCGTTACTTGCTCGCTCACTGACTTGAGAAACGTCACAAAGGTTCGATTGAGGAACTAGGGACTGCAGAGTCTCACGCCATACCTCAACAAGTTATACATTTTGTAAGAGCTTGTGAAAGTGATTCTTCTGAGGCAATATATGTTAAAGACAGCATGATTTTAGGAGACATTGATATTCTGAAACACAGCTGTACTAATAAACATATTAGGAATATTATAGCTACTCATAGAAGCTTATTGTGGACCAGTGTATTTAGAAATAAAGCTTGGTGTATTTGTAATGCATACTGTTTAAATAATAAAGTAAAAGAGGTTACATTTAAAATTTTACATGGTATATATCCAGCTAAAAGTGTGCTAGAGAGGTTTAATTTAGATGTTCAAGACTTTTGTTCAATAGAAAAATAATGTAATTTTGTAATTGTATATACACAGAGATTTTTTGGGTGGATGTGGAAATTTCATTAGAAGGATATTTAAATTAAATAATTTTGATATATGTACACTATATTGCCAAAAGTTTTGGGACGCCTGCCTTTACATGCACATGAACTTCAATGACATCCCATTCTTAATCCGTAGGGTTTAATATGAAGTTGGCCCACCCTTTGCAGCTATAACAGCTTTAACTCTTCTGGGAAGGCTTTCCACAAGGTTAAGGAGTGTGTTTATGGGAATTTTTGACCATTCTTCTAGAAGCGCATTTGTGAGGTCAGGCACTGATGTTGGACGAGAAGGCCTGGCTCGCAGTCTCCGCTCTAATTCATCCCAAAGGTGTCCTATCCGGTTGAGGTCAGGACTCTGTGCAAGTCAAGTTCCTCCACATCAAACCCACTCATCCATGTCTTTATGGACCTTGCTTTGTGCACTGGTGCGCAGTCATGTTGGAACAGGAAGGAGCCATCCCCAAACTGTTCCCACAAATTTGGGAGCATTAAATTGTCCAAAATGTCTTGGTATGCTGAAGCATTAAGAGTTCCTTTCACTGGAACTAAGGGGCAAAGCCCAACCCCTGAAAAACAATCCCACACCATAATCCCCCCTCCACCAAACTTTACACTTGACACAATGCAGTCAGGCAAGTACCGTTCTCCTGGCAACCGCCAAACCCAGACTCGTCCATTGGATTGCCAGACAGAGAAGCGTGATTCGTCAGTCCAGAGAGCACGTCTCCACTGCTCTAGAGTCCAGTGGCGGCGTGCTTTACACCACTGCATCCGACGCTTTGCATTGCACTTGGTGATGTAAGGCTTGGATGCAGCTGCTCAGCCATGAAAACCCATTCCATGAATCTCTCTACGCACTGTTCTTGAGCTAATCTGAAAGCCACACAAAGTTTGGAGGTCTGTAGCTATTGACTCTGCAGAAAGTTGCCGGCTAATAATAATTTTTTACAAAAGGACTACGGAGTCTCGCTTTAAAACACAGACCATACACTGTTTTTAATACGGAAAATGTGCTTTTAATGATTTAATTGAACAAGGTGAGGTAAAAATATGTCCTTTTTACCAATACTTCCAAGCTGGAGCTTATTTCTGAGGTCACCTTAAAGGTGCACTCAGTTAAAATAGAGTTATTCCCCCACAAAGAAATAAACAACAATTTTGATAAATATAACACCCACAGTTGACGACGAACCCAGACATGCTAGTCGCCGAGAAAAAGTTTACCTAGTTAATGATGATGATAATAATAATAATAATAATAATGTTTACTTTATACAGTGCTTTCAGCCAGTGCTCAAGGCACTTTAAAAAACATAATCATAAAAGTACATGTAAACAAACCAATACACTACTGACACAACAATGAAGCCTGAGTCAACATCATTAAATGAGTATAGAGATCTATTCTCTGCTGGGGGAGATGAAAGAAATCCTAACAGCTTAAATCACCTATAACAAGCAATCATTGAGATTTAATCCAAGACTGTATATTATGAATGTGTGTGATAGATGAGATGAAGAAAAACAGTAAAAACAATACAAGAAAAAATATATAAACAGTTTTTATTTTGAAGCGGCAGCAGATTTTGAACAGATTTCATACATCCTGGCCAGTAGATGTCAGTAAAACGTCCAAAACCAGTGATACAATTGGGACCAAAATAAGAGGCAGCTTGTTGGCAAAAATCCTGCACCTTTAATAGGCTCTTTATGATTTAAGGATAGTTGAGGAGATTTACTTCATTCAAATAAATCTAAACACATATAAGGTATTTTCCCAGCATTTATTTAAAAAAAGTCAATGACACAAAGAAACAACTATGTTGATACAAAACCAGTTCTGAGACCATTTTATTGCCCTGATTCTTGGACTGGTTTCCTAAAGCTTGAATAACCTTCCTCTTCAGCTGCAACATCTGCTGATACCCCCTGCACAAACAAAACAGATTTCTGGTCAAAATTATGCAGGAACAACATTGACATTACATATATAGTGGAGTGTATGAGTGTTTAGTTGTGAGATATGGCACATTACGTATTTGATAAGTTGTGTATCCTATGTAATTGCTTCAGGTTTGATGGGATATACAAGCACAATGTAATACTGCACATGTACATGCACTATTGACCTAACATAGTAGAACAGAAACACACAAATACAACAGAATCACAGGCCATTCAATATAACACAATATAACAATCATAATTTCAGCTGTAATGACAGACGTACGATGATAAACTTGTGAAACGTAACCTGCAGCTTGAGAACATTTCGAGCAGCCCATATCCTTTTAGTGCACATAAAGTGCTGCAATGTTTGAATTAAAAGGAACACAAAATTAATGTAAGAAATGTTTATAACATTTGTGTGTGTATTATATATATTATTATAATATATATTACATATATACACTATATGGAGAAAGTTAAGGAACACCTGACCAATTACACCAACAGAGACTGTAATGACATTGCATTCTAAACACACAGTGGGAATTTTTGCCTTCACTAGAAATAAGGGGCCTAGCCCAACCATTGAAAAACAGCCCCATGACCCAGAGTCACCCATCAGACTGCCAGACAGAGAAGCGTGATTAGTCACTCCACAGAACATGTTTCCACTGCTCCAGAGTCCAGTGGCGGTGTGCTTTACACCACTGCATCCGACGCTTTGCATTGTACTCGGTGATGTGAGGCTTGGACGCAGCTGCTCGGTCATGGAAACCCACTCCATGAAGCTCCCGCCGCACAGTTTTTGTGCTGATATTAATGCCAGTGGAAGTTTGGAAATCTTCAGCCATGGAATCAGCAGAGCGTTGGCAACTTTTATGCGTCAGCACTGGATGATCCTCAGCGTCATGGCTGAGTTGTTGCTGTTTCTAAACACTTTCACTTCCCAATAATTCCACTTACAGTTGACCGTGGAATATATAGCAGGGATTAAATTTGAATGTAGCAGCAGAATGACAAGATGACGGCGGAAGATTGGGTCTCAACGCGAAATGTAAAAGCGCCCATTTAAGTGAGTTTGTCATTGTACTGTTTTGTTGTTGTGTTTTTTATTTAATAATAATAGGCTAATGAACCCACCATTCAAGCAACCCGCCCCCGAATTGGCGTTGATTCTGAACCGAAAGTAAATTGGTCACGGCTGCACTGTCATTCGTTGTGCACTGTCAAACACCTGAATTCAATAATTAAGAGGTGTGTCCCAATACTTTAATCCATATAGTATATGTATTATAGACTTTTGTGCACAAGTTTGGGGTCAGTAAGATGTTTTTTTTTTTTAAATGAATTCATAATTAATACTTTTATTTAGCAAGGGCACATTAAATTAAAGTATACAGTTGTTTACGCCAAGATGAAAACGGCATCTATGTTTGTCAGCATAGCACATTAACAAAACACACTTATAACACTAATAACCATACAATTACAAATTAATAATAATAATAATAATAATATTACTAAAATTATATAGTACTAATAACAGTCTTTAGGTCCAAATACAACACAATAATAAGTCATCGATGACAATCAAAAGCAGCTTCAAACACTGACTTGAAAAACGAACAAAACTTGTTTAAGAAGAATTGATTCTTCTCATTTATTCACTATCATTAATGTATGGTCCACAAGAGAAATATTAAGCCAATAAATAAGCTAGTTAATATACTATTATTAGCACTGAGGTAAAGTCATCTCTCGTCGTGTCTGAGAGAATTAATGTGGCGTGTAATTTCAAGATGCCAAAAGCTTGGTCAGTTTTTACTTTCACTTTCGCTCAGGGAGTAATTAACTGTGGTTTGAGATTCCTTCACCGGCATAACTCGTGTGCAGTTTGTAAATTGCATGTGTGATATTATCGAAGGGCTCGCCTTTTGGGTGAATTATTTTTATGTGGCGTGATTTTTCTTTATTACCAACTCCATCTTTCCTCGCAAAATGTTAAAACAAAGATTCTCATTTCCTGCGATAATAAAACGAAGTAAATAATGAAATAAATGAGTAAATTAATGACCAAATAAGTAAACTATTGCACAAGAGCATAAGAGACTTCTTTCAAAAACATAAAAAATCTTGTCCAACCCCAAACTTTTGAATGGTAGTGTGATTGTTCATTAATTTATTTATGTATTTATTAGGGTGAACTAACCATCTAAATTAAGAATTGAAAAATCAATTGATACTTGCCTCATTCCCTTGATTGGCTCCAAGTGTTTTCACATCTATCTGAGGTAAAGGCACATTGGTTACAGGCTCACTTCCATCTGGACTCGGTGTGTCTTTCTGATCCTTTTTGTCCACGGTGGATGCGTCTTTCTCCTTTTCCTCAACTTTCACTTCAGGCTCTGCATTTTCCATTGTACCAGGGTCCACCTCCTGTGTCCGCTGCTGTAAATCAGTCTCATCATCAATGGGCATGTTACCCGCAGCATGCACAGTCTCTACCCGGACCCTCTGGGTCCCTCTAGGCGTGCCGGCAAATTCCTGTCGGAGCTCCATGCTTCTGTCCTCCTGTCTATTTTGTGCGACATAAGCATCTCCTACTATGAGGCCCTGGTCACCTCGGTTTCCTGCTTGATTCACCCTGTTGCCATTGTTCTGCCGCATTTGTAGTGGCTGTGGAGCATCGCCCCCTTCCCAGACGTCCTCATGCTCCCTTAGTTGAGGAGCTTGGCGCTGTCCTACCGCAGGAGGCGGCGGGTCCGGTCTCCGGCCAAGCCGGGGCAAGCGTACTGCTTGATGTATAGCAGCCTGAGCACTTCCATACATAAACACCTGAGAAGAGCAAAGATGACTTAGTATGCTTTTTTTTAAACAAATAAGATTTAACAAGTTTGCTGTTCCCAGCTCTTACAAAGATGGCTAATGCAATGGTAAGCAGCACAGGTATCTGGAGAGTGACTGGTAGATCCTTCAGCAGCGCTCTGAGGAACTCACTGATGCCCTCCCCAATTTGCTTCAAGGGATCTGTGATGAAGCTGGTTATGGTGACTGTGATAGCCTGGAATAAAAACCCCACAAAATTCTTATTAATGCATTTTATTTTTATCTTTTATTACAGCTCTTATAACCGCTTTTGGAACAAAATCTGCAAAAATAAATAATATAATAAATATAAAATTTGCTACTCAAGAAACATTTTTTATTATTATTAATGTTGAAAACAATTGTGCTGCTTAATATTTTTGTGGAAACCGTAATACATTTTTTAGAATTGTTTGATGAATAGAAAGTTCAAAAGAACAAAACACTTTAATTTGAAATATAAATCATTTGTAATATTAAAAGTGTCTTTACTGTCACTTTGATCAATTTAATGCATTTTTTCTCAATTAAAAAACACACTTTGCACATACATACAAAGTTCCCTGGTGTTCATTTTGAATTCATATATTTGAAGTGTTATTATTTGGTTTAGTTTGGAAGTATCTTGTAGTTTTTTATTTATCTAAATGGTTTATAGTACTATTTTTTTGCAATTACGGATCAGATTATTTAAAGTGCCCCTATTATGGTTTTTCAAATATTCCCTTTCATGCTGTGTGTAATATAGCTGTTTGTGAATGTAAACGTTCTGCAAAGTTGTAAAGTCGAAAGTGCACGATACAAAGAGTTACTGTCTCTCAAAAGAAAGAATCGACTTTGAACCGCTTATACGAGTTGTTTGCATTTCGAATCTCACTGTGTGACAGTTCTACGTCACTAGAAAAGACATTCACATAATGCCCGCCTATGTTATACGTTGTCTGCCCGCAAACAATTTGACCAGCCCTCAAACACGTCATTTTACTGAAGACTACTTCAAAATTCAACGCGGGATTCGCAAAACGCTTGCACTTGAAAGATAGGTCAGTACCCAGTTTATTTGGACCAGCTTGCTCCTCAGAATCACAACCTGTAAGTATGAATTATTGATGTATATATTTTCTACCGAGTATTCAAAATACGTAGTTCTGTGTTTTATATTGTGTACGTTTCTGGCTAACCGGCCAACTCACGTTATTACGGTCTTACTAAAATACTTCTGCTAAGCAGCTGTGGGCTGCAGTATTACCTAAAACTGAGTATTTTAATGCAGATTGTGTGTCGTTCTTACTACTTTGAGTAATGATAAAGGATTGAGCAAGATTTGTTTTACAAACGTTTATGTTACATCAGTCATTCACGTTAGTGCTCGGCTAACGTATGCATCGTTATTGATACAGTTCCCACATGTGCACCGCAATAAATTAGAAATATACACATCAGTTTGTTGATGGACATACACTTGGTAATGCTGATGGTGAGGAAGTGAAACATCTCATATTGTACCTCAAAATGAGTAGCGTATCACTGAGAAACATCCTGCTCAAGTCGTTCTTGTGATGGAGGTTCGGGTTGAATAACTAGTTCTTCCGATGTTTCATCATCGGACTCACGCTCGGATTGATATGGTAAAATTGATGTCATTGTTACTGTCTTTACAGTGTGTACAATTGCTGAGCTTTAGGTTAAGTTCAGTTATGGTAATGGCCATTTAGCTTCCGAAACGCGCTGTACGCGGTAGACCAATCACAAAAGACTGGGCCATCTGGCCAATCAGAGCAGAGTAGCTCTCGGAAAGGAGGGATTTAGAGAGACTGATTCATCCATTGAGTCGTTTGAGAATCATTGAACATTGTGGTGATGTGCAATGTATATTATGAGAAAATGAAACAGTTTTTGACCTTTGATACAAGTAAACCTGTTGTTGGAGACCTCCAAAACAAAATTATGAGCATTTAAAATAGCATAATAGGGGCACTTTAACACTGAATATTTTCCGACTTCAAAAATTATCATCTGATTAGTCAGAAATAAACCATAACAATATTTTTTGGTATTAACAATATCCATTATCAGTCGAAATTCAAGTATCTGTCATTGGAAACTAAAAGAAACAAACCTTTGTTGGAGGCACAAGCAAAATGGGGTTCACCACTAGGACCTCGTAATATTTTTTGCAAGGATCATCTTGAAGAGTCCATGTCCGTCTGTACCACTCTGAATCAACAAGGAGTTACACCAGTTCATCCCAAAATCACTATTTGTCATTATTTACTTAACTTCATGTCATTTAAAATCTGTAGGCTTTTCTTACACAGTGCATTTGTGTTCTTTCTGAAGCTTGAAAAGATCTATGTAAAGATTCTTTAAAATTCTAAATTCATGTTCCACATTAAATGAATTTGGAATGAAAAAGGTGAATAAATAATTATTCTAAACCATTCTAATTTTGGGGTAACAAATTTCTTTAACTAAGCATCTCACCTGATAAACTGTCCTTCCAGTCCAGTTCTCTCAGCCCAGTGCATTTGCCATTGAAGCTCTCCACTTCCACAATGTTCTTCTTGTGTTCTGCAAAGACAACCTAGACAAAACGGAAATGTTTTTTAACTCTTGAACACACACACATTTATGTTTTATTTCCTTCAATAGCTATGTTTCCATCCAAAGTTGCGAATTTGAATATAACATAAAACATTTGCGAATAAAGCAGCGTTTCCATCCCATGTGTTCAAGAGAAGAAAATCGTCACTTCCCAGAAAATTGGCACAAAAAATCTGTAATAAAAAAATGGAAGTTGCAATCGGGGAAGAAACAGTGAATTCCGCCTCAGAGTGTGCAGATGAAACACAATAAACGCTGTCATGACAGAAAGCTCAGGCATTTCAGAATGATCAAACCAACATTTGAGATGCTGTGCAATGAAATTGGTCCAGTTATCCAAACACATCCACTGTTGAGACAAAGTCACGTGAGTTTTTTTTGTTGCACGTCAAGAGATTTATTCTGTAAATGTGTTTCCATCGCAGTTTATGCCCATGTCTTCTTATCGGATTAAAAACAAAAAAAACTTATCAATGCCTCAATTGAGCGCATATTAGTGGTGTCAAAAGTACCGTCAAAAGTTCCCTCTAGCATTTTGAACGCTGTTGAACGGATTCTTAAACACAACATATTTAAGACGTATAAGCTCAACATATACGTCTCTGATTGGCCATTGTGTTCACTAGATCAACATATACATCTCTGATTAGCCATTGTGTTCACACGCTCAACATATATGTCTCTGATTGGCCATTGTGTTCACAAAATCAACATATACGTCTCTGATTGGCCATCATGTTCATGAGCTCAACATATACGTCTCTGATTGGCCATTGTGTTCACTAGATCAACATATACGTCTCTGATTGGCCATTGTGTTCACACGCTCAACATATATGTCTCTGATTGGCCATTGTGTTCACAAGATCAACATATACGTCTCTGATTGGCCATCATGTTCATGAGCTCAACATATACGTCTCTGATTGGCCATTGTGTTCACGAGCTCAACATATACGTCTCTGATTGGCCATCGTGTTCACGAGCTCAACATATACGTCTCTGATTGGCCATTTTGTTCACACACTCAACATATACGTCTCTGATTGGCCATTGTGTTCACAAGCTCAACATATACGTCTCTGATTGGCCATTGTGTTCCCACACTCAACATATACGTCTCTGATTGGCCATTGTGTTCACACGCTCAACATATACGTCTCTGACTGGCCATTGTGTTCACACGCTCAACATATACGTCTCTGATTGGCCATTGTGTTCACACGCTCAACATATACGTCTCTGATTGGCCATTGTGTTCACGAGATCAACATATATGTCGCTGATTGGCCATCGTGTTCACGAGCTCAACATATAAATCTCTGATTGGCCATTGTGTTCACACGCTCAACAAATAAGTCTCTGATTGGTCATCGTGTTCACGAGCTCAACATATACGTCTCTGATTGGCCATTGTGTTCACACACTCAACATATATGTCTCTGATTGGCCATTGTGTTCACGAGATCAACATATACGTCTCTGATTGGCCATCGTGTTCATGAGCTCAACATATACGTCTCTGATTGGCCATTGTGTTCACAAGCTCAACATATACGTCTCTGATTGGCCATCGTGTTCACGAGCTCAACATATACGTCTCTGATTGGCCATTGTGTTCACACACTCAACATATACGTCTCTAATTGGCCATTGTGTTCACACGCTCAACATATACGTCTCTGATTGGCCATTGTTGTGTTCACACGCTCAACATATACGTCTCTGACTGGCCATTGTGTTCACACGCTCAACATATACGTCTCTGATTGGCCATTGTGTTCACACGCTCAACATATACGTCTCTGACTGGCCATTGTGTTCACACGCTCAACATATACGTCTCTGATTGGCCATTGTGTTCACGAGATCAACATATATGTCTCTGATTGGCCATCGTGTTCACGAGCTCAAGATATACATCTCTGATTGGCCATTGTGTTCACACGCTCAACAAATAAGTCTCTGATTGGTCATCGTGTTCACGAGATCAACATATACATCTCTGATTGACCATCATGTTCACGAGCTCAACATATACATCTCTGATTGGCCATTGTGTTCACACGCTCAACATATACGTCTCTGATTGGTCATTGTGTTCACACGCTCAACATGTATGTCTCTGATTGGCCATTGTGTTCACATGCTTAACATAAATGTCTCTGATTGGCCACTGTGTTCACACGGTCAACATATACGTCTCTGATTAGCCATTGTGTTCACGCGATCAACATGTATGTCTCTGATTGGCCATTGTGTTCACACACTCAACATATATGTCTCTGATTGGCCATTGTGTTCACGCGCTCAACATATATGTCTCTGATTGGCCATTGTGTTCACGCGCTCAACATGTGTGTCTCTGATTGGCTACAATGATCAACGCTTCAAATACATGTTGTAAATAGACGTCTTTGACGCTCTTCACCAAGCGCTTACACAGATAAACACGGGAGCATTTGAAAGCAGGCGTCTATCAGCGAATCCCTAATATATCTGCTGATAGACGGATTCGCTGATAGACGCCTGCTTTCAAAATCTCCCATGTGCATCTAAGCTCGGTGAAGCGCTATTTGTTTGAAGTGTTTTGAAGTGTTGACCATTGTAGCCAATTACAGTCAGACATATATGTTGAGCGTGTGAACACAATGGCCAATCAGAGACATACATGTTGAGTGTGTGAACACAATGGCCAATCAGAGGTGTTTATGAATCCATTCAACAGCACTCAAAATGCTAGAGGGAAATGGTGGTATTGTCACATTTTTTAAATTTCAGTATCGACTTGGTACCGAAGTCGGTACTTTTGACAACACTAGCGGATATGTTTTTTATGTGCATTTTTAGAATTTATGCACATCTTGGGGTTTCCACCCAGCATTTTTTTAATGCCATATACCAAAATGCGCATAAAAATAGGTGGATGGAAACATAGCTATTGTCATCTGTTCAATACCGGTTTAGCAAAAATGTCAATCAACAATATTTTGCACAAAAATGATTACCATATAAAGATGGAACCAGTTCCAGATCAAGCTAATAAAAAAGCAAACAGCGAACATTCTCCTGAACTGGACAAACCAGGACACCACAGACCAGAGTTCAGTGCAGATAACGGCTACGACAATCAGAATAATAAAAGAAACCTGTAGAAAAAAATACAGCACATATTCATTTATTAATATTATTCATATAAAATAAATTTAATCGTTTATCTCTAAAAGCCTTTTACAAAAACTGACCCTCAGGACTGTATCAGCCTCCACATAAAATGTGTCTTCGAAACGCCACTTCCAGGCTTCATGGTTGTGGGGTTTGAATTTGACCAGAATTTGACTGAGCGCCTCGTCCATGGCTCCAGTCGTCCAGTCGTTCTCTTCATTCAAAAGCTTCTGGATCTCTGCCAGCGATTGCTTGGACAGCTTCACCTTAGCGTCATAGTGCATGACTGTTTTTCCATCATCAGGCTAAAGATGTTAAAAAAGCAAAAGTTATGAAACCTTTAGCAGTGCAGAGTAATATTGATTCAATTACTTGGAGAAAACACGGTCACATACCAGGCCAAGTTTTGAAGTTTCTTTAATGAGCTTGGAAAGGAATCGCTTAAATACTGGAAGACATACTGGCTTCGAAGAGGTGGTGGCGGTCCCCTTCTTTTTGTGTTCATCAAACTAAAACAGAGGTAGCAGCAAGAAATAACATTTTACAGTCATCCAAAAAAGTGCTGAATGACAGTCTTCATTACTTCAAAAATACCATGATAAAACCATTGTGTACCATGTCCAAACAACATGGCAGGACCATTTTGTTAGTGAGGCCTACCAAACACAGGTGTATTTCGATATGTCACCTCTTTTTGCAAAATCTCTAGTTTACTGATGCACTCAGATGCATCAGACTGTGGCACATCACAGGACTCTGAGCTTAATCCCCTTCTCTTGGTTGGCACATTTTGGTAACTGGCAGACTGTAAAACATAACATAAAATAAAAAGTTAGATTCATAGAAATGGTTAGAATGGGATGTCTCTTTGAATTTCCTGCACAAAATGACAGTGCTTGCAAGACCTTATATGAATTACACTTTGTTGACATGTCAGAATAATGACAGTTCAGTTGTTCAGCCACAGCTCACTGCAAATTGAATGGTCTATAAGAAATGGTAACCAAGATGCAGTCACATATGTTAATATATATATATATATATATATATATATATATATATATATATATATATATATATTGGCAAAAGTTTTGGGACACCTGCTTTTACATGATGTTGGACAAGAAGGCCTGGCCCATAGTCTCCGCTCTAATTCATCCCAAAGGCGTTCTATCGGGTTCAGGACTCTGTACAGGCCAGTCAAGTTCCTCCACACCAAACCCGCTCATCCATGTCTTTATGGACCTTGCTTTGTGCACTGGTGCGCAGTCATGTTGGAACAGGAAGGGGCCATCCCCAAACTGTTCCCACAAAGTTGGGAGCATGAAACTGTCCAAAATGTCTTGGTATGCTGAAGCATTAAGACTTCCTTTCACTGGAACTAAGGGGCCAAGCCCCACCCCTGAAAAACAACCCCACACCATAATCCCCCCTCCACCAAACTTTACACTTGGCACAATGCAGTCAGGCAAGTACCGTTCTCCTGGCAACCGCCAAACCCAGACTCGTCCATTGGATTGCCAGACAGAGAAGCGTGATTCGTCAGTCCAGAGAGCACGTCTTCACTGCTCTAGAGTCCAGTGGCGGTGTGCTTTACAGCACTGCATCCGACGCTTTGCATTGCACTTGGTGATGTAAGGCTTGGATGCAGCTGCTCGGCCATGGAAACCCATTCCATGAATCTCTCTACGCACTGTTCTTGAGCTAATCTGAAGGCCACACAAAGTTTAGATTTCTGTAGCTATTGACTCTGCAGAAAGTTGGCGACTCCTGTGCACTGTGTGCCTCAGCATGCGCTGACCCCTCTCTGTGATTTTACATGGCCTACCATTTCGTGGCTGAGTTGCTGTTGTTCCCACATTTGTTATAATACCATTAACAGTTGACCGTGGAATATTTAGTAGTGAGGAAATTTCACGAATGGATTTATAGCACAGGTGGCAACCTATCACGGTACCACACTTGAATTCACTGAGCTCCTGAGAGCGACCCATTCTTTCACAAATGTTTGTAGAAGCAGTCTGCATGCCTAGGTGCTTGATTTTATACACCTTTGGCCACGGAAGTGATTGGAACATCTGAATTCAATGATTTGGAGGGGTGTCCCAATACTTTTGTCAATACAGTGTATATATTAATATTAACCGTTTTCAGCTAATTAGTCGCGAGCAAATTCCAGGCATTTCAATAGGAATCCATGCGATGTGAGATGTGAGATCACAACGGGTTCAAGTTGCTCAGGCGAATTTGTCGGGTTGGCCATCAGAAAGTTTCTTGGTTTGAAAGTGATTTCTGTGTAAGCTGCACTTCATATATAGCTACACTACTGACAATGTGACTGCACCGAGTTTGACAGTTGTTAACTCAAGAACCGCTCATGCCAATTTGCTAAAAAAAAAAAAAAAAAAAAAAAATTGTGTCAGATTTGTGAACCACTTCAATAGATTAATAAAAAAAAAAAAAAAAAAAAAAAAAAAATGACCATTTGTCCACAAGTCAGTATGACACAGGAATTTAACTAGCCAATACGATACAGGCTCATGAATGCACAGTTGTGCACAGCAGACCAACGGACAAAGTCAAGGATTTTCCCTAAAAAATGTAAATACATTTTGTCACCTTGGAATTATAAGGTTCTATCTGACATTTGTGTCAAAATGTAGTTATTCATATATTCTAAAATTCTAGCTTTTAAAACTACTAAACTCAAACTTAAAACTACTTCAAACTTTCTGGCTTGGCTTTTGCAAGCCAACATCAAAGTTTGTCTACAAACTTTTTCAAACCATACTGATCTCTAGAGAGAAAGCCATTTTACCTGTCCCACTTTTTGCTGAATAAAGTCCTGGTCAGATGTATTACAGAAGATGCTTTCTGTCTAAACCAACGGTTCCTGCAATAATGTGTTTAATTACACACCATATTCCTACCTAAAATTAACATGATCTGGACAAAATATTTAGCACTGCCTTTTATGCTTAACTTGAACAAGAAAATAATTATTTGTCCTAAAATTCAAATTTATTGTTAAGAGGAAAAACCCCTTGAGATGTGACATCTCGTTTTCGAGGGGACCTCAGGAAAAACATTCTTCACATAGCCTACATACATACCAAAACAAAGACAGAAGCTCTCCATCACACCAAAACCACCCTTAACTTCCCCAATCCAACCATTAGATATTAGACCATAAACAGTTAAGGTCATTCATATGGACAATGTATATAAAAATAATAATAATAACAACAACAACGAAATATGAAAAAAAAAAAAAATGAAATAAATGTCATAGAAAGCATTAAATTTAACATTATCATACATGCCCACACATTATTACAACACTAATTTTATGTTTTAAAACAAAGTATAAGATAGAACCTTATAATTTCAAGTGGAAAGTGATTTTTTTAGAATTAGAAGGTTCTATCTGCATTTGACCCGTTCCAAAAAAATCCCCATTTACAAATTTGAGAGGATTTTGATATTGTACATTTAGATTAAATCTAGGGTGTCTGTCATTTTAGTGTATGAAAGAGACTTGTTCGCCATATTATTTTTGCTATAGGGATTGCATAAACTTTGAAGCTCAATATCTCAAAAATAATTCCAAGGTGGCGATTTCGCGGTTTGTTTTTTCACCAAACCCTAAAATTTGCCCTCAGAACACGAGGAAAATACGGCAAGGGATCTTTATGTGATACTTTTGCATCTTTTTTAAAATCTTAAACTGGTCCCTATTCACTGCCATTATTTGCCGAGCGTGAGCATGACATTTTTTTTTTTATAAAAAAAAAAAAAAAAAATTCTCCTTTTGTGGTCTGAAAAAGAAAGGTGCTGCATTAGAACACCAAGGTGAGTACCCAGATAACGGTCAGCTAACGTTCTCAGAACTTTAGCTAACGTTTTGGCAAGGTTCTCTCAAAGTTATCAAACGTTCTTCCAGTAATGTTAATAAAATTCCCCAAGGTCCCCAAACGTTAGCATAAAAACATTAGTTATACATTGTTCGTGGAACGTTCGCCTCAGGATTTTTAAATTTTAACTTAGAACATTCAAAACATTCCCATAATGTTTGCAAAATGATCAAATGGAATGAAACACTGACGTTTTGAACATTCATAAAAACTTTTTTGTAAAGCAAATGGTAGAAAGTTAAAACGTTCTAAGAACATATTTAGTTAGCTAGGTAATCAATGACGGGAATTTCATTGTGGGGCGAACTTATCCGTTTAAATTTTAAATAAACTATAAAGTTCGTAAAATCGTGAAATGTAGCACGCCGTACAAGTGATATTAACAATTCCATGTCAGAATGGAGTCTATTTTTACTGAGGAGAAAAAAAAACTGAAGAAGAGGCTTTTAAAGCAAGCACTGTTAATACATTAATAAACTCTCAGTTTTTACCTCTGTGGGTTTTCTCATGCGCTTTGTCGTTGGGTCGTAGTTGAGCATGTCATATGGATCGATCCATGCATCATCTTCCTGGTGGATATTTGCATTTGCACTAACAAACAACACTTGCACTAACAAATTACAAAAAATAAAGAAGCAGAATCCAAACGACGAAAAGCTGGGCACCTTCATAATCCCCACTGGAACAGACAACAATGAGAAAATTCAAAACTACTGATCGAGTCTTATAATTAAAGTTCAGATTCAGCTTTCTTGGACACAGCTTTCTTACTCTCTGTTAACCAGATCACCTGTTTAACCTACATTATCCTCAATGTACTAAATACATCTATCGGTCGCCTAAAAGTTACACTCCGAGGGCAAAATAAAAAAATAATAGATTAATTGAAGAAAACTCGATAGCACCAGGCAGCAAACATTTCCTTACATGTTGGAAGAGAGCTGTCATTTACTGCCACATAGATAACACACCTAGAGGCATAACCGCAATTGTTCAAAATGTCAAATACGAGTTCTAAATACTCATATCTATGTGCAGTCTTGAAGAAGTTTCTTCTTTAGTGGAACGCTAAGAGCTGAAGTGTCACTCATCGCCCCCAAGTGGACAGCCTTATATCTAACATTCATTCATGACTATTGAAACATAATGGACAACACAGAACAGTAAGAGATAATAAATACTAAAACACACCGTATAGTTTAATAAGATCTATGTTATATGCAATATGTCTAACTATATTAATTTACCGTTTACATTTATCATTTCTCTTTGGTCGGGACCTAGTAGTGTTTCTATAAAAGTAAAATGAAAAAGTAAAAGTGAAAAATAAACTAACATCTCTAAATTTAATAAAGTTTTTTTGTTTTTGTTTATATATAATTGTGTCTGTATATATAATATTTGATCTGGGTTATTATGTAGTTTAAATTACTTAAATATTATTCTAAAACGTGGAAAATAGTACAAACCCGATTCCAAAAAAGTTGGGACACTGTACAAATTGTGAATAAAAAAGGAATGCAATAATTTACAAATCTCATAAACTTACATTTTATTCACAGTAGAATATAGATAACATATCAAATGTTGAAAGTGAGACATTTTGAAATGCCATGCCAAATATTGGCTCATTTTGGATTTCATGAGAGCTACACATTCCAGAAAAGTTGGGACAGGTAGCAATAAGAGGCCGGAAAAGTTAAATGTACATATAAGGAACAGCTGGAGGACCAATTTGCAACTTATTAGGTCAATTGGCAACTTGATTGGGTATAAAAAGAGCCTCTCAGAGTGGCAGTGTCTCTCAGAAGTCAAGATGGGCAGAGGATCACCAATTCCCCCAATGCTGCGGCGAAAAATAGTGGAGCAATATCAGAAAGGAGTTTCTCAGAGAAAAATTGAAAAGAGTTTGAAGTTATCATCATCTACAGTGCATAATATCATCCAAAGATTCAGAGAATCTGGAACAATCTCTGTGCGTAAGGGTCAAGGCCGGAAAACCATACTGGATGCCCGTGATCTTCAGGCCCTTAGACGGCACTGCATCACATACAGGAATGCTACTGTAATGGAAATCACAACATGGGCTCAGGAATACTTCCAGAAAACATTGTCGGTGAACACAATCCACCATGCCATTCACCGTTGCCGGCTAAAACGCTATAGGTCAAAAAAGAAGCCATATCTAAACATGATCCAGAAGCGCAGGCGTTTTCTCTGGGCCAAGGCTCATTTAAAATGGACTGTGGCAAAGTGGAAAACTGTTCTGTGGTCAGACGAATCAAAATTTGAAGTTCTTTTTGGAAAACTGGGACGCCATGTCATCCGGACTAAAGAGGACAAGGACAACCCAAGTTGTTATCAGCGCTCCGTTCAGAAGCCTGCATCTCTGATGGTATGGGGTTGCATGAGTGCGTGTGGCATGGGCAGCTTACACATCTGGAAAGGCACCATCAATGCTGAAAGGTATATCCAAGTTCTAGAACAACATATGCTCCCATCCAGACGTCGTCTCTTTCAGGGAAGACCTTGCATTTTCCAACATGACAATGGCAGACCACATACTGCATCAATTACAACATCATGGCTGCATAGAAGAAGGATCCGAGTACTGAAATGGCCAGCCTGCAGTCCAGATCTTTCACTCATAGAAAACATTTGGCGCATCATAAAGAGGAAGTGCAACGAAGAAGACCTAAGACAGTTGAGCAACTAGAAGCCTGTATTAGACAAGAATGGGACAACATTCCTATTCCTAAACTTGAGCAACTTGTCTCCTCAGTCCCCAGACGTTTGCAGACTGTTATAAAAAGAAGAGGGGATGCCACACAGTGGTAAACATGGCCTTGTCCCAACTTTTTTGAGATGTGTTGATGCCATGAAATTTAAAATCAACTTATTTTTCCCTTAAAATGATACATTTTCTCAAGTTTAAACATTTGATATGTCATCTATGTTGTATTCTGAATAAAATATTGAAATTTGAAACTTCCACATCATTGCATTCTGTTTTTATTCACAATTTGTACAGTGTCCCAACTTTTTTGGAATCGGGTTTGTACAAATAAATTAGAAGACTTTTATACAGTCATACAATATAATATCTAATAAATATAATAATTATTACTATTATATTGTTGTTTAAGTATTGAATCTAATAATACAGAAATGATACAAGTTGAATTATATACACTTCTTTTTCAGATGTGTGGATAACATTGCATATACTCATGAATATACAGTTTGATAAGTGTGATTTGTGATGTTACAAAATTATGTGTGTCACTTTCCTGTCTTGTTTAGTTTCATTGTCATGTTCTGTTTAGTTTCTATGTCATAGTTTTCACTTTCATTGTCTTTTCCTGAGTTTTCATTCATTGTTGGCTACTATGGTTTCTGATTAGTGCACACCTGTTCCCTGTTTCATGTCCTTGGTGTTTATTAAAAGTCTCTTTATCGTTCATTCTGCATCATGCATCTCGTCTCCACTACGCTACCCATTACAGAACGCAGTGCCTCTTTGAGATGGCACCACAAGGTGCTGTTGCAGAACGCAAGCTTCTGGATGGCATGTAGGTCTGGAGTAATGAGTTTAGGTATAGGGGTGCAGAGCCAGTAGTTGTTCTGTAGGCAAGCATCAGTGTCTTGAATTTAACGAGCAGCGATTGGCAACCAGTGCAAATTTTTAAGGAGAGGTGTGACACCTCGGCTTGTTAAAGACCACTCTTGCTGCAGCATTCTGGATCAGTTGCAGAGGTTTGACAGTACATGCTGGAAGGCCTGCCAAGAGAGCAATACAATAGTCCAGTCTGGATAGAACAAGAGCTTGGACAAGGCATTCTCTGATAGGAAGGGCCTGATCTTCCTGATGTTGTATAAGGCAAATCTGCAGGAGGCAGTTCTAGCAATGTGGTCTATGAAGTTCAATTGATCATCAATCACAACTCCAAGGTTCCTGGCTGTCCTGGATGGAGTTATGGCTGACAAACCTAGCTGAATGGAGAACTTGTGATGGAGTGTTGGGTTAGCCGGGACCACAAGCAGTTCTGTCTTCGCAAGGTTTAATTGAAGGTGGTGGGCCTTCATCCAGCCAGAAATGTCTGTCAGGCAGGCTAAGATGCGAGCAGCTACCGTCGGATCCTCTGGTTGGAATGAGAGGTAGAGTTGTGTGTCATCAGCATAGTAGTGATAGGAAAAACCATGTTTCTGAATGACAGATCCTAGTGATGACATATAGATGGAGAAGAGAAGTGGTCGAAGCACTGAGCCATGAGGCACCCCAGTGTCTAGATGTTGCGACTTAGACACTTCACCCTTCCATGACACCCTGAAGGACCTACCTGAGAGGTAAGACTTAAACCATTGGAGAGTGTTCCCTCGAGGACCACACAAGGGATTTTATCGATCTGGCGTGGCTCACCCACTATCCTGATCACTCACTCTGCCTCACCGAGCTGTCTAAGGCACACCTGTCCATGGAAGGTCCTTGAGGGAGCAATCCAGAGTATGTGCGTGGGAGCTGGTGCAATGTGCATCCCCTGTACACAGTTTGCCTCGCAGATGAGGGCAACACCAGTCCTACTCCGGACCCAGAACCCAACCAGACTTCAGCCATGCCCGCAACGGACCATATGCCAGAGCCCACTGCAGATTAGGAGGCCGAGCCCCCCATGAAGAAAGAGCCAGGGCGTTTGCCAGAGCGCAATTTTGACCCAGAGCCCGAGCCCATCACAAAGCCTTATCAGGTGTGAGCCGGCAACTGCAAGATCTCCAGTCTCCGTTAATCCCATCTAGTCCCAAGTCATCTTTGCCACTTGTTCAGCTCATTCCCACGTAGTCTTCATCACTGCTGGTTTAGCCCAGTCCCAAGTCGTCTTCGTCACGGCTGTGCTCCTTCGTACCTCTGGCTCCACTTTGGTCTATCATCCCTCTGGCTCTGCTTCTGACTTCTGGGTTTCCAGCTGCGCCTCGACCCTCCACCCCTCTGGCTCTGCAGGGTTCCTTCTTCCACGTGGTTCCGCCATTGGCCTCAGTCACACCGACTCCACCCCAGTCTGCCGAGCCCAAGTCAGTCACACGCACTTGTGGCTCTACCTTGGCCGTCCTGGCATTTTGTGTCACCCTGGGTCTTCACCTTTCATGTCTCCACCTCAGTTGGTCAGGTTCCTAATTTCCATCATAGCTCCTCCCTCCATTGGTTCCACCTTGGGCCTTCATCCTGGTTCCTCTCTGGGTCATGCTCTGACTCCCTTCGTCTCCTCCCTCCATCGTATCCACCATGGTGTTTCCCTCTGTCAACTCCTTCTGGGTTTCGTCAGTCTTCGTCTGCCTCTCGTCTTCCTCTGTTGGACTTTTGCAGTGCATGGACGTGCTTTCCGGGGGTGGGGGTAATGTCACTGTTTCGTTGACCACCTGTCTCTATGTATTTAAGCCATCTGTTTCCTCAGTTCATGGTTCTGCGTCGTCAGTTTTAAGGTGTGTAGTGTTTGATGTTCTTGGTGGCAAAGGCAAAAACTCTTGCGAGGCAAACTGTGTACGGGGGATCCACATTGCAATTAAAGCACAAGCAGATGATAAATCAACTTTATGTGACAGTTAGGATGAGGACGATGGAAAGGGTTCATGAACAAAAACAGAAAGGGAGGGAAAAGAAGTTGCTTAATATATGCTTCTTAAATTTTTACACTATCAATATAGGTCCATGGCTCTGTGTTACTAACATATTGTACTAACTTCAAGAGTAAAACACAAGCAAGATCACTTTTAAATAATTTCTTTGCAGAAATAGTCAAAATTTTCAAATTCTGCAGTGTCATGTATTTCATTCACCTAAATTAAAGCAACATGCAGTGTTGTAGTCGAGACCAGCTCATTCGAGTCCGAGTCAAGACCGAGTTCAGAGAGGGTTGAGTTCGAGTCGAGACCGAGTTCAGAGAGGGTTGAGTTCAAGTCGAGACCGAGTTCAAAGAGGGTTGAGTTCGAGTCAAGGCCGAGTTCAGAGAGGGTTGAGTTCGAGTCAAGACCGAGTTCAAAGAGGGTTGAGTTCGAGTCAAGACCGAGTTCAGAGAGGGTTGAGTTCGAGTCAAGACCGAGTTCAGAGAGGGTTGAGTTCGAGTCGAGACCGAGTTCAGAGAGGGTTGAGTTCGAGTCGAGACCGAGTTCAGAGAGGGTTGAGTTTGAGTCGAGACCGAGTTCAAAGAGGGTTGAGTTCGAGTCGAGACCGAGACCAGAGAAAATCCCCAAACAACATTAGAACTTAATTTGATTCATTTTTTAGTTACAAAAATTGCTGCCTTTTTAATGCAAAAGTGTGAATGTGCCGGAGGGAGAGAGGGCGGGCGGCCTTCTGTCAGACATTTTTGTGGGGAGATGCTAAGTGTTGAGACTGTCATCAGTCATTGTATCTGTATTCATTGTATTATTTAATTAAACGAGATTTGGTTTTCTCTGTGACACTTTTGTCCTACTTTGTAAACAGTAAATATATTAAAATAACACAGCTGAGACAAATAATGTAGCAATGTGACTTTCTGGAAAGCGGGATCACTACAGGTGGGTGGCAGGTGGACAGAGCGTAAAATAGATGCGAGAGCGGGCGGGTCATGGGTGTGGGAGAGAACCTGGCGGGAGTCTTTGCACTAACGTCTCAAATCATGCGCAGTTGCGCACAAGAAAATTACCAATCATTGGACATGTCAATCAAACATCAATTTAAAGAAATATTAACATAGAGTAATAATCATTAAATATTTTGAATGGGACTCGAGTGGACTCGGGAATAAGTCCAATTCCTAATATGTCTGAGTACGAGTCAATACCAAGTCCAAATGCACACGAGTCCATGACAAGACCAAGACCGTTAAAATATGGTCTCGAGACCGAGTTCAAGACCGAGTCTCGAGTACTACAACACTGGCAACATGACTGTTAAATTTATAGCTGTTTATTTGTCATGCAAAATAATTCTACATAAGAATTTCAGTAAAAAACAGTCAAACGTACCTTGATATGTCAACCCTGACGCCCTGGCAGTAACTATCAGACATTTCCATGCCACCTGTTATCTAAGACAAAACGTTTTCTTTCAGTTGCTCACTGACTTTGAAGGGTCACAAAGGTTCGATTGAGGAACTTGAGTCTCAATTTAAAACACAAACAGACCTTATACTATTTTTATTATGGTAAGTGTGCTTTTAATGAGTTAAGTGAACACGGTTAGGCAAAAATATGTCTTTTAGCAATAATGCTTCCAAGCTGGAGCATTATTTCTGATGTCACCCACAAAGAAACAACTTTTGAGAAATATCACACTCACAGCTGATAAAGACTCCAGACTAACTAGTCTTCGAGAAAAAGTTTTATTCTACATGGAGTGGGTCACCCTCATATGGGTGCCACCATGTTGAGATCCCATGTTGATGTAATCCAATTCACTCACCTTATATAATAGTAATAATAATGTTTACTTCATACAGTGCTTTCAGCCAATGCTAATAAAGTATATGTAAACAAAACAAGCAAATAAAACAATATAACAACAGAACAATACATTACTGACACTACATAACAATGAAGCCAACATCACTGAATGAGTATAAAGAGTCCATTCGCTGCTGGGGGAGATGAACAATTGTAACAGCTCAAACCACCTACAACAAGCAAAAACTAAGGATTTAGATTTAATCCAAGAATGTTCATTATGAATGTGTGTGATGGATGAGATGGAGAAAAAAAAAGGTTTTGTGTGAAGCAGCTGCAGATAACTTTGTAAAAAAAAAAAAAAATGCTGCCTGCTGCGAAAAATGTTATTGACCCTTAAGAAACCCTGTCACATAACAAATCTGCTTCTCAGGTCAAATTAAATGAATTGCTAATTACAACATTGAAATAAAAATGTAAAGCCTGTACAAAAACCATGAAATAAAATCATGAAATAATGGAAAAAATTGGGGATAATAGTTACTGCTGTTCCTAAACTCTTCCACTTTCCAATAATACCACTTACAGTTCAGCAGTTTAAGACATTAATTTCGTAAGCACATAACACAAGACACTTCTCTTTAAATACAACAAGACTTTATTGAACTATTCTAATTCACATAAACTAATATCTAACACATAAACACACACATTCACACGAGTTGCAGAAAGAAAGAAAGTGAGGAAAGATTGAGTTTAAGAGAGTGAAATAATAAAATTCCAAGTTTCTAGCAATGTATGCAATTTCCAAGACCTGACCTGAATGTAACCCTTGCATTGAGTATTTATTGAGGCTATAACTTTCTTAATGCACCAGTTCAGCGAGACTCTGGAGGTATTACCTGCATAGATTGCGTCTTTGAATAGGGATTCCCTTCTGTGGCGTCCTTTGTTGAAAGGGATTTCCCAGGTTCGTTGATTCACTGGAGGTCTTTTCGTGTCTGGAGTGAAGTCTTGGGAAGCCAATCAGTTTGAGGTGGGCAAAGACTATAGAGTCTTGGACTGAAACTTTGCGGCAACTTAACTTAAAACATGAGACTCTCAATGAAATAGAAAAGAAACTGAAAAGGAAGAAAAGAAGTGAAGTGAGGCTAGATCAGTTATTTCTTCATGATGCATTTCAGCTTAACCTTTGTCTTAGCCTCCGTTTAACCTTAACCTAATGCGTTAGGAGTTTTAAACTCAGCTCTTTGTCCAACCCCTAGAGGAGTGCTGACCAATTAGGTATTGTCTTTGGTTTGGGGTGTGACTAATTCTCCTCCTATCACATATAGTGGGGAGAACAAGTATTTGATACACTGCCGATTTTGCAGGTTTGCCCACTTACAAAGCATGTAGAAGTCTGTAATTTTTATCATAGGTACTCTTCAACTGTGAGTGACGGAATCTAAAACAAAAATCCAGAAAATCACATTGTATGATTTTTAAGTAATTAATTTGCATTTTATTGCATGACATAAGTATTTGATACATCAGAAAAGCAGAACTTAATATTTGGTACAGAAACTTTTGTTTGCAATTACAGAGATCATACGTTTCCTGTAGTTCTTGACCAGGTTTGCACACACTGCAGCAGGGATTTTGGCCCACTCCTCCATACAGACCTTCTCCAGATCCTTCAGGTTTCGGGGCTGTCGCTGGGCAATACGGACTTTCAGCTCCCTCCAAAGATTTTCTATTGGGTTCAGGTCTGGAGACTGGCTAGGCCACTCCAGGACCTTGAGATGCTTCTTACGGAGCCACTCCTTAGTTGCCCTGGCTGTGTGTTTCGGGTCGTTGTCATGCTGGAAGACCCAGCCACGACCCATCTTCAATGCTCTTACTGAGGGTAGGAGGTTGTTGGCCAAGATCTCGCGATACATAGCCCCATCCATCCTCCCCTCAATACGGTGCAGTCGTCCTGTCCCCTTTGCAGAAAAGCATCCCCAAAGAATGATGCTTCCACCTCAATGCTTCACGGTTGGGATGGTGTTCTTGGGGTTGTTCTCATCCTTCTTCTTCCTCCAAACACGGCGAGTGGAGTTTAGACCAAAAAGCTCTATTTTTGTCTCATCAGACCACATGACCTTCTCCCATTCCTCCTCTGGATCATTCAGATGGTCATTGGCAAACTTCAGACAGGCCTGGACATGCGCTGGCTGGAGCAGGGGGACCTTGCGTGCGCTGCAGGATTTTAATCCATGACGGCGTAGTGTGTTACTAATGGTTTTCTTTGAGACTGTGGTCCCAGCTCTCTTCAGGTCATTGACCAGGTCCTGCCGTGTAGTTCTGGGCTGATCCCTCACCTTCCTCATGATCATTGATGCCCCACGAGGTGAGATCTTGCATGGTGCCCCAGACCGAGGGAGATTGACCGTCATCTTGAACTTCTTCCATTTTCTAATAATTGCGCCAACAGTTGTTGCCTTCTCACCAAGCTGCTGGCCTATTGTCCTGTAGCCCATCCCAGCCTTGTGCAGGTCTACAATTTTATCCCTGATGTCCTTACACAGCTCTCTGGTCTTGGCCATTGTGGAGAGGTTGGAGTCTGTTTGATTGAGTGTGTGGACAGGTGTCTTTTATACAGGTAATGAGTTCAAACAGGTTCAGTTAGTACAGGTAATGAGTGGAGAACAGGAGGGCTTCTTAAAGAAAAACTAACAGGTCTGTGAGAGCCGGAATTCTTACTGGTTGGTAGGTGATCAAATACTTATGTCATGCAATAAAATGCAAATTAATTATTTAAAATCATACAATGTGATTTTCTGGATTTTTATTTTAGATTCCGTCTCTCACAGTTGAAGTGTACGTTTGATAAAAATTACAGACTTCTACATGCTTTGTAAGTAGGAAAACCTGCAAAATCGGCAGTGTATCAAATACTTGTTCTCCCCACTGTAAATCATGTTATCTTATTAGTCAAGGATCTCTAACTTTTCCGTTGTAGCAGGTTTTAATTTCGACATGATTTCGATAATATGAATATGATACATTTTACACTGATTTGATTCATACCATAATTTGAGAAATGGAAAATCATTCACATACATAGTAAACACGATACACTTCCAATAAACTATTCAATAGTTAGCAACAAATGCATGGATTATGTGTGATCAAAGCATAATAGTCAACATGTATAGGTTGCAGTATGCAGTTTACTAACATTTGATTATAAGTCCTTCTAGCATTGTTTTGGGAGGATCGATCTGATGCATTTTGAGGCAGTCTCTGTGGGTTTTAGAGAGAATTTCAGTCCTGCGTTCAAGGGAAGAGTTCAAACAGAGGTCCGCTTATAAAGCGTGTCTGCTTTAGTTCTCTGTCTTGGGTATCACCCCATTTGGCATTAACTCATGATTTTCCTTTTGATCATAAGTGACAGCAAAGTTATTTATAATGTTGCAAAAGATTTCTACTTTAAATAAAAGCTGTTCATTTTAACTTTTTACTAATCAGAGTATCTTGGAAAAAATTGTAAGGGAATTTCAGATTAGTATAACTCAACGGCGATTGAATTACAGTGAATGAGAACCGAATTAATACATGAATGATTCAGAATTAATATTTAACACTTTATCAACTATTCGTCCAGCGATAAATTGAGATTAGAGTATTTTACAAATTCTGATCAGGATATTACTCCGTGGCCAACGGTAATAATATCATTAAAAGTTATGATCACTGATTATGAGCAAGGTAACAAAATCGAACAGTTTAAGGCAGTAACTTGTAAGCACACAGCACTTGTGAAAAATCAAACAAGACTTTATTGAACTATTTTAATACACACAAACTAATCTAATGAAAACACACACATTCATTCAAACAGTGACAGGGAAATGTGATATTGTTAACGGAGGAGGAATGGAGTCCCAAATGTCTAGCGGTAGACACTTGACCGCAACCTGAGAGAATCAATATACTAGCATTTCAACCTTAGTTCATTTGCTTAATAAAATTTGCACCAGTTCAGAATGAGGAGATTGTGTAGGTTCAAACGGCTCAGATGGGAGAGTTGATGAGTTTTGGAAAGAGCTCTTGGTGGCTCGAAGAGCAGGTAAACGTGCAGGCAGGACGATGGTAAGGTAAAGCAAGAGCAAAAGTCACTGCAAAAACCAAGGCAAAAAGCAAAGCCAAACCACTTGTCATTCGGGTATAAGCATGTCCATCTGGTCCGTCCTTGAAGGTGTTTCAAACAATCAGACAATCATTGTCTGGGGCGGGTCCTACGCCCAGTTCTCCTGTTCTTGCATGTAATTAGCATAATGTCCGCATGGTCACGTGCACCCAAAATTTTAAACACTTTACGAACCCAACTTCCATAGTGTAAATATGGTGCGTCCTACACAAATCTACTTTGTATCAAAATACTGGAAATCATTTACCCATCAAACAGATACCAAATAACATATTTCCCATAATTGATGTAGAAGTTAATAAGAGTTTAGCTCTTATAAATGTGATAAATGTCTAACATACAAAAAGAGCTCCACAGGTTATATAAAACACACATGATACATTAAGATGTATTTTAGAGCAACTTCTGGTGATTACTTCCTATACTTGAGGTGGACAAACATACAAATCGGCTGTAATAAATGTTTGACACACAGAAAGAACTTCACAGGTTATATAAGATATACATTATCCCTAAGATATATGTCAGGCACCTACTGGTGATTAATTTATATTATTGGCAGCGATTTTGAGACCCTTGTTTGTTAAAACCATGAGTGAGTTCTTTGAAATCTAAGTTGGGTTTTTAGAGAGGGTCTCTGGAATGTGCCGACTGAGAGAGAGGAGGTGTCCGGGGGAAGCGAGGTGTCACTGCTTAGAGTCTAGGCTGAGTTCAGGCCCTGAGAATATCTTTGCAAACCTTCGTTTCCTGATAAGACTGTGGATTTATGCATTAGGATCACAGCTGTGTTTCTTGCCCATGTGGTCTTACGTTTTATGTTTTATGTTTGTGGAACAATTAAAAGTCTTCTTTATTGATTATATTGTCCTTGCAATGCTGGTTTGAGATTAGGCAGGCATGGGGAAAAGGTCCCTCCTTTGGCCATTTTGGCCCCATGGACTAGTTTTATGACTCGCTAATGATTCGGTGACCTTACGCTAGCCCAGCCCCAAACTTTTGAACAGTAGTGTGATTGTTCATTAATTTATTTATGTATTTATTAGGGTGAACTAACCATCTAAATTAAGAATTGAAAAATCAATTGATACTTGCCTCATTCCCTTGATTGGCTCCAAGTGTTTTCACATCTATCTGAGGTAAAGGCACATTGGTTACAGGCTCACTTCCATCTGGACTCTGTGTGTCTTTCTGATCCTTTTTGTCCACGGTGGATGCGTCTTTCTCCTTTTCCTCAACTTTCACTTCAGGCTCTGCATTTTCCATTGTACCAGGGTCCACCTCCTGTGTCTCATCATCAATGGGCATGTTACCCGCAGCATGCACAGTCTCTACCCGGACCCTCTGGGTCCCTCTGGGCGTGCCAGCAAATTCCTGTCGGAGCTCCATGCTTCTGTCCTCCTGTCTATTTTGTGCGACATAAGCATCTCCTGCTATGAGGCCCTGGTCACCTCGGTTTCCTGCTTGATTCACCCTGTTGCCATTGTTCTGCCGCATTTGTAGTGGCTGTGGAGCACCGCCCCCTTCCCAGACGTCCTCATGCTCCCTTATTTGAGGAGCTTGGTGCTGTCCTACCGCAGGAGGCGGCGGGTCCTGTCTCAAGTCAAGCCGGAGCAAGCGTCCTGCTTGATGTATAACTCCCTGAGCACTTTCATACACAAGCGTCTAGAGAGGAGCAAAGATGACTTAGTATGTTAGCAAAAAAGAGAGCCTATAATATATTTTCTGTTCCCAGCTCTTACAACGACAGCTGCTGCAAACATAAGCAGCACAAGTATCTGGAGAGTGATTGGTAGAGCCTTCAGCAGCGCTCTGAGGAACTCATTTATGGCCTCTCCAAATTGCTTCAAGGGATCTGTGATGAAGCTGGTTATGGTGACCATGATAGCCTGGAATAAAAGCCCCACAAAATTCTTATTAATGCATTTCATTTTATCTCTTATTACAGCTCTGATAACAACTTTTGGAACAATCAGATATCTGCAAAAATAATTCATATAATAAATAAAATTTAAAAAAAAAAATGAAATTGTCATTATCATGTATAGTTTCATTGTCTTGTTTAGGTTCTAGTCATGGTTTAATGTCATTGTTTTGCCTGTGTTCAAGTTCTTCATTAGTTGTCATGATTACTGATTAGTTCACACCTGTCTCTGTTTCGTTAATCATCTAGCCCTGTGTATTTAAAGCTCCCTTCACATGCTATTGGAAATTTCTACTTCCCAGTTCAGAAGTTGTGATTACGAGCTTGTCTCATTCAAGTGCTTTGTTGTCGGAAAGAACAGGAAGCATAGAGGACACCAGGTTTAATTGTTGCCTATTTATTAGGAAAATCTTATTAAAGTCAAAGTGATCTTTAGCATATAAACATTCACCACGCTAAGATAGTCAGCCTGCTGACAATTCTGGAATTTTGGTCAAATACAGGCTGTTTTTGCATATATAAAACATCAATACGCCTTAAATGATTATTCATATATGTAAATATGCAGTACTTCAACAAGACAAGGCGATGTAGCTGCTGTGGTAAAAACATAAAATGAATGTCACAGTAGCAATCGTTCTCCCCTCCGTCATGTTTAAAGTTTATGGCACGCCCAACTCAAGAACTTGGGTATCAAAATTACCTCCAAGCTTCCCAGTGGTAAATACGACTTGAGAGAGCATACATGTCCAATATTTAACTAGGAAACTCGTATTTACGATAATTTCGTTAGCATGTGAAGGCAGCATAAGCACTCTGTTTCTTCTGTTCAGGGTTCTGCATCAATGTTTATGGGTATTGAGTGTGTAGTGTTTGATTTATCTTTGTGTTCATTAAAAGTCTTTGTTTAGATCTACTACAGCTCACCCCTGACAATAATATAATATGAATAATGGAAATTTATGACAAGCACTTACTGATGATCTATTGAAGATAAAGTACTGTTCAAAACAGTAATATTGTGAAACATTATTACAATTTAAAAAAAAATTTTTATTTTAATATATTTAAAATTTGATTTATTTTCTATGATCAAAGCTGAATTTTCAGCATCATTACTCCAGTCTTCAGTGTCACATGATCCTTCAGAAATCATTTTAATATGCTGATCTGGTGCTCAAAAACATTTCTTATTATTAGCACTGTTGAAAACAGTTGTGCTGCTTAATATTTTTGTGGAAACCGTAAGGAATACAAAATTCAAAAAGAACAGCAGTAATTTGAAATAGAATAAATTTGTAATATTAGAAATATCTTTACTGACACTTTTGATAAATTTATTGCATTCTTGCTGAATATTTTCATTCAATATACTGATTTCAGAAATTATCATCTGATTAATCAGAAATGGACCATAATAATATTTAAAAGCATCAGCAATATTCATTATCAGTCGACCTCTAGTCTCTTATCAAATTCAAGTATCTGTCATTGGAAACTAAAAGATACAAACCTTTATTGGAGGCACAAGCAAAATGGGGTTCACGAACATGATCTCATATTTTTTGCAAGGATCATCTTGAAGAGTCCATGTCCGTCTCCACCACTCTGAATAAACAAGGGGTTACAACAATTCATCCCAAAATCATTATTTGTCATTATTTACTTAACTTTATGTCATTTAAAATCTGTAGGCTTTTCAGCAGAACACAAAAGCAGAGTTTTAAATAATCTTTTAGCATACTTAGTGCTTTTTTTGGAGCTTGAAAAGATCTATGTGAAGTTTCTTCATTCCGCATCAAATGTTTTTGGAATGACAAAATTGAATAAATAATTAAAGGGATAGTTAATCCAAAAATGAAAATTCTGTAATAATTTACTCATTTACTCACCATCATGTCATTCCAAACCCATGAGACTTTTGATTATCTTTGCAACACAAATTAAGATCTTTTTAATGAAACCTGAGTGAATTCTGTCATTTCATTTCTGTCTGCCATTGAAACTCGGACAGTTCAAGAATTTTTATCGAAAATAAATCTATACAGTATGAATCGAGCAGTTTAATCCAAGTCTTCGGAAGGGACATGATCACTCATCGCTTTATGATGAACACATTTGATTTAGGCTTTTTTTCACATATAAACATTAATCAGTGAACATACATAGAGCACATCAAATATGGTCAAGGAAACTCAAGCATAAGAACCAAAAAAAGGTTTGTTCTTGAGCTTCATATATATAAGCTCTATATATGTTCACTGACCAATGTTTATTTGTGAATAAAAGCCTAAATTCTATCTGTTCATTATATAAAGCAATCATGTCTCTTCAGAAAACTTGGATTAAACTGCTCGATTCATATGGATTTATTTTACGATCTCTATATGAACATTTTGAAGCGGCAGGTTTTGGGTGAATAAACTCAGATCTCTCAGATTTCATTAAAAATATCTTCATTTGTGTTCCGAAGATGAAAAAAGTCATGGGTTTGGAACGACATGAGGGTGAGTAATCGAAGACAAAAAATTTTTTAAGTGAACTATCCCTTTAAATAATTCTAATTTTTGGGTAACACATTTCTTTAACAGTAAGCACCTCACCTAATAAACTGTCCTTCCAGTCCAGTTCTTTCAGCCCAGTGCATTTGGCATTGAAGTTCTCCATTTCCATAATGTTCTTTTTGTGTTCTGCAAAGGCAACCTAGCCAAGCGGAAATGTTGAACACACATATTTATGTTTTATTCTCTTCAATGTCATCTGTTCAAGACCGGTTGAGCAAAAAATGTGATGGACAGTCAACAGTGATTAACAGTCAACACAAAAATGATTACCATATAAAGATGGAACCAGTTCCAGATCAAGCTAATAAAAAAGCAAACAGCGGACATTCTCCTGAACTGGAAAAACCAGGAAACCACAGACCAGAGTTCAGTGCAGATAACGGCTACGGCAATCAGAACAATCAAAGAAACCTGTAGAAAAATACAGCACACATTTATTTACTAAAATTATTTAATTATTCAATCTCTGAAAAGGCTTTTACAAAAACTGACTCTCAGGACTGTATCAGCCTCCACATAAAATGTGTCTTCGAAACGCCACTTCCAGGCTTCATGGTTGTGGGGTTTGAATTTGACCAGAATTTGACTGAGCGCCTCGTCCATGGCTCCAGTCGTCCAGTCGTTCTCTTCATTCAAAAGCTTCTGGATCTCTGCCAGCGATTGCTTGGACAGCTTCACCTTAGCGTCATAGTGCATGACTGTTTTTCCATCATCAGGCTAAAGATGTTAAAAAAGCAAAAGTTGTGAAACCTTTAGCAGTGCAGAGTAATGTTGATTCAATTAGAAAACATGATCACATACCAGGCCAAGTTTTGAAGTTTCTTTAAAAAGCCTGAAAAGGAATCGCTTGAATACTGGAAGACATACTGGCTTCGAAGAGGTGGCGGTCTCCTTCTTTTTGTGTTCATCAAACTAAAACAGAGGTAGCAGCGAGAAATAATAATATAATATTTACAGTGCATCCGGAAAGTATTCACAGCGCTTCACTTTTTACACATTTTGTTATGTTACAGCCTTATTCCAAAATGGATTAAATTCATTATTTTCCTCAAAATTCTACAAACAATACCCCATAATGACATGTGAAAGAAGTTTGTTTGAAATCTTTTACAATTTTACGTTTACAATTGAAGTGACCGTTATCCATCTGAATTAAATGTTTTTTATTCCTATAAAAAAAGCAGTTCTATGGTAATTTCACCCTCACGCTCCGTCATGGCGATATCTTTTTCTTCACTACATTGCAAAGCATAATATCAGACTTTTTCCTCCACTTCATTTCAGTTCTTGTCACCTAGCAACTGTTACAGCTGCTGTTGATGAGTGACAGTAACATACTGGACTTTTTGAAAGTTATATGAAACCAGGGTTCACAAACTGGCTAAATATGTTCACTATGGTCCATTTCTGTATATAATAAAGATAATAAACTATATATAATCACATCTTAGTAAGATATGTCAACATTTGAACCGCTTTAAAGTTTTTTTTATTATCATTAGTATCATTAGATATTTAAGTAAGTTGAAACCCAATAGGCTACTTATGTTTAAAAGTGTAATTCGGCAATTTCTCTTTAAAAAATCCTGAAGTCATTGGTGCGCAATGAATTCTGGGGTAGGCAAGGCTGTGAAGGATCCATCTGTTGTATTCTTCATTTCACGGGAAACGAAGAACACATTTGGAGGCCACAATTGAAGGACTCTCAGTTTAGGGTGCGGCGTATGGAAGCATATGTGTAGCAATATTCAATTTGCAATGCAATATGTAAAATGGCAATGCATTTCAGTATTTAAATTTACATTTTACATACCATGTGTCCAACATTTGGAGCAAAATGATAATTCAAATTGAATAATATAAGTCACATTTGCTATTTCCTACACTAGTTTTAACATATAATTTAAACACATATTTTAACGCTTTATAAGTTGCAAAATTAAAATGAAAATGTATTACAGAAATTATTAGATGTGTTTAACATGTTCAAGCAAAAATTGTAGCAAAATGATCATTTAAATGTTATTTTTCTTAATTGCATTTACACTCACAGTTAAGATACTTGCGATTGCATTTTCATTAAATGTCCCGCAGTGAATGTAGCAAAATTCAATGTGGAGTTGAAAATGCAATCCGAGCCGATCAAGTCTCCGCCCCGCCCTGTCAATCACTGCATCAAGGCGGGGCCAGGTATTGGAAACATGGCGGCAGCAGAGCTATTAGAGCGAGGCATTTACTAGCAGATGAAGTGGAGCAAGAACAGAGAAATGATTACGCGCGTCTGCCAGTGACTGTTCTGTTAGACCAGTAAGTTATTAGAACCATAGATATTTATGGTTAGAACGTCTTGCAGAGAACGCGCCTGGCGCTCGTGCACCTTAACAAGAGCGCAGTCGCGTGTCTGCTGAAGTGCTGAAGTGAGGTTATTTTAACAGGTTATTTTACTCTCAAATAATCTTAGACAAGCTGTCCATAATTATTGTTTGCTATATCAGTATGGTTGTTTTTTTCTCTCTTTTTACCAGTCTGATTGTTGTTTCATGCATCAGTTATATTAATAAAACGATGTGTAGTTCATCTGGATGGTGATGGGTGTTATTTATAACAGTAATAGGCCTAATAATAATAATAATAATAATAATAATAATAATTTCTGTTCCCAAAAATAACTCTGGTGATGTATAAACCCATCTTTCACATCTAAGCATTTTGGTCTGATGTGAACAGGTGCTGGTGGTGTGATGGATATTTTCTTGGCACACTTTGGGTCTCTTACCATTTGAGCATCATTTAAACGCCACAGCCTAGTATTGTTGCTGGCAATGTCCATCCCTTTATGACCTCGGATTTTTCAGTCTCGCTCCCACAAAAATATAGGCTATGTTAACTTCTCCCGCCCGCAACATTCACGTTTTGTCCCGCTCCCGCCCGCATAAACGTAGGCTATAGATTATTTTCTGTATGTCCATAAAAATTCCATGAAATGGTTTCAAGTTACTAGCCTACACATTCCCGCATAAACGCTCCCGATAAATTACTTGTTATTAAAGCATCAATATTCACAAACCACTTTAAACAGAAAAGCAATAGACTGCCGCGTGCGTGGTTTGGCATGGTAGAATGCGTGCAAAGTGCGCTCCCTAATCCCTAAAAAGCTAAAGGATGTACTGGAACGGGAGATTTGTACAATGTTGAAAAACATTAGCAGTTGTGAAGTTTTAAATAAAATGTTCATAAATAAAAACAGTTATTTTTTATTAATAATTTAATAAAAATTATTATTATTAGGCCTATTATTATTATAGCTAAATAACACCCATCACCATCCAGATGGACTACACATCGTTTTATTAATATAACTGATGCATTAAATAACAATCAGAATGGTAGAAAGAGAGAAAAAATACAACCATACTGATATAGCAAACAATAATCTTGGACAGTTTGTGTAAGATTATTTAAGAGTAAAATAACCTGTTGTAAACCACCGCTCACTTCAAGGGATAGTTCACCCTGAAATGAAAATAAAGCCATCTTTTACTCACCCTGCTGTTGTTCCAATGCCCTATGTCCTTCTATCTTTTTCGGACCTCAAAAGCAGAAATTTTAAAAAAAATAGTCCTGCACGCGCTCCTCCATATAATGGCAGTGAATAGCGACCAGGCTAAAAGATTACAAAAATGATACAAAAGTATCACGCAATGATACAGTGAGACGCGCGCCTATATGGGAAGTGTTCAGGAGGCATACTACAAGGTTTTGTGAGAAAGAAACCGTATTATTCAGTCAAAACACTGAGCTCGGCCGTTACTCTGTGTGTGCTCTGCAGTCACTCACGCAATGTTGTCATGACAAAATGTTGTACACAAAATTCACTTCAGGAGGTTTACCTTATTATTAGTATTATTGTATTATTTCTTATCATATACCTTATAGAAAAGACGAGAGTCACGTTTGTTTCTATTGAGCCTGGTTTCTCAAAATGGTGCGTGTGCTTATCCTTGGTACATGACAACAGTGCGGCTGCTGGCTCGCACGCACTCACAGGAACGCGAACAGAGTAATGGCCTATTATTGTTATAAATAACACCCATCACCATCCAGATGAACTACACATCGTTTTATTAATATAATTGATGCATGAAACAACAATCAGACTGGTAAAAAGAGAGAAAAAAACAACCATACTGATATAGCAAACAATAATTATGGACAGCTTGTCTAAGATTATTTGAGAGTAAAATAACCTGTTAAAATAACCTCACTTCAGCACTTCAGCAGACACGCGACTGCGCTCTTGTTAAGGTGCACGAGCGCCAGGCGCGTTCTCTGCAAGACGTTCTAACCATAAATATCTATGGTTCTAATAACTTACTGGTCTAACAGAACAGTCACTGACAGACGCGCGTAATCATTTCTCTGTTCTTGCTCCACTTCATCTGCCAGTAAATGCCTCGCTCTAATAGCTCTGCTGCCGCCATGTTTCCAATACCTGGCCCCGCCTTGATGCAGTGATTGACAGGGCGGGGCGGAGACTTGATCGGCTCGGATTGCATTTTCAACTCCACATTGAATTTTGCTACATTCACTGCGGGACATTTAATGAAAATGCAATCGCAAGTATCTTAACTGTGAGTGTAAATGCAATTAAGAAAAATAACATTTAAATGATCATTTTGCTACAATTTTTGCTTGAACATGTTAAACACATCTAATCATTTCTGTAATACATTTTCATTTTAATTTTTCAACTTATAAAGCGTTAAAATATGTGTTTAAATTATATGTTAAAACTAGTGTAGGAAATAGCAAATGTAAATTATATTATTCAATTTGAATGATCATTTTGCTCCAAATGTTGCACATGGTATGTAAAACGTAAATTTAAATACTGAAATGCATTGCCATTTTGCATATTGCATTGCAAATTGAATATTGCTACACATATGCTTCCATACGCCGCACCCTAAACTGAGAGTTGTTGAACCCCCGGGTGCGTGCAGGTGTCATGTTACCTATCAACACTGCATGGTTTTAAGTGTAGGGTTGGGGTTTGGAGCAAACACGCACACCATATCAAACCACATGAATGTCATGCTGGTTAGCTGGAGTTATTATTTCCCTCCTGACGAGATGTGATCCCTAACACATTTCACGCTGTCCTACTACATCTGACAACTTCTTTTGTGCCTCACGAAGCATGCTACCTATGTTTTATTACATTTTAAATTTACCTTAGTGGGTTTTCTCATGCGCTTTGTCGTTGGGTCGTAGTTGATCACGTCATATGGATCAGCATCATCTTCCTGGTGGATATTTGCATTTGCACTAACAAACAGACTACAACAAATAAAGAAACTCCAGAATCCAAACGACGAACAGCTCGGCACCTTCATAATCCCAACTGGAACAGACAGCAATGAGACAACTCAAAACTACTGATCGATTCTTAATGATGTATCTAAAGTTCAGATTCAGCTTTCTTGGACACTTTATTTACTACCAGATCACCTTTTTTAACATACACTGCCCTCAAATGTATTAATGCATCTGTCGGCCGTACAACTTACGTACAACTTAATGGCGGAAAAAAATGGATTAAATGTAGAAAAATAGATCGCACTATAGGCACCAAACATTCCCTTACATGTTGGAAGAGAACTGTCAGATACTGCCACATAGAAACCAGTTGCCAACTCTCGCGAGACAAATAAGCAACCGCAGCTTCCAAAACAAGCCCAATATTATTATAGCCTATTATATCATCAATATTATTTATTATCATTATTTATTATCAATAAATGATCCTGTAACATATTAAACTGAAACCACTCGGAGTTTGAAAAGCAAAAACAGATGTTATTTTACTAAAATCATCAAATTGCAACACGCACTATCCTCCGATCAGCTGTGAGCAGAGTATGTTTGGAGATGGAAAAGGAGAAAAAGTGACGTGCAGGCCAATTATGGTAACCCATAGTCGGAATTTGTCCTCTGAATTTAACCCATCCAAGTTAGTGCACACATATTAGCAGCTTTAGTAGTGAACATACACACTGCAAGCATTAAGTGAGCGCTGTGATATATATTTATAACAAAATTAATTTGAACCATATCCTACTGTTAGTATTAGTACACTTGTTTTGTTCTTTTTTAAATTATAGCCTGTTGTGACATTATACAAATATTTTTAAAATTAAATTAGGTGCCTCTCTTCCCTGCACCTTCCATCATCTCCCATGATTCCTCTCTATCTCTGTGCATCTCTGTTGGTGGCATTGTTTGTGAATGTAGGCAACATACCATACATACCTCTATTTACGTCTGCTAACTATCATTACTTGCATTTACAACGTCACATGCGTGCCCGTTGAACGCGATTTTTCTTCAATGAGGGGAAGAAGGTGGCGGGATGTAGGAGGACGAATAGAGGGTATGCATGTGACGTCACCGTCAGCTGGAGCGTCTGCGGCGCACTGGGGGCCGGTTCCTTTTCTATTATATATATACACTCACCTAAAGGATTATTATGAACACCATACTAATACTGTGTTTGACCCCCTTTCGCCTTCAGAACTGCCTTAATTCTACGTGGCATTGATTCAACAAGGTGCTGAAAGCATTCTTTAGAAATGTTGGCCCATATTGATAGGATAGCATCTTGCAGTTGATGGAGAATTGTGGGATGCACATCCAGGGCACGAAGCTCCCGTTCCACCACATCCCAAAGATGCTTTATTGGTTTGAGATCTGGTGACTGTGGGGGCCATTTTAGTACAGTGAACTCATTGTCATGTTCAAGAAACCAATTTGAAATGATTCGAGCTTTGTGACATGGTGCATTATCCTGCTGGAAGTAGCCATCAGAGGATGGGTACATGGTGGTCATAAAGGGATGGACATGGTCAGAAACAATGCTCAGGTAGGCCGTGGCATTTAAACGATGCCCAATTGGCACTAAGGGGCCTAAAGTGTGCCAAGAAAACATCCCCCACACCATTACACCACCACCACCAGCCTGCACAGTGGTAACAAGGCATGATGGATCCATGTTCTCATTCTGTTTACGCCAAATTCTGACTCTACCATCTGAATGTCTCAACAGAAATCAAGACTCATCAGACCAGGCAACATTTTTCCAGTCTTCAACTGTCCAATTTTGGTGAGCTCGTGCAAATTGTAGCCTCTTTTTCCTATTTGTAGTGGAGATGAGTGGTACCCGGTGGGGTCTTCTGCTGTTGTAGCCCATCCGCCTCAAGGTTGTGCGTGTTGTGGCTTCACAAATGCTTTGCTGCATACCTCGGTTGTAACGAGTGGTTATTTCAGTCAAAGTTGCTCTTCTATCAGCTTGAATCAGTCGGCCCATTCTCCTCTGACCTCTAGCATCAACAAGGCATTTTCGCCCACAGGACTGCCGCATACTGGATGTTTTTCCCTTTTCACACCATTCTTTGTAAACTCTAGAAATGGCTGTGTGTGAAAATCCCAGTAACTGAGCAGATTGTGAAATAATGTGAAATGGTCTGGCACCAACAACCATGCCACGCTCAAAATTGCTTAAATCACCTTTCTTTCCCATTCTGACATTCAGTTTGGAGTTCAGGAGATTGTCTTGACCAGGACCACACCCCTAAATGCATTGAAGCAACTGCCATGTGATTGGTTGATTAGATAATTGCATTAATGAGAAATTGAACAGGTGTTCCTAATAATCCTTTAGGTGAGTGTATATATACATGTTTTTTTATTGGAAACATGACAGATTTGACAAAAGCTTGAGCTGACAGTTGAGTAGCTTGAGATAGGACACAGATGTACATTTAATACACAAACAATATCTGTAAAACTTTTAACAACCTCGTTTTTAAAGGGTGAAATTTAAATATTATTACTGAGTTAGAACTCTATTCTTATTTAAATTAATGAGTACTCTATTTAGATCACCACAGGTAAAACCACACATGGCACCTCACTACATGGTAAAAAGTAAAAATATTGTTTCTATATCTAGAATGGCTTTATGGTATTTAGTCTATAAACACATTCAATATAAATACAAATGCACAAAACTGCAAGTTTATGACAAAAAAAAATAGTCTGTAATTTGGCCTTTATTACTCATTTAATACCTAAATAAAATGAGATATTAACCTACATTTAACCACGGTTACCGCGTTAGTGTTACCACAGTTAATTCATGATAAACGTTGGTGAATTGTTGTATTCTGACTAGATCGGCTCAACGTTTCTCCTGATTTGCACGTTAGTGTTGTTAAGTCAGCGCTGTTTCAACTGGCTTTAAACAAAATTAAATCACAGAAAGATTTGCAGCTTGTACCAGAGGCCTCTCCGCCGAACTCGAACACGTCTCACTGGCTGTTTAGTGGTGGTGTGATCGATTCGAGACACTCAGCAAGTAAACACATTTGTGAGCTTGTGAGTCACGCGCTGCGCAGGACGCACAATTACCCTGTTTTGTTCCGCTTTTGGCGCTGTTTCCCTGGCCTAAAATCTAGTACTGCTACCTTGTGTTGACATTGTGAAACTGTACGATTTGTAAATTATGGGTGGCAGGCCACATATAATATATTTTAATAGGCAAGCTGCGGACTGTTTGAAATTCATCCTCGTGTCGCATTTGGCCCGCGGACCGGACTTTGGACACCCCTGGTTTACAGCATGAATGCCGCGAAAAACACACAAAACCATGCCCGGCGCCAGAGGTGGGGGTCGGGGAGGCTTGGCCACGGACCACGTGGTCATCCCTGTGCCCCCCTCCGGACCGAGGGAGACGGACTTGATAGCGTGTAATTTTCTCACTCAGACCACTGCCGCCCGCTGTTTCTGCTACTGATTGCTTTTAGAGAGAAAAGCTGCCCAACACTGCTGGTCTAGGATTTGTAATCCTCTGTAAGAATTCGTAATAATAGCATATTATTTGCGAAAAAGAGTTGGCAAAAGATCCAGTGCGTATCTGTATTTGCACCATAGACCGTAAAAAAAATATGGACGACGCGACTTAATGAAGTCTGAAGAAAAGTGAAGCCTCCGGAGGTCCGAATATGGCGCTGACATCTTGTGCAGATCTGGGACCAGAGTCTGCGCAGTAGAGAGCAGGAAGTAGAGCCGCGATATCAAAAGCCCGCCTATACTCTTGCAGATGCAGAACAATTCATTATGTCAGTGTGAAATAAACAGTTATGGAAATGTAGAAATTAAAGATAAAGCTCCAATCTCCTCCCGAAAATCCCGAAAAAAAGTCAGTTTATGCCTCAGTGACAACTTCACTCAGAGAAGCTCTCGATCTCAGCTGTCAATCATGACGTCACACCCCCCGTTTTTATAGCATCAAATAACTAACTAAAACTAAACTTATTTAAAAAACGAACACTTGAAATGAAATCAGCGTGATAAAAACTGCCTAAAATGACAGAAACTAACTTTGGGAAAAAATTATATGAAGTGTAATTTGATTGTTTAGTTTGTATCGCGACCATTAGAATACATGGAGGGACGGGGGTTATGACTTATACTGGAACCAACCACCTGGGGGCGATCGAGGCAGGTCGGCTTCAGTTTTTAACAGGAGTGCTGCAGGCTTGATTTGCAGTCATTCAATTTCCGGTGAGTAATGTAGCCAATCACAGACATGTTTGTTGATTTCTACAAAGCAATGGCCAATCACAGGTGTTGAAGTTAGAATCCACTCACTGCTCGAGTTTTTGTCCAGTGCTGTGTTCTGTACGCGTAATCCTCTCTAAGTGTGGATATTATGTAAATAAGAGATTCATTGTGTAGCTTCACTGATTAATATAACAACTTTGTGAGATCGCATTCATTGAATGAGTGACTGCTTTTAGAGATTATAAAGGGAGCGCTCTTTGCGCACTGTCTAGGCAATATAAAAATAATTAATAGGCCTAGGCTATAATATATTCAGAATTTGAATAAAACTTTTGTGTATCGAAATCAGGCTCATATAAATGTCAGGAAAACACGATTCCTGGCTGCATCCATGGATCACTGGATCTTTGGTAAGTTGCAAGGAACACCATATCGAGTCCAACCTTTAGTTTAAACTGATAATCGTTTGTTTTACTTGCGTTTTCCCCTATTAACTCCAGTCACGCAGCAGCTCTTCTGCCACTCAGTCCCGGCTGAGGGGGCGTGTTCCAGGGGGAAAGGGACGTCGATGCATACCCTCTATTATGCCCAAGCGGCGATCCCGCGGTCTCTTTTGAAGCCAATACGGAAGTGACTTAAACTGCAATTCATCGACTGGCCGCTAGAGACTGGCTCCAAAAGGGAGTAAAATCTGTATCTCCCCCATGTTAAAATGCCCAACTTTACAGCAGAAAAAAATATGTTTACAGCCTGGTACAAAAAGTGGTTTTGGTCTATACAGCTAATTTTGCCCTTCATGACAACTGTGAGGGGGGTGATTTTTTTTTTTATAACTCATCCGTTTAAATTATATTAAGCCTTAAAGTTCTGCATAATTAAGGTTCTGCATAAGGTTCTTGAGTGACAGGTGGATTGGCACTATGGTCAAGCTAGGCGGGTGTGGTTTCAGCAACCAGGAACCTCAGCTCCACCCACTTCCCGCCTCTTTGCCCATTTTTAGTTATCCAGGAGTGATGCGCGTTGACGTGCTGCCAAGATGGCAACGGCCGACTTTTAGGCTTTAAAAATGCTCTTTGGAAACCTACGGGTGACGTCACGGACACTACGTCCATATTTTTTTACAGTCTATGATTACGCCACAGCACTTGTATTATTGCACTTATTGGCTATTAGCTGTGTGTCAATCAATGTACTGGAGAAAACGGCGACCATAAATGTAAAGAAACAATGTTGCTTGTCATATTTTCCTATAACTAGCAACCACATTTTTTAAAAATAATCCCAAAAAACCACAACCCGCGACCCGTGATTTTTTTAACACGACTTGCCAAAAAAAGAAGCCCAAAGTCGCGTATTATAAGCAGACTCGGCAACTATGATAGAAACCCATTTCACATTTCCAGAGTTCTTCTCAAAAGCAGAAGTCGTCATAGTTTCTATAGTAATGAACAATAGACGACTGCAAATATAATTTTGGTATTCATTTTGCTAGTAACTTTGGAAAACCACTAGCCACAGTGGCTGGTGAGCAAAAAAGTTCATGTCAAATATATATATATATATATATATATATATATATATATATATATATATATATATATATATATATATATATTCTAACAATATAAATCTTTACTATCACTTTTTATCAATTTAACCCATCCTTGCTGAATAAAAGTATTAATTTCTTTCAAAAAAAGAAAGAAAAGACCAACACATTTGAACTGTAACATATGAACTGTAACATGTATTGTTACAAAGATTTCTATTTTAAATAGCCTAAATGCTGTTCTTTTTTAACTTTGTATTCATCAATGAATCCTAATCCTAAAAGTATCATCAGTTATTAATATATATATATATATATATATATATATATATATATATATATATATACATACATACATACATATATATACATACATACATATATATATATATATATATACACAGTGGGGAGAACAAGTATTTGATACACTGCCGATTTTGCAGGTTTTCCTACTTACAAAGCATGTAGAGGTCTGTAATTTTTATCATAGGTACACTTCTACTGTGAGAGACGGAATCTAAAACAAAAATCCAGAAAATCACATTGTATGATTTTTAAATAATTAATTTGCATTTTATTGCATGACATAAGTATTTGATCACCTACCAACCAGTAAGAATTCCGGCTCTCACAGACCTGTTAGTTGTTCTTTAAGAAGCCCTCCTGTTCTCCACTCATTACCTGTATTAACTGCACCTGATTGAACTCGTTACCTGTATAAAAGACACCTGTCCACACACTCAATCAAACAGACTCCAACCTCTCCACAATGGCCAAGACCAGAGAGCTGTGTAAGGACATCAGGGATAAAATTGTAGACCTGCACAAGGCTGGGATGGGCTACAGGACAATAGGCAAGCAGCTTGGTGAGAAGGCAACAACTGTTGGCGCAATTATTAGAAAATGGAAGAAGTTTAAGATGACGGTCAATCTCCCTCGGTCTGGGGCACCATGCAAGATCTCACCTCGTGGGGCATCAATGATCATGAGGAAGCTGAGGGATCAGCCCAGAACTACACGGCAGGACCTGGTCAATGACCTGAAAAGAGCTGGGACCACAGTCTCAAAGGAAACCATTAGTAACACACTACGCTGTCATGGATTAAAATCCTGCAGCGCACGCAAGGTCCCCCTGCTCAAGCCAGCGCATGTCCAGGCCCGTCTGAAGTTTGCCAATGACCATCTGGATGATCCAGAGGAGGAATGGGAGAAGGTCATGTGGTCTGATGAGGCAAAAATAGAGCTTTTTGGTCTAAACTCCACTCGCCGTGTTTGGAGGAAGAAGAAGGATGAATACAACCCCAAGAACACCATCCCAACCGTGAAGCATGGAGGTGGAAACATCATTCTTTGGGGATGCTTTTCTGCAAAGGGGACAGGACGACTGCACCGTATTGAGGGGAGGATGGATGGGGCCATCTATCGCGAGATCTTGGCCAACAACCTCCTTCCCTCAGTAAGAGCATTGAAGATGGGTCGTGGCTGGGTCTTCCAGCATGACAACGACCCGAAACACACAGCCAGGGCAACTAAGGAGTGGCTCCGTAAGAAGCATCTCAAGGTCCTGGAGTGGCCTAGACAGTCTCCAGACCTGAACCCAATAGAAAATCTTTGGAGGGAGCTAAAAAGTCCGTATTGCCCAGCGACAGCCCCGAAACCTGAAGGATCTGGAGAAGGTCTGTATGGAGGAGTGGGCCAAAATCCCTGCTGCAGTGTGTGCAACACTGGTCAAGAACTACAGGAAACGTATGATCTCTGTAATTGCAAACAAAGGTTTCTGTACCAAATATTAAGTTCTGCTTTTCTGATGTATCAAATAATTGTCATGCAGTAAAATGCAAATTAATTACTTAAAAATCATACAATGTGATTTTCTGGATTTTTGTTTTAGATTCCGTCACTCACAGTTGAAGAGTACCTATGATAAAAATTACAGACTTCTACATGCTTTGTAAGTGGGCAAACCTGCAAAATCGGCAGTGTATCAAATACTTGTTCTCCCCACTGTATATATATATATATATATATATATATATATATATACAGTGGGGAGAACAAGTATTTGATACACTGCCAATTTTGTAGGTTTTGCAATTACAGAGATCATACGTTTCCTGTAGTTCTTGACCAGGTTTGCACACACTGCAGCAGGGATTTTGGCCCACTCCTCCATACAGACCTTCTCCAGATCCTTCAGGTTTCAGGGCTGTCGCTGGGCAATACGGACTTTCAGCTCCCTCCAAAGATTTTCTATTGGGTTAAGGTCTGGAGACTAGCTAGGCCACTCCAGGACCTTGAGATGCTTCTTACGGAGCCACTCCTTAGTTGCCCTGGCTGTGTGTTTCGGGTCGTTGTCATGCTGGAAGACCCAGCCACGACCCATCTTCAATGCTCTTACTGAGGGAAGGAGGTTGTTGGCCAAGATCTCGCGATACATGGCCCCATCCATCCTCCCCTCAATACGGTGCAGTCGTCCTGTCCCCTTTGCAGAAAAGCATCCCCAAAGAATGATGTTTCCACTTCCATGCTTCACGGTTGGGATGGTGTTCTTGGGGTTGTACTCATCCTTCTTCTTCCTCCAAACATGGCGAGTGGAGTTTAGACCAAAAAGCTCTATTTTTGTCTCATCAGACCACATGACCTTCTCCCATTCCTCCTCTGGATCATCCAGATGATCATTGGCAAACTTCAGACGGGCCTGGACATGCGCTGGCTTGAGCAGGGGGACCTTGCGTGCGCTGCAGGATTTTAATCCATGACGGCGTAGTGTGTTACTAATGGTTTTCTTTGAGACTGTGGTCCCAGCTCTCTTCAGGTCATTGACCAGGTCCTGCCGTGTAGTTCTGGGCTGATCCCTCACCTTCCTCATAATCATTGATGCCCCACGAGGTGAGATCTTGCATGGCGCCCCAGACTGAGGGAGATTGACCGTCATTTTGAACTTCTTCCATTTTCTAATAATTGCGCCAACAGTTGTTGCCTTCTCACCAAGCTGCTTGCCTATTGTCCTGTAGCCCATCCCAGCCTTGTGCAGGTCTACAATTTTATCCCTGATGTCCTTTCACAGCTCTCTGGTCTTGGCCATTGTGGAGAGGTTGGAGTCTGTTTGATTGAGTGTGTGGACAGGTGTCTTTTATACAGGTAACGAGTTCAAACAGGTGCAGTTAATACAGGTAATGAGTGGAGAACAGGAGGGCTTCTTAAAGAAAAACTAACAGGTCTGTGAGAGCCGGAATTCTTACTTGTTGGTAGGTGATCAAATACTTATGTCATGCAATAAAATGCAAATTAATTATTTAAAAATCATACAATGTGATTTTCTGGATTTTTGTTTTAGATTCCGTCTCTCACAGTTGAAGTGTACCTATGATAAAAATTACAGACTTCTACATGCTTTGTAAGTAGGAAAACCTGCAAAATCGGCAGTGTATCAAATACTTGTTCTCCCCACTGTATATATATATATATTAAGCAGCACAACTGTTTCCAACATTGATAATAAATCAGCATATTACAATTTCTGAAGGATCATGTGACACTGAAGACTGGAGTAATAGCTGATGAAAATTTAGCTTTGCATCACAGAAGTAAATTATATTTTAAAGTATAGAAACCATTATTTTAAATTGTAATAATATTTCACAATATTGAAATATTATTTTTTCTGTATTTTTGATCAAATAAATGCAGGCTTGATGAGAGACTTCTTTATATATATATCCTGAGTCTGGGTTTGGTGGTTGCCAGGAGAACGGTACTTGCCTGACTGCATTGTGCCAAGTGTAAAGTTTGGTGGAGGGGGGATTATGGTGTGGGGTTGTTTTTCAGGGGTTGGGCTTGGCCCCTTAGTTCCAGTGAAAGGAACTCTTAATGCTTCAGCATACCAAGACATTTTGGACAGTTTCATGCTCCCAACTTTGTGGGAACAGTTTGGGGATGGCCCCTTCCTGTTCCAACATGACTGCGCACCAGTGCACAAAGCAAGGTCCATAAAGACATGGATGAGCGAGTTTGGTGTGGAGGAACTTGACTGGCCTGCACAGAGTCCTGACCTCAACCAGATAGAACACCTTTGGGATGAATTATTGAATGACCTCACAAGTGCGCTTCTAAAAGAATGGTCAAAAATTCCCATAAACACACTCCTAAACCTTGTGGAAAGCCTTCCCAGAAGAGTTGAAGCTGTTATAGCTGCAAAGGGTGGGCCAACTCCATATTAAACCCTACGGATTAAGAATGGGATGTTATTAAAGTTCATGTGCATGTAAAGGCAGGCGTCCCAAAACTTTTGGCAATATAGTGCATATATACAAACATACATACTGTATATTATAGATATTTACAAACTTTTTTTATGTTAGATGCGATTAATCATGATTAAACAATTTGACAGCAATACATATTCTATTTAGGAAATAATACACATAATAGAATACAACATTATATTGTTGTAATTGTGATAAAATGAAATTGTAATTTGTCTACAGAACATTATAATCAATCTCAGATAATTTCAAAATGAAAATGTTGCTTTTTAAAAACATGAATGGCAAGTAGATTTGTAGAAGAATCAGTGAATCATTCATTAGGCTAAATCTCATAGTCGAAAATTGTTTATTTCCATGTTCAAATAAATTACCAATACATACTTTATACAACAAATGATTGAGCGAGTCCTATAATTGTCCTCTGCGTCAATAGAAAAAGGTGCTGAATGGATGTGCAAAAGTGATGCATATAAATATATGCATTAGGAAAATGACAATCCAAAATAAAAGCATTCCTAAAATGCACGAAACCGTTTCAACAACACTGAGGAGGATGATTTTCACAAAACATTTATCCTCAGTATTTACGGGCTGTTGATTTATTTACATTTATTTAAATGAAGAGATGAATATTCATGCTGCATAAACTGTGTTGGTATGACGTTCAGAGTGCAATGTGCTATACAATGGTTTTATGCCTTGATTAGCCTATACAAAAACTCATATTTACAAGACATTCAGTTGAATAAGTGTAACTACAGAGGACATCATCAAGGCACAATTCAGCTCACATTTTCAGGACTGTTTCATTCACTCGAAATAGCAAAATACAGAAGCAATGTTACGTGTGGCATTTTTCGTGTTTGTAAGTGAAAAAACGTTTTTTTTTTCTGAATTGCAATACATTTGACAATAAAGCTGTTTCTTCCAGTAGACGTGCACTTCCAAATGTAGACATGACTAGGACTGAGAACGAACAGTCGGTTTGGAGGAAGTTACAAAGAGATACACACAAACACACACTGACACACTTTGACTCTTAACTGTCCTTCTAAATGCAGGAGGATCAGTGTTTCTGTGGCGGCTGTGGATCAAGGCTGATACGCCCACAGTGTGACAGTCTTATCAGCCGAAGAGGACAGGAAGGAAAGGTCTCTGGTGTGCCATCGGCACTGGATCACTTTATCACCGTGTTCAGCGACCACAGTAACCGGCAGTGTTTTGGTGAGATCACCTGGAGAAAAGCAGGGAAAATTAAATTTTACTTCCATAATGTGACATAAAAAGGTACAGTGGGATTTTAAGTGCTGTCAAATGATTAATCGTGTATTAATGGCTCGTGAATGCCATATTAATTATGTGTATATATATATATATATATATATATATATATATATATATATATGAAAAATTATACACAGTACACACACACATATATTATGTAAACACAAACTATTTTATATACACTCACCTAAAGGATTATTAGGAACACCATACTAATACTGTGTTTGACCCCCTTTCGCCTTCAGAACTGCCTTAATTCTACGTGGCATTGATTCAACAAGGTGCTGAAAGCATTCTTTAGAAATGTTGGCCCATATTGATAGGATAGCATCTTGCAGTTGATGGAGATTTGTGGGATGCACATCCAGGGCACGAAGCTCCCGTTCCACCACATCCCAAAGATGCTCTATTGGGTTGAGATCTGGTGACTGTGGGGGCCATTTTAGTACAGTGAACTCATTGTCATGTTCAAGAAACCAATTTGAAATGATTCGAGCTTTGTGACATGGTGCATTATCCTGCTGGAAGTAGCCATCAGAGGATGGGTACATGGTGGTCATAAAGGGATGGACATGGTCAGAAACAATGCTCAGGTAGGCCGTGGCATTTAAACGATGCCCAATTGGCACTAAGGGGCCTAAAGTGTGCCAAGAAAACATCCCCCACACCATTACACCACCACCACCAGCCTGCACAGTGGTAACAAGGCATGATGGATCCATGTTCTCATTCTGTTTACGCCAAATTCTGACTCTACCATCTGAATGTCTCAACAGAAATCGAGACTCATCAGACCAGGCAACATTTTTCCAGTCTTCAACTGTCCAATTTTGGTGAGCTCGTGAAAATTGTAGCCTCTTTTTCCTATTTGTAGTGGAGATGAGTGGTACCCGGTGGGGTCTTCTGCTGTTGTAGCCCATCCGCCTCAAGGTTGTGCGTGTTGTGGCTTCACAAATGCTTTGCTGCATACCTCGGTTGTAACGAGTGGTTATTTCAGTCAAAGTTGCTCTTCTATCAGCTTGAATCAGTCGGCCCATTCTCCTCTGACCTCTAGCATCAACAAGGCATTTTCGCCCACAGGACTGCCGCATACTGGATGTTTTTCCCTTTTCACACCATTCTTTGTAAACTCTAGAAATGGTTGTGCGTGAAAATCCCAGTAACTGAGCAGATTGTGAAATACTCAGACCGGCCCGTCTGGCACCAACAACCATGCCACGCTCAAAATTGCTTAAATCACCTTTCTTTCCCATTCTGACATTCAGTTTGGAGTTCAGGAGATTGTCTTGACCAGGACCACACCCCTAAATGCATTGAAGCAACTGCCATGTGATTGGTTGATTAGATAATTGCATTAATGAGAAATTGAACAGGTGTTCCTAATAATCCTTTAGGTGAGTGTATAATAATATATATATATTTTAGCCATATTACATATAATATAATATAATATATATATATATATATATATATATACACACATACACACACACGCAAATATTTCTTAAATATATACATGTATGTGTGTGTATTCATATATACATAATAATTATATACAGTACACACATAATGTAAACAAACTTTTATTTTGGATGTAAATTATTATTAATAAATACATATTGCAATTCAAAAACAATTAATTAAACAATAATAATTGTATTTGTTTTTAATCATTGTTTTTTAAATATTGTAATTAATAATAATAAAATCAAATTTTAAAATTAGTAATAAAAAATAAAAAACTAAATTTAAAAAAAAAAAAAAAAAAAAAAATTTAAAATGGCATTCACAAGCCAAGCGTTTCTTCTGTTATGCGACAAAGGAACAGTGGGATTTCATTTTATTAATAGTAATAAAACAATTAAAAATAATAGTAACAATATTAAAATTCAAAGCCAATTAATTAAAAACAATAAAATAAAAATATATTTGTATTATTTTTATTAATATTATTACTACTAAATTCAAAGCTAATTCAGTAAAAAATAACTGACATTATTAAATTGAATTGTTTTTTTTTTATTTTAATGATAAAATATAGTAATAATAATACCAGTAATAATAATAAAAAATAATTTATGGAAGAAAAAAAAAAAAACAAGTGAAATGGCATTCACAAACCATATTACTTATGCAATATACTCATGCAAAAAACAATTTAATTTAATTGTATTAATTGTAATAATAATAATAATTATTATTATTATTATTATTATTATTATTATTATTATTATTGTTACTAATCAATATTAAAATTCAAAGCTAATTCTGAACTGAAGAACTGACATTATGTATTTATTGACTTGGTTTTGAAGTTTAATATAGCAAATAATAACAATAATCAAAATCAATTCATTGAAAAACATGAAATGGCATTCACTTCTGCAATGTGGCAAAATCTGTGGAATTAAATTTTTTATTAATAATAATAATAATAATAATAATAAACATTATTATTATTATTATTATTATTATTAGGATTAAACAATGTTAAAATTCAAAGCTAATTCGGTGAAAAGAACTCAAATTAGTTATTTAATGGCGGTTTTGACTTTTAATTTTGTTAATAATAATAATAATAATAATAATATTATACTGTTATGAAATGCTAACACTAAATATTATTGCTAATATTAAACTTATATGAAAGGTCGCTCCGAAAGCCATATTACTACTGTAATGTGACATTCACTGTAATTCTGAGTGAAAATATTAATTTGATGAGAATTGATTAGATCAAGAAGTGACAGGTGGTTGGAGAGAGGGTTGAAAAATAGGAAATGATGATGTAATGATATTTACATCATTTGTAGCACAACCTACCTTGAAGATCAGTGATCATGACTTTGTTGTCATAGGAGCCGGTGAGCAGATAGTGTGCACCAGGAGAAAAGCGCACAGAACGAACGTCACTGGTGTGTGGGCGATACGCCTGGACGCTGCGACCGCCTCGGATGTCATAGAGCATGCAGCGACAGTCCTCCAATCCGGTGGCCATGAGCCGCCCACTGGGATCCACTGCCACTGAGGCCACAGCACTTCCTGTCACATGACACAACAATACAGATATTTATTTGTGTTGGTTGTCACTGAAGTACTGATATTGATACTAATACTATTAATTACAGAAATACTGATACTAATACTGATAATTTAGTATTAGTTTAGGTAGTGTTACAATTTATCATCTTATGATATTTTTGTTTTTTTGTGTTTTTTTTTGCATTGGTTGCCACTGAATTGGTTTTGAATTTTAATATTGCGTTTAATAATAATAATAATTATTATTGTTGTTAATTATTTTTATTTTCATATAATGTTGTGTTTTATGTTGTTGTTATTATTATTATTATTATATTGTGATGAATATTTTTTGCATTGGTTGCCACTGAATTAGTTTTGAATTTTAATATTGCGTTTAATAATAATAATTATTATTATTGTTGTTAATTATTATTTTTATTTTCATATAATGTTGTGTTTTATGTTGTTGTTGTTATTACTATTACTATTATTATTATTATTATTATTATTATGCTGTGATGAATATTTTTTGCATTGGTTGCCACTGAATTAGTTTTGAATTTTAATATTCAAAGTGTTTAATATAATAAGTGTTTAATATTATTATTATTATTATTATTAATAATAATAAAAATAAAAATAATAATAATAATAATTAAAGCTGCAAGCAGCGATGAAAGGGCCCTCGCACACGGGAGCACCGCCACCCGGTGGCCTCAGGAAAACAGCGAATAGTGGGTGACATGCATTTAAGCCGGTAAATATAGGAGAAATATGTCACTACAATGTGCCACATTTCCTGCTGCCAGCAGGTGGCGCTTTGACTATAACCGAATATTGGCATGGAGTTGTCTTCAGGCCAGGACTATTATCAAACATGTGAAGTTTGGGGCAGATCAGACATTGTATGCCTGAGTTACAACAACTTCCTGTTTTGTGGCTTAAATCGCATACATTAGCACTTAGCCACGTGTTGCTTGTTTTAATGTGTTTCTAGCATGTTTGGTACTTCATGGCATATTTAAACGAGTTTCTGGGAGTGAATTATAGTGTAAAGCATGCCATTTCATGTTGCCAGCAGGTGGCGCTATGACTAACTGAATATTGGCATGTAGATGTCTTCAGGACAGGACTCTTATCAAACATGTGAAGTTTGGGGCAGATCAGACATTGTATGCCTGACTTACAACAGCTTCCTCTTTCATGGCCAAACATCAGATTTTGTCAGGCCGCCACGGACACGCCCTTCAGGGAAAACTCAAGATCTTCACAATTTAACATCACCAAGGCCTTAAGATTAGACTGACCAAACATGATGTTGTTCTGGTTAAATCTCAATGAGGATACTCATCACAGTGTAAAACATGGTCTTTTCTGTTGCCCACAGGTGGCGCTATGACTGTAACTGAATATTGGCATGTAGATGTCTTCGGGCCAGGACTCTAATAATACATGTGAAGTTTGGGGCAGATCGGAAATTGTATGTCCGAGTTACAACAACTTCCTGTTTCATGGCGAAACATCGAAATTTGTCAGGCCACCACAGACACACCCTTCAGGGAAAACTCAAGATCTTCGCAATTTAACATCGCAAAGGCCTTTAGATTAGACTCTGCAAATATGATGTTGATCTGGCTAAATCTCTAGGAGGAGTTTGTTAAAAGTACAGCGTCTGGAAATTGCAAAATTTGCAACAATTTTGCAAAGAAAATTCAAAATATCTCACTTCCTGTTGGTTTTCAGATTTCATACCACGAGACTTTTTTGTAGGTATTGGGCTGTTACATGTGTCTCCCGAATTTCACACCTGTACGTGAAACGTAGCGGGAGGGGCACTTCGTTGAAATGTTGTAGGTGGCGCTATCGAGCCATTTTGCCACGCCTAATTCTGAAACCCATATCAGACGAAAATTTTCACCACTTTTGACGCGTGTGCAAAGTTTCATGAGTTTTCGAGCATGTTTAGGCCATCAAAAATGCGATTCATTTGGGAGAAGAAGAATAATAGGCTGAGCAATTCCAATAGGGTCCTCACACCATCGGTGCTCGGGCCCTAATAATAATAATAATAATAATAATAATAATAATAATAATAAACGGAGCAATTCCAATAGGGTCCTCACACCATCGGTGCTCGGGCCCTAATAACACTAACAACATAATAATAATGAATAATAATAAAAATGACTTTATTATAGTTATTTTCATATAATGTTTTGTATTATTATTATTATCATTGTTGTTGTTATTTTCATATAATGTTGTATATTTTTTGTGTAATGTTGTGTGTTGGTTGCGGTCACAATTTTAATATTGTGTTTAATAATACTATTGTTTACTATCATAGTATTTAAATAATATTATTATTCATTATTATTATTATTATTATTATTATCATCATCATCAAGAACACAATTTTACATTTCTAAACTAATTCAGTGAAAATAACTTATTTATTTATTATTATTTTTTTGCATCAGTTCTTTTCAATGAATTGGTCAAACTGATTTACAAACTGCTTACTGATTCATTCACAAAATCACTTGAATTTGGTTTGAATGTTTTCTAGAAATGTTTATCCCATAAAATCACGAACAGCTGGAGACACCATGAAAAAAACATGGTGGAAATTCATTAGTCAAACTGTGTGTGAATCCTGATGTCTTAAATAAAGGCTTGTAAAGGAGCTGAGAGGAAACGCACACCTGTTCCATGCACAGCCGTCCCAACCACCTTCACACAGCTGGGCACACGCAGGTCCCAAAACCTCACCGTCTTATCCTGAGAGCCGGAGGCAATCATCCACCCGCCCCACGTGTACAGAGACAGAATGTGCCCTGTGTATTGTTTAACACAATGTCTTAAACATCCTGTTATGGACACTGAGGGCGTAAATAAAGATGATGGTTAGTGTGTGAGAGCACCTGTGTGGCCGCTGAGCGCGTGCAGGCCCTGTCCTCTCTGGCAGTCAGTGGTGTAGATGTTACAGTCTCCAGCCCCAGCGCTGATGAGGATGGCACCTCCGCTCTCCGGACCCTCCATAAACGCCAGGTCTCTGATGGTGCCGTCATGCATGCTGAACTCCAGATCTGGCCCTGCAGTCCAAATGCACACGCACTACCCTGTTAATATTTATACATTCCATTCCAAGAGCATTTATAAAAAACAATATATAAAAAAAAGGAAAAAAAATTCACAAAATAAATTAATATATTGTGAATAATACACATTTATATATGAATACATATTTTAAATATTTATATACATGTATATATATTTAAAGGTGCAGTGTGTAATATTTATGTGGATCTATTGACAGAAATGCAATATAATATACATAATTATGTTTTCAGTGGTGTATAAATACCTTACATAATGAAACGTTATGTTTTTATTACCTTAGAATGAGGCATTTCTATCTTCATACACCGCGGGTCCCCTTACAGTGAAATCGCCATTTTGCGGCGTCATGTTTCTACAGTATCTCTAAATGGACAAACTGCTCTATAGAGCGCTAGCTACTCTCTGCTGTCTCAGACATTTTTGTCCTGTGTCGGCCACCGTAGCTTCTCTATGTGCTTCGAAAGGGAGGGAGCGTTGGGTGATGCAATTCACAACCTTACTGCTAGATGCCGCTAAAATTCACACACTGCACCTTTAAAACATTTCAATATTTTCTATATTATTATTATACATTTTTATGTATTGTACATCGGTTGTCGTCAATAAGTGCAATAAATGTTTGTTGTACATTACGTGCAATAAATAAAAAGATATAAAAGGTAAGTATGAGAAGATATTCAATCATAATAATAAATTCACAATGTAAGATAAAAAGTCACAGACTTTCTAAATAAAATGTATAAATATTTATTATTTTATTTATTGTATATTAATTTAATATATTAAAATTAAAATTATACATTTTTCTAATATTATATTTATATATATTTTTTTAAATATAATATTTACTCAGCAAGCAATTAATTAAAATGACAGTAAAGACGTTTATAATGTTGCAGAGGATTTCAAATAAATGCTGTTCTTTTGAGCTTTCTATTGATCAATGAATCCTAAAAATGTCCTGAAAATGTGTGATAAAATGTAATATTTCTTATTGGATAATAATCAGAAATGTTTCTTGAGCAGCAAATCACCTTTATCAAGTCAAGTCACCTTTATTTATCATATAAATAGAGCATATTAGAATGATTTCTGAAGGATCATGTGACACTGAAAATTCAGCTTTGATCACAGGAATAAATTACATTTTAATATATAGAGTTTAATTTTAAATTGTAAAAATATTATTTCACAATATTACAGTTTTTTTTTTATCAAATACATGCAGCCTTGGTGAACATAAGAGACTTTTAAAACATTCAAAAAATATTTGAAAACATTAACAAATCTTAACAACCCCAAACTTTTGAATGGTAGTGTATTATTGCTACAGAAATATAGTCTGTTCTCACACAATAAAATAATATTTCAGCATATTTCATGTGCATTTATTTTTTAGGCAAGTGGCTGTGAAATAAAGAATAATGTGCAGCCAATTACTTTCAGTGCACTTTATGATTTCGTAGGAAAACACTGTGTATTTACACTACTAAAGATGTATTTGATCTGACATTACCTGTGGCGTTGCAGGTTTCTGCGTTGAACGGAAGAACTTTGACATACTTGTCATTGGAGCCTGTGGCAAGAAGCTGCCCGCAGGGACTCCAGGCCACACAGTAAATAGAGCCTTTATGGTGTTTAATACGCTTGAAGCAGATGTCAGGCTGCTTTACTGGAGCTTCAGTGCTATACAGGAAGAACAGACAGAGGGTATTACAATTCCTCAGGCCTTTTTTGATGAAAAAAAACAAAACAATTAGGGCTGCATAATATATTTAAATAAAAATCGATATAATGATAAGTGCGACTGTCAAATCGTGCAAGCTGTGATTTAAAGGTATAGTTCACCCAAAAATGAAAATTATCCCATGATTTACTCACCCTCAAGTCATCCTAGGTGTATATGACATTCTTCTTTCAGACGAACACAATCAGAGTTATATTAAAAAATATCCTGGCTCTTCCAAACTTTATAATGGCAGTGAATGGTACCTTAGATTTTGAAGCCCAAAAAAGCACATCCATCCATCATAAAAGAAATCCATATGGCTCCAGGGGGTTTATAAAGGCCATCTGTAGCGAAGCGTTGCATTTTTCTCGAGTTCCAGCGGAAGAGTGACCTCTGACCAGACGCGTGACGTAGGTTGTAGGAGTAGCGTAAGCTTAGGGGAGAGTAGGCGCCTCTCACGGTTCAAACAAATAGAGCTGGGCAACAAACTCAAGCCCCTCTTCTCTTATATTGAAATCCTCTGACCTTTTAGACTAATTTGTGACCGGTGTTTTGTTTTGCTCTATCCTCTGTGCTTCCACGTTCGTCAGTGCGTCATGCATCAGGTCAGAGGTCACTCTTCCGCCCGTACGACCGGAAGCCAGTGATTATAGTTTATAAAGTTATAAATATGGATATTTTTCTTACAAAAACACATCGCTTCACTTCAGAAGGCCTTTATTAACCCCCTGGAGTCGTATGGATTATGATGGATGCACTTTTATGGGGCTTCAAAATCTCCCGTCACACCAATTATAAAGCTTGGAAGAGCCAGGACATTTTTTAATATAAAAAAATCCGATTGTATTCGTCTGAAAGAAGAATGTCATATACACCTAGGATGACTTGAGGGTGAGTAAATTATGGGTGAACTATCCCTTTAAATTAACCAAATATGTGCTACCGGGTTGTCCCCCTCTCATCTATCATGCAGCCCTAAAAGCATGTTAAATACTGAGAACATACATGGTTTTGAGGGACTGTGGGTAAGTGCAGACACGCAGTGCTTTGGAGTTGGAGCCGATTGCATAGAGAGTTCCAGACGGGTGGAAGGCGACCGCGCGCACAGCCTGAGTGTCCTCCAGCGTCTCTACTGCAATGAATGGGGATTTGGGTTTCTCATCCTGAAACACACTGTCATGATATATCAGCATTAAAACAAGCTCATAAAGCAGAGTTATATCAGCTTGGTCGAGTTGAAAGCCTTGAGAAACCTCTGGTTGACCAGCACTGGGGACTCATCCAGAGACGGCACCCCCCGGCCTCCTCCTTTCTGAGGGGTGCTGCTAATCACCGCCGTCTTGTTCCGGCCGGAGCCGCTCTCTGGGGTCTGTTTACCAGCTCCGCTCGCTGCCGTACCGTTACACTGCTGGGCCAAAGCCTGGACGTCTTCTCCCAGATCTTCCATACCCACATTCAGTTCCTCCAGTTTCTGAATGGACCTACACAAATGATCAAGACAACAATAGCTGATGGTGATATCAAGAGAGCAGGCGATGGCTGATATAATGCTGATATTTATACAATTTAAATGACAGAAAAGCAGCTGTGAAAACAGATTCACAATTTTAATAAATTGAAAAAGTTATTAAAAATAGTAATTATTTAATTTATTTATAAAATATAAATTTAATTAATAAAATCTCAAATATATATATACATATATATATATATATATTTTTTTTTTTACAACATATAAAAATATATTTTTTAATTTAATTATATTTAATTAATAAATGGCAAAATATACATAATATAATTTAATGAAAGAAAAAAAAGATGTTCACCAAAGAATTCTGAAAAGAAGCGAGAGCCAATCTACTTCGAGTGTAACTAAACGAGCCAATGCACATTGGCATGCAATGATTGCACCAGCTGCTCATGCCACTCAGCGTGGGTATAAATGAGGCACAGGTGCTTGCATCAAATCAGCTTTTTGCTTCGGAGCCGAGTGGTGGATGGTTTGTTCTGAAATCACTCTCTACAAAGCGTGTGTTAACATTATAATGAGTCATGCTCTTCGGGTGGACCTCTCCTTGTTTGGTGTTGGAGTGACAGCACTGCAGCGGGGTCGATTTTCTCTCTTTATTTTTCTATTTTGGTTTATTGAGCAAAAACAAAAGGCTGTTCTCACAGCTGGTTCGGTGCGCTGTTAAGAGCGCCGAAAAGCCGTTTTCACGGCTGGTAAGAGATTGCCTTCTATGAGAGAGAGAGCGCGCATGACAGGCTGCACATTTTCCCTGTCTGTGTCGCCGCGACTATTCCCGTGTGCTTCAGCACCGCGGAGTGCAGTTTCCCTAGAAGAGCTACACAGATAGAGCTTGCGTCTTTTTAAAGATGACATTCTATCTGTGTGTTTCTGGATGCGGTTGTTTCCTGTCCTCACTGACGGCCACGAGCACTGTTTCACATGTCTGGGTGTATGCATGCTGAGATGGTGTTCGTGGGTGGTTCACGTTTTCTAATGAGAACATGACCACGTCGGCACGCCGGTCGCAACTCTTCTTTCTCCGGGAAGCTTGAGTCCCCTTTGTTGTTGGCCAGCCGCCGCTCATGTGTAAAAGCACAGCCGTGGGTCTGCTCGACACTCTGGGAGACCGCGGAGATCAGCGAGAGCTGCCCGCCGCGGAAACCCGGACGGACCTCTCGCTTCTCTGCGTGTCGTGTGCCGTCGAGCTGCAGCGCGGGTTGTCACGGCAACCCAGCGCTCGCTCGGCGCTCTAGGTGCGCTGTCCCCTTGCCTATATCCCGTTGCCCAGGCATTGTCCCCTGCGCAAAAAAAAAAACAAAAAAAAAAACAAAACAACAACTTCAGCACAGCCTGCTCTACTGTGTCCGCCGCAGGAAGACGACGCCACCCGTCTCTGCTGCTGTTTAAGTGGTCGGTGAAACATCACCTCTGAGACGGGCGACCTGGAGATGGGTGCGGCTGCTCTTCCCCGGAGGGCCGGGCAGAGAATCTTTTGAGTCAAAATTCTGTTCTGCTGCTGGTGTCACAACCAGTGGTACCCAAATTCTCAAATTCTCAAAAAAAACAAAAAAAAACAAAAAAAAAACAAAAAGCAGTTCTCTATCTCTGGGTCCCTAGGGGGTCCCAAGGGGTCCAGCTGATCTGGAGACAGTTCGGGGTGGCACAGGTCGACCTGTTTGCTTCCCAGAAACGTCCCACTGCCAGTGGTTTTATTTATCCAGTGGCTGACCGAGGGCACACTCGGCACGGATGCACTCGCGCACAGCTGGCCCCGGGGCCTGTGCAAATGTGCGTTTCCCCCAGTGAGCCTACTTGCACAGACACTGTGCAAGGTCAGGGAGGACAAGGAGCAGATCCTGTTGGTGGCTCCGTACTGGCCCAACCGGACTTGGTTCCCAGAGATTATGCTCTTTGCTCTGTCCCGTCCGCGCTCTGCGGATCTACGTGGCTAGAACGCAAAGCTTCAGGACCTCAGATCAGCTCTTTGTCTGTCACGGAGGCCAGCAGAAGGGAAAGGCTGTCTCCAAGCAGGGGATGGCCCACTGGATAGTGGATGCCATCACCTTCGCTTACCAAGCAGGGTGCGAGCACACTCTACTAGAAGTGTTGCATCCTCCTGGGCGCTGGCATGTGGCGCCTCGCTGTCAGACATATGTAGAGCTGCGGGCTGGGCGACACCCAACACGTTCGCTAGATTCTATAGCCTATGTGTAGAACCGGTTTTCTTCCTGTGTTCTCACCTCAAACAGGTAGAAGTACTGAGAGGCCCTGGCTCTTGTCGGCTTGCTGCGCTACAGCGCTTATACTTAAAAATCTTAAACTTAATTACTTAAAAAATCATACAATGTGATTTTCTGGATTTTTGTTTTAGATTCCGTCACTCACAGTTGAAGAGTACCTATGATAAAAATTACAGACTTCTACATGCTTTGTAAGTGGGCAAACCTGCAAAATCGGCAGTGTATCAAATACTTGTTCTCCCCACTGTATTCTCCAGAAGCAAACTCTGTCGAGTCCTCCATCACCCTCGGTGCCGGACGTGGCGGAGCGTCTGGCATCAGGCCCTTTGCCGCTGAATCCTTGAGAACCGGTACTGGGCTGGGGTTATATGAGTGACCCTGCGGGGATCCCATATATTTTTCCACGGTCGCTCCTACGGAAGCCTGTGTCTTTCCCTTGGGAGAGCCCCCCCTTCAGTGGGGCTGGAGCCCCCTCTCTGTTGCGGGCTACGGCTCAGCATTGTACTCCACATAACTCCTTCGGGGTACGATGTGGGTTCCGCAGCGTTCCCTTCCACTAGGGCACACTTTCCCAGTGTTATCCAATAGTCACTGAGCGGGTCATGCGGAACAGCAGTGATGGGCTTCTCTGTGTGAGCCCCGTCTCATCAGGTAAGAGAGCTCAGGAGGCTCTGGAAGGGGGCAGAGGCCATGGCGCTTTGGTAGGGATTCCTATTCGTCGGTATCCGACGTGGCGTCGGAAGTGACCGACTGAATGGGAACGTCTCGGTTACGTATGTAACCCTCATTCCCTGAAGGAGGGAACGGAGACGCCACGTCCCGACGACATGTCCTATGTACCCTGCTGGGGTGCCAGTTCACCTACTCGGCTCCTTAGCAAAAAACTAATTTGATGCAAGCACCTGTGCCTCATTTATACCCACGCTGAGTGGCATGAGCAGCTGGTGAAATCATTGCATGCCAATGTGCATTGGCTCGTTTAGTTACACTCGAAGTAGATTGGCTCTCGCTAGCGAGATTCCTATTCGTCGGTCTCCGACGTGGCATCTCCGTTCCCTCCTTCAGGGAACGAGGGTTACATACGTAACTGAGACGATATTATGAATTGCTGATAATGCTCAAAATGGCCCACTTATATATATATACACTCACCTAAAGGATTATTAGGAACACCTGTTCAATTTCTCATTAATGCAATTATCTAATCAACCAATCACATGGCAGTTGCTTCAATGCATTTAGGGGTGTGGTCCTGGTCAAGACAATCTCCTGAACTCCAAACTGAATGTCAGAATGGGAAAGAAAGGTGATTTAAGCAATTTTGAGCGTGGCATGGTTGTTGGTGCCAGACAGGCCGGTCTGAGTATTTCACAATCTGCTCAGTTACTGGGATTTTCACGCACAACCATTTCTAGAGTTTACAAAGAATGGTGTGAAAAGGGAAAAACATCCAGTATGCGGCAGTCCTGTGGGCGAAAATGCCTTGTTGATGCTAGAGGTCAGAGGAGAATGGGCCGACTGATTCAAGCTGATAGAAGAGCAACTTTGACTGAAATAACCACTCGTTACAACCGAGGTATGCAGCAAAGCATTTGTGAAGCCACAACACGCACAACCTTGAGGCGGATGGGCTACAACAGCAGAAGACCCCACCGGGTACCACTCATCTCCACAACAAATAGGAAAAAGAGGCTACAATTTGCACGAGCTCACCAAAATTGGACAGTTGAAGACTGGAAAAATGTTGCCTGGTCTGATGAGTCTCGATTTCTGTTGAGACATTCAGATGGTAGAGTCAGAATTTGGCGTAAACAGAATGAGAACATGGATCCATCATGCCTTGTTACCACTGTGCAGGCTGGTGGTGGTGGCGTAATGGTGTGGGGGATGTTTTCTTGGCACACTTTAGGCCCCTTAGTGCCAATTGGGCATCGTTTAAATGCCACGGCCTACCTGAGCATTGTTTCTGACCATGTCCATCCCTTTATGACCACCATGTACCCATCCTCTGATGGCTACTTCCAGCAGGATAATGCACCATGTCACAAAGCTCGAATCATTTCAAATTGGTTTCTTGAACATGACAATGAGTTCACTGTACTAAAATGGCCCCCACAGTCACCAGATCTCAACCCAATAGAGCATCTTTGGGATGTGGTGGAACGGGAGCTTCGTGCCCTGGATGTGCATCCCACAAATCTCCATCAACTGCAAGATGCTATCCTATCAATATGGGCCAACATTTCTAAAGAATGCTTTCAGCACCTTGTTGAATCAATGCCACGTAGAATTAAGGCAGTTCTGAAGGCGAAAGGGGGTCAAACACAGTATTAGTATGGTGTTCCTAATAATCCATTAGGTGAGTGTATATGTATGATAATATAACATAACATAATATAAAAGGTAATGTGTGGAATATATATTGACTATTAAATTATAATTAATTAATAAATAAAGGGAAATATGCATAATTTTTTTTTACAATACACAGCAAAACAAGGTGTTCACAAAGGTGCTAAGAAGCAATGAACAAAAAATAAATATAATAAATAAATATATAATAATAAATATAATAATATAAATAGCAGAGATCTCAAAATTGACAAATATTACCAGATAGATAGATAGATAGATAATTTGATTTCTCAAATTTAGATTTATCAGTCTATCACTAGGAATAGGACTAATAATAATACAGTGAGGAGAACAAGTATTTGATACACTGCCGATTTTGCAGGTTTGCCCACTTACAAAGCATGTAGAAGTCTGTAATTTTTATCATAGGTACTCTTCAACTGTGAGTGACGGAATCTAAAACAAAAATGCAGAAAATCACATTGTATGATTTTTAAGTAATTAATTTGCATTTTATTGCATGACATAAGTATTTGATACATCAGAAAAGCAGAACTTAATATTTGGTACAGAAACCTTTGTTTGCAATTACAGAGATCATACGTTTCCTGTAGTTCATGACCAGGTTTGCACACACTGCAGCAGGGATTTTGGCCCACTCCTCCATACAGACCTTCTCCAGATCCTTCAGGTTTCGGGGCTGTCGCTGGGCAATACTGACTTTCAGCTCCCTCCAAAGATTTTCTATTGGGTTCAGGTCTGGAGACTGTCTAGGCCACTCCAGGACCTTGAGATGCTTCTTACGGAGCCACTCCTTAGTTGCCCTGGCTGTGTGTTTCGGGTCGTTGTCATGCTGGAAGACCCAGCCACGACCCATCTTCAATGCTCTTACTGAGGGAAGGAGGTTGTTGGCCAAGATCTCGCGACACATGGCCCCATCCATCCTCCCCTCAATACGGTGCAGTCGTCCTGTCCCCTTTGCAGAAAAGCATCCCCAAAGAATGATGTTTCCACCTCCATGCTTCACGGTTGGGATGGTGTTCTTGGGGTTGTACTCATCCTTCTTCTTCCTCCTCCAAACACGGCGAGTGGAGTTTAGACCAAAAAGCTCTATTTTTGTCTCATCAGACCACATGACCTTCTCCCATTCCTCCTCTGGATCATCCAGATGGTCATTGGCAAACTTCAGACGGGCCTGGACATGCGCTGGCTTGAGTAGGGGGACCTTGCGTGCGCTGCAGGATTTTAATCCATGATGGCGTAGTGTGTTACTAATGGTTTTCTTTGAGACTGTGGTCCCAGCTCTCTTCAGGTCATTGACCAGGTCCTGCTGTGTAGTTCTGGGCTGATCCCTCACCTTCCTCATGATCATTGATGCCCCACAGGTGAGATCTTGCATGGTGCCCCAGACCGAGGGAGATTGACCGTCATCTTGAACTTCTTCCATTTTCTAATAATTGCGCCAACAGTTGCCTTTTCACCAAGCTGCTTGCCTATTGTCCTGTAGCCCATCCCAGCCTTGTGCAGGTCTACAGTTTTATCCCTGATGTCCTTACACAGCTCTCTGGTCTTGGCCATTGTGGAGAGGTTGGAGTCTGTTTGATTGAGTGTGTGGACAGGTGTCTTTTATACAGGTAACGAGTTCAAACAGGTGCAGTTAATACAGGTAATGAGTGGAGAACAGGAGGGCTTCTTAAAGAAAAAACTAACAGGTCTGTGAGAGCCGGAATTCTTACTGGTTGGTAGGTGATCAAATACTTATGTCATGCAATAAAATGCTAAATAATTATTTAAAAATCATACAATGTGATTTTCTGGATTTTTGTTTTAGATTCCGTCTCTCACAGTAGAAGTGTACCTATGATAAAAATTACAGACCTCTACATGCTTTGTAAGTAGGAAAACCTGCAAAATCGGCAGTGTATCAAATACTTGTTCTCCCCACTGTATATGATTATATGATTAATAATATTATATTATATAACGAAGCACATGCTATTTATATTATCCCTGCCTGAAAGTAATGGCACATCAATACAATAAGTGAAACAAATTAGATTCTGTAGCAAATTCATCTTGACCAATAGAAGCCACATAATCAATCAACAACACTGCAGTTCCAGCACATCTCAATGCCTATGGGCCACATTAGAGGTACACAGGCACCTGGATCTGACCTGTTCAGGAACTTCTGTGTGAGATTGTGCTGTGCTGCGTCTGTGGGCTGGTCTGGAGGATGAACTCCACCTTCCAGCAGCATCTGATGGTACAGCTGCCTCTGCTGCTGCTTCTGCTCAAGATGCTGCTGCACTCGCAGCCGCTGACGCTGGAACTCCTGCAGCTGCTCCTACACAGACAATAAACAGGGCATCATATGACCCCTGAAAAGATGGGTCTCGGTCCGCTTTCAAACGAACTCTGGTGCGGTTCAAATGAAATATGAATGCAAAACGGACCAAAGACATGTAAACGAACCAAAAACAGGAAGATGAGACCCTAAAAAGGACAGAATGCTCAAGCATACTTGTTTTTCCTGTTATAGTCGCGATGTTGCCCATCCGAGTTCGGTACAGGCATCAGAACCGCGTCTCCTCGCAGCAGATCTTCGTTTGTGTGTGTGACGGAGCGATTATATGATCTGTTCATCATATAAAGCTATCGTGGATTAAACTGCTTGATTCATATGGACTTATTTTACGACTTCATTATGAATGCTTTGAAGCTTCAAGAGTTTTGGGTGAATAGACTCAACCCTCTCAGATTTCACTAAAAATATCTTCATTTGTGTTCCGAATATGAATGAAAGTCTTATGGGTTTGGAATGACATGAAGGCTATTAATTAATGACAGAATTTTCTTTTTTAGGTGAACTGACCAGGGCCTAATATTAACACTCGCCAAGCGCCAAATGCGAGTAACAATCGGTGTTAGTGTAAGGTCCATCCATTAGCCCAAAAACGGAATCTAACGGCTTGGTTGAAGGATTCTGCGTGTAAGCCTTTTCAGCATTTCTGTTAAATTCACTTAATTTATTAACATCTAATTTTAAATCTGACTCCATGAATAAAGTGATCTGACTCCAATTTTATGTGACTTCGTTCAATTTGTTACGTTCGTAATTTAACAGCTGATGATTCGTTGTGATTTAATTTGGATTGTTGATTTTTCTTAGTATCTCTTATTTTCAAATATTCGTTCATCAAGGGACCCGATATCGCACAGAAACAGACGCGTCGCGAGTCGCGTGTTCACGAACACAAACTGGCCAGTTCTGATATTAGTCAGAGGAATGCAGAGTGAATATTTTACCTTGATGTGGTCGCACACGCTTACTCAACAAAAAGTGTAATTTGATTAATAGACACGAGAGCTGCAACTTGCTAATACAGTAATAGTCAGAAATCGGATTATCCCGCATGCTGCGCTCCATGCTTCAGTCATGGGGTCCTCGGTTTGATCTATTCTGGCACAAGATTTGCGGAAATAAAGGACTCCATATTGATCCATACTAGAATAATGATTTCAGAATAATACAAGATAAATCAAGATTCACATTTATTTTGGCCAGACAGAACTTACATAAAGATAATGAAACACGAATCCATGGTACACAACTTTCAGCATAAAAATATAAAATACAATTACAAATTAACATGAAAATAGTTTCAAAGAGTCATTATATCTGGCACTGTACATACAGTGTGTGTGAGTGCCTCTCGGACACTAACACAGCACTGCATGGGGGCTCTGGCTACAGAATGTTCCCAAATGGCAGCTCTGCCACCCTTCCTTAAATACCCAGACCAGAACAAAGGGTTGTAAATATCTGAAACACAAACACCTGGTTTCGGGGGAGAGGATCAGATATCTTCTGAGACTACTCAAAAGGAGAACAGAATTCTCATAAGTTTCAATCTTTCTCATCCTACCAGTGACAGCAGTGAAGTTGAGACCATTTTACTAATCACACTGAGACCTTTAAAAAGATACCACACATGAAAGGGGAAAAACAATAGATTAACAAGATACATCATCTGTGGTATATTTGCATTCTGTGACTTGAATCAGAGGGAAGGGAGTCGGTGAGGGAGAGGGGGAGAAGGTTTGGGCAGGCCGATGTCCTACACTCTTTCTGTGAGATCTTCTCTCCAGATTAGTGAGTTTTATTGTTCTATTGCAGGGGGTTGGATCTTCAGCTTTTGTCTTAGCAGTAAAACCGATTCTTACATTAGCAAGTATATGAAATGGTGTGAATTGCCCATTTGGGGCGGTAACATATTTCTGAATCCTAACAATGCAATGTTGTGAGAATGTGAACGACGCTCGGGACAGCTGACGGGCAAGTACTGCATCGTCACGAAAGTTTATGCCTTGCCAATTTAAATATTCAAGCGCAAGAAGTCGCGGAAGGGAACTCAATTAGTTTTCTGTGTGCAAACATCCACATCTCGAATGAACGTGCGAATACTGAATTGAGTTCTCTTTCAAGTGTTCGTGCGCTTAAACCAACAAATTCGAACAATAAAAAAAAATTCCAGTTTCAGCGAGAATCCTAATAAACATTGTCAGTTATGTTATAAGTGAAATATGTATAACAGTTGAAAAACAAAATGCATGTATACAGTATCGGTATATTGGATCCATGCATTAGCTCTTAAAGTGACAGCAGCCTAATAAACCTGCTGCTGTCTGTTTTAATGTTAATCAAACAACCAAGGATAAAGAGAAAAATCATTCACTGCTCTTGTCTGAATAACTTTTGTATCTTTAATAAGGATTCATCTAAGTTTAATTTATATAGTGAAGATTATGTTGTGATTATTTTACATTTGATTACTTTATTAAATTGCTGTACTTGAAAATATACCAAAAAAAGCACTGTTTATTTCATTTGTGTCTTTGTTTTATTGTATTTATTTGTGCTAACGCTTGTAATTTAATTATTTGTTCTTATTTTATTACTGACTATTTACTTGTCTTTAATCGTGTTTAAAATTTTTATAGTCAGGCTAGTAGTTTTGGCTGTGGTATCAAAATTGGAATAGAGAATTGTGAATTGGTATCTGGTATAAAATTGTCACTGGTATCTAAATTTTAGATTTTATGGCCAGTAAAAAAATATTTGTGGCCAGTAAATTTTCACTGGCCACTGGCAGGTGTGGCAAAAAGTTAGTTTTAGGCCCTGAACATAGGCATGTACTCCAATTGGCAACTGCTGCTGGTTTAAAAAGAAATGAATATATTACCTCTGGTGTTTCACCTGAACCCATGGCTCCACTATCCCTTCCAGGAGTCAGTGAGTTTGTTTCTCTGGAGCCGTTGATCCTCTCGGCCTGTGCTTGTGCTCTGGAAGAACAGGACAACGCCAGTCAACATCTTAATGTCTATGTATGTACAGATTTTAAATTCAAGCTTATACAATAAACTGATAATTAATTTTATGTCATGACCAATCACAATATTAAAACTATACACTGTTCCCTGGAAACACATTGAAAATAAAACACTAAAAACTAAAACCATTTGAAATGCTACAAATGAATTTAGGCATCACAACATTATAATGTACCGTATGAAAAATGGATTTTCATTGACAGATTTCATTTAATAATAATGTGTTGTTATTCGTATTTTAAAAGATGATCTTTAAATTAGCATTAGATGATAGCAAAGGTAATCTAAACGTAAAAATGGAGGAAATAAGCATGAACAAATAAATATATAATATAAAATGTTTGAGATCTGTAATATTTTTTATTTATTTAGTCTCTTATGTTCACCAAGGCTACATTTATTTGATCAAAAATATAGTAAAAACTGTAATATTGTTCAATATTATTACTATTTAAAATAGCTGTTTTCTATTTGAATTTATATTAAAATAAAATTTATCTCTGTGATGGTAAAGCTGAATTTTCAGCATCATTACTCCAGTCTTCAGTGTCACATGATCCTTCAGAAATCATTCTGATGTGATGATTTGCTGCTCAAGAAGCATTTCTGATTATTATCAATGTTGAAAACAGTTGTGCTGCTTAATATTTTTGTGGAAACTGTAATATTTTTTTTTTCTCAGAAAGTTCAATAGAACAACATTTATTTGAAATAGAAATATTTTGATCACTTTTGATCAATTTAATGCTTCCTTGCTAAATATAAAAGTATTAATTCTCTCTTTTCTCAATCTTTCTGACCCCAAACTTTTGAACAGTACTGTAGATTAATTACAAAATCAATATTAATATCTCTATCTTTTGCTAAACACTGTGACACTATGGTTTCTTATCTAGTATACAACAAATTTCTCTTAAGTATATTGACTGACATAGTCAAGTTTGTTTTGGACTTCCCAGGTCTATTTCCATGGGTTTAACCGGATTAGAAGTGTTAAGCTTGAACACCATATGTTGAATTTCACCACTCACAGTAACGCCTGACTAGAGTATCCACACTGCCTACACATAGTATCCACACAGCTAGATTTTGCTAATTTATACTTTTGTTTTTGTCCATACAATGAAAGTCAATGGGGTCCAAAGTAGTCCAACATTGGACCCCATTGACTTTCATTGTGTAGATATAATAACACAGAGAATGAGGCAAAAAAATCTTCTTGTGTGTTCCACAGTAAGTCATACAGGTTTGGAATGACATGAGGGTGAATCTAAGCCCAGAAGTGTCATTTTTGCATGAACTTTCAGTGAGAACACAAGCCTACCTGTCTGGCGATTCACTGAAGATGTTGTGCATTGTCTCCAGTGCGTTTTTGCTTCCATTTCCCCCTGAAGGATACCCAAAGTTGGCGAAAGACTGTGACATGGCCGTTGCTTTTTCATCGCCTTCAGTGCTTTTCTTTTCCCTTCCCACCAAACCGTGAGACAGACCATCCAAGACGGGATTGAGAGAGCGCGACATGTAAGTATCCGCCGATTGAGGTCGGCGTAGTGGCGATGCCGGGCAGGGCGAGAGTTTGGTGAGCAGAGGTGTGAGAAGGTCCGCATGACCCGTCCGGGCCGGTTTGACGAGCCGGTCCACGTGGATGCTGAGGGTCTTCTGCTCAAACGCGCAAGCGAAGACCGATGGCGAGAGGTTTTGCAGCCAGGAAAGCAAACTCAAATCCAGTTCCTCACAACCGTTCCCGCACAGAACGTCGACAGCTAAGAGAACTTCCTCCTCGCTGATCTCCTCTCCAGTCGCTTTGCTCTGGCAGAATTCAACGCAACATTCGTACAGTATTCCTTTGATGAGGAGCTGGAACAGACGGTCTCCGCTGGCTTTGAATCCGACTTCGCTCAGTTTGCGGTCAGCAGGGATGAATTCGGCCACCATGGAGCAGGCTTCCTCGAAGCAGTGGACGCGGGCCGTACTGGGGTTCCAGTCCTTGAATTCAGCATGGTTGGTGAGGCGCGGGAGAGTGAGGAGCAGACAGAGTTTGCTGTAGTCTTCTTTGGTCGGGCAGAACTCTTCCAGGGAATGGAGGGACTTCACCGCGTCCTGCATAGTCAGCTCCAACTGGAGGTGGGAAAGAGAGAGGTCATCATGGGATGCTTTCTGAATAGAACCTTCTTTTGGGCACATTCGGAGTCAAGATACAAGAGGTTTAATGTGGGATGGCCCAAAATATATATATATATATATTTTAATTAATTAATTTATTTATTTATTTATTTGTATTAAATGCTACTTTAATGTTACAAATAACAATAAATCCAATTAAACTCCTTCCATTGTGCATAAAAAACTTGTGTGTGTGTGTGTGTATATGTATGTATATATATATATATATATATATATATATATATATATATATATATATATATACACACATATATACATACACGCACATATATTATTTATCACTATTACAGACTATTTCATGGTACTACTATTACTACTACTACTACTACTACTAATAATAATAATAATAATAATAATAATAATAATAATAATAAACAATTAAAATTATTTTGCATAAAAGACAATCCTTATTTATTTATTTATTATAAAGGCTATTTTTATAGTACCAATAATAATAATAATAATAATAATAATAATAATAATAATACTAATACTAATAGGGCTATCAAACGATTAATTGCATCCAAAATAAAAGTTTGTGTTTACATAATATATGTGTGTACTGTGTATAATTATTATATATATTTGAATACACACACATACATGTATATATTTAAGAAATATTTGCATGCATATACTTTATATAAATTACTATATAATTGATATTGTATATAAAAATAAATATTGTATATGTTATAAATATAACAATTTTTTCTTAAATATATACATGCATGTTAATAAATTACTAAATTCACTAACTAATATATTAAATAAATAAATAAATAATGCTTGTCTTTATGCAAAATGGAGTTTAATTGTATATTATTATTATTATTATTATTATTATTCATGGTACAAAAAATAACCATTATAATAATAATAATAATAATAATAATAATAATATACAATTAAACTTTTGTATCATTTTGTATAAAAGATGAGCATTGTTTATTTATTTATTTATCAATATTAAAGGCTATTTTCATGGGACAAATTATTATTATTACTGATAGATAAATAAATAAATGCTTTTATGCTAAATGGAATAAGTTTACTTGTATATAATAATAATAATAATAATAATAAACAATCACACTTTTTCTGTTTTGCATAAAAGAAAATAATTATTTATTTGTATTGAAGCCTATTTCTGGCACAAAAAAAATATTATTATTATTATTATTATTATTAGTAGTAGTAGTAGTAGTAGTAATACAATATAGAATGAAACATCTTCCATTTTACACAAAAGACAAGCAAAGTGGATCTTTTTTTAGAACAACAGTATGGCATTTTGTCCACACACAAAAGGACTCACATTCTCAGGGTCATCTGACGCAGATATGGCATTGTTTACGCACAGAGCTTCCAGAAATTTCTGTTTTAGGATGATATATCGAAACCTAAAAGAATAAAAACAAATCCCAAACACTGAAACAAGCAACACATGCTTGGGTGTCGGCAAAAGATTCCAAACCGACGTCGCTCACCTCTTCCTGTCAAATTTATCCAGGCACTCCAAAGGCTGAATGAACTGCAAAACTTCCTCCCATTGCCCGTCTAAAACAAGTTGCCTTAGTAAAAATAGAAAAAGGTTACCCAGTTAAAGAAGTGATGTTAAAGAGTGATGCCACTGCAAAAAAATGCAACTCAATACTTCAGCAACTGAAAAAGACACTGTTTTGCTAATTCCACACTTCATTAAGCAGCACAACCATTTCTTAACGATGACACAGTGTTTTCTTGATAGACTGGAGGGAATGGCTGCTAAAATGGCTGAGTAGGTAGAAATTTAACCAAAAAAAAAAAAAAAACTAGATTTTTTTTTTTTAAATAAGGAAAATAATTTTACAATAAATAATTTATATAACAATATAACATTTAATAAAGTATTTGTTGTAAAAATATATTTGTTGATCATTAATTTGTCTCAGAGATATATACCTATAAATGCCTTACTGATTCCATACTTTTGAACAGTAGTGTATTAGATCACTAAGCATTCATTTGTTGTTTAGGTTTTCAAAGACTCTGGAGGTGCCAGCTTACTACCCACCTCAGGAAGAGCATATCATCTGAATAAAGTCCATTAATGATGCCGCTCTCCTTTTCCAGCGCCAGCATACTGATGTGCAGCTTTCTGGAGTTCAGAAAGTCCAGGATCAGCTTGATTATCTCTGCTTCTTTAATGTTTATAATCTCCTCTGCAGTCATGGTGTCAGATTCCTGAAGGGACAGAGGGAGAAGGTTATCTATGAGCAAGGACAGTGTGTGTGTGTGTGTGTGTGTGTGTGTGTGTGTGTGTGTGTGTGTGTGTGTGTGTGTGTGTGTGTGTCTTTGACCAACTATACCTACAAGGATAATAAATCCTCTACAACGTGGGAACAGACAACAGCCCCCACAAAAATGTCAAAAAATCTAACAAAAAAACAAATAAATAAATACAATTCTGCGGTGGTTAGGTTTAAGGGAAAGAATATATCATTAGCTAAGAATATACAGACAAAATAAAAAATAAATAAAAAATAAAAATACATTTATAAATAAATCAAATTCTGTGGTGGTTAGGTTTAAGGGAAAGAATATATCATTAGCTCAGAATATACAGACAAAATAAATAAATGTGAGGATTAGGTTTAAAGGAAAGGAAATCTCAAAATCTCAAAATATTAAACCAATAAAATAATATAATAAAATAAAAGGTGAGATTTGGGTTTAAGGTAAAGAAAGCATCATTATCTCATTATATTAAAACAAATAAATAATAAATGAATACATTTAATAAATACATTTATTTTAATATTACAAAAAAAATACAGTGAGGGTTAGGTTTAAAGTAAAGAAAGCATCATTATCTCTAAAAAATAAATTTAAGCTAAATAAATTTAGGATTATGGAATAAAAAATAGGTTAGGCTAAGATTGGCTCATTATATTAAACCAAACAAATACTAAATAAATAAAAAATTAGGAGTTTAGAGTTAGTCTGTAGTGATTATGATTAACAGGCTATATACAATAATAAACACAATAGAAGTCTATGGTATTGGTATGTCCCCATTATGGTAAATTATTCTGTAAATATAAGTAAATAAAGCGTATATTAGGCCTATATACATAAATCCATCAGTTAAATAAACCATGTGAACCAGAGAAAATTAAAGTCTGGATTTATTATACATGCAAATAGTTGCATGCAGGTACTGCGACAACTTGTGCCATATGCAGTACTGTCAGCAAAGAGAAGCTTGCATGTGAATGTGTTTGCACTAGTGCAATGGAGACAGCATTGGGTATATTTACGTTATTGATCTCACCTTTTTGTTCACTGACCCATTTAACTGAATGCAACCTCGAATCTGTCATTTTCGCTAACATTTATATAAACAGTATGCATGCCCTGTCTGGCCCCAATGCAACGCAGTGAAGCTTTAACTCTCTGCGTGCTTGCAAGACACCGCTAAAAGATCCGTGCAGCATTTCCAAAATCTTACCTAATTTCAAGCCTCGCACAAACCCGAATTGTTTAGTCAAGTCTTCTCCTGCGCGTTCCTTCTACCGCGGATAAGCGCGAGCTCAGCGTTCCGTCGTCCGAGCGTGAGGTGCGTTTATCCCGACAATGGCTCGGATGTCCCCACCCACCTTCCGCCTGTCTCACTCTCCATCAGCAGCAGCGCCGGTTACCGGCGGAGAGACGCGCTGCTCCGGTCACACCCACTGAACGCTTCGTTGTTCTTCACTTGTCCGTTGAGGTGAATTATGAGTTTGGGAATCGTAATTATGACATGATGCGGATTCTAATGATTTGGGTCGGAGTACAATGGACAAAAACATAAATATTTAACATAAAATTGTGACATTGTTTAATGTTATTTTTAATATAAATACATTTCATTTATACATTTAATACATTTATTTATTTCATATTTATTGCTAGCTGTGTTATAGCCTATATGAACACCTGATGGCACTATGCCATCACAAGACCACAGATCCAAAATATTGGCCTGTCCAAATACCCACACTTGCGGTCTTTGCACTTGACCACTTGTCTACTTACATGACTTCCTGTATATTTAGCCGAAGTGTTCAAGTGGGTGTAGAATATTTGATTACCCGATGGGAGACACTTATAGTGTTGCAAACATGCAAGCGTTTACAGAGCTTTATTTTGATTTTCAATACTTTGCATTTTAAAATAAACTTCTACGTCTGTTCAGTAGTTTGTTCTATGTAACAGACGGCACAATATAGTAATTGTGGTGCTTAATTAAAAGATAAAAATAGGTGCAAATGTACAAAATACACCTTTTCACCAATAAAATGTGCAACACTATGTTTTACAACCAAATTAGGCTATATGTAATATTATTAATTTAACTTGCAGTGGAATTTTTTCCTCATCGTCTCATGAATTAAAGCCACAATATGTAATTTTTCGCCGCTAGAGGTCGCTTATTCAAAACAAAGGCATAGGGTGTTTCTCAAACGGAAGGCTGCATCCTACCGAGACTGCGTCCTTCCTAGTCCAGCCCTTCTGAGGCTTGTAGGCTAGTGTCCTCCTCAGCAATTAAACACTAGAATGAGACGGTCTAGAAAGTGTGCATGGCTACGTCACACATGTTCCCGCCCCCATGGTCATGGCACGAAAATACTATTGAAACTTAATTTTGGAAAAATACTTTGTATTACAAATCTTTATATTAACTGTCTTTCTATTAATGCGATACAGTGAATGACAGCTGTCTGCGGTCTCCCAGTGGCTTACATTATTGTCAGTTTAGTGTTAGTGATTAATTTACAGCAAAACAAAAGATAACATCTATGCTTTCATGTCCAAAAACATTATTTTTGTCTTACATGTCATAATAAACTCAGACAAGCTCAGTACCGACTCATTTTCCGTCAGTTTATTTTCTTGAATTGGAATGTGTGCAAAGGATTGTGGGTGATTTAAGGCCGCGAAGGATACATCCGATGCGTCCTTCAAAACAGGCTGAATGAAGGATGCAAAATGAAGGCTGCCTTCCAAGGATCCTTCAAATTGAGATTGCCTTCAGCGACTTCTGATGACGTGGCAGCCGAGATATGCAGCCTTCGTAGGATGCAGCCTTCCGTTTGAGAAACACCCATAGCTTGATGACGCCTTGATTTCGCGGAGCTTTTATTATGCCGCAGACGAACGCTTCCGCTTCTTCCGGTCATATGTGGGGTAACGCAGTTGTTTTATCATAGATATATTTGAGTGTGTTGAAAGCTGTTATAATGCTACTCTGTGCGTTTGTTTGGCGGCTACTATGAGACACTTGTTGACCACTGCAGTAAGCTACAGCGATATTAGGCATGGTAAAACATGATACTCGCGGTAAATCAAGAAAATGGGATTTAAACATTAAGACTAACTATGTTGAGCTATATAACGGTCCGTGTCCTGGTTAAAATTGATTATTTCTCTGGATTTAAACATTCTTGGAAACATTTGGGATAATGTAAGTCAACATATATAACATTTTTCTAGTGGTTTTTGGATATTTTAATCCAAAAATCGTACATATTGTGCCTTTAAGGGCATGTAGCCTACATGAGTTCCTGAATGTGATGCATGATGGGATACGCTCTGAATCGGTGTTCAAGATAGTGTGGGTTTAGTGTGCGATAAGAGCACTCAGCTTTGGTGTTTTTAAGACTTCCTGTAGCATGCACATTCTCTCAAGTGCCCAAGACCACATGTGGGTATTTGGACAGGCCCAATGTTTTTAATCTTACCAGGAAACTAATCAATGAGTATATTGTTGATATATATATATATACTCTTTGAATTTAACCTTGTGCTGAGAGAAGTTCATTTGCGATAGCGGCTGTGTCCGAAATCACATTTGAGTAGGTACTTATTTTGAATAAGTAGTTACTTCACGACCGCTAAAACATTTAAAGTATGTTCTATATAGTATGAGTGTGTGTAGTAGGTAATTTGGACGTACTACATTCACCATGCTGTCACTTACATTCACAAAAAACTTTTCCCATGGCCTCATGGGATAGTAAATTGTCCATCATATGCACACTTTAGAATCTCACCGGAAGAAGTGTGACATCTGGGTACACTGTTAACCAAAGTTGGCAAAACTCGAAAAAAAATTAAGCCAATCAGTTGCCCCAACATTTTTAAGTTTAAGTAGCAGAACTGACAGATTTGTATTTTATATTTGCACATTTTAATTGTTCTTAACTTGAAATGTTTGAGTACACTAATTCATACATTTAACTTAAAATTTTAGCTAGTTTTAAACACATGAAATATCCAACCTTTTGGACTCAGCTGAACCATTCATTCTTGTTATAGATTACTGTAAGACAAAAAGACTAAACAAATATTTTTTTTGTTTAATTTTATTGGAAATATAAATTAGTAATACTACAAACCAACATTTGGTCTCAGACTAGATACAGTAGCCTCTACTGAATGGGAGCTTAATATTTAAACAAATAAACAACCGTTACCCATTTTTTTAGCTTTACTTTTTTTTAAATGTTATACATTTCTGTCAAATTTGTTTAGACAGTCTCAAATTTTGGTAACAGGGTTGCAAGAATAGAAAATGAACAGAAAATAAAACAGCTCATGTAATATTTGCCCTCATGACAGGTGAAGCACCTCCTCATTTTAAAAGAGTTTAAAGGCCTATTTTGAACCCTGTTCATGGAAAATCCCACAAAGTATTGACTTAGGATATAGTTAGTGTCCAAATTGCTGTTCTAGCTTTGTAAGTTTTCTGCTGTTTAGTTTTTGCTTAATCTAGGTCACAGAGGAACTGCACGAACTGATACATTTTGAGGCTGCGCTTTTGAATGTCCGTCAATTCCTATTGGTGAGCATGACCCTGTTTAGCAAAGGCCTTCATGTTTTTTTTCGCATTAAATGCACCTGCAAATGGGGCAGAGTTGTTCTCTGCAGGACTGTGCCCCACTTTCTGTTGGTAATCTGAAGTTGCTTTGAAACGTCACATATTAAGGTAGTTACTATCCTACCTCTGCATTACATAGCTGCTTAATAACCATCTACCATAGGATCTTTCACATCAGAACATACACTACTGTTTAAAGGTTTGGGGTCAATAAGATTTATAAAAGTTTTTGAAAGAAGTCTCTTAAAAATAAAGGTTCTTTATTGGCATTGATGGTTCCATGAAGAAACTTTAACATCCATAGAACCTTTTACCATTCTTTATAGTGGAAAAAGTCTCTTCAGATTATTAAAATGTACTTTACACTAAGAAAAAAATGTTTCTTTTAACTGTTCACTTAAAGGTTCACTGTTTAAATTTTAGCGGCATCTAGCGGTGAGGTTGAGAATTGCAACCGCCCACCGCTCACCCCTCCCTTTCGACGCTACGGTGGCTGACACAGGACAAAGATGACGTCGTCTGAGACAGCAGAGAGTAGCTTGCGCTCTGTAGAGCAGTTTGTCCGTTTAGAGCTACTGCAGAAACATTGCGGCGCAAAATGGTGACGTCACTGTAAGGGGACCCGCAGTGTATGTAGATAGAAATGCCTCATTCTAATGTAAGACTGTGAAAACTGGAAGAACTATAAGAAATGGCGACTCTCTGAGAAAACAAAGGAAATGTACATCTGAACTCACTCTTGTGCATTTAGCGTCCCCATCCGAGATGACATCACACTGAGTTAATCACCCAAAGATTGCCTTAAATTCACATTTCATTCCCCTCCCCTCATCTCTCCTCTCCATATGTTGAAATGCACCCAAAATCTATATGGGTTAATGTGAACAAGTACTATACAGTATGAATACATGTTTGGTATCATTTGAAAAGTCTGGTACAAAGGTCTCATTCTCACAGAAGTAAAGCAAAAGGTAACAAAGGTTTTAAGAGTTTAGAGATATTTTGCTTATTGTGTGTGGGTGTGGCCAATTGGTCTTTACCTCCTGTCTTGTGAACTCATGTTTACATTTGAAAGAGTTTTCTGTCTTGGCCTAGTATTTAAGGGGATGTTGCATAAGAGTCAGGGCGCGATTCTGTAACCAGATCAAGCCCGTAATGCTGAGTGTCTTTCAGACGCTCAGCATTATGTAATTTTCAGATGTCAGGTATGCATCTTTTGTTCTTTACTTCAGAGCATTTGATGTTATGTATTGAATATCTTTGAATTGATTATGTAATTGACATGATACATTTACCTGACTAATAATAAATTGTTACATTTGATTTCATTCTGACTTACTCTGAAATGATTGACTTTAGTAGATTACGTTGTATCCATTGTTACTGCAAATCTGTGTCAGGTTAGTAACGGACTAAAGTCCAGTTTTGAGTGGAGCATTGGGGCACGCCAACGGAAATTTTAGAGCTCCGCCTAAACGCTTGATATTAGTTCAAGTGTACTTAAACTGTGAAGGCTAATAAAGGGAATTTCCGTTTAGGGTAACAGAATGTTGGCCGACCAACCTAGATAGGGTGAGCCTTACCTCTGTTTAATGTAAAGTTACTCTAGCTAAGTGTACATGGGAAACCCTGGCACGACCATACCAAAACTACTATTAGAGAAAGTATTGGTCGGCTTATATCTGAAGTATGACCCGCATAACGGCCGGTACGAGGACCCTGTGCGACTTTGAGAACCGAATGAACGAGTTCAATAAGAGTAAAGAGTTACACAGATTAATCAAATGTGTAGTTAAATTGTTATACAAATGACCTAATAACCAATCGGCATTCTAACCTAAATTCGAGGTCATGATAAAATGGAGTCAGATAAAGATATATTGGAATCAAATCACTTTGCCCCACTGAAAAGACCGAATGCGCAAGAAACCTTTACCCACCAATCGTAAGCCATCACTGGGACGATTGGGCGGGCCTTACACTAAGGTAATAAAAACATAATGGTTCATTATGTAAGGTCTTTATACACCACTGAAAACATAGTTATGTACATTATACACTGCATTTCTGTCAATAGATCCACATAAATATATTACACACTGCACCTTTAAAGGTTCCTTGGGAAACCTAAAATGGTTGTTTTAGGCATCACTGTGAAAACCCCTTTTTGGAACCTTTATTTTTAAGAGGCTGTATCAAAATTTGATCAATAATAGATTTGATAATAGTAATAGTGTGAAATAATATTACAATTTAAAATAACTGGATTTTCAGCATCATTACTCCAGTGTCACATGATCCTTCAGCAATCATTCTGATTTGTTGCTAAAAACAACATTTCTGATTGATGTTGAAAACATTTGAACTGCTTAATATAATATTTTCTGCTTAATATTTAAAAACCGTGATATAGCCTACTTTTTTCAGGATTCTTTCATGTTCAAAAGAGCAGTAATTATTTGAAATAGAAATATGTTGTCACTTTTAATTATTTAAATAATTAAAAGCGACAACCCCCCCCCCCCCAACACATTATTTAATGTCATTACTATAAACCACATTGAAGGCAATTCGTTCTTCACTCACTCAGTTCATCATAATATTCCAGCGACAAGCAATTTGTCTGTCCACACAAGGCTTCAAAACACGACATAATCAATCATAAATTCATAATCAAAAAATTTACAATTTTATCATTGTTCGTAATACTTAGACTACTCAGTGACTGACTGATACAGTCTTTGTCATGAAATACACTTGTTTGTTCAAATAGAGTTAGCAGTTTGAATGGTCTTATTTCGTTTAATCTATTGTCAATATCTGAGGTAAAGTTGTCGCTCTCATTAAGGCTAGGATGAGGCCTATCTTTGTAGTGACTGGTTGGGATATAATCTTTTATTCGAGTAGGGTCTGTTAGAACACGTTATGTGACAACAACGGAAGTTCAAAGAAAGTTCTCAGTTCCTTTAGTGACTTTATAAGAATTAATGATTCATAAATATGAAACAGCTCGATTCCTTTTATTCTTCCCTCTTTTACCCCTGTCACAGTGTGTGGTTTGTTATATAGTCACCAACCATTCCTTGAGCTCTGAAATCACTGACGTTGTGCTGTCAAAATAGACAATAATGTGCTTTATTAATTGAGTGGGGAAAAATTTTACTTAATAGTTTTCACATTTAATTGTAACCACAAAATGTTCCGCTATGATACAACCAAAAGTCATTCAACAAAAAAATCAGGTTTTCTCATGAATTCTTTAAAGTTTACAATGCCATTTGTGAGTCATTCAACCAAGAAACATACAAAAAAAAAAAAAATCAGCATTAGGCCTATATTTACAGCTTCCCATCTATTGAGAAATGCTACATTACATAATTAAATATGTGCATACAGTAAAATATTTAATACATTTAATGTGTTTTGTATGGAAGCCAATTCCTGCCATATAAGGGGGAAAAATCATGTTTTGTAAATCATTATTATGACATAAAATGTCAAAATTATGAGATACTAAGTCATATCTATCAGATGAAACGTCGAAATTATGACATACCAAGTCAAAATAATGACATACTGGGCCCTATCATACACCCGGCGCAATGCGGCGCCAGGCACAACGCAAGTGTTTTTTGCTAGCTTCAGCCCAATGCAGTTATCATTTTCACGTCCAGTACCACATTATTTAAATATCAAATGCACTCGCGCGCATCTGTTCACCCATAGGCGTGCTGTAGTGATGCGCGGGTCGGCTTTTTTTCCAACCCGCGGGATCCGCTTTTATGAAATTATTTGGCCCGCCGCAGCCCACCCCAGCCCACCCCGCATCACTGTATCTATTTTTACAACCCGCCCCGCTCGGCACCCGCGACCATTAAATAGACATACTAGGCATTGTAATGTAATGTTTGTATATTTTTTTCACACGAGTTGCACTTCACGTAGCCAATACTGCTGTTGTCTCCTGCTGCAACTATTTCTGAGAACCGGTCCCAAACATTAGATTTAGCAGCCTGACCTTTTTTTCTTTTAATTATGTAAATTCCCGACCTCAATTTCTCCCGCACCTCGTCTTCCATCTTCACTTTTATTTCTCCGTTTTTGCTGTCGGGAGCTGCTTGGCGCACCGCTTTCGTGACGTGTCACGTGACGCCAAAGTTACGTTGCTACGGCCTTCGTATTGTAACCTTACCAAAGAACCTAATAAAATATGAAAATAGATATTCCCAAATATGTAATATAGGCTATAGGGAATTGCACGCAACATACATGGATTTTATTTTATTTTGTTTTTAATGACCCGCCCCAACCCGCCCTGAAAATAAAGTGACAATTTCTTTCCCCGACCCGCGGGGTCCGCGGGTTATGAGACGACCCGCGCATCACTAGCGTGCTGGTCTGAAAACGAGGTGTGTTCAGGTGCATTGTTGGCGTGTTGCTATTTTGAGGCAACTGAAAACGACTGCGCCATTGACCAACAAATCCTGGTCTAAAGTCAATAGCTCAGTATTTTTTGTGTTATTTAAAGGGCGTGTTAGTAATATGCGCCTATAGGCGGGTGCACAATGCGCGTACACTCTGCTTATTTTGAAATATTAAAAATAAAAGGATTCCTCTCTGGAGAAGCGTTCAGTCTTTCCGCTCGCAAATTCTGCCATGTAAATAGTGAATCTGCTGTGGCGCGAGCGCAACTGGCTTTTAAAGGGAATGGGAGATGGGACTCTAATTGGTTTATTGCACTTTACGCCCAAAACACACCCATTACTCATTAAAAGACTAGGGACAACCCTTTTAGACCATGTGCCTGGTGCGCCTACCATTTTTCCCGTCGTTAAAGTAGATTCGGACATGCCCTAAGTGCACTCGCGGCATGTTAAAATGAGTCAAAATGAGTTAGTTAGTCGAAGAGTTTGACATTTCAACTTATAATTGTGACTTTTTATGTCATATTACGACCCCCCCCCCCCCCATGTGGTGGAAATGGGCTTCCATAGTTTTCCGAGGACAATTCTTATACATGTGATACTTATGGCCTGCGGTTTCTGTTGCTTGAAAGAGTGTCATACTTCCTCAGTGGTTTAATGGTTTCAGTTTTTTTGGATGCAGGCAAGTTGCAGATGTCCATCTGATTCCGATTTCGCCTGCAGCAGCCCGATTCCACTGGTTTGGTGTTCTCATAAATGATCTCTAGAAACACATAACATTACTTTAGAGTTACATCAAATGGTTAACAGTGCAAAGCACAGGCCACGCTGAGGGTCTGGAGGAAAGCAGTTTTGCTGTGCATGCTTATGCTGCACCACTGCTCGAGTCTAACCACAGACAATGAGAGGCAGTTTAATCGTCATCAACTGGAGCTAACTAACTCTCACAGTGCTTAACCACATGCCACCCACACTCATTCAGCGCTTAGTTTGCGACCAGGGAAACATCTGACCTTGAACAAAGACTCCTGTGTTGTTGATTCTTAGTAAGGTCTTTTATAAGAACCCCGATCAGTCGGTGTGACTTTTAAAAAAATTCTATGGCATGATTTTCATTACAACAAGAAGTATCTTGATTCGTGCCTCAGTTTATAGCAAAACGTATGGTTACAGGCTGCAACCATTCATAACCACAAGGCTGAAAAAATGATTGTAATTTTAAAAACCTGTTAAATGGTTAACAGTAAGTTCCCTTACTATGGGGAAAACTGTAATAGATCTAACCTTACGTTTCATATAATTTTACTTTACAGTAAAAAAATCAGGAAAAAAAACCCACCAAGGCTCCAAAAATTTAATAATAGACTCACACAAAGGTACTTTTTTTATTTATTTATTTATTTTTTTTGCATTTTTGGAGCCTTGGTGTGCCGACTTTTTTCAGATTTTGATTATTTCTTTTGTCAAGCACCCAATCTTGAGCAATTTTTTGGCTGGTGATTGATGCTGTTTTTGCTTTATAGAATTTTACAGTACAATACTGTAAAAGGTACCATTTTTGGAAGTAAAAAAAAAGTTAATCTTATAATTTACAGTGAAAAGCTGTAAACTGACATTCCCAGAATCCCCTGAGACACTTCACATTTAATGGTTTTTCATTTTAATAATAATGTTTTTTTCTTTTTTATGGTACGTCTTATGTTGTTAAATTAGTAAAATAAGAAATATAAGTATAAAGTATAAATAAGCAGAAAAGGGCTGTTGGATTTACTAGTTTAGGATGTTTTTTTTGTGTGTGTGTGTGTGTGTGTGTGTGTGTGTGTGTGTGTGTGTGTGTGTGTAAATTACAGTTTTAAATTGTAAAATTTACAGGTTCTGTAAATTTGTTTACTGTATTTTTATAGAATTATTCTGCACAGCTACCAGTTCTTTTTACAGTGTCTTGGCATAAGAGTAAAGTTGGCATAAGTAAAGTTATACATTTTTTTTTTCTTTTCACTTTAACATTATGATGCTTATGCCATTACACAACATATAAAACATTAATGTGGGACGGACAATGAAACACATCGTTAAACTTAAGCTTCTTAACTTTAGCTTTGGTCGAAGTTAAGTTAACATTATATTTATTTTTAAATAAATTAGTTTAACATTAAGCAATATTTGACAAATCACAGATTTGATTTAAATGCAACATTGAGTCATTGTAGATGTACCTGCAGTTTTGCGAGTGAAGATGCATATGACAACAATTGACACAACTAGTACTACGCATCCAACTGCCATCGCTAGCCATATCCACCACTGACCAAAGCTGGGGGGAAATGACGACGGTGTGGGGCTTGTTGTAGCTAAAAAAGACAAAAAATTTTTTTTTAGGTAATTCTTTCAGATATGTGGCTCTTCCTATGGCTACAGTATTAATGGTATATTCATAAAGATTAGGGTTGCATTGAATCAAAAATGATTGTTTTTTTCCTCCAACTTTTGAAGGGAATGTAAGCAATTTTCTTTATGAACCTGCTTTACAAGTTATTAGTTGCTTTGCAGGTATTTTTTTTGGACATGATTTCAATTACAAAACTCCAAAAATGTAATATCCCACTGCATGGACAGTATGATCCAAAAGGCTGAAAGCACATTGAAAATGGATGCAAACTTAATTTAAATATGGACATAAAACTGAAAGGTTTAGGATTTAAAAGAAATATGTTAAGACATAAAATGAATAAGAAATATTTCAGATTCAGTTATATTAAATTTAGGGATGTAACAATATATCGTGTCACAATATATCACAATAAAAAATGCAACAATATGTATCGTGGATAGTGACAATATATATTGTGTATAATTTACCCAAAATAAAAATGACTGTGAGAAAAAATTCAAGTTTACAGAGTTTTAGTGTCAGTGCTACATATATAATGAATATAATGTATAATAATGCAATGGGGGGATATTTGTGAGTCCTGATAATGCCAAATGTCTTATGTTACCAGTAAAAAGTGGCCTACATTATTTTAAACATATCTAGACAGTGACAGAGTGACGGATATTTGTCTAAAATAATTCTGTATTTTCAGCTTCAGAATCATGAATATTTTTATTCTGGTGTCACTATTGTCCTGTGATAGTCCAAACCTATTAATTTCCACCCCCAATGTAATACCAAATTTAGCATTTTAATCAACAGTACATTTTGTGTTAACCTTTTACCATATGTCTTTGAGTATCGCAATAATATCGTATCATGAGTTCAGTATCGTGATATGTATCGAATCGTGACATGAGGGTATCGTTACACCCCTAATTAAATTAGAAACAAGCTAAACTGAAGCATTTTATCTAGTGGTCTCAGACTTCTGGACCGCACTATCCAATGTCAATTGAATGCCTGTAACTGATTTTGTAGTGATACACTTTATAGTACACTTTATTTCCTAAAAAAAACTTACGTTTGAGGACAAGTTTACTGATATTTAAGACAAAGCTACACTTGACCACTTGCAATATAGTAAAAGTAGAGTTAATATGCAGTAAATCCATTACTTTTTGACTACTTGTGGAGACCAAAATGTACATGTAAATTGTTTACATTTCTTAATTTAAAATGCAGTGTTGAATGCAGAGAATTAAAAAAATTCAATGTGTAAAAAGCAAAATATTAAAGATTCTTCACCACTCGTCGTACAAGTTGTGGGTAAATCTTCTGTAGTGGGGTTTTGCGTCTGATTGTCTGTCTGATTCTGATTTGTGGTGTTGGCATCTGTAGAGAAAAGATGACAACAACAGAGAAAGTTGTTCACTGTGAATCTCTTGTTACATTTATTCATTTCAATAAAGGATTATGAACTTGGACGGTTAACAGGGGAGTCGCTTTTTCTACTCAGCCTCCCTAAAAAAATTGTTATTAACTAGGGTTGCAACTAATGATTATTTTGATAATCGATTAGTTGGCCGATTATTTTTTCGATTAATCGGATTACAAGCCCTTTTTTTATTTTATTGACACAACACATTATTCCACGTCCTGCCCAATGCTGTCCTTCAAACAAACGTGTCAGCTGAGTGCTATGAAAACACACATAGTAAATATATCAACCCGTACAAAAATTAACCATGGTTTTACAACGAATAAAACCAAAATAATAATAAATAAATAAAACAGGGTTATTGTAGTTATTTTGTCTGGCTATCACCAGACCAAGCTCAATTTAAGATTGAACATTGGTCTGGGGAGTCTGCTCTGTATTTTCTACTGCACAAGAGGCGTGATCAACGAGCATAATTCAAATGACTCTGTACGCAATTGGATGGTCCTTCAACCAATCAGACCACAAGAGGCGTGGTCAACAAGCAACGACCCATCGCTTCTCTATCCGTCATCGTGTTAAACCCGCCAATAGCGCGCCAGGTGGATAAGCCAGTCTGTGATTGGTTCCCGCAAAAGTGTAACAGAAGCAGTAGAAATGAATGCACAGGTTTCCAGACTGAGTTGCGGGGCGAAATCAAATCAAATACATACAAATGGTAATCAATACGCCAAAAAACATGGTTTTGCTATAATAAAACCATGGTTAATTTTCATAAGGGTATATCTGTGCTATACATTGTGTAAAAAAGTTACTAAGCAAAAGGAGTTTAAATCCCTACATTAAAATGATATTAAAGACAAACAACAACACAAAAAAACCACACTCAGTGTTACCAGATAAGAGGAATGTTCTGCAGGAACACACACACATTCACTATGGACAAAGTAACCTGTTACTGTCATTTCTTTAACCTGTAGAAACGTCTTACATTTATATTCAATTACATGCTGTTACAGTTACTACTCTCATAAAATACTTGAATTACATTTAGCGTCCAACAGCAGAAATTTCAGCCAAATGAATATTTTTGCGCTGAATATTAATTTTCTCCCTCTCGACTGCGTTCTGTCTGTTTGACGCGCATGTGCGCGCTCGCCACGCCAGCGATCGTTCAGTGAAGTTTTAAGCTTAAATGCAGAATATCAGGACACGCAGTAACATTTAGGATATAACCTGTACAATTTAAGTTTTTTGCGCATCTGTCAAATCGCATGACAGGGTATATTAAACGCTAATGCATTAGCTTGAAGCTTAAAATAAAGAATTCTCATGTTTTGGGCACTTGGATCACGTACCTTTCATGCAGCAGCTCGCTCTGTTTTCATGCCACTATTTTTAGATGTATTTTGTCCATAGACATGCGTTATTTAGTGCTGTAATTTGGCGCGACTGGTGGACGTGGACGCAGCAGCACTCGAGCTGCATGAACTCGTTGAAACTACGTTTGTGTAAAACCTGATCATCATGTTCTCCGGCTTGATTTGACAGTCATCCAAAGAGCATCTTGTGCTTCAATGGACAAAATCTGTCCATCTGTACAAAGGAGTTCACATGATCAATGTGAAAAATGTACGCATTCGATTAGTGATATGAAAAAGTGCAGAACCTGAAAAATATCGGTAACACTTTATTTTGATGGTCCCCTTTGAACATTCTGTTGACTATAAGTAACGTTGCACCTACATGTCAACTCACTCTTATTAGAGTATTAGTAGACTGTGTGCTTAATATCTGCTAACTCTTTATTGTGATGGTCCTCCAACAGACATTCTACTGACTATAAGTAACTTTACAACTACGTCAACTTATTCTAACCCTAACCCTACACTGTAAACCCTAACGCTCAACTCAAACTCATATTAAACATATTAGTTCAAAACAAATGAACTTTTATGAGTATTTAGAACTTTTTTTCTTTTGAGTTCTCAAAACTGACACATTTTAAGTAATCTGAATTATTTCATTGTTTTGAGTTTTATAAACTTGTTTCTTTTAATTTAGACTAACTTAAATTTGACCGAAACTGGGCAGGGGATTTCTATTTCTCAGTATGCTTTGCCATGACACTCAAAAGGGACAGTAAATGCCAAAATCAAGTGTTATATTATGCTTTTTTTGTGCAAGGTTAACGTTAAGTGGGAGATTTAGTAGTGTTTAATGTTTTACTATGCTAGTTTAGAAGAGTTTCTGTTATGTTGTTTTTTTTGTAGGGTTACCATCATGGTGACAAGTGGAGCATGAGCTTAGTTTGAGAACAGATATATGTTAAATGTTTTATATTGCTGTCCACATTCAGCAAGTGCCATGCTATGCTAATGCTACCAATGCATTGTGTAACCAATTAGCAAGGTGGCATTTATTGAATTAGCTAGTTAAAACTAGTCAAGTTTCCACTACTAAAAATGTGAGATTACATGATATTTTTAAGTTAAGTGTATGAATGAGCTTACTCAAATATTTCAAGTTCAGAGCAATTAAAATGTATGATTACAAAATAAAAATCTGCAAGTTCTGCTTACTTAAACTTTAAATTTCTTAACTCAAATCAGTTGCCTCAAATATTTTAAGTTTTGCCAACTTATTCAGGTTTACAGTGCACCAGTCTACTAATACTCTACTAACACTCTAATGAGGTGCAACGTTATAGTCAACAGAATGTGTTAAAGGGACCATCAAAATAAAGTTTAACCAAATAAATCTTATTAATTTTTAAATTATAACATGATGAAATCCTCTACTCACCAACCAGAACTTGTATTCCATCACTGCAATTGTGTAAGAGATCAGGAATATCTCTCGTAATCTTGCAGAAGTACCATCCGCTGTCATTGGTCTTGATGGAAGTAATGTTGAATGTTGACCAGGTGTCATTATTTCCTGTACTAATACGCCACTTTTCTTGCGTTCTGTCTGTTGCAGAGTTACAGTCTAAATTAGGTGTCAGGCTATAGTACCATTTCACTTTGTACTTTCCACCGGGCTGAAAAGTGCAGTTCATTGTGACTGATTCTCCTTCACACACTTGAATGTACTTTGGTTTCAAATGGACATTCAGTTGATCCTCTTGAAGAGCATTACTGACCAAAGCTCCTGTTGTAAAAAGAAAAGAATAACGACTTATTATCTGCCGCTAAGTACAAACAGTATGATTGGAACATTGAAAAATGAATTTTTTGTTTTTGAACATTAGTTGATACTAGTTGGCTGACACCTTTAAATGCAAAATATCTAACGACAATATGACTAATCTGGGTCAATCTGGGTCAATTTTTACACATAATCTGCCCATAATGGCACACATTATTTTAAATTATTCAGATTAATCAGCAAACAATTGTAGCAGAAGGTATTAAAAAAGTAGACCAAGGCAAGTGAATATTAAACAGGGTAGGTTTATTTTTGAAAGTCAGTTTCTTAGTCAAATATGAAGTTTTGACTGCAAAAAAAGCATTTAAAAAGCTATTTATTGTCCAGGAACAGATAATGTCCAAATACAGCTAATTTTTCTATAGTGGGGCATGTTGTCACAATGGGAATCTACCATTAAATTGCATTTTATAAGCTATTTAACAGCCAAATTTAAACATTAAAACTGTTATAAAGCACAAAGTGATTCATGAAACAGCAAAATGTAAAAGACATCAAACCATTGCCAACAAATAATATAATTAATAAACTGCATAAATTTATAACATATAAAACAGAATTTTGCTTTGAAGGACAGAATTTACTAAATTATGCAAATGATGAGGTTTTTGAACTAGATGCTTGAAACTACCATACAAAACCACTGCTAGAGAATCACACATTTGCGTAATCAGACTTTGACGCGAAATCTAATAATTGCGGAGATAAAGCTTTTGTGACAACTAGCCGTGGTCATATTTTGGTTATGAAGTGTCTTTTGAAGTGTATTTGCCCAATTCTGTGTGGTAGATCAAATCAAACTACGCTTTTAAAATAACAGAGATTCCACTTACCTGTGACTAAAAGAAGAAAGATTCGAGCACATAGTCGATCCATGCCTAAGTTGGGCACAGAGTGGGCCGTGAATAATAAACCCTCTCAGAGTAAATGCAAAAGTGGTCTAAACAAGAAGAAAAAGATTAATTAAAAGATCCAACAAAAAGAGCACCTGGAGTCTTTAAATGCGAACGCGTGAAGCTTCCTCGTTCACTTGTGGTGGTTAAAGCTCTTCAAGTCTGGCAGAACTATCTAGACAGGTTCCTGTGTGGTCATGCATATGAATAAGTCTCTATTGATAGTTTATGAAAAGTATTGTGCTGTCTTCCTGTAGAAGCTAAACTCTACTTGACATTATTCAAGTCAACAATGTTTATTACAAATGGATTTTTGCAAATAATTATGGTATACAATGCACATTTACATATCAGATCTGCAACTGGAAAAATAATGGGTTTAAAAGCATTTAAACAGCACACTTGCCGCTCTTAAAGTGGGTGAAAAATGTGAGAGTTACTTTGATGTAACGCAAGACTATAGAGGCATGAAAGCAGGTCAGCTGCATGAACACGATATGAGAAACAGCACCACAAAAAAAACACGACTGACATCAGGCGTCCCAAGAACACAGCAGAGACACTTCTGTTCACACGCAGAAATGGCATCGCTCAAAAGATAATGGCCTCAAATGTTTTTGAACTCTTTTGGATCTTTAAGTCACAGTTTTGAGTGTTTAACTGCTATAGATATAGATTTTTCTCAAAATTAATTTCACTTTTCTGAGCCGTTTTTGCAATGACTTTTAATCACCTGACATTTATAGTGAATATTTGAAGTCAGTTCTTTTTGGGAAATATTTCACTTGGAATGTGTTTGTCCTATATTTAGTTCAAATACATGACACTAATTGATATTTTGTGTCTAATATTGGATATCTAATGCAAGCCTTTTAGACATATATATATATATATATATATATATTATTTTTTAAAATTTTTTTTTTTTTAAGTGTGACTCGAGTGTCCAAATAAGTTTTGGAGTTTTGTTTTGACATCTCATACATGAAGTAGCACACAACTTGCTGAGAACTGTGCTGCAGTTTGATTGTGGTTTCAATATTAAACCTAAAGGCAAGAAGACTAAACCACTGTTTAAAGTCAAACCGGACATCAAACTGAAACAGAAAATACTGACGTTCTTTCTTTACAGATTTCTAAACCTTTTTTCATCATTTTTGAACGGCATTATCTGTATAATGTATATCACAAAGAATGCAAGGACAGACATGTATATCTTTGTCTTTAATTAAAAAAAAACATATGGCAAACATCATTGTGCATTACATACTGTAAACGCAGACTTGTATAATTTAAGTAGGCCTCCTTCAATAGATTTACGTGGTCAAAAACACCCTTTTTTCTCGTAATGTACATTGCAGCATCACCTCTTTTCTTACAGTGTCTGAAATGGTTTGATAAAGGATTCAGTCTCTCTCCTTTCCACGAGTCTGCTCTGATTGGTCATAAGGCCCAGTCTGTTGTGATTGGTCGACCTTTTACAGAGCGTGTCGGAAACAAAACCCCTATTACCATATCTGAATTTCAGCTCTGTGTCTTCCTCAACACCTTTATACACAGTAGGGTTGTAACGGTATGAGATTTTCACGGTATCATAATCGTCTCAGAAATATCACGGTTTCACAGTATACAGTATTAAACAATCAAAACAGTGTTTTTTTTCTTTTTTTTTTTTGGTTGAACAAATGGTTGAAAGCATTTGTTTTGTTTCTTCAAATTTCATTGATCAAAAACATCTAAAAAAAAATTAATTTAATAATTGATTATAGATTAGTTTAACTAGGGCTGCAACTAATGATTATATATGATAATAATAATAATAATAATAATAATAATAATAATAATAATAATAATAATAGGGTTATTGTAGTTATTCAATGGTAACCACAAATTAACCATTGTTTTGCTTCAAATCCATAGTTTAACTATATGGTATTTGTGTGGTTATACAAATGGTAATCAATACGGCAAAAACATGGTTTTATTATAATAAAAACATGGTTAATTTTTGTAAGGGTTTGTTTGTGCTATACATTATGTGCAAAAAAAAGTTACTAAGCAAAAGGAGTTTAAATCCCTACATTAAAATATTAAAGAAAAACAAAAATAAAAAACACAAACTCAGTGTTAGCAGATAAGAGGAATGTTCTGCAGGAACACACACACATTCACTATGGACACAGTAACTGTTACTGTCATTTCTTTAACCTGTAGAAACGTCTTACATTTATATTCAATTACATGCTGTTACAGTTACTACTCTCATAAAATACTTGAATTACATGTTGACATTTAAAACTAAATTTAGCGTCCAACAGCAGATATTTCAGCTAAATTAATGTTTCATGTTAAGCAGGTCAAAGGATACGTGGTTCATGGCCAGCCATTAGGACCATAGTCTGGCATTATGCAAATTTGTTACAAATCTGACAATTAGTTTCAGGCAGTTCAGAATCGGTTCTTTCTTTTGGGAGACAATAACTCAATTTATCATGCACTTGACCCTTCAAACATTCACAAACGATATTACACATTAAATTATTGGTAATATCCAGGGGGAAAGCATAATGGGGCATAGGGTTGTGCCGATAGACGATAGTATTGGTTATCGACGATAGCCAGAGATATTGACGATATTATCAAGATGATAATTGGCTCGTTTTGCCATTAATGTATTTTATTATTATTATTACTATTATTATTTTATGGCTAGTATTATTATTAAATTAATATTAGGACTTACAATTCATTTGCCTTCCCTAATTACATAACAGAATCACCACATTACCACACTTGCGACATCACCGACACTCAATGAAAATGTTTTTAAAAACTACTACAAAACTACATTCCACATCAAAATTAAATTGCAAGGTGATCTATTCACAAATTGTCAAGAGCTTGTTATAAACGAGATGCATCATTCTTATACAGTTGTTATTTAAAGGGTTAGTTCACCCACAAATGAAAATTCTGTCATTCCTCACCCTCATGTCGGTCCAAACCCGTAAGACCTTCATTAATTTTCGGAACACAAATGAAGATATTTTTGATGAAATCTGAGAGCTCTCTGACCCCTCCATAGACAGCAATTTATTTAACACTTTCAAGGCCCAGAAAGGTAGTAAAGACATCGTTAAAATAGTCCATATGACTACAGTGGTTCAACCTTAATTTTATGAAGCGATGAGAATACATTTTGTGCGTAAAAAACAAACAAAAATAACGACTATTCAACAATTTCTAGCCTGTGTCAGACTCTTACACTGTTGACGTAGTAAATACAGTGCAGCGCTTCCTAGTTCTACGGCAGAACGACTCGTGCGCATGCGTCGTGGTGCTCACGTGAAACAAACTCTTCCAGGCCTAAGCTACATCTACAGTGTTTGAGGGCGGTTTAAAGTAGACATTGTTCATGGCCAGCCAGCCAATGAGGACCATAGGCTGGAATTATGCAAATTTGTTACAAACCTGACGACTTTTTTCAGGGAGTTCAGAATCGGTTCTTTCTTTTGGGAGACAATAACTCCATTTATCATGAACTTGATCTTTCAAACTTTGCAGAACTTTTACATTTACAAACAGTTATATTACACACTACATGAAAGGTAATATCTGGAAAAAAGCATAATAGGGAAATAGGGAAACTTTAAATAATTTGGTATTGACTTGAACCCTGTGCTTTCTCCACAATTGGCTGATGGACTATAACTCATCTTTTGGATTTATACGCAGGCCTTGATCATACATGTGCTGTTTACTAGAACTTGTATTCCATCACTGCAATTGTGTAAGAGATCAGGAATATCTCTCGTAATCTTGCAGAAGTACCATCCGCTGTCATTGGTCTTGATGGAAGTAATGTTGAATGTTGACCAGGTGTCATTATTTCCTGTACTAATACGCCACTTTTCTTGCGTTCTGTCTGTTGCAGAGTTACAGTCTAAATTAGGTGTCAGGCTATAGTACCATTTCACTTTGTACTTTCCACCGGGCTGAAAAGTGCAGTTCATTGTGACTGATTCTCTTTCACACACTTCAGTGTTATTTGGTTCCAAATGGACATTCAGTGTTTCTGGTTCCAATAGAAAAGTATTACTGTAGCAAGTTGTGGGTAAATCTTCTGTAGTGGGGTTTTGCATCTGATTGTCTGTCTGATTCGTAAATTCCTGTGTGCTGTGGACAACTGTAGAGAAAAAAAACAACAACAGAGAAAGTTGTTCACTGTGAATCTCTTGTTACATTCATTCATTTCAATAAAGGATTATGAACTTGGGCAGTTAAAATGTCTTGACGAATACTAATGGCAAAGGAAAGTTATGGAATACTATTAAGTGGTAGTTGTTGTCAAATTGGAAATTTGGTTATTGTTCTATTGGTTCACGTTGTCTTTTTCAAAGAAACATCTGATGTGATTAAAGCTATAATTAGGGATGGGCAATATCTTATCGTTTGCGATATACCGGTAAAAATTTTCCCCACGACAAAAATTTGTCTTCCCGCGATAATAACGATAAAGCCTAGTTGACGCGACCCATTCGCATCTCACGTGCAGAGCGAAAACCGCTATGGCGGAAGCTGCCGGAGGAGTTTATCGCTGAAGGAGGCGCTACCTCTACAATCTAGAACCTGTACAAACAGATACATTCTCACTCGCTGAGCACATGGACTGAGTGCTTAAGAGATTCGCTGTTCGTCAAGCGATTGGTAAAGCACACTATTTCAGTTCATCTCAATGAATGCACAGTGTATTTGATGCACAGTAAACACTATGTGAGGCGCCCGACTGAGAGCGCTCAATGTTTCTCACACTCAAAGAGAGCGCGAGAGAGTCTTACATACCACGCAGAATTGACGTGCTACATGCAAACGATATTCTTTGCTGTATTTTCCTGTAAAATAACGGCGTTCATTTGGAATTATTCAGCCTTTATGAACAAGAAGAAACGTCTCGGTTACGTATGTAACCCTCGTTCCCTGAAGGAGGGAACGGAGACGTACGTCGGACGTCACCGACGAATTGGGATCACTTCTGGGAGCCCCTATCAGCTTCGAGTGTATAGAGAACGGGCCAATGGCCATTGGCGTGCGAGATTTGCATCTCGCGCTCCGCCCCGCATCGCGGGTATAAAGCGGAAGCGGATGCAGCGCACATTTGTTTTTCACTGAGGAGCCGAACTAGTGACTCGGCCGCTGCAGTGATGGTACAGCAACTGTGGCGACGGGACGTACGTCTCCGTTCCCTCCTTCAGGGAACGAGGGTTACATACGTAACCGAGACGTTCCCCTTCAGTCGGTCACGTTCGACGTACGTCGGACGTCACCGACGAATTGGGATCCCTATGGAAAACGCCACAGTTACTACCACTTCCAGCGCCCAGCGAAAGCCCCTCAGACCCCCGTCTGTTCGGGGCGGGGAACCTACGCAGGGAGAGTCACTGCTGCTGTTCCGCAAGACCCACTCAGCAGAGTATTGGATAACGCTGGGAAAGCGTGCCCCGGGGGGCCGCTGCAGAAGCCACATCCTACCCGTAGGGAGGTATCATGTGGAATATACATGTATGGACTGGCCGTGGGCAGTACAACATACGGAAGTCCCAGGGGTGGCCCCGGCCAATGCAGGCGGGAGACTACACCGCACAGAGACGGCAGAGCGAGTTCTGCCAAGGGAAAGACACGGGCTCGCCGTAGGGAGCCGTACCGTGGAAGAATACACATATGGGACCGCCGTAGGGGTCACAACATATGGATACCCAGCCTAACACAAGTTCCACCAATGCATACGAGTGTTAGACCTGGCGTCGGACGCTCCGCCACGTCTGACTGCCACGGGTTGCGGAGGACTCAACAGGGTTCGCCGTGCTGGGGAACTCGACTGGAGCATATCAGCGCACGTATCCGGTCCATGAGGAGGGGAATGGCGCAGCAAGCCGACACTAGAACGGGCCCTTCGGTGTTACCGGCTATTTAAAGCGAGCACACGGGAAGAAACCGGCTCTACACGGAGGCTATAGAATCTAGCGAACGTGTTAGGTGTCGCCCAGCCCGCAGCTCTACATATATCTGTCAGCGAGGCGCCGTGTGCCAGCGCCCAGGAAGAGGCCACACTCCTAGTGGAGTGGGCCCTCAACCCAAGCGGGCAGGGCACGCCTTGGGTTTCATACGCCAAGGCGATGGCATCCACTATCCAGTGAGCCATCCTCTGCTTGGAGACAGCCTTTCCCTTCTGCTGGCCTCCGTAACAGATGAAGAGCTGTTCTGAGGTCCTGAAGCTTTGCGTTCTGTCCACGTAAGTCCGCAGAGCGCGAACGGGACAGAGAAAAGCCAGGGCTGGGTCTGCCTCCTCCGAAGGCAGCGCTTGCAGGTTCACCACCTGGTCCCGAAAGGGAGTGGTGGGAACCTTGGGCACATATCCGGGCCGGGGTCTCAGGATTACCTGAGAGTTACCCGCCCCGAATTCCAGGCACGATTCGTCGACCGAAAATGCCTGCAGGTCCCCTACCCTCTTGATGGAAGCCAATGCAGTCAGGAGTACTGTCTTCCAGGACAGGATTTTTAACTCTACTGACTGCAAAGGCTCAAAGGGAGCCCTCTGTAATGCGGTTAGCACCAGGGGCAAGTCCCAAGAGGGTATAGAGTGAGGGCGAGGCGGATTTAATCTCCTCGCCCCCCTCAGGAACCTGACGACCAGATCGTGCTTTCCTAGGGACTTACCTTCGACCATGCTGTGATTTGCGGCGATAGCGGCAACATACACTTTGAGGGTGGAGGGAGACAGCCTTCGCTCCAACCCTTCTTGCAGGAAGGAAAGCACAGAGCCGATCGAACATCTTCGGGGGTCTTCTCGACGAGAAGAACACCACTCGACGAACAGGTTCCACTTCAACGCGTAGAGGTGCCTCGTAGAGGGGGCTCTGGCGGAAGTGATGGTGTCTACCACAGCCTGTGGTAGGCCACCTAGAACCTCCGCGTCCCGTCCAGGGACCAGACATGGAGTTTCCAGAGGTCCGGACGCGGGTGCCACAGGGTGCCCCGTCTCTGAGTCAGGAGGTCCTTCCTCAGAGGAATGGGCCAAGGAGGTGCTGTCGCGAGGAGCACTAGTTCCGGGAACCAGGTCCGGTTGGGCCAGTATGGCGCAACTAGCAAGACCTGCTCCTCGTCCTCCCTGACCTTGCACAGTGTCTGCGCAAGAAGGCTCACTGGGGGAAACGCATATTTGCGTAGGCCCCGGGGCCAGCTGTGTGCCAGCGCATCCGAGCCGAGGGTCCCCCCGGTCAGGGAATAGAACAACTGGCAGTGAGACGTGTCCGGGGCGGCAAACAGGTCTACCTGTGCGGTCCCGAAGCGACTCCAGATCAGCTGGACCACCTGGGGATGGAGTCTCCACTCTCCTGGGAGCACTTGCTGTCGTGAGAGCTCGTCGGCTGCACGATTGAGCAGGCCCGGGATATGAATGGCACGAAGCGACCTCAGATGCTTCTGACTCCAGAGGAGGAGATGGCGGGCGAGTTGTGACATGCGGCGGGAGCGTAGACCACCCTGTTTGTTGATGTACGCAACGGCCGCAGTGTTGTCCGTACGGACCAGAACGTGCTTGCCTCGTAGCGGCCCTTTGAGGCGGCCCAGCGCAAGACGAACTGCTAACAACTCGAGGCAATTGATATGCCATTGCAGTTGAGGCCCCGTCCACAGACCCGAAACTACAAGCCCGTTGTACGTGGCCCCCCAGCCGGTGGATGAGGCATCCGTGGAGACCACAGCATGCCTGGACACTTGTTCTAGGGGAACTCCTGCCCGTAGGAACGAAGGGTCCAACCACGGACTGAAGGTTTGGCGACACTTCGGTGTTACTGAGACACGGAATGAGCCGCTCTGCCACGCCCATCTCGGGACTCGGTCGTGTAGCCAGTGTTGAAGCGGCCTCATATGAAGCAATCCGAGCGGCGTCACTGCGGCTGCGGATGCCATATGCCCCAGGAGCCTCTGAAAATGTTTCAGTGGTACCGCTGTCCTGCATTTGAACGAATTCAAGCAGTTCAACACCGACTGGACGCGCTGCTCTGTGAGTCGCGCTGTCAGATTGACCGAGTCCAACTCCATACCGAGAAAAGAGATCCTCTGCACGGGGCAGAGTTTGCTCTTTTCCCAGTTGACCTGAAGTCCCAACAGGCTGAGGTGACTGAGCACCATGTCCCTGTGTTCGCACAACTGTGCCTTCGACTGAGCCAGAATCAGCCAGTCGTCGAGGTAGTTGAGAATGCGAACACCACGCTCTCTCATGGGAGCAATGGCCGCCTCCGCGACCTTCGTGAAGACGCGGGGCGACAGGGACAGCCCGAAGGGTAGGACTCTGTACTGATATGCCCGTCCCTCGAACGCAAAGCGTAGGAACGGTCTGTGTCGGGGGAGAATCGAGACATGAAAGTACGCGTCCTTCAGGTCGATCGCTGCAAACCAATCTTGGGGACGGATGCACCTGAAGATGCGTTTCTGCGTTAGCATTCTGAACGGCAGCCTGTGAAGGGACCGATTCAAGAACCGCAGGTCCAAGATTGGCCGTAACCCGCCGCCTTTCTTGGGTACAATGAAGTACGGGCTGTAGAAGCCTGTCTTCATATCGGCTGGAGGGACCGGCTCTATCGCGTCCTTCGCCAGTAGGACTGCGATCTCCGCCCGTAGCACGGGGGCGTCCTCCTTCGACACGGAGGTGAAGTGAACGCCCCTGAACTTGGGGGGCCGCCGAGCGAACTGAATCGCATAGCCGAGTCTGATAGTACGGATGAGCCAGCGGGACGGGCTGGGGAGCGCTAACCAGGCTCCCAGCGACCGAACCAGCGGGACCAACGGCACCACAGACGTACCCGCAGCGGGGCAGCGCAGCGGAGTGCAGGGACCCGACTCGGACGGCATCGCGGCCCGAAGTGGGGTCTGAGTGCGCAATGCAACACTTACCTGCTTCCGCTGAGGGGGTGCACGAGTGTGCGGAGGCCTCTTGTGTGCGTCCTGGACACAGCCAGCACCCCCTGCTGGCGATAAGAGAGGCACCGGAGGTTGACAAGGCATGGGAGCGTCGTACACCGCCAAGCGCGCTCTCTTGGCACCCAGAGATTTTAGAAACAGCTCTTTTTTTGAAGTTTTGGGTACCACTGGCCCGAAGGCCAGTGGCGGAACAGAAACCAAACAAGAACATAAAATTCTCTCCCGGCCCTCCAGCGGGAGAAGGAGCGGTGCTGTCACCACCTCCTGAAGAGCTGTCTCCTCCATCTCTGGGTGGCCCGTCTCAGGGTCTCTTACGACGACGCTTGCCACCTGGCTTGGCAGCGGCCTGAGCGGGCTGGACGGCCTTCCCGCGGCCGGCTCCACGCCGTTGCCCTGGTGGAGGCTGCTGCTGGGCTGGGGCGGGAGCGGGGGCGGCGGCGGGCGGCCGCCCTCGGCGACGAGCAGGCGGAGGAGCTGCGGCTGGGCAGCAGCTGACCGCCGGGGCAGGATGTGTTTGATGGCCTCCGTCTGCTTCTGGACAGTCGAGAACTGCTGGGCAAAGCTCTCGACCGCGTCGCCGAACAGCCCAACCTGGGAAATGGGGGAGTCCAGGAACCGATACTTATCAGTCTCCCTCATATCGGCCAGGTTGAGCCAGAGATGTCGCTCCTGGACCACAAGAGTGGACATCGCCTGACCAATGGAACGGGCGGTGACTTTCGTCGCCCGGAGGGCGAGGTCCGTCGCCGTCCGGAGCTCCCGGAGGAGCTCTGGGTCAGGTCTACCCTCGTGCATGTCCATGAGTGCCTGGGCCTGGTGCACCTGGAGCAACGCCATGGCATGCAAGGCGGACGCAGCCTGTCCACAAGCCTTGTAAGCCTTCCCAGTTAGACTGGAGGAGAACTTACAGGCCTTGGATGGGTGGCGTGGGTCTCCGCGCCAGGTGGAAGCGGACGCCGGACACAGTTGCATCGCGACCGCCCGTTCCACCGGCGGGATCCCCACGTACCCCTTGGCTGGCCCGCCGTCGAGAGTAGTGAGGAGGGAGGAGCTACTCGGCCGGTTTCTGGCAGAAAAAGGTGCCGTCCACGACCTCGTGAGCTCCTCATGCACTTCCGGGAAGAAGGGCACCGGGGCGGGACGCTGAGAACCAGCGCGAGCCGCCCCGAGAAACCAATCATCCAGCCTAGAAGGCTCGGGACACGGTGGAGGGTTCCACACGAGCCCGACCTTTTCGGCGGCCCGGGAAAGCATAGCCGTCAGCTCGGGGTCTGTCTCGGACAACGCCACTCTCCCAGAGGGAGGCAACGCAGCCGGGTCTTCATCCCCCGAGGACTGAAACTCCCCCTCCGATGCAGCGATCGACATCCTATCCTCTGCTGGAGCTCCAAAGGTCACCGTTGGACCACCTCGAGAGGGGCCAGCGACTTCCTCCGAAAGCTCAACCGGCTGCGGCACTACAGAGGGTTTAGGGGCCCACGGAGGCTGGCTCGGCGGGTGTGCCCTAAACGTGATCCTCAGGTCACCCTGGCTATTCGCCGAAGTAGGTCTATCCTGCTGGGCAGGGATAGCACTAGATCGGGGCATAGGTAAGGGGACTCCACCCTCCCGAAGGTAGGCGAGTCTCGACCTTAGCGCCGAGATAGTCATGTTCCCGCAATGGGAACACGAACTATCCACAAACGCTGCCTCGGCATGTTGAATACCCAGACATGTCAGGCAGCGATTGTGACCGTCAGCTGGTGACAGGGAACGACCGCATCCAGAAACGCACGGGTGGAATGACATCTTGAAAAAGACGCAATTTCACACCCGTGTTGCTCTTTTAGAAGAAGCTCTTAACGTGCCGAAGCACCCAGGAACAACCGCGGCAAACACAGGGGATAGTGCAGCCTGTGTTTGCACTCACCGTGGAACGCCCCCACCGAACCAACCGGGATGCTGTAAAAACAGCAGTTTGTTTCACCGATTTCGGTGAGCTCGCGGTTGTCACTGCACGTGCCTTCTCCCCAGCACAAAAGCCTCTTCTCTTGCTCTCTTGCTCTCTCTCTCTCTCTCTCTCTCTCTCTCTCTCTCTCTCTCTGCTGACGCAGGAACAGTCTTCCATGAAGCTTGTTTGGCTCCGAAGTGAATGACAAATGTGCGCTGCATCCGCTTCCGCTTTATACCCGCGATGCGGGGCGGAGCGCGAGATGCAAATCTCGCACGCCAATGGCCATTGGCCCGTTCTCTATACACTCGAAGCTGATAGGGGCTCCCAGAAGTGATCCCAATTCGTCGGTGACGTCCGACGTACGTCGAACGTCACCGACTGAAGGGGAACTAATGCACAAACTGCAATCTCATTGGCTGGTGCTCACCTATTGCTGTACCCGTTTTGATTTCAGCAAATCAGTTCGAGCGAACGCTGACAACGTGATTTAATATTCATGAACCCAGAAGCTCATCAATCCTTAGTGTGGTTTATATTGTTATTAGTTATAGAATTCATAGTATTATTATCTTATCAGTATTATGTTTAGTTTGGTTTTTTTACAGAAACATGACCAACCATGTTTTAAGCTCCACCAACAGTCCTAAATTCAGTTAAAATGACAAATATGCATTCATAAGTTTTCATTCGCACATGATTACCAAGTTTTAGTTCAAATTACTTAAATTCTTTTATTAAATCAATATTTGCAACTTTTCTGTAATCTGAAGACATGGTTTGGATTATTACTTTTGCTGTTTGCGCTATTTTTTTTCCACTGTTTGCACCATGAGAGTATGAATAAATACAGAATCTGTGTTTACATTTCAAACTTGTCATTGATTTGAATTGTTTGTATTGTGTGATGTTTTTCATCACAGTTGCACTACTTCAACATTATCTGCACTTTTACAGAAGAAAAGTATGTCTGCAACTTTTCCATTTCTGAAAAGGCTGGTGTGGATTTTTACGGGGTTTTTTTTATTTTTTATTCTTTTATGTATTATAGGGGCCTATTTGATGACGGGTACATTTTACTTTAGATCATTGCATGCAGCTCTAACTTGTAGCCAAAAACATGGGGAATGGTACTACATTTATTGTCATTGATGTTGTTATCGCAATAAATACTAGAAAATATTGTGATACATTTTTAAGTCCCTATGCTATAATGCAATATAATAGGGCAATTCCATGCAAAGGTCATCCTTACCATGAATTTTTTTTTAATCTTTTTAAGTTGTCCGTTTAGGTCTGTAATGTACTGGATTAAAGGGGTGATGACATGAGAAACCAAATTTTCCTTGATCTTTTGGCATATAAGAGGTCTTTGGACCATTCCTGCAAGTTTCATAGCTTAAGACGTCCTCCCCATTATAAACGAAGCATTTATTTATTCAAGCTCCAAATACGGCTCATTGTGGATCCTATGGGGCAAGGTGACGTCACCTAGCACCAGTATTTTGCGTATGACCGCCTCCAGCGCAAGATGAGGCATCGCATTAGAGGTCTGCAAACCGATCAGTTTTCTTGCGGCGTAAATTTCCAAATCAAAGACGGTAGCGGTCAGTAACTCTGGTGTACATTGGACAGGAGCGGGCGGTCTGACAATAGCCCGGCCGCTCCCGACATCCTTTGACAACGTATCCGTGCTTGAACTTGAAGTGAACAAAACTTTCCGCAATGGTGGCGTTCACCCAGTTCCCTGCCCTGAACCTGGCAATAGGCTATATGTTCTTTGCATCCCGTGCACGAGAGCACATTCAGAGAGAACATTCAGCCTTTGTGGTCGGATTTTGGAGGAGAGACGTTCGGTAATGAAACAGTCAGCGACATTCTGTTCTTGCATGGATTTTCATTTTGCAGTAGCTATAGCTAGTAAGCCGACAGTTTTTGTTTATTTGCATTTTTGGCTTATTTTGAGTGACAGATGTCGTATTTGATTTAGCTTATTTTTCTCTGTGACATTTTTTACGGTGTTGACAGTATCATGATGACAAAAATACCAAATAAAATTATTGTATAGCCAACATTTATATTTGTTATACCAGTCACTCTCTTTAGGGGAAATTTAAATCAGGTCTAAATTTAGCGGGATCGGTAGGGTCGGGACGAAAATCATTCTAAGCGGTAAGCGGGTGAACACAGAGTGAATTTGAAGCGGGACGGTGCGGAATAGAACCTTGCGGGAGTGGGACGAAAAAAACAGTCCCGTGCAGACCTCTACATCGCATCGCTGTCACGCCCCGTCCGTCGACGTGCAGCGAGTGGGTCTAAAGAAGTAGCTGTGTGTTTACAATAAGATTGCGATGCCACGCAGATGTGCCGTTCCTGGCTGTGGAAAAACATCATCTTTGCATAAGGTGCCGAATGATCCCGATGTCAGGCTTTACAGACAGACTTTTACGATATGGATTCGACAGCACCGCCACAAACATGTAAGTAACAGGCAGATTTTCTTTGTCTCAAAATCGTTTAATACTGTTTATGCATCAGTAAATCAAGCCAGTAACTAAACAATCAACTTCACATTGTTTCTCTTAGTAGCATGAAAATAATCTATCATTTAAATTGTGATTAATCTACAGAAAGCGATCAAAGAACGCTCCCTTTATAATGGCTGAAGCTGTCACTCAGACACAGCGCGAGTTTATCCGGACCAGGGGCGTAGCCAGCGGGCGGGCCTGACGGGCACAGGCCCGCCCACTATGATGAGTAGGCCCCCCCCGTTTATCATTTTACAAATATAATATTTGTTAAATACACTGTTTTACAATCGCTATGACAATTTTTCAATACTTTTAACAATTTTCCTAAACTCTTAACACACCAACACACCTACAACACACAATTGCCAAAACGGTTAATTTCATGCTCAGAATCACACATTGTAAACTAAACTCCAACACTAATTTTCAAAATACAATAATACATTAAAGGGGTCATGAACTGCGTTGTTTTATTGTTTTATGATGTTTCCTGGGGTGCACTTATAATGTTAGAATGCTTTTTACATCAAAAATTGTCATAATTTAAAAATAAAAGGCATTTTTCCTACCCTGATTTTAGCCCTCTGGTTTGAACGCTCTGTTTTAAGGGGCGTGTCTGCTGTGAGACTTCAGTGTAAACGCCCACTGCTGTGATTGGCTAACGTCTTTCCATTTGAAATAGTATTACTCTCTCTTTTAGCGTGTTTTTACTATTACAGCTCTCATGGTTAATTAATCCTGAAAAGTGTTGCATTGCATTCAGATCTATGGCATTATATTCAGATCTATGGCATTATATTCAGATCTATGTCATTATATTCAGATCGTGGCATTATATTCAGATCTATGGCATTATATTCAGATCTATGGCATTATATTCAGATCGTGGCATTATATTCAGATCTATGGCATTATATTCAGATCGTGGCATTATATTCAGATCTATGGCATTCAGATCGTGGAATGAAAGGTTGCAGTGATGAGCATTGTAGCCGATCACAGACATGTTGAGCGCATGAAAGCAGAGGCGGTGCTTGCTTGACGTCATAGATCTCGTCATTGCAACTCAGTTTCTGCACACTAACGAATGCTTTCATCTTCACTAACAGTGCAAACGTGATATAGTTAAGAGATTCGTTGAATAAAACGTGAGTCACTGATAAACGCGTCACTGATAAACTCTCGCTGTTTGATTGACAGCTCCAGCGCGCGCTGCTCCAACGACTGCAAAGGGAGCTTTCTTTGATCGCTTTCTTTATAGAATTTAATCGCCGTTAAATAACAGATTATTTTCATCCTACTAAGAGAAACAACACAAGTTGACGTTTAGTCACTGGTTTGATTTACTGACACACAGACAAAGAACATCTGACTGTACATGAATAATTACATTTCAGATCAGGCATTAGAATGAACACAGTTACTTACATGTTGCATTACTGTCGAGCCCAGGCACTGCACAATATTTTGTAATCCTCAACGGCATGTTTATTGCTTGGTAGTTCGATCTGGTTTAACACCAGGCCTATGTTACTTAGGCTACCTATTCTATTGCATGTCATGCATGAATCGGTGGGCGGGGCTAAACAGGCAGTGATGAAGTAGGCGTTGATCTTCTTCTGCAGAGGCGGTGCTTGCCTCCCTTTGACGTCATAGATCCCCACTTTGAAAAACCTGTCGTTTGCTGGGCCTGGTGTCAATAAAAGCTTTTATTGGACTAACAAGGAAGTTTTCAGTTCTGAAACTTGCAGGATATTCTTATAGTATGATGACCTCTTATATGTCAAAAGCTCAAGGAAAATTTGATTTCTCAGTTCATGACCCCTTTAACACAATACACATGTTCTCTTCCAACAGGAACATTTAGTCAATCATTGCACAATGTCATAAAAACACTAACATTAGATGGAACTACAGAAACTGCATTATTTTATGTGTCAGGTCTGCCCTTATACAATATAGACAGTATATTTTATTGATCATAGATTGTGTCTTTTGAAGCCTCTCCACATTTTTGTTTTGTTGGGTTTAGTAAATGCATGCATTTTGTTTCTTTTGCTGCAGAAATTCAATACAAAAAATGAATGACCCATCTCAAAGTAGCTTTATAGAATCCCCTTCAGTTTTATTTTATTATCAGCAATCACCATGTTGACAATAGAAAGTTTCTGTTCTTCATTCAGGAACTTTCCTCTGAACCCTGAGGGAGGTAGACATTGAATCCTTAGACAAAATACAGTTACATATTAGAGACCAGAGGCATAGAGTCACTGTAATACATGGTACAATTATTTACACTTTGCAGTAGGAGAAGCCCTTATACAATATCCTACCTGTTGGTTTCTTTTTTTTTTTTTTTTTTTAATTCAAGTTTTTATTGTTTTTATCCGGTACATGACACTATCATACAAAACACAGATTACAGATATATACAAATGCTGAATATAAGGCCAACAAAAAAAAAAAAAAAATAGACAGTGGTTGTAATTAACAAAATTAAATGGAATATAAAATGAGGGAAAAGTGACAGAGAAAAATATGAAAAATAAATAAATAATTACATAATCTGTAATTGTATCTAGTAGTGCAAAATAATGAGAAGTCAGAGTTATTGTGTCTCATGGACAGACAACGTCACATAAGACCAAAAATCTTCCCAGACAGGGATACACACAGGGACACATGCTCTGTTCTTATTACGTAGTTTGTAAAGCAAACGTTCATACGAGGCTGTCTTTGTCATTGTTAACCCATTCTTTTACCTCTGGGGTTTTGGGAGTTTTCCAGTGTTTCAAAATGACTAGCCATCACAGAGACCCCCACCATGATGACTGCGAACTCTCCACTTTAAATATTTGGCATCTGCCCCTTGTCTCCCAATAGACATAATTTTGGTGATAATGGTATTGTTGTTCCAAGCCATTTGCGCAAAATATTTAAAACTTGGTGCCATAACGGTTGAATAAGTGGACACTCCCAGATACAGTGAATAAAAGTACCTCTGTCCTTTTGACATTTCCAACAAACGTTATTATTTGTCTGACCCATTCTATAAAGTCTAAGCGGTGTCAGATAGAACCTGTGTATGATTTTGTACTGTGTAAATTGCCCTCTAGCTTCTCTCACGTATTTACCTGTATTTGACAAAATTCTTTTCCACTCTTCATCCCCAATTACAGCCCCAATGTCCTTTTCCCATATTGTCTTTAAATTTGTACAGTCATTGCTGAGCACATGGTTGGTCGTCCTGTAGAATACAGAGGCTTTTTGTTGGGAATGAGGCAGTGTTAGGAAGTCCAAGATATGTTTTCCGTCCGTGCAATTTCTAATTTGTAGGTATTTCCAAAAATGTTCTTTTCCCTTTAGATTTTACTTCTGTACAAGGTTATTATAAGACATAAATACACCCTCTTCAAATAAGTCTGCCACAGTGCACAAGCCATTCATATGCCATTTCTTCCAGTACATAGGTGATTTCCCGATACAAATAGCAGAATTATGCCATAGGGAAGAGTATGGTTGTTTGCACTGTGATATTTTATGCATCTTGTGAATCTTAGCCTATACCTCTCTGGAATGCCTCATGATAGGGTTTGTGGTCATGTCTGAACATTGAGACAAATGTTCAATAGGGCTGTATGGCCAAGAAAGAGTTTTCTCAATAGTAACCCAATCTAACTGAGTATTATTGTTCCAATGTTTGGCCAATTTGGCCATTTCAAAAGATGTCTGATAGAGCCTAGGGTCTGGTAGTCCCAACCCTCCCTTATCCCGAGAGGCACATAATTTGTTAAGCTATATCCTGGGCCTTTTCCCATTCCATAGGAAACGCTTTACCATTATATGGTATTGATTGAAAATCAGCTGTGGTGTTGTAAGTGGTAGCATCATAAGCACGTAATTAAGCTGAGGCGAGACCACCATCTTAATTATATTCACCTTCCCCCATAAAGTTAACAGAATTTTTCCCCATTTGTCCAGGTTATTTCTTATGTTTTGTAAAAGTGGTATCAAATTTAACAAAGGAATCTCTTCTAACTCCCTGCTTATCTTGATACCCAAATATTTTATCCCTCTAGGGATCCATCTAAAGCCAAATTTAGTTACTATATTTGCGTTACATATTCCAGATATAGGCATAGCTTTAGACTTTGTCCAGTTAATCTTATATCCAGACACTTTAGAATAGGATTGAACTGTCTCCATTAGATGAGGTAAGGACTTGTCTGGATCTTTTACCAAGGCCAAAATGTCATCGGCATATAAAAACAATTTGTGTTCTTTGTCCCCTCCCTGTACACCTAGAATGTTTGTATTAGCCCTGATGGCAATAGCCAATGGTTCCAGTGTGATGTTGAACAATAATGGCGACAGCGGGCATCCCTGCCGTGTCCCCCTGGTAAGGTCAAAAAACGGAGAAACTTTACCGTTGGTAATCACGCATGCCTTAGGTGTTTTGTATAATGTTTGGACCCACTTAATGAAACATGGCCCAAAGCCAAAATTTGACAACGTTGTGAATAAAAAATCCCAATGAACCCGATCAAATGCCTTTTCTGCATCGAGTGAGAGGGCAACAGTTGGGTTGATTTCTTCTCTGTTTAGCCAAATTAAGTGTAGTAATCTTCTCATGTTGTCCGCTGATGACCTATTCATCATAAATCCAACTTGATCAGGGTTTATAATGTTGGATAACACCTTCTCTAACCGTAACGCAAGAATTTTACTTAATATTTTACAATCTACATTAATCAGGCTTATTGGTTGATAATTTGAGGGTTCAGTGGGATCTCTATCTTTTTTTAGGAATAACAGATATTAGAGCATCGTTAAAAGGAGGAAGAGATCCCCTAGCATATGCCTTAAAATGGGTGCAAGTAATTCTATATACTGTTTATAATATTCAACAGGGAATCCATCTAATCCTGCTGATTTACCATTCAGCATAGTAGAAACGGCTTTCCTGACTTCAAGTTCTGTTATTGGGCCATCTAACAAATTCACCTCTTCAGAGGACAGTTTAGGCATTTGGAGAAAAAACTTAGCAATTCTACTTGCTTTGGATTAATATCAGTAGTGTACAGTTCCTTATAAAACTGCTGTAGTACATCATTTATTTCCTTTGTTGAAGTAACTATTGTACTTCCTTTCTTAATAGCTGTTATTAAATTGCACGTATTCTTTTGCTTCAACTGTCTGGATAGCAGTTTACCAGTTTTCTCCCCATCCTCATCTAAATAAGGCGTATTCTATCTTTGTATTATAAATTTCCTGGAGTTCAAATTTAAGTTTACAAATATCTTGATACAATTGATTTGAAAAGCACTGGGATAATTCTTTTTCATAATTCTTAATTTTGTTATCTAATTCCTGTATTCTGTCCAGATCCCCCCTTTTCCGTTTAGATGCATAGCCTATTATCTTCCCTCTGACGTATGCCTTAGATGCCTCCCATTCAGTTGATCTTTTATCAGTACTACCAGTGTTAATTTCAAAAAAAGACTTTGTCTTCTTTTAACGATAAACTAAAGGCCTCATGAGATAGAAGTGAAGTGTTTAATCTCCATCTGCCTTTTCTCTCTTTGTCACAGTTAATATCAATGCCTAACTCCACGGCAGCATGATCTGATAAGGCAATAGCCTTTATTTTGCAGTGCGTAACATGCTTTGTCATGGTATTCGAGATCAGAAACATATCAATTCTGGAGTGGGATTTATGGCAATGTGAATAAAAGGTGTACTTCCACTCGCGTGGATTCACCAGACGCCAAATATCCACTAACCCATTATCTTCACTCATCATATGAATTGCTGCTCTGTCTTTAGGATGTGGTTGGTCAATAAAATTACTTTTGTCTATGAAAGCATCCCAAACTTGATTAAAATCTCCGGCCAGGATTATTTGACCATCCATTTCCCCTTATTTATAGGGGGACTAAATAAGTCTTATTTACTTCATAGAAAACTAGGATCCCCTATATTTGGTGCGTATATGTTACACAACACCACTGGGATATCGTTTATCCGGGCCTGTAGACAGACTGTTCTCCCCTCCCGATCTTTGACCTCACCAGTCGGGACAAAATTTAGTTTCTTGTTAACTAGTATAGCAACGCCATTCCGCCTGCTGGAAAAGGAGCTATAAAATACATGTCCAACCCACCCATATTTCAATTTTAGAGCCTCTTCCCCTTTAAAGTGTGTTTCCTGGATAAATGCGATATCAACTTTTATTATGTTTCAAATAGGTCATAATTTTGCCTCTTTTTATAGGATTCCCACAGCCTTTTATGTTCCAAGACATGCATGTTATATAATTCCCAACCATAGCGCACTACGTAATATAGAAATTTTTTTTAAAAAAGGATACCGAAGCCACTGTTGTGTATATAGACATTGTAACTTATGTATAACAACGAATTCTTAATAGTAAGCTTTGTCATGACCAAACCTTTTTTCATAAAAGATTTACAAAAAACAAAACAAACACAGTTAAGTAACATAAAAATTCTGTGAAGCCAGGAACACACTGTCAGTAGTGATAGTGTAGGGGTAAGGTGCGTGGCACTGAGTTTTGACGCAATTCGACCTGAGGTTCGAATCCGCCTTTTGCCGAACTCGCTCTACTTCCTTTTGCCATCACATATCAGATCGTAAAGGCGTTTATTTTCAATAAAAATGAAGAAAATATTTGAAAAGTGGAAATAAAGTGTCTAATGTGTGTTGTAACCGCTGCTCATGTTTTGCATGTGGACAGGTTGTAGCTACAGTTTTGGGTTATGTTGGCAGTGACACTGACTGGGCACGTTCGTGACTGAGACGTGTTAGTTTTACAAGGTGCGTTCTACAATTTATTTTTTCAATAGGATCAAAGAAAATAAGATTGAAATGACCTGAAAGCATAGGCGTAATTTGCGGGTGGCACATGTATGACCCACCACTGCACAATAGGGATGGCCGATACCACTTATTTTGTTTTCGATACGATACCGATACTTTCAAGGCCAGTATCGCCCATATCGATACGATACTTCTAAACTGAACTTTTAAATTATTACATTTATTAAATTATTAAAATTACTAAGAGTAAAATGGGTAAAGATACCCACTTAACATTATATTTGAAAGGCATTTTAACATTCAATACACCTTAATTGCAACTTATTAGATCATATTTTTGTTTGCACATGGTTAACATATGTTTACTTGTAGTGGTAACCATGGGAATCTACAAATACTATAGTTGAACTACGGTCACTGTAGTAAAAAATAAACCATGGTTCATTTTCACAAGGGACTGACAGTGACAGGACGTTGCACCCATAAAAGGCAACCTTATTCTGATAGTGTATGATTTATATTAACATAGGTACAGAATAGAACATGATCAATATGAACTTTTAATATTAAATTTAAATAAGTGTAATTGCACAAACTATGTAGGCTACAATTTCTATTTGTTTATTGTGAAATAACTCAAACATTATGTTTTTCTGTCTTCTGATGAGCATTGTTCAGGGCTGTGTTTCCAAAAGCATGGTTTCTTATGATAGTTTTGGGAAACGCAGCCCTGTTTGAATACAGTGTCACCAGTGAGCGAACGCTCTCTCTGTGATTGACTGGTTCTGTCTTGCAGCATTTGCGTGTGTACTGTGTTCAGATTATGGTTCAGATGAGCAGGAAAATAGTTCTATACAACACAGTTATTCGGTAACATAGGTTATTCGTATTGTATGCATAAAATAATCTTTTTAAAAAAACAAAATTACATCAATATATCGATACGCCCATCCCTACTGCACAATATCAACCCCCCGCCCCGCGTGAAAGTGCCCGCTCACTTTTGCCCAGGCCCGACCAAAAATAAAATTCTGCTTACGCCACTGATCTGGACACTTGCCCAAACTGCCGTTACAATGAAAGATGCGGTTACGCTGCACAACGAAGCTCTTATATCGATATCGTGTTTGCTGTTAGTTGTGGTGAAAGCATTTCGTGAGAGAAATCGCGTTGCAATGACGAGATCACTGCATTCACGCGATCAACACACTGTCGGTCATCTACTCAATGCTCGTCACTGCAACCTTTCTTATGATGGGAATAGATCTAAATATAATGCAATAATCAACACTTTTCACAAATCGTTAATCTCGACAGCTGTAATAGTAGTAAAAGTATTCGAGAGGGTTCTACATGTAATGCTTATTTCATATGCAAAGATGTCAGCCAATCACAGCAGTGGGCGTTTACACTGAAGTCTCACAGCAGACACGCCCAACAGAGCGTTCAAACCAGAGGGCTAAAATCAGGGTAGGAAAAGTGCCTTTTATTTATAAATTGACATTTTATGATGTAAAAATCTTACTAACAATATAAGTGCACCACAGGAAACATTATAAAATGATTAAAAAATCCACTTCATGATCCCTTTAATGTGCTGTAACAGAAACTTAAAGAAAATTGCCTTGTTTATCCACCACATATGAGGTGAGCAACAATGATAAAATTGCATTTTCAACCAACCATATTTAATGCTTTTAAAAGAAGGATATATATATATTGAATATATATATATAAAGGGCTATAATTAAGAGGTCCATACGCATGTCACGTCCATAACGTTTTAAAGATTACGTTTATATAATATAACAATTAAAAATACAAATAACTTGAAACTTTATTTGCAAAGCTAAATTATGTTTATGCTTATTAGGATCGACAATCCATCTCACTACTTTGCTCTGAACAACCATAATAATGCATTACGGACGTGACCGTTACGGACGCTTCATATTAAATCATATGCATATGACTATTGCTGTGATCTGTTTCAGGCGTACCATATATCCATGCATAGGGATGCACCGATACCATTTTTTCTGAACCGATCCGATACCAAAAATTCTGAGTATCGACCGATTCCGATACCAGCGCAGTTTTGTTTAAAAATTCAGTGTAGAATTTCTATACCTCAGTGTGTTGAACTGATAATCACTCTTTTGTGTGTTAAACACAATCTACTAAATACAGAAAATACTACTATAAACTAGATGGTGGATAAACTAGATTAGTGGATAATTCAGCAGCAAAAGTTACTCTAGAAAAATCATGAGTGCACAATAATTGTATAAAATCTAAACATTTAGTGGGGGAAAAAAAAAACATTTAGTGGGGAACAAATAAAAGTAAATAAGTGTATCACTAAATCTGGTAAAATACATTTCATGAAAAACAAGTAAATATATTTACAGAAATAAGGCCTATATACTAAGAAATTAAAAGACATTTATTTTAAATGTATAGCGCAGCTTTTTAATGAGGCAGCAACATATTATAGATAGGGCAGAACAAGAAAGGCTATTAATAATCTTTCATTGCGCAAAAGTATTATAATACAAAAGGCTTCAATACAGAGCAGCACAAAGCGCTTATGCGCATCCCGTGCGCAGGATGATGTGCTTGAAGCAACATGGAGTCAGAGTGCAGCTCTCCGTCCGCATTGAAATGTTCAAAACACAAAGGGAAGAGATATCGATGCGTAGTGTATCTATCTATGCAATATTTTATTGAGCCTTTTCTTTTAACAATTTAAAACTTCAGTTTCCGTACGTGTGAAGAACAATACAATCTCTAGTGTTGTGATCTAACAGACAACCGGTAGAAAGTAACACGATTTAGAAACAGCAATAATCTCCAGCCAGATAAAGTCATTTTATGCGAAACCATAGAGCGTTCTCTACAGATCAAGTATAATAACAGGAACATTGAATCATCTTGGAGAGAGTTTCATCGCGTTGACTGTCGTAACCGTTTTCACAGTTTGAAAGCTGAATGGAGAATGACTGACAGCCGCAGCGGAGGGACGCATTCACGTGAACTTGAATATATAATATCTGTACCTCACATTAAACTATGGAATGGCTTCAGAACACTTAATATAGTGCACGAAACGTTGATGATGCTTTATAATGTTTTTGTGCCTTTTGTGGGGCACTGGGGCTTAACAATAACACAGAATATTATACGCGCAGTATCGGATTTGGATTGGTCCTGTCTGACCGATACCCGATCCGGCAAATAATGGCCGTATCGGAGCCGATACCGATACTGAGTATCGGATCGGCGCATCCCTATCCGTGCATGTCCAATAATTGCAATGAACTTTCAAATTCAGTCGATTTTATAACAAAATTGAAACAACAGATGTCGCTCTTTAATAAAGCGTGACAGATTGCTGTAGCGCCTGTGTAAGTGGCAGATCAAACGCACATGAAATTATTCGCACAGCGATTTAGTATAATAAAGTTGATTAATTGTGCAATCTTACCGTACTGGTATCGCAGATTTAATATTTGGAGGTTTAAATGCCTGCCTGAGGTCTCTGAAAGTTGTAAAGCAGTCTTTTAGTGCTGCTTTCAGAGCGGTCAAGTCCATAACGGAGATCTGTCACGCCCATAACATTGCTTTTTCCTCATAAATGTGAGCATGAAAAATAAAATAAAATTAATATTTTATGTTCTGTGGAGAGCCAACCCTTCTTCATTCAGTGGGTATTATTACTTTTGGTTTGCGTGGTGTAATTCACAGAATACCTAAAAAATATGTTGTCACCTAAAACTTGGAGACTTTTTTTGTCACGTCCATAACGCACGTATATTTCCCTCATCTAAAATATAAAACACGTGTGTAGACTGATATTTTCATAATGTCTGGACTCCTTTATTAAGGGGTTATGAATATATAAAAAAACGGTTCAATATATTGGTATTAAATGCGTTCTCTGAGAATTTATATTTCAAGTTTTGACTGCAAATGTCACGTCCTTAACGTTGGAATTGCCCAATAAACAGTTTGTGCAAAAAAGTTGTCACATAACAGTTTATATTCATAGATCAAGCTCTCATCAATGAGGTGTGATGTAACAGACCACTGGTGAAAATGCTTCTGTTTTGAATTTTTATACGCTTGTATTTAATTTGAATACTTAGACGTTACGACATTTTTTTCACCCAAAATGCCCTGCTGATAATATAATTTTTCATTAAAAATGCATAGGTCTAAGTCTTTGGTTTGTCCTCTTCTGTGCATAACCGAAAAATATATCATATTAATTTTACATCATAATATGATGCAATGATGCATGTACTCACCAACCAGAACTTGTATTCCATCACTGCAATTGTGTAAGAGATCAGGAATATCTCTCATAATCTTGCAGAAGTACCATCCGCTGTCATTGGTCTTGATGGAAGTAATGTTGAATGTTGACCAGGTGTCATTATTTCCTGTACTAATACGCCACTTTTCTTGCGTTCTGTCTGTTGCAGAGTTACAGTCTAAATTAGGTGTCAGGCTATAGTACCATTTCACTTTGTACTTTCCACCGGGCTGAAAAGTGCAGTTCATTGTGACTGATTCTCCTTCACACACTTGAATGTACTTTGGTTTCAAATGGACATTCAGTTGATCCTCTTGAAGAGCATTACTGACCAAAGCTCCTGTTGTGGTTAGGAAAAAAGGGACTTAGTACAAACAATAAAGGATTGTACAAACAAGAAAAGGATAGTACAAACAATAATATCAATAAAGTACAAAAATAGACATATGATTGGAATATTGTTGATCTTGAGCTTGTTGTGACATTGATGGTTTCTTGTTTTTAACATTAGTTTATACTAGTTGGATAATAACTTTGAAATAAAAGCTACTCCACTATATAAGGTCTGAAAACATGCAATCTTTTTTTGTTATTTTCTGCAAATAAATGTCCTAAATGACAATGTTTCGAAATTTGGAAGAAATGTTTTCAGTAAGCATGTGTCTTTTGGAGCGCGTTTGTCATATTTTGGTCATTTTCCAAAATATTTCACTTTCTACAAGAGATTGTCAAACAATTTTCTCAACAACAACAACAACAACAACAAAAAAACGCTTTTAAAATAGCACAAATCGTACTTACCTATGACTAAAATAAGAAAGATTGTACTGCACAGCCGATCCATGTCTACGCTGGAAACAAATGGGTTAACAATAATAAATCACCCTGAAACTAATTAAAAGTCAAACAAGAAGATAAAGATGAATGATTCAAGGTCAGATGATTAATTCAACTTTATCAAACTGCACCAAAAAAACCCAGCACTTGGAGTCTTTAAATGAGAACACCTGAAGCTTTCTCTCATGGTGGTTAAAACTCTTCAAAGTCTGGAATACACAAAACTCTTAAAACGCGTCTAGATGGGTTCCTGTGTGGTCATGCATAGGAGTAAGTGTTATATTAATAGCTTCTGATGCCGTCTTCCTGTAGAAGATGTCTACTAAAAATTGTATAATATTTAAGAAATTGTTTATGCCAATAATTCTAGTTCAAATGCATTATAGAACATAACAGACCAGTAACTAGTAAAATAATGGGGTTTAAAAGCATTTTTTAAAACAGTATAAGGGATAGTTCACGCAAAAATGAAAATGAGCCCATGATTTACTCACCCTCAAGTCATCCTAGGTGTATATGACATTCTTCTTTCAGACGAATACAATCGGAGTTATATTAAAAAATGTCCTGGCTCTTCCAAGCTTTATAATGGCAGTGAATGGCAGACCAAAATTTGAAACCCAAAAAAGTGCATCCATCTATTATAAAAGTGCTCCACACAGCTATGGGGGGTTAATAATGGCCTTCTGAAGCGAAGTGATGCGTTTGTGTAAGAAAAATATCCATATTATGTCATCTGCGCGCCAGTTAGGCTTTTTTCGTAAGTTGAATACGGAAGGCGGTCTGCCGAAAGCTAGATATTTTACTTTATAACTTGTTAAATATGGATATTTTTCTTACACAAACCCATCGATTCGTTTCAGAAGGCCTTTATTAACCTCCCGGAGCTGTGTGGATTACTTTTATAATGGATGGATACACTTTTTTGAGCTTCAAATTTTGGGCTGCAATTATAAAGCTTGGAAGAGCCAGGGCATTTTTTTAATATAACACCGATTGTATTCGTCTGAAAGAAGAATGTCATATACACCTAGGATGACTTGAGGGTGAGTGAATTATGGGATCATTTTTGGGTGAACTATCCCTTTAAAGTATGTGAAAGATTAAACCTAAGGGCAAGCAATATACACTGTTTTAAAGTCAAACCCAACGTCAAACTGAAACAGAAAATGTAATAGTGGCATTTTTTTTTTTCTTCACGTCATATATTTTGTATGTGTTTGTATTGCATAATGTGTATAACATTCGTGTATTCAAGTCAAGGACACAAATAAGTATAATTCAGTCTTTAATTTAAAATACATATCGCAAACATCATTGTGCAATACATAAAACAGACTTAAATACTCATGTAATTAAATATCAATGAGGAAAAAGTGACCATCGTCCTTGTTCAAATTCGACAAGAGCTGAGGCAAGTGTGCAAAGCACATTTCAACTATCCACAGAGAAATAAGTGACACGAGTCAATGAATTTGAAAGGAAAGGACAATTAATATGCCACATTTAAGTTCAAATTCCTTGAAACAGGAACAAATAGCATCTTTTATGAAAAAAGTTCCTAATATCAAATGCTGACGCTTGCTATCATAGCCGTCTATGATTATAGCTCGAGTCAGTTCAATTGTAAACAGTATAAATTAACTCATCTGAAAGCATTGTGGTGTCACAATGTGAAAGAAATCACAGTGCACTATTAAAAAACTGACAGCTACTGTATGTTAATATCACAGAAGAGTGTACAGTAATATAACTGTGCAAATCCTCATTTTTCATAGTCTGTTTCATTAGGTAACTTGGATTATGTCTAGTTAAATAATCTTGAATATAAAATGAATCTAAAACAGCTATTAAGTATGTATGTTTGTATGTTTGTTGTTGTTGTTGTTCAGTGTCAATTCACTCTTTGGTGGTATGAATGGTGTGTTTCTTTCAATAAAATGAAAGTCAAACCATACTTTCATACTTTTTTTTTTAAGTCAATATAAAAAGGTATTTACAACCCAAAAAAAACACCAAAAAAACATTGGATCATGAAAAGTGAGTTAAATACCAGAATGGAAATAACACGGAATAACCTGAACGATTCGTTTTTGATTTCACGTTAACTTGAATGGTTTTAAATAAGCAATTGTGAACGGAGGTTTTATATGCACAAATATTATAATAATAATACAATTCTCACAAACAGTCAGAAACAAAATAAAACAAAATATCACAGTAAAAAAATAAAATCATTCTGATCATTAAATAAATAGGTAATGACATGAACCCTGTGCTTTCTCTTCCATTGGCTGATGGACTATAACTCGTCTTTTGGGTTTATATGCAGGCCGTGATCCCACATGTTCTGATTATCCAGGGTTTGAACCACCTCATCTGCTTGAAGCCTCTCCTGCAATTTGATTTAAAACAGATTGTTTCATCATATTTTAGCATGTCATACATTTCTTTAGCATTTTTTTTAACAGGTTTTGTGTGTCATAATTTACTCTGAACCTTTAAATTAAACATTATTAAACAATTATCCAATAGTTTTTTTTTAATGTAAAATTAAACAGTAATTTAAATTATATAAAAGTATATTATGCTATTATTTTTTTATTTATAAAGCCCCTTTCCCAAGCTCAAGTTCGCTGAGAGAAATACAGAGAAATAATCATGTAAAGACATAGCAAAAAGATACCAACATACATACAGTACATACATGCATACTTTTATACAGTACATACATAGGGGTAGCAAATGAATACTAAATAGAAAAGGACCAAGAACAGAGCCTTGAGGGACACCATGAGAGAGGACACTTGGAAGATAAAAAAAGTTTTGTAAAAGTTTAATTTGGGCGTAAAAATAGACCATGCCGAAAACTCTCCTCTGGATTCACAAACTCTCCGTAAACATCAGATTTGATAGTTAGTTCACCCAAAAATAAAAATTCTGTCATTCCTCACCCTCATGTCGTTCTAAACCCGTAAGACCTTCGTTCACGTTCGATACACAAATGAAGATATTTTTGATGAAATCCGAGAGCTCTCAGGCCCCTCCATAGACAGCTATTTAATTAACACTTTCAAGGCCCAGAAAGGTAGGAAGGACACTGTTAAATTAGTCCATGTGACTCCAGTTGTTCAAGCTTAATGTTATGAAGCGACGAGAATACTTTACTTTTTGTGAGCATAACATTTTTTTTTTTCAATAATTTCTTCTCTTCCATGTCAGTCTCCTACGCTGTTGACATCGTAAACACACTGCAGCACTTCCGGGTTCTACGTCAGAACACCAGCTCAGTATTGGCCACTGATTGGCTAGCTCCTGCATCATGTGCATGTGTCGTTGTGCTCACGTGAACAGCGTCGGCCAATAGTGAGCCAGCGTTCTGATGTAGAACCCGGAAGCGCTGCACTGTGTTTAATGGTAATAATGTTGCAGCCTATCGGGGGTCAGAGAGCTCTTAGATTTCAACAAAAATATCTTTAGTTTGTGTTCCTCAGATGAACGAAGGTCTTACGGGTTTGGAACGGCATGAGGGTGAGTAATTAATGACAATTTTTATTTTTGGGTGAACTATCCCTTTAAATGTGTGTATGTTAATGAATTCCAATTATTTGTAAATAGGGTGCGCATGCTCATTCACAATTAACATAATCCCAACCTATAAAATACAACTACATAAATGACATGTCCAAGAACGCTGTGGAATCTTCTGGACTCCCTTATCAGGTTTGGCTCGAGTATATTGCATAAATGCAAAAGAGGCTAATTGGCCATATACCTAATAAATAATATTCAATTCATGGCGTCCACCAAAGCGTTTTTAGACAGCTGAAAATGCCCAGCGCTCCTCCGAAAATGCCTAGCTGTGGGCACTTGAAAGCACTTTGGAGGCTCAGCCTTTTTCAAGCTGAAATGCTTTGGTTTTTAACGTGTTACTAGTATCTGATTGTGCAGAATTTGTGAATTTAGAAATGCAATACCAGCAATATTAACTTCTCCATTGTTGTTCATTCATTGTACAAGTATGTGACGGTTGATCGGTGTGGCATTTGTCCCGCCCCTTGGATGGCCAAGTAAAAAGTGACAGTGGCGAGCGTTGCGCTTTACCCAAAGTTGAACCGTTTTCAATTCTCGACGACGAGAAAAAAATGACAAGCACCCATCCATATCCCATAAACTTGTGAAAAATTATGTTACATAATGTTATCAAAATGCATTGTCATCAGTTTGCCTGAAAGAACACAAAACATTTGGATGTTTTTGTGCACCATTAACACGTAGTAGGGAGCAGGTGTACATTTCGTACTAACATTTTGAAAATACGAATATGTTCATGAATCCGAAAATGTACCTAAGAATGGCTTACAAGCATTTTTTTTCTTCAGTTTTTATAAATGGTCACTTTGGATGTTTTGAACTCTTACAGAAGTTTTCATAGTACAATGCCCTGTTTTATTTCAATTATTATTTGTATTTATTTTAAAATTTTAATTTCTTATAATATCACCCCTATATTATTGTATCATAGTCGTATGAGATACAATTCAGGCATTTATTCATTTAAAGTGGTCAGGGTTCCCTGACGCATAAAGAAATACTCCAGGCCAAAGGGCTTAGACACGCGTGTGATTTGTGTATATGAACATAATGGGCATCATGTTACTGTGTTGTGAGAACAGGAAGTGGTTTGGTGGTTTGACAACACTCACAGGTGGCTGTAACACTTCTGTATCGGTGGGCAACCTAAAGGACTTGCCTGATGTACAGTGGAAAATTCCACTTGCACTTAATTTCCAGCATTTCTAACTACATAAAGATTTAGTGACCTGAACAACGATATGCAAACATGTTCATATTATATCATAAGCATTATTAAAACGGAAATTTAACAGTAAACGTCATCAAACGTAACAAGTTTTCTCACCAGCTCCCTGTAGAGGGGGTCTAAAGTGAACCAGAGCGCCACAGCACATCGCTGCCCCCTAGTGACCGCACGCACACCGTGTGGATTCTCGCCGCCAGATGAGAACCCGACCATCCGCCCGCATCTGGGTTTCACTGAGGCCTGTGACAGGAAACCGAGCTTTTAAATGTTTAACTCTACCAGACAGATGAGCAAAATGAACAGTTATTTTTCCTTACAGTAACAGTTTTGGCATCCATTTCTGCAAAGATGAATTCTCCACCATCAAAATCACCGTTCAGATACAGCAGGGCACTGAATGACAGAAAAAACAGGGGAAAGATAATTATTATTTTATCTACCATATTTTTTAATGTGGAAGTACGTAATTTCCTGTGAATGTGTGAGACTTATGATTCATTAGCTGCTATAGGTAAATAACTACAATAATAACAAAGTGCAGTAAACGGTAAAACTATTTGTGCGACAAACCAGTGTTAAAATAATATAAGAAATATCAGTTTTCAATTTAAGCAGCATAACGGGCCATTTTTGTACAGCTAAAATAAATGAAAGTGAATAAAAGCCGGAAGCCAGACACATTCAGGTTATAGTTGGCCGCGCTCGTTCGTACGTTAAAAATAAGATGGACAATATTTCTTGTAAAACTATTTGAAATGACCACAAATTATAATCAGTCAGGCTCACAGTCAGTTTGTAGTACATCTACATGTAATCTAGAGGGGTTTAAAGCAGTTTTAACACTTGACTACTTCTTACCTGTAGTCTCGGTAGGTGTAAGCGGGCGGCTCTTTCCAGCACTCATTCGCTTCTGGGTCCAGAAGACAGTTGTCAGCATGTATTGGGTGACTGAGGTCGTTTCTGTAGTCCTGCTGACCTAGTAAAATATTTCAAATAGAAAATTAATTAATAAATAAAACAATTTTGTGTGTGTGTGTGTATTGATAATTGAGATATAGATATATACATACAAATAGACACATAAAAAAAAAAAAAAGTTTATTTTATTTATTTATATCAAAGCGATTAAACGCATCCAAAATAAGTTATTTTGTGTTTACATAATATATGTATGTGTACTGTGTATAATTATGTATAAAAACACACACATGCATGTACAGTCATACCAAAAATTATTCAGACACTTTGAGCTGACCATGTTTTGCTTAAGTGTTCTTTCTTTAATTGCTAATGCGACCTTTTACACCACAGACTGAACAAAATGAAGCATTGCTTGGTAATTGGTTGACCTAAATTGGTATTATCTTATTGTGTACTTAAATTTAACAGTTGATTGTAATCCATTACATACCTTTCTATCAAAGTTATCTGACATTATCAAGATGAATTTGTTCTGAAACAGTTTAACACAGTTCAGAGTTCTTGTCATTTATTACCATTTTCTAAACTAGAGCGAATAAACTGATAATGTGAGAAAATGTTGAAGGTGTCTGAGTAAATTTTGGTTTGACTGTATATATTTAAGAAAAAAATGTTATTATTTATTTATTTATTTATATATATATATATATATATTACACACACACACACACACAGTATATACATGCAAATATTTCTTAAATATATACATGTATGTGTGTGTATTCAAATGCACATAATAATTATACACAGTACACACATTATGTAAACACAAACTTTTATTTTGGATGCGATTAATCGATTTGACAGCACTAATATAAATTTTATATAAACATACTTCATTATGCAATGTGTAGTATAATCTCTGACACAAGTGATCAAACTGTGGTTTAATCTGAGGTAGAAACTGAGAGCTGATGGTGACGTACCAGATATGGCTGTCCTACACACGAGATGTGTGTATGAGAAATGCAGAGTTGAGTTTAGCATGAAATATGACTCAATAATCCGCCTGGCCTTCTCGCTGACATCATAAAAGAGGCGGGCACTTTTTAAAGGAACACGTCCCTCATAGCCATACTGCAAAGTTAAGTAATGAATAATTAATTATTGTTATACTAAAGACTTTTAATTATTTATGACTGTCCAATCAAAACATACATAAGATGATTAAAGTCGACATGAAATCAAAATAGACAATTCTTCTTTTTTTTTTTTGGGCGGGGGGGAATATTGCTGTATTTATTGTGTATAAATGATTTATCAACGCACATCATTATTTTTTTTTTATTCTTATGCCCTCATAATCTTTATTTAAAATAGCTTCTCAGTAAACTGGTTATTCACTTGTCTGAGTAAAAAATTAGCTTGTCCAGATTTTTTGTTTTTTTTGTGTGTTGTAAATATAATTTATTCTGAAGAAATATTCTTATTAGTGTTCAGTCAACTTTGACACATTATGCTATTTTGTCCTTTATAAAGGGCATTTTTCCTAATCGTTTTCAATATATGCTTCATCTTTCATTTTAAATTCTTAAATTTGATCTCTATATTAAACTAGAATAATAAGACACTATAGGGCTGTTCCCAATCAAATTAAATAATTTACAATGCATTAAATAACGTTATGAAATTGTTTTAAATATTTTTTGAATTTACAAATAAGAAATATTGGAAAGAATTATACTTTTAAACATGAAACTAAACCACCAGTGGGTGGCGGCAGGTCTTAATGAGTGAGTCATTGAGTCATTTATTCAAACGATTTGTTCAAACGGCTGATTCGTTCAAGAATGAGGCAGTTTATGAATGGGTCATTGAATCTTTGACTCAACCGATTCGTTCTAAACGCTGAATCATTCAGTAATGAAAACACGGTTGCGTGTTGCTGTGAGAAGCGCTGTGATCTTTGTTTGGAAGCGGCCAAGCGTTAATGTCGAGCCCTGTGATGTGTTTACTGGCGCGAGGGCGGGACAACCTGTCACTCACATGAGATCCACCAATAGCAAACCACAACCATCCAATCAATTCCTGATTGACAAAATCAAGTCCCACACTACATTTTTTTTTCTTGTTTGATAAGCCGTTTATATACGTCACATTAGGGAAGAAAAGACCATCACAATTTCCATTTCATAACGACTTTAAAGCTGTTTCAAAACCTAGCAATCAAGCTAAAATGTGGCACACTATTTATAAACACAAATATCAGTCAATGTTAAAAACTAAGGAAGGTCTTACCTTCAATGTTTTCAGTACTGTCGCCCCTTCAAATTTCTCATTGGGTGTGTGAGGAGACATTTTCCCCTTGTAACCGTCACCAGCTGCAGTGACACTCTACCAATTAAAATATTCATATAAAACTTCCAACTACAATTACAGCATTTAAATGTAAAGTCATCTGAAATAAAATGCTACTATAAAGATGTACAGTCATGCTCATTAGGTCAAACAAGCACCAATAGTGGAGATACACTCACGTGCGCCAGAAGTTTGAGCTCGGAGCACTGGTCCTCACTGATGACATCATCGAGAAGCACCCTTTGACTTCCATTCAGGGTGTGGGAGTTTTGTACAACTCTTACATTCTCATACAGCAGTGGACCTCCTATACACAAATGAACACACGTTTACTTTTAATAACTAATAAAAATGTTGAAACATCTTGAAATAGTTGTAATATAAATGTGCTGAACCAGTCTGTTGGTCCAAATTGTGTTAATTGAAAACGTCTTTTTTTTTTTAAATAATTTTTTCGTTGCTTTGAAGTCTCTGTGATATTGTAACAGTCACTTATAACTGTTGTTGTGTGGAAAAGAGCTTCATGAAGCAAATTATGACAGGATTTTCATATATTGATGAACTGCTTACTTAATTGAAGCCTATTTTTGGTCCCCTTTTGGAATTCTAGTTATGTTTATGGTGTGCAGCTTTATCTCGCCTGTTATAATATTTTAAGCCCCGATCATTTAAAATTTGTAAACAGCACATCACCTTCCCGCAGCTCTTGTAACACAGACATTGTGACATTTCTCTTTGCTGATATCGGCACATAGTCCATCCAGCCATCTGTCCCAGAAGGAATCCTAAAGATACATATTCAAGACATAAGCTCTGAACATGATGATTCTCATTACGTTTTATTAGATCAATAAGAACGCCTACCTGTTAGCATCTTCTCTACCGCCCGAACTGCTCCAGTAGCTCTGAAAAGAAAAATAAAAAGAGTCCAGTAAACAACTTCTAATCATGGAGAGCTATGGCTTTATGACAGTTTGAGGCTTGTTTGAGGATCCCACCACAAGGGGGCGATGTAGGTTGGATGTTTAATCTCAAATCTTACTGGTGCACCTGTTCCCTCTCACAGCTGTTACTAGATTGAAATATGTCCTTGTTCACTGGTATGGCCCATTCCCTATGCCTAAATTTTACTATATTTAATTTCTCCTGTATTTACAAACCAAACCGTAAAGTGGATCTCAGAAATTATGTTTTCAAAAAGTCATCCCTCAATACTCCCAATAGAAAAATAATTTTTTGGGGGGTTTTGTGGGTTTTATTGTATTAGTTTGTTTGTTTTTGTTTGTTTGTTTGTTTGTTTGTTTTTTTTTGTACATAACAGAAAAGATTATGCATATTTTAAAAAGGCAGCACGATAAACAGTCTTTCAGAGAGAATATTCTTCTTTATTTAAAGTAAATTAAATTGAACATTGACTAACAAACTATATTATATTAAATTTCTTTTATATTATAGCATTTGTTTATGACTATATTAAGTTTTAAAAAGCCCAAAAATTATTATATTGACCCACATTAAATGTCATTTTGGCTTGTGTCAAAATAAAATATATTGATTTAAGTATGGTATGGTTTTAATGTAAATTTTAGTTTTGGGAAAATAAATATTTTTAAAAGGGTCATGAACTGAGAAATCTAATTTTCCTTGAGCTTTTGACATATAAGAGGTCATCATACTATAAGAATATCCTGTAAGTTTCAGAACTGAAAACTTCCTTGTTAGTCCAATAAAAGCTTTTATTGACACCAGGCCCAGCAAACGACAGGTTTTTCAAAGTGGGGATCTATGAACGCCTCTGCAGAAGAAGATCAACGCCTACTTCATCACTGCCTGTTTAGCCCCGCCCACCGATTCACGCATGACATGCAATAGAATAGGTAGCCTAAAAGTAACATAGGCCTAGTGTTAAACCAGATCGAACTACCAAGCAATAAACATGCCGTTGAGGATTACAAAATATTGTGCAGTGCCTGGGCTCGACAGTAATGCAACATGTAAGTAACTGTGTTCATTCTAATGCCTGATCTGAAATGTAATTATTCAGGTACAGTCAGATGTTCTTTGTCTGTGTGTCAGTAAATCAGTAAACTAAACGTCAACTTGTGTTGTTTCTCTTAGTAGGATGAAAATAATCTGTTATTTAACGGCAATTAAATTCTATAAAGAAAGCGATCAAGGAAAGCTCCCTTTGCAATCGTTGGAGCAGCGCGCGCTGGAGCTGTCAATCAAACGGCGAGAGTTTATCAGTGACGCGTTTATCAGTGACTCCCGTTTTATTCAACGAATCTCTTAACTATATCACGTTTGCACTGTTAGTGAAGATGAAAGCATTCGTTAGTGTGCAGAAACTGAGTTGCAATGACGAGATCACTGCTTTCAAGCGCTCAACATGTCTGTGATCGGCTACAATGTTCATCTCTGCAACCTTTCTGCCACGATCTGAATATAATGCCATAGATCTGAATATAATGCCATAGATCTAAATATAATGCAACACTTTTCATGATTAGTTAACCATGAGAGCTGTAATAGTAAAAACGCGCTAAAAGAGAGAGTAATAGCTATTTCAAATGGAAAGACGTTAGCCAATCACAGCAGTGGGCGTTTACACTGAAGTCTCACAGCAGACACGCCCCTTAAAACAGAGCCTTCAAACCAGAGGGCTAAAATCAGGGTAGGAAAAATGCCTTTTATTTATAAATTATGACAATTTTTGATATAAAATGCATTCTAACATTATAAGTGCACCCCAGGAAACATCATAAAACAATAAAACAACGCAGTTCATGACCCCTTTAAATAAAATTAAATCAAAATTTAAAGGGGTAAAAGGTCGTTGTTCCATTAAAACACCCTGCAAGTTTCATAGCTTAAAACATCCTCATTATAAACAAAGCATTTATTTAATCAAGCTTGTTTGGATGTTGCGGGATCTGTGATGTCACACAGGCAAATGCATTTGCATATGACTGCCTCCAAAGCAAGACATCGACGAATAGTTATATATCATTGCACCATAGGCCCCGCCCACTGGCATTCAGTCACTTAACAACTGACAATTGCCTACACAGGAAGCATTGACCGTGTCACATCAAAAGCAAAAAGAATCCATTATAATCACTGGTGCTGTCTACATTGGATAAAGTATACAAATGTGCATTTAGTTTCTCACGTATCCACGCGTTTGAGTCTGTTGACAAGAGGAAAGAACACATCCAGTTTAAAAAAAACTAATTTGTGTCTCTGTCTCTTGTGTCAAACTTCAGAAGGATCCAAGAAACAAGTAGATGGTTTATTTTAATGGCGTCCCGGATTGCTTTGGAGGATTATATGTTTGTTCGGAGCATTTTGATTTGTAAACGAGGCACAGTGTAATGGAAAGTTCGCAAATAAACTTTTGTTGACCGATAAAGTAGTCAGCTGTATTGCATCTGACAGCAGCTGCATCACAAACCATAAGTAACTTATGTACAATAGCGAGTGGGTGTTGACACTGTTTCCTATGCAATGATGTTAGCTAATTACAGGGCTCCAGACATTTTGCGACCTTTTTTCCTGCTGGTGCGACTGAATTTTGTTAGAGTGCGACTACCACGGTGCCCAACTAATAAGTTCTATATATAATAATTTGTTACATATGAGGAACATCAAACGGCAAACGAAAGTGGAAGGGAACCGCGCTACTCGTTTGAACTGCGCTGCGCGGACCGTTCATCAGCTCAGAGCAGTAATAGACAGTGCAGCGTGAGCTCATACATGGGCCGATCTCGTGACACCGTTACTACACAGCACTGGGAGATCCAGTGAGAAAGTGCTTGAATTCACCACAGTAATAACATCGTTACATATCAGATCAAACAGCACTGACGTGGAAACCAGGAGAAACATTCAGGCGTTTCAGTCCACAAATCATAAACATTCACCATGGATTTAATGTAGTAACACCCCATGGTATTGTGGAAGAAATTGAAAGTCGAATGTTTTTTTTTTTTTTTTTTGTTACATTATTCATCTCAGGGTTCGAACAACCTTATGAGAGTGAAATTCAAGGGCTTTCAAGTGCTTCACACTTTTTCTAGCAATTAAAAGCTCGAAATATTATTTTTAATGTGATGATTTGTAAAACTAAAAGTTTAAAGGTGTAGGCCACTTTGTGGCAAACAAGCATTTTTATTTTAAAAAGACATGAAATTACCACTATAACCATTAGGTAGTGGCATAGGAGCACTTATTTGACTTCCACTCCTTAATATATGTAAAAAGTAGGAAGTCACAAAGTCTTATGAAAAACAAAAACTTTTTAAATTGTGACTGAATTACACAGAAAACAAGTAAAGAGTGCTCCTTTTAGTTCAGTATGATACTATAAAAGAACAATAGTACATTTAATAAGAGTAGAATATTTAAATTTTCCCTATAAAAATTAGTTTTTTTGCACATTACTGTTGTTAAAAGTTCATTTTATCTGCATATCAATTCAAGCTTAGTGCTTCACTGTTCAATTTCCAATAAACATGTAATGTTATTAGTAACTGCACTTGTTAACAAAACAAAACAAAACAAAAAAGCAAAACAATAGTAATTTTATGATTAAATTAACTTTATGATAAATTTTCCTCCAGCGCCACCATCTGTAGAATTTAGTGGCACCGGTGCCACTGCTCTCAAATGTTAGTCTGGAGCCCTGAATTATAACTGGTCATTTAATGACAAGCCTTAAAGGGATAGTTCACCCAAAAATAAAAAAATTACCCCATGATTTACTCACCCTCAAGTCATCCTAGGTGTATATGACATTCAGAGTTATATTAAAAAAATGTCCTGGCTCCTCCAAGCTTTATAGTGGCAGTGAATGGCTGTTTCTGTTTTAAAGTCCATAAAAGTGCTCTTTAATATAACTCTGATTGTATTCGTCTGAAAAAAGAATGTCATATACACCTAGACTTGACTTGACTTGAGTAAATCATAGGTTCATTTTCATTTTTGGGTGAACTATCCCTTTAAAGGAGGCGCCCCTTAAAAATGTATTATTTCAGACAGAGGGTCAGAATGGTGGAAAATAATAGTTTTTCCACATATATATTTGTTTTATTGTGCAAAAAAACAACTTTATTAACATTACAAGTGAACCTCAAGGATCATATGAACTCTTTCCCCTCCATTGACAGAAATTTCCTTCATTTATGAGACAACGCTTCCCCGCCAATGACGGAATTTTCTGGCTTTCCGTGTTTTCACTGTTATATGGTAGGGGGCACTATGACACATCTTCTGAAAGAGTACAGAATCTCCTGATCAAAACACATGCGAAGAAGATGCAGAAACAAGCAATATCATATGTAATCATATGCATATATAAAATAACGTGATCACCAACATTAAACATCTTATAATCAATCAAAACTGCCTAATGTTACGGAATGAAATGTCGACTCAAGACGAGCTATAGGACTGTGCAAGCATTAGGGTGTTGATGGACTCGATCTACTCCATCTGTGTTCTGATCATCGTTCTGAATATGATCCAGATGTAGTCTTTGACAAAAACGCAATTTTCTCAGCTTTTTGCTCAAAATGTTGCTTTAATGAAACTTTCCCACATTCAAGGGTTGATTTAAAAAAAAAAAAAAAAGGAATGCATCAAGCTAGAATAAAACAGTTTTTTTGTTTAAAAGCAGAGGCTCTGTTATTTCTTTTGATATATTGCATGTTCAGATATTCATACAACAAAATTTTGTGAAAATGATCAAAAATGCTGGCAACTTTTTTTCAAAAACGCTGGTGGGAAAAGAGTTAAAATAATAAAATCCATGTCATGACCCCTTAAATAAATTTAATTTGAGAAAAACTAATATATTTGGCTGTTGGAGAAATGAACCTACAAATGACTAGCTTATATGTCTCTGCATATTAAACTGGCAGAGAAGAAAGGAATTTAAGGAACCATTTCTGGCTCATTCTCTGAACTTACCCCTTCAGTATAGGTCACTCCAATGTTATTGCTGCCGATGAGGAGCAGGTCTGACTCCTGTTTGTGCCGCCTTAAGTACTGTTCAGCTTCCTGTGGCATAAAAAGCATAGCAAGGATGATTGTATTTCCTGCATGCCTTAGGTTGAAGATTACGGCCCTAATTATTTATTATTTGCGACCCGACAAAATAAAAAGTGACCTGGGGTGTATACGGCATAGCCTCAGTCTGAAATCAAGCCCGTTCCACAACCTGCACGATTTCTCTTGGCATTCTCCAGGACTTTTTATTAGCGGTCACTGGCACTCGTTTAAAGCAGCTTGTTATAACTGGAGCAAAGTCTTCTGCTTCTAAGTGTGGTTGAGACCACATGAAATGGTAGCCTAGGTGCCCTTTTGGGGGAAGAGTTACATTGGTAGCATTTGCGGGTTCTAATTCTCCGAATGCAAACGGCTCGCAAATTGTTTCAGGGAGCTCTGTGGTGTTTCGGTGAAGCTTTTCTACCCTGTTTGAGAGAACTATGCTGTCAGCACAGTATCTCGGCGGTGGGTTAACAAGGTCCCAGAGGAACAAAAAATCGGGCAATCAGACATGGCACCAATCCAGATAGATGGAAAAACTGCAATGGAGTGGAAAAGAATGTCCTCGGCTGTTATGAGCTAAAGGATTTTGCATTGAAAGACGTTTTCAAACTCATGTGCCTTTTACAGTGCTAATAGCTTCCAGGTTTTCCAACGAAAAACTCTTTTGGATGGTTCAAGAGTGCATGCAGCCACTACTGTACATCTCGAATACCAAACTCACTAAAGGGTCATGATTGTTCCAATGTGTTTATGCACACATGGCCTCCTTCCAATCTCTGCACTTGGTGAACAAGTCTACTGGAGTGATTTCATAATACTGTAGATCTGGACCGGGAAGATCTGGATCTGTTCAAACGTTGCAAGTGGCGGTCCAAGAACTATCACTGTTACGAACCTGAACTTGCTCCATTGGGGCTGTCCCTAGTGTAGGGTAGGTTGCTTCAAAGATAAGCATTAACTAAAGGGAATCTATTATCTGTAGATAAAAATACATGTAAAGTTATTAGTCAGTAAACAGTGGATGTGTAAAGTGCACGTAAGTATCGTAACAGTTCATTACTATAATTTCCACTATCATGACTGTCAAATGGCATCAATGACAAATAAGAGTGTCCAAGAAAAAGACATTTACTTCAAAAAATGTGTCGCTTTTAGAAATGAACTCATTGTATTGATATGGTTTTGAAAAATGTTAAAGCCATTTCAGTTTCAATTTAAAGGTGTGATGTAACAGAAGGGGTGAGTTTTTATTTCATGCCGTCTTTAATGACTAAAAATGTCATGTGGTGTAACCATCAAGTAAAAAGTACCATATTTGTATCCAGTGGTGAGGCTACATAAGGGCCAGGGTGGCACTATCCCACCCCAATTGACGGCTGGTCCACTCAATCAATTGAAACACAAAATATTTTTTTGTGGGAAAGGAGAAAAAAAAATCATGCATGCATAACAATAATAATCGCTCAAATACATGACTTAGCAGATGCCACTGCCGAAACTTTACAGCATGTACGTGGCCGCTGGTGAAGCATGAAAAACAAAAGTTTTATTCAAATTCTGAATTGATTACATATCGCCTAGAATGCGAGCGCTCCCTTTATAATCACTAATCAATAATTCCGTTATAATCAGTGAAGCTGTCTACACTGCACAATTAATCTCTTGTTTACATAATGTCTACACTCTGTTATAATGAGAGGATTTGCGAGCGTGCAGAACTCGGCACTGGACAAAAACTCAGGCTTTGAGCGGTGAGTAAATTCTACCTCACCTACATATCTCATTGGCCGTTGCGTTCAAGAAATCAACAGATTGGCTACATTGCTCAACGATGTTGTAAATAGAAAACTTCAAAGCTCTAGATACGCATGGGATCGTTTGCCAAATCGCTAATTGTTCTTATTCTGTTTATTGATTATTTTATTTATGAATGGATTTCTTGTTTTCCTAAAACTGTTGGCTGACAATAAATCATATTTAACTAATCTTAATTGTAAAATGCTGTAATTTGAGAGTAGGCATTGGTTCACCCTATTTCATCAAGGTCCACTCACTTTAAAATTTGTGGCCTCGCCACTGTTTGTACCTGAATACACGTGAGTGACGGGGTTGTTATTATAATAACTAAAAAAAAAAAAAATCACTCAAAATATAATAAACTATAACTGAAATAAAAGAACATATTATTTAAAACTTCTTTTATTTCAGCTGGTGTCAAGGCAACATTTATCATTTTCATTTAGTTTAACTTCAATAAGAATTACTAAAACTTTAACTAAAATTAAAATGAAAATAGAAAATGAAACTAATTCAAAATATTAATAAAAAAAAAATTAGAATATCAATAATACCAAAATAACACAGGTGAATGTACACATTTTTTAACAAATATCATGAATTATCCTTAAATATCATTTGTTTTTAAGTAGTCACACCACATGACATTTTACAACCTTAAATAACCTTGCCATGACATAAAAAGGTAAAATTAACTGATATTTTAAGAGACTTGAGTTTGACACACAGGCATGAGGGTCTGCAGGGGTCCTCTCTGTGACATCATTTCCTGTTTTAATTTTTTTTCTGCATGTTGCACCGCTGCGTCTCACCTTACGAGGCTGGCCATCATGTCCCAGCACCTCCCTGTAATACTCCACATTCTCAGTCATGAACTCTTCGCCTTCGTGGAATAACAGGTAAGTCAAAGCGCACTCCAGCGCCTCTTCATTCCTCCCAGCTGAAAACACAGAAAACAGAAACAGTTATTAAGTGTTAATGAAGCCACCAGGGCTCTCTTTATTGGCTCATCTGGGAGATTATTCATCCTGTGTGATTCTTTGGAGTCATCTTTTCCCACAGTCACGTTTATTTCCTTTTGGAGACCTACGTGCTCGGAAACATTTGCATTCCAGGCTAGTGACCACAATGGAACAAACTCCACAGGGCTGAGCGAGTGGAAACACGGCTTTGAGACATGCAACAGAGACACCATTTGCACACACACCTGAATAACTTACCATTTTATGAACAATAAAGTGTCTGTAAAAGTAACATTTCTTATATCAGAGCTCATTTTCTTAAGGTAGGAGTGAAAAGTTCAGCGTTGACGTTTCCAAGAAGAAATCAATCAAGACTGAAATATTTATGCGACTCTCCTTCTCCTTTAGAGTGAGTAATTTCATGATTAATGAGGTTTTGTCAATTCAAAATGATTTGCAAGGTGCTTTTATTTGGTTATAATTACCATTGACATTTTCTTTCCAATACAGACTATTTGTACAATTTGACTGATGGAAGTTGGTAGTGCCAATATCTTATATCCGGAGTACAAGGTCCAAGAAGAGAATTGGGGTCAGATACAAAATCAAGGCCAAAAAGTCCAAGACTAGAAGTTGTGAAGGTGAGTTCAAGCACATTTGAAAACATTCAAGAGAGTTTTGACATATATGGATGTTTACCTTGGAAATAAGCAAACTGCAGGTAGTCGTAATGCAGTGGCAGGTAGTTTTCCATGGGCGACAGGCGACCAGGGCGGGTGGCCAAATCTCGGACACACTCGTGCTCGCAATGAAGAACCTGCGTGTAATGATCTGGAAGACAAAGTAACACATGATTTAGGGTCTCAAGTTCAAATTAGCATGGGGGCACTAGCCAGTTTGTATTCTCCATCTTGAACCAGTTACAACACATACAGATGCTTGAATTTGAACTATATACTATTACTTGTGGAAAAACAGAAACAGGGCATTGCGGCGGGTTTTAATGGCTTAATAACACACTGTAATTGTGGTTGATGTAGTTGAGAACGTGATCTTCTCCCAGAGTGCATGGAGTGAGATCATTTTACTGGGATCATATCAAAGATGTCAAACCGGTTGAGGTGCTGCTGGTGTATTTCATGTGGATGAGGTTGTAGATTCAATTAGAGAGCTGAGAAGACTTTAAAGGGCTTTAAAGGCAGATTGTTCCCACATGAAAGTGGGAACAGATTCACAAATTAACAAGATGAGTAAGTGCATCTATCAAAAACAGGTTTAACAGGCATTTTATGGATGGAGAGACTTTAGTCGTATTTGTTCTGAGTTAGTCTATTCAAGTATGCACAAAGGCATGTAACTAGCTCTTGACTTCTTTTTTAAATATAACAATGATAACCTAAGAAAAAGACATGAAAATAGTGAAGAAGCCCAGCCCATCTGCTTTAAAAGATCTTTTGTTAATATGGCAAAGAATGAGTCCTTAGTTGTAACAGAGAATCAGGTTGTTGCTTACCGAAAACCCAAACACAATCCCAAACACAATGTCCTCAGGCTAACAAAAAACATACATACACATGCTCTCAAATGGGCATCATCACACGCCCAATAAATCACAAAACTGACAGAAAATGTCAGTGACATCATTCTGAATATTTTCCTTGGATTCCTTGGTGAACTCTGAGACATGCCATCATGCACAAAACCCCCTGAAGCTAACGTCAGAAACACTGACAAGTCCTGTGAAGAACAAGTCTTCTCACGACATTCTTCAATCTCCCTTAAAATGTTTTCCACATTTAGGCCATAAACTCATGTCAATCATGCTAGTTTTTCACATCCTTCCTTAATCAACAGCATGCAATCAGCAATAATTAAGAACTGTTATGGCAGCTTAATGCATTGTTTTATAAGCCAAATGTTGGGGGGATGTTATGATATAAGTGTTGGTGAATTATGACTCCCCGTTTGACTTTTATGATGTCCATCTGTGCCTTTCACACTGCTATTGCAGCAATTTTGCTGAAATTGAACTGAAAGCAGCTAGAATTGTGAGTTCTGTCAATAACTGGGTATAATATGAATATATGATAATAAATATATGATAAATGTAATACAGTGGGGAGAACAAGTATTTGATACACTGCCGATTTTGCAGGTTTTCCTACTTACAAAGCATATAGAGGTTTGTAATTTTTATCATAGGTACACTTCAACTGTGAGAGACGGAATCTAAAACAAAAATCCAGAAAATCACATTGTATGATTTTTAAATAATTAATTTGTATTTTATTGCATGACATAAGTATTTGATCACCTACCAACCAGTAAGAATTCCGGCTCTCACAGACCTGTTAGTTTTTCTTTAAGAAGCCCTCCTGTTCTCCACTCATTACCTGTATTAACTGCACCTGTTTGAACTTGTTACCTGTATAAGACACCTGTCCACACACTCAATCAAACAGACTCCAACCTCTCCACAATGGCCAAGACCAGAGAGCTGTGTAAGGACATCAGGGATAAAATTGTAGACCTGCACAAGGCTGGGATGGGCTACAGGACAATAGGCAAGCAGCTTGGTGAGAAGGCAACAACTGTTGGCGCAATTATTAGAAAATGGAAGAAGTTCAAGATGACGGTCAATCTCCCTTGGTCTGGGGCACCATGCAAGATCTCACCTCGTGGGGCATCAATGATCATAAGGAAGGTGAGGGATCAGCCCAGAACTACCAGGCAGGACCTGGTCAATGACCTGAAGAGAGCTGGGACCACAGTCTCAAAAAAAACCATTAGTAACACACTACGCCGTCATGGATTAAAATCCTGCAGCGCACGCAAGGTCCCCCTGCTCAAGCCAGCGCATGTCCAGGGCCGTCTGAAGTTTGCCAATGACCATCTGGATGATCCAGAGGAGGAATGGGAGAAGGTCATGTGGTCTGATGAGACAAAAATAGAGCTTTTTGGTCTAAACTCCACTCGCCGTGTTTGGAACCCCAAGAACAACCCCAAGAACACCATCCCAACCGTGAAGCATGGAGGTGGAAACATCATTCTTTGGGGATGCTTTTCTGCAAAGGGGACAGGAGGACTGCACCGTATTGAGGGGAGGATGGATGGGGCCATGTATCGCGAGATCTTGGCCAACAACCTCCTTCCCTCAGTAAGAGCATTGAAGATGGGTCGTGGCTGGGACTTCCAGCATGACAACTACCTGAAACACACAGCCAGGACAACTAAGGAGTGGCTCCGTAAGAAGCATCTCAAGGTCCTGGAGTGGCCTAGCCAGTCTCCAGACCTGAACCCAATAGAAAATCTTTGGAGGGAGCTGAAAGTCCGTATTGCCCAGCGACAGCCCCGAAACCTGAAGGATCTGGAGAAGGTCTGTATGGAGGAGTGGGCCAAAATCCCTGCTGCAGTGTGTGCAAACCTGGTCAGGAACTACAGGAAACGTATGATCTCTGTAATTGCAAACAAAGGTTTCTGTACCAAATATTAAGTTCTGCTTTTCTGATGTATCAAATACTTATGTCATGCAATAAAATGCAAATTAATTACTTAAAAATCATACAATGTGATTTTCTGGATTTTTGTTTTAGATTCCGTCTCTCACAGTTGAAGTGTACCTATGATAAAAATTACAGACTTCTACATGCTTTGTAAGTGGGCAAACCTGCAAAATCGGCAGTGTATCAAATACTTGTTCTCCCCACTGTACATTATAGTTTAAAAGCTTTGAGGCCAGTCAAAATTTTTTAAATGTTTTTGAAAGAAGTCTCTTTGCTCACCAAGGCTGCATTTATTTTATTAAAATATTATTACAATTACTGTTTTCTATTTAAATATATTTTAAAATGTCATTTTATTCCTGTGATCAAAGCTGAATTTTCAGCATCATTACTCCAGTCTTCAGTGTCACATGATCCTTCAGAAATCATTCTAATATGCTGATTTTATGCTCAAGAAACATTTATTATTAATGTCAATGTTAAAAACAAACAGTGTTTGTAATAAACTAAACAGTAAATTAAACTAAACATTAAATATATAAAATGACTTTGATATTAACATTAGGTAACACTTTATTTTAAGGTGACGTAGTTACTACATGTACTTACTATAGTAATAACAGTAAAGTATGCATAATTACAAGTAACTAACCCTAAACCAAACCCTAACCGTAACTCATGGTAAGTACATGTAGTAAATTTAATTTTACTCAGTACTTATTTGAGTAAGTACAGTAACTATCTTAGTTGTACTGCGTGTGGCCTGCTGAATTTCAAAACAGTAGTCTGGGTTTCAGCAAGACTGCAATGCAGACAAAACATGGCTTGTGTTTTGCATGTTTATCAGACATAAGCCTGTTTTCCCAGTGTAACTTCAAAGGCTAAAGTTAAAGTAAGCTGCTTCAGTATTGATGAATTATAAAAAAAAAAAAAACAGTGGATTCTTCTTTGATCCAAAGAAGCTTTTCAAGTTGCAAGATTTATGTATAGGGCAACCGTATGTCACTCTTTGTAGCTGCTCATTGTTGTACTATTATGAACTGCCTGTCAGACACAACAAAAACAGATTGTACTGCAGAAAAATAAAAGGTCAGGCACTTGCCTACTCAGAAAAGACTTACACAGAGGTCAGAGAACAGGAAGATCTCAATTTCTGGAAACACAAATAGCTCTAAAGACATGATATCCACAATGGAAAGTACCATAGAACTACTTGAAAGTGGAAAATTCCCAGACATTTCTCAAGACCGCACATGATAGCTTTACCACATTAAGAGGAAGCAGAAAAGCTTTGAGTACAAAAGCATCTGTACCTGAGATTAGCTCGTAGAGGTTGTATTTGTACAAGACATGATCCTGCTCCTCGAAATGCTGCGGCCCTTCACAGAGAGCCCGACACTCCACATCGGCACGATAGTACTCAGTCAGAGCCTCTTCAAAGAGTGTCACAGACTCTTCGAAGTTGCCTTTGTCGTACAGCTTCACCCCAGCAAAAAAGGCTCTCTGTAAATACAAAGACACACTTCATAATACCGAACTTGGTGTTTCAGGCCTTTTAGGGTGTTTTTGTAGGCTCAAGAACCATCAAGCTGTGGCGTAATTGGTAGTGATGCACCGAAATTTCAGCAACCAAAATATTTTGAATGAACGTTCATTTTTTGTTTCAGCCGAAACAGATTTGGAGGGCTGATTTGTCATTTTTAATCAATCGTCATTTTGATGAACCGAGATCTTTTAGTTTATGCTGTGCACAGTTGATATGTGAGAAATTTTATGTATTATTGCATCCAATAATCGTTTATTGTTACTTCTTGCAAATTGTTATTTTTGATATGAAACAAAGGCTGGGCTTTTTTTAATTCTGTCAATTCAAACAAAAAATGTCACTGTTTAATGTGCCATGACGGATCGCTGTAGCTGCTTCAGTTCAAGCTGCACATGAACGGATCATCTCTTCCTCTTTACTACAAGTTATAGCATGAAATAAACATGAATGAACATCAGAAGGTATGTAGAAAGATACAGTACAACTTACTGAAATGTATCATGTCTCATGTAATCACTCAGTCAGTGTTTCAACCACGGCAAGACGTCAATAAAACAACTTGTAAACAATCACGTAACATTTACTTCAGGGAAGCAATTCAACATCCATAACTAGAGAGGAGCATTTTAATAAATGTATGGAAAATATATGCACTATATTATGTTCTAAATGTGTTCTTCTTTATTTAATGTATGTTTGAATTAATCTGTCATGAAAAGTTTTTATTACAGCCACCGTTTAAATGTTTACATTTCAACAACAGATTAATATATTAATAAAAAAAGTTGAATTTAAATGCATTTTTTTTAATAAAATCAGTTTTTATTTGTGTTGTGTTGATTATTAAAGGTAGGGTAGGCAATTTTTGGGGAGGCTAGCAATAGCGAGCTAGCTTTGAAAGCATAAGATCCTACCCTCCCTTCAGAGCATCTCCAAAGCCACGCCTCCTTCAAAACACTTGAACGCACACAGCAGGGAGCAAACAAAAGTGTCACGAGAGACGGCATTAAACTACCTCATGTCTCAAAGTACATAACATTACAATAATAATGACCATAAACAACTTAAAGAGCACTGACCTGTACTACCTGACTGCTGCAGATTCATTTCGGTATTGATAGTGTTGCTATTGAAACGCATAAATTCGAGTCACGAAACAGCTCTGAGTATAACGTCACGGGTTTCCATCTCTTCCAAATTATAGTATTTATGGCGTGAACGCAGCATAAGCTTGTTGTTTTGGTTTAGGAGGAACTGTAAAAGGTGGCTACTGTTTGTTTGTGGCGCTCGGTGACTATGGAATTTCAAGTCTACCAAAATTAAAAATAAATAAATACATAAATATACAAAGAAATGTAAAAAAGCAAAAATAAATAAATATATAAATAAATATACATAGAAAAGCAAAAAAAACAAAAATAAATAATTATTTATACATTTATTTCTTTATGTATATATTTAATTTTTTCCACATTTATTTATTCTTTTTCCACATTTCTTTATTTCCACATTTATTTCCACATTTCTTTATTTCTACATTTCTTTGTCCGTAGGGTAATGAGGAGGGCGTGGTTTACCTCAGACATAGCAATCGAGCTCAGAGTAGGCGAGGGCGAAGCGTTGAGGCCACAGTGACACCTTGTGGTGCGACCGAAATACAATAAGTATAGCCTACTTATGTTGATACTGTCTGTGATGAATGACTTGGATAGGTATATGGCCAAAATCCTATATCACGGGTTAAGTCATATCACCCTAACTGTACTGTGTGACATGGAAAGACCGTAGAATAATATGGCCGTAGAACATCGTCTGGTCTGGATTTGTAAAATGTCCTGGGCTAACAAACATGAACAGCAACATCTTCAACAGATCTGATAACAGGGACTCTGAAATGGAAGCGCTTGATATTTTCCATTACCAGTCAGAACACACGGAAAGGAAGCAGCGCACATATAGGCTACAGTGAAGTCGACGCAAGCATATTGATCAATGCATTTGAAACGAGACCACAAATTCACTTCACATTCATATTTCCTATTTGTACATGCACAACATGACAAACGCTTAAAATAAAATGCATATTTCAAAGATCCAAAATAGAACGAGGCGTCGGTTACAGTAGAACATTTTGTCGCGTCACTTCACGTGTGGACAGTCACAGCATCACTGAGTATAATGGGTTTTTCTTGGTGTGGTCTTATTATTAATCACACGTCTTAGGCTAAGTTATCAACTGGAAATATCCAGAATTAGATAAATCAAATGTGCCCATGGAAACGGAGCTGGTGAAACACACACGCCATGCATTAAACATACACAGATGCATCATCCTCTTTCAAACAGCACCTATCATGTGCCCTCATATTTTTGAGCTAACTGCATTTTAATGTAACTTCCAAAAACAATACCTACAATACAACGCCTACTCTGAGCTCGATTGCTATGTCTGAGGTAAACCACGCCCTCCTCATTACCCTACGGACAAAGAAATGTAAAAATACATAAATGTAAAAATAAAGAAATGTATAAATAAATGTGGAAATAAATAAAAATAGAAATGAATAAATGTATAAATAAATAAAAGGAAATGTATAAATTTAGTTTTTTTGCTTTTCTATGGATATTTATTTATTTATATATTTATTTATTTTTGCTTTTTTATATTTCTTTGTATATTTATTTATTTATGTATTTATTTTATTTTTTAATTTTGGCAGACTTGGCATTCCATAGGTGACTGATGTCTGTCTAACTCTGCATAACATGAAACGTGCTGATGACGCGTGATGCTTGCACAAGCAGGGTGCGCAGAGGTATGAAAATACATATACGTTGACAGGCAGGCAGGACATGCAGTGGACCGAATGCAATGATTGGACGAACATTTTATGGTCCTACGCCTTCCACACACAAATACAAATACATTTAGACCACTTAACTTAGTGATCGCTATCAGGATGTGAAGAGACTTTCAGCCAGCATAACAAAAAATGTTTCTGGAGCAAATCACCTTTAAATAAACTTTAATTTTGCTTTTGGTTTTTGGCTTAAAAAAAAACATTTCGGTGCATCACCAGTAATTGGGGTCGACAGTCACTTACCTGATGTGGGCGGGATTCCCGGTCAATAAGGTGTTCCTCTTTTACACCCGTCTGGGCTTTGTACTGCTCCAGGTCCTCGCCCATCTCCACATGCTCAGGGTTGGCCTGGAAATACGTATGAGCAGCAGACACAGCTTTGTCCAGTTGCCCAAGCTGTTTCAAACAAAGAGAACACAGAAACATTTTTAAAAATGAACTCTGGAGGCTCTTTCTTGACGCAATTTTGAAATGCACTGTCCAAATGTTGAGAAATTGCATTGCAAATATGTCAAATAAAGTTGTAATTGCGAGATCATGTCCCAAAAATGCAGTTATATGCAAGAAATGGCCACGCCATGTGCGTAATAAAAGAGCCAACTATGTACGACAACAAATCATTGTCAAAATTAATCATGGTATAACCAATTCGGACAAGCATAAAAATTAATTCTGGTCTGAACTGGTCTTTTCAGCAGTCATGCTCATTTTGGCCTCTGAAAGGGATTATGAATTTAAATAAATAAACCGGGGACTTTTTGATTAATAATTCCAATGAATTATGCTAAATTACTGGAGGAAAAAAAAAGGCAAAACAAGTTCACAGAAGCCGTCAGCTGTTATTTTTCGGCTTTTATGAACTGCAGACCTCAAATCTGTTCTGCAGAACTCGAGATTGTCATCTATTTTTTTTAATCCTTCATCAGTCAATATATTGTATTAATAAAAGTCTGTTTATACTAAATGAGTTGAATCAGTTTATACTAAATGACTCATTACAAAATAATGACAAAATTGATGATTTCATAGAAAACAACAACAGTATCGCATGGATCTTTTAGAGTTTACTACAACAAAATACATCAGAAGGCTATCGGCATCAAGACTCTTTTCAGGCTCAAACAGATCTTGACTTCACCTTTTGCATATCAAAGCTTTATCTTTCAACAAAACATTCTCAAATATAGCAAACAAGTTGCATGGGCCACATTATATGGTGCTTTATTATTCTTTTTGAAGCATCCCTTGATCACGCTATTGTTTTGTGGAAAAGAGCAGCTTAAACATTTCTCAAAAGATCTCCTTTTGTGTTCTACAGAAGAAAGCAAGTCATACAAGTTTGCAATGAAATGAGACTGATGACAATTTTCATTTTGTGTGAACTTTGAGAGACTGTGGTGAGGTCACATTTACTATTTCGTAAATCGAATCAAATCTTGATTATTCATGGGTGAAATCCAGTCATTTCAACAGAAATCCACGCAATCTGGAATTTCACGTGTGGGTGAAAGATTCCCAATGGGTTTAAGTTGGTAATGCAAATTTGGCATGTTGACCAAAAGAAAGCTTCGGTTTGAAAGTGACTTCTGTGTGTGCTGTGCTTCATACATCCCTACACAATTGACAATAGACAATGGACCTTTTTGCAAACAAAGTTTTGCCGTAATTTTTATAATGTGACCGCACCTTTAGTACAATGTTATGTAGCTTCTGATGTCTCCAGATACAACCATAGATGGACCACTGCACAGTGGAAAGGATGACCCTGAATCAACCACCTCTTTTTTCCTTCTCTTTTGCGACTCAGCCAAGGTTTGGTCTTTTATCTGCTACGGAATGAGGCAGGGAGGCTAAAGGCTTAGGAGGATATGCTTGGTTACCTCTGAAAGGCCAAAGAGCAAGCTGGCGTCGACTGCATTCCTGTGTCTTCTTTCTACCACCCCCCTCGTTCACACGCACTCTTGTGTCCCAGCTACGAATGAATTGCAAAGACCCTGGTTGGATATCGGGGGTATTTTTGTATCCCATCCAAATGCTGACCTGTCTGATTTTCTTAAGCAGGTCAGTTCCAGGAGCTGAAGCCAAGAAGCGACTTGGCCCCTCAGATCCGACTGATGTTGTCACCTGGCCGCTACAGTAGCCTATCAAAAAATCCTCATGCCCTGACAAATCCTGTAATCATCACAGAACAGTGACCAAAGAGTTCACAAGAGGTGACTGGAAAATGGCCCAGCCAGTCACAAAAGCTCAAACACAGCTGGGAATTAGCCCGGCTCGGCACATTGTCTGCTTACATTCACATCTCACACAGCTGTTTCTCAATCTTATTTACCAAAAACGCAACATTTCTGAGACTTCAAAGGTTTAAACCTCAAAATGTAGTTGTATTCATGTGCGTTTGATGTTTTTATATAAAATCGTTGCCTCATAAATACTGGCCATGTTTCACTTTGCCAAAAACCTGGTAGACAAAGGGATGTAGAAGCACATGGCTCTTTTACAACCAGCATATTTTAAGTGAATGAATGTTTTGAAGAAGCTAGTTTTCTTTGCAGTACAATAACCTCCTATGCATAGTCTTAACAGCTTTAAACAATGACTGTTAGTTATGTTCCTTAAGGCCTTGTGAACATTGCAAAAGACTTTTCTGTGCTGAATGTTTTGTTACACATTTTACACATCTAAATACAGCTTCAGTGTGTATTACAAGATCATTCTGCTATGTTATAATATTATGTTGGCCTAAACTAACATAATACAACGTAACCTCATATAGCTTAACATAACATACAAACATAACCTTCACATAACAACCTATAGCATAAGCTAACATAACATAGATCTTCACATAACAACCTATAGCATAAGCTAACATAACATAGATCCTCACATGACAACCTATAGCATAAGCTAACATAACATAGAACTTCACATAACAACCTATAACATAAGCTAACATAATACATCCTCACATAACAACCTATAACATAAGCTAACATAATAGATCCTCACATAACAACCTATTACATAAGCTAACATAACATAGATCTTCACATAACAACCTATAACATAAGCTAACATAATAGATCCTCACATAACCTATTACATAAGCTAACATAACATAGATCCTCACATAACAACCTATAACGTAAGATAACATAACATAGATCTTCACATAACAACCTATAACATAAGCTAACATAACATAACATAGAACCTCACATAACAAACTATAACATAAGCTAACATAATAGATCCTCACATAACAACCTATTACATAAGCTAACATAACGTAGATCCTCACATAACAACCTATAACATAAGCTAACATAACATAGATCCTCACATAACAACCTATAGCATAAGCTAACATAACATAGAACCTCACATAACAAACTATAACATAAGCTAACATAACATAGATCCTCACATAACAACCTATAACATAAGCTAACATAACATAGATCCTCACATAACAACCTATAGCATAAGCTAACATAACATAGAACCTCACATAACAAACTATAACATAAGCTAACATAATAGATCCTCACATAACAACCTATAACATAAGCTAACATAACATAGATCCTCACATAACAACCTATAACATAAGCTAACATAACATAGATCCTCACATAACAACCTATAACGTAAGCTAACATAACATAGATCTTCACATAACAACCTATAACATAAGCTAACATAACATAACATAGAACCTCACATAACAAACTATAACATAAGCTAACATAATAGATCCTCACATAACAACCTATTACATAAGCTAACATAACATAGATCTTCACATAACAACCTATAACATAAGCTAACATAACATAGATCCTCACATAACAACCTATAGCATAAGCTAACATAACATAGATCTTCACATAACAACCTATAACATAAGCTAACATAACATAGATCTTCACATAACAACCTATAGCATAAGCTAACATAACATAGAACCTCACATAACAAACTATAACATAAGCTAACATAACATAGATCTTCACATAACAACCTATAGCATAAGCTAACATAACATAGATCTTCACATAACAACCTATAGCATAAGCTAACATAACATAGAACCTCACATAACAAACTATAACATAAGCTAACATAACATAGATCCTCACATAACAACCTATAACATAAGCTAACATAACATAGATCTTCACATAACAACCTATAACATAAGCTAACATAACATAGATCTTCACATAACAACCTATAGCATAAGCTAACATAACATAGAACCTCACATAACAAACTATAACATAAGCTAACATAACATAGATCCTCACATAACAACCTATAGCATAAGCTAACATAACATAGATCTTCACATAACAACCTATAACATAAGCTAACATAACATAGAACCTCACATAACAAACTATAACATAAGCTAACATAACATAGATCTTCACATAACAACCTATAGCATAAGCTAACATAACATAGAACCTCACATAACAAACTATAACATAAGCTAACATAACATAGATCTTCACATAACAACCTATAGCATAAGCTAACATAACATAGATGTTCACATAACAACCTATAACATAAGCTAACATAACATAGATCCTCACATAACAACCTATTACATAAGGTAACATAACATAGATCTTCACATAACAACCTATAACATAAGCTAACATAACATGGATCACATAACCTATAACATAAGCTAACATAACATAACATGGATCCTCACATAACCTATAACATAAGCTAACATAACATAACATAGAACCTCACATAACAAACTATTACATAAGCTAACATAACATAGATCCTCACATAACAACCTATTACATAAGCTAACATAACATAGATCTTCACATAACAACCTATAACATAAGCTAACATAACATGGATCACATAACCTATAACATAAGCTAACATAACATAACATGGATCCTCACATAACCTATAACAAGCTAACCTAACATAACAGAACCTCACATAACAATTTATAATATAAGCTACCATAACATAGAACCTCACATAACCTAACATTACACATAGGCTATAAGCTAACATAACATTACACATATGAGATAACATAGCATAGAACCTAACATTACACATATAAGCTAACTTAACAACCTATAACATAATAAACATTTAATTGAACCTAACATAACCTATATAAGCTAACATAACATAGAACCTCACATAACAACATATAACATATAAGATAACATAACATACTACTTAACCTAACCTAACCATCAGAAATAGGGACGTGCTGAGACATGAACTAGTGTCACATGCCTGTCTTTTAGTGTGCGCTAGGCTTAATTAGCATGACTGAAGGAGTAGCTGGAATAACATCTAAACAAAGACCTGAGTCACTGACCCTGTTGCTAGTGAGTCCTCTGAAACATTTTAGTTCACTTTTAAATGACTTCAACAGATGGTTTTACAGCTGAGACACTTCCACAAATTTTACAAACACACACAAATTCCACAGTGCTGGCTTTATATTGATATTCTCAATAAAACCGATTACATAAAAACATTTAGTATGCGTAAAAAGATTTTCCCTTCATTTTATTATCAAAGGGATACCCCCCATAGACAAACATAGTGTGCAAGAAAAAGTAAAAATCAAACGACATGAACCAGTAGTCTGTTCTTAATTGCATAAACAGACTTCAGCTTACATTTGTGCCTTTTGGGTAAATATTTTCCAGAGAGCACCTGGCCCTCGTAACTGCTCTTTAATATACACCAACAAAGTTTTTTTTTCCTGCATCTCCAGGCAGAGTTTACAAACCATTTACTCACTGGCTGTAAAAAGACAAAACACTCTGTTTGATGTGGGATACAGTCGTAGCCAAGACGAAGCATGCATGCTTTTTTTTTTTTTCAGATGAAGAATGTCAACAATATGTTAATAGGACTGCTTTTATGTACTGAGAAAATCATGCTCTTCGGTGGAGATAAACCTATAAAATTCAGAGCTTTAAATGTTTTAGGTGTAAACAAGAAAAGAGAGCATCCATTAATGTGCTTTTCTTAGATTAAGTGAATGCACTAAAGTCTATTAAATGATTTTATTAATTTAGAAGCAATTTGTTGTTGGAGCTATTAGTATTCTTAATAAACAATGCATTATAAATACTATTCTTCTTGGATTAGAGTCCGGATGAATAAACCTGACAGCTTGTGTACAACTAAAAGCACTTATTATGCGTTACAATAATAAATAAAGCTTAATTTATGTCTATCAAATAGCAAACAAAGCCTTATTGTTGAATCTAAGGACAAGCTAATATCTAACACATTCAAGCACAGAACATATTGACTGAAACAGTGATATTGGCTTCCAGCTGAAACTGCCATTGGCCTGTTTTCACTCAACACAAACCACAAGAATCTGTTCAAATGCACTAAAATCCCTATATTAAATCCAATGTTTTTACAAGAGAGGTTGATTTAGTTAGTTGTCTCTTTTTCTGTCTTCACATTAATTCAATCACAAACATGTTTTAGAGTTTAGTAAACCTAACCTAGCAATAATAACAAGGAATAGTGGGAGTTTTGTATTTACAGTAGTAGTCCGTTTAAAAAAATTATAAATTCTTTTCAGAAATATAAACAGCAGCATTTCTTGTATTTTCAAATCAAATGCCATTGTCCATTTTAAGAATTCACACTGTAAAAAAAAGAAAAAAAAAAAAAAGGTTTTTAAGTACAATCCACTTGGATGTTTAAGTCATTTCAACTTAAATTACATTAAACTGACTTAAAAAAATTGTTGAATCTTGTATAACATAAAAAATTGCTTAATGTGATAATTGCGTAAGTTAAGTTAACGTATTGATCATATAATTTTTCACAGTGCAATGCACTTATTCCATTTTATTTGGAAAACTTCCACGGCAGTGATGTCATTGTTAAATTTGCATAGTAAATATTGATCGTTTTTTCTTTGTGCATTAATTTGCCAGTAAATGTGATTGGTCTTTCCTTTCTTGCACTTATTTAACCATCTACAGCCATCCATCTGCTTAAAAAATATATAAAAGGGTACCTAAAACTTTAAAGCCAACATGTAATTTCTATTTTTTTTTTCTTCAGTAAAATCTGCTTCTTTTTTTATCAAAATACTACTGTCTTCAAACTGAACTGAGCTCTTGTGACAAAACATCAGGCTCGCAGTAGATCACTTTTTGTTCCACAAAGTCAACTATGAGGACAACTTCACTTTCTCCACCCAAATATGATTGATCCCTGTCTTTCTTCACTGCAGCTAAAACCTCAAAGTCAAATGGCTGTGGGGCATGTACGACACATGCTGTAGAAAACAGCCCAGACTTGTGGGAATCCTGTGGATGATATCATACGTCTGGGGCGTGGCCTCCTCACACCTCCTTTAGTGCTGACACACACTAGCCCTTTTCTCTGTGCCCCAGGCCACACCCACTCAATACACATCTTGGTTTAATAAGGTAATGTCTGAGGAATGTCTTCAAAGCAGGATGGAACAGACAGCCTCTTTCATTAGAGCGAACACGTGAAGACATGGGATAGCTGGAAAAAGCACAGAGTAAAAATAGGCCTACAATAATCCAGCTACTGTATGCTACCGCTCAATGGAAGTCTGTGTACGTGTATTCAGATGGTTTGGTCGTTTCTTGCTTAGATGAGGTGTTCGGCTGTAGTTGATTGGTTTGTACATAATTAAAGGGTACATTAAAAGATCAGAAGTTAGATTAAAGGTCAGGACTAACCTGTAAGCCTTTTTGTTTGGTAAACAGTGCTTCTGTTGTGTCTGACAGAAACCCTTCAGACAATAACATCTCGTACTCTTTCCCTTGGTTTCACAGACGAGGCTCATTAAGCCTAGTCTCAGACTAAAATGCATGTTTTAACTGAAAGAAACTTGCACTGACATATCTTAAAATATGCCAGTGCTATTGTTTTGTCTCAAGATGCACACCAGTAATGATGGGAGTGGAAGGTTCTGCATGTGATCTCGCAAATGAAAGAACACAGACTCAGCCGGATCTTTTCCATAATGACCAATGCAATCTACCAAGAGCAGCGCAAATTAGCATCTGGTTTAAGATGTGCTTTTTTGGGCGGTAAATAATGGCACGAACACCAGTAAATTGACTGGCGCAAACCTTAGTAAATCACCTTGCTTGATTCATTTAAATACTCTCCTCCCATAATTTTTGCATCTGAAAGGGAAACTCCTACAAATGCATATGCAATAAGGTCAGCCGCAAAAATATCCCCGTCTACGCCATTTCAGCGCTAATTTTTCACTGCGTGTTATTAGTAAAACCTTGGCGCAAGCAATTAGTAAATCTGGCCCATAGTCTGTTCGTGAGCACCACCAAGTAGGGGTGTTCGATTCCAGGTTTTTTGGAGTCGACTCCGATTCCCGGCTCCCACTGTAGGAGTCTATGGAATCGACTCCATTTACTTTACATGTAACAGGGTCAGAAATAAGACAAATAAGAAAAAACCCGACACAAAGCCTTAAAATCCCCTTATTAAAATAGCAAACTTGATGAGTGGCTCTCAACGTTGCTACCTAGCTGTTGCCGATACCTAATTTTACAGAGGAAAAAGTCACAAAAAACAGCTGTTGTCGAGTGATGGCGCTAAACGCACATGATCATTGTCTTAAAAGGTGAGTTAAAGATACGAAATACTAAAATACATACAATAATGTACACTTAGTGATGTGTTTCTTCTTGATGTGAGTTTTTTTATGATTTATGGTTAGTTTAATGATTATGAACCATGGAAAACCAAATCTATATTTATTGCATTAATATACCATCAATTAAACTAAAGCTAGCATGGAGGAAGCCTATGTATGGTAAATGGACTGCATTTATATAGCGCTTTCAACGGACCCATGGCCACCAAAGTGCTTTACATATTGCCTCACATTCACCCATTCATTCACTGACGGCGGTGTCAGCCATGCAAGGCGCCATCCAGCTCGTCGGGAGCAGCTGGGGTTAGGTGGGGTTACCTCGACACTTGGTCAGGTGGAACCAGGGATAGAACCACCAACCTTACGGTTTGTAGACAACCCACATGAACCACTGAGCCACTGCCACCCTATATTGTGTAATTACAAACTAGAGTCACTGTGACTGTTTTCTATTTCTAAAGTAAGCTACATGTAGGATAAATGTGACAAAGTTTCTGCAACAGCTCTCTGACACAATGTATTACGTCGGTGTCCGAATTCCTCACTTCATTTCATTCACTCCTTGCTTATATAGTGCACTCAACTGTCATGCACTTTATAGGGAATTAGAGAATCAGTAAACAAGTGAGCGATTTCGGACACAGCTACAGAGTCGACACAGAGAGTCGATTCCTGTGCTGGAGTTGACCCCAACTCCTGGGGCTATTCAGACTCTTTTGGAGTCGACTGCCCATCACTACCACCAAGTCATAGTTTTATGTAACAGCAGCAGCTCTGGGCATGTGACCAAAAGTGCAAATCTTATTGGTTGGCCAGTTTTGTTTGCAGTGCGAAAATTGTTGCGTTGATGGGATGCGAACATTCTGTTGACAGCGTTTTAACCTATTTAAATGTTTACTGGACCAAATTTTCACACCAAACATTCGTCTTGGTGTGAACAGGCCTCCAGATTTCTCTTTCTTTATTAATATTGAATTAAAAGAGTTTTTAATGTTGGATATGTGGCTCACATGCTCTAACTGAGGAGGTTCATAATACCTGGAGAAAACTATCCATTAACATTTCCATTCATCTCATAGCAGTTTCTTGACTGATTGAGGGAACTTGTATCCCATTTGTATAAAAGCTCACCTTTCCCAAACCAATCCCACCCTTTTCTTTCACTTCTCCACTTCTAGAAATCCCATTAAAGGCTTACAAAGCTCATAAAATAGTAATAGTTCTATAACTCATGGTAGGCAGCTTTCCTAAATTTTCCTGTTTTCCTAAGTTTTGTGTTACGGATAAAGTTAAAATTCTCTTGAAACATCATCCAGCTTTCACTCGATTAAAAAAACCGAAGACTATCTGGCCCAAAAATTTGATAAATGCACACAGTTAATAGTCCTTAACATCTTTTGTTCCAGCACCTCATCTTTCATGTCACTCCGTGGGATCTCTTGGCCTGGAGCGGAGGGGTGAGTCAGAACTCCCTCCACATCCTCCACATTCCTGCAGAGCCCTAGGCCTGAGAGAGGGCAGCCCCCTCGATCAGCGTGCCCGGACTCACGCTGGCCTCCTAATGACCAGACTCCCCGCTGGGGAGAGCAGGGAACATTTGATCAAAAAACAACCTAATTTATCTCTAATTCAAATACGGGCCTGATGCGAACTTACACTCACCCTCCGTCGGGCGTTTTTTATGAGCTGAATTCGTTTCAGCTGGTGAAAGCTTTATTCAATATACATCACAAAGCACTTTTCTTCCTGACAATGTTTACGAATGAGTTCCTCTAGAGGTCAAAGAACCTATTACGGCCCTTGTTCCAATGAGGCATATCAGTGCACCATTTAAACGCATGGATTGGAAACAGAGCGGGATGGGGAAGCTGTACTGAAGAGTTAAATCTAAAGCAGGCCTGGACTTTATTCACACACAACAGAGCTTTATAAAGGAGGCTGTGACTTCACAAAGCTGCCTTTCATTCTCCCACAAAAGCACCAGCACCCTTGATTTTTCACCCTGGAGCTCTTTGCACTGTATTTTGTCATGTTGCAGATGCCCATCTGCTTCTTTAGCTCTGTAGTGAGTGTAAGAAAACTGAGAAAAGACTACTGTATTGGCCCTGTCAGGTGTGAATGCTCCTGTACAGCCCTTATAGAGGCCCCAAAGAATTCTGGGAGTTCTGAGTGCCAAGTGATGAATGATTTGTTCACAATGTTGGTGACCAGTTTTTAATGCAAACTCAATGTAAACCCCAGGTATGGCTCAGGTTTCTCTAAATCTATGGTATTTTTCTCCCGTTTTATCATTCAACTGGAGAAAACTGTACAAAGTTTTGGCAGTTGTCATTATTATTATTTTGTTTGCTTTGAAGACTTTTCACAAAGCAACATAAACATCCTGTCAGACAGAAAAGCTTAAAATGTCTGATTGATGTTTGTACAGTAAAGCCTGGATTCAACTTCCCACGCAACAAATATTGTGGACATGATGCGGCAAGTTTCCAGTGACAAACGGTTTGCCTGTCCACACTAAACGTGTGATGTGACAACTGAACAGCCAATCAGAAAATATTTGATGTTTAATAGAGTGCATTAGTGCCCGCCCACTTTTTCAGTGGCTTTACTTCTGGTAGTATTTTTTCCATTCACTTTTTCCTATGTGGGATTTTTACAGGTGAATCACAACATTTTCAAATAAGACAAAAGGTTCAAGACTGTGTACATAACTGCTTTAATAAAGGAAAGAACTACAATTGCATGAAGCACTGTGAATGATTGTTAAAAAAGACGTAGAGTCAGATATTTTTTAAGGTCATTTACCCAATGGAGAAAATGAATGGAGAAAGTTTTTACTTTTGGACCAATGACATTTAGCAGTGGTGCGGAAATAGACACAAACGATATGCCAAAATGTCCTGCTTCTCAAAGCTTTCACTTGGTTACGACATGGTGATTAAAAGAAAGATATTTTGAAGAATGTTAGTAGCCAGACAGTTGACGCCAACCATTGACTTCCATAGTAGGAAAAAAAACATGGAAGTCTATGGCTACTGTCAACTGTCTGGTTACCAACTTTCTTCAAAATGTCTTCTTTTGTGTTCAACAGAAGAAAGAAACTCATACAGGTTTAGAACAACATAAGGGTGAGTAATTAATGACCGAATTTTCATTTTTGGGTCAAGTTAAGGCCTGTTAATGTTTTTTAATTCAAGTTGGGCTGCTTTATATCATTACTAATAAAACACCTGAAACAAATCCATCTACAAGGCAAAATTATTTCAATTTTCATTATGCATCTTTAACAGGCTAAAATATGTGGTTTGTAAAAAGTTTAGTGTTATGAGGTTTGGCAAACCTATTCGTTTGTTGGTTTATGGCAATGTTAGTACAGGCCAACTCCAAATGCATCCATAGTGTGCCAAGCGAGGGTTCTCGTTTCAGATCACAGCATGAGGCAGGTTATTTAACCCAGGGAGAGCAGCGGAGGAGGTGCAGGGGCCTGCTAACTTTGGAGCAGTGGAGAGCTTGAGTTTTGACAGTAGCCTGGCTACTAACACTGCTGGCAAACCACTTCAATGAATGAGCCAAGTAGAAGCCCCCTAGAGCCCGGGAACCGCCAAAAGTATCTCCACCAGAGATTCATCCCGGCCCCCCGCTGTACTCCGACAAATGGGAATAAATTGCTTTCTAGTGGGAGTTCAGGGAGGTAACCCCTTTCTGAGATGGGATGAGTGTTTTATTAAACAGGGTGACTGTTATTAATTTGTTTTTAAAATTATTTTAGGGAGGTATTGTTGGAAAGAACATTTGTTTTTTAGGTTCTAGTTACTGTTCAAAGTTTCTAACCAAGAGAAGATCAAACAAATCAATGATTCATTTAAAGTTGTGAACATGCAATAAAATTTCAGTAAAAACAGACCTCAACAACTAGATTTTCTAGAGTGGCACATTGTTATGCAGTGACTAGTGCATTTTGGGTGGTTGTTAGAGCATGATCAATATTTACATCTTGAATGTCAAAGGTTCAGCATAGCCACATTTCTTGCCTGCTTTCACAACCACTCAGCAATCACACTGATTTATGACTGATAGTGAGTGGTTCATTTAATAACACTTTGGCTGAGGAGGCATTTCCAAACCAAATCCACTGCATATAAATTACAGCTACAACTAGGAACAACCTAGGAACAAGCCAAACACTGAATATTTCAAGAAAAATGCCTGATGTAAAGTACAGGTAGTGTTCTTTGCTTTCTTATAGGTGTAGCACAACCAAAAAACAAGCTACGACTTTCTGAGACACAAATGTGACAAAAAACATCTCTTAAAAACACAATATAGTGCCTCACCAAAGAGGCTAACTACAAATTAAAGGAAGGGTAACCTCTGACCCAACGTATGATGACGTAGGCACAGCGTAAGCTTAGGTGAGAATTGATGAACACGGAAGAGCAGAGGACGCCGGTCACTAATTAGAAGTCTAAAACAATACGTTTTAAAGAAAAATGCAAAACCACATGACCATCATACATGGAGTCAAAGGTCACCTTTCTGCCGGAACTCGACTCTCTCGTGAAAGCATGTGCGGTCGTTGCCGGAAGCCAGTGATTACAGTTTATACATTTTTGTATATTTTTAAAAATATTTTTTCTTACAAAAACCCAATCGCTCTGCCTCAGAAGGCATTTATTAAACCACTGGAGCCGTATGGATTACTTTTATGATGAATGGATGCACTTTTTGGAGCTTCAAAAACTCGGGCACTATTCACTCCCATTACGAAGCTTGAAAGAGCCAGGATATTATTTAATATAACTCTGATTGTGTTCGGCTGAAAGAAAATCATATACACCTAGGATGGCTTGAGGGTGAGTGAATTTTGGGATAATTTACATTTTTGGGTGAACTATTCCTTTAACCCTATACTGGGTTAAATGTACTGATTTTTAAATATTCAGTTGTGAAGAGATGTTCGGACTAGAGGTCTTCACGGTTCGGGTCCAAAACTTCGACAAGTACCTTGGACACGGGTCAGGTTCGGGAATAGTGGCCTCGGGTCTTAGGTGATTTAAAATAAATGTGCTTTTTCCGAATGGACCCGAGAAGACCTGAATTCTTTTAAACTATGTCGGACAAAATTGTATTAATTAAAACAATTCTTTGACAACGTTATCTCACTTTTTCAGTTCTCTCTGAATCCGCGCTTTTACGTGCAATGGACTATAATGGTTGCTTACGCATTTAGACTCAGTTGCTCCACATTTTTGCCTACCGTTTCGACCAGCACCGTCAGCATGGATTAAAATAAACTTTAATCATTTTATGGTCAGGTAAATAACATTACACCAAAAGTTATAGGACGTAATGAGATTACAGTGATGAGTGATTGATACTTCAGCCACTCGCTTAATTACGCTGCATGTTCATGCGGGGCTTTTCTTTTTTGTGTGCAGAAGCCCTTCGCCGGAGATGAGGTAAATAGCGTTGTAGACAACTCTAGCAAATCCAAATCCACTGGTCACAATTGAAAGCCAAACTCAGAAATAACCTGTATCCATCAGGCAGACAATAATATAAAGTAGGCCTAATAGTAAATAAGTAAATAAATAAATGGAAGTAATGGAGCAGCGGCCAACTCAGTCAGCAGGACACCGGGATTTTCCAGACTGGCTGCAGGCTGTGCACACATCAATGCCGTTTACGTTCGGGTCCAGTCGGGTTTGAAAATATATTCCGTCGGGTTGGGTCGGACTAAGGTCTACTTTCATTGGGTCTGTCTCGGGTCAGGTTTTTCTTTTTTTAAAAATAATTCATGCACGTTGGGTTTGGGTTGGGTACAGATTTTAGGACCCGAGAATACCTCTACTTCGGACTCTGTTACATTATATTGTTTTATAGATGTTTGAAACGCACTAAAAAATGGAAAAGTTTACCTACAGTTTATATGTAAATGCATTCAGTGAAAGCAGGAGCAAAATCCACATGAACCACAGGAGATATGACATGATTTCCAACTAAGGCAACAGAATCAGCTTTGAGGGAGATGGGAAAATGAGCAGGAATAACAAAACTACTCTGAAACTACTCTGATGACCTCTACTCTGCCAGAAATGGGTTGGATCAAAGGGAGCAAGTTTGGCTTGTCATACATTTATGAGAGGCGAAGGACAACATGGAAACACAACAGGTCATCTCTGATTACACTGTGCAAGTCAATAGGTCAGGGGTCCTAAACCCGCTGGGTGATGACCTCACTGGCGGCCGGTGCCATGAATCTGAAGTAGTCAAGAATCCTAGGATGTTTGATCTGGGATGGTTGCAAAAGGTCAAAGGTCATGCCTGGCAGGATCTGACACACTCCTCTTGCAAAAACAAGCAGAAAGACAATTGTACTGACCACCCAGACTGTAGAAACAAGGGATCCTAACGGCTCATCTACAAATAATTATTTCAATTCAAGTAGACATTAAACAGATGCTTTCATCCAAATAACAGTACAACTATTACTTTCACTTATGTTTAAATACAACTAATCTTTAATTTTACAGTTACAGCCAGTATTTTCTGTAAACATCCAGTAGTTTTATTTGTTATAACTTACAATTCAGTACATGTCCAATGTTACAATCTAGTATCAAAATATCTAGCAATGCGCTAGGTTTGTTTGTGGGTAGGTTAGATGTACTAACATAAAAAGTTACGTCAATATTCAATTCTCGAGTTCGTGGAAATATAAATTCAAGCTGCAAAAAATTATAAATTAAATCTGTTTAAATAAACTGGTTTTATACAGCATATTGTGTGTCCCAACAAGTCATTATTTCTCATGCTAAATAAATATGCTAATGCTTCACAGAGCTCTCATTCAAACATCATTTTCACTGTTCATAACCTTAAAATGGACACATTTTCTTGTCATCCACCAAAACTGACCTACTAACTTACAAATTTCAATAACACTTCATGGATGGAAAGCTCAGCTGAATCCAGAGGATGACGAAGCCACATAAGGGATACATTCTCAGTTAATGCTTGATGTACAAAATATGATGGCAGTTATTTTATTTGGCTTTGTTTCACAAGTTAACAAATATGAAGCCATTTTGTACTAATGTAACTTTGTACCACCCACATTACACAAGGCTATTTGTCATTGTAACAATACCACACTGATCGCATCCATATGTTAATAATGATTCAAGGAAATGCAATGATCTTGTGCATCCCATGAGAAGATCTTTTTTTGGTTTAAGGATGCAACTTAAAGGGATAGTTCACCCTGAAATGAAAAAAAAGCCATCTTTTACTCACCCTGCTGTTGTTCCAATGCCCTATGTCCTTCTGTCTTTTTTGGACCTCAAAAGCAGAAATTTTAAAAATGGTCCTGCACACGCTCCTTCCTATAATGGCAGTGAATAGCAACCAGGCTAAAACATTACAAAAATTATACAAAAGTATCACGCAATGATACAGTGAGACGCGCGCCATATATGGAAAAGTGTTCAAGCGGCATACTATAAGGTTTTGCGAGAAAGAAACCGTATTATTCAGTCAAAATACTGAGCTCGGCCGTTACTCTGTGCATGTTCCTGTGACTGCGTACGAGCCGTCAGCAGCCCCTCACGCAATGTTGTCATGACAACCGGTACACAACATTCACTTCAGGAGGTTTTATTAGTATTATTTCTTATCATATACCTTATAGAAAAGACGAGAGTCGCGTTTGTTTCTATTGAGCCTGATTTCTCAAAATGGTGCGTGTGTGCTTATCCTGGGTGCCATGACAACAGCGCGAGTTATAGTAAGCATGAGCACCGGCGGCTGCTGACAGCTCGCACGCACTCACAGGAACGCGCACAGAGTAATGGCCGAGCTCAGTGTTTTGACTGAATAATACGGTTTCTTTCTCGCAAAACCTTGTAGTATGCCTCCTGAAAACTTTCCATATAGGCGCGCGTCTCACTGTATCATTGCGTGATACTTTTGTATCATTTTTGTAATGTTTTAGCCTGGTCGCTATTCACTGCCATTATATGGAGGAGCGCGTGCAGGACTATTTTTAAAATTTCTGCTTTTGAGGTCCGAAAAAGATAGAAGGACATAGGGCATTGGAACAACAGCAGGGTGAGTAAAAGATGGCTTTATTTTCATTTCAGGGTGAACTATCCCTTTAAACGTTCTCACACATTTTTTATTAGCTATACAATGTCTTTGCAAATCTAACTTTTTGCAAAAGCAAACACTTAAGAAGCTGAAGTAAAATTATATGTTTTATGTAGTACATTTGGTTTTCGTTCTGCCGCTTATAAAAAGCAGACCAGTTCTGTTGTTCTTTAATTTCCGAGTACACTTAACAGACTAACATCAGAAACCACAACAGTTTTTGTTGTGGTAGAGAGGCCTTCTGGTTCCTTCATTAAAAGCATCACTGCTCTAGTGGTAGACTTTTCTATGTATGTAAATATAACTGCTTTTAATGAGTTAATGACTTTTAATGACTAAATTAAAAGATACATTTAACTTTATCTTGAAAGAGGGCATGTCTTTTCTTTGCCAAATAAAACACTGTTAGCCTGACTCAGACTTGGCTGCATGATGATGCAAAGCATGTGATTTCTAACATATGCTTGAAGTAGATTAAGGCTGATATCCTCTTGATAATAAAAAAAATATTCTTAATTATGAAATTCCAGATGTAGGCTACTTACATTTTTAACCCTTAAACACATATCTCAGGTCTTTAGTGTCCCGGGACATCATTCACTGCACTCCTCCTGGGGACCACTCCTCCTTATTCATACCTTAATCAATTCATTATAAACAATATAACAAGAAAAAAAAAATTAAGCCTGTTTTCCCATTCATTTTTTGTAAATTGTACAGGGTCGCTAACGACCCGAGGTGTGTAACAGTGTAAGTATAATTTATCTGCACAACAATAATTGTATCTTTGATGACTAAATAAGTGCAATTCACCTTTATTGTCTGATACACAATGATGAAGAGACATTTCACTCATAGTTACCGCAGGCAGAAAACAAAATAATAGAAAGTATCATAAGCAAAGCAGTTTACTGCAGAGCAACTGCTGAACGCAATGAAATATTAGTGTCATTGTCACTTGATGGTGGATCTGGTGAAATCAAAATACTGATTTTGAAGATGTTGAAAATGATAGTTTTGAGAATATGTTTGAGATTGCTAATTGTTCTGGGGAAATGAGCTCTGACGAGGACATTGATGATGATATAAAACATCTGCTCAAACTGAACCCTTCCAAGCTCTAAAAGGTAACAAAATATGCTTTATTTTATTATTCTGTAATTGCTACTCTAATATCAGAAGAGTTTTATATTATCGGTAGAGATCCATCCGTGTTAGATATAGATCCGGGTCGCTTGAATATGACCCGAATATGTAATAATGTTTGGCGAAACATGCATTTAAGGGTTAAACATGTTAATATCTTTTTCATGAAGGGACAGAGAAAAACAAACTTACAAAGTATAAGTTTGAGCTCAAAAAGATGCAGATCCCTGGTTCAGGAAGGAAGGATAAATAAAGATATATTAGGTTATACAAAGATTCTTGCCTTAAATGTTGCTTCTTGCTGTGCATCTCCCCAGAGTCTTGTAAACCAAAAGAGCTCGAAAGACTAAAAATGTCATATCCTTGTTTACCCAGACTCTGAAACAAGACCTCACAGTTTCAGTTTAATTGGCAAATTTGTTTAGCAAAGACGAATCTTCCTGAGTTTAGATATTTATGTACACAAGAATCAACTTCATTATCTCAGCACTACTATAGAGTTGCATGTGCTTCAATGAGGGGGGGAAGAGGGGTACATTTCTTACAGCAAAACTTTGCATGGCCAAATAAACATCCCACGGCATTCCTTAGCTACACAGCTATAAAGTGGCATGGCATTTGTGAGCTGAGGGTTTACAGTTACGCAGCTGTTAAATGTAAAGCAGAGTTCCTTTTGTTCCTGTTGAAATAAACTGCAGCACAAAAGCTATAGGACTTAACACATCTGTTCCGTTCGGAAAAGTTTAATTATATAGTGGATAAACACTATCCCAGTGTACAAAGCCCTTGATTATTAAAAAGCAGATGTCAGTAGTAGGTTTATTCCAAGTCGGTAAACTACAGTCCTCAAACTGTAAATAGCTCTCTGGTTTAAAAACGGGGCGCTGAGCAGGTTTGCAGGAGCAACACCTTTAGAAAACAATCTTGAGGTAAAAGGTGCTCAGAGCTAGAGATTTTCCACTTGACAAACTATAAAATGCAAAATAGTTCTAATAAAAGCCTAAACACATATCTTCCCAAGTGAAAACATTGACAAGTGATGCCAGAGTCTATTTATAATTTCATTTAAGAGCTTGTGGTTTTACCAGTGGCAAACGCTGATGAAAGAGGGCTTTCAACAAGCTCTGAGGAAAGTCACGACTCAAATCTTTGCTTGGTATATATATATATTTTTTTTCATTTTCTATGCTGCAATCTCCTCATATACTGAAACAAAATGGTAAAATAAACCAGATTTGGATTTCCTGAAGGAAATAACGGCACTTAAGGGCAGAGTAGAAAGCCAGTGTTCTGTTCTAAAACCTAGTTGGCTGCCTACTTTAGTATTTTAAGACATCATAGGAACATTCACAATACAAAGCTTGTCTGGGAACATTATTCTATCTTTTAAGATACCTTGTTTGAGCCAGATTCTGAAGCAGCAACAAGCTCGTTGAAAATATTAATTCAAGATGGCAGGAGTCAAGAGAAAGGACGTTTCATTCAGTACGTAGTAAGTATAAGTAAGTATAAGTATTGATAAAAAGAGATAATTTTGGTCTATTTATGTGGGTTATGTATTTATGCTAAGTATTGTGTTTTTAGTTTAGCAACATGCTAATGTCAAACTATTGGAATCAGCTGTGAATGATCTTAGCCATTTGCATTATAGTTTTGCTTCATTTGTGACACCGTTTTCAACTCAAAACAGAAAACTTAATGCGTTTTAGCCATTCATTTTCACAACAACATCGTTATGGGGGCTTGAAAACATAAACTTTTGAAAACGGGGGGGGGTCTAATGCTATTTCATGCATTCTGACTTATTTACACTGTTAAAGAGTTGGATTCTCATGCTAAACATGGCCAACATTTCAAAAAGTAAAGAGTATTTCTGTGCCAAATACACTTCTTCAGGATTTGAATAAGTTTCGGAAAGTTTTTTTCGAGTATGGCCCTGTATGACGTCATAAAGGGCGGAATTCCTTGTATGGGCACTTCTCCCGGATGAGTATGTGCACATCAACCAGAGTGAGAGCAAGAGCAACGAGTTCGGGTTACGGAAGCCGTCGGCAGCGCTGTCATTTTGTTTTTAGACCACGAAATCAACAATGTCACTAAAGAAGTGTGTTTTTGGTTGTGAGGGAAAGATAACCTTGTTCCGCTTCCCAAATAACCCAGCGTTAAGGGAACAGTGGATGCAGTTTGTTTTTCCGGAGCAGCAACGGAGTTCTGCAAGTGTGTTTGTTTGTTTGTTCCCATCCCTACATCTGGATGTCTGTGTTTTGTTGGCAATCGGCATGTAAGTGCATATAATGTAAACAACACAAACGTATAGTGAATCGAAAGTTATCCAGGGATAATGCCATGATGTATTGTGTGTGTGTGTGTGCGTGCTTGTGACTCTTTAGCTCCACCCACTGCATGCATCCACGAGCTCGGCTGTTTTCGGAAAGAATTGGTACAGCGTATCTGTCTTTTATAAATATGATAAAACTAAAGACTCTTCAGACATATGAAGGATGCAATACTACTCTATAGGTACTCAAGATTAACATGAGATTGGCAGAAACTGTGTGTGTTATGTACCCTTTAAATCAGCTAAGACCAGCAAACCTCCTTAGGTTTGTTTATTTTCTTGTATTCAACAGGGACCATGACAGATGAACCCCACAAAAAAGATGTCAAGAAAAGGCTAACAATACTGTTTTTTGTTCTAGAAACATTTAAGAGTGTGTCGAGTAAATATTGCAAATGTACCATGATCACAAGCATGTGTCTGGGGAGAAGTCTTATCTCTCTCATGTGCCTCTAAAACACTGCACCCAAAAAAAGGTCTCCCGGAACAGCGAGTCTGTAATGACTCGACCAGACCTGCGTTCAGTCTACATTTAAGTGAGTGTGACAGTGGACTTAACGCAAATGCTTTCCAGCTTCACGCACTTTAACTGGAAACACAATGCACGTTCTCAGCAATTTCTGGGAGACTCGTGATCAAACATTGGTCATACGCAAGTCTGCTGGCAAACAATGCATGAACTGAGAGAGCACATGTCTGTGGTTGCAGAAACAGACTAGCATACGTTTACATCATCCGCCACCCAAATCTGACAGCAAGGTACGATCCAGACGAAAAAGTGCTGGCAGTTCAGTGCTATTTCCTTTCTGGCCAGTTATACAGTAAAGACTTAAATACAAGCTGGGCTTTTCTCACAGGTGCAGCTATAAGTAAGCATGTTCCATCCTTAAATCCAGTGGTAATAAATAAAAAGAAAACCCTTGGCTTCATTCCATGCTGATTCTGGGATTTTGCCCATTAGGGGCTGTAAAACAAGTAGCCGCCGGAGCCAATAGTCTGTAGGTAATAATATAAAGCAGAAAAACATGCAACGTAACATCATGATTTAATATAGACGTCTCAGACAGAAGTAATGTACTGTGTTTCTGGAAGGTTCTGAGACTCAGTGGAGCGTTTCCATTAGTGGACCATGCAGGAGCTATTTACACATGACTATAGGCACAATGACGCATTTAAAGTTATTCCTTTACAATGATAACCATCTTTAAACATGGACTCTTATTAGCGGGTATGGAAATAGAAAACAGAACGTCTGTATTCCTAAAAAATAAAAATAATAGACTGCATTTGCAGTCCACAGAATGGAAGTACAGTACGCACCCGGTTCTCCTCCTTGGCACCAAGACAAGCGCACACGGAGGCCTGGTCAGTGGATTAATTAAGCTTCTAGAAGAAGCCAAGTGTGACGCAAAGCCAAATAGCATGTCATCTTGACAGAATTAGTGTGATATGATATGTTATTATGACTTCAGCATTGAAGTGCCTCCTAAGACGCAAATATCGAACCACAGCCTCAAGCAAAATTGTGGCTGCAGCAGTAGGAGGATAGAAAGATTGGTAAAATTAGTTGAAATGGTCAAACTTGAATGATGGTGTGGTTGAAGGAGGGTTACAGTACAGTTATTTCTGGACTATTAGATCACCCTCATAAACCCTGATGTAGTGTCTCAATGGTTGGTCTATGTGGCTAATGTGGGGGAAAAAATCCACGTCATCTATATCTTTCTGGTTTAACTTTCAAAGTGTCCTCATCAAGCTTGAAGGACCTGGCCTAGAAATACAGTTCATATTAAACCACTTAACTGTATTACAAGGTTCAAATAATTTTGTCCAGGGAAAGGTTGACATGTCCCAAGAGATTTAGATGCTATGAAATCCCAGTTGGAGAGGAGAGGAAGGAATGATACATCTAACCTTTTTATGCAACACTGGTGTAATTAGGAATGCGAACGATTAATCGACAATTGATTAATTGTCGATAATAATTTGATCGCTAAAACTTGGTGATCGCTTAAGCAAGGTCATCATTAGAGTGCGTTTTGAGGTGAGTGCGGCTCGTGCAAAACACATGCAGCAGACAGACGTGGAAAAATGAAGCGAGTGCGGCATAGTTACATATTCTAAATTAATTAATGTCTTCAAGCCATGCAATGGATTAGGTAGGATAGCCGTTTATTTCCGAAACATAATTAACCAAGGGTCCAGAAAAAACCCTCAAAACAACTGATTGACAACTTGATACAACTACTTGAGTAAACGCCATATAAAGTAAAGAGGGTGCTTCTGAATACTCAAATTGATGCTTCCTCGCTCCTACGTCCTCAAGCCCGTGACCCAGAAACCATTCGATCTCAGCCATCTTGAAGGACATCTCAATTCTCTAATTGCACCACGAGGAGGCGAAGAATGAGGAGCGAGGAAGCTTCCTGAGGAGTCATGAGCGAGGATACACAGGTGTATCCTTCCCTCGCGTCCTGAGGGGCTGGAGCTAAGACGCAAGGAAAGGAAGCGAGGGAAGGAAACGAGGATGCACAAATAAGAAATGAGAAGCACCCATAGAACAAACAAGTAATAAGATCCTGGTTGATGAGTGATGATCTTCCAGTGCTGTTTCAGCTGTGCGCTCCTATGCTATGGCTCACTGTCCTGCAGAGTTCAGCCCCAACACCAGTTAAACACCCCTGGACCAGCTAATCAAGGTCTTACTAGGCATACAAGGCAGCTGTGTTGAGTCAGGTTGGAGCTAAAATCTGCAGGACAGTGGCCCTCCAGGACTGGGTTTTGACACCCCTGCTCTAGAAACTATCCACTATACCCACCCACCACACCCGAGATATAATTTCCACTGTTTGAACTTTCAAATGACGTTGGAAAACACTGCCTCATGATCGTGACGTTATTGGATCCCGTAAGTCCTATAGCTTTAGCCAAGCAGCATGTAATGTCACACCGTGATCTATGCATTGTCTTATGTTGCATTTGGGCTTGTTGTAGACCACCTCCTCTAAATAAAGCTATGCGATCTACTATGGTTTACTAATGTTTCGCGAAGTTACAAACCAATACGTGGTGCAAAAGCATAATGTGCATACTGTTTACATGTGCATCGGCTGTGATTTTTCATACAAATACTTGGAATAGTTTGGTCTCTAACTGATTTTTTCTTGCTAGTTGAGACCTTTCCAACAATATATGACAAGTATAACTGTTATGTAGGCTACTATGATTTTACTGGTCACATTTTCATGTAAAGCAGTTATTTGTGACCCGTGCTGGCAAAATGAGTCGCAATGAGCAAATTTTCAAAAAAATATTGTTATTTTCTCTATTAAAAACCCTTCAAAATGATGTATGATTTGTTGGAATCAGACAAAAAATAACTGAGCTACACCTGTTTGAAGCCGATATAGTCAGCAAAGAGAAAAACTGAGTTAAAGTTTTCTGAAGGTTCCAAAACAAAATCACCTAGCAAACATACCTTAAAATCCCTGATAATAACACCAAATTTCAAACCCAAAAAACACTGTGTACAAAGTCAAACCCAAATATCTATAGGAAAAATATTTATTCAACTTTTTTTCCCATGATACCACAATTGTTTTATTAACATTAATGAAACATACAGCCTATATACCGTGCATTACAGACCTACTGTAATGCACGGATCTAATATAGCCTGATATATATATACACTTACCTAAAGGATTATTAGGAACACCTGTTCAATTTCTCATTAGTGCAATTATCTAATCAACCAATCACATGGCAGTTGCTTCAATGCATTTAGGGGTGTGGTCCTGGTCAAGACAATCTCCTGAACTCCAAACTGAATGTCAGAATGGGAAAGAAAGGTGATTTAAGCAATTTTGAGCGTGGCATGGTTGTTGGTGCCAGACGGGCCGGTCTGAGTATTTCACAATCTGCTCAGTTACTGGGATTTTCACGCACAACCATTTCTAGAGTTTACAAAGAATGGTGTGAAAAGGGAAAAACATCCAGTATGCGGCAGTCCTGTGGGCCAAAATGCCTTGTTGATGCTAGAGGTCAGAGGAGAATGGGCCGACTGATTCAAGCTGATAGAAGAGCAACTTTGACTGAAATAACCACTCGTTACAACCGAGGTATGCAGCAAAGCATTTGTGAAGCCACAACACGCACAACCTTGAGGCGGATGGGCTACAACAGCAGAAGACCCCACCGGGTACCACTCATCTCCACTACAAATAGGAAAAAGAGGCTACAATTTGCACGAGCTCACCAAAATTGGACAGTTGAAGACTGGAAAAATGTTGCCTGGTCTGATGAGTCTCGATTTCTGTTGAGACATTCAGATGGTAGAGTCAGAATTTGGCGTAAACAGAATGAGAACATGGATCCATCATGCCTTGTTACCACTGTGCAGGCTGGTGGTGGTGGTGTAATGGTGTGGGGGATGTTTTCTTGGCACACTTTAGGCCCCTTAGTGCCAATTGGGCATCGTTTAAATGCCACGGCCTACCTGAGCATTGTTTCTGACCATGTCCATCCCTTTATGACCACCATGTACCCATCCTCTGATGGCTACTTCCAGCAGGATAATGCACCATGTCACAAAGCTCGAATCATTTCAAATTGGTTTCTTGAACATGACAATGAGTTCACTGTACTAAAATGGCCCCCACAGTCACCAGATCTCAACCCAATAGAGCATCTTTGGGATGTGGTGGAACGGGAGCTTCGTGCCCTGGATGTGCATCCCACAAATCTCCATCAACTGCAAGATGCTATCCTATCAATATGGGCCAACATTTCTAAAGAATGCTTTCAGCACCTTGTTGAATCAATGCCACGTAGAATTAAGGCAGTTCTGAAGGCGAAAGGGGGTCAAACACAGTATTAGTATGGTGTTCCTAATAATCCTTTAGGTGAGTGTATATATATATATATATATATATATATATATATAATAATGTTACACATCAGACGTTTTTTCACAACAGTTAACCAAATGTTCACTTAAGACATAACAGATAATGTTTGCGTGAATACTCACCAGGACAGATATTTTGAACTACTGTAATTCTGTATATATGTGTATCGGGATTACGCGTTGTCTGATGCGTCTTTGTGCGCACGCTTCGGATCTGTCCGTCAGCGCGAGTAAGATGGTTTTGTATACATCAGCATGAGTTTGAAAATTCACATTTTATTGGTTCAGACTAATGCCATCGAGAATTCACTATGAATATTCAAAGTTGGAATGCTGCACTTTAAAACGATACTTGTGCTGAGAGGTAGTTCAGGTCGTCGTGAAGCGAGCAGAAAAAAACGGACAAAGGAAAGGTACTCCTCTCAGAAAACGTACAAATAAAGATACTTTTAAAAGTTTAATTGCTATTTGGAGCACTGGGGTCGCTAGACAAGGGCTTAATGAACTAATTTTTGTGAAAATCTCAAATTCGACCAAAATTGGCATTTTTCACTTGTTTTGTCTGTAACTCGAAATAATTTTTTCACACTATGAAAATAGAGCATTTTTAATATGTCAGCAAATTTAAAAGCACTTGTTTATTGATGGTCATATTCCCCATATTCACTGTAAAGCCAAGCTTCTAAGCTTTAAAATGACACCTATTTTGTGTTGGTTAAGCAAGTGGATGTTAACTAAAATAATAACTTATTAGCACCCCCCCCCCCCCCCCCACCCCCCTTATGGTGACAGGTAACTTTAGGAATGAGATAATTGGCCTGTGGTTTTGGATTTGAGAGGAAACTAGATAGGACGCATTTTAAAAGCTTAAGAAACATGCCACAAAAGCATTAGTGAGGTAATGGCTGAATGTTCCCACTAGGGCAATTGCAGCAGGGTGTACTTAATTACAGTACAGCTGAATGCTTGACTTTAAATGCTTCAACTTTCACTGGCACTCCAAACAGTTAGTAAAAGTAAGCTATAGTTACAGGCTGACATAATATCTGGCTTCTGTGCAAAACCCAGGGGTAGTGGTAATTGTTTTCAAAGCAAATTTCCATGTTCTGCCCTGACAGTTCTTGGGTGAGGCTTAATGGAAAAGTTCACCAAGAATTAAATCATTGAAAATCTTCTTCCACGTAGTTCTCAAATTTCATTTTTCATTCTTAATCATAGAACCGATGCAAATGAAATTCGAGAGCTTCAATGGACATTATTTTCAGTGGATAACTTAAAATTCAGTCTGTTGCTCACACAAAGCTATGGCTTTACAAGACTTGAATATAGTGCACGAATGTAGTGGATTGCAAAGATAAAAGATCTTTTTATGATCCAACAAAGACTGAAACTTTAGCCTGTCCGCAATCTGCAGGGCTTTGCAGGAGGGTATTACGGCTTTCTCAAACATGTCAAATCACATTGAGACTCCAGAAGTCTGAGGCCATGAGAGCCTCAGTGAACTCAAGGTAAAGGGCTCTTAGATTCTGGTGTGTGTTCACAACTGACAGTACAATGATTGAAAACACACTCAGGACATGAAATAACGCTTTCCAGCACTTCTTTTGTGCAAACATGGTGTGAGAATAAGCACTTCACTTGATGTGCAACCCTCTGTGGCACTGTTACAAAGTAGGGATATTCGTAGAAAAAGTCTTCTTAAGAAAAAAAATACTGCCTGCAGCATCAATGAGATCACGAAGACTTTTGTAATACCTTTCCAGCGGCAACCTGGGATGAAGGTAGATCATGTCAACTCTGAGGTTTCCCATGACAAAGCTTCCATTTCAGTCAAAGTCAGAAATATGATAGAAACACCTTCTGGTGTTTGAGCTAACGGCACCTCACTATATACAGGTTCCCATTGGCAGGACAATCACATAAATCTATAACATTAAACATACTATTTTTATGAAAGAACAAATTAGAAAGAATGTTGCCTATGGTGTAAATATAAACCGAGACGACCAGGAGACTTGACCATTAAGCGATTGAAGATAGATGAGACTACTTAATCTCCATGAACCAAAGCAGTCTCAAACTGGTGATTCCATACGCTCCAGCTCTTTAATTGATACCACATGCCAAATAACTCAATGAGCAAACACACTTGAGGCACATGTAACCCATGAACCCCCAGCAGGGTCTGAGGATCATATGTGTTCCTCTAGGCCTTGACTACTATCAGCCTGCCATCTGCTCTAAATGCCCACAGAACGAAACAAATTTCATCACTGCCGCCTATAAAAATTCCTTCTACATGAAGATATCCCGAGCCACCACGCAGAGCTCCCAACCACTCATTAAGATCTTTATTTGTATTACCGTTGGCCTAGTAACTGTTTGTAAGGTTATCTTTGGAAGGATCTGGACCATATATTCATAGGTATCAAGCCAAATATACAGATTCTTAAAACTTCAAATGAATGGAAAGCCTTTATGAAGAGCACATATTAAATGCTTATTAATTATGCTCTGGAAAAGTTGGTTTTGACCCAAAATAAACCCTATCCTCACGTTATGTCTCAAACACATGTCCCAATGTATTGCCTGTAATAATTACATTGAAAGCACAAAAACCAACATGATTTAAATATTATTATTATTATTATTATTGTTATTATAAAACAAGGCCGAAATTTGTGTAGGCAGACATTCGCATAATCATTAAAACCGAAGTATACTTTGGGCTTTAGCCAATCAAAAACAGCCTTAAAAACAATGCTTCTGCTTTGAATTCTGCAATATGCTTCACATGGGTCTCATCAGTCATTGTCATCTGACACAGTATCTGTGATTTTCTTTGAAATTAAAGATTAGCTCATTATTCTTTATTAATACTTAAATGGGAACAAATGAGTTAGGGAAGTGAGGGAACGATTAATATAAAAAAAAAACATGTTCCAGGTTCAAAAAAAGTTCGACAGCATCTGCAACTGCATCTGTATATTAATTTTGACTAGTCCCTCCGTTTGTCCAAACAAGCAAAGATTGTGTTTACAGTAATGTACTTACACAACGGATGTTCAGAGGTCCTTGGCTGTCTGCGGTTTTCTATTGCTATGACTGCACAGATAAAATATGCTTTAAATGGAACAAAAGCTGCAGGTTTAACCTGCATCTCAATTATTTTCCTTTACAAAAAGACACTCTGTGTGAAAGTTTAACATTGTAGACCACTCAAGAGTAGCCACGGGAATAATTACCAATTTTGTGTGCCAAAACCAAAAGTCTTCATGGGCGTATTGCACACAATTCAAGCTTGAACAAGTGACTTCAAAAGCCAATAAGTGTAGGAAACTCCCTCTCAGTGATTTACTAAAGCGATTGGAGAATTCAACAGAAGCCTCATAAAGAGGTGTGATCTCAACGCTTGGAAATGATAGGTGGAAATTCTTGGAAATTTCAGTTGAAAAAAACATTCATGTCAGAGTTGAGGAAAACAATGATTAAAGTGATGTTGAGGATGCCCAAGACAAGAACATACAAGAAAATTAACACTTTTCCATATACATTAATGCCTGGAAAAGCAAATAAGATGAGAACCCAAGTCTTTAGGGCAATTAATAAGGTAATATGGAACAGGACCTGAGCTTACAGAGTTCATGAATCACACTTACTTCAGTTTCCATAGTTTAAATGTCGATGTCACAGGATCTATGAATGGAAGCCCTGTTTCTTCGACTACTGAACCAGCAGGCCAGAATGTGGCTTCCAGCAATTATACACATGAGTCACATCCTGCTAGAGTCTGAGACTCCACATCATCCCAACTATTAGCCCACATCATCATCTCAGCAGACATGCTGAGACTACACACTGTCTGTGTTTAAAGTTGGTCTACCACATGTGTAGGACTGTGCACTTTCATTTGCTAAATGATACCAAACCCCTGATGATTTTCACATGTACTCAGTATACTTAGACTACACAAAGACAACCCCCCCTCCCCCAAAAAACTAGATGGGGGTTCTATAAAGTGGTATTTGTCTATGATCGTATAACAAATCTTGACCCTGTAAAGCCTGACTTATGAAATAATATTTTTTTTTATTTTTAAATTGAACAGCTTATTGAACCTTTAGACAAAAATATTTTTTAAAAAATTCTAAAAAGTTTTCATATGCGTTTTTGTTCAGTATCATATTTAATACATCATGCTTTTATGGCTCATATAGTATGACATAGTGTTTCGGAGCTAAAAAAAACAACACCTCAGTGTTTTTAGAGGCCCACACTGAGCAAAAATATGCATTTTGGAGCAGATGCTGATATTTATTTGTCTAAATACTAAGATTCATGACAGCTTGCAATGTAACTCAATGAGATCTTTATAACAATACAGTATAGGCAGGTTTTCCAGTAAACGTTGGATCATGTTGATAAGGACTTTTTGCACATCAAATATGATTCAGTAGGCTTTATAGGGTGAAAATATGCAGTGCTAGATTTTTGGGTCAATAACAAATAAAAATGTCCAACAGAAACAACATTTTTTTAAAATCTAGTTTTAGTACTCTTTGTATTAATGTTGGTTTCATATGGTTTTGAAAACCTGTTATACCATTTCGAAAGAAAGTTTAAATTTAATGGCTCTAAAAATGTCATGTAGCGCAACCAAGTAAAAAGTAACATCTTTTCCTTACACTTTGAATGGGTCACTGACAAATAAAGCTTAAAAATGTGTTTTTTAAAAATCTTTTCAAAACTGATATAATGCATATTTTTGAGTCATGAACAATGTGCTTAAACAAGTTTCAGTTGTTAAATAACATTTCAAAGTGTTTAAATTCATTTTTTGACTGTTTTTATGTCAGGCGGTGCAACCAAATTGTTGTATGTATATACTGTAGTTGTACCACCTGACATGGAATTATTAAGACACCATTTTAAATAGTTTTCTTAGTCTGTTAATTTGTTCGGACAGTTGAACCACCTGACATTTTGGGGGTTTAAGATAACAAAACATAAAATAATATGTATTATTTAAATGTACTAAAAATGAATTCAAACTAAATAGGTTTTATAGAATAAAGTGATATGTCATGAATTTATCAAATTATTTTAAAAGAAAATAATTGGACACAAAAATATGCACGTCATGTCATTGACCCGAATACATTATTCTCAAAATCATTTTTAAATATATCTTTCAATACAAAACGTTTTTTTATATACAAATATCATGAATAATTAATTAATTCATAATTATCATTTGGTTTATTTTAGGAGTCGCACCACATGACATTTTACAACCCAAACTAACTTTGCCTTTTCATAAAAAGGTTGAATTATCTGATATTTTAAGGTACTTACGAACCTTCACACAGTCATGGCAGTCTGCAGGGGTCCTCTCTATGACATCATTTCCTGTTTTATGTTTTTTTCCCCCCAATAAGCACTAAGTTATGCTGCCTTTAACTGGCACTACTAATAAAGAGATGCAGAGATAACAAAATATCTCTCAGTGGTGTGGGACGACAAATTTTCCAGGAAAGTACTTCGAAATGTTCCAACACTGGAGAGGCTAGTGAAGTATATTTATGTAGCGAACCTGAGATCCCCTCAGCTTTTAGGCAAATCCCACAAGATTAAATATATGAGAGAGTGAAAGTGCAGGGCAAAGTGATTAGAGCACCGATATTCTCTCCAATGTAACCATTAGCCTACAATGGATTAGTGTACATTACCCCCTCACCATACAACTGACCTTCAGTAGAGTAGAGTTGAGACTGAAATCGGGCCTCCCCATAGGGCCATCTAAATATCTTGAAGAACAGAGTTCACACCGAGCAATTGTTTTCAATTTTGGCAGTAAAAATGAAAGAAAGGGGAAAGTCTGTCGGTTATGTACATTAAAACCAACAGAAGAACTTCAATCAAACTTCAAAACTCGTTCCTAGTAAACTACTGCATAAGCAAATAAGCACAGAACATATATTTTTAATATCAATAAAACGAGCAAAGAAAAATGGTCTCATCGGCCAATAAAACTGGGCAATGACTTGAATAGGATTATATTTGTGTCCAAAAAACAAGGCTGATCGTTTTTCCATATTCAAATGTGCTCCTGACACCCATCCTTCTTTCCAGCAGTCCTCTACATCCCCATACAACAGCACACTAGCATTCCGCACAGGTACTTGTTGACGCCAATGTGAGCAATAACTTACTGCGGAGGTGTCCTATTACAAACAGATGCGGACATGTAGTGGAGTCTGTTCTAGGTCAGTAGATTATACGCTGAGGTTTTCTGAGCATTGATGTCCCCTTGCTGTGTGTGACCCCTGAGGTTATGCTGAATTTCTGCTAGTAATTCAAAGTCACATTTAAATAATGCATACTTCACTTGCCATGACATCTTTAGTGGTGATAAGGCTTTTTTGTATGGGTTTCTGTGTGCAAAACGTAATTTTCTTTCATCTGTGGAACACAAGAGATGTTTTGCTGAATGTTCGCACAGCTCCTTTGCTTATAATGAAAACATCAGACAGTGATCAGGGGTTGTCAAACTTCAAACACGACAAAAAAAGTACAAGAAAATGTTCACATGACTCGTGCTCTATATTCCAAGTCTTCTAAAGCCAAGCAATAGCTTTGTGTGAGAGACAGACCAAATCTCTTGCGCTTCTGCATGTCATACGGCTACAGAAGACTTGTTCCCTTTCAGTCGGTCACATTCGACGTTACGTCGACATCGACGTAACGTCGAACGTGACCGACTGAAAGGTAACGAGGGTTACATACATAACCGAGACGTTATATAATGCATAAGTAATACAGACTTTTATCTATAATAACATGCTTTTATGGTACCTTTTCTGTCTGTTTTGGAGCCTTATGAAAAAAAAGTACACTTTAGCATACTTTTAAAAAGTACTTATTACAGAAATTATATACTTTAAAAAATACATTAACTTTAAATGTAATATTAAATAAGACACAGTTAAAATTATAACCAAGTACCAGCAGATCTCGGCCCCCATTGACTGTCATAGTATTTTTTCCCCCTACTATGGTAGTCAATGGAGGCCGAGATCTGCTTGGTTACAAACATTCTTCCAAATATCTTCCCTTGTGTATAGCAGAACAAAAAGATTCATACAGTTTTGGAGCAACTTGAGGGTAAATGATGACAGAATTTTCATTTTTGGGTGAACTATCCCTTTAAGAGGCCTTTATTTCATCAATATTATCTGCACGACTTGAAGTACACTACAAGTGCACATTCAATAGAATCAAGCGCACTTCTTTTTCACAAGCACCTGGTGTTGATTAGTTTTATGGAAAAGAGCAGCGTGTACATTCTGCCAAACATCTTTTAATGCTTAGGTGAACTATTCTGTTAATTCGCTCTATCTGCCAGACATTTTAACTGCACAAAAAAGTTTAGAGGGGACTACCCATGTCTCAGCTGTCCAAAATAGAAACCTCCTCTTCATTGACACAGGTGCGACACACACAGAGCTATTGTTTTGATGGATTTCCTGGCACTTTTCTATGCAGGCAGCAGTGGACTGCAAAAGATCCAAGTTTACAGCAAGGCTACAAACATTATGTTTAAAATTTACTTAATGAAATCACTGTGGGACCATGTTGGGTTTCAAGATGACAATTTACTTCATTAACTATAATGAAGTTTTCATGTTTTGTAAAAGTCTAAAACAAACTAGATAAATATTTGTAATGTTAAACACTGTTCTTCATAGACTCTATAGAAGGAAACCATAATTTCATTCAAAATAAGCACGAGAGAAGCCAAGAGTGATAGAGGAATACTGTTCCAGACTGCAGACAGCCATTTGTCAGAGCAAACAGATGTTGACTTGGCCACCGCATCCCGCTTTCCACTCTTTCTCAGGCTTTGCCAAAATTCCCCCAAGAGTCCTTTCATTCATCGGCTTTGCCCAAAAGCTCTGGGTATTTTCTGTGACCCCGCAGGACTCCTAAAACCAGAGAAACATGGGATCCTATCTTTATGGAGTCACATTATATCCATTGCAGTTTTATGTGCGACTAAATCAAAGAAGATCCACCGATAAGGGACTGAAAGTCAAATACGCAACGTAAATCAAGATTTAACAAGAACGGACAGAGTCGAACACTTGCACAAACCCGTTGTTTATCTCCACTCAAATTTTGGCCATGTGATCTGGAAAATACAGCCCCCCATGAGATACGCATCTGGCTCGATGAAGCAGCTCGCCTTTACAGAATTTGCAGTCTCTTGGAAGCACACGTAATTCAGTGGTCGTGTTTTCTTCTTAGTAATCCCAGGCAGGGCCATTTATTGTGCAATGAAATAAGGCAACATGCCCACACATTCCTTCTGTGCTGTTATCCGCTTACAGTCGGTCATCCAGAAAATGTTTGGCAGAGGAAGTGCCATGCTGTCTGGCTGAGCGTGTTGATTGGGCACGAACCGAACCCCACTGAGTGGATGGGGAAACCTGACACACTCACACACTTTTTTTTTTTTTGGCTATGCAGGTGCAAAGTTTGCTTAGTACACAAGCACTTGCAGAGCTAGAATGAAGCACTTGGGTAGTCACATCACTTAGGAAAATATATATGGTGGGTTCTATTATAAACTAACATGTTCTCAACCACTGCATATTGAATTATGCTGGGTTGATAAACAAAGAAATTGCAATGGTAGACATTGCAATTTGTGCAATTCACAAGGCTTTTCCATGATATTATCTGTCCTAACACTGGTGGCACCACAATAGATATGGGTTGGGCTTTGTGAGTTTCTGAAAAGACTGAAAGACAATAACCTTAATATTGAGGTCACAGATAGTACTTGTGAGTATCAAAATCATTTTGGAGACAAAAAAATTGATAAAAAAAAAAAAATTATATATATATATATATATATACAGTCTCTTTAATTATACAGGTAAACTGGTAAAGGAGATATTTATCAGGTCTACTATTTATCAAGTCTAAATGCATTTTAAGCAGAAAAGTTAGATATAGCCCATGATAAAGATTTAAATAATAATATTAATGTTTTTATTATTATTATTATTATCAATAAAGGTTTTTATTGCTGTGGTCTAATAATTATGTCAGTTAGATATAGCCCAAAACAAAGATTTAAATAATAAGATTAATTTAAAGAATTACCATTTAAAACACTGTAGCAATATGATGGCCTACATATTATTTTCATTGTTATTAATAAAAGTTTTTATTGCATTGCTGAGGTCAAATGATTATTTAGTAAATACTGTGTAGGTTTAACAGATATAGCTCAAATAAAAATAATACTTTATTTATAAAAAATATATTAGTATTACAAATAATTATAAATAATAATTCATATTAATTATAAATAAATACAATTATAAATAAATATAAATAATAAGAAAAATGTGTGCTATATAATGATTATCTAGTAAATACTGTGTTGAGATAAAACAATTTAAAATCTGTTATTGCATAAAGGTTTGCCACTTTAATAATTTATTTATTATTATATACAATATGTAATTATTTGATATATATATATATACACTCACCTAAAGGATTATTAGGAACACCTGTTCAATTTCTCATTAATGCAATTATCTAATCAACCAATCACATGGCAGTTTGTTTCAATGCATTTAGGGGTGTGGTCCTGGTCAAGACAATCTCCTGAACTCCAAACTGAATGTCAGAATGGGAAAGAAAGGTGATTTAAGCAATTTTGAGCGTGGCATGGTTGTTGGTGCCAGACGGGCCGGTCTGAGTATTTCACAATCTGCTCAGTTACTGGGATTTTCACGCACAACCATTTCTAGAGTTTACAAAGAATGGTGTGAAAAGGGAAAAACATCCAGTATGCGGCAGTCCTGTGGGCCAAAATGCCTTGTTGATGCTAGAGGTCAGAGGAGAATGGGCCGACTGATTCAAGCTGATAGAAGAGCAACTTTGACTGAAATAACCACTCGTTACAACCGAGGTATGCAGCAAAGCATTTGTGAAGACACAACACGCACAACCTTGAGGCGGATGGGCTACAACAGCAGAAGACCCCACCGGGTACCACTCATCTCCACTACAAATAGGAAAAAGAGGCTACAATTTGCACGAGCTCACCAAAATTGGACAGTTGAAGACTGGAAAAATGTTGCCTGGTCTGATGAGTCTCGATTTCTGTTGAGACATTCAGATGGTAGAGTCAGAATTTGGCGTAAACAGAATGAGAACATGGATCCATCATGCCTTGTTACCACTGTGCAGGCTGGTGGTGGTGGTGTAATGGTGTGGGGGATGTTTTCTTGGCACACTTTAGGCCCCTTAGTGCCAATTGGGCATCGTTTAAATGCCACGGCCTACCTGAGCATTGTTTCTGACCATGTCCATCCCTTTATGACCACCATGTACCCATCCTCTGATGGCTACTTCCAGCAGGATAATGCACCATGTCACAAAGCTTGAATCATTTCAAATTGGTTTCTTGAACATGACAATGAGTTCACTGTACTAAAATGGCCCCCACAGTCACCAGATCTCAACCCAATAGAGCATCTTTGGGATGTGGTGGAACGGGAGCTTCGTGCCCTGGATGTGCATCCCACAAATCTCCATCAACTGCAAGATGCTATCCTATCAATATGGGCCAACATTTCTAAAGAATGCTTTCAGCACCTTGTTGAATCAATGCCACGTAGAATTAAGGCAGTTCTGAAGGCGAAAGGGGGTCAAACACAGTATTAGTATGGTGTTCCTAATAATCCTTTAGGTGAGTGTATATAAATTATATTATATAATTTATTTTATTTATTTAAATTTAAAATTTAATTTGACACTTTAAATAATCATAAAATATTGGGTGTTAAGTAAAAGAATATTCCATTTCGAGACAGACATCACATCATAAGTTTGGTAACTAGACTAATTCTCTTTCATGTGTTATTGCGATTAAACTGTCAAATGCACACAAGGTTATGTCAGAAACACACAAAGTTCACATGAAAATGCAGCAAGTACAGAAATCCCGTGTGTATATTAGATCTGTGTACTAAAGTGAACGCAGTGTAATATAGAGTAGCCTAACTACTGCTATATATGCTGTTAATATGACTCAAACAACAAAAGTTAAACAGAAAACCACTCACTGCTCTTGACTGAATGAACTTTAGTAGCTTTATTAAGAACACATTTCTTACTTCGCGAGGAGATAAACATGGCGGACTGTGTACAGCTCTCTGAGGGCAGGGTCTATGCTAATACGGCAGTGTCCATCAACACTCGTGGGCGGGGCTTGTGAAATGTGACGTCACTTTGCCAGGAATCTGCAAACGGCTTGTTCTGAGACACTGCTTATGATTTATGGGGATAAAAAAGTGGGTGGGTGGATTTTTACCATTATAGGGTGGTTGTGTACACACACTGCCAACACATATTTATGTTCAAACACCATGTAAAAGTGAATTTTGCATAATAGGTGCCCTTTAAGAGAACCCCCAATCGCTTTACACATGACAGATCTGACAGGACATTCTTGCTGAACTTTGATCCTTCTCTGATCTAACTTTCTGATTCAAAACGAACTAACCAATGACAGAGCAACAGGGGTCACTACTGCTCCCACAAAACTCCTTCATTCATAACCCAAAACAAGCTGGTGCCTTTCCTTTCAGAACAGCAAACACACTTTAAGAAAAATATTTGCCAAGATAAATGCTGATTGACCCAGGAAAACAAACACACAAGCTTGTCAATGAAGTAACAGTTGGCGCCTCTGGCTCCTGCGTCCAGGCCGAAAAGCCTCATTATGCCAGGAATATGATGGGAATGAGGGCTGTGTGGTTAAAATATCAAAGAGCGGTGGAATGTTTCACAAACATCACCCCATATATACACACATAGACATCTCTTTATGACATTCACTGACCTGGAGTGCTGAGAGGAATGTGTCTGATCTCTTGCCCTGGTCATCGTAGAACTGTAGCGACTTCATTTACTAAGGTCTAGTGCTTTTCTTTTTATTAATCACTTACTGTCCCTGGGCAACGGCATGTGTCTGATTTGGCTAGCATAGACCGCTGCTCTCAGAATGTCACGCTTTGTTCCCATCTGTCTGGACTGCCGTCCAAGCACTGTTCGAAATATCTCAATCGTTTTAGGATTTTAAGGGGGAGAGTTTAAGGGTTACAATATGCAGATGGTTTGACTATGCGGTCTTCTGTGTATTCTTTTCTCTGCGTGAACCTATTCTGCCTATTTATATTTAATAAATTAAGTAATCTGTATTGTGTAAGTTTACAGAGTTTTAGTGTCAGTACTACATTAAACTACTATATATAACATTGATTAAAATGTATAATATTTGTGTGTCCTGATAATGCCAAATGTCTTATGTTACCAGTAAAATGGTACATTATTTTAAATATATCTAGACAGTGACAGAGTGCAAGCATATACGTCTAAAATAATTCTGTATTTTCAGCTTCAGAATCATGAATATTTTTATTCTGGTGTCACCATTGTCCTGTGCAAGTCCAAACCTATTCATTTCCACCCCCAATGTGATACCAAAGTCACATGGAAGAAATTTGGAAATATTATGTAAATACCACAATTATAGCAATATGTGACCCTGGACCACAAAACCAGTCATAAGTCGCACGGGTATATTTGTGGCAATAGCCAACAATACATTGTATGGGTCAAAATTATCAATTTTTCTTTCATGCCTAAAATCATTAGGATATTAAATAAAGATCATGTTCCATGAAGATATTTTGTAAATTTCCTACCGTAAATATATCAAAAATGTATTATTAGTAGAAATATGCATTGCTAAGGACTTCATTTGGACAACTTTAAAGGCGATTTTCTCAATATTTTTGCACCCTCAGATTCCAGATTTTTTAAATAGTTGTATCTCGGCCAAATATTATCCTATCCTAACAAACCACACATCAATGGAAAGCTTATTTATTCAGCTTATAGATGATGTATAAATCTGAAATTTCAAAAAATGGATCCTTAAGACTGGTTTTGTCGTCCAGGGTCACATATATCTGTAAAATAGCTACTTCATCGTTTTAAGCTTCCAAAATATTTCTGTTATTTTTGTATAATATCCTAAATTCAAAATACTTAGTACTAATATATATGTATGTGTGTGTGTGAAATTACCACAGATTTATACATTTTGCAGGAAATGGTTACTATGGCTTTAAGTGGGTTTGGCCTCATCAGTTGTAGCGCTAAATTTACACCGTGAGCCACTCGTAGACATTAAATGGGCAAAGACGAATATGAATATGAATCATTTGAAGTTAGGAGACTTATAGACAGTTTTCTAGAGTGTTCCACCGTCCCATCCCCGTAGGTGGCTACATCTGTCATGATTGCGTAACAAACATGTCGTACTACAAATTAAATTTCGATTCCAACGTATTTACGACGTTCACCGATAGAAAACTAAGGCTGTGTATTAAAACATTGTGAGCTGCCTACATAGACAACTGGCTAGAATAGACAGTAGCCTAGCGCAAAAACTTTTTTTTATTCGTTTGAATGTCTGAACATTCATAACCTTGATCAAAATGTTCGTATACATTGATCATATGATCATATCAATGTATACATTGAAGGAAATACTTGATTCGAACGTTCTAACGTTAGAATAATGCCAAACATATGATTCAAACACACATAACGCACAACAATGTTCACTTCGAACGTTCGGAGGCTCAGAAATGTTTCATTCAAACGTTCCCGATGTAGGCACCTCACTGTGCTTTTAAACAAGCCGTCTATAAAACTTGTACCAACCTTTCTGTACGCAAGCTGCAGGTAGTTATAGGGAATTCTTCTATTGAAATCCTGAAAGACATCCTCACTAACTTTATGCATGGAATGAGCTCCAAGTTTTCCCTCAAAGCATTCGTTTAAACAGTGCGCCCTATAAAGAACCACTTCGAAAAACTTATCAGTCAGAAGGCTGTCAAAGCGATGCTGGTCTCTGCATTTCAGTCTGCATGTGATTTTGGTCTGACGCACTTCAGAGAAACTGTTCAGCGCGCTCTCCATGTACCGCACCACATTGCCATAGTCTCCTTTATTAAAAGCCTCCACTCCGTTATCATAAAGCAGGTCAAACGGTTCCAGAGAGGCAGATGACAGGATAAGTGTCTGGAGGATACAAGTCAAAAAGCCGTAGATTTGGGGGTTCGTATCCATCTTCTGCGTAATATGGTGCGCAAAATAATGCGCTCCGAATGATGGATAAACAATCCCGATGAGCCTGGTGTGGGATATTACACCAGGAATAGGCTAATGAAAGTGACGGCTGAACTACCGTTCGAATTCAACGCAGTTTCGTTGTCACTCATAATGAATGACCAATTACTAGAGACATTTCAGCAATGACCACCGTCCCTCCCATCCATTCTGCGCTGACTCCTCCTCCCCTACAGCCCACACAAGAAGGAAATAGCAATTGTTGACGACCCCCAGTTGACTGACTTTTATTTAATTGAACAGCGACATATTAGAGCTTCTGAATTTTAGAACTTAAAAAAAATTAAATGTAAATGTGTCGAGTCTCTATTACAGACAATACACTGATGATTCACAGACAGAACTTTCCAGTGAGATTCTCACAAAGCCCTCAAAGCGAAGACCTCCTGTCGCCTTTTCAACGTCTCCCTCTAGAGGATAGAAATCATACTGCAGCTCTCCTGGAAATCCAATATTTCAATATAGTACGTTTATATCAACCATCACAACATCCACCAGTTAAAAATTGGGTAATTTTAAAAAAGTTTAAATTAATATATGTAAGGGATAATACACAAATAGATGCTCCACGTACTATGGGCTAGCTAGCGTATTTAACAACAACGCAAACAGTTCTATTTTAAAGGATTAGTTCACTTCAAAATTAAAATTTCCTGATAATTTACTCACCCCCATCTCATCCAAGATGTTCATGTCTTTCTTTCTTCAGTCGAAAAGAAATTAAGTTTTTTTTAGGAAAACATTCCAGGATTTTTCTCCACATAATGCACTTCTATGGCAACCAACGGGTTGAAGGTCCAAATCAATGCAGTTTCAAAGGGCTTCGAAGAGCTTCAGAGGCTCTGCACGATCCCAGACGAGGAATAGGGTCTTGTCTAGCGAAACCATCGGTCATTTAATTTTTTTTTAAAAATGTATATACTTTTTAACCTAAATTGCTCATCTTGTGCTGCTCTGCGGCGTGCCACGGATTACGTAATCATGTCGGAAAGGTCACGCTAGACGTAGGCAGAAGTACCGCCCCGTTTACAAAGTGCACATGCGAAGACTAATACAAACATCCTTTAGCAAAAAAAGGTAAAACAACGATGTCGGACGATTTTGAAGTTGGAGATGGAGTTTTTTTTGGTAAAGGTATTGTATTGTATTAGTCTTCGCATGTTCGCTTGGGGCGGTACTTCCGCCTATGTCTAGCGTGACCTTTCCGACGTGATTACGCAATCCCTGGCACGTTGCGGAGCAGCGCAAGATGAGCAATTTAGGTTAAAAAGTATATTCATTTTTTTGGGGGGGGGGGGGGGGGGAAATGACCGATCATTTCGTTAGATATGACCCTATTCCTCGTCTGGGATCGTGAAGAGCCCTTTGAAGCCATTCGAAGCCCTTTGAAACTGCATTGATTTGGACCTTCAACCAGTTGGTTGCCATTGAAAACCATTACGTGGAGAAAAAACCTGGAATGTTTTCCTCAAAAAACTTAATTTCTTTTCAACTGAAAAAAGAAAGACATGAACACCTTGAATGAGATGAGGGTGAGTAAAATATCAGGAAATTTTCATTTTGAAGTGAACTAATCCTTTAAGCATAAGTAAGTTTATTCTACAACTGCCAGACTAGCCACAGAAATAGACACACGTCCACTTACGATAATCCCCTTTGGCTTTTATCTGTCAAACAGAAACAAACCAAGGAAGCATGGCCTCTAATTTCAAGCGCTTTGATTCTCTCGTCCCTCCGGCGATAAAAAGCTTTATGCTGTGTCCGAAATCGAATACTTCCCTATGCGGTATGCGAAAAACAGTACACCAAATAAGCATAGCTGTGCCTGAAATCGCGTACTGTCTGAGTAGGCACTACATTTGTATTTGAACTTACTTTGCGACCGTTAAAAAAGTACGTTCTACATCTGCCATCATGTGACCTACCAGCGTCAGTTGCGTCGCTTCACTGACATCCACAAATCCTCTCCCATGGCCACATGGGAAAGTAAAGTGTCCATCGAATGTGCACTTCAGATTCTCGCCAAAAGTAGTAGGTCATCCGGGGACTTTTTGTCTACCGTTTTTCGAATACTATGGCTGCGTCCGAAAACTGGAAAATGCTGCCTTCGGAGGATACATTTCAAGGTAGGAAGGCATCAAGGCACATCCGAATCCAATATTAGCTTCCCTTCCTGCCTCCTGAGATACCTTCATCTGATCGATTTTTGAAGGCAGCATAGATGTATCCTTCGCTGCCTTTGATATCCCACAATCCAATGCGTTCCATTCGGTGACAGTTTTTAGATAAAAACTAAAAGAGTTGTTGAAAGCTTAATTTCATTCAGGACCACTTTGAAAATAAAATTTATTGACAATCTTTGGATTTGGCGAAAGACTTATGCTCCAAGGTGCTCGAGCTGCCATACTAGATAGCTTGAGATACATCCTTGAGACACAAATCCCCCAAGCCTTAGTAATAACCAAATGTTTCTTTGCACGTTACAGAAGGAGATACAATGATTACATAGAGTTTCTACACAGAATCCAATGCTCTATTATGAAGATGCTAGGAGGTGAAGGGGTGGAGGTGGGTGTAAATGTCTGTGCGACAGACTGAGGAGCATGCGTTTGAATGAGCTTAAATACTATAGTTGATTAGAGTAGGTGGAGTAACAAATCAGCTGAGCGTCAGCTGATATTGTTTAGCGATCAGTGGTCTGCCTGAACTACGCTTGAATTCCATTCGATCACTCAAGCTCTATTTATGGTGACGTTGAATTTATGGGACCGTGGTGTAGTTCGTTTATAGCCTACCTTTAGCTTTTTACTTCTGGTGACTGCATTTGGGCTTCAAAATTCATGAAAGTTGTGTTCATCTGTGATAATTATCCTGATGGACAAAACGTGTAAGTATCATAAACTTTTGTTGATCACAGAGCTTGTTTTTTTTTGCGATAATCCAAAAGCCTATGGGAAAATCCTATTGCTATGCTAACTGCCGGTTGGCCTACGAAGTGACGTCATACCTGCACCACTAATTAGCAGTGACATTGTCAGGCTTTTTCCTTTTTCCTCTGCTTTTTCCCCAGGCTTTTTCCTCAGCTGGGATCGTGTAGAGGTCCTTTGAAGCTGCACTGAAACTGCAATTTGGACCTTCAACCCGTTGGTCCCCGTTGAAGTCCACTATATGGAGAAGAATCCTGGAATGTTTTTCTCAAAAACCCTAATTTCTTTTTGACTGAAGAAAGAAAGACATGAACATCTTGGATGACATGGGGGTGAGTAAATTATCAAAAAACATAGTTTATTGTATCGTTATCATTTTTATTTGTGTAATTTCTTATATTTTATTCCAACAGCCCAAGCGTGCATACAGGCCTATAGAATAGAGCGTAAAACAAATTTGTAAGGAAAAAAACTGTAAATAATAAATCAGCTCCATTGCAGATTCCAAGTTATCAAGGGCTTAGGGTGTTCCATTAAACAAGGGTTCCGCCAGTAGTGGGCACTTGTGCAATGTAAGCAATGACGTACATCCAAGTGAACAAGATGGAGGGAAGTTAGTGAGGGAAGGGCATAAAAAATTGGATCATCCCTAGTATGTATCTATGGACAACCGTCAAATATACAGCTCTCTGAAAAAGATTTTAAATGGAATCAAGTAAATATTTGACCCCTTAATACCATAATTAGAATCAGTTTCATGTAATAAATCTAAATATAACTTGTGTAAATGGGCCTATAAGGTCACACAATATTTGGAATGACACTTTCTGACTATTTTTGCCTGACTATATGAGATGAACCTGCCATTTTTTTTGGTATCCGTAACTAGCACAATTGTGAATTGACCTGGCATTAAAAATATTTTGATGTTGTAGCTAATGTAAAAGTGCTAAAAACACTTATACTTATAAAAACCAAGTGCATGTGGTGATAGCAAACCTTTATTGTGTAATTCTGAAATTTAAATATTATATTAAATACTGAAAATTAATTATAAAAAACTGACAAACTAGCATCAAATTCTGAAGCTGTCTAAATTTTGCATTAGCATATAATCTACAGTACATATAAGCCTAGAATCTTCTCCATTAAAAAAATACCTAAAAATAGTAAAAGTTACTGTTGTTACTGGAATATGACATCACTTCCTCTGTGGTCAACACTGAACTGTTAGTTAAGCAATCACAGCATTCTTGTTTTCTAGCTAAGACCTCTGACTCAGAGTTCAAAGTTCAATGTGGAGACCCATCCCAAACATCTAAAAATACATCAAAGCTATGAAAGTGTTAAGTAAAAAAATATTTGTATCATGACATACACTGAAAACTACATGCAGTGTATTTACACTTGTCTGTTAACACAATGCGTGCACATACTGTACACAATAGTTACTAGTGTCTGCCGTTCAGATTGAGTTCAAGTATTCAGGTGGTTCTCAGGATCACTAAACATAGTCTTTTCCAGGATTCTTGGAGACAGGATGCTTGCTGAGATTTCTGTTGGATCGTAGGTGCATTATGCTGCAGGCGCATAAGAGCACGCCTCCGGATAAACAAAGCAAAGATGCAATAAATGCACCAATCAGAGATCTGCCGATCACATACCTTCAAGCACAGATAGTATTCATAATCAATAATTTAGACTCACAAAAGACATGACAACATGAAGCTCCATTGAATACTAGAAACAATACGAAACAAAACTCTTACCTTTTCTCAGGTGGGTCCTCCTGAAAGAAATCATTAACAATTCCATACATAAACCAGCTGGTTATGCCCAAAGCAAACAGACCTAGAAAGGTAATAAGAAAGAAGAATGCACATATTCATAAGGCTTAAGTCTAACTGTGAGGAACATCAGAAGCAATTGTAAAACGTTTCTTATGTTATCTCACAGATATATCAATTTAGACTGTTTACTGTAAAATAGGTGTGAAATATTATTACAATTTAAAATAACTTTTCTATTTTAATATATGTTAAAATATAATTTATTCCTGTGATACAAAGCTGAATTTTCAGCATCATTACTCCAGTCTTCAGTGTCACATGATCCTTCAGAAATCATTTGCTCAAGAAACATGTCTTATTATTATCAATATTGAAAACAGTTGTGCGGTTTAATATTTCTGTGGAAATCATGACACTTTTTTCAGGATTTTTTGATCAATAGAAAATATTTGAATGTTTGTAACATTATACATTTCTTAACAGTCACTTTTGATCTATTTACTGCATCCTTGCTGAATAAAAGTATTAATTTTTTTCTAATAAAAAAAAACTTTTAAACGGTAATGTATAAAATATATAGTATTTTATTCAATAAAGATGCATTTAATTGACCAAAAGTGACAGTAAAGACTTAGTACAATACAATAGTACAAAAGATTTCTATTTAAAATAAATGCTGTTCTTTTGAACTTTTTATTCATAAAATTGTCCTAAAAAAATTATGTAAACAGTTTCCAAAAAAGTTATATTAGTTTAACAACCTAGAAATACAAGATACTACTTACTAACTACTATACTAGTTTCAATTTAAAGGATTTTTATAAGAAAATATTGGAAAATATTTTTAAAAAACACTTTCATAGAAAAATAGTGCTTTCAAATCGATTAATCGCGACTAATCGCATAAAAATTGTAAATGATTGGCTAAAAAAAAGAGCCTGACCTGATATATGCAATTAATCGTATATATATATATATATATGTCTAACTTAATACACACACACACAAATTTTTATGTAAGATGCGATTAATTGCGATTAATCGATTTGACAGCACTAAAAAATAGATTTCACTCCAGTTTCTTTGACTTAAAATCTGGGTTGAACTCACCACTGCACACAGATAGGATTCCCCCTGCAAAGGCAGCTCTGTCCTTCGACTGTTCGCTCTCGTCTAGACATCTCGTACACCTGAGGCCGGAAATGGCTACCAGTGCGGCGAAGCTTGAAATGACGATGCTGATGATCATTATTACTCGAGCCAGCCGAATTTCATCTACAACAACACACAGCAACAATCAGAGCACATCTGTTTGAGAAGTCAAACAGCAGATGGATTCATAAATCATTGGACAGATACTCACAAGTTTGATGAAGAAGAGAATTGAAAATTGTGCAATGCATGACAGACGAACTAGACATTTCGCACTCCATCCACAGTCCTTCGTAGTTTTGCGTAGTCACAGTTTTGTCATTGTCGTGTCCAATGATTTTCCATTCATTTGTAAATGTGCCTATAATTAGGCCACATAGTCCAGTAATGGACATGATATATCCGAAGAGCTGAAGAGCCATTGATAAATTGAAAGACAAATGCACAAATAGATTTCTTTGAAGATGTCCAGTCTGTCCAATGTCCTGAAGCTCACTGATGCAAACTGAGCATTCTGGGCTGCTATTTATTTTTGCAAGAGTAGGTGTGAATCAATCGTCATGTCATTCATGGACAGGACATTGTGTCAGATTTTCTTGGAAGTAGTAGCTTTATTCCGGCAAAATCTAGCTTGAACTCCTCTAAAGCTGTACTGCCCTACAAAGGCAAAAGACCTTAACTTGCTAGAGTGTGAGAAAAATGACTTTAAAGATTTTTAGTTGTCCAGCCAAATTAATAAGAGGTAGGACACTGGAAATCTGGCAATTAGATGTTTTAGTAGGCCTAATGAAAATGATCTACATAAAAAAATCATGAGCTCAAACTTGACTTTTGACCGCTATTTTAAAGTTACTGTACTCTGCCTTTGTATTGTCTTTTATTTTCTTTGTATTATCAATATTTGGTTGCTGATCACCATTTACAAAATCACTATAGTAACACCTGTATAAAATCTAGTGTTCATGGCATTTATTTTGGATGATTTACAATTGCTTTTTTATATGGAGCAAGTAATACAATAATACAAAAAATTATTATTTAAAATAAATGCTGTTCTTTTGAACTTTGTATTCATAAAAGTGTCCTGAAAAAAAATATGTAAACAGTTTCCAAAAAAGTTATTTCCTATTCATTGGATAGCTGACTAGCCTATTTATGCTATAGGCTGCTAGCTAGCTAAACGAAGTAGATTGCGATCTATCTAATTTGTTAGTCTAATGCATCTTTTGTGTTATACAATTTCTTACCTTGACCTTGATCCTTAAACGCTATTAGTAAAAACAACCACTATTTGTTTTACCTACACTTTTATTCAGGTATCGTGTGTGTCAGAAGTGCTTCAGTGACAGATGTATGACACAGGCTACACTGTAATTCAAACTTTAATGGACAGTAAAACAAAGGCAGAATACCGTAACTCCAGGCCGACACAGTAACTTCTAAACAACAGCTAAACAATAGCAGAGTATCCTAACTCAGTCTGAGCGTTCTAAAACAAAGGCAAAGAACAGTAACTGGTGTTACGGTGTTCTGCCTTGGTTTCTCCTGGGCTTTTGGAAGTTACTGTTAAGACCAGGGGCGCCTGCAGGATTTTATCTCAGGGTACGCACAGAACTTTTTTTTTTTGTTTTGTTTTGTTTATTTTTTTTTTTATGTTACTCGAGTCACTGAGCAGCAAAGCATGTACTTTGTGATATGCTGGTTCGAAAATATGTAAAATAAGTAGGGCTTCCCCTGTCTAAAGTTTTTCTAGTCAACTAGTAGTTGTTCATTTAAACCATTAGTCGACTAAGCACAAATTTATATGAATTTATTTACTTAAATATATAGCTACTGGAGAGAATTCTAAACCATAAAGAGCGTAGCCTGCACTCAAGCACAGCATAAAGCTTGCCACAAAGAACCGGCAAAAGTAATTATTCGCCATCTCCGCAGTAGTGGACGCGCCAAGAGAGAAATGCACATTTCATACGGATTACATCAGAGAGTAGCCTTTTCGTTTTGAATTGTTTCATTTAAAAGTAGAAATTTCAAGCTTTCTATAGACAATACTTCCCATGTCTGTGAGGCAAGTATGCGCTGAGTCTCGGTTCATTTATGAGAGGTGCTCCAGTTCACACGCAATGCAAGTGATCACGCCGCCGCCTCCATGTCATGATTATTGTCTGCTATATTTGTTCGCTTGACCTGCCACAAGATGGCACTGTTTTCACTGTCATAATCTTGATGCTTCAAATCTTTTCCCAAAACAATCAATCAGAGAAAAGCTTCAAAGATATAAGACGCTTTGTTTTTCCATCCCTATACTCAATAGTTTTAGGCATTTTTTTTCAAATGTTTCGACAAGTTTAGCTGTTTCAGAGAGTGTTTACTCATTTTGAGCCTGATTTTAAACATTAACTATCAGTAATGTCATTTTTCGTGTGTTGAGAAAAAAAATTGCCAATCAGATTTCTTTTCCCCCACCCATATGCACATGCACACATTTAACTTTACAACACACAAATGCACACCTTTATTTATTCTCATTCTCTCTTGCTTTCTCAATATACAATGAGTGTCACAAATAAATTAATAATCAATTTAAAAATTGTGTAAAAAATAAAAACAACATTAATTAGCACCCTCTCATGGTACGCACAGTGCGTACAGCCGTACAGCTGCAGGCGCCGCTGGTTAAAACAACCCATTATTTTCCAGATAAAACAACGGAATTGACTCAAGATACTTATCCACGTGATAATGGAGGTCTTGAATGTCCCAAAAATATCAATAACTCATTTTCGAACAAAAGTTGCTGCCTTTTGCCTTTGTATGGCAGTGTAGTGGTTCAATATTTTGGTTAGAAAACCAGAGGTTGTTAGTTCAATTACCTATAATAAGTCATTCTGGATAAAAGCATGCTTTAAATCAGTGGTTTTCAAACTTGTCCTGGAGGCAGCCAGCCCTGCACATTTTGTATGTCTCCCTTATCAGACACACCCAATTTAGTTCTTGCAGTCTCTACTAACGAGCTGATGAGTTGAATCAGGTGTGATAAATGAGGGAGACACACAAAATGTGCAGGGCTGGGGTGCCTCCAGGACAGGTTTGAAAACCACTGCTTTAAATAATCTGTTGCATTTTTATTTTTATTGCATTTTTATTTTGATGTATTAACATCAATAATGTCAAGCAGGAAGGAGATGAATAACGTTTCATGTGAAATGATGTGAAAACTGTATACATCAGCACATTCCATCTGATGATAAATGCATCATGATCATGATAAATCTCACAATTTGTTGTTTCAAAGACACACCTGCTTATTCACAAAGTCCAAAAGATATATTTATTGCTTCCACTCATAATCGTGTGATGTTTCCTCCTTTTTTCTAGTTGTTATTGTAACTGGAAAAAAAGTGGGTGGATGGGAGGGAGGGAGGATGGACACTAATATGCCGGGAAGGCAAGTCATCCACTAATAATAACAGCGACTAATACTGTTATTGGAAAAAAGTTCGATTTTATTTTATTTTATTTCTAAAGATGTCTCATGATTAATGCTGCCTTCATGTGCTCTCGGAATTATCGTAAATACGAGTTTCCTTGGTAAAAATTGCACATGAACACCCTCCCATTTCGAAAATGTCCGATTTTTTTACATGCATAATAATTTACATTAATTTTCATGAATTTATTTAAGTGCTTCTGTCGTTATTTCCAGCAACTTTTAGCGGTTGTTTTTTAGATTCACATTTTCTTTCTTTTTGTTATGTGAAGGTCATTTAAAATAGCCTGGGGAAAGTTTTATCATATTATTTTTTCAATAATTAAATTTTAAACACTTTTTTTAAATGTCCTTTTTATGTATTTTATTATTGTAAAATGCTACGAAATAAATACCCATTTAAATAAATATTCTGCGAAAATTATTTCATGTTTATGTTCGAACACAAAACTTGTTTGTGTGACACTGAAGCAAATATCGAAACAGAGCAATGTAGACATGGACTATGTATGTAGCAATGTATGTAGCAATGTATGCTTTGGCTCTTGCACAAAAATGTATTCCAGCACTCAAGATGATGACTACAAACACATAGGGTACAACTGGGCTAAAGGCACACCCTTAAAAAAAAAATGTCAAAAGAACAGGATTGATCTTTTTTTAATAAATGTTGTTACTGCCACTTTTGGTCAATTTAATGCGTCCTTCCTGAATTAAAGTATCAATTTCTTTCATAAAAAAAAAATGACCCCAAACTTTTAAACGGTATTACATTATAATTTGTAATACACTGACAGATCAAATTTCAATATCTACTAGCAATCTGTGTTTATCACACAACTGCACATATCAACCTTCACTTTCAGTTTCTAAAACTGAAAAACAAATGTCATATTATGACACTGACAATACCATCATCAATTTTGCTATATGATTTGGCCACGTTTTCCTCCTGTCTAATCTATGCACATGAGAGCAGAGGAAGATGTGATAGGACCATGCAGGCAGAGTTTCCTTTTCCAATCAGAAAATGCAAAGGGTATATTAATCTGACATATAAAACCTGTCATGCATTTCTGAACACTTCCTGCGGCACGTACATCTCCGAAATACCAGCGACAAAAGGCAGCCCAGATCTGTAATAATAATCTCTCTAAAAAATAAAAAAAATACGGAAATAAAAGGAAAGTGTTGTCTTATTAACTCCGATATATATGGATCCTGACAACATTGGGGCAACTCATCAAGCTCCTCATCCTAAGACATACCAGACACACACACACACACACACACACAAAAAGCCTGTTGTTTGCTTTAGCAGCAGGAGTGTGTGACACCTCGGTCGTAATCCGCGTTAACCCCTGGTGCACTCGTTGTTCACGGGAATTTCATGATGTCTGAAAGATGAGAGGGGTCCCAGACAGACAGAAAAACATTCTCAAATTGCTTCTCTCATTTCCATTAGATAAGTCTGATTAAGGTGCTTATAATTGATTGGGCAACTAATGAACCCCTGCTAAGAAATCCACAATCCTCATCCTGAGGTCTGCAGGACAAAAGGACATGTTCGTTCACACATGCGTCTGTGGCTTGCTGAAAGCAAACATATCCTCTCGTGCTGAGACTTTAAACAAGACTGTCACTTAAGACACTGAGCGTAAGTAATAGTCTATAATTTGGGCAAGGACATCCCGTAATTACAGGTTGTCAAAAAATATTTTTTTAAATGAATAAATCAACACATCTCAGGATAGTGTTTCCTACAACTCACGGTTTATTACACAACGAGTTTCATTGTCTTGTATATGCTTACAATTACCCTCTGAAAGTTTGTTCTCAGGAGAAGCGCTTTGCGATGATTAATGTAGAACAGCTCTTAACCGCAAGACGCGTGTCACATATCAAGTTAAGGGAGGATCTCAATCTCTGGTTTTCGCACTAAAGCGTGACTAAGAAAGCAGACAAAGGATAGGGTTTGTTTCAGGGAAGGAATCTCTAAATGTCAGTGTTAGTTTGCTCCTGACTGAGTCTTTCAGTGCTGCTGTGCAAGTGCATTTGTACACCCATAGTGTATGTGTCACATGTCTGTCTGGTCCTGTGTAGCACATGTGGTGTTTTTGTCATGTTTTGGTATTATGTCATGTCTCTGGTCTCTTGTCACCCCGCCCATCTTGCTATCTGGTTATTGTTTAATTGGCCCCACCTGTTTTCCCTCATCTCCTGCCTAATTCGTTACCCTTATAGTCTCCTTGTGTTTGCAGTCCTGTGCTGGATTGTTGCCTTATGTCGTCTGTTCCCTGTTGTACTACCTGCTCCCAGCGTTTTTGGTATTTCTGGTTTGGTTTTTCTCCCCTCATGGGAGTTCAATTGTGTTTGTTTTATTTTATTATTTACAATAAATACTCATTCCTATACATGCATATGAGTCCTCGCTCCTATTTCTCCCTTTCACCACGTGACAGAATGAACCAGCCATAACAGGACTCAGCAGAATGAATTTAGGAATCCGGCCACCTTCTAATTCCCGGGAGAGTCCGGCCTGCCCTCGAGATCTGGCTACACTTTGTCAGAGAGGAAGGGATGTACGGGCCTTCACCCAGAAGTTTTGGTCGAGGGCAGAGAGGTGGAATTACCCTGATGTGGTTCTTAAAGACATTTTCAACCGCTGTTTGGATGACCCTCTTCCGCAGTGGGAGATGGAACAGTTAAGGACCCTAAACTTCTGGAATTTCTCAAATTATCTGCACCACCGCAAGAATGGGAGGGTCCGGATATCACCAGAGTCTGCCTGCAGTAACCATCATGCTCTCCCTCCATCAATTCCGGTGGTCTCTGTTCCGGTGGTCCGAAGTCCGGTGGTCCGAAGTCCGGTGGTCCCAAGGTCAGTGGTCCCGGTTCCGGTGGTCCCGAGTCCGGTGGTCTCGAGACGGAGGAGGAGAAGAAGGGCTTCCTCTGTGACGGGTCCGGTGGTCCTGAGTCCGGTGGTCACAGGTCCAGTGGTCCCAAGCCCGATGGTCCCGAGTCCGGTGGTCCCAGTTCTGGTGGTCCCGAGTCCGGTGGTCCCAAGTCCGGTGGCCACAGGTCCGGTGGCCACAGGTCCGGTGGCCACAGGTCCAGTGGTCCCAAGCCCGATGGTCCCAGGTCCGGTGGTCCCAGGTCCGGTGGTTCCGAGTCCGGTGGTTCCAGGTCCGATGATCCCAAGTCCTGACATGGCCAGGAGGGCTGTGCTGGGGTTTTATGTGGTGGCAGTCCTACGTGCTTGGGAGGAGCACAGGGCTTCCTCCAGATATTCGGGTGCTGTTACGGAGCAGCCCGCAGTCATCTCGGAGGAGTGTCCAGAGCCGCCCAAATGTATTGCCTTCCCGTGGCTAGCTCCTGACCAGCGTCCAGAGATGGCTCCAGCCCCTGATCAGCGTCCAAGGATGACTCCAGGCCCTGACCAGCATCCAGAGATGGCTCCAGCCCCTGACCAGCGTCCAGAGATGGCTCCTGCCACTGACCAGCGTTCTGAGATGGCTCCAGCCCCTAACCAGCATCCAGAGATGGCTCCTGCCACTGACCAGCGTCCAGAGAGGGCTCCAGCCCGTGATTAGAGTCCAGAGAGGACTCTGCTTCCTGTCTCGAGTCCAGAGAGGACTCTGCTTCCTGTTTCGAGTCCAGAGAGAACTCTGCTTCCCGTTAGGACTCCAGAGAGGACTCCGCTTCCTGTTTCGAGTCCAGAGAGGACTCCGCTTCCTGAACTGTGTGCGCCGCCCTGGCCCCCTGAACTGTTCAATTGTGTTTGTTTTATTTTATTGTTAATAAATCACCTTCACCTTCCTGCAATTGAGTCCTCGCTCACCTTATAATTACCTGATCCTGACAATATGTGTAACGTGTATGCTTTTGATTTAGTTTTCGTTGCGTTTAGTTTCTGTTTTCCCTGTGCCTATCATCTGACCCAGTTTCCCAGTGTGTCTGATTAATGATTACAATAACATTCACCTGTTCTGTTAATTATCTCAGTTCTCCTTGTTATTTAAAGGGGGGGTCTAATGCTATTACATGCATTCTGACTTATTTACACCGTTAAAGAGTTGGATTCTTATGCTAAACATGGCCAAAATGTCAAAAAATTAGTTGGACGTATAGAGTATTTCTGTTCCAAATACCCTCCTTCAGGACTCGAATACGTTTCGGAAAGTTTTTTTTTTTTTTCCGAGTATGGCCCTGTATGACATCATAAAGGACGGAATTCCTTGTATGGGCACTTCAGAGCGAGAGCAAAAGCGTGCCCATCAACAAGCTTCAGTCGGGTTATGGAAGCCGTCTGCAGTGCTGTCATTTTATATTTAGACCACAAAATGTGTCACTACAGAAGTGTGTTTTTGGTTGTGAGGGAAAGATAACCTTGTTCAGCTTCCCAAATAACCCAGCGTTAAGGGAACAGTGGATGCAGTTTGTTTTTCCGGAGCAGCACGGAGTTCTGCAAGTGTGTTTATTTGTTCCCGGTCATGAGTCAAAACCGCAGGCGGTGAGTGAAACTGCATCAAATGTCTGTTTTGTTGGCAATCGATGCGCAAGTGCATATAATGTAAACAACACGAATGTATAGTGAATCAAAAGTTATCCAGGGATAATGCCATGATGTATTGTGTGTGGGCGCTCGTGACTCTTTAGCTCCGTCCACTGCACACCTTCACGAGCTCGGCTGTTTTCGAAAAGATGGAGACAGATGGAGGGGGTTCTGGAGGTGGACGAGGAGATGGCGAAATGATGCCAGGAGGCAGAAGAGAAGGGATGGTGGCAGGATGTGGCAAAGGGATGGTGATGGTAGGAAGATGATCCCCTGGCGGCGATGATGGTGCTTGGCCGGTGGCACAGACTCAGAGCTCCCCAGTGCCGACAGCCCACGGCGGAGTCGAGGAGGGGATGAGCCGAGATGGTGTAGCGGTGACTGACGGCATCTGAGGGACGACCAACGGAGACTTGGCAGATGGAACCATAGGAGCAGATGGAGAGCCGATGGACTCAAGCGACAAGCAGAAGCCAGTGTGACGGAGAACAGAGGCAATGCCGAGGGGAAGGAGGAACCTGCTGCAGCCGTAGGGGTGGAGGGCCGGAGTGCAGCAGATGGCCCGCAAGTCTGTGGCGGAAGTGGTGTGACGACTGACCATGGGGGAGCCGGCGGGACGAGGGAACCCAGTTAAGTCCGTGGGTCTCTGGTGGAGCCGAAGGTGGGAGGAGCCAAGATGGAGCCGGCAGGTCGACAGGCCGAGATGAAGTGAAGAGGTCCAAGGCAGGAGGCGAAGCCACAGGATCCTCTTGCACGGGCGCTGCAGATGGATGCACGACCTGCGTCTCGACGTCACAGGGACTCCCGGAGAGTCCGCAGGGCTGTAGACATCCGGCAGCGGCGGGGCTGGAGGACTGGCTGAGCTTTGTGGTGATGGTGGCAACGGGATACTTGACAGACTCACAGTAAATTTAACCAGAGGTGGAAAGTAACGAATTACATTTACTTGCGTTACTGTGAGTAGTTTTTCTGTTTTTCTGACCAGCGTCCAGAGATGGCTCCTGCCACTGACCAGCGTTCTGAGATGGCTCCAGCCCCTAACCAGCATCCAGAGATGGCTCCTGCCACTGACCAGCGTCCAGAGAGGGCTCCAGCCCGTGATTAGAGTCCAGAGAGGACTCTGCTTCCTGTCTCAAATCCAGAGAGGACTCTGCTTCCTGTTTCGAGTCCAGAGAGAACTCTGCTTCCCGTTAGGACTCCAGAGAGGACTCCGCTTCCTGTTTCGAGTCCAGAGAGGACTCCGCTTCCTGAACTGTGTGCGCCGCCCTGGCCCCCTGAACTGTTCAATTGTGTTTGTTTTATTTTATTGTTAATAAATCACCTTCACCTTCCTGCAATTGAGTCCTCGCTCACCTTATAATTACCTGATCCTGACAATATGTGTAACGTGTATGCTTTTGATTTAGTTTTCGTTGCGTTTAGTTTCTGTTTTCCCTGTGCCTATCATCTGACCCAGTTTCCCAGTGTGTCTGATTAATGATTACAATAACATTCACCTGTTCTGTTAATTATCTCAGTTCTCCTTGTTATTTAAAGGGGGGGTCTAATGCTATTACATGCATTCTGACTTATTTACACCGTTAAAGAGTTGGATTCTTATGCTAAACATGGCCAAAATGTCAAAAAATTAGTTGGACGTATAGAGTATTTCTGTTCCAAATACCCTCCTTCAGGACTCGAATACGTTTCGGAAAGTTTTTTTTTTTTTTCGAGTATGGCCCTGTATGACATCATAAAGGACGGAATTCCTTGTATGGGCACTTCAGAGCGAGAGCAAAAGCGTGCCCATCAACAAGCTTCAGTCGGGTTATGGAAGCCGTCTGCAGTGCTGTCATTTTATATTTAGACCACAAAATGTGTCACTAAAGAAGTGTGTTTTTGGTTGTGAGGGAAAGATAACCTTGTTCAGCTTCCCAAATAACCCAGCGTTAAGGGAACAGTGGATGCAGTTTGTTTTTCCGGAGCAGCACGGAGTTCTGCAAGTGTGTTTATTTGTTCCCGGTCATGAGTCAAAACCGCAGGCGGTGAGTGACACTGCATCAAATGTCTGTTTTGTTGGCAATCGATGCGCAAGTGCATATAATGTAAACAACACGAATGTATAGTGAATCAAAAGTTATCCAGGGATAATGCCATGATGTATTGTGTGTGGGCGCTCGTGACTCTTTAGCTCCGTCCACTGCACACCTTCACGAGCTCGGCTGTTTTCGAAAAGATGGAGACAGATGGAGGGGGTTCTGGAGGTGGACGAGGAGATGGCGAAATGATGCCAGGAGGCAGAAGAGAAGGGATGGTGGCAGGATGTGGCAAAGGGATGGTGATGGTAGGAAGATGATCCCCTGGCGGCGATGATGGTGCTTGGCCGGTGGCACAGACTCAGAGCTCCCCAGTGCCGACAGCCCACGGCGGAGTCGAGGAGGGGATGAGCCGAGATGGTGTAGCGGTGACTGACGGCATCTGAGGGACGACCAACGGAGACTTGGCAGATGGAACCATAGGAGCAGATGGAGAGCCGATGGACTCAAGCGACAAGCAGAAGCCAGTGTGACGGAGGACAGAGGCAATGCCGAGGGGAAGGAGGAACCTGCTGCAGCCGTAGGAGTGGAGGGCCGGAGTGCAGCAGATGGCCCGCAAGTCTGTGGCGGAAGTGGTGTGACGACTGACCATGGGGGAGCCGGCGGGACGAGGGAACCCAGTTAAGTCCGTGGGTCTCTGGTGGAGCCGAAGGTGGGAGGAGCCAAGATGGAGCCGGCAGGTCGACAGGCCGAGATGAAGTGAAGAGGTCCAAGGCAGGAGGCGAAGCCACAGGATCCTCTTGCACGGGCGCTGCAGATGGATGCACGACCTGCGTCTCGACGTCACAGGGACTCCCGGAGAGTCCGCAGGGCTGTAGACATCCGGCAGCGGCGGGGCTGGAGGACTGGCTGAGCTTTGTGGTGATGGTGGCAACGGGATACTTGACAGACTCACAGTAAATTTAACCAGAGGTGGAAAGTAACAAATTACATTTACTTGCGTTACTGTGAGTAGTTTTTCTGTGTACTTTAAGTAGTTTAAAAAAATCTGTAATTTTACTTTTACTTAAGTATGTTTTGTTTGAAGTGTTGTACTTCACTACATTTTAAACCATATCCGTTACTGAGTAAAAATAAATAAATAAAACAAAGGGGGTAAAAAAAAAAAATATATATATATATATATATATATATAGCGCTCCGGAAACTACTGCATTGAATTGAAGGGTGGGAGAATAAACGCGCAAAAAAAATAAAAAATAAAATAAAATAAAAAAAAAACCCCACAAAGATGGAGACGGACAAGACAGACGTCAGTGATGCAGACTCATCTGAAAGCAAAACGCCGTTGTGAACCCCTGGCTAGTATGGAAATACTTTGGATATAGAAAAGAAATTAACGTGTGGTTTTCCTGGAGGATATCCAATTTGTTCGGAAACATCATCCCTCTGTGCAGATAAAGGTATGTTTATAACGTAAGGCCGAATGATTTCTGTGATGCAGAGAATCCCGGAATCCAGTCATTAAAAAAATCGAATTTACAGTATAACGCAGATGTCACGTAAAACACGCAAACTGATGGACGAATGAATAAATCGAAAGTAGAGCTGTACAATAAATCAAATGCGACATGGTCTGTGAATATTAAAGCGCAAAACACTGCTATATAAATATATGATCTTGTTCTGTCTCTGTCTGAATGAGCAGCGCCGTTTCTTCTTTCTTTTAATTCGAAAAAATGAAAACAAATACAAATACCTTAATGAGAATAAGAAGCATTTAAAAAAAAAAAAAAAAAAGCATTTGTATCTAAATACAAGACAGAAGTAATAATAATACATATATAAAGAGGATAAGGTGTCATACAATTCCTATAAAGAAACAATGATAACAAAAGAAGAATTATTAAAATAAAACAAATAAAAACAACAAATGAAAGAAGGAGAGAGCAGCACTGTTTCGTCTACTACATAGGCCTACTCAAGTACTCGTGACGCTTGTGGTGTTTTTTAACGTCTCACAAACCATATTTGGACATGAACACATGAACATTTCCAGAGCTGATCTGAGAGAACCCCTAATGAGCATTTCATCATTTTATTTGAATAAAAGCCATTGTCAAATGTACTATGAAACAGGTCTTCACTACAACCCGTCAAAATAAAAGTTTGGTTTAACTAGAAGAAATTATGACAGAAATATATTACTATTGTAGGCCTACAGCAGAATGTACTTGTCAAAATAATAACAACAACAACAACAACAATAATAATAATAAATAATTTAAACATTATTTAAGAATATATATTTTTAATCCATGGTTTAATTTAGTACATCTCTGTTTTGCAGCACTTAAAACTGTTGCATTTTATTTGATTACCACCGTTTTTGATATATTTGTATTAAATAATAAAAAGAAAAAAAATTCAAAGGACTGTATTATTCTTAAACATTTTAATAAATTAATGATAAAAAAATAAGTTGTTAATCTAATTCATAATCATTTAATGAATTTAGTTGATTAGACATGTTTTATTGAAATTTTAATAAACAAAACAAACAGTTTCAAGTTTGTTATAATAAAGCATTTGTTCAACCAAAAAAACATGTTTTCATTCATTTAAGGGCCTTTTTAACGGATGATAACCATAATTTAATATTACAGTTTATTTATTAAATAATTGTTTAATACCGTGATGCTGTGAGAAACTGATGTTTTCTGAGATGGTTATCATATCGTGAAAATCTCATTCTATCACAACTCTACACAGGAGAGTCCCCCACCCCGCTGTTAAAAAAGTAACTCAGTAACTTTACTCTGAGTACATTTTAAGTAAAAGTAAAAAGTAGTTCATTTGAGTAGATTTTTAGACCGGTAATTTTACTTGTACTTAAGTAAAATTTCATTGAAGTAATAGCACTTTTACTTGAGTAGAATATTTTATTACTCTTTCCACCTCTGAATTTAACACAATCCATGCAGGTTGACGAAAGAAAATCATATTTCATGGTGCTGTCTAGAAACAGTGATGATGAAGGTACCGGGTGGGAGTCGCTAGTTCCTCGATCAGCCAGGCCTCATTTTCCGTTGTCACTCGTCCGCTGATGTTGTGGGCTCACACCCCTGGTCAGACTTATGATGGAGCTCCACTTTCGGGGCGAGGGTCGGCTCTGTCCTCTTTCTCTCGGGCACTGTCTGACGCGCCGCGGCGGGTGGTAGCTCTGCATCTGCGAGAGGCTCGCACGAGTACTCCAAGGTTGATGGAGGTGATTCAGGCTCTGGGTCTCGCTGTGTTCTGGATTGGGGATGGACGCTCTCCAGACACCAGATGAGAGCTTCTTTCCAGTTCAGTCCGGTGGTGTCTGGGAGGTCAATGGGATGGTGAAATTTCACCCTGATCCAGAACATTGATTTCAGGGTCTTGTCGTCGTAGGGGCAGGTGATGGCGAGACGGAAAAAAACCCCAAAAAATCTGTGCTCTCAGGAGCCACAGCAGCAAATCGAGCTGCATAATCCATATAAGGTCCGGTCATCTGTCACGGATGGGTGCGTGCAGGCAGGAACACGAAGACAGATGAATAAAGTTCCAAACATAGTTTAATCACAGGTAATCCAAAACCAGGCAGACAGGCAATAGCACGACACGACTAAACATAACGATGACCAGGCATGGAGTGCAGAAGAAGGAACAACTAAAGTAGTGAACGTAAACGAGGATGATAATAGCACACAGCTGACACATATGAACTAATAATGATGGTAACCAAGGAAACAGATGAGTGGTGGGAATCTGAACAAAGAAACACATGGCAAATGAAAACAAACTGAAAGTCCATGAACTAAACGTAATAGTGAAAAATATTAGCATCTACACCAACGGACAATAACATTTTGTATATTTATATTATTTCCTCTGCCACTTTAAATGCTCAAGCTTTTTAAGAATCCACTAAAACCCAGTCCAAAATATTTATAACTAGTAACAAAAATGTCAATACATAATAAATATAGACTTTTATATAGTATAGAATAATATATTAATGATAACACTTTACAATGAAGTACCATTTGTTAACATGAACTAAAAGTAAAAAAATCTTCTTAGGAAAATTCATCTTATAAATGTTAATTTCAACATTTACTAATACATTATTAAAATCAAAAGTTGTAACTGTATTATGTATAAAAATAGACTCTGTGGTCTATAGACTTTATACTTTGTGGCCTGTTTTAGAAAACCAATTCAGTACTTAACCTTCAACCTTCCCCTGGGTCATTTTGACCCGAAACTCATTTTTAAAATTGTTTTAAAAATTGAGTGTTGGTCGGAGTGGTCCAAGACCCTAAGACTTTTGTTGTACTTGAACCACGAATACACACAAAAAATTGACTGGATTCAATTTGACCTCCATAGGAATTAATGGAATGCGAGAAATGCTTCAGTACACATAGAAAAACCTAGAAATGCTCAAAATTCAAACTAAAAATGCTAAAAAATATATATATTTTATAATGTCTATATGTGTATCTGAATGCATACTGAATGAACTGACTTTATGACCCAGCAGAACAGCTCATTTGCTCCATATAGAGCTATAAGGCCATCTAGTGGCAAGAGTCATAAAATATCATGTTATATTATTATTTATCCACAAGAGTTTGGCAAAGACACCCACTGTTAAGATATTTTCAGCTGAATGAATTGGGTTATGCATGAAATTGTGAGTAATTTTGAATTTAAGTTGAAAGAACGTGAAGAATGTGCTTAAATTATTATTTATTTTATTTATTGATAAAATCTAGTAATTTAAAGGTAAATAAAATAAAAAATCTCCAAAAAATTGCATTAAAAAATAGAAAAAATATTATCAAAATGAAATGAAATAAGCTTTCTGCACAAAAAAACAAAAAAACAATTAAGTATAATTTTAGGGCTTCGGGGCATTTTGGATTTGTTACAGGGAGAGATGAAAGTATTTTCAATCATTTACTCATTTAATCATTTAGTTAGCTCTATTGAATTCTCTGTGTGTGCATGCGTGCATGTGTGTATGAAATGATACTCAAACTTGTATTTATATATATGCATATGTATTTTTTGAGTATCATATTTCATACATCAGGCTTTTATGGCATATATATACACATTATGACCACTGACAGGTGAAGTGAATAACACTGATTATCTCTTCATCACGGCACCTGTTAGTGGGTGGGATATATTAGGCAGCAAGTGAACATTTTGACCTCAAAGTTGATGTGTTAGAAGCAGGAAAAATGGGCAAGCGTAAGGATTTGAACGAGTTTGACAAGGGCCAAATTGTGTAGACTAGACGACTGGGTCAGAACATCTCCAAAACTGCAGCTCTTGTGGAGTGTTCCCGGTCTGCAGTGGTCAGTATCTATCAAAAGTGGTCCAAGGAAGGAACAGTGGTGAACCGGCGACAGGGTCATGGGCGGCCAAGGCTCATTGATGCACGTGGGGAGCAAAGGCTGGCCTGTGTGCTCCGATCAAACAGACAAGCTGTAGCTCAAATTGTTCAAGAAGTTAATGCTTGTTCTGATAGAAAGGTGTCAGAATACACGGTGCATTACAGTTTGTTGTGTATGGGGCTTCATAGCCGAAGACCAGTCAGGGTGCCCATGCTGACCCCTGTCCACCGCCGAAAGCGCCAACAGTGGGCACGTGAGGATCAGAACTGGACCACGGAGCAATGGATGAAGGTGACCTGGTCTGATGAATCACGTTTTCTTTTACATCACGTGGATGGCCAGGTGCGTGTGCGTCGCTTACCTGGGGAACACATGGCACCATTGCAATTCAATGATAATTGAGAGATGGTCAAATAAAAGTTACCCAAAAGCATTTTGACTTTTACATTAACATGAAAAAAAAATAAAAATAAACATTAAAAAATGATGTATGAATAATCAACTAAACCCAAGTTGCTTCAGACAAGTAAATGTTTATCTTACATTTACTTTATAAAAATCATTAAGAGTTCACAGCAAAAAAGACTTTACTTGATAAAAATGTATGAACTATCAATCAGAGGACAGAAGGCATGAAGTAGATTGTGTACAACAGGTTTTTCAGCAAAGTTTGTGTCATGTTGATAATTTATAGGCTCTAGAATTGTGCATATTACATATGATACAGTAGTCTATAATATATTCATAAATAGGCATTATACTTATTGGTTAACAGAATTTTACAAAGATTGTTTACTTTAAGTTATGAGAGAATAATTGTTTTATAAATGTGGCTAAAATGTTGTAACACGCATTGCCAAACAAAATTAATGAATTTATACCCCCAAAGGGGCGATGTTAAAATAAAAAATTAAAGTCATGTTTATTAAAAAAATCATGAAATTTTATTATTTGTGTCCTAATAAGATGGAAAATAATAAATACATTTTCTGATGTCTCTTTATGGTCTTGCCTTTTTAGGGTTATTGGACATGAGCTAACATGAACTAACAATGAACATTTGTATTTTTTCTCCACTAATGTTAACAAAGATTAATAAATACTGTAACAAATGCATTGCTCAGTGTTAGTTAATACATACATTAACTATGGAACCATATTGTAAAGTGTTAGTGTTTTAGTTTGAGTAAACTATTAGTTGCATAAATACTAAAAAATAATATATAAAATAAATAAAATGTAAACATACTTAATATTGTACATCAAATAACATTTATATATTGGGTTTTCTCAGATTTTTAAATATTTGATTGTACATGAACTGTATCATTAGACCAACCTATCAAGCATATATCATAATAATGTTTCTTACTGACTTATTTTTGAAAGTTACTAAAGATATTTTAATATGTAACCGGCTATACCCAAACATCAGTTATAAGTTCATGTCAAAACTGCATGCGCCCTAGGACTGCCGCTCTCAAACCTGTCAGATGTCATTCCTGGAAAGACAGCCTGAGGCCCAACGACACATTACTATGGGAATGTATGTGGCTTTCTCTTTTCTTATATCATACAAACGTAACACTTTTAAAATGTGGAGCGAATATGATGGATTTTTTTTCACAAGTTCTCAGTAGTTGTACTTCATCACATAGGCTAGGCCCAACTGCATTGCAGGACAAGAGCGCCACAGATTTTACACTTTTTCTGGAAAAGGAAAATTCTGTCATAAAGTGTTCAAAAAGATTAGTTTCGTTCATCTTCAGAAACAAATGAAGATTGCAATCCTTCCATTGAAAGTCTATTGACACTGGAAAACATTCATAAAGAGATTTGTGTTTTGAAGATAAACCAAAGTCTGAGGGGTTTGGAACAAACGGAGCCCCTAAAGGGACACAGTGATGAAAAAAAATCTGAGGAAAAGTTAAATGTCATTCCATCACCATGTCCCTTTAGGGGCTCTGTAGGAAAGACATGATGGGAGCCTATAGCCTAATTGATGACATTTTTTGGGTGAACTATGGCTTTAAGTACTAGGACTCGAGTTCGATAATCTCAAGATTCGCGTTTCAGGACTCGAGTATCCTCTGTAAAAATCAAAACTATAACCAATATGGTGGACTTATTTTCAAGTAGTCTGATCGGTGTTTTTTTATTCAGCAGAATAAGTTTTTACACGCATATCCAACCTGTTTGAGTTTAATTAGCACTGACTCGACACACCCTCATGTGACCACCTGTACCGGTTTTTCCTGAAGATGTGCCGCAGGCTCATCGGCCCGAGAAAGGTAAATGACGAGAATTAAAGGAAAGCCAATAGAGCTACATTCACACCTGCGCGCCGACACACCTAAAAGCTTCCACTTTTCACTCACAGAGGAGAAAGTGTTGAGGTGAACAGTTTAAAACTGTTTGGAGGTTGTCATTGCTGAGTATTGGGTGTGTAATTATCGACGTTTCAACATGAGACTCGCGTTTGGACCGCCGTTGCTGCGTTTCTCTCAGGTAAGCAACTGTCACACTGAGGGGAGCCGTTTGCGTAACTGACAGACAGTTTAAGTGACATAGTTGAGTGTGATATTAAATATGATACAAATAAAAACTTACAGAGCCTAGGTGTTCACTCATGGCGCGTTTTTTTTTTTTTTTAATTATTATTTTTTTTAACACATGTAGCCTACGCGCGTCTCAGACTGGCGGTTTGCTAGTTGCGTCGCGTCTCACAGTGCTTTGCGTTTTTAAAATGGCGCGCCAAGTTCAAATAAAACGGTTTGTTTTTAATGCTTTTATTTTTTTAAAGGAAAAATACACGGATTTTTGTGGCTCTCACTAAACAAAATTGTTTATGAGGAGAGCCTAGAACCACAAGGTAAGAAAATGCAATTTACATGGTATTTTTGTGCCACTGTTTTCACTGCTAAATCAGATACGAAAAGGAAAAGATAAACTTCCAAGAAATACAACAAACGGTAGCGAAAGGAGGCAAAAACTTTCATCTCACGATTCATGGCTCTGTAATAGTCCAATTTTAAATGTTAATAGGTTTAAATTAAATTAATAGCGTTTTCAAATGACAAATTTGATCAGTTAGCTTTTGTTGTATTTAGATTTGTTATATTTTCATTGTCATAAACTCACCTTTAAAAGTACAAATATTCCATATAATCCCCTAATATGAGGTCATAAAACGGAATATGATTATACACAAATTGGGAAGTGTTTAAAATAAGTTTTACTATAGATGATTTATCACTGTCCCTGCTTAAAATGTAGCTAATATCAACCATTGATGCTCCAAGATAATTTTCTGGTATTAGGTTCCTTATATTGGATATGTGGATGAAATTTCAAAAATGAACTGGTGTTTTATTTCAGATGTTGCATAACACCTGTTTCCCTGGAGTTGTTGGCCTGTAGTGCACATTGCTAGGAATCGTGGCTGAGATGATCACTAGGATTTCAGTCATTGTTTCTAGTAATGGGCGCTGCGGATATTCAGCTTCTTGCCATGAGTATCTGGAGTCATATCTTCAATCCTAATGAGAACAAGGTCTAATACTATGTATGTATGGCACATAAATAAATGTATACAAGAAACCCTTTTGGTTACCGCTGGATGGCAGTAGAACCCAAGGAAAGTGACATCGGACACCTATAGGACCTGCAGTGTTTTAACATGCAAGTAACCGTGAAAATCTTTGGCATGTTGGTGAACCTGCCCAGGAAAGGCATTTAGACTTCCTCATTCATTTGTAATGGAGGCCTTTATGCAGAAAATAACCACACCAGCGTTTGATCATTTATAGCAATTCGTTTTATAGCATCTTCGTTTTCTGTTGTCAGTGACAAATAAAGATGATGAATGTTTGATTGCTTCATGTGTATGAAAGTTATTTTCCACCCAGTTTTAATTTAATGACAGTGTTGTGTCCACAAAGTAACATCTCCTCACAACGAATAACATAATTAAAATAAAAACGATTAAAAACAACAAAATGGCTTCTTGGATAGTGATTTATACTTTTTTTTTTTTTTTTTTAAATTAAAATGCTTATTACCATTCAAAAGTTTGGAAACATTAAGGTTTTTGAAAGAAGTCTCAATCTCACCAAGGCTGCATTTATTTGATCAAAAACAGTAATATTGTGAAATATTATTACAATTTAAATTAACTGGTTTGTTGTAATATATTTTAAAATGTGATGTCAAAGCTGAATTTTCAGCATCATTACTTTCTTAGACATTACAGTCTTAAGTGTTACATGATCCTTCAGAAATCAATATAATATTTCTTATCAATGTTGATAACCGTTTAAGCTGATGATTTTATTTATATATATATATATATATAATATACACTTTTTTTTTATTTTTTTTTTTTAAATGATACACTGCCATTCAAAAGTTTGGGGTAACATATATTAAAAAAAAGTATGTTTATTTAGCAACGGCACATTAAATTGCTAAAAAATACAAACACATTTATGAAAGTAATAAATAGTACAAAAAAGTTATAAATGCTGTTCTTTTGAACTTTTATTCAAAGAATCCTGAAATCAGTTTCCACAAAAATATTAAGCAGCACAACTGTGTTTAACATTAATAAGTGTTACTTTAGCACCAGATCATCATATTAGAATGATTTCTGAAGGATCATGTGACACTGAAGACTGGAGTAATGATGCTGAAAATTCAGCTTTGCATCAGAGAAATAAATTACATTTGAAAATATATTACAATAGAAAACCATTATTTTAAATTGTAGTAATACACAGTATTACTGTTTTTACTGTATTTTTGATCAAATAAATGCAGAGAGAGGCGCAAATAATTGGCCATAAATTTTATTTCATTTTTCTTACTGAATAGACATACAGTACAAGACCTTCTGTCAGGTTATATCCAGGAATCAGATATGGTGGATTTCAAATCAACTGACACAAACATAACCTTTAAAAGTAATTTATTTGGTATTTACAGTTGGCCAGTGGAAGCTATGAGAATGTGCAAGATACAAACACTTTTCGCTGGTCACCAAACGTTTCCAGCAGCAGCTGATTGTAAAAGAAACTGGCATGAACGTCATCTTCATACATTGAGTGAAAAATTCTAAAGTCTGTCACCCAGTCACACACATACACGTACACTTACAATGGCATATCAGGTGCGAAAAGGTCAGTTTGCAAAACTTTTGTAAACCAGAAGTTTTTCCCCAAAGAACAAACAGATCACGTGACCATCGGATATTGTCAGTTTTACAGCAATACTTTTTTTAAAATCCCTGAATGTTGAACATTTGGCACAGGCCAATCCAGCCAATTAGTATCAGAATCGTAACATAGAATTTTCTTTTCAAATACTACAGCGCACTGCGATATGCACTAGATTGACACAGCACTGAAAGAGAGATATATATATGCACATTCATCACTAAAACACACACATAAAGTGATTCAAAACTGATTCAGTAATACAATTTACAGAAAATGTTCTTAATCACCTTGTAAGCGTATAGCTGCATGGCAACACATATTTTCCCTAAATTTTTTTTGGACACATTTCAGGCCATGCCTTTCATTGGAATGCACCAGCACAAACTAGCATATTGTCATTTTCATGAGAGCACTAGCGATCGAACACTGGTCTTAAAGAGGCACTAATGCGATACAAAAGTAGCTGCTGTCTTAAGTTGTCTCTGTACAGGATGCTACATGTAGCCCACACAATCATATTCCCATTCCCATTCCCAAAAGCGAAGCGGAATGTAATCCCTTTAGAACACATTTTGACAGGAATATGGAATGTAAGCAATAATTGATTAGTAAGGAGAAAAAAAAAATGCCCTGATAAAGTGGTGCATACGGCACTTTCCATGAAGAGGGTACAAAATGGGTTTTTCTCTGAAATAAATGCACATAATAACCCTTTGCTAGATTTATTATTTTGTATGTTCTCTCACAATAGCAACATAACTGTTAAACCTATTTGAATTACCAAAAATGTAACATTTGGTCCCAAACTAGTCAGCTTTAAGTGAATGATAGATTAATTTAGGCTAAATTTGCAACAGTGTTACCATTAATTTGTATAATAATAATCAAATTTAATCTTTTTTTTTTTTTTCTTTGCTAGAAATAAACAATTGCTAAAAATGAGTCACATTGTTTTTAAATTTATATTTAGACAAGTCCTAAACTGTGGTGACATGTTTGCTTAAACTGCTAAAAACAAACAAAAAACAAAATGAAAAAAACAAAGCAAAACTTTCATCTTTTCATTGATTCTTTGCTGAAAAAACAAAACAAAACCAAAGCAAAACAAAACTTCTGAAGGTTCATCTTTTCATTGACCCTCGGCTGAAAAAACAAACAAAACAAAAACAAAGCAAAACAAAACTTCTGAAGGTTCATTTTTTCATTGATCCTCAACTGAAAAAACAAACAAAACACAAAACCAAAGCAAAATAACTTCTGAAGGTTCATTTTTTTTCATTGATCCTCTGCTGAAAAAACAAACAAAACAAAAACAAAGCAAAACAAAACTTCTGAAGGTTCATCTTTTCATTGACCCTCGGCTGAAAAAACAAACAAAACAAAAACAAAACAAAACTTCTGAAGGTTCATTTTTTCATTGATCCTCAACTGAAAAAACAAACAAAACACAAAACCAAAGCAAAATAACTTCTGAAGGTTCATTTTTTTCATTGATCCTCTGCTGAAAAAACAAACAAAACAAAAACAAAGCAAAACAAAACTTCTGAAGGTTCATCTTTTCATTGACCCTCGGCTGAAAAAACAAACAAAACAAAAACAAAGCAAAACAAAACTTCTGAAGGTTCATCTTTTCATTGACCCTCGGCTGAAAAAACAAACAAAACAAAAACAAAGCAAAACAAAACTTCTGAAGGTTCATCTTTTCATTGACCCTCGGCTGAAAAACAAACAAATAAACAAAACAAAAAACAAAGCAAAACAAAACTTCTGAAGGTTCATTTTTTCATTGACCCTCTGCTGAAAAACAAACAAATAAAACAAAAAACAAAGCAAAGCAAAACAAAACTTCTGAAGGTTCATTTTTTCATTGATCCTCTGCTGAAAAAATAAAACAAAACATTTTTTCAAGAGTTTAGAGCCTTATTTTGTACGCTATTTGTGGAAAGTGCCAGATAACCACTGCCGTAGTCAGACTTGTTTGCTGCTTTGATCTGTTTGCTGGTCAGTTTTTATGTCCCTGCCTAAAATAAGTTTGCCACCAAATGCAAAGCACTGTAAATCCGAACACTGAGATATTAGCATGAATTGCATATGATGATGCAAGCAAGAAAACTGTTTACATCTGTGCCAATAGCAATGCTACTACATGCCTTAACTTGTATTTTGGATTTTTATTGAATCATAACTAAAAATATAAAAATAAAAAAAATGAGAAGTACAGATGTGTTTTTGGCCATTTTTTGTTTCCGGACGACAAGATTCATATAGACCCCCACAGAGTTCACATTCAGCCAGCATGCATTTGAACACTGGAGAGCATATTAGCAGGTCCTGAAGCATCTATGGAGTAGATGAGATAATCGCTACGGGCACTGCAGGAAAAATCTGAATAACAAAAGGCACTCACAGGCTGAGCGTCTCGAACCCTAGCTGTACGTGAGCCCACAGTGTGCGTGGCAAGTCTCTCACAAATGATATGGAGGGCAAATGAAGAAGCATTGACAACCTCACTTTATTTGATTGGTTTGAAGACTGAACCTGCTTATCAAGATGTCGAGATGTGTTAGAGCAGGGCTGGAAATTTGCATGGAATAGTTCTCCAGAAATTTGATCACTTCGGTTTATGCTAACAGTCTCTTGGGATAGATCGGTGAAAGGGTCAAACAATATAATACGAATCAAAAAATAAAATATATCCTCTCAAAATAAATCAATAAATATATAGCACAATTCAAGAATATGTTTTCCATTAAATTAAAAAAAACATTTCTGCGGTATCCTGATCGACAATGCAACATGGAATCAAGACCAGGCTTGAATATAGATGCCAAGAGGGATGAAAAGAAAAGGGATATTCAAAAGAGCTGTGCAGTAGATCCCTTCCTGTCCAATCATCCACAATAAGACAAGAAGCAAACAGGAACTGTCCCTGTCGCCCAGTAGTTGATAACTCCAGGGTAAAAGACTCATTCACAACACGAAGAGACGACAACGGCTCATCTGATGTGATGAGCCGAGAAACTTGGAGGAAAAATCAAATTAAAGTGTCAGTAGCTTCTGCCGAAAGCCTCGTGAACTCAAAGTAGTTTCTGAATCACTTCCTTCTCTATTGATTCACAAAGTAAAGGGCCGAACGGGCTCATGATTGGGCAGCAGTGGAGGCTTATGGTCACTGTCTGTAGTAGGCACCTAAAAGAGAATGAGATAAAGATGTGCATATTAAAAAAATCATTCGAATTTGACACGTGATACCTCAGGTGTACTGGTGCAGTGTGAACCTTTGTACGCCGCCTCTGGTCTTGATGGAGGGCGAGGGGTGTACGGACTCTCCACATAAGCATAGCTCGGGTTTATGTTCTCATAGTGCTGTGTAGGAGGGGGAGGCCTGGAACAAAAAACCGAGAGAAACGTCAGACTCCTGTAGGACTTCTGACAGCGTATGTGTGTTAATGAGTCAGATGTAGTACCTCACAGGTTTGTGGTTGCGTGCTCTCTGGTACTCGTCCTCTCTGCTACGCACCTCTTCTCGCATCCGTGGTCGTACTACCTCTTCTTGCACTGGCTAATATGACAGAGCAGAAGAGAGCATGTCATTAGTGTCGACAGGGTCCACGTCAACAGACCCACATGGAATATTGTGAATTTCAGCAGCATCAGCATTTACTATATTATCCGTTTAACCCTATACATGGCTTTCAAACGCCTCTACATTAATTATTATTTAGTAAATTATTTATAAATCATGTATTTAAATATTTATTAAATACATATTATAAATATTAAAATATTTTATATATTTTTTATAAACTAACATTATAAAATATTTTATATACAATTTATATTTAAATTATATATTTAAATAAATATTTAAATATATATATTTAAATATATAAATTATTTAAATTTAAATTGTATATACATTTTTATGTTTGTTTATAAAAAACTTATTGTATATTTTTTTTAATGAACGTAAATTGTGATATGTAATAACATTACATTTAAATATAAAATGTAAATTATTTTTTATATATATATACACACACACACACATATATACATACATATACATTATATATATATATATATATACATATATACATACACACATACATACACACACACACACACAAATATTACATTTTATATATGAAATTTAATAAATATTGGTTTTTATATTCGAAGATGATATACAAATAAATGTAATAATTCAAATACATTAAAATGTATATATATATATATATATATATATATATAATATTGATTATTTATTAAATACATTAATACATTATATATTTATGTATTTAATGAATGATTATGGTAACACTTTAGAATAAGGTTTCATTAGTTAACATTAGTTTATTTTACATGAATGTTAATTTCAACATTTACTAATTATACATTTACATTATTAAAATGAAAATTTGTGTTAACAGTTAATGCACTGTGAACTAACAAGAACAAACAATGAACGACTGTTTTTATTAACTAACATTAACAAAGATGAACAAATACAGTAACAAATGTTTTGTTCATTGCTAGTTCATGTTAGTTAATACATTAACTAATGTTAACTAATGAAATCTTACTGTACAGTGTTACCATGATTACATTTTTTTAAATGCATTTACTATTTTAATATTTTGAGTATATGTAAAATATATATAAAAAAAACAAACATTTATTAATTTAGTTTAAATAAAAACCATACAAAAAAAAAACAAAACAATGTTTTAAAGGGTTGAGCATGGCTGGAATGCTGTATTCAGGGTTTCCACACCTTGGTTAACTTCAAATTCAAGGACTTTCCAGGTCCAATACCCTCAAATTAAAGTACTTAATGTGGGGACACATTTCAAGTGAGAGCAAGGTTACGTCATGTTACCTTGTAAGATACATTGTTACAGTTTTCATGTGTCAAACACAACTTTGCAAAAAAGCATTTTTTTTTTTTTTGGCCATATGACAGATCTGATATTCTATTTGTCGTATTTCTGTTTTGCAAAAACTGAAGAATATTCGGTACATCCTATACTGTATTCTAAAATGATCTGATATTAACTTTTGCATGGATTTTATTGAAAAGAGCTTAGGCTCATGTAAACAGCAGTTTTAAGAAATATGAATATGCTTTTAAGTTTTTCTTGCCTCATCTTAACAAGCAAAGCAATTCAACATATAAAATATTTGGGCAACAGATTATCACAAATGTTTTGTTTATTGAACACAATATACAGTCATTGACTGAACACATCTGGGTTCGGTGTAAGCACTGAAAACGTTGAGGCACTATCGTAGTAGTTTCGTGCGCACGTGAACATCACGGCAACGTACAACACAAAGTACCTCACGCGGGAAACACAACGCGTAAATGCACGTAACTAACGTAAATCAAGCAAGCTAGTATGCATAAGCCACGAAGTCTTGGCGAAATAACACATTAGCAGACCGGAGGGAATAATGAGGAGTTTTTTCCAGAAAACTTCTTGCACAAAATAAATTCCAGCACTTTCAAGGACCTGCATCTATGTACGTTTATTTTCAAAAACTTTCCAGGGCCTTGACATTTTTTCAGATTCATAAACTTTCAAGGATTTCAAGGACCCGTGGAAACCCTGTGTATCGGCATTCCGTTTTTGCGGTAGCTCTGTATATTTCTATGGCATCGCTGTCGAAGAGTGATTAGCTGGTGAAGTGGATTTACTTATTGTAGAGTTAACAAAAGTTATCATGAGCATTGTAATGTTTGAAGCGGATGTCATAATAAATGTTAGTAGACTGGCAAGATTTTAAAACAAGCAGTACATTTCTAAACGGCTACATAAGGTCTATAAGTTGGAATTGATGTTGCTTACCTTGTATTCCACCTCGGGTCGTCTTCTCTCTATCACTTGCTTCTCCTTCTCTTTCGATTTCTTATACTCCCTTTTCTCTTCCTCCAATAGCCGTCGGGCTAATTCCTTAAAATACATTGCAAAAATGATTTGTAAAATGCACAAGATAACTAGGTCTGGAGGTAACAACTTTGAGGGGAAAAAAGAACCATGCTGTACCTCATCTTGAGCAACTTGAGCGGCTCGTTTGTCAATTTGACTCGCCTGTAAAAAAGATATACGGTTACTTTTTTTTGGGATTACAAATCACCAACAATTAAAACCACCGAGAAAGATTCACTCAAGATACCTTAATTTCTTCTTCTTGTAGCCTGCGTGCTACCTCCATGTCTTTGAGCTCCAGGTCTTGCAGGTCTAAGTGGGCCAATCCATGTGTTGCTTCCTTCATGCCATACTCTCCTCTAACCTTCCGTCCTGCAGGGGGCATTAGAGGATATCAGCCCAAAGAAAACACTACAGAACTACACTTCAGCCTCATCATTTATTCACACAGTAGCCCAAGCAGCCATTTTATTTTGGGATTGAGAAGGAATGATCAAACATGCCACAGGCAAGATTTAGTGCACAAGATTCCCACAAACCACAATCACCAATGCATTGGAAAAAGGAAATCAGAGTATGCCTCGACAGCACTCCCACCACCAGATGGCACCGCAAAGTCCAAGAAGGTTCAAATCAAACACATGGAGCCAGGTCCATACCTCTCTCTCTGGAGGAATGGCCAGGGGACCGGCCCTCATTTGAAGGGCCTCTGAGAGTGGGCTCCTCAAACACCTCATTAGGGCCTGACGGGAGCCTCGGCCTGCTCTTGGGATCCTCCCACTCAAGGCTGTCTTCTGACAATCCTCTAGTTGGGGTGAGACTGTCTAGTTCTTGCTCTATGCTTCTGTCTCTGCTTTTGTGCCTCCCTCTATTCCCATCTCTGCCTCGTTCTCTTTTTCTGTCTCTGCTACCATGTCCATAGCCATTTCTGTCCATCTCCCCGTTTATGTTTCTACCCCTGTCAACCTCCTTGACATCTCCGCTAAACAGTCGATCTTGACTTCTTGTCCGGTTTCCATCTCTTGGCCTGTCCTTGGATCTCTGTCCATCCCTTTCTCGTTCTCGATCCCTGTTCCTCTCCTTGTCCCAAACCCTATCCTGGCCGGCAGAGTAATCCTTGGGAGGTTTCTCCTTCCGCCGCACCACAGGCTCCAGGTCGTCCCATTGATCTTGCTTCTTTCTTCTACGAGGTTCTGTGCAATCGAGATCGAGAGGTTTGTTTCTCTCTTTTGAGTAATCTTCCGGGTATTTCGTTCGCCGCTCAGGTGAGTAGTACTCTAGGATCCTTTCCTTGCTTGGAATCTCTGGATGCCTAGATCGGCCGAGTTCAACAGACTCATATTCTGGATAACGACTACGGGGATGTTTTTTTCTGTCTGGCTCGGGAGAGTTGTACGGGGAAAGAATTCGATTGTAGTTGTGATGCTTCTCTTTTCTGTAACCTGGAGAAGTGGAATGGGGATTCGGCTCTTGCAAGTCTGGTAGAAGGTGCGGGAGGCTCCTGGAGGCTATGTGAAAGTGAGTGGAAGGTAAAAGAAAAGGTGGAGTGCAGAACAAGGAGGGAAATAAAACTTAACCGGGTTAGTACAAAAGGGTTAGTTCGCTCTGGATAATGCAGGATGTAAAATGGTAATGGTAAATAAAGTTATTGCTGACAAGTAGTACCAAGCCCTTCAAATAAAGAGGTTACAGCCAGGGTCCAAAATTAACTAGGCCACACATGCCATAGTCAAGTGACTATACACATACACACACAAACACACATACGGGTCATTGACAAATAAAGCTTCAAAAAAGGTGTTTTTAAAAAATCTTTTCAAAACTCATGTAATGCATATTTTGTGTTTAAACAAGTTTCAGTTGTTGAATAACATTTCAACGTGTTTGAATTAATTTTTTGATTTTTTTTATGTCAGGCGGTACAACCAAATAATTGTATGTATATACTGTAGTTGTACCACCTGACATGGAAAGTATACCAACCCATACTCGAAATGAGCAGTTTTTAACCAGTATTTGAGAGAGATCTACAAACCTTTTCACTCTGCCACAAGGATCATTTGGGCTCCTCTGGATGATGCATTATCATGTTTACTGTTATTACAATTCATAATAAAAGAGCCATGTTTGCAGTTGTGCCACCCTGACATTTGAGAATATACAAATTGCTGGACAAAAGTTTTTCAATTATCTCAACAGCTTTAAAACTACTGGTATTTATACAATTTGATGAAAGGTTTCAAACCTAAAATGATGCCATAGTATTTTATTTTGAATTTTTTTATTATTAAGACTCCATTTTAAATAGTTTTCTTAGGCCCCGATCAGACAGAACGCGTTTTTTGCAGTGAGAGGCGCTTTTTTAAAATAGTTCACTATTGGCAGTGATCGCCCCGGGCGCCTCGCGTTTTAACCGCCTGCTGCGCCTCACGTTTTTGTAGGAGTGCTCCAAGCGCCCGACGTCATCGCGTTTTTTTTTTTTCCGTTGTCCAATCGAATGAATGGCGAGGCGGGCCTTCCGTTGTGGTGACGGTTACCTTGATTAGACTGACAGGACAGCTGATTTGGGGGTTGCCTGGCAACATTAAAAAAAAAAAAAAAAAAAAAATGCAGCGCACTGCTCTTTTCTAAATTAAAAAAGTCTGTTCATTTGTTCGGACAGTTGCACCACCTGACATTTTGGGGGTTTAAAAATATGGTTTATGTAAATGTACTAAAAATGTATACAAACTAAGTAGGTTTTATAGAATAAAGTGATTTTAAAGTGAATTTATCTAATTATTTTAAAAGGAAATAGTGCACTTGGACACAAAAATATGCAAGTCATGTCATTGACCCTTTTTTTTTATATATATATATATATATATATATATATATATATATAAAAATGTGCAAATCTATAAAAAGTACATTTGACATTTGCAGAGTGTTAATTTTGGATCCTGTTTATAGCAACTCCAGTTGAGCACATCAGAAAAGTCTGCATTTGCTTAATAAGGATTAATATGTGGGTTGGCACTGAAAGTATGTTATTTTAACCAAAAAAATAAAACTAATCCAAATCCTGCCCAAAAAAACCAACAATACAAAAACAGAAAAAAACAAAACACCACTGATTCATAGTATTTTAAAGCTGCTATTTCACATTTGGCTTATTGGCTGCAAACCTGTTTATTTCTCATTTTAGTTTAAAAAAAAACATTATAAAATCTTCAGAGATTTCTAAATGTTAATGCCTTAATCCTTTTCCTACATCCAAATCTCAAATTAGTGCATATTTTAGGTGTTTATAAAAAGGCCCATGTGCATTTTCGTTCATATTAATGCCAACAAACCAAGAATTTACGACTTTTTAGACTGCAAATATCTTGTTAACCCTCCTAAAACCATTTCTTTATCACAGATTCACAGGTCGAGGGTTCAGATAAACATGTCTGATCTCCACCCCACACATCACTGCAGAAACACAGCCCCGGCCTAATTGTTTGCATCCCGGTGTGTGAGAACAGAGCTTAGCTATGCTGTTACGGTTCGATAGGGAGAGAGAGAGAGAGCTAAAGATACTCCTGCACAAAGCGCTCTCGGAGATGGTGAATCTTTTATGTTGTGCCCTGTAGGCGGGTGCTAATCTGTGTTTATCATAGCAGGGTCCTTATGAACAGAATATCAACGACACAAAGAAATCCATTTCGTGCCGAAGTTTCACTTTAAGGTTTATGGGGTTTTGGTGAAACGCACTCTTCATTAAGCACCTATGAATGAAAGGTTTGAATGAGTGTTTAACAGACCCTATGGGTACGATACTGGCTGAACAGCAAGAGGCCCTAAACACATCCAAATGATTGCATGAGAGAATGATTACATGACACGTGAAAGTAAACAGTTTGAATGCAAACACTGGCACACAAGGGCAGCCATGCAGGGCGGGTTGAGTTTACAGATGCAGTGTTGACATGAACAACTTGCATGTCCAGTTTTGTAGCATTAGTCACTAAATGGTTACTCATTACGAAAGCAACATGGACTGCTGGTGCTATTTTAGATCGGCGACAGGAAAACCTTCCCACAGATCCCGAATGTTTATTAAACAAACGCAAGTTGCACACTAACATGCGGTCAAGTTAGTTGACATTTTGTCTAACTTCTCAACAAACAGATGAAAGTATCTGGAGGGCTTGAGGCTTGAAATGCATGAAATGTGTTCATTACTGTAATTGCTTCCTAAAGCATAAGTACCTCCGAACCAACTGAAACAGGAAAGCGTAATGCACGTCAGAATTTGTGCAGGAATGTCAAAACCTCAAATGTCCTACATTTGGACATAATTGGTCCTAACTACATAAACCATAACAATTTTTTTCTAACATTTTATTATTAGTATTTTCAACATTTTAACATTTTGTAACATGCATAAAATATACAACATATTAGAACTGTACAAAAATAAACATGATTAAACTATTTATTTTTGTAACCATTAAAATGTGTGTATATGATTTTATATATATATATATATATATATATATATATATATATATATATATATATATATATATATATATATATATATATATATATATATATATAAAAATAATAATATTAATGTTAATCATATATATGCGTGTATGGTGTATAATTATGTAAATTTGAATGCACACACATACATGCAAATATTTCTTACATATATACATGTATATACTGTATATATATTTATATTAAATATAAATATTTTATAAATATATAAATTATAAAAATTATTTTAAAAAATATATACATTATAAAAAATTTTTTTATATATATAATAATTATACACAGTACACACACTATGTAAACAAATTTTATTTTGGATGCGATTAATCGTGATTAATCGATTTGACAGCACTAATACTATTATAATTTTAGTAATATTTTCAATTAGATATATTTGTATATATTTTTTTTTTTTTTTTTGTCAAGCTTTTTTTTAATGCGTCTATTTAGTTTTTTTTTCTTCTTTTTTTTCAGTTTTAGTAATTTTAGTACATAAACTTTATTTCAGTTAGTAATTCAGTAACCGGATTCAGCAATTAATACACCCAGAACCAGTGCTAATTTTGGTATTATTTATATACTATTATATTTTATATTAATATTTTGAATTAGCTTATATTTTTATATTTTCAGTTTTCATTTATAGGTTCGCTTAATTTTTAGTTGTTTTGCGCCCATTTTTTTTTTTTTTATTTCTGAATATTTTTACATTTATTTTTTATTTCAGTTAGTAATTATAGTACTTATTTCAGTTAGTTGCAAAGGCAACATTTCAAAATTCTTGTTAGTTCATGTTTTCATCTAATATCTATATTTTATTTAAGCTTTATTTCAATAAATGTTTTTAAATAGTTTTAGTTAATAAAAACACTGCTCAGAACAATAATGTGTGAGTCTTGAACGATTCACTGCAAGAAAGTTATTTTTTTCTGACTTTACTGGTTGTGTTGCATATTTGCTTTTGTGTGCCACTAATTAAAAAGTATTGTTTGTTTATCGTTTATTGAATTTACTGGCATTTCAAACTCAGTACTGTGGTAAAATATTTGATGGTGAGCTGTAGATTCGGCGAACAGCCCTGCAGAAAACCTTGCAAATGCAGATTTTCCAGCAGTCAAATGTGTTGATGCGAACACACATTCTGTTCTCCGAACCTCATCTTTGCTCGACTGCACACCTTCCACTAGGGGGCGCTCTACACACCTTTATCTTCGTAGTACTCCTCTTCAAAGTTTGCTTCCATTTGCTTTTGCCGTTTTCTCTCCTCTTTCATCTCTCGCTCCTGCAGCTTACGGGCGATGGCCTAGTGGAATGCATATAAACAAATTCAGAAGAATGAGTGGAGGGAAACAAGCGTTGCAATGATGTAACAAACATGGGTGTGGTTACATCAATGCCTTACTGATGAATAACACAGAGAGAATGCCAGTATGTGCTCTGAAGTGTTACAAACACAAATCACAGTGAAGTAACGTGACTGCTGTGGGCGTGGCTAAATCAATGGTGTATCGATGACCAACACAACCCGAGTGTGTGAATGTTGTGAATGGCTGGAAGGCGTCCTGCTCTCACCTCATCTTTCTCTTCCTGCTGCCTCAGTTGTTCAGCCTGCCGGACTAGTTGTTCTTGAATCTCCTGAGCCACTTCAATGTCGATCCGTTCCCTGACAGGACAGAGGGAAAGAAAACACTTGAGTTTTCACACTGTGAGCTTCTCAAATCAGCCACCATAGCTTTCACTTCCTGTGTCTGAGAAGAAATTGTTCTTGGAAGACCAGTCTCTCGCATTGAGGGCAATGGGCTACAAAGAAACATGTTACTATTAGCAATGGCTGTCACCATAATACATTTAAGCTGATTAAATGATGTCAATGAAAAAAATGTTAATGATTAAGAAGTCGTTTATTCACAATGAACTTGGAATCATACAATAGCGTTGTTTTAGTATTATTTATAAACTATTACTATTAGTTATACTATTATAGTTTATAACTATTACTATTAGTATTTATTAATATGTTGAATTAGCTTTTAGTTATTTTAATTTTAGATTTTTTTGTAGTAATTTTATGATGTGCTCTTGTCTCGTTTATTAGTCTAATTAGCTTCATTTCTATTTTAGCAATTTTAGTACTTACACTTCAGATAGTATATTTTCATCCAAGTTAAGTTTTTCCATCTAATATTTATATTTTATTTTAGCTTTATTTCAATTACCGGAAATTATTTTTAATAGTTTTAGTTAACAATAAATGACATTGAATAAAATGAAAATTTCCTTTAAGGTTTTGTAAACACTGCAAAGGGGTAGAACATGAATAACAACATTATAAATAATTAAATATTTGCTGATATTTAAATGTTAACCCTCTGGAGTCTGAGCTGTTTTGGGGCCCTTTAGAAGTTTTGACATGCTCTGACATTTGTGCTTTTTTCAGTTGCTTATAAACACATTAATGGCAAAAGTGTAATACACTGTATTCAGCACAAACTGGGCTACCATAATATGAGAGCAACATGTATGTACATGCTTGTATTTTTGAGAGAATAATGTGTATGCGTGGTTTTTGAAAAAACTAAAATTTTTGTTTTAAAATGAAGGCCTCAAAACACACAATAGATATTGCCTAGAGTTTTTGCTTCAAACTGATGTGAGAATCATTGTGCCTACTTATTCCCACAACACAATATATTGATTTACATTTTGTAAGACACTTTTTCTTTACAAAGGCCGTATGCGAAGAGGCGTGAATGATCATGAATAATGCTGTGATTCACACCTGAGAGAACAAAAGAACCCATAATGAGCCGCATAATGAATGAGCCTCAGGTATGTGACTGAGAGCTAAGCAACAGGACAAAGGAAATATATTTTGTTGTAGTTTATTTTAAATGTCGTCAACAAAGGCACATTACAAAGGCCTATTATATTCTAAATTATCCAAAGATTTGACTACACTGCAAAAAATGCTCTTCTTATTTAGTATTTTTCCTTGTTTCCAGTCCAAATATCTAAAAATTCTTAAATCAAGATTCATTTACTAGATAAGTACAATTTTCTATGGGGTAAGAAAAATAATCTTATTTCTGTTTGACACAAGAAACAAGATTTCAATCAGAAACAAGATTATTTTTCTTCCCCATTGGCAGATAATTTTGCATGTTTTAAGCAAACGCTCACTTCATTTTGATTTTACTTTCAACAAAACAAGAAAAAATATCTTATGTCATTTTACTTATCTAGTAAATGCATCTTGATTTAAGAATTTGTAGATATTTAGACTAGAAACAAGACAAAAATACTAAGAAGAGCATTTTTGGCAGTGTACTTTTTTTTTATTTATTTATTTATTTTTTTTAAATAAGTCTCATGCTAAAAAAACAGTAACACTGTGACACTGAACACAATTCAGTATTCAGTAAATACAAATAACTGAATAATTGGTAATGATGAATGTTATAAGTAAAATATTTGGGATTTAAATGCAATGCAATTATGATTTCAAAGAGTATAGGGTGAATTCAGGTTGATTGGGACACTTTTTCCCCAGTCATTTCAATGGCAAACATTTTCTGAATCATTTGATTTTGTAAACTATCCGATACACACAATACTCAAATATAATTTCAAGCGTTGGTTCATTTATGAGACATGCGTGCAATGCATGATCACGCCAGCGCTAAGGCTATTGTCTGCTATGCTATCTTATTAAATAAGAAGCAAATATATTAAAAACATTGATTAAAATTAAGATACAATTTATACAAAACGAAATTCACTTTAAATAAAGGCTTTCTACAAAACAAAACTTAATGAAGTGGTCAAAATAATTTGACAAACTCCATGTCTTCTGATATATTGCGCATCAAATGATGTGTCAAATCAAATGATTTATTACTCCTGCTGTTCACTTTCCACAATCAACATATATTAAATTAAAAAAATACCATTAGGCTATAATATTTAAACATCAATATGAAACAAAATACGTTTTACTGGTACTATATTTATAGCATCTGAGCAGAAATTTGCTAATAAAAGCTGTATTGATGTGACACTAGGCTATTTTACAGTAAACACTTCATAATCTGTCCAAAACAGGCCAAAGAAATCTTGTCTAAACAGTCTTATGTCTATGACATTTTATGTTGCAGCAGGATTCATATTTAAACGGTCTTTTTGCGTTTAATATTCACAGAAAACTAACAGAATAAACTTATAAACCTCACAATCAGCGCTGAATCCGTTGCTCTTAGAAATAAACATGGGGTAAATTATTCCAGGATTATTCCTCAACGCGTCTCAAAACGATGTAGCTAAAGTATAGCACTACACTTGATGTGTTTATTTGAGTTGATGTGGGCGTTGACTGTGCTCTCGCGTGGATCGGTCAGTATTTGAATCTCAAAAGAACGCGCGCTCCGTGGGCGTGGAGCATTAGCGGATAATGAGACACTCGCGAACGACTGACATCTCTCTCTTTTCAAACAGATTACATAAACACAGAATATTTGTTTTCGATTTTATTTACATTATTTAAAACCTGACATTGCAACGTTTCTTTAGACATATGTCTCATGTTTGTGTGACAAGTGTTCACTAAGTTAGAGTTCCTTTTCTGAAGACTTTCTGAATGAACGTCTTTGAGAGAGAGGCTGCAGATTGTGCATCATGTTTGTTTTCTTTATTTTGCAAAAAGCACAACAATCTGTTTTTATTGTGACTGTACACAAAAAAATAGAAACTTAACATATTATAATGATGTATAACACTTGCCTGGATTATAAAAATCGAGTTATTTGAGTCTCTTTGGCACTGATAAGAAAAAAAGTTGATCACGCCGGCACGACGGCCGACTCCAGGGGGTTAAATATGAATATAATGATGATTAATATAAATAAATACATTAATAAAATTATCAATTAAAAAAAAAAAAAAAATGCAACAGCTCCACACAGACAGAAGACAAAATGTTTTTGTAATAAATTGTTTAAATGTACTTGATCCTAAAGAACTGAATGGACAATCTGGTGTCCATCTTGTACTGTTCTGTAACGATTTATACAAGTTTGGGAGATTAATTCACAAGTAATCATTATGTGATTACCGTTCAGAGATTAATTAGTAAAGCAATCCCATTACAACCTAGTTAATGTAATTAGTTAGACTCAAAGCCATGTTTAGGAGGCAACACAACATTTTCAATCATGTAGAACTGAAGAAATTCGGCACCCTTGAAGGTCACTTCAGAAAGGGAACGCCATCTGTAGGAACGTTCCAAACGAAAGTGAACAACTGAATCCCTTCACAAATCCGTTAGCAAAGGGAACATGCGATGGTCACTTTAAGGAAGTAATTTATTTGTTTTTTGGTCATGTGACCTAGGGTGACAAGTCCTCGCGATTCATTTTAATCTAGATATGGCGGGAGAGTTGGAGTTAACGTATAAACAGAATAATTCAAGTTGTTTTGTTTTGTTGTGATATATTACACACATTTTTGTCATGCAATAATAAAATATTCCTGTTGTCGGTGCTTAATCATGATGTTGAGCCGGCACCAAAGTTGTTCCCGATCACAATACAAATTACATTCAAAACAGTTCAATGAACACAATTTAAACACTAAAGATTTTATTGTGCAAAAAACGCCAAACGAATTACAAGCTACTAGATGTTTTACACAAACTAAACCAATGATGTTCAAATGGCGGACCGGGGTCCATGTTTCCATTCGGATGAGAGACAGAACGGTAGCACCAGTTTCCTGTTTCTAGTTGAAGTGAGCAGAGCGTCAAAACAGCGGTGCGGATCACACCACAAGCACTCAGGATCGTTTGTGGTAATGATATTTCAGCGCTATATCCTCTAGTAGTTTTATCTAAAGCCAAACGTGCTTCATTCGAGCCCTTTCAGCTCCATGCGCATTCTCTCTTTCTCCAGACGCGCGCCACATCAACGGAGCTTAACGTTCAAACGCAACCCCCCGATGTCATCCCCGCGATGTTTCACTGTAGACATCGTCTGATGCCAATTTGGTAGACATCGCCAAGTGTGTTCCAAACGGATTCATTATGACACACAAGTCATAATGTCCCCACTTCACAATGTCTTCAAAGTCCCCACTTCAAGGGCTCTGCCCTTCTAAGTGAGTAGGGCATAGGGATGCTCACTTCTGGAATTTGCCCACGAGCGAGCACAGATAGTGTATATTTCTAGCAAACGAATGGACGACTAAAATACGTAACAATATCTTCTACTGCAATGTCTGAGCTGTGGAATGAGTCTCCCCTCAGGGTCGTCGCTCTCCTGCTCTGCCATGCTCAAACTCGGATGATACCATCAGCTCAGAGGCCTTGAGACGTCGCCCAGCGGGAAGGAACACTTTATCTGCATGTGGCATGAGCAGAAGTCAAAACATTTTACTGCAACAGCGTACTACGAGACGACAAGGCCTTCGTGTTCAGACACAAGCTCAAAGCGCAGCAGGTGCCAGACTAATCTCCACATATTATGTTCTGTATTACAATCGGAGACACAACTTTAAACAACATGAAGGACTGATTTATGTCCGTAATGTCATCCACTCCTACTTAAAGTACACCTACTTATCTTAACAGACAGCAAAAACAAGAAGCAATGAGGCGTCTGATATCAGACGTCTGCTGCCGAGAGTTTGGCGACCTTCCTCTCCAGTCTCCACATTCTTTCACAAACAGGAACAGTACAGTCTGACCTTTAATCTCTATATGATCAGCATCTTTCTGGTCTCATATAGTCTTTTCAAAGTGTTCAGGTCACTCACATGCGGCGATGTTGTCTCTGGCTCTCGGCTTTGGCCCGCAGGTCCTCTTCCTCCTGCAGACGTTTGGCCACCTGCAGGTCCTGCTGCACCAGACGGCTCTTGTGGACGTTAGAGGCCAGGTGGCTCTCGACTGGAAGAGTAAAAGAGGAGAAACCTGTCATTGAGATGTAACAGACACTAGAGAAGACTCACTTCACACCATGGCTAATGCAAATGTACGACACAAAAGTATAAGATAATTTTTTTTGTGTGACATGTGAACGCCCATTTGTTCTCTGGATTTAACCCAACCAAGTAAGTGCACACACATTAGGAGGAGTGAGTAGTTAACACACATACACCCGGGGGGTTAGGTGCCTTGCTTAAGTCATTTCCTGCCGGTATCGAGAATCAAACCCACAACCTTCGGGTTACCAGTCTAACTCTCTAATCATTAGGCCACGGCTGCCCACATATCTTAAATCTGAAGCACATGATTGGTCGACTGATATTTACACAAATTTGTAAGAAAATAATTTCACTGAATATTAAATCACTGAATTAGATTTGAATTTTAAAATAGTTTATTATTTAATAATAATACAATAAAATGTAATATAACAATAAAATAACTAGTTTTTATTATTGTTATATTGTTGTTATTAGGGTCCAAGTCTGTACTGAAATTTTAAAACTGTGACGATACCAGCATGTCTGTAGTACCGGTAGTACCGAGTATTTTCGGTACCCGCAGCTGCGCTCAGTCGCTTCCGTGTTTATCTAAGTGCAGGGCTCCAGACTGTAGCTGAATATATACTAGTGTCTGTGAATATTAAAACTGTTTAAATATTAATCCTGCATGTTCTGGATCTCTGTGTGAATGAATGGCGCAGACGCGCGGTTTCATTTGCGGCTCGCGCACGCACGCGGGACACTCGTCTTTTTAGCCTCTGCCGTGTCACTATATGAGGACATGAACGCATAAACTTCATAAACTCCGCTCTGAGAGTCACTTCATGAGCATTTACTGTTTTGCTTGAGAAAACTGTCATATCATGAACACAGACACTCAAAGGTCTTCACGGCAACCCGTCAAAATAAAATTATATTAGAAATATATTAGGCTACTGTTGTACAGTAGATTTAGCTACGTCTCTATGTAATAATACTACTACTACTACTACTACTACTACTACTACTAATAATAATAATAATAATTATTATTATGCCTAGATGGTTGCTTATTTTTCACTTGATACTTTTAAACAGCACGTAGCCTTTAAATGTTTATGTGTATTATTTACTTATAATGATTATCATCATAAATAATAAACTCATTGAATTTAATTTAATATTTTTTTTCCCCAAATAGCTAAATAAAATAAAAAGAAAATTTTGCTGTGGTACCGAAATTGGTAGCGAGAACTGTAAAATTTTTATGGTATTGGTACCGACTACTGGAATTTTGGTATTGTGACATCCCTAGTTGTTATAGTAATTTAATAATTATCATCATCATTATCATTATTATTATTATTATTATAATTACTACTACTAACACATACAAAACATTATTATTATTATTATTGTCCTTGCAATTTAATTATTAATATTATTATTATGACTAAACACATAATATTAAATCAAAATAATACAGTGATTTATTATTATTCAGTGAATTATTTTTAATACCATTAATAATTAAAACAAAAGCATCACTTAATTACTTAATATTCTGTGTTTAGTTGTAATAATAATAATAATAATAATAATAATAAAGATAGCAATAACAATAAATAATTATAATTACACACAATATTAAATGTAAAAAAGTAATTCAGTAAAAAAAAAAACTAATGCAAAAAATTTAATAAAAAACAAAAGATATTAGTTTTTGTGCAATTTTTTTGAAAACAAAAAACAAATTCAGTCAAAACAACTAATGCAATAATAATAATAATAATAATAATAATAATAAAAAAAAAGATAAATTACAGTTTTTTTTTTAGCCATTTTTTTTTTTAAAGTTTGTAAAATACGACTGTGGACTGATGATTAAAAAGACAACACTTTGAGTGACTGCTACGTCATACATAATAATATGTAATTGCATATTATATATTTTAACAGAGCACATGCTCTGAAATGGCAATTTGAAGGGTAACATCAAACCAGTTGCCATTTCAAGGCTGAGTCAATGTGCTGCGTCGCCAAGGCAGTAAATCGTAGACACTGACGCAATTCTAGCCGACACAGTGCATCATCTTCCCAAAGTCTGAACGCTTTTTATTGATCCTGTGACTGTGAGCACACTCTATATTTAAGAACGAGTACCAGAAAGAGAAAAAAAGCCATAAATTGAAACATTTATGTGATAGATATAGCTCAAGTCAGTCAAGCCAGCAACATTTCTTACGAGGAGCTATTTGAACATTACAAAAAGAGAACGAGCCCTTGCTTTCATTCACTGAAATTCTTTCAGCTGGGATGGTTTAGCACCATCTGCCAGTAGGACTAAACAAAGTTGATGTGTGACACAAGCTGATGAAAGGTCAGGCCTGTTGATTTAATGGTCAAAGAAGCTGCTTTTGTTCAATCATAAAAAAAACGCTCTACTACAGTGTTGTTATTGTTAAAGGGATAGTTCACCCAAAAATTAGCCCATGATTTACTCACCCTCAATTCATCCTAGGTGTATATGACAGTCTTCTTTCAGACGAATACAATCAGAGTTATATTAATAAATATCCTGGCTAATCAAAGCTTTATAATAGGAGTGAATGGCAGCCCAAAATTTTAAACCCAAAAAAGTGCATCCATCCATTATAAACATAATCCACACGGCTCCAGGGGGTTAATAAAGTTGGGTTTGTGTAAGAAAAATATCCATATTTAAAATTTTATAAAGTAAAATATCTAGCTTCTGCCAGACCGTATTCAACTTACGGAAAAACCGTAACTGGCGCGATGATGACGTCGGATGTAGCGTAAGCTAGATATTTTACATTATAACGTGTTAAATACGGATATTTTTCTTACAAAACCCCATCGATTCGCTTCAGAAGGCCTTTATTAACCTCCCGGAGCCGTGTGGAGCACTTTTATAATGGATGGATGCACTTTTTTGGGCTTCAAATTTTGGGCTGCCATTCCCTGCCATTATAAATCTTGGATTAGCCAGGACATTTTTTAATATAACTCTGATTGTGTTCGTCTGAAAGAAGAATGTCATATACACCTAGGATGACTTGAGGGTGAGTAAATCATGGGCAAATTTTCATTTTTGGGTGAACTATCCCTTTAACTAAAACAATTAAAACTGTTAATTAAAATAATATAAATATTAGATAAAAAAACTTAAACTTAATTAGAAATGTTGCACGGGAACTAACTGAAATAAAATCATTTAAAATAAAGCTTAAATAAAATAAATATTAATTCTTTAGCAACTAGTGGAAATAAAAAAAAAAGTTTAAGTACTAAACTTACTCAAACTGAAATAAAAATAATAAAAAGTACAAGTAATTACTAAAACATAAAATGTAACCTGAAAAATAAAAAATAAAAGCTAATACAAAGTATGAAAAAAATACTAGAACAGTATTAGGGATGCAACGATATGAAAATTTTGGCTGATACTGATAATTCTTTATATTTGAAAGCCGATAACCAATATATTGGCCGATAAATCTAAATCCACATTTTTGAGAGCCTGATTACAAAAACAAACTCTCACCATTAAAAGCCATGTCCCAACCACACAATTATAATGTTCTCATTATAATTTTATGTAGCCTATATGACAGACTTGTGCTTGTACTGTATTTTCCTTTTTTGAAGTGAAGTGATTCCAATCATATTTCAAGCAATTCAAAACCATTTTGGCAAACAGTGGGCATCTGAAGCGTCTCAGCTGAAAGAAATAATCCATTATTTATGAGCTTTAATATATCAGCTAAATAATCTTATCGGGCCAATAACGATAACAGGAAAAAATTAACATATATCGGCCGATACCGATATGCTGCCCGATATATCGTACATTCCTAAATACTATATAAATAATACTAAAATAACTGCTCTACTGAAGAGAAAAGTCACATGGTCAGTTAAGAGCCTTCAAATGGGTTCATCTATTGTATTAATGCAGCAGATCAAAGTTTTGTGATCACACAAAAATATGAATTTGCCAGACTTTTTATTAATTGAATTTCACACAAGAGAACTTGTGTTTCTAACACCTGCCCACATATCAAATCTAAAATAGGGAGTTTTCAGATCTTTCCAAAAGCATACAGTTGAAAGAATCTGCAATGTCTCTTTAGGAAACAGAAACAGCATTTTTTTTTTTGCGGTTTCGAACTTTCTACAAATAGTTTTTTTTGTATGACACAGATACTGACTCTTGCTGGAAGAGGAAGTTCCTTTGAGTGTCCTTGCAATGGTACAGCCATTCACAAAACCACAAATGCTTTGTCTTACAGCCATTCACATTTTGTCTAGGTCCTTCATTGTGTCTTCAAAAGCACAGCGAGTGATTTTCAGTTGTCATCCGACATGTATGGCATCTTTCTCACATACAAGTGCAAATAAAACACATATGATAGATGTGATCTGTGGTGAAGGTGTAAAACCTCACATCGCAGCAAAAGGGGTAGATGGTAAGTTAGGACTTTTCGTTCCTCTGTTATTAATATTGCACGTTCTCGAAAGGACAGGAAAAAAACCGTAAAGGCTTCGAATGACTAATTTAGTGGCAACAAACAGCTTCAGGATTACAGGTCATAACCCTCCATGCAATAACTTTTTTTCAAGTTAAAAAAAGTACAGGCTATGAAAGGACTTACTTTCTTGTTCCTGAAGGTTGTGGGCCAGACAATGGTCTTCTAGAACGGCAAAGTCCCGGCACACTGCAGACGGACAAAAAGAGATAGAAATCTGATTATTTACTTTTAACATATACGTCATATTTTCAGCCCATGCAGGAAGTCCACAATGCAACCTCAGGATAACAGGTTTAGGAAAACAGCGTCTCACACATTGTTATGGCATTTATCTGAATGTACAACAAAGTATTTAGAGTGAGTATTGGATTTACACTATCGTTCAAAAGTTAAGGGTCACTGAGGTTTTATAATGTTACAAGATTTCTATTAGAGATGCACCGATACTCAGTTTCTCAGCCGATATCGATAACCGATTATGCCGAGACCGATAGTTAGATTTTCTTAAGGGGAAAAAAAAATCTCTCCAAACTAATGCTGTAAACTATACAGGGAACCCTCTCATTTGGTGCATTACTATAATATTAATATTTGGTGCATATTAGTGGTCGATAGGGTTGGGTATCGTTTGAATTTTAATGATTCCGGTTCCGATTCTGCTTATTGATTACGATTCTTATTGATTCCTAATTTCGATTCCAATAAGGTAAAAAAAAAAAAAAAAAAAAACCTTAGATATCATTCACATTTATTCTTATTGCAAAACGTTTCATTCTAGCTGAATACCATGAACAAAAATCAACAGGCTAAAGAACTTTTGCCCATGGTTTAAATATACCATAGCAAAAACAACTACAAATATAAATTTCAAGCATTATTAAAGACAAGTGAACACTCAGTGATTAAAAAAAAAAGAACAAATAAACAAGCAATTGCACAAATAAATACAAAGATACGATTGAAATAATCGTACCAGGTATTCAGGTACAGAGACTGTAATCAAATGTAAAATAACACTGCACTTTATTAATAAAATATAGGCTATACGACATTACAATTATAGTCAAAAAAGTTATTCGCTCTAGAACAGCGAGTGAATTTTCTCGTTGTCTTTTGTTGTTTGATTAATATTATCATAGAGACGGCATCAGGAAAATCTGCCGTCACTTTAAGAGCTGCACAGATCCCATACTGTTACACATGCGTTTTCATTTTTTCTTTTCAACTGTCTTAAGACATAACCGACTCTTTATGAGAATATTTTGATATATTTTTGTGTTTATTTGTCCGTTCTTGTGCTGTGCAAAAAGACGAGGAAGAGAACTTAGTTCATTATCGCGCACTATTCACTATAAGAAGCTGTTCTTTGTGCACGTGTGTGTGTGTGTGTAGCATGTGTGTGTAGCCATTCTTTGCGCTCTAATAGTTTAAAAAAAAACAAAAAAACACATTAAAATGCGCACACAGGAACCGATAAGCGGAATCGAAATGCACGTTTCTTATCGAATCACCGGTTCTGGGAAATTTGGAACCAGTTCTCGATACCCATCCCTAGTGGTCGACCGATATTGTTTTTTTGATGGCCGATGCCGATATCTTAGAGAGCAGGGTGGCCGATGGCCGATATAAAGCTATATAATATATACTAGGGATGGGCAAGAGTACTCGAACGTGACGGCGACGACCGATCATGAAAACGATGATCGCCCTGACTTTAAAAAATATATTTGTTTATTTTTTTTGATTGGTTATTACGGCATTTTGGCCGGTACCTGAGGTCTGATTGGTTAGCCTTAGACAGCACGGCGAAATAGAGTGAAACTGGATGTGAAAGCGTGCACTGCAGTGATGCCTGGAATCACTTTGATCATGAAATACAGTAAGGTGCAAGATGTGCAGCGCCAATCATCATATACACAGCATTATAATGAGAACAAGATTGTAATAGAATGTAAATTCTCTGTGCTTTAGTTCCCCGTGTATCAGCGCGCTGTTAAAGGAAATCCACAAGGAGAGTTACATACTACATACACACTCGCGTCCTTTTGTGCAGATGCAAGTTGTAAGATTACTTTTATGTTGTCTATATCGGATTAATCTCATATAGGACGCGTTTGGTTGAGTTTACTAACCAGCTAGAGTATGCTGCCGTTTAGGGCTGGGCGGTATGACGGTATATATCGTTACCGCGGAATAAAATGTCAACCGTAACAGATTTTGTTATTCCGTGTATACCGCAACATGTAAATAAGTGGGCGTGGTTAACTCACGTGCAGCGTGCATGAGACTGAAGCGATCTGTCAAAGAAACATGCAGAAAGACGAACGAGCAGATCGGGAGGATCCACAAAGGAGATACATTTTATAAAGGGTTGTTAATAACGTGATATTGTCAGAACAAAGGCGGCAGCAGTCGACTGCAAGAGCAATGCAGCACAGTTTAGAGGAGCGCACATGCTCGCAACGGGGAAAGCATTATGAATGAAGCTTACTTGACAGTTCATATATATCAATATCTTCACGAATAGAAATAGTCTTAAATGTATAGTTATCAGCATCTTTCTGTCTCTTATGTGTACAGTTACTTTTTACAGACGAAAATCGCATTCGTGGTAATGAACCACCTGCTTGTTAAAGCGAATGTACATACTCCTGTATCGGAGGCAAAATTACTAAGTATTGAGAATGGAACAGCGCGCATTATATTTTTCTAACTCCAAACGATCGGCCACATCGGAACCAGCTGATAAAATCTTCCTTTGATTCGATAACCGATCGCATCTTGATGCAAAAGACGTGCGTGTGCACACGCAGTGAGAGGCAAATATGAAAGGCTGAGCGGCGGTGTGTCAGTCTTCACCAGGTTACAGTAAAATAATGACGCAGTTACAAGGTTTGTATAATTTAAACTACTTAGTCAACACTAACACTAGCTGCTGTTCAGTTTGATACTGCTGCTCTCCTTCTAGTCACTTCTGAACTCTTCCCTCTCCATTAAATCTCCAGGTGAAGGGTTGCCAGTTATCACAAAGAGCAAAACAAGCCCCTTAAAAACACAGTATAATACACAGACATGGCAAAACTGTACCAGGGAACTCATTTAAACAATATAACTAGTGCTACTAATATCCTACATAATTAAAACAAAGTAAATGCAATTTATTATGAATAGAATAGTTCAATATAACTGATGATAAAGTAAAACAATAACATGAGATTTAAAAATAATTCATTTCATTTAAAGTTTAATTGCCCTTACGTATTAATATCAATCAGTTGGGGGAGTTCATCTAAAAGTTGAGTGTTTCGTTTACTATATTTATCAATATAGTTTACCAAATAAATAATTTACCCAATAAAAGAAAAACAAAATCAAACAAGGTGAAGTACTTTTAAATTTTATTATATAAAGCCCTTTTTGTCGATTTTCCAGAGTAAATACATATATAAATGACTATATTGTGATATATATCGTTACCGTGAAATAAAATTACTCATACCGTGAAACAGAATTTTGATCATACCGCCCAGCCCTACTGCCGTTATACCGACTGATGTTCATTCTCTTCAGTTTCAGCTCAAATGCAATGCCTGACATTATCAACTACCCTATGGGTTATTTGAGATGGTCATATTCTTTTTAGATAGGCTATTTCTTTTTCAAAATCATTGATGATATTAATAATGCAGCAGTGTTATTTTGTTCTCATGTTTTTTGACAGTAGACCTATGTTTTATTTAAAGTTGTTTCTCATTATGGCTTTGAAAACGCACAGTGATGTCTGTAATCACTTTGATCGTGAAAAATAGTGCAAGTGCAAAATGTGCAGCGCCAATTTGTCATAGCCTTTACACAGCATTATAATGAGAACAAGATTGTAATAGAATGTTGTAAATTCTCTGCTTTAGTTGCCTGCGTATCAGCGTTGTTGTTAAGGGAAGAGCACATTCAAAATGGGAGTTTGCCTTTCAAACCATAGACTGTAAAAACTAGCACGGTCAAGTTCATGTGCGCATTCGCGTCCTTCTGTGCAGATGTAAGTTGCAATAGGTATATATCTGGTTAATCTAATATAGGATGCGTTTGGTTGAGTTTATTAACCCGCTAGCAAAGCTCTGCAGGGTGCTGTTTATTCACAGTTTCAGCTAAAATGCAATGCCTGATATTATTGACTGGGTTATTTGAGACGGTCATTTTGTTTTTAGATGTTTCTTTTTCAAAAACATTTATGCATCATAATCTAGCAGTTATTTTTTCTAGTCATATGTTCATGTTTTCATATTATCTCCATGACGGATACGCCCCGCCACCCGAGTACTCATTTTTTGAGACCTATCAATGATCGAATTGAGAAATTGGCAAAAATGCACTGTAAAAAATAATCGTGATTTTTTACGGTAAAAGACTGTAAAAATGCTACAGTGAAAAACAGTTAATTGGTTAACAGAAAGTTTCCGTACTATATACGATGAATAACTGTAATCGATCTAAACTTACATTTACAATACCGTTAAATTTACAGTTTTTGGAAGTGAAAAAGAACAAGTCATTGTGTAATTTGCAGTGAAAAGAATTCCCAGAATTCCCTGCGTGACACTTCACATTTGATGTATTTTCGTTGAAATAACTGTTTCTTCTTAGTTTTTTTTTCTAATCAGTTATGTACATTAGGGTTTTATGTTACATCTAATGTTGTTAAATTAAATGTTTATTGCATTTTTAAAATATCATCTGTGTTACCATGATGGTGTTTAGTGTTTGTGTGAATGACACTGTGTCCCTCTATATATATTAGTATTGTCCTCCTAAAAGCTGCTTGTGATGAGCTTTGATTCATCATGTGACTCATCACCACTGTGTTTGGTGGTTGTCAGTATATATTAAAAGTAACATAACAGATATTAGTATTTAAATAGATTGGTAATTTAACATTATTTCAGTTAATGAAATAAGTTTTTTTTTTTACGGTAAATTTAACTTAAATCTGTAAAACCTAAAATGTTGCTACCGTATTTTTTACAGTACATTTCTGGCAACCACAGCTGCCAGTTTTTGAACATCCCTAATATATACAGATGCCGATATTTTTAAAAAAGCCATATATATCGGCCTTGGCGATATTTCGGCCTACCACTAGTGCATATTATGCTATAACTCATTCCAACTGCCAACCATCTTGGTGATGAGACTTTTTTTTTTTTTTTGAAACATTAAAAAAAAAAAATCTTACAGACCTCAAACATTTAAATGGTAGTGTATATTTCAAATACATCTATTTTTAAAGCCATATGAGCAGTGAAGGCTATATTCATAGCAAAAATAAATAATAAAATAATAAAAACATGATTCAATATACAAATAAACTTCTACATTACAATAACTATAGAATCATTTAGTTTAATATATTATTTGACAGAAATTCTAAAATTTCTCCCAGTAAAACAACCCTTAAAAAAAAACGTTTAATATTTCAAATACATCTATCATGTTTGTGGAAAAAGGGAAATTAAAAAAAAAAATTCTGTGGAACAGTCATATATGAGGGGGGGGTCTGTGTTAGTCTGAAACTGCAGAGCAACAGACCATTATCACCTCAGTTATAAATATATCTTGAGAAACTGAAACCATGTCTTCCACATCCGCCCTTTATCATGCTCTTATTTGCCTTTTTAATGTTTTATACAGGCCTGACTCTGCACCTGGCAGCCTCCCAGCTATTGAGACACGGGTCATAACGCAGGTGGAGAAGCGATGAAACCGTGTACTTAATTTGTGACTGATAAAAAAAACTAACTCCCTCAAGCCTCAGACACATGCTCCGATAACCTGAATCAGATAAAAGCAACTTTTGCATTTCAGTCTGCAAGGAAAACAGTATTACTGCTTCTGGAAAGTGAGCGCAATTAATATTACCAAACACACACACCCAGTTTCACACCATAATCAGACTGTGTGCTACAGTTGTGAGTGAATTTAGCGAGAGGTTTAATATTGATGTGAAAAACAATTCACGCCATATTAATTTAGTTAGCGATTTTCACATCAGTCTGTGTTTGTACTCTTAGCTTGGGTGAGACAAGAGGATAAGATTAAGCCACTGCTGCAGATTTGCGATTAAAGACGTCATCCATCTGCTGCTGATTAGCAACTTCAGTGGCATCCTGAACAAAAAAGCTGCGGAACTGAGACTATAGGATATTCATAGCGTTAAATGAGGAACCAAGACCAAAATGTACATTCCACAAACTATCCTTTATACTCTACTGGTTGAACTGGTGGTGAAGCGCTATGACATCTTAAAGGGATAGTTCACCCAAAAATTTAAATTAGCCCATAAAATTCTTCTATCAGACGAATAAAATCAGAGTTACATTAAAAATGTCCTGGCTCTTCCAAGCTTTATAATGGCAGTGAATTGTTGCTCTGTTTTTGAAGTCCATAAAAGTGCATCTATCCATCATATAACTGCTCCACACGGCTCCGGGGGGGTTAATAAAGCGAAGCGATGCGTTTGTGTAAGAAAAATATCCATATTTAAAACTTTATAAAGTAAATTATCTAGCTTCCACCAGATCGCCTTCCGTATTCAACTTACGAATACAGTAGTTCAAAAACGCTTACGCTACGTCTGACGACATTGCACACCAGTTAATGTGGGGAGAACAAGTATTTGATACACTGTCGATTTTGCAGGTTTTCCTACTTACAAAGCATGTAGAGGTCTGTAATTTTTATCATAGGTACTCTTCAACTGTGAGAGACGGAATCTAAAACAAAAATCCAGAAAATCACATTGTATGATTTTTAAATAATTAATTTGCATTTTATTGCATGACATAAGTATTTGATCACCTACTAACCAGTAAGAATTCCGGCTCTCACAGACCTGCTAGTTTTTCTTTAAGAAGCCCTCCTGTTCTCCACTCATTACCTGTATTAACTGCACCTGTTTGAACTCGTTACCTGTATAAAAGACACCTGTCCACACACTCAATCAAACAGACTCCAACCTCTCCACTGTGTAAGGACATCATGGATAAAATTGTAGACCTGCACAAGGCTGGGATGGGCTACAGGACAATAGGCAAGCAGCTTGGTGAGAAGGCAACAACTGTTGGTGCAATTATTAGAAAATGGAAGAAGTTCAAGATGACGGTCAATCTCCCTCGGTCTGGGGCACCATGCAAGATCTCACCTCGTGGGGCATCAATGATCATGAGGAAGGTGAGGGATCAGCCCAGAACTACACGGCAGGACCTGGTCAATGACCTGAAGAGAGCTGGGACCACAGTCTCAAAGAAAACCATTAGTAACACACTACGCCGTCATGGATTAAAATCCTGCAGCGCACGCAAGGTCCCCCTGCTCAAGCCAGCGCATGTCCAGGCCCGTCTGAAGTTTGCCAATGACCATCTGGATGATCCAGAGGAGGAATGGGAGAAGGTCATGTGGTCTGATGAGACAAAAATAGAGCTTTTTGGTCTAAACTCCACTCGCCATGTTTGGAGGAAGAAGGAGGATGAGTACAACCCCAAGAACACCATCCCAACTGTGAAGCATGGAGGTGGAAACATCATTCTTTGGGGATGCTTTTCTGCAAAGGGGACAGGACGACTGCACCATATTGAGGGGAGGATGGATGGGGCCATCTATCGCGAGATCTTGGCCAACAACCTCCTTCCCTCAGTAAGAGCATTGAAGATGGGTCGTGGCTGGGTCTTCCAGCATGACAACGACCCGAAACACACAGCTAGGGCAACTAAGGAGTGGCTCCGTAAGAAGCATCTCAAGGTCCTGGAGTGGCCTAGCCAGTCTCCAGACCTGAACCCAATAGAAAATCTTTGGAGGGAGCTGAAAGTCCGTATTGCCCAGCGACAGCCCCGAAACCTGAAGGATCTGGAGGAGTGCGCCAAAATCCCTGCTGCAGTGTGTGCAAACCTGGTCAAGAACTACAGGAAACGTATGATCTCTGTAATTGCAAACAAAAGTTTCTGTACCAAATATTAAGTTCTGCTTTTCTGATGTATCAAATACTTATGTCATGCAATAAAATGCAAATTAATTACTTAAAAATCATACAATGTGATTTTTTGGATTTTTGTTTTAGATTCTGTCTCTCACAGTTGAAGAGTACCTATGATAAAAATTACAGACTTCTACATGCTTTGTAAGTGGGTAAACCTGCAAAATCGGCAGTGTATCAAATACTTGTTCTCCCCACTGTACTTTTTTTTCCGATCTGGTGGAAGCTAGATAATTTACTTTATATAGTTTTAAATATGGATATTTTTCTTACACAAACGTTTTGCTTCGCTTCAGAAGGCCTTTATTAACCCCCCGGAGCCATGTGGAGCAGTTATATGATGGATAGATGCACTTTTCTGGACTTCAAAAACGGAGCAACAATTCACTGCCATTATAAAGCTTGGAAGAGCCAGGACATTTTTAATATAACTCTTGATTTTATTCGTCTGAAAGAAGAATGTCACATACACCTAGGATGACTTGAGGTTGAGTAAATCATGGGATCATTTTTTTTTTTGGGTGAACTATCCCTTTAATGCCCTATAGAACGGCTGAATAACATTTGGAACCAAGAAAGTCCCTATTGACAACAAGCATCTTGGTGCTGACTGTGCATCTACTATGGGTTTCCTCTCTATATGCATGGGACTATTTAAAGGGTTAGCTCACCCAAAAATTCTGTCATCATTTACTCACCCGCCTGTCATTCCAAACCAGTAAGACTTTTGTTTATCCTGGAAACACAAATTAAGATATTTTAATGAAATCTGAGAGATTTCTGTCCCTCCATAGACAGCTACGCAACTACCACTTTAAGGCTGAACGATTTTGGAAAATAATTTAATTGCGATTTATTTTACCAATATTGCGATTTAATATGCAATTATTTTTTAAGCTCTTTATCTTCTGTATTATTCAACAAAGACAAGCAATAAATCATTGTATGGTAGGGGTGGAAATCTTTAGGCACCTCAAGATCCGATCTGATTCCAGTTCTGGGAGTCACGATCCGACTCCAAAACTATCTTTTTTATTATTATTATTATTATTATTATTATTATTTATTTTATTAATAACATTTTTTTTTTAACTACATATGTAATAAGTACTTTTTAAAATAATTACACATTAAAAAATTTAATTAAAACAATTGCATGGTAAGAATTTTAAATACATAAACTAATATAGCTTCAAAACATAAAACCTAGTAAATAATAAAGAGAAAAAAATAAATAAAATAAACATATTACAAGCAATAAACAGAGTGCTTTCAGTATTTAATAGTAGCCTGGCTATCTGAACGTTTTCCATTCATCTTTAAAGTTGTGATTATTATGATGACATTATAGACCTAATAAGCTGCATTCACACTAATGCACAGATCTCTTTTGAATTATAAGATGTGGTTTGTCCTGTCTATTTAATCCTTTAAGTCTTGACATAACTGACGGTGTTTACATTAATTTTGCGTCATAAAAGCATTTTGAGATGCAAGTAAATTTAACCACTTAGACGGAGTCTCTCACAGCCGCATGTGCGAACGCTCTTCACAAAGCGCCCGTCAGTATTTGAAACTGAAAGCAGCCTTCTGTCAGTGAGTTTAATATGTTTAATATATAAGCCCACTGCATTCCAAACGACATAAACGATGCCTTCGTAGAGCATCTGTAAGGGAAATACCGGCGGGCGAGGAGCCCGCGCACTGCAAGAGTTACATCCAGCAAAGCGCGTTTCTCACACTCACGCCGGTTTCACACTGCACGCGCAAGCAGTGCGGTGGCAGGGCAGAAGCTGTGCGTATGGAGAGCGGGAGCAGCGCGCGCCCGCTGAACCGTGGCGTGTGTATTGCAAATACAGACGAATATCTTCCATTCTGTCACCTTTTCCGGTGTTCTCATCCGACCCCTGTCTGTCTCGTGCTTTGATTTATGATGGGCAGCATATATCTCCTGCGAATGCGACCGTGTTCCCCATGTCCCAAACACATATGCATATAACATGCTGTATATAAGTAGTTTGCATGATAAAAGTAACCTTAAAGTTAAGATATGCCTCTAGTTTTAATCATTTAAACAGGCCTTTGAAATTTGGGCTAAAACTTCTGGCAGTGATGTGCTTTCGTGTATTTTACTTTTTTTTTTTTTTCACAGCACTGGATGTCATATGATGATTGGCAAACACACGGAACACTTCACTACATGATTTCATGGTGAAATTTGTTATTTTTCATGTTAATCAGGTCAATTTTGATTAACAATGCACTGTGGCTTTAATTCAGCGTAAGCAGCACAGCAGAAATAGATACGGCGGCGAAACTATCGCGGCACTGCCGCTTCTGCGACGCGGTGTGAATGCTCTAATCTGTTAACATGGACGCTGCTTACGCTCTGCTAACGCATGCAGTGTGAAACCGGCCTCATAGTTCATATCCTGTGCAATAAAGCCCGCGAATGTCATTGTAATTCGCATCAGAATACGGGTGTTTCTACACGCAGCGCCATTGCGCATCTGTGGTTAAAAACTAAGCTCAGAATCGATCCAGAATCGTTAGAGAGAATCTTTTCTCCCACCCCTATTGTATAGTATGACCAACAAAATACACGACATACTAAACAAACCGTTCTGTTGCGTAGTGTGCCAAGCTGATGCTTCCTCAGAGCTGACTGCTTTACACTCGCGTGTCACGTGACCAGAGTGTAAGCCTTTGCAGTTACATTTTTTTTTTGTTGCGTTGTATCATATCGCGATATTAATGCAAATGCGATTAATCGTTTAGCCCTATACCACTTTGACAAAAAGTTCATGAGATTCTAAAACTAATCCATATGAATCAATCGGTTTAGATCATTTTCTGAAGAGACACATCGCTTTATATGATCTGATGAGGCTTTTATTCACATTTCATCAACGCACACATCAGTTATGGTAAACGAAAGCTCAAGCATGCTTGCTTGACGTGCGAGAAGCAGTGAGGATCATTTTCATGTGTTACGTTTGAGCTTCTGCTAGGAAAAATGAGGTTTGTTCTTACGCGTCAAGCAAGTATGGTTGAGCTTCTGTTTATGTTCGCAGATCAATGTTTATATGTGAATAAAAGAGTAAATTCGATTTGTTCATCATATAAAGCTATCGAGTCTCTTCAAAAAATCTGGACTAAACTGCCTGATTCATATGGATTCGTTTTACAATCTCTTTATGAAAAATTTAAAGTGTCAAAGTGTTAGTTGTGTAGTTGTCAATGGAGGGACAGAAATCTCTTCATTTCATTTAAAAATAATCTTCATTTGTGTTTCGAGGATGAAGGAAAGTCTTAAGGGTTTGGAACGACATGAGGGTGAGTTATAGAGTTGCAACATTATTATTTATTAAAAGAACGCGATCTCGATTCAAACACCCATGCAATCGTATTTCTAAATGACAACGATTCCACTGTCTATTACCATAACTGTTTCACGTCACAAGCGTCAGAGGAGCGTGTATTTTGTTGCGGCTCATGTTAATGAATAAGAGAGCCGGCTGTCACGCTCCCGATGTGAACGCTCTCATTCTTTGATATGGGCAGCGAAAACACACGCTGCTCACGCTCCACCGACACTCATGACATGAAAAAGGCTTTAAACCAAAGACTTTAGTTACCCTTTTAAAGTACGATCATCGCACTCTGCGTTCGTGATGCCGCTGATCCAGAGAGAGAGCAGCTGCCATGTAAACGTACAGATAAGCAGCTTCAGTCTTTTCAACCACACGTTTCGTTATTTTTGTGTTACAAACATTTAAATAACGGGACAAATGTGTACTGGGATAAGTTTATAGTTTGTGTATGAACAAATTGATATCTAGCGATCAAAATAGAGCAAATCACCTATTTAAAAGTGTTTTGACACTTGTATGGAAGGAAGTGGCGACGAGACTGTTTAAAAAGTGTTTGTCATTGAATCATTCGTTCAAGAGATTCATTCACATACGCTGATTCATCCAATAACGAAACAAGTCTTGATGAATGAGACATGACTCCTTCATTCAAATTATTTTCTATAATTATTTTGTTCAAATTAAAAAAATGTTAATAGACTGGAGCAATGAAAATTTTGTCAGAACCTCTAGTAAATGATGTGTTATTTTATTTAGTTGTCTAATGTTTTTTTCCTTCAGAATCGTGGGAGAATCACGATCTCAATTTTAAACAAAAAAATCGTGATTCTCAATTTATCCAGAATCGTGCAGCTCTAGGGTGAGTGATGACAACTTTTTTTTTGGGGTTATATGGCAGTTGCGTGGCTTAACTGGAGTAGCTGATGCAGTTAAATACTACTGGGTAAACCATAGGCCTATATGGGCCAAGTTGATTAATCAGACAATTTTTTGACAGATGAGATAAGCTAAGATAAAAATATTTTGCTTTCAATGTTTTTATTGAACACCTGAATGAATTAATTTACTTATTGTATATAGTATATATACACACACTACCGTTCAAAAGTATGTGGTTTTGTAAAATTAGTTTCTTATGCTCCCCAAGGCTGCATTTATTTGATCAAAAATACAGTAAAAACTAATATTTTGAAATATTATTACAATTTAAAAGAACTGTTTTCATACATTTTAAAATGTAATTTATTCCTGTGATCAAAGCTGAATTTTCAGCATCATTCCTCCAGTCTTCAGTGTCACATGATCCTTCAGAAATCATTCTAATATAATTTGCTGCTCATTTCTTATTATCATCAATGTTGAAAACAGTTGTGCTGCTTAATATTTTTGTGGAAACCGTGATGCATTTTTTTTAAAACTTCATTGATGATTATAACATTATGATGAATATCTTTACTGTCACCTACTAATTTCTTTCCACCTCCCAAAAATCTTCTTTCCACGTCAAAATATTGAACTGTGTGTAGTTTAATAAATGTGTGAGGATGTGACACCTTACTAAAGTATGCAATAAACACAGCCTAAAGCGACACAAACAGTATGACATCAATTAAAATGTCTGATTAATTAACAATGGTGATACTCAAGGCACTACTAAGCACCACCCGAGCAGCGACTGGCAAACAAGTAACATCTACACAGGGAAAAGCTGAAAGCTCTCCAAAGCAAACACGAAACCAACGCTGAACGCATCCCAAGAGATCTTAGCTAGGCGGCAAAACCAGCACAATTTTTAAGCCTGCAAGTTTTCCAGGCAAACATCCTCAACATTGCCTCCAAGAGCAAAGAGCAGCTGCAACACAAAATGCTGAACGCACCAAACAACTGAAAACAGAAAGCCACAAGGACATTCTTCAAGGAAAAACAAAGAGAAAACCATGAGTGAAAAATGTGGTATGTCATTGAAAATATCCAAATACACTTTTGCATAAACTTGCACACTTTTATGCAGCTTGAGCGGTACCAATTACTATAACAATGTGATATTATTCTAAATTTATTACAGTTGAACAGATAATATAATACAATAAATGGAAATGACAAAACACATTTTCACTAGTCTTTCAATATACTTTTAGGCCTGTATATCTAGGTGTATAAATAGGCTCACTGATTCACAAAGCTTCCACATCTTGTAACCAACGAATTTTATACATATGCAAAGAGTCTAATGGCCACTTTCCATGAATATGGGACACTTTGTTGTCTAATGGCTTTTTTTAAGCATTTGAGGCACAACGTCATGTTTGCTGTGTTGAAAACGATAAGATAAATTTGACTATTATCCATCATAAAATGAATCAAGCATAAAGAGTAGTTCGTTTTAAACACATCAAACGTCTTAAAATTGTGAATTTAGACCTAAACGGTCTTGGACTGTATTTAACAGTTAAAAACAGTTTTTTTTTTAAATGAAATTAATAACTAGAAACCAACATGTGGTCCTTAACTAGATGAATTGATTCACTGCCATTATAAAGCTTGGAAGCGTCAGGATATTTAATAATATAACTCTGATTGTGTTCATCAGAAAGAAGAAAGTCATATACACCTAGGATAACATGAGGGTGAGTAAATCATGGGCTAATTTTCATTTTAAAGTAAACTACTCCTTTAACCATCTCGCCTGTATTTCAGGTGAAATAATTTATTTTATATGAAATAAATAACTAGAAAGTTTAGAAACCAATATTCTGTCCCCAATTACTATAATTGCTTGTTTGCCTTTCAGACCAATAACTGAATCATACCTCAGATAATAAACTATCAAGCACAGGATTTTCAACCACAATAATCCTCCCTAAGCATCAAATGAGGTTAAAATTAGTGGGTTAAAATCCTGCAAAGCTAGCTTTTCCCTTAATAACATGATCAGCCATCAACAGCTTGTGTTGCACCACAGTCATCTTCAGTATGCAGAAGATTTCATGCTGAATCTGCTCCAATCTGTCAACACATGTGCCAGCATTCACACTACACCAACTAAAGCTAATGTTAGCCATTCTACGCCATCTATTATATGATATTTGAGGCAAAACAGGCTAGAAATTAATCGCTTTCTCTTTCTATATTAGATGTTTTAATAACAGCGTTTCTCACCGCTGACTAATTAGTACAGCTAGTGTCCAATGGCTCTGTTTACGGAAATATTTCCGTACATGTTAAAAAATGACCAATTTACTGACATTCATAAACAGTTTACCTTCATAATCTAACATAATGTAATCATATCTAACGTTTCTGGCAGTTTTAAAGGATCTGACAGCAATCAACGGCCAACTGAATGAAGCTCACGCTCGTCTCGTGCGTTTTAATGCGTTTCTCTCTGCGTGAGACAAGCGCGTGCCATTTGCCTGTTTATTTTAACGCAGAAACACACAATGCCTCGGCACGCGCACCATCATCTTCTTCATCTTCACTCACCCTCTTTTACGCCAGGCAGGTTGTTCTGATCAATACTAAAATCAGCCATGTCGTCAGCGCTTAATGTTTCTCTGGGGTTTCTGAAGGTTATTGTTTGACAGACTGATGGCGGTTTCCGTCAGATAAATAAATCCCGATCGATGTCTTCGGTAATGTGTCGCTCTGATTGGTTTCTGTCGCCAGCCCGAGGTTTCTGTCCGTCCCTCCCTCTGTACCCACAGCAATATTGTGTGAGCTCACACGCACACGCACACACTCGAAACACCAAGGGAAAGCTGAGCAGTGTGTGTTTGCTACGGATCGCAGGGCGGGACATGCCACGCAAGCACGCGCTCACATTCTGGCATGCAGAGAAGCGCGCGCACGCGAGCAAACAAACGTAACACACCCACTGAACCTGCGCAGTCCTCGAATTCTTTAAGTTCTCATGTCAGAACTAACTGAATTTATTTTTAAAAAGGTTTTTTTTTTTTTTTTTTTTGTACTCAGTTATGGTCGGTATTTAAGTTTAATAAATGTCCCCTTTCAAGATTTTTCAACTATAAAAATCTTATGAGTAATAGACCAATATCAACATTTTGTACACATTATATATCATGTAAAATGTTTCTTCCAAGTTTTCCTAATTTTGAAGAAACAAAATTTTTTTATGGTAAATATAGTAACTCAGAGTATATTCATTAATGAAATATTATTTATTGATTAATTTTAATATATATTTTACAGAAATAATAAATTATATATATATATATATATATATATATATATATATATACTTTTATTATATTTAAATATATTATATTATATATTTAAACTTTTATTTTGGATGCGAATAATCACGATTAATATATATTTCATAATGTATACAGTATATATCATGAAAAATGTTTCTTCCAAGTTTTCCTTGAAAAAATTATCATTAAAACCACAAAAATATTTTTATGGTAAATATAGACCATATATAGTTAATTTATTAAATAGTATTTAGGCCTATGATTAATTTTAAGAAATATTTTTATATATAATAAATTAAATATATATATTAATTATATATAATAATATGCTTTTTATATATATATATAATCATTAAAACCACAAAAATATTTTTATGGTAAATATAGTAACTCAGAGAGTATATTAATTGATGAAATATTATTTATGATTAATTTTAAGAAATATTATATATATATATATATAACTCACACACACACTTTATATATAGCATCTTATATATATATATATATATATATATATATATATAGCATCATATATATATATATATATATATATATATATATATATAAGATGCTATATATAAAGTGTGTGTGTGATAATATAATATACTTTCTGAGTTACTATAAATTGGTCTATATTTACCATAAAAATATTTTTGTGGTTTTAATGATTTTATATATATATATATATATATATATATATATATATAAAATCATATATCATGTTTTTTTCCAAGTTTTCCTTGAAAAAATTATCATTAAAACCACAGAAATATTTTTATGGTAAATATAGACCATATATAGTAACTCAGAGAGTATATTAATTTATTAAATATTATTTAGGCCTATTAATTTTAAATAATAATATATTTATTTTTCGATTATTGTTATGTCATTTATGTAATGATGCTAAAATATCTAACCCAGAAAATAAAGAAAAAAATATTATTTTAACACAACAGGCCTGTTAATTATGAAATGGATCTCAATGTTTTAAGTCTTAATGCAATTAGAGTTTCTATCAGATGGAAAAGCCAACAAATTTGAAGAATGACACGTTATATCATATATTATATCCATCATGACACAGTTTTTTGTTATTCTAGTCACTGACTCGCGCTTACTTTTAGTTAAATTAAAAGAAGAATGTCAAGAACATTTTGCCATCCACAGATGAATGATAGTCAGTAGAGCTGGTGATTTACTCTTGTCCTCACACCGCCTCTGATTGATTGCTAGTTGTTGGCCCTGAGACCACATCACAACATCAGTCCCAGCTGTCATGGACCCTCTTTTAGATATAGCCCTCTGACAGACCGTACACCGTCACACTTTTGATTTACGACGATGACACATTCTCACGTCTTCAAGCCTGATTAAAAGTATCCCATCTGATGAGCCTCCAGCAGTAGAGCATTCGGTCAGGTATAGGAGCAAATACGCACCAGGAGCTTTAACTCAGTGCCATGGACAGAAAACCCTCAGGAAGTCTTCTTCCACGTCTTGCTTTTTTACTTCTGATTGGTGCTCTCCACGTTCATACAAGAAGCCTTGCCAGTCCAGGTGAGTCCATTTTTATTATTTTAAACTAAATGACAGATTGAAATTAAAGGGATAGTTCACCCAAAAATGAAAATTCTGTCATAATTTACTCACCCTCAAGTTGTTCCAAACCTGTATAAATTTCTGGAAGGAATATATTTGGAAGAATGTTTATAACCAAGCAGATCTCGGCAGCCATTGAGGGGAAAAAAATACTATGGTAGTCAATGGCTGCCGAGATCTGCTTGGTTACAAACATTCTTCCAAATATATTCCTTCCAGAAATGTATACAGGTTTGGAACAACTTGAGGGTGAGTAAATTATGACTATAATTGGGTGAATTATCCCTTTAAGTTCTTGATCATAGTTCTTAATTGTGAGCTGAACTGCAAATTTCCATTTTTACAGTAAACCAGGTTTTCCATTCAAAGGATGATTCTGACATCCAGAATCAGATTTTGGCATTTTTACTACGGAAAAACATCATGCCTGTCCAAGAAAAAGATGTACTAGGTAAATAAACCAATTTTACAAGGATTATCTTACTACTAGAAAATGTATACACTATACACATTGAAAATTAATTTTAAGCATCTTATAATATAAAAACCTGCACTTGAATCACAGGACTCGAGCTGGCCAGTAAAATCACAGAGCTGCAGGAGGTATGTTTAATTTTGCTCATGTGCAATTAATGGGAAAAAGTTTGTTTTAAAGTATATATTTAAGGGATATTTCATCCAAAAATGAAAATTCTCTCATCGTTATGAGGATATTTTGAGAAGAATATGGGTAATCAAACAGTTGACGGCACCCATTGATTTCCATAGTATTTTTTTTTTCCATACTATGGAAGTCAAAGGGGTCCATCAACTGTTTGATTACCTATATTCTTCTCAAAATATCTTCCTTTGTGTTCAGCAGAATAAAGGAATTTATACAGGTTTGGAAAAACTTGATGGGGAGTAAATTATGAGAGAATTTTCATTTTTGGATGAACTATCCCTTTAATATACAAATATACAGTGCTTGGAGTTTGGGAAACCCTGATGTAATGTTTAATGCGTTTCATTTTGTTGACGACAAATTGTCAAAAAACAACAAATTGCATTGTTATATCACTATAGTACAAAATTATCCTATTGAAATCTATGTAAAGTCAAAAGTAATCTAAAAGTAATCTAAAAGTAATCCGATTACATTACCTAAAATGTGTAATGTAATAGATTACGTTACTAAATTTTCAACATGTAATTTGTATTCAGTAATGGACTACAATTTGTAATCTAAGTAATCTACCCAGCATGGCATATACTGTATATTAATAAAAATATTAATATGAAAGCTAATTTTCCTAAATCCTCGTTTCAGCTTGCGGCCCTTCAAGAGGAGCTAAATCTGGAAAGAAAATTGGTGTCAAATGCAATTGAAAAAGAGCGATCGATGACCAGCAAAAGAGATGATGGTGAGTTTTACTTTTTTTTTTTTTAAAAACAAAAAAATTATATCTTAAATGCAGTGGATAAAAGTGTCTGTCAAATATAAATGCACTTTCCATTTTTCAATTTTTCCATTTTATTTTTAAGCCTGTTTCTGGAAATACTGTGTTTGAGGATCTTAAAGTGAAGAGCCAGGAACAAGAAAACCTGCTAAATAATCTAATGCCTTAAGATGTATCAAACAAGTAGAGCATTTTTGTATATGGAATTATATGTATTCATAATGTGTCATGATAATCATGATAGTCATAATGTACTCAACACTGTACTCTTAAAACAAAAATGTATTTTATTTAAATGTCATATCAATAAAACTTCAAGTGTAATTTATTGATGTTGCTCTTTCATCTCATTCTTTATTAATAATTAAACGCATAATTACTGGAATAATTTCAAAATAAAAGTAGAACTGATTGTCTTCTGCTTTCATAAGAGCGTTTGCCTCCCTCTAGTGTTAAGCCTTTGTTGAACATTCCAAATGTGATGCATATTTTCCCTTACAGACACATGAGTATATGAAGGATATGGATTATTGACATGAAATAATGTCCATAAAAAATCGAATTAGAAACACTCTTTAAGTAAATTCTAAATTAAACTAACTTGAAAACTGCCAAACAAGAATAAGGTAAAAATGTATTTTTTTTTATTATTTGATTTTATTTGAAAACTTCCTTTAAAAAAAAAAAAAAAAAAAAGTGCCACTGTTTTAATTATTAATAAGGACAGCTCCTAATGTCCTACACTGCATTATTGAACATTTATTTAAAAATAAATAAATAAAATAAACATACATATACATTGGAAGACAAATTGGAAGACAATGCCCTCTACAAGTGCACATGATGAAGACTGAGAGGTAAAACAAAAACATGAAAACACTGCACATTAATATGAGTTTTGAAACTATTAACTGGCAAATCTGATAAAAAAACAGCAACTCATCAAGACGGATGCAGTCTTCCATGTGGGCTGCACTGCAGAGCAAGATATGTGTAGAAAGGGAAGAGCTCTTTCCAAATTATAGTTATTAAAAGCATGAACGCATCCATTTCATCCAGACAGTCTTCAATACTTGCGAGAGGTAAGTTCAACATTGCTAATTCATTTATTTGTTTAGTAACATAAAGAGTGATTTTGATTCTTCAGTTCCAATGTTGTTTTGGACCCCATTGACTTCCATTGTATGGAAAAGATTTTCATTTTTGGGTGAACTATCCCTTTAAAGCATGGTCAGTTTTTTGTTTGTTTTTTTTTAGGGGTGTATATCACAAGTGAAAATAATAATTGGTCGACTGTTTAATGAAGACATGGGCAAATATGTGATTCTTATACTAACATGTACCTATATTTGTTCCCCAGTTTGAGACAATGTGGTTCATGTTTATTCTACTTCAGCTTCTGCCTCAGCTCACCCTCAGTGCTCGCTGTCCCAGTGGGTGCGTTTGTGATGTTAGGGGTTTCGCAAAATGCATTGGGAACATCACCAAAATACCCCCTCTTGACCCGACCACAACCTTTCTACTTTTGCTAAATGACACAAACATAAAGGTCCTCAAAGACCGAAGTTTTCAGTCATTCTCTCTTCTGCTACGAGTCATGATCACGCATAGCACTCTTGACACCATTCAACCAGAAGCCTTCCATGGTGCACCACAGTTTCGGTCTATCAAAATGTCATCAAACGCACTCTCGGTCTTCCCACCCAAGGTGTTTAGTGAGCAGAGCAACTTGGAGCAACTGCAGCTAGATGATAACAAAATAGTTTCAATTAGTTCAGAACTCTTCGAGGGGTTGGTCAACCTAACCGAGCTAGATTTGAGCAAGAACCGCATTTCCCAGCTAGACGCCGACGTCTTCCAGAACTTGACGAAGCTGATTTTCTTAAACTTAGCTGGTAACCAACTGAGGAACCTCCCAAACACGCTTTTTCACAACCTACAGCAACTCAAATCTCTGGTACTCTCGTCCAACCAGTTGGAGACTCTGGAAAGTGGTTCCTTTGACCATCTAAACAAGCTGTTGTTGCTAATGCTACAGAAGAACCAGATCCGAGAGATTCCTCCGCGTCTTTTCTGGCACTTGCCATCCCTGCTCACCCTCTCAATGTCGGGCAACCAACTCCGGTATATTCCAGCAGAGAGTTTCTACTACTTACCCAACCTGACCAAGCTCACCCTCTACAAGAACCCCTTGATCTCCTTACCTGACCAGCTGATGGGCAACATGCCGAGGCTCCAAGAATTGTACCTTTACGAAACTAATCTTGTCACTGTCCCTTGGAACCTTTTTGCTAACATGACCAACCTACGGTTTCTCAATTTACACTACAACGACAATTTGACCTCCCTACCAAAGGACCTCTTCTGTTGCCTGCCCAACCTGAAGAAACTGTCCCTGAAACACAACAACCTTCGGGCACTGGACCCGGAGCTCTTCTCGAATTTGACTAGTCTTCAGATTCTAATGCTTAATGGTAACGAGTTTGAGTCTCTCCCAACGACAATCTTTTGCAATACCTCAAGACTAGAAATACTGGACCTGAGCCGCAACCATCTAAGGTATCTCTCCGGAGATGTTTTTGTACACACAAGGGCGCTGAATGTTCTCTCTCTTAGCGGCAACAAATGGAAGTGTGATTGTAGCATTATGGGTATTGCAGAATGGATTCGCGATAACCCGAGGATAATCAACGACTTGGATAAAGGAGTAGCATGCTATGAACCGTACCACTTACAAAACCATCCGCTGCAAACACTGACCTATGAAGAGCTCCAATGTGGTCGGAGTGTTTTCCAAACAACGTTTATGACTTCAAGCATCATTCCCAAACAGGTTCCTGCAACATCATCCCTACAATCGTCTTCGGCTTCAAGCACAAAAGCAGCGACTTCAACTGCACCTTCAACTTCAAGCACTTTTGCAACAACTGCCTCTCTGTTTCCTTCTACATCTGATCATGTTTACATAAATCAAGGCAATTACTACAACAATGATCTGGTGTTCTACAGCACAATTGTCTTGGATAACGGACCTGAAATTGTTCACAACAATCATTACGATGGGTGGGTGTACCTGTGGACTGTCCCGTCGACTGGTCCATACAGTGGCTTCATGATGGCTTTGTATATTGTTCTCTTGGTCACCGGTGTAGTTCTGATTGTGTCCACATGGTATGCTTTGTATCGGCTTCATAAGGTGATGTGGGTGTTAGGGAGAGTCACTATGGGAGACAATCAGAGAATAATGGCTAGAAGAGTACGAAGCTTCAAAGTCAAACTCTAGAGAAAGCTTAAGGTTACGCTGTGTTTTCACATTATTATGCATACCAATTATGAGGAATACAGAATTCTATCAAGCTTCTATCATGCATTTTTCTAATTTTATACAAGTTTCATTACAATGATGCTCAGCATAATTTATGTGAAAAGCTGAATAAATTTCTTGTTTCCAGGTTTCAGTGAAAATGAATCGCATGGTTTTCAATATTGCCTTAGAATTATGTACACCCATATATGATGATACTCAGTTTCATGACAGACTAAAAGCTAAGCATGAACATAAATGTATAATCACTTTTGTACTGCAATTTACAATTAATCATTTGTTTCTTTCCAAGTTTTCCTTTCTGCAATTTCCACATTCCAATGCTTTGCATTCACAAAACTGATGTGGACACACCCTTGGTAGCTGTTTGCAAAATTTGATCTGTAAAGGCCAAATAAAATGTTTCTGTGCCTTGAGAGTGTTTTCTTTGCCATGTATGCCACCTGGTGGTTACACAACATAGAGCAGAAGTTATAGGGCAAAATAGTCACATGCTAACATAACATATATACAATATAGCAGCCTGCCTACTTATTTTCTCAAACAAATTAGTTATTTTTAAAATTACTGTTTGAACTTTTTTAGATGAGGATAGATACTCACACTGCAAATAATTTGTAAACATGCACACAGTAAACCTTACCATTTTTATTATTTATTTGTTTGTTTAATTTTTTTAGGGGAAAGCGTGACTTAAAGGGTTAGTTCACCCAAAAATGAAAATTAGATTTGACTCATCTTCAAGTCATCCTAGGTGTATGTGACATTCTTCTTTCAGACGAATACAATCAGAGTTATATTAAAAAATATCCTGGCTCTTCCAAGCTTTATAGTGGCAGTGAATGGCTGTTTCTGTTTTGAAGTCCATAAAAGTGCACCTATCCATCATAAAAGTGCTCCACACGGCTCCGGGGGCTTAATAAAGGCCTTCTGAAGCAAAGCCATGCGTTTGTGTAAGAAAAATATCCATATTTAAAACTTTACAAACCGTAATTTCTAACTTCCGCTAACTGTCGTACGCGCGTTCCAGTGTATGACGTAAGACGCTCCGGTTAGAATATGCTTTTAGAATAAGTTTGTTTTGCTCTATCCTCTGTGCTTCCGCGTTCGTCACCAGAACTTATACTACGGGGCTGTTGAATGCTTGAATCCGATTGGCTGACGAACGTTCTAAGGTGTGCAATTATTTGGCAAAAGTAGTTCAAGGCAGGTCTTGACCGCATTACAGTTATATATCACTTGGCCAAATGATTTCAGTTATTTCAAATGTCTTGACAGCCTACACCAGCAAAAGAACCAAAACCCACAACGACACTGACCAAGCAAAGAAATATTTTAAACAATGGGATAAAAACGACAAATTATTTCCATGTTTTCCCCACAAAATTACGTTTAAATGCATCTCTCCCGCTATCTCTGCTCTCCCACTCAAACGCACACACATAGTGCGGACACACACTCGCGCAGAAACGTGTTGTCAGCGCGGCCCTGACGATTTTATCAGTAAAATAGTTTAGCAAATTAAAAGTAACATGATATTTTTCACTAGCAAGGTAATAAAGGCGCTGATCTTAGTTCCGTATGTGTATATGCTGCTGCCGAACACTGTTGAAAGAGACGCACACTCTCTCTCTCTCTCTCTCTCTCTCTCTCTCTCTCTCTCTCTCTCTCTCTCTCTCTCTCTCATAACTTACTGCATTGATAACTGCATTAATCTGCTATCAGTGGCTCAAGCCTCCGTTACTAGTTCTAGAATGACGTGTTGGAATTAGCAACGGAGGCAGATGCGTAAGAAATTAGTCCTGCACAGCGTTTTAAAGACAAAATCTGACTAATGTCTTGAAATAAATCATCTGAACAATGTTTTGAGGTGTGGTAACCGTAGTATAAGCGGAATAATTGACTCATAATTAACTCAATAATTTAAAAATAATTGTTTTAAATATGGATATTTTTCTTACACAAACGCATCGCTTCACCTCAGAAGGCCTTTATTAACTCCCCGGAGCCGTGTGGAGCACTTTTATAATGGATGGATGCACTTTTATGGACTTCAAAACAGAAACAGCCATTCACTGCCATTATAAAGCTTGGACATTTTTTTTTTTTTATATATAACTCCGATTGTATTCGTCTGAAAGAAGAATGTCATATACACCTAGGATGACTTCAGGGTGAGTAAATCATTGGCTAATTTTCATTTTTGGGTGAACTATCCCTTTAAAGTGTGCATTTTGTTTTAATTTAGCTTACCCAGCAATCATGTACCAAACACTGTCATCAGATTCTTACCACTCCCACATGACTAATAATCCAACATTGACGTTTGGTGTGACTATGAAACTCAAAGAAAGTGTTCGTTGATAAGGCTTGTCTGGAGGTGCGGTGACGGTCTGCAAATGAATCGCAAACTCCTGAAGATTTCTATTACAACATTAACAGGATGTGACCCGGTTCACACGTTTGAAACATTAGATCGAACTATGACTCTCATACTACTAGGTATTTTACATATGTGTCAAGTTTTAGTCAGAACAATAACTTCGTTCATCTAAAAACAGACAACTGTTCTTAACTGTTGCTCTCTGGGCGGATCTCGTTCAAATCTCCGAGCACTTTCCGTCTTTTCCTTATCTTGTTTAATCATGATATCATGATATCATGATTAAAGTTTTATCATGATATTACATAATGTGTTCCCAATTCAAGAGTAAACATGAAAACAGACCTAATATTGTGATATTTATGAGTCATGGATAAAAGACGGAAGATTCATGGCATCCAGAGATTTGTATGAACATGTTCAGGTATGAAAACATCCCACCTATCTGCCTGGCGACCTTATATAGAAGGGAAAAGTCTGTCAAAAACATGAAGCATAGCGGATCATTCTGAATAAATATTTCCCGCCACCTCACGATGCCTAAACTACTTTTCTCGAAGATTCGGATCTACGAGTTCAAGGATCTCATTCGGAATAAGAAACAACCAATGACGTAAATCATTTTACTCTTCTCTCTGCTTTGCCTACATAAACTTCTTAAGTCGACGGATATGCTTGAATGGATACAATGTTTATTTTCATCCCATAGAATGGACGTTCTGTTGAGCAGAAAAAAGCAGAAAAACAATATCAGATGTGTTTTGATTCAGAAAAAGACTGAAGTCTCTCGTTATCAGTAAGTTTATAAGCCATGTATATTGTTATAGGCCTATACATATGTTTATAGAACAATTAAAACTGAAATAATTAGTTTATGGGTACCTGATGCATAAGAAAACATTTTTTAGGTCAAACTTTATATGAATGTATAGAAAATGTTTTTACCTTTATAGATCATTTTAAATGTTTTTTTCTGGGTTTTTTTTTTTTACACAAATTTAGTTCAAACAGTACAAATGTCCATAGTCTTCATAAAATAATTAGAAAAAGATTTGTAAATTAAAAAAAAAAAAATAGTAGCTATAGCATGTCACATCATGTCGCACCACAGGTCATTTAAATTTAAAATGGTCAAAAGTATTTAAAACTGTTTTATATCACTATGGATGGCAGAAATGTTTTATTTTAGGCACTAATTTCTTCATCTTTTTAAGACAGGACCGTTTGACACATGAGCCAAAGTTAGCTGATCTGCTAGAAAATAGAGGTTAGTTGAACCACTATTCAATATATACACAAACACACTTAATAAAGGTTCTTTATTGGCATTGATGGTTCCATTAAAAAGCTTTACCATCCATCCATGGAACCTTTGCATTACACTAAAGGTTCTTTATAGTGGTAAGAGTTTCTAGGGTGTGTTCACACTTGTAGTTCGCTTCTCTTGGGTCTTTAAGAATGAACCTAAAGATACAAAAAAACAACAACAAAGGCTTTTATGGCGTATATTATGACGGAGCTTACAGAACATCCAAAACAATTCTGTGTGCTGGGCTAAATGCGCTTGATGTATGTGCATATATCTGATGGTATTTTTACCAGCTAAGAACTTGTGAAGAGTCAAAACAGTGCCAGGACTTCCTATACGTTGCACACAAACGAAGATCTGCGGTTCTGACGCCTGTACCGAACTGTAATGAACAACGTAGCACCTATGACAAGAAAAACCAAGTATGCTTGCGCATTCTGTCCTTTTTAGGGTCGTATCTTGTGACATCACTTCCTGTGTTTAGTTAGTTTAGATGTCTTTGGTCCACCTTTTCAGTGGTCTCGGTCTGCTTGTTTGGTGCTTACCAAAATAAATTCACATATATTTAAGGATGTGTTCACATTTGTAGTTCGGTTCACTTGGTTTGTTTGGTCCGGACCAAAAAAAACCCAAACATTTAGTCCTGGTCCGATCAGCGTTCAGACTGGCGTTTTTATCACCGAACCAAAAGATACCGAACCTAAAGGCATAGGGATACGTTCACAACCTGATTGGTCGGCTTTTATGACGTATTTCCTATTTTGAGACGGAACTTACAAAACATCCTGGGATAAATGCGCTCGTTGTATGTGCGTAGCCTACATATGATGGTATTTTGACCAGCTGAGAACTCATTAAAATTACATTAAAAAAATACATTAAAATTACTTAGCTGAATCTTGTATAACTTGAAAGTTCAACTTAAAGTTGAAAATTGCTTAAGTTATTTTGATGAGTTAAAGCAATGTAAAAACATATGTTGTCATAATTTATTGATCATGTACATAATACATTATATTATGTTATACAACATATTTGTATAATTTTATGAAATTATTTTAAGCTTCTAAACTTCATAGTAAAATGCATTTAAATATTTTTCCCATACTGTGTGTGTAGCACTTAATATATTCTGCTGAAATAATAAGAGTAGAAGACGATAATAATATGATTGTACATTTGCATTTTTCACAATTTTCTTTGATTTATAAGTATTATTATACAGTGGCCTTAAGTTTTTGGACAATTAAGTCACTCTTAAAAAAGGTCTGAATTTCATTGTATTCGTATCAATGTTTAAAATATTGATACGAATAAAAAGCAGCTTACAAAATATGTAAAGGAGTAAAATCAGCAGCAGGAATGCTGCGTGGAGGCGCAGTTCTGATTCCTGTACCGAACTGTGATGGGCAAACTCGCGACTATGATGAGAAAAAAACGATATGCGAGAGCATTCTGTCCTTTTTAGGGTCTCATCTTCCTGTTTTTGGTTCGTTTACATGTTTTTGGTCTGTGTTGCATTCATATATCATTTGAACCGCACCAGAGTTCGTTTGGAAGCGGACCGAGACCCATCTTTTCAGGGGTCTTGGTCCACTTGTTTGGTGCGCACCAGGGTTCGGATGGCTTATTCAAATGAACCGCACTAACAGAGTAATTGCACCAGGGTTCGTGTTAATCGAACCAAACATGCCAAGTGTGAACACAGCCCAAATGAACCGCACTAAGGGTGCTTTCACACTGCCAGTTTACTTCAAAACAGGGCATGGTTCGGATAAATACGGTAATGTGAAAGCTGTCATGCGGATGTCAGTGCACACCGGGGTACCGAACCCGAGACTACCTGGAGGAGGTGGTCTGAGTTCGGTTGCATTCGAACTGTGCTGCGATTCACGTGAATGTGAAAGCAACGGACTCGGGTGCGCATTTGTTCAGGAGGAAAAGTAACCTGCGCATGCGTTTTAGCCGATTGCGATGTATTTACAGTGGGGAGAACAAGTATTTGATACACTGCCGATTTTGTAGGTTTTCCTACGTACAAAGCATGTAGCGGTCTGTAATTTTTATCATAGGTACACTTCAACTGTGAGAGACGGAATCTAAAACAAAAATCCAGAAAATCACATTGTATGATTTTTAAATAATTAATTTGCATTTTATTGCATGACATAAGTATTTGATAACCTACCAACCAGTAAGAATTCCAACTCTCACAGACCTGTTAGTTTTTCTTTAAGAAGCCCTCCTGTTCTCCACTCATTACCTGTATTAACTGCACCTGTTTGAACTCGTTACCTGTATAAAAGACACCTGTCCACACACTCAATCAAACAGACTCCAACCTCTCCACAATGGCCAAGACCAGAGAGCTGTGTAAGGACATCAGGGATAAAATTGTACACCTGCACAAGGCTGGGATGGGCTACAGGACAATAGGCGAGCAGCTTGGTGAGAAGGCAACAACTGTTGGCGCAATTATTAGAAAATGGAAGAAGTTCAAGATGACGGTCAATCTCCCTCGGTCTGGGGCACCATGCAAGATCTCACCTCGTGGGGCATCAATGATCATGAGGAAGGTGAGGGATCAGCCCAGAACTACATTGCAGGACCTGGTCAATGGCCTGAAGAGAGCTGGGACCACAGTCTCAAAGAAAACCATTAGTAACACACTACGCCGTCATGGATTAAAATCCTGCAGCGCACGCAAGGTCCCCCTACTCAAGCCAGCGCATGTCCAGGCCCGTCTGAAGTTTGCCAATGACCATCTGGATGATCCAGAGGAGGAATGGGAGAAGGTCATGTGGTCTGATGAGACAAAAATAGAGCTTTTTGGTCTAAACTCCACTCGCCGTGTTTGAAGGAAGAAGAAGGATGAGTACAACCCCAAGAACACCATCCCAACCGTGAAGCATGGAGGTGGAAACATCATTCTTTGCGGATGCTTTTCTGCAAAGGGGACAGGACGACTGCACCGTATTGAGGGGAGGATGGATGGGGCCATGTATCGCGAGATCTTGGCCAAAAACCTCCTTCCCTCAGTAAGAGCATTGAAGATGGGTCGTGGCTGGGTCTTCCAGCATGACAACGACCCGAAACACACAGCCAGGACAACTAAGGAGTGGCTCCGTAAGAAGCATCTCAAGGTCCTGGAGTGGCCTAGCCAGTCTCCAGACCTGAACCCAATAGAAAATCTTTGGAGGGAGCTGAAAGTCCGTATTGCCCAGCAACAGCCCCGGAACCTGAAGGATCTGGAGAAGGTCTGTATGGAGGAGTGGGCCAAAATCCCTGCTGCAGTGTGTGCAAACCTGGTCAAGAACTACAGGAAACGTATGATCTCTGTAATTGCAAACAAAGGTTTCTGTACCAAATATTAAGTTCTGCTTTTCTGATGTATCAAATACTTATGTCATGCAATAAAATGCAAATTAATTACTTAAAAATCATACAATGTGACTTTCTGGATTTTTGTTTTAGATTCCGTCACTCACAGTTAAAGAGTACCTATGATAAAAATTACAGACTTCTACATGATTTGTAAGTGGGCAAACCTGCAAAATCGGCAGTGTATCAAATACTTGTTCTCCCCACTGTAGTTCAATAAAACACATGTAAGGGATGATAGTGTTGATTATTTACCTTGGATACGAGCGAGCGTGAGCCTGCAGTGTATTCGCGAATAGCGAGTGCAATCAGGGCGGCAAATGAATGGCAATCCACTGTCTCCTCAAAAGAGTAATTTTGCAAGCAGCAGAAAGCCGTCTTCATCCGACGCACATACAGTAAACCCAAGTGTTGTTTACTCAGCTGTGCATAATAGCACCAAATTAATAAAAAACACAATATATTTACCACTTTTTGATGTAAGATGAACGCAAATACACCAGGGTTCGATAGAACCAAGTTGAGTGTGAAACCAGACCAATGCTGCGGGGGGAGCCAGGAACAATCGCGCTCGGACCGCAGCAAATGTGCCCAGTGTGAAAGCCCCCTAAGGGTGTGTTCACACTTGGCATGTTTGGTTTGATTAAAATGAACCCTGGTGCGATGTGTTAGTGCAGTTCATTTGAATAAGCGTGAACGCTGCCATCTGAACCTTGGTGCACACCAAACAAGCAATGGGTCTCGGTCCGCTTCCAAACGAACTGTGGTGCGGTTCAAATGAACCAAAAACAGGACATGATGTCACAAGATGCGACCCTTAAAAGGACAAAATGTACACAGGGCAGTCCTTAGGGAGGTGCACTTGAGGGGACCACGTGGCGAACGAACCGAAGGGACCCCCCAAAAGGCAAACGCCAACTGACCATCCACCGAATCCCCTACACCCCCCCCCCCCCCCCCCCCCCCGGGGTTTGTATCTTTAGGTTCTGTGTTTAAAAAATACAGTGTGAACGTTAAGTGAAACAAGACTAAAGGTCCTTGCACGCAGAGTCCGAAATGTTCAGTTTTTTGTATTTGTCATCCTAAAAATGGAATTGTCAAAACACCTCTCAAAATTCTTGCTACGGATGCGAAAAATGCAGAAATTTGAACCCGATCCGGATTTTTTTATGACAGACGAAAGTTTCGGAGGCAGTGTGTAAACGTGATTGACACAAAGTGAAGTCGTATTTAATTTTTAACGCGCAAAAATTTCAGACGAGAATTTCGGACTCAGTGTGTAAGGACCTTAAATGTATCATTTTCTTTTTTTAGTTGGGACCAAAAGAACCAAGAGAACCAAACTACAAGTGTGAACACACCATAACAGAGCAATAGCACCAGAGTTGCACCAAACCTGCCAAATATGATCAGACCCTTATATTATTAAAATGTTATTTACACTAAGAAAAAAATGTTTTTTTTAAAGAACTGTTGACTGAAAGGTTCTTTAAGCAACCCAAAATGGTTCTTCTATGGCATCACTGCGAAAACCCCCTAAGAGTTTATGTATATTATTATTTTGCTTTGTATATTATTTCACATTATTTTGAACATTCTTCTCCGAACAGACTACCTGGCTGCCTTTCGTTCATTTCTCCAGTCTGAGTTTAGTGCGGAGAACATTGAATTTTGGCTTGCCTGCAGGGAATATAAGCGAATGACTTCATCTGGCATACTCTCTAACAAGGCAGCAGATATTTACAAAGAGTTTCTCCATCCCATGGCTCAAAAAGAGGTCAGTATGTGCATTTATTAAAGCATTAAAAAGAGAAGGGCCTTTCTGAACAGTTACAGTGCATTACGACGCACGGAAATGCCATTGCATCATAGTAAAGTTTATTAATAGGTGCAATGGTAGTTGAATATTTGGTAACTGAAAAGTTGTATGTTCAGACCTGAGAGAGCAAGGCACCAGATTTCTTCTAAAATATGACACAAATTTTAAAATGCATTAATAAAGGGTAAAAAAACAAACAAACAAAAAAACATTTTTCTGCTATATTTGCTTAAACTAAACACCATTTAAATTAGTTATAAAATATACTTAAATTTATCTTTCATAGATTTAAATGTGACATTTTCACAGGTCAACATCGACCATCACACTCGTGAGAAGATAGAGAGATCCTTGTTGAAGCCTGACCTCACTTGTTTTGATGAAGCTGAGATGCATATATACAGACTGATGGAGAAAGACTCCTGCCCAAGGTTCCTCAAATCTGAGGCCTATCAGAACCTGAGGAACGCAGCCAAGAAACCAATGTAGGCATACTGTACCACTGACAACTTAATGCACTGGAATAAGGTTTCTTAATGAGCAGACGCACAGAAAGAGGACATATGCACGTGGTTTAGAGGAAATGACTTAGGAGAACAGAAAGTATATGTGGTGTGCAGATGCTCAACTTCACTGGTTTTGAGTGATAAGATAAATGAGAAAAAATAAAAAATTACAGGAAATGATCTAGAATAAAGGTACATTACATGATTTCCACTGTTATTTGAGAGATGGACTGTTCTCTTCTGTGTAATGGGTGCCTTTTCTATAAAAGTTGGTCTTGAAAGTAGATTTCTGTAAGACTGTATCAGACAAAAGTGTTGATAAATTGTATTATAACATCTAAGATAAACATAGTTGACACCAAATACTTTTGTATGTGTCCTGGTGTCTCCTTTTCAAAATATTTTAAACAGCATTTTGCTAATTATTTTATAATTATTATACAACTTTTATGAAAATTATGTTATGTTATTATCATGTTTCATGGAGCCAGTTACAGCAAAAACATTCACTTTACCTTATTTAAAAAAAAAAAGATAATACGAAAACATCTTAAGTAACAGGGTTACAGTTTAAATCGACATTACAAGCAAGGTATCCATGGCCATGAAATTACAAAGTGCTTATTAGAAAAACATTTTAATATCGTTATTTCCTCAAATATTAATATACAAAAATTAATTAATAAAACTGTAAATATGACAGGGTTGACTCATAACCTAAAGTTACAGTTACTTTCTTAGGTTATGAGTCAACCCTGTTACTGTCATATTTCCATTGTTTTAATTTAGTTAATTATAATCGTAATAGGGTACAAGCATAACCTAAAGTCAACTATGATATATATACACCAATCAGGCATAACATTATGACCTAATATTGTGTTGGTCCCCCTTTTGCTGCCAAAACAGCCCAGACCCGTCGAGGCATGGACTCCACTAGATCCCTGAAGGATTGCTGTGGTACCTGGCACCAAGATGTTAGCAGTAGATCCTTTAAGTCCTGTAAGTTGCGCGGTGGGGACTCCATGGATCAGACTTGTTTGTTCAGCACATCCCACAGATGCTCGATTGGATTGAGATCTGGGGAACTTGGAGGCCATGTCAACACCTCAAACTCGTTGTTGTGCTCCTCAAACCATTCCTGAACCATTTTTGCTTTGTGGCAGGGCGCATTATCCTGCTGAAAGAGGCTACATGAAAGGGTACATGGTCTGCAACAATGCTTAGGTAGGTGGTACGTGTAAAAGTAACATCCACATGGATGGCAGGACCCAAAGTTTCCCAGTAGAACATTGCCCAAAGCATCACACTGCCTCTGCTGGCTTGCCTTCTTCCCATAGTACATCCTGGTGCCATGTGTTCCCCAGGTAAGCGACGCACACACACCCGGCCATCCACGTGATGTAAAAGAAAACGTGATTCATCAGACCAGGCCACCTTCTTCCACTGATCCGTGGTCCAGTTCTGATCCTCACGTGCCCACTGTTGGTGCTTTCAGCAGTGAACAGGGGTCAGCATGGGCACCCTGACTGGTCTTCGGCTATGCAGCCCCAATACGCAACAAACTGTAATGCACTGTGTATTCTGACACCTTTCTATCAGAACCAGCATTAACTTCTTGAGCAATTTGAGCTACAGTAGCTAATCTGTTTGATCGGACCACACGGGCCAGCCTTCGCTCCCCACGTGCATCAGTGAGCCTGTCGTCGGTTCACCACTGTTCCTTCGTTGGACCACTTTTGTTAGATACTGACCACTGCAGACTGGGAACACCCCACAAGAGCTGCAGTTTTGGAGATGCTCTGACCCAGTCGTCTACCCATCACAATTTGGCCCTTGTCAAACTCGCTCGAATCCTTACGTTTGCCCATTTTTCCTGCTTCTAACACATCAACTTTGAGGTCAAAATGTTCACTTGCTGCCTAATATATCCCACCCACCAACAGGTGCCATGATGAAGAGATAATCAGTGTTATTCAGTGGTCATAATGTTATGCCTGTTCGGTGTGTGTGTGTGTATATATATATATATATATATATATATATATATATATATATATAAATATATACTGTATATATATGGATTTATCTATTTTTAAGAAAAATTACTATATTAACATATTGTAGTCACTGAGATCAACTATTCAGTGCACACAATTGGTAGCCATTTTACAGTTTTTATATTACATGAGATATAATGTTTTAATCCAACCTACAATTAAACTTTTTAAACTATTTTTTCAGGCATTCATCTGTACAAAGAATGAGTCATGCCATCTTTATGATTAGAACACACAAACACACTGTAAATAGCGGATCAGCTATATTTAGACAGTCTATGGACACTGACTAATTATGAGCAGAAAACCTACATTTTCCATAGTCTGTGAAGAATTGTGTTTTGGTCACATATCCGACCCGAGCAAAGTACAATAAAGTACAATAATAATCCATGTCACCGCCTGACCCCACTGTGACAATGCCTTACGTCCTGAGATTCAAGACTTAAAAAGGCAATTCTGAGCTGATAAGAATAACTATGTTTGATTAACCTCAAATTCCACCAAAACAGTGAATGTCAACGGCTGTGTGATGCATGGTAGAGCGCCCTCAGCGTATGTCCTTTCTTGGGGAAAGCAATTCTGTAATAATGACACCACTGTTTTAAGAAATATCTGTCCTCGTCATATTGAAAAAATTCCATGTTTATTGGATTAAGACGCTTTTTAATATAAAAATATTACTGATTGCACGTTATTTGATTTTATGAAGGGGGTTTTTCATGGAAAAGTTTCATTTGGCCATTAAAATATGATGCTGATGATATAAATGCAACCAGAAGAACAAGTTATCTTTGTCTCAGATGTTTCTCTTAAAATAGCTGAGAAATTAAAATAGATCTGACAACTGTTGATGTATAGTTAAAAAAATAATGATAATTAATGTTATATTTTTTCATTTTTAATTAGAAATTTGATTAGAAAAGTGAATTCAAATTGAAATCTCTGACTTTTTCTCAGAAGAAAAATTTGAGATGCAACAGCTTAGAAAGCTCAATTTGTTCTCCATTTAATCTCACTGCAGTCTAAGAGAAACAATTGAGATATTGAAAATGTCTTATTTACTTCTAAACATTCACTGTACCTTACACATTCATATAAATTAAAATATAAATCACAAAGGTAACAGGGTTGACATTTTAAGATCGTCTCCTACTGACAAACATGACAAAACATAAATTAAAGTGATAAGTAGGAGATATTGTTCGCTGGTACTTAAAAAGTAAGTTCATTATTTGATTTTTCCCATACATGCATTTCTCATCTCAGCGCAACACATATGTTGTCACTCAGAAATGAGACTGATGTGAAATCATGTGGTAACACTGGCATGAGGAAATTATTTTATATGGGTGAACCTTAAATGAAAGCTCCCCTCATGAAACTATCCAGTGGATGCACCAATTATTGACAAACCGTTTCACCAATATTTGTAAGTTAGTCGGTTTCAGCCTGAGAATGACAATCTCTCACACAATCTGCCCATCATCTGCTGCCAAAACACAGTCGCTGTGGCAACTAAAAGGAAATGAGTAATGTTCTCAGGCGCTGACATTGCCCGAGGCACAAAATTGCTCAATTGCGCACAATGGAGAAACTGACAGCGTTACAGTATGTGCAGAGCGGTGAGATAGATTGCGCTGGTCAGGTGACTTTGAGGATGTCTACACACGCTTTCATTAACACATGGAGTCTAATGTGAACACTTGACTGCCTGTATCCATTTTTGGAGAAACTTATGGGAAATTGAGTTTTTATGAATGTACTTTTTTTGTATTCATGTTGGTTTCACATGGTTTTGAAAAACTTTTATACCTTTTTCAAAAAAAGTTTCAATTTAATGACTAAAATGTCATGTGGCGTAACCATCAAGTACATATTTTCCATACACATTGAATACACGAGTGTACACAACATAATCATTATTTCCCGAAAAATGTTTAACCCTATTTTTACCTAGTTATTATTAATTCATTAATATATATGACGTAATTTTGCACCACATGACATTTTACAACCTATTCTAATTTTGTCTTGTAATAAAAAGATCAAATCTGAAAATGTCAGAGACATACTGACTTTACACACAGTCATAAGGGTCTACAGGAATCTGTCATAAAATATGCTTTTTACCGACATGTTGGTTGCACCATATGACTTTGATTTGTCTAACAAAAGTTTTTCAATATATTAATAATAAGAAAAAAAAATCTTTTTAATAAGAAAAAATCTTGAAATATATATATTTTCATAATTCATGATATTTGTAAAATAGAATCTTCTTATGAATTTATAAATATCATTATGTTTTTTTTGTGGAGTTGCACCACATGACATATACAACCTGAACTAATCTTGTCTTGTCATAAAAACATTTAGTCTGCTGGGGATTATAATATCATATGCTTTTCCCCTGCAGGTTCCTGCATGTTGGTTACACCCATAGAATGTAAAAAACATATGGACATAGTGTCCGTGATGTCACCCGTAGGTTTCTGAAGAGCATTTTTGAAGCCTAAAGTGAGCGGAGCGGAGCGGAGCGGATTGCCACTATGGTCAAGCTAGGCGGGTGTGGTTTCTGCAACCATAGTGGCAATCCATCTGTCACTCAAGTGGCCATGCCCTTAATTATGCAGAACTTTAAGGCTTAATATAATTTAAACGGATGAGTTATTAAAAAATTCACCCCCTCAGAGTTGTCATGAAGGGCAAAATTAGCTGTATAGACCAAAACCACTTTTTGTACCAGGCTGTAAACATCATTTTTTGTTGGGCATTTTAACATGGGGGAGATACAGATTTGACTCCCTTTTGGAGCCAGTCTCTAGTGGCCAGTCGATGAACTGCAGTTTAAGTCACTTCCGTGTTGGCTTCAAAGAGAGACCGCAGGAGGTTGCCGCTTGGTTACACCAAATGACTTTTTATTAATAAATAATATTACATTTTTTGTGGAGTTGCACCACATGACAATCCCCGGCAGACAAAATTGCTGTTGTACATAATATCATATGCTTTCCCCTGCAGATTCCTGCATGTTGGTTACACCATATGCCCTTTTATTAATAAATAACATTACCTTTTTTTGTGAAGTTGTACATGACATTTTACAACCTGAATTATCTGATACTTTCAGAGATGTATTGACCACCTACAGATGTTTATGATTTATACGCTTTTTTCACTTCATATTTCTGCATATTGGTTGCACCACATGACTTTGATTTGTTGAACAAAAGTTTTAAAAATATTCAAAAGCAATTTTGGTTCCATTAAAAAGTAATAGTAAATCACTATTTTGTTTAGTTGGTCCAGCAAAGAACTCTTCTCTTATCAAGAAATATTTCTGGCCATGTGTTTCCCTGGAGTTTCTAAAAGTTTTCATTATAGGTTCTTCAGATCAGCATGTTGGTTTCTGTGTTCTTTAAAGCACCAGAGCATAGATGGTCTTCCAAAGAACTAAAGAACCAAAGATCTTTCAGAACTTCAACATCAGTTCTCCAGGCAGTCAAAGTCTTTTGGTTCTAATCTGAACTCTTGTTTTAGTGCAGGTGAAGCTAGTTACTCATTATGTTTGGAGAAGGATTCCTTCTTCTATGCTAATAAAACATGAAACAAAGAAAGACGAAGCAGCCTAACCATCTCATTTGACTCTTATTTTAATTTGTGCGCCATTACATTTTGGCTCTATTACGTCCATAGATTTCTGAAAAAGTCAACACATGCAAAGTTGTAATTTGCTTATCTGCTATTTCAGCAGGTACATGTATATTTACATGTATAAAAATATGAAGTAACAGACTTTTCGCACACAAACAACTGACTGGGAGGAGGGGTAGGGTTCGATGGGGCTTCCTCTTTGCTGTGGTTCGCCGAGTCCCTGTTGGTGACACAAGCCCTTAGCAACCGTCGCAGGGCATAAAAAGCAGAGCCGGATACGCAGAAGGGAAACCTGTAAGTGCAGCATGATCACTAGCAGGACCGTGCGGCAGTGGATTTCTGGGCAATAAGCCCTTGCTCTACCATGCCTGGCCTAATCCCACAACCTCTCCCAACGGATTTCAACATGGACAAAGACGACTTCAGGAGAAACAAGACCTTGTAAGTGTGTTTTTCAGGCATTTTTACTCAACTATCAGCACAAGGGAATATAGTATGAGTCCCAGCATGCTTTAGCGTAGGTTTGGATTTGTGAAGGATGAAATGCCATCAACAAAGCTGACTTTCTCTCCATAGAGGAAAGAACCTCATGTGCCGACTAAAGTGTATGTTCCCCAGTTCATCTGCTCCGGAGAGGTAAGGAAAAAGTGACACACATATAAGGACACCAGGTCCAAAATAGTTCAAACATGAGTTATTGCTCCTAATCCAGTTATGGTCAACTAATCAAACCCGTCTGATCTCAGCAGGCTAAGTTTAGAAGACACCCAACAATGGTCCCAGTCTCTGGAGCGGCTTCTCGGTTCCAAATGTAAGTCTTTTCTCTTTTTTTTTTTCAAAGCACTGATAGCTATTTTTGGCATTGGTTTGCTGAGGCCAGAGTAAACTAAAACACTAGTAAATTAAAGAGGTGCTGGTTTCCATTCGCGCCATTCGTGTTTTGACGCGCACCCGCATTTGCTTCCCTCCAGATGGCCTGGCCACATTCCGCACCTTTCTGAAATCAGAATTCAGCGATGAAAACATTGAATTCTGGTTGACGTGTGAGGACTACAAGAAGATAACGTCGTCCCATAAGATGAGCTCGAAGGCGAGGAAAATCTTCGATCAATTCGTCGAAGCAGAATCTCCAAAAGAGGTAGAGGAAACCATATAACACCCTGTCGCTATACGCTAGTAAATCTCTATATAACCAATGAAGATGTCTATACTAGAAGTGCCTGTAGTGTCAAGAGCTGCAGAGCTGCTCTACACCTTTATTTTCACCATCTGTTTAAAAAGAATTTTATACCTTCTATATTTAAATAACACTAAATCATCTTTATCTAACCATATGTATACACAGTAGCAATATAATATAATACAATTAATATAATATTTAAAAGTAATAATTAATAAAAAGAAAATTAATTCGTATTTGTATGCATATACAGTAGCAATACAATACAATATATATATATATATATAATATGATAAATAATTAATTATATTATTTATTGTAATATTTTTTTAATATAATAATAATAAATAGTATAACAAAAAATATTTAGTATAATTATTAGAATATTATTATTATTATAAATATTATAAATTATTTATTATACTCATTTACTATTGATATTTTATTAAAATATTTAATTTACTAATTAACATATAATAAATACAAATTATGTATGTATTTATATATAATTCTTTTTTATTTATTATATTATTTATTATAATTACTAGAACATATTAAATATTATAAAATAATAATATATAATATAATATTAAAAACAATTCATTATATTATTTATGTAATAATAATTTACTTAATATAATAATTATAAAGTATTTAGTATAATTATTTAGTATAATTATTATATTATAAATTATATATATTATACTCATTTACTATTTATATTATAATATTTTATTAAAGTATTTAATTGACTAATTAACATATAATATAATAAATAAAATACTATTATATTATATTTTATTAAAATATTTAATTTACTAATTAACATATAATATAATAAAAATTATGCATGTATTTATAAAAACTATTTTTATTTGTTATATTATTTATTATAATTAATAGAAAATTATAGATAAAAAAATTGTAAAATATACATATTATAATTTATATTATATTATGTTATAAAAATAAGTAAACTATTATAAGTCTACAAGTACTATAAGTAGGCCATTGACTGTCAGGGGCCCCCAGCAGAGGATCCCGACACCTGGAAACGATCCATGACAGATGTAAAAACAAATATAAGGAACAGCGCTTGAATGTGAAATAAACAAATAAATGAACAATGTTATTTGATACTGGTCCCTACACATTATGAACTATGGCTTCTGAACACCTTAATGGTTGTAATTAATGTGGTAATGTTGTTGTATACTAACAGTGGTAAATTGTTGTCTATTTTGCGATGTATTCGCGCATAGTTTGTTAATTTTAGTAAGTAATTTTATTTAAAACTTTATTTCTCACAATTACGACTTAATTTTGCATATTTCCAATGTAATTTCTCATTATTTGGACAGTACATCTCATAATCGGTTCCAGTGTAGGCATAGCATAAAAGACTCTCATTTGCATCTCAGATAAACATCGACTATCACACACGAGAGGAAATCAAGAGGAACGTGAGGAGTCCGACGGCACAGTGTTTCGACGAGGCTCAGAAGATCGTTTTCGGTCTGATGGAACGTGACTCTTACCCCAGATTCCTACGATCTGAGATGTACAAGACCCTCCTCGAGTCCCTTGCTGAGGATGATGCTCGAGGATGACTATGGATATATCACACCAATGCTAAAACTGGAACGGTCTGGTTCGTGTGCAGGACCAGAACCCCAAAGCTTGCACCCCCGCCGTGTGGAACCTCTGAAACTAGCAGGAGACAAAAAGGAGCAATGGTTGGGAACATGCCATTGATATCAAAGCAAAATGACAAAAAAAACAAGTCCAACATGTTACTGAAATACCATGAGTGCTTCTTAACTGAGGGTGCTTCCTGTGTAGATAAGGACGCAGCTCCTTCAAGCCCTTCCGGTGGTTTCCAAAGCTACAGTATGGGGACAACACTATCGTCTTTTCCTGGCACTTCCAGAAGATCTTTATGAACTGCTTTACCATGTCCTACAATGACTTTAGTAACAAAAACTACCTCAGCCTATTGGTTGAGGTGGTTTGAACACTTTTGTGAGAGGATCTTGACGTAGGCCTATCCTATTTCAACATCAGTACCTTATTGCCACACAGATGTTTAACATTACAGAACGATTGACCTACTAGAGAGGTCAAGTTTAAATAAATTAAGAATAAAAAAATAAAGCAAGTACAGTTGTAGCATGTGTGCCACACACAAAAACCGTAGGCATTACTTGTAACGTTATAACGTTTAATTTAAATGAAGATGTACTACTATTTATTAACTGCAGCCACTGGTTGGATGTTGACTTTTGTTTTGTCCACGGTCATTTTTTAGGATGATAAAATAAAGATTGGACACTGTTGATCTTTTGACTCCATTTTCTTGTTAGTCTTTGGTTTGCTTCATAGTGATATCTTCATATTGTTCACCCAGATTCCTTCTCTTTTATTTAGCTAATTACTGAAAACTTAGAAAAAATACCTAAAAAACTCAAAACAAAGTTTGTTTTATTGTGATGTATGTAATTTCACTCGCATGGCCCTCAGCTTTACATTTAAAAACAGCCAAAAAATATTTTTCTTATATATATATATATATATATATATACACACACACATATATATATACACATATACACACACACATGATGACCCTGGATCACAAAACCAGTCATAACCAGTGATAAATAAGCTTTCCATTGATGCATGGTTTGTTATTATAGGATAATATTTGGCCGAGATACAACTATTTGAAAATCTGGAATCTGAGGGTGCAAAAAAATCTAAATATTGAGAAAATCGCCTTTAAAGTTGTCCAAATGAAGTCCTTAGCAAGGCATATTACTACTAATAATACATTTTTGATACATTTACGGTAGGAAATTTACTAAATATCTTCATGGAACATGATCTTTACTTAATATCCTAATGATTTTTGGCATAAAAGAAAAATCGATAATTTTGACCCATACAATGTATTGTTGGCTATTGCCACAAATATACCTGTGCGACTTATGACTGGTTTTGTGGTCCAGGGTCACATATACATGTTCCAAATTTGAGGTTGATATCTCAAAAAATGAGCTTTCAGTAAGATTTTATTTTAGACGCAGTACCAAACGTTTCCACTAGATGAAATTCGTCTCCCATTCATTTCCAATGCAGTCATTTTTGACCACAAACAATACAAGTGTGGCAATGTTTTTAGGACCATTTAACCTTTTCGAATCATGTCCGTGTTTTTTTTTGTGTTCACATGGCAAGTGTCAAAACCTTTTACCAAGTTTCGTACTATTCTGGTGAAGTAAAAAAATTAAAAAAATTCTGTCAAAAATGACTGAACAGCACCAGAGGGTTAAGTTACTCCTATCTAAATATAAAAACTACACAGAAACAATATCGCTTGATTCGATAAAAATTAACCAATATGATGTTAATATATTGTGTGAAATGCATTATTATCCAATGTAGTTTAACCCTCAAGTAAATGTATCTTGTTTTAAGGATGTTTAGATATTCTCACAAGAAAACAAGACAGTACATCCAATACCGATATTGTATCAAACACCAAAAACACCACTAAATGTGAACTTTACAGCAAAACATTATAGGAATGATCCTTTTTTTAAGCCGACAGATCCCATGACTATTTAGTGAAACATTTACCTTTGAAACAGGAACAGATGAGTTTCAGTTCCCACAGAACAGGGAATTAAGAAAGAAAGACTTCATAAGTGCCAGAGAAGTGTGCATTGCAGCAGCTACTGAAAAGTCATGAAATCTTGCAACTTGTACATTTCTGCTATTGCATGTCAGAACATAGTTCATGACGCAAGCCTTCCTCTATGAGACTTGCCATTTAGTAGAAATTGACACTAATTGCAGGGACTGTCCCGCTGGAGAAACTTAAATGTGTTGGTCAAGGGCAAAGCAGAACTGTATGACCGGAAAACTGTCTCCTTTTAGGGACTGAAGCCTTTAGCCATTCGTTTTGTGGTTTCTCACACAGAACGCTAATGCCCAATTTAGTTTGTAATGAATTTTAAAAGCTTTAAATATAGAGCTGTTCAGTCGTGACGCCAATTTACAGTCAATCTGGAATGCTAATTTGCCATATCTAAGCAGCAAGCAAAGCTCATGGTGCATCAATTGCTTCATTTCAAAAACTGCCTTTAGCATTAGCAACATGCAAACACCAAACTCTACTGATATCAAATGCATGTTGAGCCTTCTATGTCATTTCCTATGTATAATGTTCCCCATCAATCACAAATGAGGATTTAGGACAGATTTACTGACAGCTTGTGCTAATGCAAACCCGTTAAAAAACTATCGTCAAGATTTACTAAAGACGCGCAGTGAAAAATTAGCGCTGAAAAGGCATGGAGAGGGTTATTTTTGTGGCTGACATTGCTTATGCATTTGTAGGAGTTTTCCTTTCAGACAGCAAAATTATGGAGAATATTTAAATGAATCACGCAAGGTGATTTACTAAGATTTGCGCTTGTCAATTTACTGGTGTTTGCGCCATTATTTACCGCCCAAAAGCACATTTTAAACCAGACGCTAATTTGCGCTGCTCTTGGTAGATTGTGTTGATCATTATGGAAATGATTCGGCTCCGTCTGTGTTCTTTAATTTGCACGTCGTCAGTAGATCACATGCAGAACTTTCCACTCTTTATGGGATTGTACTCTCATGCTAATTTGCCCTGTTTAGCATGCTACGTTTTAGAACAGAGCTAATAGCTAGCATAAAACTGTTGATCTAAGATGACCAAAAATGTGTTGTGAGGGGTGAAAACCACTGCAAACTTGATAGGAAGACTTTCAGAGATTGTGTTTTAGTTAGCAAATTGTACATGCTAGGACGTGGTTGATTTATTGCTTTCAATTCATGAATAGTAGCTTGTTAGCATCTTATGTTTACAAAGCACACCGTGGTTTTGTGTCTAATTTATGTTATAGAACATTATATGAAAGTCTGATCAAGTAATACTACATTACAGACATGACTAAAAAAATGTTAATTCTGTTTTAGGACAAACTGAACAGCTGTACTTTTGTACTTTTACTCCCTGTATTGTCCTTGGACACATAGGCCTACACACACACACACACACACGAAATACCATGCATGAAGTTTATTTTAAGTTCACCAAGCAAGCTGCATCTTTTATGGCAAAAGCATGCGCCCTCACCAAAAGGAAGTGCTCTTGTTTTCATGTTAAGGTACTTTTGGAGTCCCCCATGAGCACGTGTGTCATTGCTGGGAAATACCTCGTGCGTAAAACTTTTGGACTATCGTCTATTCGAACGGAAACTTGGCAACAATCTCACTGTGAACCACTCAAGGCGCTCACTGATATTTACAGTCTGAACACCATAACAGACGATAAGTCTCTTAAAAACACTGGGTCTGACATCTGCAAAGCTGGACGACATGGATGGGCTCATAAAAATGGACTTTATATGGAGCAGAGTTGCAGAGAGTCCATTTGGTAGGTCATCCTAGTGTGTCTTTTTCCCAAAAACGCTTATCTTCTGATCGGCTGAGGTTCACTAAAAACCCCTGCATGAGATACTCAGATATTCATCTGTACAATTTGTAATGACATAACAAATAGGAAGTGGTCAAAATAGCTCATTGTGTTGCAAAAGACAAATTATTCATGTATAGAATCATGGAGGATGTAGCATGTGGAAAGATACCAAAATATCATTGAAGGTGGGCCATTTTCGAATTAGGCCGGTAAACTTTGACCTAGCAACCACACAGAACACCTTAGCAACCTCTTGGAAACCACACATAAAACCTGTTAGTGTACTTGTACTGTAAGTACATGTAAAAACCTCAAGTTCATCATGTGAATTTTAATGGTCCCATGTCTAGGCAAATCAAGCTGTTTTCCATATCCTCTTTAGTGCTGTACTGAAAATAAGGCTTTGACACTAATCACATACACAAATCTATATTTGCATCTCATTGACTAAATGAATGGAAACATGCATAGTTCTGATGCCACACTGGTGACAGGAACAAACCGCTCTATTTGTGCTATTCAGGGATGTGTTCTCTTTCCAATAGCAAAGACTGAAAACCAGTATTTCATGTTCAAAGGGAATAGGATCAGGTGAATTACACGGTGCATCATGACAATGACATGTATATTGCTTACTCAAAAGGTTCAGACTGAGAATTTTTTTCTTTTATCTGTTCTATTTTAAGACATTAAATGCATCAGATATTATCCCACATTTTGAGATATACATCATCATAAAATAAAAATATATATATATACTGTACACATCTCTTTATAATTTTATATATTTAGGTATTTCTTTTTATTAATTAATTTATTAATAGACTATTGTCTATTCGAACGGATAACTATATATTGTAAATATCTATATACACACATATCTAAATTATCTAAACATATTTTAATATATTTTTTCCTTAATACACATATATACTATAATAAAAATATATTTAAAATGTTTATGCATGCGTGTATATAAGTTTGTACAATATAAATATATTTATATTCTTTGTTTCTTTTATTTTATATATATACACACATATACACACACACATACACACCGATCAAACATAACATTATGATCACCTAATATTGTGTTGGTCCCCCTTTTGCTGCCAAAACAGTCCTGACCCGTCGAGGCATGGACTCCACTAGACCCCTGAAGGTGTGCTGTGGTATCTGGCATCAAGATGTTAGCAGTAGATCCTTTAAGTCCTGTAAGTTGCGAGGTGGGGTCTCCATGGATTGGACTTGTTTGTTCAGCATATCCCATGCTGGATTGGATTGAGATCTGGGAAATTTCTCCATGAAAGGGTACATGGTCTGCAACAATGCTTAGGTAGGTGGTACGTGTAAAAGTAACATCCACATGGATGGCAGGACCCAAGGTTTCCCAGTAGAACATTGCCCAAAGCATCACACTGCCTCCGCTGGCTTGCCTTCTTCCCATAGTGCATCCTGGTGCCATGTGTTCCCCTGGTAAGGGACGCACACGCACCCGGCCATCCACGTGATGTAAAAGAAAATGTGATTCATCAGACCAGGCCACCTTCTTCCATTGCTCCGTGGTCCAGTTCTGATGCTCACGTGCCCACTGTTGGCGCTTTCGGAGGTGGACAGGGGTCAGCATGGGCACCCTGACTGGTCTGCGGCTATGCAGCCCCATACACAACAAACTGCGATGCACTGTGTATTCTGGCACCTTTCTATCAGAACCAGCATTAACTTCTTGAGCAATTTGAGCTCGTCTGTTTGATCCGACTACATGGGCCAGCCTTCACTCCCCACGTGCATCAATGAGCCCTGTCGCCGGTTCACCACTGTTCCTTCCTTGGACCACTTTTGATAGATACTGGCCACTGCAGACTGGGAACATATATATATATATATATATATATATATATATATATATATATATATATATATATGATCGTTATCCAGCATGTTTTGAGAATGTACTTTGAAACAAGGAAACCTGATCTGTACAAATTTTATAGATTAGCTTTCTGAAATGAGAAATGCACTTGTGGCATGTGGTTTTAAAACCTGACATTTAAGTTACATCAAAAAATGCCATCTACTCATGCATTTTGTCATGCAAGTTATAGATTCTGTGCAGCATTTCCCACAATTAAGTGCTACATCTGAGACAAGGGATGCGTTTGGCGTATGCTAATGCATTAAGCACTTCTCTCACAAACACTTGTGCTCAAGGATGAATAAAAACGGTTAGTCTGTCAGCTAAAAACATGTTGACCTAATTTAGCAATTTAAAGTCAAGGTTTCAAAACAACTTATCTTGTCACAGATGTTTACTCTTCCACCACAGCACAATATGTTTATTGGCAAGGCCCTTGATTCTGAATGAAGGTTTTAAAGCCACGTTTTTCCCCTTAAAGAGCCTGGCGAGGGTTAGGGCTTATCTAAACATGAAAGGTGACCCACTGCTCTTTTTCTTCAGGAAATGCATTTTTTTTTTCTGTATCATCTAATAAATCTAAAATCTTTCAGCTTATGCATAAAGCAGCCATATCAGTTTAGCCTGATATTTAGTCAGAAAGTGAAGACGGCAAAGATTATTAGAGTTTTGTGGTTTGAATCACATCCAAAGTAATTAAACCAGTGACAAAGACATGAGCTATTTTTAGATAAGAGTTTCTATAAATAGAACACTCCTTGCCTTCTACGAATAGAACCATGTGGAATGTTGGTTGGGAACATTCCAGTTTGTTTAGTATACTTTTTGTCTGAGACGGATATTGCGTTAACATCCTCAAGTTACAAATGACTCAGGTTTGTACATCTCTGAACTTGCACGTATACTCAATCCTTATTTTTACTACTTTGCATGTAGTCATCAAAAATATTTACGAACACAAATGGAAGTTATGGGAAATGGGAATTATGAGATCGAAAAGTGTTAAACAATTCTTGTATTTTAGTTTCTATTTGTATAAAGTAGTTTAGTGTGTATACATATACACACACAGTTAAAATCATGTTTTATTTGATGAAAGATTATTTGAGAAAGAACTGCAGTGCTCCTGCCAACAAGACTTGCACAAGTACATGAGCACTCAAAATGCTGATGCAAGGCAACCAATCAGATGTTTCCCCTGCTGATGAGGCCCCGCCCACAGCACAGAGCCCTTGGGTATAAAAGCAGCACACTACAAGACAACGTTTCAGTTCAATTGATAGTAATGGATAGATTGGCAAAAATGAGAAATTCCACACAAGACTCGAGCAAGGAGCGATTGATCTACTTTGAGGACCCTGATACGACTACAGAACAAAGCGAAATAAAGTGAGAAGTGCATTTTATCAAGTTGCATTTGGTTTTACGCCGAGCGATACGCATGTGGTTGCTAATGTTTGTTGAATGTGTTTAACAGAAAAACAAATTGGACATCAAGAATGCTGTTCAAGACGTTTCCCACGAGAGAATCACGCCAAACCCCACCACAGAGAAAACCATACGGGTGAGCATATGGAAATACTGTTCATTTACTTTAGTTAATTACTATGTACATGTAACAAAGTGGGATTCATGGACTTAAAAAAAAAAAGGATAAATTATTAAATAAATAAAGCTAACTTAATTTAACATGAACTTCTTTAAAAATGTATTTTGATTTAAATTTAAATGAATTAAATTGTCGGTCTTTATATTCCCACAGACCAACTACTGAAGAAGTTACTCAATGGGCACAATCTCTGGACAACTTGTTGAGCAGCAAATGTAACTATTTCTAAATATTTACAAATTTATGTTCATTACACACACATAATATATTATATTTTATTATTATTATTATTATTTTATTTATATATATATATACACACACACACACACACATACACATTTATTTGATAAAAAACCCCCAGTAATATTGTGAAATATATTATTACAATTTAAAATAATGGTTTTCTATTGTAATATACTTCAAAATGTAATTTATTTCTCTGATGCAAAGCTATATTTTCAGCATCATTACTCCAGTCTTCAGTGTCACATGATCCTTCAGAAATCATTCTAATATGCTGATTTATTATCAATGGGTGCTGCTTAATATTTGTATTAATATAACCTGTAATAATTGATATAACCTTAATATAACCTGTGATACTTTTTTTCAGGATTCTTTGACAAAGAGTTAAAAAAAGAACAGCATTTATTTAAAATATAATTTTTGTAACAATATACACAACCGTTCAACAGTTTTGGGGTCAGTCATTTTTTTCTTTCTTTTTTTAAAGAAATGAATACTTTTATTCAGCAAGGATGGGTTAAATTGATAAAAAGTGATAGTAAAGATTTATATTGTTAGAAAAGATTTCTATTTTGAATAAATGCTGTTCTTAACTTTTTATTCATCAATGAATCCTGAAAAAAGTATCACAGGTTGCAAAAAAATACTAAGCAGCACAACTGTTTCCAACATTAATAATAAATCATCATATTAGAATGATTTCTGAAGGATCGTGTGACTGAAGACTGGAGTAATGATGCTGAAAATTCAGATTTACCATCACAGGAATAAATTATATTTTAAAGTATATTCAAATAGAAAACCATTATTTTAAATTGTAATAATATTTCACAATATTACTGTTTTTTTCTGTATTTTTGATTAAATAATTGCAGGCTTGATGAGCATAAGAGACTTCTTTTCAAAAACAATAAAACGTTTCCACACATGCACGCACACAAACTTGGAAATGCGCCACATTATTTAATGCCAACTGATCTTATGAATCTTTTCATATTTCAGATGGATTAATTGCTTTCCGACTTTTCATGAAGTCTGAACACTGCGAGGAGAATATCGAGTTCTGGTTGGCCTGCGAAGAGTTTAGAAAGATCAGGTCGAGATCAAAACTCAGATCAAAGGCAAAAACAATATACAAAGAATTCGTCAAGGCAGAGTCTCCGAAGGAGGTGAGGTTTCGTCAATGCCAGCGACGTTTATTCGGTTTCATCAAGCTGTGCCACACGTTCTCATATCTTTCAATTCTTCCTTCTCTAGATCAACTTGGACTTCAACACCAAGGAGTCCCTGCACCAAAGCCTTCTGATCCCAACACAGTCAAGCTTCAAAGCAGCCCAGAATAGAGTTCACTTCCTGATGGAGCACAACTCGTACCCGCGGTTCCTGGACTCTGAACTCTACCATCAACTATGCAGAATTGCTGCAGGAGAGCAATAATGTTTTCAGTTGTTGTATTTAAACTAATGGCTGGTCCGTTTCAGCATCTACTGTTTCATGTTCTTCTCAGTGGTTATGCTATTATGATTTCAGTGTATTTAAAGATTGCATATTTTGCACAGATTTGTAAATAGTTAAGGTGTCAGGATGAATGTCAGGTGAAATATTAATACTGCAATGAAGCAGCATCTATGTTTTGAAGTTGTACTACTTTGGGGAAATTTTTTTTTTCCTTTTCATTTTTGCTTTTCAATGAAAGAGCTAAAGAATATATTTGGATTTTTTTTTTTCTTTGTCATTCCATTACTTTTCTGGATTTTGCAGCAAAACAGATGCAAGCGAAAAGAGATGTATAAATGTTTATCGGCTGATATCTGAGATATTGCATATTTAACTGTACATGCTTTTTTTTACATTTAGATTACCTTTGTTGTAATCTAACACACACTAAAACTTATTCTTTTAAAAACACTAATAACAACAAAAATAAAAAGAAATTTGTATTAAATCATTTTTGTTTGTCATTCCATTACTTTTCAGAACTTTTTTGGGGGGAGGGGGGCTGATATAAAAGAAAGATGCAAGCACAAAGTTATTTGTATTTGCATTATTGGTATTAAAATTTATATGTAACCCTTAAATGCGTGAATGTTTCACCAATCATTATTACATATTCAGGTCTTTAGTGACCTGGATCTATATCTAATATGGATGGATCTCTACCTGTCGCAATAATATAAAGGTCTCCTGATATTAGAGTAACAACTACAGTAGAATAAAATACCATCATCACTGTTCTCATCAGAGCTCATTTCCCAGTACATTCAGCATCTCAAACATATTCTCAAAACTATTGTTTTTAACGTAATCAAAATCAATATTTTGATCGCTGACAGCTTCTTCACCAGATCCACCATCAAGTGACAGTGGCACTAATATATGATTGCGTTCAGTTCTTGCTCTGCAGTAAATCACTGAGCCATTTCAAGTTTTGCTGATGATTTTTCCTATTCTTTTGTTTCCTGCCTGCGGTAACTATGAGTGAAACGTCACTTCATCATTGTGGATCAGACATTGCTGCCTTGTGAAATAAAGGTGAATTGCACTTACTCAGTCATCAAAGATTCAATTATTGTTGTGCAGAAAAAAAATATACTTACACTTTTACACACCTCGGGTCATTGGCGACCCTATACAATTTTTTAAATTTTATTATTTTTTCTTTGTTATATTGTTTATAATGAATAGATTGAGGAATACTAAGAAGGTTGATATCTAACTTTAAAAACTGAATGAGGAGGAGGGTAGTGAATGACATCCCGGGTCACTAAAGACCTGAGGTATGTGTTTAAGGGTTAATTGTTCATACTCAGTTCTCCTATTTTTACATATAGATTACCTTTGCCATCATCTAGCGCTCACTTAAAGTTAATCTTTAAAAACACTAATAATTTAATACTGTTAAATGTAATCTTTAAAGGGATAGTTCACCCAAAAATGAAAATTACCCCATGATTCACTCACCCTCAAGCCATCCTAGGTGTATATGACATTCTTCTTTCAGACGAACACAATCTGAGTTATATAAAAAAAATGTCCTGGCTCTTCCAAGCTTTATAATGGCAGTGAATGGCAGTATGGCCCAAAAAAGTGTATCCATCCATTATAAAAGTGCTCCACACGGCTCCGGGGGGTTAATAAAGGCCTTCTGAAGCGAATTGTTGGAATTTTGTAAGAAAAATATCCATATTTAACACGTTATAATGTAAAATATCTAGTTTCCGGCGGACCGCCTTCCGTATTCAACTTATGAAAAAAGTGTAACTGGCACGATGGTGACGTCGGACGTAGTGTAAGTATTTTGAACTGCGAGAGGCGTTACACTTTCTTCATAAGTTGAATACGGAAGGCGATCTGGCTAGATATTTTACTTTATAACGTTTTAAATATGGATATTTTTCTTACACAAACCCATCGATTCGCTTCAGAAGGCCTTGATTAACCCCCCAGAGCTTTTATAATGGATGGATGCACTTTTTTGGGCTGCCATTCACTCCCATTATAAAGTTTGGATTAGCCAGGACATTTTTTAATATAACTCTGATTGTATTCGTCTGAAAGAAGAATGTCTCATACACCTAGGATGACTTGAGGGTGTGTAAATCATGGGCTAATTTTCATTTTTGGGTGAACTATCCCTTTAACAAATCTGTCTTACAAATCTTACTGCACACTATAATTTTTGAAGCCTAAACAAATTCAAGCTTTTAGTATTTTTTTTATTTGTACACAAACTAATCTTTCTCAGTACACATTAGTTAATGATAGCGATTTTACTTCAAACTAAGGCATATTAAAGTGAAATTTTACTTGCATCACAAAACAGGATTGCAAAACATTTTCAATGATGTTCCTGAGCTGCTATTGGTTGGAAAAACAAATACCCCTGCCCCAAACTCACACCCTTAACTGCTCTGTCAACTTTTTTAGTTGCAAAGATAAGAAGACCTCCTAAATGCCCTTTTATGTATATTATCTGACAGTTCAATGTCCCATAACCAGTTTTTCCAGTTAGTCTCACTAGCCAAAACAAAACTGCAATTTTCTCAGCAGTGCTCTTACCCAGTGCACATTTTGATGCACCCATGAATTACAGCACACTTTTAAGTAAAGCCTGAGACGCCGGTTGTGTAAGAGTTTATCATCTTCCCATTTAAGGCATGAAAGACCAGAGATGTACATGCAGAACAAAACTCCTTAAAGACAAACATTTCAAGCAAATATAGAGAGCAGAACATTCTGCACTTTACGTGTTTGTTTTGTTCCAGGGGCAAACCAGCACACATTTGTGTGTACGTGGCGACGTATTTACCTTCGTGTTCCTTCTGTTCCTGTAGATGATCTCACAGCAGTCGGACACTGAACAGACACCAAACACTCCGTCTGTTTGACCCATCCAAGAGTGTGTTCACAGACTGCACAATGAACCCGAGCAGCTATTTACAACACTGCTGGCTTTCCTCAACTCACTTCCCATGGTTTGTCTTCAGATCTACAGTGGCTTCAAGATGTATTGGGACACTTACACTTGAAAGAAAATATAGGAATGTTAAAGCAAGTGGCATTTATTTTAAAATACATAGCATGTTTTTTCCAAGCTAAATATTTCTTAAAAGTGGCACGTCCATAGCAAATGCGATGACCTGGACTTCATAAACTAAAAAACACTTTTGGGAAAAATACATTAGATAAAAGTGAAACTAGTTCTGAGAATTTTTTAGTCCACAATTGTTTGCATATACCACTGGGTTGGATATTTTTGTACAATATGTACAATTATTTGTTTATTAAAATAATAATAATAATAATAATAACTGCAAATGCTTCAAGTGTGACTACATACTTTTCGATGCATATTTAAATTATTTTTATAATTTATAAGTGTGACTTAAGTGTCCAAAAATACTTTTTTGGGGTTACTGGACGCACAATTATTTAAACATAAATATTGTTTATTAAAACATAAAATAAAAAAAATAAAAATAATAATAACAACTGCAAATGCTTCAAGTGTGACTTAAGATTCTACATACTTTTCGTTGCATATTTAAATGCAATAATTTATAAGTGTGACTTAAGTGTCCAAAAATAATTTTGGGGGTTACTGGATACACAATTATTTAAACATAAATAATGTTTATTAAAACATTAATAATAATAATAATAATAACTGCAAATGCTTCAAGTGTGACTTAAGATTATACATACTTTTCAATGCCTATCTAAATGGAATATTTTTTAAATAATTTATAAGTGTCTTAAGTGTCCAAAAATACTTTTTGGGGTTACTGGATGCATAATTATTTAAACATAAGTATTGTTTATGAAACAATAATAATAATTGCTGCAAATGCTTTGAGTGTGACTTGAGATTCTAAATACTTTTCAATGCATATCTAAAAGCAATAATTTTTTAATAATTTATAAGTGTGACTTAAGTGTCCAAAAATACTTTTTTGGAGTTACTTGATATATAAAACACAAATGTAATTTAAAATAAAATGTATCAAAAATATTTTTCAGTGACCTACTTTTTGGAACCACTAAATATATGAAAATGTGTGTATATATATATATATATATATATATATATATATACATATACATATACACACACATACATATATAAAATGTTTATTATTATTGACTTTATTATTATTATTATTAAGTCACTTAAGTATCCAAACATACGTTTTTGGGGTTACTGAATATATAAAATATATAAGTGCTGTTTTAAAAATATAAAGTGCATTTAATATCTAAATGTAGATATGCCTTAGTATGTATAGTAGTAGTATTTAGTAATAGTATTTTTTTCAGTGTGACTTGAGTGTCCAAAAATACGCTTGAAATATTTCTTGGCTGTTGGTACATGAGCCCTGTTGATCATGTTGTAGATAACTGAAATTATTGGAATAGTTATGAACTTTAGCACATGTACACAACTTGCACACTATTACAGACATAACACATTTTTTGGCAAGAGTAACATGTTTCACATTGTTTAGACTAACCGGATCGCACTTTACGCGCGTCACAAAGCAAGTAATGGCGACTACATCCTAAAGCAACTGTGATTTTTTTGACGGTTTATCGATGTTGTGATAAGCTATGATGACAGTAATAATACAAGACAGCGTGACTGTAGACTGTATCGTGACAGAGTTATCATGTACTCCCGCTGCTCTCTTAAGAACACTACGGGTCTGGTTTGAAAGAATGTAAATAAACTGTTCTGCAAAAATAGAAACGCAAGATAGACGTCACTGAGTAAACGACTGTCGCGGCGCTGCAAGTACAGATGAAAAATACAAAACTATTGCCAAACGCACGGTGATTTAAGTGTCTGCTTTAATGCTGCACTATTTTAAAACACCCTTTCAACTCTTTCGAACAACACTTACTGAAGTTTCCAAACTTCATGAGAATGCTTGCACGGGCAAGGCAAAAATCCAGGACAGAGAAAGTTAGGCGCGAAAAGCATACGCACGTCACCAACCGGAACTGCAAATAAATTACTTTTCACAAGGCAAATAGGCGATATTTCACTGCGTAACGGGACAACAAAGTATTTTAACATATTAAAGTACACTTCGCTTCAAATATAAACCTATTGTTTTCTGTCATTGAAAAAAAAGAAAACAAAAATAAGACGAAAAACTTAATTTAGAGGAAATGTTGATTTAACAACTAACTGAAAAAAAACAAACAAACAAAAAAAAAAAACTTAAAAATAAAATTAAAGCTATATTGATATAAAGAAATAAGAAACTTACAAAAGTAGGCTACATAAAAATTTAAATATATATTATATATATATATATATATATATATATATATATATATATATATATATATATATATATAAACTAATAATGGTGCTGGTTCCCAAACTATTTTTCATTCATTTCTCACATAGGAAAACACGCATTTTGTTAAAGTGTTATATAATAAGTCACGAACCAAAACAAACCAACCAGCCACGAGTCGAATCAACATTACAAACTTTGATTTGAAGCAAAAAAGTATTTGAAAAACGGACAAAAATACAAAAGTACAAGACTTTATAATTTGGTGATAGAAAGAACTACAATCCCATGATGCACTGCGAACAGCATAATCAAATTAAAAACGAAATATAAAACTACTCATTTAAAAAAAAAAAAACGTTGACTAATATAAAACATTATTGCACATATATTGAAATATTTTGAGAGTGTAGGGAGACCTAATGGATGATTATTTTATTTGCTAAAGAGCTATTTTGGCTTCTCTGATTGGTGAATTTTCTGCACAGCATCATGGGTAATGTAGTTTTTCACCACCTGCTCCACCTGCTGTTAAAAATGATTTTTTAAAACTAATTTGAAATAATGTAGGCTAACGTCTTCCACAGAAGCAAATACTATCATTAAAAATCAATTTCCCTATGGAGAAATTAAATGTTTTTACTTCCGGAGTTTTTCCTCTCACAATTCTGACTCTGACTTTATAACTCGCAATTGCGAGAAAAAAAGTCAGAACTGTGAGATAAAAAGGTTGCAATTACCTTTTTTATTTTTTATTCTGTGGCGGAAACAAGCTTCCATAGAAACCCGACTGTTGCGCTCTATTCAAAATATTAATACTTTAATAGTAATACTAGAATAACATTGTGAAGCAAATGACATGTAAATTACCCATTACTCCACCAGTGAATATTTCTTAATATTTCTAGTAGTTTCATTTTTGAAAGTCAAAGTAAGCAAAACAAAACTTCTACCAGTATTGTCAAAAAAAAAAAAAAAAAAAAGGTCATTAGCTAGTGTGATATTTTTGAGGAACGGCATGCAAATAAAGATGCAGTTTCAACACAGTTGCAACAAGCCTGACCGCAGTGCCTACCCATGTGAGTCTGCGTCATATTCCCAAATTAAACATCCCAGATGACAGGAAACATCAGGACAAAGACCAGCTCCATTTACTAACATGGGAAACACGAAACTGCCATGTAAAGCAACCTAATTCTTCGAAAACATGAAGCTGTTTGCTTTTGCCTAAAACAGAGGAAGACGTTTTCCATGTGTTATTACTGCAGATTTATGATATATTACATAATTAAAAAAACTTCCTCTATTGAGTTGTTACTTGACAGAAGAGACTTTTCACATGTGTATCATTTAAATTAAAATTTCCCATTCTAATTATGTTCATTATTAAACAAAAATAACAGATTAGTGCTTTATTGTACAGTATTTTACAGTAATTTAAGACTCATTTACCATGGGCTAATAAGAACAAAACATGAAACAACACTATTACTGAACAAATGAAATTTATATGAAAATAAGACATTATTTAAACATCTCTTTGCATGCATGCAGACATAAAGGAAATGACATCAAGCACCACGCTCGACTTCACTTCCAGGTGCTCCTCTTATGGGATACAGAAGACAACAGCACATCAAGTGATTCCGTGGCATAACATTAAAGTGGGTCTAACAATGTGGGGCTACTTGGCTTCTTGTATTTTTTTGGCACTTTGTTTTTCTTTTGCCTGAAACAAAAAGAGGGAGAAAAATACATTTTCATATTCATTAAATCTAAATGTATAATTCCTAGTATTTTGAATTTGCATATTATATTGTCATGCAGTATTTCCAACACTGCACTGGGTGAATAAATGCAAATGTACCAGGTCACTAAATGGGTGCTATTACTGCAGGACTATATTAAGCTTTTTACTTAGGTGTTGACTTTTTAATCTTAGCATAATACTGTTTAAATTTCGCTAACTTACGCAAGGTTTCATGCAGTCATATTACCAAGAGAGCAAAACACTGCAAGCTCAAAGGCAAAGTGGAAATAATGCATCAGCAGCGCCCTCGAGTGGTGTGATGAGATTCGCTTTCATACACACCGGCTCTGACTGTACTTACCTTTTCCACCAGTGGAATCAGCTGCTGATATTCGGCCAACGTCTTCAGTAACTCCATAATAAAGGGTAGGTAGTTGTGCTTCCTTCTAATGTTCTCAATCTTTATAAAAAAAAAAAACAACCAACATTTTATTTCAACATTTTTATAATTTTTTATAAAAAGTTATTTTACAACATATCACTTACTAATAAAATTATCTCTTGAAAGAATAAATAAAAAGAAACCTTAAATTTATTATTTTACAGTAAAGTGATATTTTATTACAGTTAAATTAAGAACCAATGAGGAAAAATAATAATAATAATAATAATACTAGAAAAGTGATTTTATATTTTATAACATATTACTTATAAACAAAATTAATATTTGAAAGGATGAATTAGGGGGAATAATTATAATGATTATTATTATATTACAATAAAGTAAAGTGTATTTTATATTTTATAACATGCATACGTTTTTTAAGAGCCAATGAAACAACAACAATAATAATAATAAAAAAGTGATATTTTATAACATTACTTATTAATAAAATTAACTTTAAAGGATAAATTAGGAAAAACATTAATAATAATAATAATAATAATATATTATTACCATCATTATATTATACAGCAAATTTATATTTTATAACATGACAGTTAAAAAATTAAGAACCAATAAGGAAAATAATAATAATAAGAAAATGCACTTTACTTTATTATAATAATAATAATAATAATAATAATAATTATTATTATTATTATTATTATAATAAAGTAAAGTGCATTTTCTATTTTATAACACAAATAACTTTTTAAAGAGCCAGTGAGGAAAACAACAATAATAATAAAAGAAGTGATATTTCATAACATATTACTTATTAATCAAATTAACTTTAAAATGATAAATCAGGAAAAAACATTATTATGATTAATAATAGTAATATAGTATCATTATTATTATACAGTAAAGTGATATTTTATAAAATAACTTGTTTAAAAAATTAAGATTCAATAAGGAAAATATTATTATTATTATTATTATTATTATTAATAATAATAATAATAATAATAGGTGTATTATATTTATAATAAAGTAAAGTGCATTTATTTTATTACATAAAATTACTTTTAAAGAGCCAGTGAGGAAAGCAATAATAAAAGAAAGGTGATATTTGATTACATATGTTACTTATTAATAAAATTAACTTTAAAAGAATAAATTAGGAAAACCTTAATAATAATGATTATTATTATTATTATTTATTCAGCATTATTATTATTATTATTACAATACAGTAAAGTGATAACATAACTTTGTTAAAAATAATAGTTATTAATAATAATAATAATAACAACAATAAATGAAAAGTTTCAATTTCATATTTTATAACATATATTACTTAGGAACAAAGTTAACATTTGAAAGAATGAATTAGACGATAATAATAATAATAATATTAATTATTATTATTAGTTTATTATTTTCACAATAAAGTAGTGCATTTTCTATTTTATAACATAAATTATAGTTTTTAAAGAGCCATTGAGGAAAACAACAGTAATAGGCAAAAGTTATAAAATTTATATTTTATAAAATGTTACATTTAAAGAAACAAATTAGGATAAATAATAGAAAAATAATAATAAATATGATATTAATTATATATTATAAAGTAAAGTGATATATTTAAGTTAAAATTTTAAAGACTGTTTGTGGAAAATTCATTATAATAAAGAAAGGGTTTTATACGAATAATATTCTTAAGTTATTAAAAGGTACTTTTTAAAAGCTCACTGAGGGCAAAACCATGTATATACTTTGTATCTTTTAAGTTTTTGGTTCTCTTCATCAATCAGGAGCTGATACTTGGCGATCTCTGACTGGATCGAGCTGAGATGATTTCCACTCTGGTCAGTGTCCATCGGCTCTTCCTGTGAACAGAAGTAACGTCCTTAAGCAGCCGCCATCATTCTGTCATTCATTTAACACAGTCAGAACGTCTTACTTCTGTGAGCTGAGCCTGTAGTTCATCGATCTTCTTTTCATAAATCATCTTGCGGTCCGAAACAATGGCCATCAAGTTGAATCGAATCTCTCCCTCACTGTACCTAAAAACAAAATGATTTTTTTTAATATGAAAAACAGCTCTGTAGAAATACCATCGACTCGAAATAAATCACATCAGCTTGATGCTTACTTCTGTATTCGTTTCTCAATGACGGGCCGTACAGCACTGATCCAATCATCCTGGTTACACACACCTGAGAAAGTGAAAAATCATTTAAAGAACATGAACCAACTGAACAAAATAAATAATTCACCGTCGATTCCATCTACCAAGGTCTATGGGTCCTTCACGAAGTCCGTCCAACTCATACAGTCGTCCGTTAACAGGAACGTAGCTCACAAAGTGAAAAGCATCCTCTTCTTTAGCCGTCGACTTTGCGTCAAACTCAAACATCTGTTGTCTACAGGAAAAAAAAAATTATACATGATATCTAACATTTGGTAAAAGAGAAAAAAAAGTTTTATAAGAACAAAAAAACCCAACCTGGCGAAGCTGTTGTGAACTTGTCGAATAACTTCAGAGTTACTGAGAGCAAGACCCTTCATCTTGAAAAAGAAAAAGTCTTAAAAGGGTTCATAAACAATAATAATGAAAAATCTCCAGGAAAATGAACATGTGCCAACTTACTGCGGCATCAAAACTGAGTGAAAACTCTTTAAATTCTGTCAGCGTTTCCCCGAGGAGCATATCAGGATGCGTGCAGTTTAACAACACGCTGACGATCGCTTGGGTCGCGCAGGCATTATTGATGACCTGAAACGGCACGTTCGCATACATAAATGTCCAAATATCCTTTTTACGTTTGGTACCAGACTGCTGGATTTGAGTAAACGCATAATTGTTCACCTGCTTGGCAAAGAAGATCTGATCCAGCCTCGAGTCTTGAACAATAGACCCCGCTGGCTCCTCACCGGGTTGCCACTTGAAGAGGAAAATCAGACCATGAACGGGTCTGAAATGATTCACGTGCATATTCAATTGCAGTTAGAACACTGGAAGAACACTGTCTGCATATAATAATAGATGCATGGCTATTGCTTACTTGAGATTTTCAAAGTTTTCTGGCTCCATGCTCCATATCTCTTCCACCTGTGCACCTTTGCATCCTAATGAAAACAGAAATCAGTGTTGTACAACATTCAAAGGTAAGGCATCAATAATGCTGAATCAAAAGTCCTGTTTACACCTGGTGTTTTGGTCGATTGAATCACAAGTGGACGAGGGAGACACACTCCCGTTTACACCTGGTGTTTTAATGTCTCTTTGGCCACTTTCAACCACTTCTATCCTGATTTCTTCGAGGGGAGGGTTTATGGGTGGGTAAATGTATGTTTTTTCAGATCTTTCGATCTAATGGATAAAATAAGCTCACGCAATGTACATATGAACGCACTCGGAGACAACAGAAAAACATAAGGGGCCCTATCATACACCCGGCACAATGCGACGCCAGGTGTGCCGCAAGTGTTTTTTGCTAGTTTCAGCCTGACAGAGTTATCATTTTCACGCCCAGTGCCATGTTGTTTAAATATCAAATGCACTCGCGCCCATCTGTTCGCCCATGGGCGTGCTGGTCTGAAAACAAGGTGTGTTCAGGTGCACTGTTGGCGAGTTGCTATTTTGAGGAAACTGAAAACGCTCAGCGCTATTTGCGCAGTATTTTTTGTGTTATTTAAAGGCCGCGTTAGTAATATGCGCCTATAGGTGGGTGCACGACGCGCGTACACTCTGGGCAAGCGCAACTGGCTTTCAAAGGGAATGGGAGATGAGACTCTGGTTTATTGCACGTTACGCCCAAAACACACCCATGACAAGACTACGGACAACCCCTTTAGACCATGCACCTGTTTTTTCCTGCGTTAAACTAGCAAAAGTGGATTCGGACACGCCCTAAGTGCACCTGCGCCATGCGCTTCAGACCATGCGCTTGGATCGTTACAATAGGGCCCACGGAGAGCATCAGCTTCCATTTCTGCTCTGATAGCTGCAAGACCAGCCGAACGCTTTGAGTGTGTGTTAGAAATCAGGAATTGTAAGAGAACATTGCGCTTGGTATGTTTTTTGTCTTCAAACCAAACTTGGGTCTTCAGTCGACAAAGTTTAAATCCTGTCTGGATAGCGTGCTTCCCATAATGCATTAAGTCAGTAGGCGGAGAGTAGGCGGTCTTTTGTGGCTGTTCAAACGTATTCGACCACATGAACCTTTACACTATGAAAGCAATCCGGCCGAAAGCGTTTTCGACTACCTCTGGAAGTGGTTGAAAGTGGACAAGCTCAAAACGTTTTAGTCCTGTTTACACCTGTATTTAGCGTCGTCCACTTGTGATACGATCGACCAAAACACATCTTAATACCAGGTGTAAACAGGGCCAAAGACTCAAAATACAGAAATAATGCCCATATATTCCAAATTTAATGTTTAAACGTGCACCAATGATAGCAACAATAATGGTCCAAAACATCTGAACGTAGTAATGATGATCAAAAATAATGTCTCGAATGCCCAAACATGCTGGGGGAACATTGAGCAGAATGCCAACAAAACATTGATTAGATGCTCAGAATGTGCAAATAATGGCTAAATATTCAGAAATAAATGTTTGAACACGCACCTATGAAGCACACTAAAAGATGAATTAAATGTTTGGAATGTGCAAATGATGCCCAAATATACAGAATCAAATGCTTGAATGGACCTATAATGTTCATAAAAATATGAATAGAATGTTCAGAACGTGTAAATGATGCCCAGATACAGCCAAAACATTATGACAAACCACAAACTGGCAACAGGGTGTTGGGCAGCCGCAAGGCTCATCGAGGCTTCAATCTGGTCCAAGCCAACAGAAGGTCTACTGTGGCATAACAAAATTTACACAAAATTTAAATAATAGGTTATGGGAAGAACGTGTCATCGCACTCTGCTGCATATGGGGCAGTGTAGCTGGAGACCAATTGGAGTGCCTATGATGACCCCTGCCCACTGCTGAAAGCTCCTACAATGGGCACACAAGCGTCGGAGCAGTGGAAGAAGGTCGCCTGCTCTGAAGAGTTCCCGTTCGTGTACGCCGTTTATATGGGGAAGTAATGGCACCAGGATGAACTGTGGGATGATGCCGGTGAAGGGAGTGTGATGCTCTAGGCAATGTTCTGCTGGGAAACCCTGTGTCCGGCCATTCATGTTCCCTGGTGGAAGTGGCTCTTTAAGCAGGATAATGCACCTGGCCACACTGCACACATTGTTCAGGAATGGTTTGAGGAACATGATGAAGAGTTCAAGGTGTTGTTTTGTTCTCCAAATTCCCAAGATCTCAATCCAATTGAGCATGTGTGGGATGTGCTGGACCAACAAGTTCGATCCACAGCGGCTCCACCTCACAACCTACAGGACTTGAAGGATCTGCTGCTAACGTCTTGGTGCCAGAGACCACAGGACACCTTCAGGGCTCTTGTAGAGTCCATGTCTCCGAGGGTCGGCACTGTTTTGGGAACACGTGGAGGACCAACAACATATAAGGTCATAATGTTTTGGCTCATCTATGTATACTTAAATGGTCGTACACAACCAATAACACCCAAAAAAATACTAATGGAGAATTCAGAATGTGCAAATGATGCCAAAATATACTGAAACACATTGAATGCAAACAATAACGTCCACACAAATATTAATCAAATGTTCGGAATGTGCAAATGATGCCCACATATCATGAATTCAATGTTCATACGCAACCAATGCTGACAAAATGTGAATAAGATGTTCGGAATGTGTGAATAATGCCCAAATATACTGAATTCAAGCAATAATACTGACAAAAATATAATGTATTAAATGTTCAAACGCAAACTATAGCTTAACGCCCACAAAAATATGAATCGAACGTTTGGAACATGCAAATGATGCCCAAATATACTGAAACACATTGAACGCAAACAAAAATGTCAACACAAATATTAATCAAATGTTCGCAACGTGCAAATGATGCCCAAATATCATGAATTCAAAGTTCATGCCCAACCAATGCTGACAAAATATGAATAAAATGTTCGGAACGTGCGAATAATGCCAAAATATACTGAATTCAAGCAATAATACTGACAAAAATATAATGTATCAAATGTTCGAACATCTCTTTTTTTGTTCACCCAAAGGTTGTTCCAAACCTGTATAAATTTCTTTGTTCTGCTGTACACAAAGGAAGATATTTGGAAGAATGTTTGTAACCAAGCAGATTTTGGCCCACATTGACATAGTATTTTTTTCCGAGATCTGCTTGGTTACAAACATTCTTCCAAATATCTTCCTTTGTGTACAGCAGAACAAAGAAATTTATACAGGTTTGGAACAACTTTTGGGTGAGTAAATTGAGACAGAATTTTCATTTTTGGGTGAACTCTCCCTTTAACGCCCACAAAAAGATGAATCGAATCATGCTCATGCAAATGATGCCCAAATATGCTGAGTCAAATGTTCGAACACAATATGATGCCTACAAAAATATGAATCGAATGTTTGGAACGTGCAAATGATGCCCAAATATAATGCATCAAATGTTCGAACGCAACATATATCTTAACGCCCACAAAAAGATGAATCGAATCGTGCTCAGAACATGAGATGCCCAAATATACTGAATCAAATATTCGAACACAATACGAAGCCCAAAGAAATATGAATCGAATGTTCGGAACGTGCCTAGGATGCTAAATATACTGAATTCACTGAGTACACATGCAATAATGTCAACAAAAATATGAATCGCTTGTTCGGACCTTCGGAACAAAAACGCCGTCTAGCCTAGGTAGGCTGCTCACTACTTTTTGATTCCTGACCACTGACATTAGACTCAAGTTAAGCTGCAGAAATGTGAGGCAGCTGTCATTCTGCATTCATTAACAAGTGTAATAGTGCAGCGCTGACTCATACACTGCCATTCAAAGATTATGATTATGTGGATTTAAATCACATGGCAGGCTGGCAGTCACACCCTATAATAACCAATCACTTGGTGACCAAAATCACTGAACTGAAGCAAAACTAGCGCACTTACACGCACCGCTAATGTAAGAAAATACTGAGTGCTCACCAAAGCCCTTTATCAGCTCTGTGAAAACTCCCGGGTCGCTCTCCATAAGACACCATTCCCCAGCGCTTCCCGCCATTTCTGAAATTATATATCTTATTGCAAACAGAAAATTGTTCTCGTGTAACGGTTAAACGAGGCTAACGAGACTCATTCACACATACAGTAATTTTCCCGGCATTCCTTTCGACATGCGTCATTCTTCTACTTCATGCGGTGCCTTAAACATGTGAGGCGCGCGCTTCTGCCTCCATGTGTCTAGGAGTGTTTTCGAGTCATTCTTAGCCCCTTTCTTTCCAAAAGTGATTTTGAAAGGAAATTTCCGTCGTTGAACAAATATAGTGCATTTAAATGTTAATAAACTCCACTTTGTGTCATAACAACACGATACATTAATATGCTGGTATATAACAGGGCTTTCAGACTAGTAAACTTCAGACATGTAATTCTGCAAAATATAGTTTATGAATAAATTATTTCAGCATTACAAAAATCTCTGTAGCTATCATGTGCAACGTTTTAATTAGTTTACATGGTTATAAAAAATTAAATCTAAAAATAACCTGCAGGGAACGTTCTGGGAAGGTTCTCTTAGGTTATAAAATAAAACCCAAAAATAACCTGAAGTGAACATTCTGGGAACGTTCTCTTTAGGTTACAAAAAACCAATAGAGAACATTCCCAGAATGTTCATATTTGGTTCCCCAAAAAAATAACCAAATGGGAACCACATGGGAACGTTCGTGTTTGCTGGGAACAGGGTTGACGTTTTTATCCATTCACAAAGAAATTATAATGTTGATATTTATACAGAATTAGTCGTTAACAATCAGTTTACGGTGTAAAATAAGGTTTTATTTCAATCCATTGGGTGTTTGTGTGTTTACATAAGAAAAAAATAACATTTTAACATTTTTGAAAAAAAAACAAAAAAACATTAATACTTCATTTAAAATACATGTATACTGTACATAAATGAATACTGAGGTTATGTAACTCAAGTCGAAATAAAAAAAAGTAATCTAAAATGTCCAGAGTCCAGGAAAATTGTAATAACAAAAAAAATAATAACAATACTAAAAGTCATTAAATAAGGCAGTTACAGCAGCATACATTTTAAAACACAAAAACATAACCTGTATTTGGGCTGTTCAAGGGTAACTAACACGTATAAATACACAATACATAACATTATGACTGATTAGGTTGATATTGACCATTGCCTGAGCCCTCAGGGCTGGTACTCAAACAGCATGGACGACATTGTTCAATAAGAGGCAGAAGTTTCCCTTGCTGGTGGAGCTGTTTTGTATCTGAGCCCCCTCCAATGCACTGCCCATTAATAAAGACTCTTGGCACCTGAAAGAGTTAAAAGGACTATTGTCAACAATACTATCTTGACAAAAACAATATATCTACCTATATACACTGATCAGGCATAACATTATGACAGGTGAAGTGAATAACACTGATTATCTCTCCATCACTGCACCTGTTAGTGGGTGGGATATATTAGGCAGCAAGTGAACATTTTGTCCTCAAAGTTGATGTGTTAAGGCCAAAGTATACTTCACTTTACTGAACGCGCACTGCCGGATTGTTGTAACCGACAGGTTGCACATGCACATTTCATTTTTTGCAGTATTGACATGGGTTGTAACTCATGCCTAGCGATTGATCGAAACTGCGCATGCGTCGAACACCTGTGTACGCATACGAGTCAAAAAGAAGTATACTTCGCAAGGCTGTGTTCAACTGTGTGCATACGCTTGTGTACGCGTAAAAAAAAAAAAATGAAGTACACTTTTGGCTTTAGAAGCAGGAAAAATGGGCAAGCGTAAGGAAGCTTAAGCCAAATTGTGATGGCTAGAGGACTGGGTCAGAGCATCTCCAAAACTGCAGCTCTTGTGGGGTGTTCCCGGTCTGCAGTGGTCAGTATCTATCAAAAGTGATCCAAGGAAGAAACAGTGGTGAACCAGTGACAGGGTCATGGGCGGCCAAGGCTCATTGATGCACGTGGGGAGTGAAGGCTGGCGCATGTGGTCCGATCAAACAGACGAGCTACTGTAGCTCAAATTGCTCAAGAAGTTAATGCTGGTTCTGATAGAAAGGTGTCAGAATACACAGTGCATCGCAGTTTGTTGTGTATGGGGCTGCATAGCCGCAGACCAGACAGGGTGCCCATGCTGACCCCTGTCCACCGCCGAAAGCGCCAACAGTGGGCACGTGAGGATATGCTGCTAACATCTTGGTGCCAGATACCATAGCACACCTTCAGGAGTCTAGTGGAGGTCCATGCCTCGACGGGTCAGGGCTGTTTTGGCAGCAAAAGGGGGACCAACACAATTATTAGGTCATAATGTTATGCCTGATCAGTGTATATAATCAGCATCCAGGAATGGAAACGGTTTTGTAAATCTAAACAAATGACAGGACTTACTGTTCTGGCACCTGTGATTTGTGCTAAGGTCTCTTGGAGACGTCGGCCATCGTTGTGCTCATCCAATTCAACTACTTTATATGTAGCTCCTATCTCATTAAAAACATTCTTTGCCATCTTACAGTAGGGACATGTGGTTTTGGAGAATATTACAACACAGTTACTGGACACAACATCCTGTAAAGAAAAGATTAATAAATGAATAATGAATAAAAAAAATATATATTTAAGGCATAGGATATATATTAGGGCTGCAAGATTGGGGGATTCTAATTGCTAATGTAATTTAAAATGTGGGGGGAAAAACCTCCAGGTTTGCTTTGTTTGTTGTTTAAAGGGCTACACATTTTGGCCCCAAATGTTGTGATTATATATTAATATGACTATATAATATGTATTGTGCTAATATGTATGGCGGTTTTAATTTATTCATATTCAAACGTTAAGCCATTGAGCTTTTATTTTGTCAGAAAACTGCAAGGGGATAGTTCACCCAAAAATGAAAATTCTGTCATTAATTACTCACCCTCATGCCGTTTCAAGACTTTCGTTCATCTTCGGAACACAAATGAAGATATTTTTAATAAAATCTGAGAGATTTCTGTCTCTCCATTAGCTACCAATTTCAAGGCCCAGAAAGCTAGTTAAGACATCATTAAAGTAATCCATGAGACTCCAGTGGTTTAACCTCAATTTTACGAAACGACACGAGAGCTTTGTTTGCGCAAAAAACAAAACAAACATAATTTACCACTTTATTTACAAAATGTTAATCTCCAACGCGTTCACGAGAGCATCACGACGCATGCGTGTTGTGTTGACACGAGAGATAACGTTACGTGAATGCACATTAGAGATTATTATTTTGTAAATGTTGTGTTCCCAAATGCACATTAACTCAAAAAAAAAAAACAATTAAGTTTTTGTGAAGCAGCATTTACTGTGACCTGAGCCGCTTCGAAACCCTGAAAACACCAGATTATGAGCTGCTCGCATGTAAAAGAACACTTCACTCTGAAACACACAGCGCATATCTATTTAATTAAATTGCAGCCTTTGTGATTTGAAAATCTCACCTAGCCATATTGATTTCGGTTTTAATTTTAATTAATCATCCCAAATATATATACACAACACATGTTGGTAGAATTCCTTCCATGTATTTTTAGTCCATACAACTTAAGTTTTGAAACCAAAACTCTTTTTCGTGACCGGCGTGATGCGATGCGACATTATAATCAGTGATGTTGTCTACACTGGATGCGATGCGACGCGACACGACACGACAAATCCCTGGCAGTAAACCGATGCCTTGTTCTATTTTACTTCAATGAGCCCATTGTTTCTGCCTTAAATTATTACATTGTTATTAATACATTGTTAGCTAACTGTGTGATTGTGTCCAAGTTATGGATTTCAGAAAATATACAGTCTCCTCTGATAACAAATCACTTTGGTAAATTGTAATGCAGACGCATACATTTTCTGTAAAGCTGCTTTGAGACGATATGTATTGTGAAAAGCGCTATACAAATAAATGTGAATTGAATTGAATTGAATTCCATTTATGACAAACTCCAAGCACTCACGATACTTCTCACAGGAAGGACAAATGGTTTTGCAAAGGTCACCTTGTCACTTCCAGTGTAGACAGCTTCTAGCTGTTGCGGCGCAGCGCGATGCGACGCGTCAACGGTCACGTACGATGTAGATATAGTGTTAGGTTTGGAATGACATGAGTGTGAGTAATTAGCTATGTTTCCATCCACCTAATTTTGTGCACATTTTGGGATATCACATAAAAAAACTGCTGGATGGAAATGGCAAGATGCGCATAAATTCTAAAAATGTGCATAAAAAACATATGCGCACGTTTGAGTCGGACATTTTTTTCACATCCGATAAGAAAACAAACACATTTACTGAATAAATTCTTCAATGTGACTTTGCGCGATGAGAAGACATAACTGGACTAACCAGCGGAACAATCTTTTTGCAAAGCATCTAAAATGCTGTTTTGGTTGTTCTGAAATGCCTAAGCAAAGTCTTTTGTCAAAGTGGTTCAGTAGGCTATAATTCTCTGCGTTTCGTCTGCTTGCTCTGAGACGCAAGTAATTTATTAAATATGATAATTATTATATACAGTGGCTTCTCCTACTCTTCTTAGTGATATTTAGGCCTATTTATCAGGAAGCGATGATTTTATTCTCTTCGACTCACTGGATGGAAACGGTGCTTTATTTGCAAATGTTTTATGCGATATTCCAATTTTGCGTTAAATTCACAACTTTGGATGGAAACATAGCTAATTTTCATTTTTGGGTGGACTATCCCTTTATGAAGTGACGAGAATACTTTTTGTGCGCAAAAACAAACAAAAATAACGACTTTATTCCAAAAATATCGTTCTAGCCTGTGCCAGTCTCCTACGCATTTTCCTACTGCAGCCGATGCTGTTCACGTGAGTACCAGGACGCATGCGCGGGATACAACGTAAACTGTTGTAAAACAGAACGAAATTGTTGAATAAAGTAATTATTTTAGTTTGTTTTTGCACACAAAAAGTATTCTAGTCAATTCACTAAATTAAGGTTGAACCACTGGAGTCACATGGACTATTTTAACAATGTGTTTACTACCTTTCTGGACATTGAAAGCGTTAATTAAATTGCTGTCTATGGAGGGGTCGGAGAGCTCTCGGATTTCATCAAAAATATCTTAATTTGTGTTCCGAAGATGAACGAAGGTCTTACGGGTTTGTAATGACATGACGGTGATTAATTAATGACAGAATTTTCAGTTTTGGGTGGACTATCCCTTTAAGTTATTATTCACATTCGTCAGACCTTTTCAATGAATCAATTGATCCGGTTCACAAAAACAGTTCTAAATTCACAAATCTTAATGATCTGGGATGCGTGGAATTTTGTTGTTCCACATAAGAAAAGACAGTCATAAGATTTCGGGACGAAATGAGCGTAAAGCTTACCTGGACAAACTGATTACATGCTGAGCTCGACAACCCAGGCGCAGACGACGTGAAGTTCCCCATTCTAGATAAACGACATGAATTTAGTTCAAACTGAGAGAAAACAACACAACAGACTGAGATTAACACACGTGATGACCTTGTTATAATCACTGGTCTGTAAAAAAGACATGTTGAAGATATAAGGAAAGCAAATGCAGTTAGTGCAGATACAAGAGAATTAGACTGGCAGTTTAAGTCAGTCATGTTCGAACAACCGTTGTCTGGATCTCAGATGAAACAAGTAAACAGGATCACACAGCTAGACTGTAATCTGATCAGATCACACAGGGGGATTTAAACACTTAAAGACCCTAAACACAGCTCGTTTGTCTATTAAAGTATAAGGATAACAAGAATAACTTGTACCGTACAGAACAGACAAAAACAATGGCGGTGTTGATTTCAATCTTAGTTTAATTTATTGTATATACAATTATGTTAAAATATATAATCTAATACTAATTGTCCTCATAATGACCTTAGAATTTGATAAACCTGTTTGGATTTGTATAAACAGCCTCTCGTAAACATCTTGGAGTGTAAAACGACACGCGCCGCCCTGTATATAAAAGACAATTCAAGGACAGGTACCGGTTTTACATACAAATATGTTTCATCTATTATCATACAAAGTCCAAAACACAAGCGTACCTCTCAACCGGAACCACATTTGTATGACGTAAAAAGAGCACCGTCTGTAGTCTCCGCCCTTCACGGGTCACCTGAACACTCTTCTATCAGCCTGTCCTGATCTTTGAACATTATGAGACACTACTTGTTTTCCTCTAGGGGGCCATGGTGGCTCAGAAACCCAATTCCCAAATTCTAGAACGATTTATTGTCTCATTGCAGACATGTGTACACTAAAAGATATTTAGTTTAACGTATCAGTAAATCACAAACTGTGATTGGTCCATCTTCACCAGCGTGTTTTGTATCTAATGTTTACATCTCCCTTGTCCTTTAAGTAATTTTTTTTCATCTTAAAGAAGTGTCGTGTTGCCTCCATAGGGTGGCACTGTGTCATTCTGTAAAATTCATTACACAGAACCGACACAAGAAATGTTTGTTTCTTGAGGATCTCGGTTATCCCTGTTTTTTCTTCTTCTCTCTTTCCCCCCATTTTATGACGAGTGATTTAATGCTGCTCCCTAATCTCTGTTTTTCACAAAAGATGCCACATTGCCGTTTGCAAGAAAAAGGCAATTGATTTTTTCTACCCACTAATCCTTATGAATTAACCAAAAAAGATTTAAGGCTGTTCTTGTCACTTTTTTAAACAACGACATCAGTTATCCAGCTTATGGTTATTTTGTCAACAATAAATGTTTTGAAAACCCCAAGGATGAAGAATTCAATTTTAAATATTACTGCACTAAACAGGACCAAAACTTGTTCTATAGCTCCGTGGCTTTGAAACAAAAAGAAACTTTGAATTATTTATTGCTTATATCGCAAAGTTTATTGGCCTGAAATCAACACTCATTATTGTCAAAGGAAGATGAGCAGTGTGTTCGCCTTTCACTTTTTTACAATAGTACACTGTACTTAAAGGGATAGTTCACCCAAAAAAGAAAAATCTGTCATCATTTACTCACCCTCATGTTGTTCCGAAACCGTAAGACTTTCATTCATCTTCGGAACACAAATTAATATCTTTTTGATGAAATTTGAGAGATTTCTGTCCCTCGATTGACAGTCCACACAACTACCACTTTGACGCTTAAAAAAGATTATGAGATCTTAAAACTAATCCATATGAATTGAGAGGTTTAGTCCAACATTTTCTGAAGAGACATGATCGCTTTATATGATGAACAGATTGAATTTAGGCTTTTATTCATAAACATTCATCAACTCACACATCAGTTCTGGTCAACGGAAGCTCAAGCATGTTCGCTTGACATGCGAGAACCAATGAGGTTCATTCTCGTGTTACGCAGCACGTTTGAGCGTCTGCTAGAGGTTTGTTCTCGCACATCAAGCAGGTTTGGTTGAGCTTCTGTTTATGTTCGCTGATCAATGTTTAAATGTGAATAAAAGCCTAAATTCAATCTGTTCAAATTCAATCATATAAAGCGATCGTGTCTTCAGAAAATTTGGACTAAATCGCTCAATTCATTTGGAATAGTTTTACGACCTCTTTATGAACTTTTTAAAGCGTCAAAGTGTCAGTTGCGTAGCTGTTAAAGGGACAGAAATCTCTCAGATTTCATCAAAAAGATCTTCATTTGTGTTCCGAAGATGAATGAAAGTCTTATGGGTTTGGAATGACATGAGGGTGAGTAATTAATGACAGAATTTTCATTTTTTTGGGAGAACTATCCCTTTAAAGAATCATTGGAAAAGTAGTTTAATGTCTTATTTTTTCAAAATCTGCCTTTGCGTCCTTATTGTGGGTGGTTTTTGCATTAGACCATTTCCAGCATTTCCAGTACTTAAAGGAGTTCAGTGATTAATCAACTAATATATATATATATATATATACACACCGATCAGACATAACATTATGACCACCTAATGTGTTGGTCCCCCTTTTGCTGCCAAAACAGCCCTGACTCCACTAGACCCCTGAAGGTGTGCTGTGGTATCTGGCACCAAGATGTTAGCAGCAGATCCTTTAAGTCCTGTAAGTTGCGAGGTGGGGCCTCCATGGATCAGACTTGTTTGTTCAGCACATGCCACAGATACTCGATTGGATTGAGATCTGGGTAATTTGGAGGCCAAGTCAACACCTCAAACTCGTTGTGCTCCTCAAACCATTCCTGAACCATTTTTGCTTTGTGGCAGGGCGCATTATCCTGCTGAAAGAGGCCACAGCCACCAGGGAATATTGTTTCCATGAAAGGGTGTACATGGTCTGCAATAATGCTTAGGTAGGTGGTACATGTTAAAGTAACATCCACATGGATGGCAGGACCCAAGGTTTCCCAGCAGAGCATTGCCCAAAGCATTACACTGCCTCCGCCGGCTTGCCTTCTTCCCATAGTGCATCCTGGTGCCATGTGTTCCCCAGGTAAGCGATACACACGCACCTGGCCATCCATGTGATGTAAAAGAAAACGTGATTCAACAGACCAGGCCACCTTCTTCCATTGCTCCGTGGTCCAGTTCTGATGCTCACATGCCCACTGTTGGCGCTTTTGGCGGTGAACAGGGGTCAGCATGGGCACCCTGACTGGTCTGTGGCTATGCAGCCCCAATACGCAACAACTGTGTGTGGCACCTTTCTATCAGAACCAGAATTAACTTCTTGAGCAATTGGAGCTACAGTAGCTCGTCTGTTTGATTGGACCACACAGGCCAGCCTTCGCTCCCCACGTGCATCAATGAGCCTTGGCCGCCCATGACCAGTGGTGTAATGTAATGAAGTAATAATACTTTGTTACAGTACTTGAGTATTTTTACTTTTACTTCACTACATTTCTTAAATAAAATGTATACTTTTACTCCGATACATTTCCCCAAAGCATTTCGTTACTTACTACAAAATAAAGTCGGAAGAACACAGACTGCAAGCAAACATGTGCAAACAAGTGCTTGCACAACCGCGGTTGATTTCATTTTCCGGGATTGCTATAGCGCCTGAGAAGGGTCTGCTGTCATTATACAGTACGAGACCCAACTGTTTAATGTCACGATTGTTACCATCTATTTGCAGTAGTTTTTATCCATTTGTTCGCTTTTATGCATTCGTTATCCAGCGAAATTGCATATTTAAACTGTATCCTTATCATGCAGCCGGCATAAACATAACATACCAGAAATGCATTCGATTTCGGGGTTTTTTTATCGGCACTGTAACATATTTTGATTAGATAATTATCAAGTGTTCTAAAATAGAAGCAAATAATGTGTGAAAGTATACATATAATATAGCCTACATATGTGTATAATTTCAATAACATTTTAAAGTTGTCTCTTACATTAGTTACTGTAGGCTACTATGAATGAATGATCAATGTATAATTAATATATTCATCTTTTTTATATTTAAAACTTACAATAAGCATTTTACCATTTTTTAATTCAAAAGAAATCAAAATGGAAAAAAGAGTTAAAACTGAACACAATCTTGCTGCTCAAACTGTGTATAGAACAATTTTTAATAATATTTATTTTGCTCCTTTTGTATTTTGCATTGACTTGTACTTTTACTTTCAATACTTAAGTACGTTAATATATATATATATATATATATATATAAAAACTTTTCATACTTAAGTACAATAAATATCACATACTTTAAAACTTTTACTCAAGTAATATTCTAAACAGTGACTTTAACTTCTACCAAAGTCATTTTCTGGTAAGATATACTTTTACTCAAGTATGGCTTTCAAGTACTTTATCCACCACTGCCCATGACCCTGTCGCCGGTTCACCACTGTTCCTTCCTTGGACCACTTTTGATAGATACTGACCACTGCAGACCGGGAACACCCCACAAGAGCTGCAGTTTTGGAGATGCTCTGACCCAGTCGTCTAGCCATTACAATTTAGCCCTTGCCATACTCACATACTCGCTTGTCCATTTTTCCTGCTTCTAACACATCAACTTTGAGGACAAAATGTTCAGATTTTTTTTTTAGATGCGATTAATCGATTTGACAGCACTATAATATTATGTTTGTAATATTTATGATGCCAAAATACCTTTAAAGGTAAAGTTAAAAAGAATATTTTGGTTTCCTGTGCATGTCTTCCTACAATCTTACAATATGGCTGTGGGGGCACACAAGATAAAAAAACCCCAGGAACCAATTACAGGTCATCTTCTCAATGAACACAAAAACCTATAGGCAAAAGCACATTGAGAGTTCAGTTCACCTAAGTTATCACACTCTTCTAAGCCAGAGCCACACTTAGGCCCTTTAATATTTTCCATTTGCCCTTTTCCCATCTAGCAATTATCAAGGGGTCTGAGTGTAACCCACATGTCATAATAATGGCGAAACCCTCCTTAGTATTTACAATCTCATGACACGTAATGACCGCCATACACTGAAACGTCTGCAAACCCATCAGAACCTCTGGAAACGTAATTCCCCGCCCCCACGCAGGTTTTCACACCGAGCACCAGACGCCCCTCGCCCACGCTCCCCTCAGTGCGGTGTCATCGGAATATACCCCGCTGATTTAATATCTGTTTGCTGCATGCATTTGCGGGCAGCCATGTAATCAAGCAAGAAGCTACTGCTGCGGCTGCCCTCATAAATCACCGTCCCTGGCGGACAGTCATGCCTGGCTATATGGAGGCAGGCACTAGTGAAGCCACTGATTACACTCACTGCCTTATTAAAACCGTTCCCACCAAAGAAAAGGCGCGCGTCTTTTTATTTATCGGCCTCGTGTCATTTGCAGACACTCCGTCTTTCGCTCTTAAATAATTTGGCACGATGATGGAATGACGCCTCAGTTGAGTTCACAGGAGGAGAGGGTGCTGTTCAAATAATCTCTCGAGTATCGCCTGACTGAACTGCCCGTGATTCCTCCCTCCTGTCAAAGCCAACTAACGTCTCCTCCCGAAGAAGGTACAACAGACTCGTCTTGGCAATAAGCTGTGGCATTTTGTTAGAGAAGGTTACCGCACTTTGTCACATAAGGGCTTGTCTCGATCATAGGGCACAACCTGCACTTTCAGGTAGGCTTAAGACTTTTACATTATAGAGCTGATGGCGAGAAAGATGACTTTTAGATATTACTAATTTCCATGACTTTTCCAGGCCTTAAAATCCCAGTTTTAAAAAAGGTATAAATTCTAGTTGCATCCATTATTAATTTAATGTATTTTGTGACACAATTAAAAATAATAAATCACAAATTGTGCTCTGTGTACTGCGTTCTTGTACCTATAATTTACTTAAGGGTTAGTTCATCCAAAAATGAAAATGCTGTCATTAATTACTCACCCTTATGTTGTTCTAAACCTGTATGAGTTTCTTTCTTCTGTTGAACACAAAAGAAGATATTTTGAAGAATGTTTGTAACCAGACAGTTGACAGTAGCCATTGACTTTCATAGTAGGAAAAAAAATATTATGGAAGTCAATGGGTGCCGTCAACTGTCTGGTTACCAACATTACCACATGATGTGCCCCACCTTGTTACACCGATGTTCCCGGTCAAAAATGCCTACAAAAAAAATAGGTGATAATATTGCATAACGATAATAATAGGCTGGCCATTTTTGACCGGGATCACCAAAGGTGTTACAGGGTTTTCAACACAGCGTAAGGGTTAATGCTTTGGAGTACAGAAGAGTATTTCAGAATGGCTTCCTTCCGACTATTGAAAAGTTGTTTTCTAAAGAGGAACAATCAAATGTCATTTTTCAACAAGACAATGCTCCTGCCCAAATTCCAAAGTGGCTTGAGAACAAGTCCATCAGGCTTATGTTTTGGCCCGGTCACAGTCCAGATTTGAACCCTATAGTGAATATTTGGTCTCACATTAAACTCAAACGAACTGGGAGACATTTTTCAACTACTCATGAACTGTTTGAAGCTAGTGGAACAACGCTGACTCTTCTTCCTGTAAAAAACTGTCTGCAAGTTGGGGGAAGCTATTCTGTGCTGTTACTTTATCTATTATTTGTCGGGCGATTCTAGGATTTCAATATTAGGAGGGCCCCCAACGAGGGTATGATTTAAAAATAAATAAATAAATAATATTTGTTTGTATGCTATGATAGGCATGAACAATACAGGTTCTACACTACCTATCAAGTCAATCCCTGAATATTGAATTTATTTTTTAATCATTTTAAATAACCGCCTAATATATTACTGTAATTGTCTAGATTGGCAATATGTGGGTGAAATATTTTTTTAAAATATTTTTTTCAACACATAATGTTTTAAACGCTATTATTTTTTAACTACATTTTTGCAGTAAAATTAACATTTCTCATTTTCCTTCATGGAGATAAAATGGAAAATGTGTCATGCTTTAGTGGAGAATTTCTGTCACCTGGTGGAAAACAAACACTTTTAACATGAAAATGACATGAAATGACCACTATAACCCGTAGATGGCAGCAGAGGAGCATTAGCTCATTTGCCATTTCCACTCCTTTTATAGTTCTTTTCGCATGTTTTGCTTTTGATTTATTATAAAATGAATATTGTAACAAATTTTTAGCAATTTTATTGCATTGAAGTATTACATATAGCAAGAGTAGGAAAAGTCACAAAGTCTCATGCCATTTAGATGAAGGGAATTTAATTAAATAAATAAGCTCAGATTTTACAGTGGAAGGGAAACCGTCTTGTATTGCTCACATATCATAATACGTAAACTGCAGAACTACACAGATGCAGATATTATAACAATCTATCAATAAATGCACACGCTGAATAATGCAGACTAAAATACTGGGATGAGCTGAAGCCTGCCGTGGGTTTCATATGAGTTTTAAAGGCGAATTTTGTGACAATTGAAAATAATAAATCCACAAATTAAGAGTCGGATTGTATGTATAAATTATTTATTTCAGTAAACCAAATGTAAAAAATCACTAACTTTAATTATGTAAATAAAACCAAGAGCAGGAGTTGTGTGTGCATGTGCCTTTATTAACGCCCCGGACCCGTGTGGAGCACTTTTATAATGGATGGATGCACTTTTTTGAGCTTCAAATTTTGGGCTGCCATTCACTGCCATTATAAAGCTTGGAAGAGCCAGGACATATTGTAATATAACTCAGATTGTGTTTGCCTGAAAGAAGACTGTCATATACACCTAGGATGAATTGAGGGTGAGTAAATTATGGGATCATTTTTGGGTGAACTATCCCTTTAACATTAACAAGCAAGTAAAGTCACTGCACTGGTCAGACAAAAATTCACCAGTTCTCACACATTACTTAAAAACATTTTTTTGCTTTAATGCACAGGCACAAATTGCCATTAAAAATAGCAGATTATTCCAGTACACTGCAAACAGCTCATCTACAAATTTGTCCAACTATTTAAAATGATACATGCTGAACAAATCAAAATTAGCAAATAAAACAGCTGAACCTTGGTTTTGATTTATTTGCTACTGAGAAAAGAAATTATATGAGGCATAAGAAATGAGATCAAATGTAAGAGAACAGAAATTAGAGATAAAAGGACACTGAAGAACGATAAAAGAAACTTAAAAAACAGACATACAGCAAAAGTGACGAGACAAAGGAATGGAGATAACTTTGATAAAAAGAAATGGTGATAAATATTCTGCTGGGATCAGAAAATGACTCGAGTGGGACTTGAATTTGACGGTTAACTTTAAAAACAGAAAGAAATATTGAGTGAATGGGCCTTACAGTGTGTTTTAGAGGTAGTGTATGGTGGGGGCTTCTCTTCTGTATTCAGGAGGGATGGTTTGCCCTTGGTGGCATTTGTTGAAAGGGCACACACTAGTGATCCTGGTTGTTCAAGGTCTCAGAAGGGATTTCACAGCTTCTTGAGTGCAGTAATCCACTGATGTCCATTCAAGACGGCAAATGAAATACACCCCAAAGAGGGGCTGGGGGAAATAGATACCTCCATCCGAGTGTAGCGCTGCTATAATTGGACAGTACCAGGTGTGAAAAAAGTGTGAATCATATTTTGATTGGGAGGAAAAAGCAATATGTCATGGAGGCTTCACTGCTTTTCAAAAGATATAAGGCTGGTTCTGCTGTGTATCAAGAGTTCCACATGGACAAATAAGAAACAAAAACAAAACACTGAAGTTGATTGAGTTCAAAACATCCGTAGGCTCATTTTACGTTTTGAAATTAAAACATTTTTTGCTTCATCGGAATGGGATGGCACTTGGTGACTTTTGTTGCATTAGCTATGTGGACACACACAAAAATCATGGACATGATTTGGATGTTAAAAGGTAGGGAAAAAAAAGTCCCACTTGGTTCCTTTGCGGTCAGAAATGACCGACATAGGAAATGAATGGGAAATACGCAAAAATATGAAAACTCAGAGAATCTTTTGGTGGTACAAACTACAAATCAGCCACTGTGCAGACAAAAAGTGCACAGCAATGAAGGAGTGATACTGTAAAATATCAAGAGTGCAAAATAAACATTTACACCCCCCTCCCTCCACATATATGAAGTAGCGTGACTATAACAAAGAGCAAGTTTTTGCAAATGTGTGAAATCAATAGTTCAGCCATAATACAGTAAAAATTAACAGCAAGAGGTTACACAAGAGTACAAAACAGACACACCCACTCAAACACACACTCACTTACACACATGCAGACACACACACACAAAACACTATTATACACACACACAAATCAACTGGTGTGGCTGTAACAATATGGTAAAATTGAGCCAAAAGATTCAAATAAGAGGTTGAAATGAGATCAGACCCATATTTATTAAACTATGATAAAGCACCTGTTAATTTTTTAATTTTTTATTGAATTTTGATCACTGTGTTGTTACACTTATGTGTAACAAAATGTCCTCTGTGTTCAGGTTTGACTGTAGTAAAATTAATGCAAAAACTGACACTTCAAAGCATTTAAAAAAAAAAAAAATCTAAACCTTGACAAAAAGTAGTCTTTGAGAATGTCTAAGTATAAACCGAAATCTTAATAAAAATAAGTATTTATGTCTAAAAACCACTAGAGAATGTGTAAGCCACTTTATATAGAGCTATACAGGCATCTAGGGTGAATTCAGGTTGAATGAGACCCTTTTTCCCAGTCATCTCAATGGCAAAAAGTGTCCCAATCAACCTGAATTCACCCTAGTGGTTACACCACGGCATTACATAAGTTTTTCTTTTTTTACTCCCACCAGATGGCACCATTGTAGCTTCAAAAATTTGATTTTAAATGCCTTGTCTCTATTTTAACATGGAATACTGCTTTAATTGAAAAATAATTCAAAAATATATTAGAAAAGAATTGTGTATTATTTTCAATGGGGAAAAATAGCTCTTTTTTTTTTTTTTATAAATATTGGATAGTATCATAAAATCCCCTCAATTCTAAATTCTAACCTTATTTCATTTGAGAGCTACTTTGTAAAAACGAAAGTGGCTGAGAGCTACTCTTGTTATACAATATTTAAATATCGTATCATAACTCTAAAATTAACAACAATCCAAACTGTTATACACCTGAAAGGGTTTTTGTAAACACGTTACACTTTAATGTCTGAGAAAAGAATGCACATTAACTTATTTTCCATTTACGTGTTCAAATTTACAACAAATATTTGGTCCGATTTTCACATCGGTCTGAACAAAAACGGCAGACAAGCTGAATGAAAATGTAAATCCACAATTGAAAATAATAAATTTACAAATTAAAAATTGGATTGTATTCATAAATTCTTTATTTCAATAAACCAAATGTAAAAAATCACTAACTTTAGAATAAGAAATTATTTAGAAATATGTAAATAAAACCAAGAGCAGGAGTTGTGTGTGCGTGTGCATGAGAAAGTGTTTGTGGGTGTGTGTTAGGTCTCACCCCTTCATTTGTGGCTGATTTTGTTTCTATACAATTCTATACAAATGCTGCAGTCACACCTCTGTGTGTGTTTGTGTGTGTGTGTGAGTGAGCATGTCTATTCCACTCTCTGACAGTAGGTGGTGCTTATGGAACAGCAGAAGTAGAGCTGTTTCCCCAGTAACCTCTGTAAAGAAAGCTGAGCTCTGCTTAAAACATTTCTTTATGACTTTTAACAAAGAGGGAAGATGAAAGATCAAATACCATTCTCCCTTCGGTTGTGGTCCATTTGGTTGCTAGAACAATCGGTTATCGGCAAAAATCCATACCGATAGTGTTTCCGGGTTTAGAAGAAGGGTTTGCTGTCATTACACAGTACGAGAGCGCCCTCTAGAGGCCAAATGGAAACTATCACTGATGCCTCGTGGTGTTTGTTTTGACACATGAGGCTGCGTGCTGCAAAGAGCGGGACACTTTAGATGCGGATTTAAAACAGACACTGAAACGTTAAGTATACAGTTGTCACAATCACAAATGAGAGTGCCCTTGGTTACCACCAGAGGGCACTCCATCCCGGACTGTCACTTCATCTAAGGACTACAATTCCCACATCACTCACTACCCGGACTTCCTTCCTGATTACATCCACCTGCACCCCATTACCTTGTTAGCTCACACTTTATAAGCCTGGTCATGTCTGTCATTCACTGCGAAGTCTTGTTTGTTGTATTACTGCATTTCTGAGCATTTTCCCTGGTTTCTTGTCTCTTGGTTTTGGATTACTTGCCCGTTCCGTGGATTACCCTTTTGCCTGTCTCTCCCGTCTTGTTTGCCTGTTTGGACTGCTTGCCTGTGTTTTGACCTTGCCTGAACTCTTGACTACGATTGTGGATTACCCTTTCAATAAAGCTGTGTTTGGATCCTCTACCTGTGTCTCTCGGAGCAGTACGTTACAACAGTACACTACCGTACATGTTTTCGGTGGACTTTAAATGAGTCCACCCCCCAAGATTATTGTTATAAACACGAGCCGCGTCTGAAAGGTAAAGGGGGAGGTGTTGCTGTAATTTATAATAATATCTTCGGTATTACTCAGAAGTCTAGTTTCAAATATAATTCCTTTGAAGTTTTGGTGCTTTATGTAACGTTATGTAGTGAAATTGATAAATCCCGTTTGACATTTGTACTGGCTACTGTATACAGGCCACCAGGGCACCATACAGACTTTACCAGAGAATTTGCTGATTTTCTATCAGAGTTAGTACTGGCTGCAGATAAAGTCCTAATTGTTGGTGATTTTAATATCCATGTAGACAATGAAAAAGACGCATTGGGATTGGCATTTAGAGACATTCTAAACTCTATTGGAGTAAGGCAACACGTGTCAGGACCCACTCATCGCCGTAATCATACTTTAAACCTAATACTGTCACATGGAATAAATGTTGATACCATTGAAATTCTGCAGCAGAGCGATGACATCTCAGATCATTATCTAGTATCGTGTATACTTAATTTAGCAAAGGCTGCAAAGCCGTCCCCTCGCTTCAAATATGGCAGGACTATCACTGCTGCGACTAAAGATTGCTTTGTAAATAATTTTCCTCATCAGTTTCATTTCCTCAGCATCCCAGATAGCCTAGAGGAACTCGATGTTGCAACAGAAACTATTGACTCTCTCTTTTCCAGCACTTTAGACACAGTTGCTCCCCGGCGCTTAAAGAAAATAGTCCAACGCCGTGGTACAACGAGCACACCCGGGCCCTTAAAACAGCAGCCAGAAAAATGGAGCGCAGCTGGAAGAAAACAAAACTAGAAGTTTTTCGCAGTTTGTGGAAAGAGAGCATGATTGCATACAGAAAGGCCCTAAAAACTGCTAGATCTGCTTATTTCTCGACTCTCTTAGAAGAAAACAAACACAACCATAGGTATTTATTCGATACAGTGGCTAAATTAACCAAAGATAAAGCTTCACCTTCTCATGTTTGTAAACAGCACAGCAGTAATGACTTTATGAAGTTCTTTACTTGTAAGATTTATAATATTAGGAAAAAAATTATAACCATGCAGCCGTCAACTACAGTATCACATCAGACAGTGCATTGTAGTGTCACTGAGGAAAAATTACATTCATTCACTGCTATAGGAGAAGAAGAATTGGCTAAACTCGTTAAATCATCAAAATCAACAACATGTATGCTCGGCCCCATACCGACTAAACTACTAAAAGAGATACTTCCAGAGGTCATAGATCCTCTTCTTAATATCATTCATTCATCCTTGACATTAGGATATGTACCGAAAACTTTTAAGTTGGCTATTATTAAACCACTTATTAAAAAAACGCAACTTGATCCTACAGAATTAGTCAATTACAGGCCAATCTCAAATCTACCCTTTCTGTCAAAAATACTAGAAAAGGCAGTGTCCTCACAATTATGCTCCTTTTTAGAAAGAAATGGTATCTGTGAGGATTTCCAGTCAGGATTTAGACCGTATCATAGTACTGAGACTGCTCTCATTAGAGTTACAAATGATTTACTCTTATCATCCGATCGTAGTTGTATCTCTCTGTTAGTGTTACTCGATCTTAGCGCTGCATTCGATACTATCGACCACAACATTCTTTTGAATAGACTCGAAAATTATGTTAGCATTAGTGGAATTTCATTGGCATGGTTTAAATCATACTTATCTGACCGTTATCAGTTTGTAGCGGTACATGAAGAGATGTCACACCGAACACAAGTTCAGTATGGAGTACCGCAGGGCTCAGTGCTAGGACCGTTGCTTTTCACCCTGTACATGCTACCACTGGGAGATATTATTAGGAAGCATGGCGTTAATTTTCATTGTTATGCTGACGATACTCAGCTCTATATTTCTTCACGCCCTGACGAAACTTACCAATTCACAAGATTAACGGAATGCATAGCTGATATAAAAAATTGGATGACTAGTAATTTCCTGCAACTTAATTCAGAAAAAACTGAATTTTTAATCATTGGACAAAAAAACTCCACAAGTAGTAACCTAGAATACTGTCTAACACTCGATGGCTGCTCTGTCAAGTCCTCGTGTCAGTTAGGAACCTGGGTGTGCTTTTTGAAACCAATCTCTCATTTGAAAGCCACGTTTCTAGCATCTGTAAAACTGCATTCTACCATCTTAAAAATATATCTAAATTACGGCACATGCTTTCAATGCAAAATGCTGAACAGTTAGTTCATGCGTTCATGACCTCAAGGCTAGATTATTGTAATGCTCTACTGGGTGGTTGCCCTGCTCGCTTAATAAATAAACTGCAGCTTGTCCAAAACGCAGCAGCTAGAGTTCTTACTAGAACCAGGAAGTATGACCATATTAGCCCGGTTCTGGCAACACTGCATTGGCTCCCTATTAAACATCGTATACATTTTAAAATCTTGCTGATTACTTACAAAGCACTAAATGGTTTAGCTCCCCAGTACTTGAGCGAGCTCTTAACGCATTATACTCTATCACGTCTATTGCGGTCTCAAAATTCTGGCCAGTTGATAATACCTAGAATATCAAAATCAACTGCAGGCGGTCGATCCTTTTCCTATTTAGCAGCTAAACTCTGGAACAGTCTTCCTAGCATTGTTCGGGAAGCAGACACACTCTGTCAGTTTAAATCTAGACTAAAAACACATCTCTTTACTATGGCATACACATAAAACATTTTTAATTTATATTATTCAAATCAGTTAAATGATTGTTTTAGGCTGCATTAACTAGGTCAGCCGGAACCGGGAACACTTCCCATAACACCTGATGTACTCGTTACATCATAATAAGAATGGCATCTACGGTAATGTTAGTCTCTCTATTTATCCCGAGGTTTACTGCAGTCGGCCGGATCCGGGCCGTATCCGGACCAGATGGTGGACCTTAGCCTGGACATGACGAACGCATCCCTGAAGTGTCTGTAGAGACCGTGTCAATTAAACTCTCCCCTGTAAATGCCGCATCGACACGACATCCTCATTAAACCCGTCCCCAGCGTGACGACTCCAATCTTTCGAATAATCCTACGAATATCTACAAACCCGATTCCAAAAAAGTTGGGACACTGTACAAATTGTGAATAAAAACAGAATGCAATGATGTGGAAGTTTCAAATTTCAATATTTTATTCAGAATACAACATAGATGACATATCAAATGTTTAAACTGAGAAAATGTATCATTTTAAGGGAAAAATAAGTTGATTTTAAATTTCATGGCATCAACACATCTCAAAAAAGTTGGGACAAGGCCATGTTTACCACTGTGTGGCATCCCCTCTTCTTTTTATAACAGTCTGCAAACGTCTGGGGACAGAGGAGACAAGTTGCTCAAGTTTAGGAATAGGAATGTTGTCTCATTCTTGTCTAATACAGGCTTCTAGTTGCTCAACTGTCTTAGGTCTTCTTTGTCGCATCTTCCCCTTTATGATGCGCCAAATGTTTTCTATGGGTGAAAGATCTGGACTGCAAGCTGGCCATTTCAGTACCCGGATCCTTCTTCTACGCAGCCATGATGTTGTAATTGATGCAGTATGTGGTCTGGCATTGTCATGTTGGAAAATGCAAGGTCTTCCCCGAAAGAGACGATGTCCGGATGGGAGCATATGTTGTTCTAGAACATGGATATACCTTTCAGCATTGATGGTGCCTTTCCAGATGTGTAAGCTGCCCATGCCACACGCACTCATGCAACCCCATACCATCAGAGATGCAGGCTTCTGAACTGAGCGCTGATAACAACTTGGGTTGTCCTTGTCCTCTTTAGTCCGGATGACATGGCGTCCCAGTTTTCCAAAAAGAACTTCAAATTTTGATTCGTCTGACCACAGAACAGTTTTCGCCTTTGCCACAGTCCATTTTAAATGAGCCTTGGCCCAGAGAAAACGCCTGCGCTTCTGGATCATGTTTAGATATGGCTTCTTTTCTGACCTATAGAGTTTTAGCTGGCAACGGTGAATGGCACGGTGGATTGTGTTCACCGACAATGTTTTCTGGAAGTATTCTTGAGCCCATGTTGTGATTTCCATTACAGTAGCATTCCTGTATGTGATGCAGTGCCGTCTAAGGGCCCGAAGATCACGGGCATCCAGTATGGTTTTCCGACCTTGACTTCAGATTCTCTGAATCTTTGGATGATATTATGCACTGTAGATGATGATAACTTCAAACTAATTTTATTTTTAATTTTATTTTTAATTTTATTTTTAATTTTATTTTTAATTTAATTTTTCTCTGAGAAACTCCTTTCTGATATTGCTCCACTATTTTTCGCCGCAGCATTGGGGGAATTGGTGATCCTCTGCCCATCTTGACTTCTGAGAGACACTGCCACTCTGAGAGGCTCTTTTTATACCCAATCATGTTGCCAATTGACCTAATAAGTTGCAAATTGGTCCTCCAGCTGTTCCTTATATGTACATTTAACTTTTCCGGCCTCTTATTGCTACCTGTCCCAACTTTTTTGGAATGTGTAGCTCTCATGAAATCCAAAATGAGCCAATATTTGGCATGACATTTCAAAATGTCTCACTTTCAACATTTGATATGTTATCTATATTCTATTGTGAATAAAATATAAGTTTATGAGATTTGTAAATTATTGCATTCCTATTTTATTCACAATTTGTACAGTGTCCCAACTTTTTTGGAATTGGGTTTGTATTGATCTAATATGACTTCTGACCTGTAATGTTGCCAGAATCATAATCATACACTATTTGTTCGTCGGCCAGAGGAGAACTGGCACCCTGACTGAGCCTGGTTTCTCCCAAGGTTTTTTTCTCCATTCTGGCCCTGAAGGAGTTTTGGTTCCTTGCCACTGTCGCCTTTGGCTTTTGGCTTGCTCAGTTGGGGACACTTAAATTTCAACTATATTACTGATCTGCCCGCATTGACACTATATGATAATTGAAATGAGCTGGATGACATCACCGTTTTCACCAGAGCCGAATCAAATTCTGTTGCATTATTATCCTGTTACCACTGTGAAGCTGCTTTGAAACAATTGCCATTGTAAAAAGCGCTATATAAATAAAGGTGATTTGATTTGATTTGATTTTCATATCATTATAAAGGAATTAATTTGTTGACTAGATGCTGCATTAGTAGAGAAAGAACAGCAGTATGTTTGCAGTCAAAGCTGAGAGGGTGCTAACATTAGTAGTAGCCTAACTCAAACGGTTAAAACCCTGTAACAAAAACACGCAAGTCCGACCCCAGACAGCAACATAGTGTTGGCCCAGATCTGGGCCACATTTTGTACATGTAGATTCAACGCAAGAATAATCAGAATGATCATAAGCATAAAATGTTTCTTTTCCATATACATCACCGACCTAAATGTTTAATGTCACGATTGTTACAATCTATTTGCATTAGTTTATATCCAACAAATCACTTTTATGCATTCGTTATGTAGCGAAGTTGCATATTTAAAGCCAGAGACATGAAAAAGCAAACTGTATTGTCATGCAGCCAACAGAAACATAAATAAGTCAGAAACGAATCCGATTTCAGTTCTTTTTTATGTCACTGTAATAGCTACAAATTTTGTTATTTTGATTAGATCGCCATCAAGTGTTCTAATAAAAAGTGAATAAAGTCTGAGAGTATACATATGTGTCTAATTTCAATGATTTGCCTTTGTGTATAAAGATGGCCATCTTTAAGCATGACTGTTTGGAATTATATGAAATGAGTCCATTTGTAACAATAACTTCGATTAATAAAAGTATTGTTCATTGTTAATGTTAACACTGAATACATTTTTACATTTTAAAGTTGTATCTCTTAATGTTAACATTAATGTTAATGCACTATGAATGATCAAGGTACACTATATTGCCAAATTAGGACACCCCTCCAAATCATTGAATTCAGGTGTTCCAATCACTTCCATGGCGTATAAAATCAAGACTTGCAGCAGACTGCTTCTACAAACATTTGTGAAAGAATGGGTTGCTCTCAGGAGCTCAGTGAATTCAAGCGTGGTACCGTGACAGGTTGCCACCTGTGCAATAAGTCCATTCATGAAATTTCCTCACTATTAAATATCCCACGGTCAACTGTTAGTGGTATTATAACAAATGTGGGAACAACAGCAACTCAGCCACGAAGTGGTAGGCCACGTAAAATCACAGAGCGGGGTCAGCGCATGCTGAGGCACACAGTGCGCAGAAGTCGCCAACTTTCTGCAGAGTCAATAGCTACAGACCTCCAAACTTTGTGTGGCCTTCAGATTAGCTCAAGAACAGTGCCTAGAGAGCTTCATGGAATGGGTTTCCATGGCCGAGCAGCTGCATCCAAGCCTTACATCACCAAGTGCAATGCAAAGCGTCGGATGCAGTGGCGTAAAGCACGCCGCCACTGGACTCTAGAGCAGTGGAGACGTGTTCTCTGGACTGACGAATCACGCTTCTCTGTCTGGCAATCCGATGGACGAGTCTGGGTTTGGTGGTTGCCAGGAGAACGGTACTTGCCTGACTGCATTGTGCCAAGTGTAAAGTTTGGTGGAGGGGGGGATTATGGTGTGGGGTTGTTTTTCAGGGGTTGGGCTTGGCCCCTTAGTGCCAGTGAAAGGAACTCTTAATGCTTCAGCATACCAAGACATTTTGGACAATTTCATGCTCCCAACTTTGTGGGAACAGTTTGGGGATGGCCCCTTCCTGTTCCAACATGACCAGTGCACAAAGCAAGGTCCATAAAGACATGGATGAGCGAGTTTGGTGTGGAGGAACTTGACTGGCCTGCACAGAGTCCTGACCTCAACCCGATAGAACCTGATACAAACAATATTTTCTAGCTACTACTGGCTGCATCCGAAAGCTTAAAAATGCTGCCTTCGCAGGATGCATTCCCAGGTAGGAAGGCATCAGGGCACGTCCGAATCCAGTGTTATCTTCACTTCCTGTCTCCTGAGATACCTTTAGCTTATCTATTTTTGAAGGCAGCATAGATGTATCCTTTGCTGCTTTTGATATCCCACAATCCTGTGCTTTCCATTCCGTGACAGTTGAGATAAAAAAAATAAAGATGGCGTCTGAAAGTTGTGGTTGGTGGTCAGTTTGTGTGTAAATATACATTTTTGACTAACGTTTTCCACTTTTGATGTCATTTCTAGCAAAAATGTTGCTATGTGTCATGAGAGTAAGCAACTGAGCAGCTAACACTGTTTAGAGCGAACGCGAAACCCATCCGTATCTGCACCAGGTGCATTTTTTACATAATGCGGCACCCAGCACACCCGGTTAAAAAAGTCACCACTCGCCGCTGGTACATAGCAAGCGGCAACCTCCCGCGGTCAATACGGAAGTGATTTAAACTGCAATTTATCGACTGGCCACTAGAGACTGGCTCCAAAAGGGAGTCAAATCTGTATCTCCCCCATGTTAAATGCCCAACTTTACAGCAGAAAAAAATATGTTTACAGCCTGGTACAAAAAGTAGTTTTGGTCTATACAGCTAATTTTGCCCTTCATGACAACTGTGAGGGGGGTGAATTTTTTTTATAACTCATCCGTTTAAATTATATTAAGCCTTAAAGTTCTGCATAATTAAGGGCGTGGCCACTTGAGTGACAGGTGGATTGCCACTATGGTCGAGCTAGTCACATGTTATGCGTGGTTTCAGCAACCAGGAACCTCAGCTCCACCCACGTCCCGCCTCTTTGCCCATTTTCAGCTATCCAAGAGTGACACGTGATGACACGCTGCCAAGATGGCAAAGGGCGACTTTAGGCTTCAAAAATGCTCTTCAGAAACCTACGTGTGACGTCACGGACACTACGTCCATATTTTTTTTTTTACAGTCTATGCTACATAGTGCATAAGTACATAGTGTATAGTGCGTCATTTGGGACACCGTTAGTCTTCAGCTAGCAAGCTAACAGTTTAGCCTATTAGCTTAGCCAGTGCTAATTCGGCATGAAACGGAAGTTGCGATAGTCTTTTCTTCCATGAAAAGGATTCTGTGATTATTTTTTTTAATAGTTCACAAATTGTTGTGCATGCAACTCGAAAACAAGTAACTTTGGAGTTAGTGGAAAGGTACACAATTAATTGTGATATTAAAAAATAGAGTCACTAAATAATAATAAATAAGGAATAAGGAAATCAACATATCTTATGAACAAAAATGCTTAAAAATCACTTTGCTAGTGTTACATGTGATGAGATTAAAAAAAATGTAATGTTAAAATAATCCAATAAATATTCAAATAATACATTAATTGAGAAAAAGGCTTACATTAAAGCAAAGATTAGAATTTAGAAATCATTGTACTTTAACAGAAATCTACCGCTCCCAATTGAAAACAAAAGCAAAAGAAAAGAGGCGGAGCTAACATGGGAAATAGAATGGAAAATCGGTATGTTAGAGACAGACACACATATATGATAGGTACATATTTAACAGAATTTGTGTAGTTCTAAAAAAACATTAAATGGAGGAGGAAGCTGAGACCTGAAATATACTAGATAAACCATCTTGTCTTCATATATGTACGCTCTGGAAGTATTCTCAATCGTATCAATCTGTCACTTGACTTGTCAATCCTTCACTTCCCCTCCAAATAGGTGGCCTGGATCTAAAGGCCCATCTATGTTATCATTACCTTTCCACCCAAGATGTTCAGCATCCTCAGCGTCAGAGCTTTTATCAGTTGGCTTCAGAGACTCCTGCTGCCCATTAACAGCTTGACTACTTTATCTCAGCCAGGAATTGTGTTGACCTTGCAGCAACTCCTTATCGGGGCTTCAATAATCTTTCTTTCACAGTAAAACACATCAGAGTTAAATGACAAGCAAGTTCCCCCCTTTACCTCATAACATGTGACTGCCGCGTCTCTTTTAACATTTAACATTTCAGCACTGCCTCTAGACTAAATATTGTCTGTCTTTGAAATGACTGCTCTTTTTGTTAGATGAACAATGAGTATTTCAGTCATATCTGTTTTGGCTAAACTGTTATATTAAATATAAATTGTCTTAACTTAAAAAAAAAGAATGAATTGCAATTGATGACGCAATTACTGAGACAACAACAAACCACCACTTGCTCCACATACATGTCTTAGTTTTTTCCATTTTTCTTTTCAAGACAAGTCATGATCAAAATGAATGCTAGAGATTGTTTTTCTTTGCTAGTCACCGAACGGGTCACGGATTGTTGATGTAAAACTCCAGATGAGTCTTATTGCGTGTGTCTGTTTCTAACGCATCTTGACCTTTTCAGATTTTTGTATTCGCTATGGTGTTCATCACAGCACCGAATATTTAATACTTAAGGCTGTTTATTTTCAAACTTAAACATTTTTATATTTTAATCTGGACTACAACAAGCCCTAGATATTGATTGAATAGGTTCTGATTCTTTATTGTTCAGTTACACTTTACATTAAGGCTCCATTATTTAACATTAGTTAATTCATTAGTTAACATAAACTGACAATGAAAATTACTTCTAAAGCATTTATTAATCTTAATTTCAACATTTAATAACATTTTATTAAAATCAAAAGTTGTAACTGTATTATTTAATGGATCTGAGCTGACATGAACAATGATCAGTAGTATTTTTTATCTAACTTTAACAAAGAATAATAACTACTGTAACAATTGTAGCTATTGCTCATTGTTAATGTTAGTTATTAGTTAATGCATTAACTAACGTTAAATAATGAGAACTTAGGTTACCTATTGTTCTTTATAATTCTTTTCAAACATTTGTTTACTTTATAAATTTTGGTGTATGTACAGTCATGTGAAAAAGACACAGACACCCCATGAAATATTTAGTTCTTTTTTAAGAAATATGGACATATCAATATTTGATCTTCTTTCAAACAATATCTATAGATATCAGCAGAATCTTTTCAGCTGTGTGATGTTTGAGGGGTTTCTTGCATGCACAGCCCATTTCAAATCACCCCACAGCATCTCAATAGGATTAAGATCCGGGCTTTGACTTGCCATTCCAGAACTCTCCATTTCTTTCTTTTGAGCCATTCCTTGGGGGATTTACTGGAATGTTTTGGGTCATTGTCATGTTGCATAGTCCACATCCGCTTCAGCCACAATTTTCAGACAGATGGTCTTACATTTTCCTCAAGTACCCTCTGATACAATGAAGAATTCATAGTGGCTTCTATGATAGTGAGTTGGCCAGGCCCTGCTGCAGCAAAGCAGCCTCAAACCATGACATTTCCACCCCCATGCTTCATAGTTGGCACGAGGTTCTTGTGCTCAAATGCTGTCTTTGGTTTGCACCACACATGTCTTCTGCTACTGGGCCCAAACAATTCAACTTTGGATTCATCGGTTTCAAAGCACATTGTTCCAGGAGTCCTGGTCTTTGTCTAGATGTTCTCTTGCCCTGATGTTTTTTTATTTTTTGACAGTAAGGGTTTCCTCCTTGCATGCAGATCAAACTTGTGCAGTCTCTTTCTTATGGTAGACGCATGTACTTTGACATCAACTGTGGCAAGAGTTACCTGTAGGTCCCGAGATTACATTTTAGGATTGTTGGAGACTTTTTTAAGCATCTTGCGGTCTGCTCTTGGGCTGAACTTGCTAGGATGGCCTGACTTGGGCATGTTGGCAGTTGTTTTAAATGTTCTCCACTTGTAAATTATTTTCCGGACAGTGGAATGGCTGATTTTGAATATTTTGGAGATCTTTTTACATCCCTTCCCAGACTCATATGCATCTACAACCTTCTTTCTGAAGGCCTCAGAGAGTTATTTTGATCTCACCATGGTGATTTCACTCACTTCAACAATCAAGAGTAAGCCAAAATAAATGTCTGAGGTTCAAATAAGACAGGCTTCTCTACAATCCTCTCTAACAATGTTCTAATCTTTTGCACATGATGTGGCGCACCTGATTCTAATTTTATGCATTTTAAGTAGTAAATAAATGTGGGGGTGTCCTATCTTTTTCCTCACCAAATATTGCATTTCTATTAATTACATTTTACAAATAATTTAAAAAAGACATTTCTTCAGTTTTATTAGTTTTTAGTATTATTATTTATATTATTTCCATCTCGCAATATTGTTAAAATGAAGATCCCATGTCCATATGTTGAAAAAGACAAAGGTTTTCATGGGGTGTCCTATCTTTTTCACATGACTGTATATATATATCATGACAACCCTTTTTTGCAACTTATTTCAATATTTGGATAATACTGTATACCGTGATAAAAGCTTCTGCAATTATCACAACATGAAAATTTTATACCGTCACATGCCTAGGCGTGAGTTAAGGTGTGACTATAGCTGCATCTGAAATCATGTAACCGGTCCTACTTGACCTGTTCTGAGCGGGATTCGAACCGGGGTCTCCGGCGTGGGAGGCGGTCGTGCTAACAAGGACACTAAATAGGATGCAAAATAACCAATACTAACTACTAACTAGCGTCAGGCACTATCGCGCCTCTTGAGGTCAGGGGAATGAGGTTTACACTCACCCCCCTAAACCTCACTCCCATCCGGATAATGGCACCAAATGTAACCGGTCCTACTTGACCCGCTCCGAGCGGGATTCGAACCAGAGTCCTTGGCGTGGGAGGCGGGCACGCTATCAAGGACGCTAAAGACTGCAGCCGCTAGCGTCAGTCGCTAGCATGCCTCTTGAGATCAGGGGAGGGAGGTTCACATGCACAGCTCTTACTGGCCTACGACAGTTACACTCACCCCCCTAAACCTCACTCCCATCCGGGTCACGGCACCAAATGTATGTAATTGCATACATTTGTAACCAGTTCTACTTGACCTGCTCCGAGCGGGATTCGAACCAGGGTCTCCGGCTTGGGAGGCATGCGCGCTAACAAGGCAAAATAACCAATACTAACCACTAACTAACATCAGTCGCTATCGCGCCTCTTGAGGCCAGGAGAGTGAGGTTTACACGCACAGCTCTTACTAGCCTATGTCCGTTACACTCACCCCCCCTAAATCTCACTCCCATCCAGGTTGCAGTACCAAATGTAACCGGTCCTACTCGACCTGCTCCAAGCGGGATTCGAAACGGGGTCTCCGGCGTGGGAGGCAGACACACTATCAAGGAGCCAGTCAGTCAGTCGCTAGCGCGCCTCTTGAGATCAGGGAGTGAGGTTCACATGCACAGCTTTTACTGGCCTATGTCTGTTACACTCACCCCCCAAATCTCACTCCCATCTGGGTCACGGCACCAAATGTATGTCATCGCATACATGTATAACCGGTTCAACAAGGCAAAATAACCAATATTAACTACTAACTAGCGTCAGTCGATATCGCACCTCTTGAGATCAGGAGAGTGAGGTTTACATGCACAGCTCTTACTGGCCTACATTCATTACAATCGCATGCATTTGGTTTGAAACTTAGGATTTGCAACTGTTAAAAAAAAGTATGTTCTATATAGTATAAATATGGGTATTATGAATGAAATTCATTTATTTTTGCAGTTCCATTTGGAGCCACTAGGGGAGCAATAATTACACACTTCACCTTCAGCAATCTTTACTTGCCAAGTCAACATGTGTATGAATCACATATATACCTTCTCCTTTTCTTCCCACACAGTCCACCACAAGTGTCTTTCTCCATTTCATATATCATTCTCTTTATCCATCTTTCTTACACTCTTCCTCGCCTCCTGTGCGCTGTGATGTGTCTGTCACTTTCTCTGTCACTGCCACTCCCCTCCACACAACTTGGCAGATCAGTGGTTGGTTACCATGGCAATGCAACAGCCCAGTTACTCTGGAGCCTTCAGTGGATCAGAACACCAAGGCTACCTGCACCCAACCGTCTTCCCTCTGGCTCACAGATTTGAAGCCGTCACCCACCCATGAACATCGCTCTCGAGATAAACAGCAAAGAATAGCTGTTTGTTCCACAGATGTGCGTTTCAAATGCTCATTGTGCTATTGTGATCTCCTAATGCAGGGCAAGATGTGTTCAAAAACAGCCGCCTCTCACTGACACGCTCGCCACATAACGTGCCATGTTCATGCCTGAAGAATCAGCGCCTGCGGAGTGGAGGAAGTCATTTGTTTTCCCTGTCATTCCTGGATGCGCCCTGCCCCGCTTCCCACCAGCGCCCGCTCCAAACACATTGAGCTGATCCGCTTTATTTATGGAAAGACAGATGGGCCAATTATCATAAAACCAAGAACGGTGCCATTTCCTTTTTCAAACAGTTGACTTCATTATCTGCAAGAGTGGAGGGGAGGATGGAGAGGAAAGATGGTGAGCTTCGTACCCTGCCTGCACCTCTGGAGCCTGACCTCGCAAAACAAAGGTTGCCGTGCATAGTAATAAGTTCTGCTTCTGCGAGATGGAGAAACAGGAAAGGGCCAGAATAAGCTAGCGATTGGCTCTTTAACTGTGTGTGGAACTATATCCGGAGTAGATTAAGGAAATTAATCAAGTGCTTCTGCAAAAGCCACCTCATAAATGGTGATTCTGAGGAAAAACAATATAATGAAAAGAAAGTGTCTACAATAGAGGAGGGAACGGCCATAAGTGATGAATGGATAGCACTTTATGTTGCCTTTACTTTATGCAAATAAAAAATAAACAAACAAATAAACAAATCGGTTGAAACTAGTTCTCAAATATCCCACATTTTCAATGAAATAATAATAAACAATATTGACTTTTTATTTCACTGTGCTTTATATACATTTTTGCACAATGTTTCCCTCAGCTGTGTCATTTCCATCACAAACCCAGAATTATTGGACTATTATTATTGTTTCTGTCATGACAACTCTCTGAGTGTTTGGCATGGTAATGGATATGACAGTGTTAATATGTTTGGTCTCGGCTGAAAAGATCTGCTACGCTGCTGTTGGTTATTGCTTTTGCTGCTGCAGACCCAGACAGCAACATAGTGTCGGCCCAGATCCGGTACATGGGATTCAATGCGTACCAGATGTGGGCCGGATCTGGGCCGACACTATGTTGCTGTCTGGGGAGCAAGTACGGGACTTGCTACTGTCAATACATACACAACACGCTGCTGTGAAAAAGACATGCAGCTGCTGTACTATATAGCATACATGAATTACCTGTAGCAGATCTATACAGGTGGAGCTGGGGAAGGTGGAGGGTTTTTGAAAGCGTGCTGCAAATACTACAGCAAATGCTGACCAAGTATTTGAAGGTTGAGCAACGAGCTCATTGGCTACTGATACAGCAGGAACCAATCAGCTGTGCCCTATAAAGAATGATGTGATTGCAAGCAGATTGAGTTAAGGATCAGCCTGCGCCATCTAGAGTTTCATGACAGAACTTTGTATCAGAAAAAATTACAAAATGACAGAATTATACTGTGATGTATGGATATGCTGGACTAACTAGTGGGGAAAGTGTGTTGTAAGAAAGTTTATTTGCTGCAACCCTTACTAAAAAGAAGTTTATTCAAGTGTGCTATTAGTATACTTCTTTTAAACTAAAAATGTACTTTATGTATTTCTCAGAAACATACTTAAAATTACACACTTAAGTATACTTGACTTATACTGACAGAAAAGTCTATTTGGCCTATACTTGATCAAGATATACTTAAAAAGTATAATTATTCAAAGTATACTTGGCTTGTAGTTGTGTTTAATCTTTTGACTGAGTAGCCTATTATATACTTTTTTCACATAGTTTTACATATAGTCTTATAAACTTTTTAACGTTTGAAAATGTTGATTTATAAAGAAAACAGATATGTTCCTAATTCTGAGTATCTGAATTTTTGTGTAGGCTAGTCCACTGTTAGTGTACATAGGAATTTACTTTAAACTTTACTCTTTACTCCGGCATTGACTGAATTTTCCGGCTATCCATGTTTTGACTATTATACGGTAGGGGGAGCTATTACACATCTTCTGAAGGGAAGTACAGAATCTCCTGATCAAAACACAGGTGAAGAATCAGCAGAAACAAGTGATAGAAGATTGCTCATGCAAATGTAAAACAACGCGATCATCAAACATTAAACAGCATGTAAATCAAAACTGCCTAATGTTAGCGAATGAAACGTTTAAGCCATGAAGAGGGATCGACTGTGAAGCTTTGGGGGTGTTGATGGACTCGATCTATTTTGTTATTCTACTTTGAATTGTGTGTTTGCTTTTGTTTTGGTCTGTGTGATCCCGCCCGCTGCCAGTTTACCCAATAGTATTTCGTCACCCCGGGTTGCCATTTGGCGGAAAACACAGCATACTGCAGCCACGGAAGCCAGCAAACAAACTGGGTCAGAGATTGCAGATTGCAGAATGAGAGCATATTAAAACGTGGATAAATCAACTCATCAACTTACAGTGTGTAAGTCTCCTCGGCTTTCATTGTCAATTGCACTCGCTCCTGTTGCGTGTCCTCAATCTGGCAACCTGCGTGAACATCGAGTCTGAGGAGGAGGGGGCGGGGGAAACACCTCCCTCCAATATTTTGAATTTGGACTGCAGTACCCATTTCAACCACTATATTACAGGGCACCCAATATTCAATATCACATACTGCACCTTTAATGAAACTTACCCACATTCAATTGTTGATATAAAAGGATGCATGAAGCTAGAATAAAATGTTTTTAAAATAGAAAGAGTTCAAGTACAGTTAAAGGTATATTTCAAATATAAAAAAATTATACCTAAATAGGAACATAGTAGTATACTTACAGTGCAAAAATAATATATCAGTAGTAAACTATAAGTATGTTATGTTCACTTAAAGAAAACTTACAAGTATACTTGCAGTATAAACTACTAAACTAATAGTTTACTGAGTGTACTTTCATAAACTAAAAAATGTACTAAGTATTAAAATAGTAAACTACTAGTATACTTATAAGTCCACTTGTAGTACAGATGCAATACAAATGAGAAACGTGGTTGTGAACTAGGTGTGCACTTAAAGTGTACTACTGTTACACTTATAGTAGACTTAAACATATACTTTTATATACTAAAAAGTGGGCCAAGCAGTATTGAAATAGTACACTTACAAGTTTACTAGTACATTAATATTAGTATACTTACTACATAAATTATACTTGAAAATATACTTGAACTTTACTTAAGTATACTTACTAAAATGATCTTGAAGTATACTTCTTTTTCATAAGGGAAGTCCACATGACTAAAACTGCAAACAATTGAAGAAGCACTTCCTTAGTTTAGTTTTAACCTTTAGTTTCGAAAAATCATTAATTTTTTTAACTTATGACCGTTAGTGCATGACTAAACTTGTTTGAACTGTTCTCGATACGGTTCCTGCGTCTCACTTCTCAACAAGCTTAAGTGAAATCCCTCTAGACCGCATAATGAAAGCTGTGGACATTAGAGGCCTTTTACAGACCTCAAGGGAACCCCAAATGCCTTCCTCAAGTTCTGCACGACATACTAGATTGACATACTGGCAGTGTCTTTCTGGTTATATTACACATGCTAGGGAAGCAGTCAACCCTGGAGTCTTGCTCGAGTTGACAGCTTGAATTTGTTGAGGGGTCTGTGGTTACCATGTGCACTCTTACGAACAGTGTGTCATGGGAAGTGAGATGAAGGCTTTCAGATCCTCCAGCAATCAGTTGCCAAGTTTTTAAAAAAAAAGTTAATATGCTTTCCAATTAGATAAATGACATCTGAGAATAGCAGGGTTTCTTCCTTTTGGGAGTTTTCAAAGCAGAGCAGTCGAGTATACCAGAACATGTGTCGTCAGGAAAATATTAACATATTGTGAGGATTTTTCATTTAGGGTGTTCTCAAAGAGTTCGAACTATTATGATGATCTCAAGTTCACATTTATACTAAGCGTCATAAATTATGAATTCACTGTAAACAAAAATGGTCAGGGTTTGTCGCTTTGGCACAGACTCTGTGGACCACTAAATCAATTGGAAGCGCAATAAAAAATTAATGCGAACTTGAAGTGTTTGAACCACTGTGCCAACAAAACCTTTGGAATATCAACCATTTTATAGCTTATTTCTTGTCAAGATGTGCAAATATGTGAGGATCCTCACATAAATGTGAGGATATCTGTCAGGTTTTAATTAAACCAAGATAAAAAAAAGGACAAAGATTCATTTTCAAGATGTTCTCCAATGAGAATGCATGTCAAATACAAGGTTTGAGTCAGATTCAAATGAATATTTATTCAATATTTATATATATAACAACTGATTGTGAAATATACTTGTATGCCTTTTTATGTTGTAGTATTTTGCACACAAAAATGTATAAAAAGTAAATTAAAACATGCTAAATTATGAGGCCAAATACCAAATACACTGAACAAAATTATAAACGCAACACTTTTGTTTTTGCCCCCATTTTTCATGAGCTGAACTCAAATATCTAAGGCTTTTTCTATGTACACAAAAGGCCTATTTCTCTCAAATATTGTTCACAAATCTGTCTAAATCTGTGTTAGTGAGCACTTCTCCTTTGCCGAGATAATCCATGATAATGGATGATAATGACAATACACGGCCCCATGTTGCAAGGATCTGTACACAATTCCTGGAAGCTGAAAACATCCCAGTTCTTGCATGGCCAGCATACTCACCGGACATGTCACCCGTTGAGCATGTTTGGGAAGCTCTGGATCGGCGTATACAACAGCGTGTTCCAGTTCCTGCCAATATCCAGCAACTTCGCACAGCCATTGAAGAGGAGTGGACCAACATTCCACAGGCCACAATCAACAACCTGATCAACTCTATGCGAAGGAGATGTGTTGCACTGCAGGAGGCAAATGGTGGTCACATCAGATACTGACTGGTTTTCAGACCCCCCAATACAGTAAAACTGCACATTTTAGAGTGGTCTTTTATTGTGGCCAGCCTAAGGCACACCTGTGCAATAATCATGCTGTCTAATCAGCATCTTGATATGCCACACCTGTGAGGTGGATGGATTATCTCGGCAAAGGAGAAGTGCTCACTAACACAGATTTAGACAGATTTGTGAACAATATTTGAGAGAAATAGGCCTTTTGTGTACATAGAAAAAGTCTTAGATCTTTGAGTTCAGCTCATGAAAAATGGGGGCAAAAACAAAAGTGTTGCGTTTATAATTTTGTTCAGTGTATATAAAATCTCCTCTTATAGCTATTTACCATCTAATATCTTGTGTAAAATTGCTTCCGAGTTGGTGGATATGAGAAATTACACAAAGATATGCACCCATTAATTGTGCTAATTGTAAATAATCTTCCGTTGATGAAGATCTCTTGTGCGTTTGGCTTTGATAACAGCGTACACATCGCCCATGATAATCAGTTGTGTTTCATCATCCTGTCTATCTGGTGCTGGAATCTGGAGGACGTTGTGGAAGAAGGCCATTGTGTGGAATATTTACAACAAATGTCAGCCATCAGTCGTCGTTGACATTTGATGAAAAAAATGTAATCAATGTGAGCTTGTCATTGGGTTACAAGGGGTTCATATTGTGTAAATGATCCTCCGAGGCAGCAAGTCATTTAGCCAGAAGTAACAAATGGCCACATGAGGCCATTATGTTGGATCTAAAGCTTGTTTACTGTGTGTTTTAACTGATACAGGGGTATGAGGGTTATAAAGAATGGGCCTTTGTTGCAGTGTATATATGTGTTCAAAAATAGCATTGGGGTCTGTTCCTTGTCAGCTTTTTCAAGAGCCTTTTATAGCAGTGTTGCTATCATGAAAGCAAGTCCTTCTCAGCTTCTACACCTCAAAACAGATCAACACATTGATTTTTCCATTCGGACATCTCCCGGAAAACATAGCCATTACTGGTCAGAGAAATTGTGCAGTGTTGCTCCTTAAAGGAGATGGCCTTAAGTGCTAGTCTAGGACTATCTTCCCTCACTACAGTTCTACTTTGGCAAACATCCACAAGAATATTGTTCGGCTCCAGAATGGAATTGAATTGGATTTGTTGTGCGGAAAAGTAATCCTGCATTGCTCAGTTCTTCTGCAGGTTATCCATCTCCTAATGACAAGGTCAATAGCAAATAAGAGTGTCCATGATAAAGAAATCTAGATGATACGTGCCAAGTTCAGAGTGTATTTGTTATGCTGTATGTATTAATGGGGCGGCACAGTGTGTCGATGCTGTGTGGTGTTTGCATGTTCTCCCTGTGTCTGCGTGGGTTTCCTCCACAATCCAAAAACATGCAGTATAGGGGAATTGGAGACGCTAAATTGTCCATAGGTGTGAATGTGTGTGTGTGTGTGTGAGTTGGGGAAAGACCTGGCAACCTACCCCGGAAAAATCCTTGCCAAGAAATTTCATTCGCAGTCTCTCGCATATGGCAAAAGATGGCCATAGACTCATAGAATACAACTGAAAATGGTAATAGATGTATTCATGTTTTTTTTTTTTTTTTTAATTTTTTAAAGAAATAATGATGAAAGATTGTCCCAAAGTACTTAATCAGCTTTTCTTTTCAAGAATTCCATTCCTTTAATTAAGCTTTTATTCTTCATTTTAATATCAGGACAGTTGCACATTATTACCCTTTTCATCCCCCAAAAATATCAAAATATGAATTCTGAAATGAAAAACATGTTCATCATAAAAGAGGTGTATTCTAATCACTGTATCTATCAATTGCATTTGAATGATTTAAAAAAAATAAATGATTAGATCCAGAGGAAAAAAAGAGCCATTGATTCACCATGTCATTGACTCCAATATAGTATTCAAAGGTTTATATTCATATGTTGCTCCCAATTGCTATCTGAGTGAAAGTTAAAGGGTTAGTTCACCCAAAAATGAGAATTATCCAATAATTTACTCACCCTCAAGCCATCGTAGGTGTATATGACTTCTTTCAGCCAAACACAATCAGAGTTATATCAAAAAATATCCTGGCTCTTCCAAGCTTTATAATGGGAGTGAATGGTAGCATAAATTTTGAAGCCCAAAAAATGCATCCATCCATCATAAAAGTAATCCATATGGCTCCAGGGGGTTAATAAAGGCCTTCTGAAGCAAAGTGGTGTTATTTTGTAAGAAAAATATCATAATTATAACATAAACTAGGGCTGGGTATTGACACAAATTTCACGATTCGATTCAGATTTCGATTCGATTCAATATCGATTATTGTGGATATATATCACATACAGTACATGGCAAATCTCTCAACTATGCTGTAAACTGTACATGGTTGTCAGTTGGTACTACATTACTATAATATTGAAGGTTAAAATTAACTGATTTAAATATAAACATAAATTACACTCAATGTTTTTTTATAATAATAAAGCTATAATACTAACTTTACAATTACATGATCATATTTCTACTCCAATTAGTTTTTTGAAATATAAACATTTAAATGTTGGCAGTCATAAAAACTTGACGGATTTATTCAAACATGCATTAATATTGAAGAACATTAAAAATTATAATGAATATGTAATGTGGTGCATACATTTATCTCTAGGGTTCATTTTTCTAGCTGGATATGCAAAACGATCTCATGAAAGTGCGTATCTATAGCACGAATTGTATTTATCGTGCAATTTATACGCAAAAATGAGTTTTTGCGTGCATATGATACGCACTGTAAACCCCTTGAATAGGATTAGTGGTGTGGGTACGTGTATTACACGGCATAAAGTGCGTATCATATGCACGCCATAAACTGCGTATCGCATAAATTGCATGATAAATACAATTTGTGCTATAGATATGCACTTTCATGAGATCGGGCTGGATTTTTCTGAGGTAAATGTGACGTTACGTGACATTGTTTACAAGCTGTTTTATTGACGTCTTTCCGTGGTTGAAACACTGATTGAGCGATTACACCACATATGATACGGATTTTGGAAAGTTGTAATGTATCTTTTAATATACCTTCTGATGTTCATTCATGTTTATTTCATGCTATAACTGATATTAAAGCGGTTCATGTGAGCTGCCGCTTCTCTTGAGCTGAGGCACTACTGCGATCTGTCAAACCACATTAAACAGCGCCAAAACGGTATTTATTATTTACATTTCGTAATAAAATGGACGTAATTTGAAATCTGAGACTTTGTTTCATATCAAAAGTAACAAAGCACAAAGATTATTGTGATTTTTTTGGGATGGGAGGGGCAACAATGTTCCGTTCATTCGTCAGCTGAAAACATATGTATACATATCGATATCGGTTCATAAAAATGAGAATCGATTAAAATCGAGAAATCGATATTTTTTACACAGCCCTATTATAAACTATAATCACTGGCTTCCGGTAACGGCCGTACGCGAGTATAGTTCTGGCGGAAGAGTGACCTCTGACCCAACGTATGACGTAGGACTAGTGTAAGCTTAGGGGAGAGTAGACGGCTCTCACGGTTTAAACAAATAGGGCTGGGCAACAAACTCAATCTCCTCCGTCATTTCTCTTTTAAATTCTCGTTTTAGACTTATAATTCGTGACGGGTGTTTTGTTTTGCTCTATCCTCTGCGGCTCTGTGTTCGTCAATACGTCATGCATCGGGTCAGAGGTCACTCTTCCGCTGGAACTAGACTTGCGCTGGAAATCTATGCTACCATTCACTCCCATTATAAAGCTTGGAAGAGCCAGGATATTTTTAAATATAACTCAGATTGTGTTTGGATAAAAAGGAGAAAGTCACATACACCTAGGATGACTTGAGGGTGAGTTCAGGACGTTTTTGGGTGCTCTTGGTCTGGTAGGCTTGCAAGGGAAAAGCAATCTACTTGATCCGACTTGCCGGATATTTCAGTTAAAAAGATACATTAACTCACACAACAGGAGCCTATTTATAAAATGTTGCGTAGAAACAGTCCTACATTTGATCTTCCGATCATTTCTCAAATGTGCGTACGTGTGATTCAGAGAACGAACGTATGTACAAAAAATGTGCGTACGTCTCTCTTCCAGATGTGAAATCTATAAATCACAAATGATCTTGAAATTGTCAACATCCAAATCCTTTACTTGAAAATGACCAGCAGCAAGAATTGCTTAGATTTCCAAATTCAATACTGCAATACACCGACTCTCTGCCACAAGAAAAAAAGTGCGTACATGTTTAGACCCTGACATGGCGCTGAGCATTTTTCCATGTCAAAGACCGTTTTTATAAATATGAACATTTGAAGTTGAATACGGAAGGCGATATTTTACTTAATAATGTGTTAAATATGGATATTTTTCTTACACAAAGGCCTTTATTAACCGCCTGGAGCCATGCGGATTACTTTTATAATGGATGGATGCACTTTTTTGGGTTTCAAATTTTGGGCTGCCATTACAAAGCTTGGATTATAGCAAGGACATTTTTTAATATAACTCAGATTGTGTTCGTCTGAAAGAAGAATGTCATATACACCTAGGATGACTTGAGGGTGAGTACATCATGGGCTAATTTTCATTTTTGGGTGAACTATCCCTTTAAGATCAAATCTGCACGTTTTATAAATGAGTTACCTTATTTGTTGAAACGCCACTCTGCGTGACTCACCAGTGGTTGCTTTAAAAAGGAGTTTTTAGCGATGTGTTAACATTCCTCACTTGTTTCTACATGAGAGCCAACACCTCAAAAGCACAGATGACAATGAGGTATGATGTGGGCTCAGGTATTAAGTAACTTCAAAACATCTGCAAAAAAATATTTTTTAGACCTGATGATATTGACAGCACTTGAGCGAGTTTGTTAGTTCTGAACAATTCTCTACATCAGCATTTACATGAATAATGAACTGAATTTGCTTCTTCTGTATGTTTGCATGTCGAAAAATGACCATGCAAAATTAGACCATACTTTCAGTGAGAGTTTCACTTCTTAAATCTCGCTGCTGTGCTATAGGCTTTCAGCGATGTTGGGACATTCATCATACTCTGGTACCCGCTATATTTCTGGAAACACGTCTCTGGGTCCGGGCTTTCGGCGACCCACTCCATCATGGTGGACATCAGAGTTCTTTTCCCAGGTTCACTTTTCACACGTTTAGAGCAGCACAGGTTTTCAATACTGATCAGTCACAGCCTCTTTGCTGTTCATTCATCACTCGCCCTCAGTTATTTTTTTTTTCTCGGTTTCTCTCTACCTGGTAAATCAGTGGGACAAAGTGTTGTGGATGAAGTGCGCTAATCTTTCTCTGTGATTGCACTGGGCGCGGCGGAATGAAAGCTGCTTCTGTTAGTTATATTCTCTCGCCCTTGGCCACGACTTTGATTCCTATTAATTGAGGGAGATAAATGCTTAACAACAGATGAGGATTTAATAGATTGCATTGCTGTGCGAATTAACTTCTGTCTAGCAAGAAAGTAATTCTTAGATGGTTTTAGGGTCTAAAGCAATGAGGTCCTGGAAATCTCCCGATACTCAGGACAATTTGCACTTTTTGAGTGTTACCTTGTCACATTTTAAATTTAGAAATGTATGCATAGTCAATATGATACATAAAATTCACAAATGATCTGTTTTACATAATATTTCTAAATAATTCTCAAGGTATTGCAGTTCATGAACATCTGTGCTAGGTTATATTAGTTTTTAGCACTTCCCCTTTTTGTTACTATATTTATATAAAGAAGAAATGACATGAAATCTCAAGAGCATGCAAGTAAATTATTCCATTCTCGCTCTAGAGTAAAGTTCCGTCTTTTATCTTCAAAACAGTTACTGTGTTCTGTGTCAAAGTCTGTTTTTAGTATTTACTGGATGTAAAACCAAGTAGACTAGTAGAGCTGGAAAGTGACTCGTTTGTGCCATAATAATTGTTATATTGTGAAACTTATGATTTAAGACAGGTACGTCGAAATGTCTTTTGAGTCACCTGTAATTGATGCACAAACTGCATCTAGCACTTATCGTAGTCACTCGAATATGTGGTTAATTAAAATTAGACTGACAAATGAGTAATGAAAATGATAAATAAACCCTTCAAATGTTGCCAGCGTCAATTTAATTGGATTACTCTCTGCTAATGTGTTGTGAAGCCCCCCCACTAATTATATATTTTGACCCAGAGCAACACTATCTACTTTATCATTAACGCATTAGTCTTCGGTTCCGTCTGGGGACTGATTCTAGGATTTTTCAAGCCTCATTTTAATTTAATGAGTACATAATGGTGATTTGAATATTGATATTTCTCCATAATGTTTTGAAATTTGCATGAATTATGCAAATTTTTGACAACGAAGACATTTTTAATTTTGCAAATGAAGGGTGCAACTGTCTGTAAAAGTCAATTAGAAGTGAATTATTAGCAGTTATGTTTATTGGATCAGATTTAAAGTCTCATGTCAGATTTTCTTTCAGTACTATGCTGGTGAAAATGTCCTGGACGTCACTGAGGTAACCAAAGATGTTTTCAACTCTTCATGTATTGCATTGACTATTAGGGCCCTATTTTAACGATCTGAGCACATGGCGTAAGTGCACTTAGGGCGAGTCCGAATCCACTTTTGCTAGTTTAACGACGGGAAAAATGGTCGGCGCGCCCGGCGCATGGTCTAAAAAGGTTGTCCCTATTCTCTTAATGAGTCATGGGTGTGTTTTGGGCGTAACGTGCAATAAACCAATCAGAGTCTCATCTCCCATTCCATTTAAAAGCCAGTTGTGCTCATGCCATGGCGGATTTGCTATTTACATGGCGGAATTTGGAAAAACTGAATGCTCCTCTATCGAGAAAACGAGCTTTAACCTTGTGCATGAGCAGAACATCTACGAGACAAGCCAGATTCCACCAAGTAGGCATTTTTATATGTATGTACACAATAATAATCTTTTACATTTTAATCCTTTTATTTATAATATTTAAAAATGTTTGTGTGCTGCTGCGCTTCCCTGTGTGTGTAATAAGCAGAGTGTATGCGCGTTGTCCACCCGCCTATAGGCGCATATTACTAATGCACCCTTTAAATAACACAAAAAATACTGCGCTATTGACTTTAGACCAGGTTTTTGTTGGTCAATGGCACAGTCGATTTCAGTTTCCTCAAAATAGCAACACGCCTGAACACACCTCGTTTTCAGACCAGCACGCCCATGGGTGCACAAATGGGAGCAAATGCATTTGCTGTTTAAACAACGTGGTGCTGGACATGAAAATGATAACTGCGTCAGGCTGAAACTAGCAAAAAACACTTGCATCGCGCCTGGCACTGCATTGCGCCGGGTGTATGATAGGGCCCTTATTGTGTCTGATCTAAAGGATCACAATGGGTTTCAGCTCATGCCGAGTAATACATTATTTGGGTAATTTCACATTATTTGAATAACACTGGAAGAGACCACACCTCCGAGACAATATGCTTAAGAAATACATTTAATAAATAGTTTTAACTTACCCTCATCAAGGGCAGACCTGTATATTTAGTCAATGAAAAGCTTTGAAAAATATTGTTTTAATCATATCTGACATCTATGATGCAATTAAATTTTATATATTATCTTTTATACATATGGTTTTTAATTTGGTTTGGTTACTGTAAATCATTTGGAGGTTTTAGGTAGATAGAAAAATCAACATCATCTCATAATGTCAGGGATGGACATCTCTGAGAATCAAAGAAATGTGTCACAGTACAGATACACCACCATATGATATTTCCAATTTTTCCTTTTTTTTTTGTATACAGAAACAGTGAGGATCTCGATAAAACTGGCCCTTAATAATATCACTCAAGTGTTAGCTTGAAGAAGAAGTTCAGCGACCTCTTAATATGTCTTGGTTAATTGGCACCTGAAAATGGTATGGTATCACCATCGTCTTGTTTTTGTTGTGCATGCTAGATAGTGCACACGTCACTGTCTCTCACTTCCCTTTAAAAAGACAGGTTTACAATACATAACATCTCTCTGAAATTAAAAAAATAGTTTTCATTGACAATACCAAAAAACACTGTGCTGTTCCCTACCTCATAAACTGCTGAAATTTGCACATGCTGTGGTAACACTACTGCACCCCTGAGCCCTGGCTAATCACCGAAGACCTTCCCACTGCAATTTCCTATGGCGTGGTCGCCCGCTCTTATCCTTCGCCATGTTAAGGCAAGGATTGTGCTTGTTGCTTTGCAAGTGATTCCAGTATTTCATGAGTTCGTTGGGCTGGAACTGGTGAGAGGTGATCAGGTGACTGTATTTGCAGCTGGAGTACGACACTCTCCAGTGGTTGAAGAGAAACTCATTAGGTGGTGGCGCTGGCTCGATCCGCAGCTTTGCCAGGCAGATTCCCACATACACATCCTCGAGGTGAAGGCGACGGATACTCAACGAGGCATTGTAGATTTTTGCAGCCATGTCCCCCGAGAATACATAGCCCGTCCCGGAGCAAAAGATAGGGTATCTCTCGCTGGAATACAGCTCTGGTGGCATGTACCACTTACTGTCCTTGTTGCGGTTGGGAGCGTAGCCTCTCATTAGGTAGCCTGTGAAGTAATTCTGTCGAGGCGCCATGCTTGGCTTTAACAGCTTTTGGATGAGATATTCTGTGTTGACAAACATGTCACTGTCTGTCTTCATGACATAACGGGCGTGCGGGCAATAGCGAGCAACCCAGCTCATGCCCATTAGCGTCTTGATGGTAAGGTTGTAATAGGTGTCCAAGAAGTCCTGCTGGATGATGTCATGGTACTGCAAGCTCTCCTCGTCAATGGAGCTCTGAGGATACGCTTTAGGTATCCTTCCCAGCAGAAAGAGCCGCACGAACCCATAACCCATGGCTACGCTCTCGTTGCCCCAGGTCTGTCTGATGGCGTTCCTTGCCTCCAACTGCCTTGGCTCGGCAGCAATTAGCAAAACCAGGAAGGGACTGCTTTCATTGCACTTGTAGGGCTCATTAAGCAGCCAATGATAAGGCTGGGCTGCCAGACGGCCTCCCACTCCCATTTCCCTGTGCAAGCTCTTGGTGTTGCTGTTGGTGTTCGAGTTGTTGCTGCTCGGCGAGATCTCCAGTCCCACAATCCCCCGGGCAGTAATCTCAGCCTGGTGAGAACTCAAATTGAAGTTAACAGACGGTTTAGGGAGCACATAAGTATTGTCTTTCCAGAGGCTTCGCAGTGAGCTTTGGTTTCCCTTCGCACGCTCCTTGTGGGGGCGCAAACCCCGCATGGTGTAAACCAAAGGGTTGTCTCGCAACCAACTCCGGCCCTGCAGCAAATCCTGGTGGCAGTAGATGAGGAAGAGGGCGAAGAGTGAGGCCAGCGAGAGAAGGCCTGCTACATGTGTGCGGAAGAGTGACCGCTTGACATTCCAGGTCATCTTGATGGGGCAGCAGTGTCGCCGACGCCACTGCATGATGTAGAGTGGGGCTGCTTAGCAAAGCACGGCGGTCACAACCAATCACATCAAACATGTGTTGCAAACAGCCTGAGGGTTATCTGAGCTGGCAGATGGGTGTGTTCAGGGCCGCAGGGGGACCTACGAGGGGGATGACAAACGTTTCTCTGACCCTCCCCAGTGACAGACGGTCATGCTTTGGGGCAGTTTCCTTCTGAAGGACGACTGCTTCCTCAGACTGATGTCTCTGTGATCTAAGAACGAGAAGAGAAAGACAATGAATAATACTGGCTGGTGTCGCATGGATAATGTACAATAGATAGCAGAAGATCTTAAATTACATTGATAGTTTTAGTAATGTTGGCAAGTGACATTAATTGCAAATTCATTTGTGATTTTATGACAGCACAAACCTTCCCTCTACAGCTGCAACATTATGATATTTCAGTCTCCTACATTTGCTGTTCATGGCAACACTGTGGGGGAGATTGCTAACAGGGGTCTCTGCATATCATGAGCTAACCTTTACTGCCCTGCGTGAGAGTTTAAATTGCAGGTTTGCACAACATGGCATTCAGTGTGAACACTGCTGCCTCAGAGGCCCTCTAAGCCACCTCCCCACCCAGATGCACTCTAACAGCCAGAGAGGGGAAGCATCCGTCAAAATGAATTTTCAGGCTCCAGCAAGCAGTGTTGCAGGAACCGCAGCCAGAAGCTGCGAGTGATAACAGCCCTCACCTCTTATTCACCCTCCACCCTAAACTTATCAACACTGCACCAGAGGGATAGGCCTCCCTGCTAGCAATTTCCTCTCTTAACCATTGCTTTCTCACACTGGGGGTTATTAGATTCTAGAACCTCTGCCCAGTAATGGTGAACAAAAATAGAAGAATATTATTACAAAGGCAAAGCAGAGGTCTTGATTTTGAAAGTCATGTTTTGTTCGGGCTCATTTCCAGACCAATGTTTAAATGTTCTTTCAATTCTCTTGTGTTATATATAGGGCTGGGCGATATGGCCAAAAAATTATCATGATAACATTTTTCAAAGTTTAAAGGCAGATTATTACTCCTAAATTAAAGTTGTAGAAACCAGACGGTTTCTTTATTTTCAGAATATGACAAACACTTCACGTTTTTGAATTCTTTACACTTTTCCAGTCATTTTTCCTTAACAAAATAAATATCTTAATAGAAAAATTAATTTCTTTGTTTCTGCATGTTCTAACGGGTGATATGGTTTCAAATCATGAAACAGGTTTGTGCCTGACTTTGATGATGCATATCTTCTGCACAGTTTGCAGTGCAGGCTGCAATATTAATAACATTAATAATTAATAATAGTAACTAAGTAACACAAAGAAATGCACATTTGACAGTAGCTTGAGTTGACAGTAGCAGTAGATTGAGTTAGGATGCAAATATACATTTATGTTCCTTAACAAAAACAGTAACATATGTAAAAATTGTAACTTATATGGTCAAATTTAAATATTCTGACTGTTTGAGTTTATTAAAATCAACCATTGGTCTTCATAGTAACATACATTTAGATCATGATAACCACAGTTAAAACCACGCATATAGCACCTCACTACCATGGTAAAATGTAACTATATGGTTTCTATGGTATCTGTATGAAAAACAGCAGCCTAAATACATGTAGTATAAATGCACAAATGCTATAGCTTAATCACAAAAACACTGCAATTATATTCCATTACTCCTTTAATACATTTAATACACAATTATATATAAATATCTCACATTTTTGCCACAATACTATGGTGCAGTTAGTGTTACTAAAGTAAATCCATGGTAAATGATGGCAATTTGTAGATTGAAAAGCCTTCTGACTGTATCGTTGAGCACAGTGTTTCTCCTGTTTGTCAGCGCTGTTTCATCTGGTTTAAACTAGTTATATCACTAAGACATTTGTGTTCTTCGCTGAATTCAAGCACTTCTCACTGGATTGCACAACGCTGTTTAGTGGTCATATGACCGAGACAGATCAGAGTAAACACATCTGCTATCCAACTTACTCCTACTTTCGGACACTTTCAGCTATGGGTGTAACTTCCGTTAAGCTGTAAACAATCAGTGAGGCTCGCTCTATGAACGCAATAAGACTGGGTACAATGAGATTACATTATTTTACTCACCCCTCAACCATCAAACATTAAAAAGACATTTAAAAGTGTAAAAGCATCAACAAAGTGCTTCCAACAGACCATGAATAAGCCAGCAATAACAGACGGGTTAAATATCACTGTAGTAATATATATCTGTATCATGTAACATACGTTGCCTTAATCAAAAAAGTTCATTAACTTCAGTATTGCGTGATACTATTTCAAAGTGCTTTCCGTCATTTTGACAGATAATACATTTTATTTACCTGTGAAAACAAACCTGGAAAGAGGAAAGATTTGAGGAGAAAAACCAGAGATTCTTTGTGCAATTCCAGTGAATTATTAATGGGATATATAGTAAATATAATCGGGAGAACAGACCACAAATGTGCAGTATATGTTGTCCTTTTTCATACTATTACAGCGGAATGTAAAGGGAAAAAAGAAAATAATCATGAGGAAAAGAATGCAGCGACTGAAAACAGCATATTCTTGTTACAACATGTCACATTAAAATACCAAGCGTTCTCATGATGTCTGAAAATAAAACATAAAGGAAAATTGACATCTCATTCAGTCAAGCTGACGGATAAGCTTTATTTGTAGGGCAACCTTATGATTTGAAATGATTTGCTTCAGTCCTTTTGAATGGAAATTCCCCCAGATTTTATACAATTATTGTGCACTCATGATTTTTCTAGAGTAACTTTTGCTGCTGAATTATCCACTAATCTAGTTTATCCACCTCGTTTATTTTTGTCATAGATTGTGATTATATATTTTTTTAATTTGTTGTTTTTCTTTATGATGAAGTTGTCTGTATTTAGTAGATTGTGTTTAACACACAAAAGAGTGATTATCAGTTCAACACACTGAGGTATAGAAATTCTACATTGAATTTTTAAACAAAACTGCACTGGTATCGGATCGGTATCGGCCGATACTCAGAATTTTTGGTATCGGATCGGATCAGTTCTGAAAAAATGGTATCGGTGCATCCCTACCCTTGATGCCGTTTAATCGAGGAAAATGATATTGCGATAATTATAGTGTTTTATCGTCAACCCTAGTTTTATATATATATATATGTACCCAGAGCTCCTGGAAACCACAACAAATTCCTTGTGTGTTTGCGCACACTTGGTGAATAAAGCTCATTCTGATTAGCATACCATGACAAATAGGTAATTGTAAACAAATAAAACCTCTCAATATAACTGTATCTCATTACATTTTTTGCCTGAATTTTCAGCATCATTACTCCAGTCTTCAGTGTCACATGATCCTTCAGAAATCATTCTAATATGATGATTTGCTGCTCAAGAATCATTTCTTATTATTATTATCACTGTTGAAAACAGTTGTGCTGCTTAATATTTTCGTGGAAAATGAATGGATATAGGGTCTTGTATGAATATAAGGTCAAAAGGAACAGCATTTATTTGAAATATAAAGTTGATACATTTAATTTGCTTCAATAAAAGTATTAATTTCTTTTATAAAAAAAAATCTTACTGACCCTAAGTGTTTACTTAGTAGTGCTGTTCATGTAATGTTTATTTGGTTAAAAAACAAAACCTTGCAAATTAGTTTTAAACTGGATTTACACAACCCAAAAAATGGTAACAGGGTTGCAAAACTCTGCAAACCTCATGTAACATAAACCAAAGCTCAAATAACATTTAGTGTGATGGCCCGAGGTTGACGATCACTGATTTATTGTTGAAAAAGAAAAAAATAAATTCCAGTGTACCCTATTTGTGAAGAGATCCATGCGCTATCATTCTACCTACCACCTAAATGTTTGCCTCTTTGGATTGGTGCCTTGTTTTGTTGCAAAAGCTGGATCAGAGGATGATAACCTTCTCAACCAAATGTGCTCACCCAGCGTGGGCAATTACAGTAAGATGGAAAGAGGCTAAGCCTGGCTTTACTTTAAAGGTTAACACACTTCAGAACAGAGCGAATGAAATGCTCCAAAGGTTTCCTTTGTCATCCATTTGATATCCTGTAATGAGAGCCTCACTAGAGAACGCTATGTACTGCACTCACTTGTTTTTTGCCAAGATAACACACATGCTTGTTTGGAGAAATAAGAGAATAAATAAATATTTATGTATTTGCTAACGACTGAGAGGAATTCCCCAAAATCAACTGCTTTCGTTTCAGTTTTCATTTCAAGCGGTTGCGTAAATTAAGAGCACGGTGTGGCCACAGCGGTCAGCAATTACAAGAGCAACATGAGACTATTAGACTTCTAATAGGAAACACCTGCAAACAAAGTTATTATGATGGAGATCAGCATAACTCGGCAATCAGTGTACCCTACAATAATAAATGCAGGAGCTTTTTAACCCACAGCTCCATCTTAGGAATTTTCAAATAATTTTTCTCATAACCAATGCATTGTTTTGCATTTTTTCTGTTGGCTATCCATGTAAACGTTGGTTTAATACGTGAAATGTAGCATGCCTCTCTAAAAGGGATTCACATTTACATTAATAATTTGAATTGCATATGAATGTTTTCGTATTTTAATGTGTTTAGTGTTAACGTATTGCATTAATCTGAGCATGCAGATTGAAGCAAAAATAAAAATAAATAAATAATAATCTTATAACTATACTATGTCAAAGCTAATGAAAAACTGATAAAACCCCCTCTCAACATTCTGGATGACAAATAATAAATAAAGGGCAATAAACGCAATGTACAATCACAACAAATGCGCACCAGATTCAATAAATCTCCATATGCACTAGTGATTCTCCCTGGAGAAATTATTAATTTGACATTGAGTGTCCCATGTGAAAACTCTTGAGTTTTGCATTTGCATGATCACTATTCATGTCTTTGACGGTTGTGTTTATTCTACATCTGACACCACATTTGAATGTTTTCTTAAACTATGTACCATAGCTTTTACTGGGACATTTCCCCTTTAAATATAATTGCGTCCAATACTGAAATGCCAGGGACTTTCTAAACCTCTTTCAGAAGTTTGCGAATATTCCTAAGAATTTGATGAATCACGAAACTATTTTCTGAGCATCTGTCATCTAACTTGGGCTGAGATGAATACCATCCCCCCAAATTCTGCTAAAAGAGAATTGTGGCCAAATTAAACGCAGACACATTATAGCAGAATAATCTGTACAAGATACATGCCAGCATACATCTTGGCCCGTGCATACTTCAGAAGGTTGTTTCTATTGTTTTTCATGTCATATGGCTTATGTGACTAATGTGAAGTCTCATCTACCATGAGAGCAAATAGGTTTGTTGATTCATGCACATTACTGTCACAATCTGCCGGCGTCCCTGATGAAGAATGTTACAGTGCTTTTAATGAACTGCAACATATTTGATGCATCAATATTATCTTTTTGCTATATCATTCACATTTTGTGCTGAAGGTTTTTATTACCTGGGAGACTGGAAGAAAGACTGAATCTGATATTTTTACATATTAACCACGGCTTAAAAGTGCTTTCGAGCTAAGTAGTAAGCCATGGGTGGTGGTCAGCTTGCAAAAGTCCTCAGCTGTGGTGTTTCCATACCAGATCTGGGGCACTATCCCAGCTGGTTTACATTTAACATTTAATTATTTTCTTGGTTAAACTATGATTAAATGAACATTTAAGAGGCAAGTATGTTTGTATTTTTTGTGTTTGACTTCTGGTGTAGACAGTTCTCAAGTATTTTTCTGAAATGTCCTTTAATCATGTGTCCATACTGTTTACACATGAACTATTTACAGTTTAGTGATGAACTATTTACTGAACCGTTTTCTTCCTTAGTATGCATTATGGTGTTTATAAGTAAGATTGGTCCTGTTAAAGGGCAGTAAAGAATAATTAGACGAAGAAAAACAACAACATTTATATTTAGATATCTATATTTTGAGACCTACCTTACTCTGTGACAGAGTGGAAAGACGCGCGCGCCATCATTCCCTTCAGCACTACCAAAAAAACCGACGATAAACCACCTCTTCACTTCCCCCCGTGTTACTCGCAAGAACTTAAGCCCATTCCTTCGTTTTCCATCTTGAATTCGTGGAGCAAAACCCCTCCTTCCATCTGTAAGGAGCTATTGTTGTCTGGCACTGTACACATTAGGCTTTATCTCCCACGAATGTCTGTGGTACTGACAGTGAGACCGCTACTTCTTCGTCCGTTAATGCGAATGCCTGTAATTTCTTCACAGATATAAACAGCAGCGGAAGGCGGGAACGGAGAATTTAAAAAAAAAAGAAAAGAAACGAACTTCAACGGTCACATTCTACGTCGCGCGTCTGCAGTCGTTGTGAGCTATGTCCATTGGAGTAACGGGGGGAAAAACAGCGAGTAGGGTGGCTCTTCCTGTCAGAATACCGGCTGCAAGAGGCCTCTCCGTGCCTGGTCTAACGGAACACGACCCCGAAGTGCTGGAGAAAACAGCGAAGCCTGTCCTCTTCTCCAAATGTTGTGTGGGGTGGGATAGTGGGAGGGAAAGCAGCTGTTGAAATGACGCCGCTCCGTTGACTGACTGACTGAGCCCCTGCGACGTCACTGCCTACTTAGGGGAGAATCCCACGTGATCCGTTTAGAATCACTCCCACTTCCCCCAAACCTACACATACCCCCACTTCCTCAGTGAAAGAATGAATTTAACTCGCCAAGGTTCTATGGTTTGGCTGGTTAGCTTCAACAATTAGCCCCTGCTGGTAGATGTCGTAACTACACCATTATGGGGCAATAAGGATCTGTTTCCATCGACGACTGTCGAAAACTAGCCGTTTATTCTGACATTCTATTCATAACATTTCAAATTTATTATAATACATGTCTGCCAGTGACAACGTTTTTTTTCTTAAAAATGTGAAACTTGTGTTTTTTTTCCGTGTCTGCTGTCTTTCATTTGTCATTCTCACAGGATTGATTCCAACATCCTTTTACTTTTTAAGCCGTCCGTTATTACTGTAAAAAACCTTGGTCTCACTTTATATTAAAGGGATAGTTCACCCAAAAATGAAAATTACCCCATGATTTACTCACCCTCAAGCCATCCTAGGTGTATGTGACATTCTTCTTTCAGACCAATACAATCGTATGTCCTGGCTAATCCAAGCTTTATAATGGCGATGAGTGACAGCCCAAAATTTGAAGACCAAAAAAGTGTATCCATCCATTATAAAAGTGCTCCACACAGCTCCGGGGGGTTAATAAAGGCCTTCTGAAGCGAATTGATGCGTTTGTGTAAGAAAAAATATCCATATTTAACACGTTATAAAGTAAAATATCTAGCTTTCGGCAGACCGCCTTCCGTATTCAACTTACGGAAAAGCGTAACTGTGCTAAAACGTGTTAAATATGGATATTTTTCTTACAAAAACCCTTCGATTCACTTCAGAAGGCCTTTATTAACCCTCTGGACCCTTATGGATTTCTTTTATAATGGATGGATAACCTTTTTTTTTTTTTTTCAAATTTTGGGCTGCCATTCACAAGAGCCAGGACATTTTTTAATATAACTCTGATTGTATTTGTCTGAAAGAAGAATGTCATATACACCTAGGATGACTTGAGAGTGAGTAAATTAAGGGATAATTTTCATTTTTGGGTGAACTATCCTTTTAAGTGTCTTTACTACTAGTAGGCTATGTACTAACATTTAAATTCATAATTTGATACGATGTGCTTATTTTGTACTTATATTTTAAAAATATCTGCATGTAATTACAGCTGTAATTAATTTGTTATTACATCCATAATTACACTGTAATTACACACCAATAACCCACCTTTAAACTTAACCTACAGTGGCCGAGAGAGCTCAACACGCTTCAACTGAAGAAAACACATGCAAATAGAAAAAACACAAGCATGTCAGTTTGACAACACACGTGCTGCAAATACTCACAACGCAACCTAATACAGAAACACGCTGCAAACACTCACAACGCACCCAACAGAAATGGGCTGCAATTTTAACATCCCGTTGTGAGTATTTACAGCACGTTTCTGTATTAGGTTGCGTTGTGAGTATTTGCAGCACATGTGTTGTCAAACTGATGAAGATGTTTTCTTAATTTCCGGGTGTTTTTTCTATTTGCATGTTTTCTTCAGTTGCAGCGCGTTGAGCTCTCTCGGCCTCTGTATTAACCATAACGAAATCTGTCCCTAACCCTAACCTCAATAGCAGTTTTGCAATGAACACAATACATTGCAACATAGTCTGACCCAGTCCTTTTCTTTTAAATCTCACAAATAGCAATTTCTTACCAACAATAGGCTATTTTAGTGCTAATCATTACTATACTTTAGGCTATATTCCCTATTTTTTTCTATAAATGTAATTTTAAAAAATCCATTTAGTTTTAATCCATGCAATTCACTGTTTTAAAGGCAAAATATATAAGATTTTTGGATTAAAATACAGCTAGAACAATGTTATATATTTTGTTGACTTGTGTACTTACATTATCCCAAATGTTTCCAAGAATGTTTAAATCCAAAGAAATAAGCTATTCTAAACAGGGCACGGACCGTGTCTGTGCGTCGCCTATCAATGACATCATACCCGCGTTACCCTCAATTTATTTTGTAGAAACCATGGAAACGCCAAACACCCTTTAATATATTATGTGTTTTATTAGACAGGTGAGCAACTGTTTGGATACATTCATCGACAGAAAACAAATCATTGTTATATAGCTCAACACAGTTAGTCATATTGTTTAAATCTCGTTTTCTTGATTTACCGCGAGTACCATGTTTTACCATGCCTAGTATCTATCTAGCTTACTGCAATGTGCAACAAGTGTCTCATAGTAGCCACCGAGCGAAGGCACAGAGTAGCATTATAACATAACTTTCAACACTTTCAAATAATGTATCTAATATGATAAAACAGCGTCTGCTGCATAATAAAAGCTCCGCGAAATCCAGGCATCATCAAGCTACGCTTTGTTTTGAATAAGCGACCTCTAGCGGCGAAAAATTACATATTGTGGCTTTAAATGTCTTGATATTTTAAGGTTTACCATGGCAGTTGCTCAGTTGGTACAAAGAACAACGGTATGAAGGAGGTACTGCTCAAGGTTCAATTGACTGAACAAAAATTGGAACAACTTGCCCCAACTGCTCTGCGTGACAACTAGCCCCAATTCCATCACTTGAGTTCTCATCCATTGTTTATAAGCCTGCAACACATTTCACATTTTCTAAGGTGTCTAATTTCACCCTTTTCTAATTATCCAATCCTGGGGGAAATACACTAAAGGCTGACTTGCCCTGTGTCAGCACTGGCTGCAGAGAGTTGTGAATACTATGTAAGGTATCACTGTGGTTTCAGAGCCTTAGTGAGACTGAATAATTAATAGAAGCTTTCTCGTTGACAGAAGTACTTTGGGAGCCATTAGCTCAGGTACCGGACCAGCGTGAGCATATTAGTCTGGAGAGACTGATTTTCCCACAAACTGATTGATCAGAAGCCTGCGTGTTAATAACATCATATATTTAGGATAGGATTTCCTAATATTAAGTACCAAAAGTCTTTGAATCACTGAAAGACAGTTTGCTTATACCTAAAAAGCTGCACTCTAAGACGGTCTAAAAAATAAAGGTATTGAACTTTTATTTTGAGTAATATGGCATTCCTTGGCACACAGTGTATCGTTCTAGTTCGAATTTCTTTCCATTCGCTTGGGTTGTGTTCTCCAGCTCTGTTCCAAACCTAATGAGCTGCCTCACTGCTTACATAAACAGCTACTTTTTAAGGCAGCATCCTAACGGAAATGAAAATTGGCTTTCTTAACGCGTGTTCTTGGTGTTATTGTGAACAATTAACTGTTGCATGTGTTTGTAATGCGTAATCAAAATATAATAACTCGCTCGTCCTCTGAAATGCCACACAAATAGCACTCTGCATGGGAGACGCGACTCACAGGTGAGTTTCAAATGGCATAAATTTCTATACAGGGCACTTGGAAGGAATAACAATCATGGTAGCTATAGTTGTAGCATCTTTCCAAACAGAAGTGCTGGTGTGTTGCCACTAAATTCTATCTATATTTACTCATATTTGTTCTGTGGCAGATACTTGGCATTCAAGATCACATTTCTGTCTCCATGTGTGTTACCTGAAATTGAACCCATGACCTTGGCATAGCTGGCGCCATGCTAAGTTAAGCTACTGTTCTAAAATAAACCTACTTCAAAAGGCCTTTAGAAATGAACGCTTTTATAGTGTTCAGCGGATGGACACATCACTCCCAAGCATACTAAAATGTTTCACAGCTCTCACTGTGATAGGTAAAGCTTTCAGTGGGGAGATAGGGTATAGGTATGACCAGTTCTGAACCCATTGTTGATTCCAGTTTGAGGTTAACATGTTGCTAAACTAAAAAACAGTTTTATCGCTATATCAGTTTAGAGTGCTGCTGGGATGAAGGCCAGAACACAAAAGCCGGAAATGAGTTAGCGTTTTAGCACTTCTTGTTCCAAAAGTCCCATGTCCTAAATGCAGTGGGGGTTTTTGAATGTGGTTTTTGGTTAAATGCCTAAAATAAAGGTATGTGGTAAACACAAGACATTAACCATCATCTACTCACTAGTCTGCTTTCACAACCTTGTTGTGTTTATAATCACACTTTTGCAAACCATTCTAACCATTCAGGGAACAGGGAAAATGTTTTTTTCTTTTAAATAAATAAATAAATACGGAAAGAGTTGTTGGAAGTGTATTGTTGGTGACGTTGAAGTCATACGACTGTGGTGTAGTTACTTCTGCCAATTGCATTTAGGCTTTAAAATTCTAAAAAGTTGTGTTCATTTGTGATGATTATCATGATGAACAGAATGAGTAAGAATCATAAACTTTTGTTGGTCAAAGAGCTGATTTTCTGCAATAATCCAAAAGCCAATGGAAAAATCCTGTTGGGTTTTTGTCGAAGCAACCTTGGTGAGGCCAACTTCTGGGTTGGCCTTAAAAAAACGTCATATGGCCGCATGTCCACTAAAGCTTTATTAGCCAGCTGAAAACGCTAGGCACTCTGCTGAAAACGCCTAGCTGTGGGCGCTTGAGAGCGTTTTGGCAGCGCAGCGTTTTTTTCAGTTGAGATGCTTTGCTTGCTATGATACGGAATATCCGCGGAAGTGTTAGTATCTCATTTCACAGATAGTTGGTTTCTGTATTGATTCTATATAAAAATGTCGATACAATGTAAAGTATTTGCTCTGGCTCGTTTTGAATTATTATTTTGTTCCGTTATTATGCTTGTTGTTGTCATCTGTTGACGTTGTACAAGCAGAATGTGGCGGTTGGTTGGTGTTGTATTTGTCCCGCCCCTCCTCCACTGTGATTGGATGGCTGGGATAGATATAAAAAAAAGTGACAGTGATGAGCGCTGTGTTTTACTCTCAGCGACTGGTAAAAAACGCCGAGCGCTCAGCACTTGAGCCTGACGTAGACGCTCAGCACCTCGTTACGCTCATGCTGTTCTAAAAATGCGGCACTTCCATTGAAAACAATTGGAAAAATATGCCAGCCATGTGAAAAAAACGCTTTGGTGGACACACGGCCTAACTGCAGAACTTTATTGAATAAAATCAGTACCGTAGCAGCGTACTGGGATTTACCAGGCCACATTGAATAAAATAGAAGTACATTTATAATTAACACTGGCATTCTATTTATAATTAGCGTGACATATCTCTCACCTGATTGCAATGCATTCTGGGATTGCCTTTATGATGGATATATGTGATTCCTTTTGGAACAGGTTTGTGGATTGTGCACGGCTGTGATAGCTTAAAATATTATATGCCTCCTTATAGGCAGCTGCACTAGTTTTTGGAACAGAGCAAATAAATCAGATTATCGACATTTCTGAGACAGAACCATTAAAAACACTCATAATAGACTCCTAATAGACTGCTGAAGATCAGAAAAGGTTTACGTAGTTGTCAGCGAACTGATATTTCTGATAATGATTAACCAGGAAACAGGATGTTTGTGGTCAATGCAGTCATGGTCAAATACAAACCCGATTCCAAAAAAGTTGGGACACTATACAAATTGTGAATAAAAAAGGAATGCAATAATTTACAAATCTCATAAACTTATATTTTACTCACAATAGAATATAGATAACATATCAAATGTTGAAAGTGAGACATTTTGAAATGTCATGCCAAATATTGGCTCATTTTGGATTTCATGAGAGCTATACATTCCAAAAAAGTTGGGACAGGTAGCAATAAGAGGCCGGAAAAGTTAAATGTACATATAAGGAACAGCTGGAGGACCAATTTGCAACTTATTAGGTCAATTGGCAACATGATTGGGTATAAAAAGAGCCTCTCAGAGTGGCAGTGTCTCTCAGAAGTCAAGATGGGCAGAGGATCACCAATTCCCCCAATGCTGTGGCGAAAAATAGTGGAGCAATATCAGAAAGTTGAGTTTCTCAGAGAAAAATTACAAAGAGTTTGAAGTTATCATCATCTACAGTGCATAATATCATCCAAAGATTCAGAGAATCTGGAACAATCTCTGTGCGTAAGGGTCAAGGCCGGAAAACCATACTGGATGCCCGTGATCTTCGGGCCCTTAGACGGCACTGCATCACATACAGGAATGCTACTGTAATGGAAATCACAACATGGGCTCAGGAATACTTCCAGAAAACCTTGTCGGGAACACAATCCACCGTACCATTCGCCGTTGCCGGCTAAAACTCTATAGGTCAAAAAAGAAGCCATATCTAAACATGATCCAGAAGCGCAGGCGTTTTCTCTGGGCCAAGGCTCATTTAAAATGGACTGTGGCAAAGTGGAAAACTGTTCTGTGGTCAGACGAATCAAAATTTGAAGTTCTTTTTGGAAAACTGGGACGCCATGTCATCCGGACTAAAGAGGACAAGGACAACCCAAGTTGTTATCAGCGCTCAGTTCAGAAGCCTGCATCTCTGATGGTATGTGTTTGCATGAGTGCGTGTGGCATGGGCAGCTTACACATCTGGAAAGGCACCATCAATGCTGAAAGGTATATCCAAGTTCTAGAACAACATATGCTCCCATCCAGACGTCGTCTCTTTCAGGGAAGACCTTGCATTTTCCAACATGACAATGCCAGACCACATACTGCATCAATTACAACATCATGGCTGCGTAGAAGAAGGATCCGGGTACTGAAATGGCCAGCCTGCAGTCCAGATCTTTCACCCATAGAAAACATTTGGCGCATCATAAAGGGGAAGATGCGACAAAGAAGACCTAAGACAGTTGAGCAACTAGAAGCCTGTATTAGACAAGAATGGGACAACATTCCTATTCCTAAACTTGAGCAACTTGTCTCCTCAGTCCCCAGACGTTTGCAGACTGTTATAAAAAGAAGAGGGGATGCCACACAGTGGTAAACATGGCCTTGTCCCAACTTTTTTGAGATGTGTTGATGCCATGAAATTTAAAATCAACTTATTTTTCCCTTAAAATGATACATTTTCTCAGTTTAAACATTTGATATGTCATCTATGTTGTATTCTGAATAAAATATTGAAATTTGAAACTTCCACATCATTGCATTCTGTTTTTATTCACAATTTGTACAGTGTCCCAACTTTTTTGGAATCGGGTTTGTAATTAAAAAAATGTAGAACACACACACATAATGAAAGCTAACAAACATAGATACACAAAAAACGGCATCTCAGTGTGGATGGAAGGCAAAAATGTAGAGAAAAAGTTACGTTTTCAAATGTATCTGGATTGGTGTAGATGTAGCCTTTAGCAGTCTTGTGCATATAACGCTCTGAAAATGAGGCACTCGCCGGTTTGTGGTTTGTCCCTCCTCGGACCAATATTGAAAAATTCTCACCACTGCTGACCGGGAGCAACCCACAAGCCTTGCTGTTTCAGAGACACTCTGACCCAGTCGCCTTGCCATAACAATTTGGCCCTTGTCAAAATCGCTCAGATCTCAGATTCCTGCCCATTTCTCCTGCATTCAACACACTGATTATGATCTACCCTTGTTAGGAGTTGATCAATGATATTCGCTTCACCTGTGACTGGCATTGCAGCCAAGTCTACAATTAACCTAGCAAACAATTGTGACAATGTTTTACAAATGTCCATGAAGAACAATCATTGAAAATGTTGAGCTAATGTATACTTCACGCTGACCTAATTTCTTTCCAATAGTTAATGCAAATGCTTATCTACTCATTGCTTATCTACTCATACACGTTTGTGGGCAGCCGTGTGTACCCAAGCATCTTCAGCGCCCACAAAATATCATGACGTCTGACATACACTTTTTGCATGCAAATTGGAGCACGGGCAGCATGGGAAGTGTCGTATCACATATACGGTTTGATATGGTAACAAGCACAAGAAAGAGCTGATACTGCAAGACCTACGGCAAACCAAATACAAGGCCTCAATACAATGTTACCCGGCAATTGTTTGTGTAATAATCTATTAATTCAACTATATATATACACTCACCTAAAGGATTATTAGGAACACCATACTAATACTGTGTTTGACTCCCTTTCGCCTTCAGAACTGCCTTAATTCTACGTGGCATTGATTCAACAAGGTGCTGAAAGCATTCTTTAGAAATGTTGGCCCATATTGATAGGATAGCATCTTGCAGTTGATGGAGATTTGTGGGATGCACATCCAGGGCACGAAGCTCCCGTTCCACCACATCCCAAAGATGCTCTATTGGGTTGAGATCTGGTGACTGTGGGGGCCATTTTAGTACAGTGAACTCATTGTCATGTTCAAGAAACCAATTTGAAATGATTCGAGCTTTGTGACATGGTGCATTATCCTGCTGGAAGTAGCCATCAGAGGATGGGTACATGGTGGTCATAAAGGGATGGACATGGTCAGAAACAATGCTCAGGTAGGCCGTGGCATTTAAACGATGCCCAATTGGCACTAAGGGGCCTAAAGTGTGCCAAGAAAACATCCCCCACACCATTACACCACCACCACCAGCCTGCACAGTGGTAACAAGGCATGATGGATCCATGTTCTCATTCTGTTTACGCCAAATTCTGACTCTACCATCTGAATGTCTCAACAGAAATCGAGACTCATCAGACCAGGCAACATTTTTCCAGTCTTCAACTGTCCAATTTTGGTGAGCTCGTGCAAATTGTAGCCTCTTTTTCCTATTTGTAGTGGAGATGAGTGGTACCCGGTGGGGTCTTCTGCTGTTGTAGCCCATCCGCCTCAAGGTTGTGCGTGTTGTGGCTTCACAAATGCTTTGCTGCATACCTCGGTTGTAACGAGTGGTTATTTCAGTCAAAGTTGCTCTTCTATCAGCTTGAATCAGTCGGCCCATTCTCCTCTGACCTCTAGCATCAACAAGGCATTTTCGCCCACAGGACTGCCGCATACTGGATGTTTTTCCCTTTTCACACCATTCTTTGTAAACTCTAGAAATGGTTGTGCGTGAAAATCCCAGTAACTGAGCAGATTGTGAAATACTCAGACCGGCCCGTCTGGCACCAACAACCATGCCACGCTCAAAATTGCTTAAATCACCTTTCTTTCCCATTCTGACATTCAGTTTGGAGTTCAGGAGATTGTCTTGACCAGGACCACACCCCTAAATGCATTGAAGCAACTGCCATGTGATTGGTTGATTAGATAATTGCATTAATGAGAAATTGAACAGGTGTTCCTAATAATCCTTTAGGTGAGTGTATATATATATAAATAAAATCGATTAATCGCATCTAACATAAATGTTGTTTATAATATACTATAATATAATATATGTTTATACAATATAAAATAAAAGTAAAATTATATTATATAAAAGTTGTGTTTATATAATATGTGTGTGTACATATATATACTGTATATGTATGTGTGTGTACAGCACTCTCTCTCACACACACATATATGTATGCATATATATATATATATATATATATATACATACACACACACTAATATTTACACACACACACACACACATATATATCTATCTATATATCTATATCTATAAACACTATATTGCCAAAAGTATTGGGACACCCCTCCAAATCATTGAATTCAGGTGTTCCAATCACTTCCATGGCCACAGGTGTATAAAATCAAGCACCTAGGCATGCAGACTGCTTCTACAAACATTTGTGAAAGAATGGGTTGCTCTCAGGAGCTCAGTGAATTCAAGCGTGGTACCATGATAGGTTGCCACCTGTGCAATAAGTCCATTCGTGAAATTTCCTCACTACTAAATATTCCACTGTCAACTGTTAGTGGTATTATAACAAAGTGGAAGCAATTGGGAACAACAGCAATTCAGCCACAAAGTGGTAGGCCACGTAAAATTACAGAGCGGGGTCAGCGCATGCTGAGGCACACAGAATGCAGAAGTCACCAACTTTCTGCAGAGTCAAACTTCCTCCAAACTTCATGTGGCCTTCAGATTAGCTCAAGAACAGTGCGTAGAGAGCTTCATGGAACGGGTTTCCATGGCTGAGCAGCTGCATCCAAGCCTTACATCACCAAGTGCAATGCAAAGCGTCGGATGCAGTGGTGTAAAGTACGCCGCCACTGGACTCTAGAGCAGTGGAGACGAGTTCTCTGGAGTGACAAATCACAAATCAAGGTCCATAAAGACATGGATGAGCGAGTTTGGTGTGGAGGAACTTGACTGGCCTGCACAGAGTCCTGACCTCAACCCGATAGAACACCTTTGGGATGAATTAGAGCGGAGACTGCGAGCCAGGCCTTCTCGTCCAACATCAGTGCCTGACCTCACAAATGCGCTTCTAGAAGAATGGTCAAAAATTCCCATAAACACACTTCTAAACCTTGTGGAAAGCCTTCCCAGAAGAGTTGAAGCTGTTATAGCTGCAAAGGGTGGGCCAATTCCATATTAAACCCTACGGATTAAGAATGGGATGTCATTAAAGTTCATGTGCATGCAAAGGCAGGTGTCCCAAAACTTTTGGCAATATAGTGTGTATATATATATATATATATATGAAGAGAAAGATGATTTGAACAGGGTCAGGCATCTCAACTTTTTACAATTTCTTACTCTTGATATCATCAGTCAAAATCCAATAAAAAAAGAGTTTTCAATTTTTAATTATATAATTATTAAATGTGTAAACTTTTTCACTTTTAACATATTTTTTACCTTATACCGTTGATTAATTGAATAAATGTTATCAAACCAAAGGTTGTATTATTAATATTATGCATACTGTTCTTGTACTCCACCATTTTATTCAGTAAGCACAAAATGCTGACAGGCCTGTTGCAGCTTGAATCTAAAAGTATATCTTGACGCAGATTAGTAGCATCCTTCAAAGTGAAAAATTAATCAAATTCCAATGGCTTTGAAGTTCAGGATAACTGTGGAATTCTCTAAAAGTGAAATTAGGAGCCTGAAGAAAAATCCATGCGATTTTCCATCCTGCTTGCTGGGAGGAGGGTTTTCACACTCCTATTTTGACTGAACCCAGAGCAATCGGGTCTTAAATAACTTAATAGGGAAAAATAGCGCATCCTCACGTTTTTCTCAAGATAGATAAGCTAGATCGTCAGGGAGCAAAGTGAGAAAAGAGGAGCCAGCTGCATTTTGTGGAATGGACCCCAAACCAAGCATTCACAACCATGAGAGAGATTAGCTGTTATTTCCATTAGGTTTTCCTCGTCTGGCTTAATGTGCTTCCTCATAGAATACCAGCTTCCAGGGAGTTGTTGTATTGTGTGACAGTGTGTACAGTTTATACTAAGCACTAATGGAGCATTGCAAAGCAGTGCTGTATAAGGAGCTCATAAAGCATCTCATGAGGCAGGTTCATTTGGGGTCTGAATGTTATTAGGACTACACAGTCGCTCATCTAAAGTCACAAACACCCAAAGCAATGCGAGAGCTATTAGAGATCCAGAAGTATTAGCCTCGAGTACATACTGTACTTGTTCTGTGCTTTTTTGAGTCTCTTTATAGGTTTGTTAATGCTTTCCAAAGTTGAAATAAGTGACTTGGCTCAGACCGAGGAAAAGAAATGTTGTGTAGATCTTATATTGTGTACAAGCTTAAATGGCCATAATTATTTTAGAAAACTACACAGTAAACAAAATAGTTAAAGAATGCACAATTGTAAAAACATATTAATTGGTTAATTGAAATATATATACCGATCAGACCACCTTCCTAATATTGTGTTGGTCCCCCCTTTTGCTGCCAAAACAGCCCTGACCCGTCGAGGCATGGACTCCACTAGACCCCTGAAGGTTTGCTGTGGTATCTGGCACCAAGATGTTAGCAGCAGATCCTTTAAGTCCTGTAAGTTGTGAGGTGGGGCCTCCATGGATCGGACTTGTTTGTTCAGCACATCCCACAGATGCTCGATTGGATTGAGATTTGGGGAATTTGGAGGCCTGGCCAACACATCAAACTCGTTGTTGTGCTGTTCAAACCATTCCTGAACCATTTTTGCTTTGTGGCAGGGCGCATTATCCTGCTGAAAGAGGCCACAGCCACCAGAGAATACCGTTGAAACTGGGCTGCCATTTACTGCCATTATAAAGCTTGGAAGAGCCAGGACATTTTTAATATAACTCTGATTGTATTCGTCTGAAAGAAGAAAGTCATATACACCTAGGATGGCTTAAGGGTGAGTAAATAAAAGGGTAATTTTCATTTTTGGGTGAACTATCCCTTTAAGACTGTAAAGTGTTTGATAACTTTATTCAATTTCTGTATATTGATTATGTATGAAGGCCACAGGTAAATATGACATTTATTATAATGGGTTTATGTGAAGATTGTTTCAAGTTCACATAAATTAAAAGTTGTTATTTTTTTAAAGCCTAATAAATGTTGAAAATGATAGTTTTCAAGTATGCTGTAATGTTGAATGTCTATCATTAATGTTTAAAAAAATCAATTTCATAGAGACATCAGTAGCAGTATTAGTAGCAGTGATACTGGCCTTCATAAAAAGATGCCATTACAACAAATATTTAAAATATACTGTCTTTAAGTTGTTTCTACATTAATTTGGAAAGTAACTGTGAAATTATTACAATATAAAAATATTAAACTCCAATGTTTTTAATCATGATTAATTGAGAGCACTAATATATATATATATATATATATATATATATATATATATATATATATATATATAAAAAACATATAATAATATCTATAATATATATAATAATAATAGTATATATAACATCATAATAAATACTATAAATTATATTATCTTAATATAATATATTTAATAATATATAGGCTATATACAGTGCATCCGGAAAGTATTCACAGCGCTTCACTTTTTCCACATTATGTTATGTTACAGCCTTATTCCAAAATGGATTAAATTCATTATTTTTTCCTCAATTCTACAAACAATACCCCATAATGACAACATGAAAGAAGTTTGTTTGAAATCTTTGCAAATTTATTAAAAATAAAAAACGAAAAAAAAATCACATGGAGGAAACCAGGCACCGCTCATCACCTGGCCAATACCATCCCTACAGTGAAGCATGGTGGTGGCAGCATCATGCTGTGGGGATGTTTTTCAGCAGCAGGAACTGGGAGACTAGTCAGGATCGAGGGAAAGATGAATGCAGCAATGTACTGAGACATCCTTGATGAAAACCTGCTCCAGAGCGCTCTGGACCTCAGACTGGGACGAAGATTCATCTTCCAACAGGACAATGACCCTAAGCACACAGCCAAGATAACAAAGGAGTGGCTACGGGAAAACTCTGTGAATGGGCTTGAGTGGCCCATTCAGAGCCCAGACTTGAACCCGATTGAACATCTCTGGAGAGATCTTTAAATGGCTGTGCACCGACACTCCCCATCCAACCTGATGGAGCTTGAGAGGTCCTGCAAAGAAGAATGGGAGAAACTGCCCAAAAATAGGTGTGCCAAGCTTGTAGCATCATACTCAAAAAGACTTGAGGCTGTAATTGGTGCCAAAGGTGCTTCAACAAAGTATTGAGCAAAGGCTATGAATACTTATGTACATGTGATGTTTTTGTCTTTTTCTTTTTAACAAATTAGCAAAGATTTCAAACAAACTTTTCACATTGTCATTATGGGGTATTGTTTGTAGAATTGAGTAAAAAAATAATGAATTTAATAAATTTTGGAATAGGGCTGTAGCATAACAAAATGTGGAAAAAATGAAGCGCTGTGAATACTTTCCGGATGCACTGTATATTATATTATTTTGTATAATTGTTACTTTAAAAATTCAATTTACAGTTAAATATTGTTAATAATATTGTGTTGTTTTTTTACAGTGTATGTGTCAGGATTATGTTTTGTTCAGTTGTATTTTCGTTCCTGTGTGTTTGTTTCTTGCGCTTCAGTTCAGTTTAGTCTTAATTGCATCCTAGTTAGTTTTCTTTGGTTACTGATTACATTCAGACGTCTATCATTAAGTTTCCCTGTGTATTTATACTCCCTGTTTTGTTCAGTTCATTGTTGGTTCTCATTTTTGGTTTGTGTGGTTAGTGACATTATTCTCTGTGGAATCTAATCCCTGTAGTAAGAGTTATTGTTTGATATTCTGCATCATGCATCTACTTACTACCACCATAAATATGACAGTATGACTGCAAAGAAAGTTATTTTTTATTTATTTATCGTATTCATTTTTGTTTTTGTTTCTTTGTGTCGTGTGAGTCGGAGTAAAGAGTGTTTTGCATGTATTGACCTCCTCTGGGAACAGACACACAAAATCCTGTTTCACGCAGTTCTTCAGGATTCCCTCAGTGGAATTGCTTTGCATTTGAAATATACAATTAGTTATTCCTGTTTGGCACGATCAGAACACATTTAAATAGCCACATTCAGCCTTTGGCGGGAGCATACAGCGGGTGGGATCCTTTCTCTCCACACGTTCCAATGCACGTCCCGAGGGTACACCTACTGTATATGGTCCTTTTTTCTGGCCCATATCATTTTGGTTATTGCTGTGTAAATTGTGCATATATGCCACATAAACATTGGCTTTAAGCCCTGTTCCAGTCTGAGGTAGTCAAAGGGCGCTTTATTAAATCGCTAGGGCCAGTGGTGCACTATATACCCAGCTGTTGGGCACGCTAAGGTCCAGTTAAATGCACGTTGTACTACCTGCTTGCGGCATTGACCCCAATTGAACCCTTGCCACGTGCAATCTACAAAGAAATAACAGCATGCAGGCAACACGGCTATTAGCTGCTCTTTTTCATCTCACTAAGTGTTTTGCTGGCAAACTGAGTTGTTTTTTTCATTATTTTGTCGCAAAAGGATTAAATTTAGCTTGCTATGTTAAATGGGTTAAACTAAACTAAACTCCATGGCCTAAATTTGGGTTTATTGATTTAGCAATTACCTTCTTTACATCTTCTCAAATCCACAAGGATTAGCAAAACAAAAAGACACTCTCAGAAAAAAAGGTACAAACGCTGTCACTGGGATGGTACCCTTTAAAAAAGGTTCTAATATGTACCATTTCGGTACTAATACGTACATTTTTGGTACCAATACAGTTGCAAGAAAAAGTATGTGAACCGCTTGCAGAATCTGTGAAAATGTGAATAATTTTAACAAAATAAGAGAGATCATACAAAATGCATGTTATTTTTTATTTAGTACTGTCCTGAATAAGATATTTTACATAAAATATGTTTACATTTAGTTCACAAGACGAAAAAATAGCTGAATTTATTAAAATGACCCTATTCAAAAGTTTATGAACCATTGATTTTTAATACTGTGTGTCGTTCCCTTGATGATCCACAGCTGTTTTTTTGTTTTGTGATGGTTGTCCATGAGTCCCTTGTTTGTCCTGAGCAGTTAAACTGCTCAATGTTCTTCAGAAAAATCCTTCTGGAGCATCAGTGAATGTTTGAACCTTTTTTAATAGTTGTGGTTGAGTCCCTCAACTGTCCTCAAGTGTGAAAAGATGGATCTCAAAATCATACAGTCACTGCTGGAGAGGGTTCAAATATGCAAAAGATGCTGGAAAACTGAAGAATTTGCAGGACCTGGAGGATTTTTCTGAAGAACATTGAGCAGTTTAACTGCTCAGGACAAACAAGGGACTCAAGAACAACCATCACAAAACAAAAAAACAGCTGTGGATCATCCAGGGAACGACACACAGTATTAAGAATCAATGGTTCATAAACTTTTGAACAGGGTCATTTTAATAAATTCAGCTATTTTTTTGTCTTGTGGACTAAATGTAAACATTTTTTATGTAAAATATCCTATTCAGGACAGCACTAAATAAAATATAAAACATTTTGTATGATCTCTCTTATTTTGTTAAAATTATTCACATTTTCACAGATTCTGCAAGCGGTTCACATACTTTTTCTTGCAACTATACCTTGAGGTACTAATATGCACTCTTTAGGTACAAAGATGTACCTTTTAAAAGGGTACCACCCCAGTGACAGCTTTTGTACCTTTTTTTCTGAGAGTGGATGGAAAACATGGGTTCACATGCTTCATTAGACTACTTCCCATTATCACGTTATCATCACTTTATAAACATGGTGAATTAAATGAGAAGAATAATCTGTAATGATAAACAGCATCTGTGTCTGTTTTTGTATTATTTAATTATCTATACCTTTTTTTGTATTGTATTTACATTTAGACCTGTGTACATAATTTATGTCTTATAGAACACATAATATGCCAATACATTAAAATTTAAGCAATTAGATATGAGAAACAATGCAATATTGTGAATAGCTAGGGTCTAAAACTAGAAATAGACACACACACACAAATAAGGTCTTAACATCGTCTGATAAAAGGCATGCTTTTCCCTTAGTGCAGTTTAATTTCCATGGCAATACAGCACTGTTTGATTTCGCCATTTGCCTGAAAGTCTGGGACTCTGCCCAAGCAACATAGCACATTTACCAGCTGTGTTCTGTGTGGAAACTGCTAAAACAATACCGCTAAAATCCAATGCTTCTTGCTTTGGTCGCAGCATAATTGCGAGGAACGGAGATTCCCACTCAAAGCGTTTTGTAATCGCTTCACTCCAGCTCCACATCAGCTTATCGAACTCCCGTTCACTGGTGAGGGAAATCCCGCTCTCGAATACGCTCAATTTGTACCGTTACCGCTTTATGTCAAGTTATTTCGATATGTTACATGAATGCCTGAACACAATGTGCACTCTCTGTGCAGTTGTTAGCGTGTATAGTTCATGTGTAAGGAACACTTCATCGTATTTTTTTTTCTTCCAGACTGTTAATTAGTACACTGTTTAACACAAAGTGAATTCTTGCTGATTATTTGGCTTTAAAATGATTCGTGATGGTGCGGAAGTGTGATCTTGGAGCGAGAGAAAACACAGACAATCCAGCTTTCCTTAAGGCAAAATCATGCTGCACATACTTGGTGGTAAATTTTTGTTGGAGAGATTGTCTTGAGTGACAGTTCATTTAACACCTCCATGCTGTATTCTTAGACGTCCCCTGATATAACAGCGGTAGTGTCACTAATATAGAAACTGATAAATGATACTCTGTATCAGTCTGTCTCCCAACCATTTTTCTCTAACGTAGCCTATCTCCACAGCTTCAAGCATGCAATTATTGACAACAAACCATAAATTGTCACAGAGTCAGCCACACCGTCACAACCACAATCATCACGGTCTCACCAAGACCCGCCCACTCGTTCACAATCACCAGAATACTGACTCGCTGCACCTGCACCTCATCAGAGACTCTCACTATATATTCACCTGGTCACCATTCACTCATTGTCTGGTCTCGTCTCAGTATACGCTGTTACTACAGGCTCCTTACCTCGCAACCGGCCTGTTATCGTCTCATCTCCTGTCTTCCGTCCATCAGCCTGGTTACCGCTCTTTATTCTCAGAATCCACCATCACCTGCAAGATACAACACTTTGAGTCTTCACCAGCTAAGTCACCATTACCATTCCGCAAGTCACCATCTACTTCCATTGCCTGGTTCACGCTGCTACAACCACACTCTAAAACTTTAATAAAGATCACTATTACTTACCTGCTTGTGTGTCCTGTTCCGTGACATAAATGTGTTCCTTTTAACTGGTATTATACTGGGTATCATTACGTTTAAAGCTATGTAAAATAAATTTATATTTGTTAGCGCCAAACGAAATGACAAAATATTAGAATAACAAAGAAAACTAAAATAATTGTATACAAGGTTAATAAAATTGACAAGGTCAATTTAATTTTGACTAAAGGCCTGTTCACACCAAGAAGAATAACTATATTAGCATCAACATTAACGGATGATAACAGTCTGTTTATATGTTGTCTGATGCTTTAAATGCTGAATGTTTTATCATTTATCAGTTGGGAAAAATCATTCTGAAAGTGATCGCAATGATATCATTCCTGTGTACCATTTATCATTATAGCGGTGTTGTTAACTTCCCTATTCTCATATAGAATTAGAATGATTATTGAAACTTTATAGTTATAGTTCAATCATGACAACTCTTTAAATAGTTTTAACATTTTATTGAATATGGCAATATTGATGTATTTGCACTCTAAAAAACACTGGGTTAAAAACAACCCAATTTAGGTTGTTTTTAACCCAAGGGCTGGGTAAATATAAGACAGAACACATGTTAGGTTTATTTAACCCAGCATAATGGGTTGATTCATTTTTACTATAATACTAGCTGCTTTTTTTTATTTTCGATCATATTTTACAGTATAGCATATTTTATATCATTTTAATAAATATTGCCTACATTTAAGCTGGTTTAACAAATATTAGAAGTAAAAACTGTGCTGGATCTCGTGCCGGAGCTTGTATCATGCTCAGCGGGAGAACTTCTAACTTCAGACCGCCACCCTGTGTTTCACTCGTAGCCGAAATATGTTGACGCTTGTGTAGGTGACTCACATCACACCCCTGTTGCGCCCATGTTGTTTTGCATAAAATTAAACGATATACAGGACAATTACAAATTTATAGATAAAATAAAATGTACACAAACTATTTTACCGAAGACACGCACCAATTTGACAGAGATGAGAACGGCTCTCTCCTGAAGAGGTTGCAAAAAGTCTGCGATAAATAACTCAACCCCTTGGGTTATGTCTGACCCAGGATCTGGGTAACACAAAAAATGACCCAAAAGGCTCAATCCAGGATTTGGGTAGAAAAAAAACCCACAAGATTTTTTAGAGTGGCGGACATGGGGCCAGATTTACTAACAGCTTGCGCCAGCTCAAACCTCTTTTAGTGTTAAAAAACTACTGTCAGGATTTACTAAAGACATGCAGTGAAAAATTAGCGCTGAAAAGGCGTGGACAGTTATGGGAGTTTCCCTTTGAGATGCAAAATGTATGGGAGGAGAGTATTTAAATGAATCATGCAAGGTGATTTACTAAGGTTTGCGCTTGTCAATGTACTGGTGTTTGCGCCATTATTTACCGCCCCGAAAAAGCACCTCTTGAACCAGACGCTAACGGGTAGATTGCGTTGGTCATTATGGAAATGATCCGGCTGCGTCTGTGTTCATTAATTTGCGAATTGCGCTCTCACGCTAATTTGCCCTGTTTAGTAAATCTGGCCCTAGATCTGCTACACTGCTGTTGATTATTGCTGCTGCTGCTGCTGCCGAGTAAGTATGGACTTAGCTACTGCTAATAGATACACAGATATGCTGCTGTGAGCACATAAGATAAGCTGCTGTTGCAAAAATAGACATACATAAATCCCGTAGCAGATCTAGGCAGGCGGAGCTGGGGGAGGTGGAGGGTTTCAGAGGAACTCTGATAGCGCACTATATAGGACCAGCTAACAGCAAACACTGAACCAGACTATTTAAATGTTGAGCAAGCAATCTCATTGGCTGCAGGGTCAGCAGAGGCCAATCAGCTTGTGCCATGTAAAGGACCTATCAGCTTGCGCCCCCTAGAGTTTCATGACTGAACTAGATATTTACCGTATTTGGTGATTCACCCGTTTGTGAATCGCTGCTTTGTAGCATTAGCATGTTCCATCTAAACCATCATGGAACACATACACACAAAAATCAATCATGTTTCAGCCACTGGAATCTAAAGTCTTATATCTGTTATGCGTACTTGTGCTGCATCTCTCAGCTCACTCTTTTTTTCACAGTTCGACTGGTTGAATGCCTTTATCCACCCACTGCTCAAGCTCCGACATGCTAATACTTCAAGAAACGCTCAAGGCTCCTTGTTTTGCATCAGTTAAGGTCAATGTCAGGTCTATAAATGTTACTAGGCACTCTGTGGACTCTGTGATATGCTCCATGGACTACAATGTCAGAGGGTAATGGTGGCTTTATAGACATGTTTTTTTGTAGCATACTACGTTAGCATAGCAAGGAGAGTCTCAGAGGAAAAAGAAGAAAAAAAAAACAGATAAGTCCCTCTTTCCCCCCTCACATTTACCTCTAGAAAGGCAGACAGAGAAGGGATCTATAATTGGTGAGAGCTTGAAAGGGTACATGCTCTGAAGCTGCCACATGCCTCAAATTAATGAATTAAAGATGAAAAAAGAGCCCATCTCTCTCCCGCTCACTCTCCCTTTCGTTCTTCTAAAGGCATATTCTCTTAATTGGTCCTTTTACAACCAGCAAGGGCTCCTCTCTTCCGCTTTCATTTTATCAGAGGTCTGTTCGGATTGACTGTGCCAGCGGTGAAGACCAATCCCATTCAAGCGGTCATGTGGAAGTACAGTAACGCTGTGATCACTGTAATGCTATCAAAGGATAGAGACACATGCCCTTAAGAGAACTTCTCAAACGAAATCTATAAGAATAAATTACTCTCTTGAAATGAGATGAGGAGTTGGACCAGCCCTTTCTTAACCTTTTTTTCCCCACTTGAAATTTTCAGGATAGTTGTGGAAGATATTTCACCCAACTATGTTTCTCACGGCTCAGAGGAGCGTTTCCCAAAAGCATCGTTAGCCAACTATGGTCGCAAGTTCTGTCGTTATCAGCATAGTTCAACGAGCCGGTGTTTCCCGAAACATAGCTCCAACGAACATTCGCAAACAGCATCGCAAAGTTGTGTGGTTTGAACGACAGTTCTCGACCTGCGGTTAGAATGACATGCGGACTTCATAAATCCCTATCTTGAGGAAAATAAGCAAGCTGATATTTAGTACAATCTATATCTTTTATTTCAAATATATACAAATGTCATTTACGTCTTTTAGTTTGTCAAGAGATTTAAAGCGCCATTTTTGAAGCGTACAAGCTTTAGTACGTAAGAGCGAGCTTATGAATCTGGAAATAAAGCAAAATAACTGAGAAAAATGAGAATTAGTCCTCAGATGCCATGTCCGTAATTTATAGCACAACATCTAGCATTATTTCGATCTCAAACGGATTCATTAAAAGAAATTATTACTCCACCACCTGCGTGACATCATTAACCAACTTGGTTGAACGTCAGATTTGCAACAATATAGTTTTGGGAAACAGTCGTTACTAGCTAATTCAATAATGCATCGTACTGTGGTAGTTAAGCAGCGAGTTACTCGTTGTTTGGGAAACGCACCCCTGGATTACTTGATTCTGATTGGTTGATCACAATATTCCGCAGTCAATTATCAATGTTGAAAACAGCTGTGCTGCTTAATATTTTTGTGGAAACCGTGATACATTTTTTCAGGATACTTTGATGAACATAAATAATAATAATAATAATAATAATAATATTACCATTGTAATTGTAATAATTGTTAAACATTGTTTATTGATGTTATTATTATTGTTGTTATTTTTGTGAAAATATTTGATGGAATATTTAGTTCATTTAGTAATTTTTTTTAAATGTTTTAGTAAAATAATAATAATAATATAAAATGAATAACATTAATAATAATAATCATTATTTAATAATATTTAGTACAAATAAAAAAGAGATTTCTTGTAAATAATTATTAATAAACACTATAATTATTTATTATTATTTATCATCAGTAATAATTTACAAAATATTATGTCAATTTTTAAAAAAATAATAATAATAATAGTATTTTTATTTGAAAGAATATTTAGTATATTGTCACATGTTCAGTCTGTTTTGCTTGTGTTTGATTTGTTTCCTTGTTCAGTTTCCCGCCACTCCTGGGCTGAATCCGAAATCGCCCCCTATACCCTTAAATAGGGCACTATTTGAGGGGACAGCCATTTGTAGTGGTGTCCGAAACCATAGTGGACGTTATTGAGTGCACTCATTCTATCCCACATTGCACCGCAATAACGAGTGTACAGCCGATGTACACACAGCGGTTGTCCGAATTCGCTCACTTGTTTTCATTCACTCCTTCAAGTGAACTGTATTAGTGGACTAAAGTAGGGAATCGTGATTGAGGATTTAGGGGGCGATTTCGGATTCAGCCCTTGTTTTCATGGTCACCGTCATTATGAGTTCATTTAGTTCAGCTGTGTCTGTTTAATTATCTCGTTTGTGTTCACTATTTAAGTTCCTCTTGTTCACTCAGTCTTTGTCTAGTCACTGTTGTGTAAGGTTGTGTTTCTGTTGCCCGTCTGCATGTTCCTGTGAAGTTAAGATTAAAGTTTATGTTTGATTGTGATCTTCTGAGTCTTCAGCCTGTTCCTGGGTCACGTACCGTTACAGATGACTAGACCAACACCAAAAATGGTTGAAGATCACATCCTCTTCACCATTCACCAGAGCGGTTGTCCTTTGGAGTGGTATGTGGAGGAATTTTGTGAGTATTGCTATCTGGTGAGCTGGGGTGATCAGAGGGTCAATGCCTGCTTTCGGATGGGACTGGACGATGACTTATTTCATATCTTTTCTCCTGGCGATTGTTATAGGTCTGTAACAGACTTCATTAATTATGTCCTTTATTTAAATGGTTCTGACTTCATAGTTGAGGCTGTTTGAGGACAATCATCATCCGGTCCCTACCCGAAAGCATGTAAGCACTCCAGCTCACCCTAAACCCTCACCCTCCACATACCAGTCCATTGTGACGACCACTCTGCCACAGTCACCCCATTTCACTCCAGCCAAGTGGACGTCTCCTGTCTCCGTCGAGAGTCCAGTGACATCTCCTGTCCCCGTCCAGAGTCCGTTGATATCTCCTGTCTCCGTGCAGAGTCCAGTGGAGAATCACTGGCTAATAGACTTTTGGTCTGAGCCACTTCCAGCCCCTGACCAGAGCCCAGTGATGGCTCCAGCCTGTGACCAGAGCCCAGAGAGGGCTCCGCATCCTGTCCCTCCTGTCCTCGCTACCCATCCACGGAGGCTGTCATTGAAGGGTCTGAGCCGCCATGGCTCCCTGAACTTCTTGCGCCTCCATGGTCCCCTGAGCTTCCTGCACCACTACGGTCCTTTGAACTTCCTGCGCCACCATGGCCTCCTGAACTTCTGGCACCACCCTGGAGGCTTCCCAACCAGCCAGCATAACCCCGCTCACCTGCCTGTGACCCTCCCTCCCCGGTTGGACTCTTTTTGGCGCGAGGTCACGCCTTCAGGGAGGGGGGAGTAGTGTCACATGTTCAGTCTGTTTGATTTGTTCCTTTGTTCAGTTTCCCGCCACTCCTTGTTTCCATGGTCACCGTCATTACAAGTTTGTTTAGTTCAGCTGTGTCTGTTTAATTATCTTGTTTGTGTTCACTATTTAAGTTCCTCTTGTTCACTCAGTCACTGTTCCGTTGCCCGTCTGCATGTTCCTGTGAAGTTAAGATTAAAGTTTGATTGTGACCTGAGTCTTCAGCCTGTTCCTGGGTCATGTACCATTTATATTTAATAAATAAATTAGTTTTCTTATAAATAAGCACTTTGCGAGGAAGAGTAAAGGGTCCTTCTGTGTCAAATCAACCAAATTTTGGAAACTTCTCCAGGTACGTTTTTATTTGTTTTTTTCTGAAGAAAGACAAACATTAGTAGTGATAAAAGCCAAAATATTAAATGTCATGTACAAACCCGATTCCAAAAAAGTTGGGACACTGTACAAATTGTGAATAAAAAAGGAATGCAATAATTTACAAATCTCATAAACTTATATTTTATTCACAATAGAATATAGATAACATATCAAATGTTGAAAGTGAGACATTTTGAAATGTCATGCCAAATATTGGATCATTTTGGATTTCATGAGAGCTACACATTCCAAAAAAGTTGGGACAGGTAGCAATAAGAGGCCGGAAAAGTTAAATGTACATGTAAGGAACAGCTGGAGGACCAATTTGCAACTTATTAGGTCAATTGGCAACATGATTGGGTTTAAAAAGAGCCTCTCAGAGTGGCAGTGTCTCTCAGAAGTCAAGATGGGCAGAGGATCACTAATTCCCCCAATGCTGTGGCGAAAAATAGTGGAGCAATATCAGAAAGGAGTTTCTCAGAGAAAAATGGCAAAGAGTTTGAAGTTATCATCATCTACAGTGCATAATATCATCCAAAGATTCAGAGAATCTGGAACAATCTCTGTGCGTAAGGGTCAAGGCCGGAAAACCATACTGGATGCCCGTGATCTTCAGGCCCTTAGACAGCACTGCATCACATACAGGAATGCTACTGTAATGGAAATCACAACATGGACTCAGGAATACTTCCAGAAAACATTGTCGGTGAACACAATCCACCGTGCCATTCGCCGTTGCCGGCTAAAACTCTATAGGTCAAAAAAGAAGCCATATCTAAACATGATCCAGAAGCACAGGCGTTTTCTCTGGGCCAAGGCTCATTTAAAATGGACTGTGGCAAAGTGGAAAACTGTTCTGTGGTCAGACGAATCAAAATTTGAAGTTCTTTTTGGAAAACTGGGACGCCATGTCATCCGGACTAAAAAAGACAAGGACAACCCAAGTTGTTATCAGCGCTCAGTTCAGAAGCCTGCATCTCTGATGGTATGGGGTTGCATGAGTGTGTGTGGCATGGGCAGCTTACACATCTGGAAAGGCACCATCAATGCTGAAAGGTATCCAAGTTCTAGAACAACATATGCTCCCACCCAGACGTCGTCTCTTTCAGGGAAGACCTTGCATTTTCCAACATGACAATGCCAGACCACATACTGCATCAATTACAACATCATGGCTGCGTAGAAGAAGGATCCGGGTACTGAAATGGCCAGCCTGCAGTCCAGATCTTTCACCCATAGAAAACATTTGGCGCATCATAAAGAGGAAGATGCAGTTGACAGTTGAGCAACTAGAAGCCTGTATTAGACAAGAATGGGACAACATTCCTATTCCTAAACTTGAGCAACTTGTCTCCTCAGTCCCCAGACGTTTGCAGACTGTTATAAAAAGAAGAGGGGATGCCACACAGTGGTAAACATGGCCTTGTCCCAACTTTTTTGAGATGTGTTGATGCCATGAAATTTAAAATCAACTTATTTTTCCCTTAAAATGATACATTTTCTCAGTTTAAACATGTGATATGTCATCTATGTTGTATTCTGAATAAAATATTGAAATTTGAAACTTCCACATCATTGCATTCTGTTTTTATTCACAATTTGTACAGTGTCCCAACTTTTTTGGAATCGGGTTTGTATGTATATTTTTAATACTTGAGTTACAGGCATGCAAACTTTGGACAAAACAAGAAAAGTGCTTTTCCCATTTTTGAAATGTCACCATTGGCATTTAATGCAACACATATTGCTACCGACAACAGAATTTACTAACAGACCTACCTATCTGTGTAAAAATGAAATGATGCTGCCATCTTTCTAAATTTATTTTCTCGCCCCAGTAATTTGGCTTTAAATTTTAGGTGAAAATTGTCATTTTGACCCCCCCTCTACAAAATAGTGGATTATTCAGTAAATGGCATTTAATATTTTGCCTTTCATTACTATTTATGTTAGCATTTCTTCAGAAAAAATATTAACAAAATTAAGAATTTGAACCAGGGACCTCTGGTTGAGATGACCCTGTATGATATAAGAGGTTAAGGTATGATGTATATCATCCAATTTAAGCTCAAGAAGAAATCATAAACAATCAGTGAGCAATGAAAACCTGCATGCTGCTATCATGTTATGTGGTAGCCTACAGAAATTATATTGCATTCGTTTTAGACATCTGCATGACAAAAACAAGATGTGTATTTGCAAAGCAGCTGCTAAAACCACAAGACGTGATTAAAGTGTGATAGTGTGATATGTTAAGATGATGTCTGCATAAAACTATATACAGTGGGGAGAACAAGTATTTGATACACTGCCGATTTTGCAGGTTTGCCCACTTACAAAGCATGTAGAAGTCTGTAATTGTTATCATAGGTACTCTTCAACTGTGAGAGACGGAATCTAAAACAAAAATCCAGAAAATCACATTGTATGATTTTTAAATAATTAATTTGCATTTTATTGCATGACATAAGTATTTGATCACCTACCAACCAGTAAGAATTCCGGCTCTCACACACCTGTTAGTTTTTCTTTAAGAAGCCCTCCTGTTCTCCACTCATTACCTGTATTAACTGCACCTGTTTGAATTCGTTACCTGTATAAAAGACACCTGTCCACACACTCAATCAAACAGACTCCAACCTCTCCACAATGGCCAAGACCAGAGAGCTGTGTAAGGACATCAGGGATAAAATTGTAGACCTGCACAAGGCTGGGATGGGCTACAGGACAATAGGCAAGCAGCTTGGTGAGAAGGCAACAACTGTTGGCGCAATTATTAGAAAATGGAAGAAGTTCAAGATGACGGTCAATCTCCCTCGTTCTGGGGCACCATGCAAGATCTCACCTCGTGGGGCATCAATGATCATGAGGAAGGTGAGGGATCAGCCCAGAACTATGGCAGGACCTGGTCAATGACCTGAAGAGAGCTGGGACCACAGTCTCAAAGAAAACCATTAGCAACACACTACGCATGTCCAGGCCCATCTGAGGTTTGCCAATGACCATCTGGATGATCCAGAGGAGGAATGGGAGAAGGTCATGTGGTCTGATGAGACAAAAATAGAGCTTTTTGGTCTAAACTCCACTCGCTGTGTTTGGAGGAAGAAGAAGGATGACTACAACCCCAAGAACACCATCCCAACCGTGAAGCATGGAGGTGGAAACATTTGGGGATGCTTTTCTGCAATGGGGACAGGACGACTGCACCGTATTGAGGGGAGGATGTATGGGGCCATGTATCACAAGATCTTGGCCAACAACCTCCTTCCCTCAGTAAGAGCATTGAAGATGGGTCATGGCTGGGTCTTCCAGCATGACAACGACCCGAAACACACAGCCAGGGCAACTAAGGAGTGGCTCCGTAAGAAGCATCTCAAGGTCCTGGAGTGGCCTAGCCAGTTTTCAGACCTGAACCTAATAGAAAATCTTTGGAGGGAGCTGAAAGTCCGTATTTCCCAGCGACAGCCCTGAAACCTGAAGGATCTGGAGAAGGTCTGTATGGAGGAGTGGGCCAAAATCCCTGCTGCAGTGTGTGCAAACCTGGTCAAAAACTACAGGAAACGTATGATCTCTGTAATTTCAAACAAAGGTTTCTTTACCAAATATTAAGTTCTTCTTTTCTGATGTATCAAATACTTATGTCATGCAATAAAATGCAAATTAATTACTTAAAAATCATACAATGTGATTTTCTGGATTTTTGTTTTAAATTCCGTCACTCACAGTTGAAGTGTACCTATGATAAAAATGACAGACTTCTACATGCTTTGTAAGTGGGCAAACCTGCAAAATCGGCAGTGTATCAAGTACTTGTTCTCCCCACTGTATACAAGATTATAGATAGTTTTGTAGCATCATTTGACTATTTATAATCATCACAAATAATGGTAAACTAAATATATTGTGTTGGGTTTGCAATAAGTAAGTGCTAATTTTTCTTACAGCACATTCTTTAATGGAGATGACAGAATTCAGTAACCAACCTGATTCTATATGTGGAAATGGGACTAACAAGGCACGCTTTTCCGAAACATCACTCTTATAAAAGGGTTAGTGTCAGGGCACAATGAAAGAAATTTTAATGGAGGGAAATTAGATGCCTTTTTTGCACCGCTCATTACTGCGTAATTGCAAAGGCTGTTACAAATGGCAAGACAAACTGGAATTACCTGCTAAAAGTGAAAATATTCAATGAAATGTTTTTTGCAAAGAGACAGAACATTTCTTAAAAGGTTAGAATTTCTTAAGTCAAAAGTTCTTGGTCAGTATGAAGCTATTAATCTGTAGATAGTACTAGATGGATTCTTGTATCATTTTAGCATCCTTGCCTTTTCTGTTTCAGTGGTTTCACTTTTCATCCATTTTCCGCTCTGACACCAACGAGCATCGATTTTCATCAGGAATTAAGTAGCTTAAAAGGTATCACTCAGTACTGCAATTCTAGCCTTCCCTGGAAAGACATCTTTCACTCTGTTTGCTTAAAGCCGGCCTGTGTGAAGGATTCAATTATAGTGAAGACTACAGACATTCTGTTCCAATGGTAAAGTGTGAACTACAGTTTGGGGATAGTTCACTCAAAAATTCAATTCTGACATAATTGGTTCAACCTCACCTCATTGGTGCGTATGACTTCATTTCTTCTGTGGAGCACAAAAAGAGATGGTGTAAGAAAAATAAATATTTTAGAAACTTAACTTGAAGAAACCTAAACTTAAAGATACTTGGCTTTGGCCTTAATAAACTCCTAATTACTGCTTATTAATAGTTAGTAAGGTTTAGGGATCTAGAATATGGATATTAATATGTGCTTCATAAGTACTAATAAACAGCCAATATCCTAGTAATATGCATGCTAATAAGCAACTAGTTAAAGGCAGGGTAGGTGATTTGTTCCAGAAGCATCTTGATAGAAATCACTAAGTTAAGTGCTCTAAATATATTTATATGTATATATATCATCTGTGGAAAGCATAGGACCATAAAATCTTCGTCCAATCATTGCATTCGGACCGAATGCAATGATTGGACAAACATTTTATGGTCCTACCTGCCTGTCAACGTATGTATTTTCATACCTCCATGTACCCTATTAGCGCAGACATCATGCATCATCAGCGCATTTCATGTTATGCAGAGTTAGACAGACGTCAGTCACTGAGCGCCACAAACAAACAGCAGCCACCTTTTACAGTTCCTCCTGAACCAAAACAACGAGCTTATGCTGCGTTCGCGCCATAAATACTGTAATTTGGAAGCGATGGAAACCCTTGACGTTATACTCGGAGCTGTTCGTGACTCGAGTTTATGCGTTTCAATAGCAACACTATCAATCCGAAATGAATCTGCAGCTGTCAGGTGGTACAAGTGAGTGCTCTTTAAGTTGTTTATGGTCATTATTATTGTAATGTTATGTACTTTGAAACATGAGGTAGTTTAATGCCGTCTCTCGTGACACTTTTGTTTGCTCCCTGCTGTGTGCGTTCATGTGTTTTGAAGGAGGCGTGGCTTTGGAGATGCTCTGAAGGGAGGGTGGGATCTTATGCTTTCAAAGCTAGCTCGCTATTGCTAGCCTCTCCGAAAATTTTCTACCCTACCTTTAATAGTGAGAATTGGACACTAAACTAGAGTGTTACCTTGAAATCAAACTCAGTGGCAAAAAAAAAAACAAAAAAAAAAAACACTGAAATATTTAGATTTTAGAAATAAACTGAATATAGATAATGTTGATTAACATTATTTTGAACTCAAGACAAACTCGCTACAAAAATTGTAAGTTAACCCTTAAACGCATACGTCGGGTCTTTAGTGACCCGGGACGTCATTCACTACCCTCCTCCTCATTCAGATGTTAGACATCAATCTTCATATTATTCCGCAATCAATTCATTATAAACAATATAACAAGAAAAAAATAATAAAATGATAAAAGAATGCCTGTTTTCCCATTCATCTTTTGTAAAAAATTGTATGGGTTGCTAACGGCCCAAGGTGTGTAACAGTGTAAGTATATTTTTTCTGCACAACAATTTAATCTTTGATGACTGAATAAGTGCAATTCACCTTTATTCCACAAGGTGGCAATGTCTGATACACAATGATGAAGTGGCGTTTCACTCATAGGCTGAATTTGAAATTGCCCCCTAAACCCCTTAATCACTATTCCCTATGTTAGTCCACTAATACAGTTCACTTGAAGGAGTGAATGAAAATGTGTGAGCGAATTCGGACAGCCGTTGAGAGTACATTCGTTGTTCACTCATTATTGCAGTGCAATGTGGGATTAAATGAGTGCACTCGATAATGTCCACTATAGTTTCGGACACCACTACAAATGGCTGTCCTCTCAAATAATGCCCTATTTAAGGATATAGGGAGCGATTTCAGATTCAGCCATAGTTACGGTAGGCAGGAAACAAAAGAATAGGAAGTATCATCAGCAAAACTTGAAATGGCTTAGTGATTTACTGCAGAGCAAGAACTGAATGCAATCAAATATTAGTGCCACTGTCACTTGATGGTGGATCTGGTGAAGAAGCTGTCAGCGATCAAAATATTGATTTTGATTACGTTAAAAACAATAGTTTTGAGAATATGTTTGAGATGGCGAACCCGAATATGTAATAATGAACATTCATGCATTTAAGGGTGAAGGGAATTTCAAGCAAACTGAAACATAGGGTGCATACAATATTTGTGTACAATTGTACTATGCTTCATCTTGAGGTTGCTTGAGGTTGAGAAGTCGACATGAGGTTGAGTAAACAATGACAGATTTTTCACTGTTGGGTGAATTCTTTTATGAAGAGATTGTCATAATGTCATTATGGCGTCACATATCATGATGTTTCCCCGTTTATAATGCTATAACATGTTTCTCCAGCTACAGTGGGGAGAACAAGTATTTGATACACTGCCGATTTTGCAGGTTTACCCACTTACAAAGCATGTAGAAGTCTGTAATTTTTATCATAGGTACTCTTCAACTGTGAGTGATGGAATCTAAAACAAAAATCCAGAAAATCACACTGTATGATTTTTAAGTAATTAATTTGCATTTTATTGCATGACATAAGTATTTGATACATCAGAAAAGCAGAACTTAATATTTGGTACAGAAACCTTTGTTTGCAATTACAGAGATCATACGTTTCCTGTAGTTCTTGACCAGGTTTGCATACACTGCAGCAGGGATTTTGGCCCACTCCTCCATACAGACCTTCTCCAGATTCTTCAGGTTTTGGGGCTGTCGCTGGGCAATACAGACTTTCAGCTCCCTCCAAAGATTTTCTATTGGGTTCAGGTCTGGAGACTGGCTAGGCCACTCCAGGACCTTGAGATGCTTCTTACTGAGCCACTCCTTAGCTGCCCTGGCTGTGTGTTTCGGGTCGTTGTCATGCTGGAAGACCCAGCCACGACCCATCTTCAATGCTCTTACTGAGGGAAGGAGGTTGTTGGCCAAGATCTCGCGATACATGGCCCCATCCATCCTCCCCTCAATACGGTGCAGTCGTCCTGTCCCCTTTGCAGAAAAGCATCCCCAAAGAATGATGTTGGGATGGTGTTCTTGGGGTTGTACTCATCCTTCTTCTTCCTCCAAACACAGCGAGTGGAGTTTAGACCAAAAAGCTCTATTTTTGTCTCATCAGACCACATGACCTTCTCCCATTCCTCCTCTAGATCATCCAGATGGTCATTGGCAACTTCAGACGGGCCTGGGCATGTGCTGGCTTGAGCAGGGGGACCTTGCGTGCGCTGCAGGATTTTAATCCATGACGGCGTAGTGTGTTACTAATGGTTTTCTTTGAGACTGTGGTCCCAGCTCTCTTCAGGTCATTGACCAGGTCCTGCCGTGTAGTTCTGGGCTGATCCCTCACCTTCCTCATGATCATTGATGCCCCACGAGTTGAGATCTTGCATGGTGCCCCAGACCGAGGGAGATTGACCGTCATCTTGAACTTCTTCCATTTTCTAATAATTGCGCCAACAGTTGTTGCCTTCTCACCAAGCTGCTTGCCTATTGTCCTGTAGCCCATCCCAGCCTTGTGCAGGTCTACAATTTTATCCCTGATGTCCTTACACAGCTCTCTGGTCTTGGCCATTGTGGAGAGGTTGGAGTCTGTTTGATTGAGTGTGTGGACAGGTGTCTTTTATACAGGTAACGAATTCAAACAGGTGCAGTTAATACAGGTAATGAGTGGAGAACAGGAGGGCTTCTTAAAGAAAAACTAACAGGTCTGTGAGAGCCAGAATTCTTACTGGCTGGTAGGTGATCAAATACTTATGTCATGCAATAAAATGCAAATTAATTATTTAAAAATCATACAATGTGATTTTCTGGATTTTTGTTTTAGATTCTGTCTCTCACAGTTGAAGTGTACCTATGATAAAAATTACAGACCTCTACATGATTTGTAAGTAGGAAAACCTGCAAAATCGGCAGTGTATCAAATACTTGTTCTCCCCACTGTACATACCGGCATTTTCATGCCCCCTTTGTACTACCCCAAATTATGTTAACCAAAAATAGCATATATGTTTAATGAAAAACTCCTGACCGGTCAGCCGGTTTCAATACAAACTCCATAAATAACACGCTCTTTGCAAGCTCTGCACATTTTTCTCAATTTATACTCCTGAGGAATATGTGTCAGAATTCCTAAAGGATTCAGAGTATTTTGGGTCGCGCTGAGAATGATTCACTAAATGACGCATCTGCTGTGAACCGGATTATGAAATTGCGAGAAAACTCTAGAAATGTTTCAATTTTTCATCTCAGACCACACTATGCAAAGCGAAATTTCGCATTTGAGTATGCAGCGCTGCCATCTCACATAACGAGAAACCACTGGGACGAATTTCCACAGCCCAGCAAATACCAATTCAAGGCAGCAGACTCTCTTGGAGGCTCTTTGGTGTGTATCGTGGGTGAAAAGTCAGCACTCTTGACGTTTGAAGCGTGTGTGTGTTGCATCTGCCCTTCCTTCCTGCACCGCTGCCCTCTCATCCAGTTTATCCTGCACCACTGCCCTTCTATCCTGCCTGATAATGAACCGGTGTGTTTGCCTGTTTTATCAGCCTCTAACTATGTCACTCATTTGAATTGGTATTTGCTGGGCTGTGGAAATTTGTCCCAGTGGTTTCTCGTTATGTGAGATGGCAGCGCTGCATACTCAAATGCTTTGCATAGTGTGGTCTGAGAAACTCACAGTTCAAGAATCATTTTCACACATGAATTGGCTCATAGTCCAGACCTTAAATTCATTGAAAGTCTTTGGGATGTGCTGGAGGAGACTTTACAGAGTGCTGGACTCTTGCATTGTCAATACAAGATACAAGATGCACCTCTTGATGGAAATAACATCATAACATTTATTCTGGACTCAGAGGTGCCAAAATAAGTCGATGTACTAAAATTAGCAAAACTAAAATAAAATTAAAGCTAAATAGAAATTTATATATTAAAAAAGACATAATAAAAATGACAAAAGCACGTAACAAAACTTAAACTATAAATTAAAAAAAAAGAAACTCGTTCAAAATATTATTATATACAATAACAGAAAATAAATCTAAAATAGCACTGATTTCAAAATATGTATATTTTTTAAAATTTATATAAATATATTTCAAAATGTAATTTTGCTTTTACATTTAGACTTTATGCCCCCCAAAAATATCAAGATTAATTTATTTTAGAAGTTAATAATATTGTACATCATGAAAAAGTTGCATTAAGCCTTTATAGTAATTTTATTTTTTGTATAAATGAATCGACGCATAATTTATTTGACTTGTTGTATATTTATATCTTGTATATTTTTCAAGGTGGATCTGAAATTTCCTGAAAGTCTGTGTTGACTATACGGATCGAAGTCCTCCTACACCCTTTAAATAAATACAGTGTTAAAAACTGCTGTCACGCAATGCCTAGTAGCATGCCATTACAATCCCCTACACACCAAGCTTTCCAAAGAACAACATGTAATGCTCATTTATCTTTGGGCAAATCTCTGAAATGATATATGAAACAAAGAAAATGTGTCAGAGCCCAGCATACTAACTGACAGCTGTGAAATAACAAACCGCATTTGTTTAAGTGCACTGGCTGTTCGCCACAGGAACCCCTTGAGGATCTGAAGATGTACAGATCATAAACGTGACGTAGTTGTGCCTTTGGGAAAACAGGTTGAGTGGGTTCTACTATGTGACGCATGGAAGGGGAGAGAGAGATGGGATGTGCATTAACAGGGATTCAATTCCATTTCACCAACCTTAATGGGCGCAACAGAGGGTTTCCTAATAAGTGCCATGGTTAACCACCTGCGTGAAGTCGGCCACCCACCCAACGCAAAACGTCGGCAAAATAGTCTCAATCGTTTGTGCTCCGTTTGTGCTGGTTTGTGCCGTAAAAATGTTTGTTTGTGCTGCCTTGTTTTTTAAGATATTAAAAGAACATTTATAGGTCATTCTGAGGTCACTCGGCCCCCCCCCCCCCCCACATGCTCCAAATTCACCCCAAATAGTCTCAATCGTTTGTGCTTCGTTTGTGCTGGTTTGTGCCGGTAAAATTTTCGTTTGTGCTGCTTCCGTTTTTAAAATATTATACATTGAATTATATGCGATGACGTCACATCTTTCTTAGAAACTTATTAGAAGAATCAGAAATCAGATGCTCCAAATTCATCCAAAATAATCTTGTTTGTTTGTGCTTCGTTTGTGCTGGTTTGTGCCATATCAATTTTCTGTTTTTAAAATATTAAAATAATATTTATTGGTCATTCTGAGGTCACTCAGCCCCCCCATATGCTCCAAATGCACCCCAAATAGTCTCAGTCGTTTGTGCTGGTTTGTGCCGGTAACATTTTCGTTTGTGCTGCTTCCGTTTTTAAAATATTAGACTTTGAATTATTGGCGATGACATCACATCTTTCTTAGAAACTTATTAGAAGAATCAGAAATCAGATAGGCTACATATAGTATTTTAAGTCTTTAAGAAAAAGGTTAAAGAAAGGCTTACTCTTACTAACTTTACACTTGTACACTTAGCCAAAAACAAAATAAGATTGATTAAATAAAAATAAAAAAAAAACATCTGACTCTTCTCTCTCATAATATGTAAAACCAAGAATAACATTTTCTTATTTCAAAGAAATATGGAATCATCACAGAAAATACTCCCGGTATACAAACCAACCGGGTTGAAAGGTATATAAGGTTGTATGTTGTTTCCTGAATGATAATTGATCATAATTACATAATTCATTGTTGATAATTCTTTATTTTTTTTTTTTTTTTTTTTTTTTTTTTCATTTTGGTTTTGTAAAGAAATAATGAAATATTGCATGTTTTGGACCCGGTGTACCTTCTGATAATTAGATTTTCTACTTAAAAAGAAATAAAGAGAAATAAGAAATATAGTTCTTTTCGCATGTTTTGCTTTTGATTTATTATAAAATGAATATTGTAACAAATTTTTAGCAATTTCATTGCACTGAAGTATTACATATAGCAAGAGTAGGAAAATCACAAAGTCTTGACTTTGCAAGCTTGATGGACTCGATTTACTCCATCTATGTTTTGATCATCGTTCTGAATCCGATCCAGATGTAGTCTTTGACAAAAATGTGATTTTCTCAGCTTTTTGCACAAAATGTTGCTTTTTTTTATTAAACCTACCCACATTCAAGTTTTGATTAAAAAGAATGCATTAATCTAGAATAAAACTTTTTTGTTGTTGTTGTTGTTTAAAAGCAGAAGGTTTGTTCTTTCTTTTGATATATTGTTCAGGTATTCATACAACAAAATATTCTGGGGGCCATGAACATTTTGTGAAAATTATCAAAAATGCTGGCAACTTTAAAAAAACAAAAAACGCTGGTGAGGAAAGAGTAAAGTTGTATTTTTTTCCTGATTCTGATTTATGTATTCATGTTTTATGGTTTTATTGTAGTTGTGAGTTATGGCATGTGTATATGAGATGGAGATATATTTATTTTATTTATTTATTTATTTTATATGTTATTTATTTATATTGCTATTTATAGGTTTTTTTTTTTTTTTTTTTTTAAATATGGTGTGTTGCTATGATTTATGTGATGCAGTGGGTATATTTTGAGCCCAAGACCAATTTCCCTCCGGAACAATAAAGTACACGTTAACTTTGAATAAAGATTAAAGACTTAATAAAGACCTTTTTTGTAAGTATTTGAAAGCAATTTCTGAGTGAAAATTGTTTCAAAGTATAAACCCAGCACCACATTTTTCAGTGTAGTACACAACAGAGCACAACAATGTACTCTAATTAATATTCCTTGTTTTGAAATTAATAACAGGTTTTTATCTGTTATCATTTATTATTGAATCTTATACCAAATATTAAGACCTTTTACGCAAAATTTTATAAAAAAAAAAAAATGATGTCAAAACGACCATTTCCAAGATACAATTTTATGAGGTCGTAGTAATATTACCTGCATTGCTACACTCACAATGGCAACAGTGCAGAGCAGTCAAAGATGTTCATCTAGTGCATGTTTACATGAAAACAATAAAAAAAAATTGCGTAATAGAATGCAAAAGCCTGTTTTGTGTGAACTGGCCATACCTATGTCAATAAACGCAATTAAAGCTCAAAGAAAGATTTCTTAAAACAAAATAACTTATGTTCCACTTGAGTTGAGTTATTATATCAAGCACTGAACCACAACCAGCTGACAGTGACTGAGAGCAAATACAGGCACATGTACGGCATGTTAATAAAAACAAAGACTTTAAATGTTCACGCTGATATACAGTATGTTTTTGGATCTTATTTTTGGATGGACGGTAAAATGTAGACAGCAGCTCAGAAGCAGAGCAGATGGCTGACAAATGTCCTGGCTGGAAGCAACGTTCTACATAATTTGATAATCCTCTGTGCTGTTACTCTGTTTTATAGCTCAGAGAGACTGTACAAGCTTGTTGTAGGAGGATGGTAGCTGTAACAAAATTGAGTCAGACTGAGAAAACAAGAAAGAAGGGAAGAAAAGACAAAGAAACAGTGAACATTTGGGAAGATGTTGAAGAATTCAGATCTGAAGACAATCCGGATGCGAAACTATATCACCTATTACATAGCTCTTATTTTGCTAGTGAAGTAAAAACATACATTTCAATTAATGCAGCAAAATATTTTATCATAAACGGGACTAGATGGGGTTCTGCACTGAACTTAAATAACACAGCATGCGCAATCTCACTTTTGAAAGATAGAATAACTCCTTTCCTTTGCCAGTAATGACTCTCTTATCACTGAAAGGCTGTAATCTTAAAAGGCTTCCTGTGAAGTTGTCTTGTGTGCAGCACTCTGGCATTTAATCCATATTTAAAGCATCAAAATTTATACTTTGACTCTAATTACTTGAGTGTTTGGTGATGGCTGCAGTATGCAGCCATCACAGGTTTATTTACATGGAAGTATTTGAGAGAAATGTTGCTTTGGGAAGTCAAATAACATCATGTCCTAGAGTCATGGTCTAATTAGCACATATGCTCTGACACACTGAGTCTTGATGCTTATTTTTGTTTGTTTGTTTTTGGGTGATAAAACCTCATGATATTTCCTGATCCCATTCCCCCCACTTCAAAGTGGCAAAAAGGCCAAAAAACTTCATATAGGCTCTGTTTCAAAACCAAGTTAGCTGCCTACATAGGTAGCATTGCAATGTATCACAGGGGTCTGTGCCAAAGAGTATGCATAATTATGCTGCCTTCTAAGTTACCTTGTTCTATGATGCAGATAGTATCTTTCGTGGTGTAGGCAGTCCCATAAAGCACTATGTTGGCGGAGAATGCAGGCACACTGTCTACAGATATGCTTAAATAGCCAATAATTATCAATAATAACTGTTTAATCTCATTTACAATTACTTTTTTGTAATCCAGTATTGGTATTTTTATGCATTTGAGTATTGCAGTGTTGTGTTAGCTTAGCAACATGCTAATTCCAAAGTAGTAAAATCAATTGTAGTTTAAGTCATATGACACCTACACTAAAAAAAAGCTTGTTGGTCTAATTTAAGATTGGAATACACGACATTTGCGCAGATTTTTGCAGTCTATATACAGTCTTGCGCAAAAGTTTACACACCCCTTGCAGAATCTGTGAAAATGTGAATAATTTTAATGAAATAAGAGGGGTCATACAAAATGCATGTTATTTTTTATTGATAAAAATAAGAATTAATAAGATATGATTGACACTGAGGACAATTGAGGGACTCAAGCACAACTATTAAAAAAGGTTGAAACATTCATTGATGCTCCAGAAGGAAACACGACGGTGAAAACTTTTGATTTTGATTGAATATAAAAAAAATTCATTTAGTACTTCCCTTTTGGAAGCAACAGAAGATACGTTTTGTGTTTCGTGGAAGACAAATTAAGTACAATTTACTTGATCTTCAAATTCAAAAAGTTTTCACTTTATGCATCGTGTTTCCTTCTGGAGCATCTGTGAATGTTTTAACCTTTTTTTAATAGTCCCTTAATTGTCCTCAGTGTGAAAAGATGGATCTCAAAATCATACAGTCACTGCTGGAAAACGTCTCGGTTACGTATGTAACCCTCGTTCACTGAAGGAGGGAACGGAGACGTACGTCGGAACTGACCGACGAATTGGGGATCATTTTCAGAGACCAATCTACTTCGAGTGTATAAAAACGAGCCAATAACGTTGGCATGCAGTCCACGCACCGCCCCGCAGCGCGGGTATAAATACGGAAGTGGAATACCGCATCCTCACTTTCCCAACTGAGGAGCCGAAAAAGTGACTCGGCCCTTCAGCGGAAGCACAGCACCTGGCGACGGGACGTACGTCTCCGTTCCCTCCTTCAGGGAACGAGGATTACATACATAACCGAGACGTTCCCTTTCAGTCGGTCACGTTCGACGTACGTCGGAACTGACCGACGAATTGGGGATCCCTACCAACACGCCAGGGAGGCTGGCCCTTCCAGCGCCCTGCTTGAGCTCGCTGGAGTGCTCCTAGGTTGGAGCTGGAGTCAGGGCTCCAAGTAGGGAAGGTCCGTCACTGCTGTTTCTGCAAGACCCACTCAGTGTGACTATTGGATAACGCTGGGAAAGCGTGCCCGTCTCAGGGAGATGGAACGCCGCGGAGCCACGTCCTCCAGGGGAGGAGAGGTGGAATACTCATAAGGACTAACCTAGCAGGGTAGTGCTACATATGGCAGTCTCTGGGGTGGATCCAACCTGGTCCCAGGGGGGAAAGAACACCACCAGAGACCACGGGGCTAGCTGAGTAGGGTAGCGAGTACTGTGGAGAATACACATATGGGGTCGCCGTAGGGACCGCTACATATGGAACCCAGCCTACACACACGTTCCACAAGCATACGGGTGCAGGCCTGGCATTAGCCGGAGCTCGACATGGTTAGCCATTTCTGGGGAACACAACTGGAGACAGTAGATGCACGTATCCAGCTCAGCGGGTGGGAGTGGCATTGCAAGCTGACACAAGAACAGGCACTTCGTGCCTACCGGCCACTGGGGGCGAGTACACAGGAAGAAATCGGCTCTACACGGAGGCTATAAAATCTAGCGAAAGTGTTAGGTGTCGCCCAGCCCGTAGCTCTACATATATTTGTCAGTGAGGCGCCTTGAGCCAGCGCTCAGGAGGAGGCCACACTCCTGGTTGAGTGTGCTCGCAACCTGAACGGGCAAGGCACGTCTTGCGATTGGTACGCTAAGACAATAGCATCCACTATCCAGTGGGCTAACTTCTGCTTGGAGATAGCCTTTCCCTTCTGCTGGCCTCTGTAACAGACGAAGAGCTGCTCTGAGGTCCTAAAGCTTTGAGTCCGGTCAACGTAAGCGCGAAGAGCGCGGACGGGACATAACAAAGCCAGGGCTGGGTCTGCCTCCTCCGAGGGCAGCGCTTGCAGGTTCACCACCTGGTCCCGGAAGGGAGTGGTGGGAACCTTGGGCACGTATCTGGGCAGGGGTCTCAGGATGACGTGAGAGTTGGCCGGCCCGAACTCTAGGCACGATTCGTTGACCAAAAGTGCGTGCAGGTCCCCTACCCTCTTGATGGAGGCCAATGCAGTCAGGAGTACTGTCTTTATGGACAGAATTTTTAACTCTACAGACTGCAAAGGCTCAAAGGGAGTGAAGTGCCCTGAGCACCAGAGTTAAATCCCAAGAGGGTATCGAGTGTGGACGAGGAGAATTTAGCTTCCTTGCACCTCTGAGGAACCTGACGATTAGGTCGTGCTTTCCCAAGGACTTACCTTCAACTGCATCGTGGTATGCCGCTATTGCCGTGACGTACACTTTGAGGGTGGAGGGAGACAGCCTTTGCTCCAGCCCATCTTGCAGGAAAGAAAGCACGACACTAATCGAACACTTTCGGGGGTCTTCCTGGCGGGAAGAACACCACTCAACAAACAGGTTCCACTTCAGAGCATAGAGGCGCCTCGTAGAGGGGGTTCTAGCAGAAGCGATGGTGTCTGCCACCGCTTGTGGCAGACCACCTAGAAACTCCACGTCCCGTCCAGGTACCAGACATGGAGTTTCCAGAGGTCTGGACGCGGGTACCATAGAGTGCCCTGTCCCTGAGAAAGCAGGTCCTTCCTTAGGGGAATCGGCCAGGGAGGGGCTGTAGAGAGGAGTGTGAGTTCGGGGAACCAGGTCTGGTTGGGCCAGTAGGGCACAACTAGCAAGACCTGCTCCTCGTCCTCCCTGACCTTGCACAGAGTCTGCGCGAGAAGGCTCACTGGGGGAAACGCATATTTGCGTAGGTCCTGGCGCCAGCTGTGCGCCAGTGCATCCGTGCTAGGGTGCCCCTGGTCAGGGAATAGTACAACTGGCAATGGGTCGAGTCCGGAGAGGCGAACAGGTCTACCTGCGCGGCTCCGAAAAGGTCCCATATCAGCTGGATGGTCCGGGGGTGGAGTCGCCACTCTCCCGGAGGTGTCGACTGAGGAAAGAGCTCGTCGGCTGTCTGGTTCAGCGCACCAGTGATGTGAATTGCCCGAAGCGACCTCAGATGCTTCTGACTCCACAGGAGGAGATGGCAGGCGAGTTGCATCATGCGACTGGAGCGCAGACCACCCTGGCGGTTGATGTACGCAACAGCCGCAGTGCTGTCCATATGGACCAGTACGTGCTTGCTCTGAAGTGGCTTTTTGAGGCGGCTTAGGGCCAGACGTACTGCTAGCAACTGGCAATTGATATGCCAATGCAGCTGGGGCCCCGCCCACAGACCCGATACTGCATGCCCGTTGTACGTGGCCCCCCAGCCGGTGGATGAGGCATCCGTGAAGACCACAGCATGCCTGGACACTTGTTCTAAGGGCACTCCCGCCCGTAGAAAAAAAAGGGTCTGACCACGGGCTGAAGGTTTGGCGACAGTACGGAGTAACTGGGACCCGGTACTTGCCGCTCTGCCACGCCCATCTCAGGACCCGGCCATGAAGCCAGTGCTGAAGCAGTCTCATATGAAGCAATCCGAGCGGCTTTACCGCGGCTGCAGATGCCATATGCCCCAGGAGCCTCTGAAAATATTTCAGTGGGCCCGCCGTCCTGCCTTTGAATGTATTCAAGCAGTTCAACACTGACCGGACTCGCTCCTTTGTGAGGCGCGCAGTCTGGTTGACCGAGTCCAGCTCCATGCCGAGATAAGAGATCCTCTGTGTGGGACAGAGTTTGCTCTTCTCTCGGTTGACCCGAAGGCCCAACAGGCTGAGGTGACGGAGCACCAGGTCCCTGTGTTCGCACAACTGTTCCCGAGACTGGGCGAGTATGAGCCAGTCATCGAGATAGTTAAGGATGCGAACGCCGCGTTCTCTGAGCGGAACAATGGCTGCCTCTGCGACTTTCGTGAAGACACGAGGTGACAGGGACAGCCCGAAGGGCAAGACTTTGTACTGATATGCCCTCCCCTCGAACGCAAAGTGTAGGAACGGTCTGTGTCGAGGAAGGATAGAGACATGAAAGAACGTGTCCTTCAGGTCGATCGCTGCAAACCAATCTCGGGGACGGATGCATTCGAAAATGCGTTTCTGCGTTAACATCCTGAAAGGAAGCTTGTGCAGGGCCCGATTCAGGACACGCAGGTCCAAGATTGGTCGTAACCCACCCCCTTTCTTGGGTACAATGAAGTAGGAGCTGTAGAACCCCGACCTCATATCGGCTGGAGGAACCGGCTCGACTGCGTCCTTCGCCAGTAGAACATCGATCTCTGACCGCAAGACGTGGGCATCGCTGCTCGGCACGGAGGTGAAGAGGACGCCCCTGTACTTGGGGGGCCGGTACGCGAACTGAATCGCATAGCCGAGTCTGATGGTACGGATGAGCCAGCGAGACGGCCTGGGGAGTGCTAGCCAGGCCCCCAGAGACCGTGCAAGCGGGACCAACGGCACCACAGACGTACCCGGGGTGGGGCAGCGAGGTGGAACGCTCAGACCCGACCCGGACGGCCCGGAGGTGACCCGGAGTGTTGTCTGACCGTTCCAGGATGGGGCAGTGTGTAGGAGAGAAGGCCCGGGGGCGTCCTCTAGCCTCACACCGCCCCCTGGCGAAAAGAGGGGGAGCCAGGAGTGGCAAGGCCCGGGGGTGTCGCACACCCCAGCTTGGCCCTCTTGGGGCCCAGGGACAAAAGAAAACTGCTCTTTTATTGATAATGTGGGTACCGTTGAACACCGAAGAGCCAGTGGCAGAGTGATGTTGGCCCCCCGGTCCTCCTCCTGGGGTGCGGACACCATCTCCCTCTGAGCAGATCCATCCGTCCCTGGGCTGCCCGTCTCAGGGCCGCTTACCCTTCCTTCCGCTTACCCTTCCATTTACCGGCCGACTTCGCGGGACCCTGAGCTGGTTGGGCGGCACCCTTGCGTCCGGCGCCCTGCTTCCCGGGTGGAGGCTGCTGCTTGGGCTTGGCAGGGGGCAGACACAGGGGGACGCCCTCGGTGACGAGCAGGTGGAGGTGCTGCAGCCAGCAACGGGGTGGAGGCAGCAGCTGGTTGCCAGGGCAGGATGTTTTTGTTCGCCTCTGTCTGCTTCTGGGCCACCGAGAACTGCTGGGCGAAGCTCTCGATGGCATCGCCGAAGAGGCCGAACTTTGTCGGACTCGCACATGTCTGCCAAGTTCAGCCACAGGTGGCGTTCCTAGACCACCAGAATGGACATCGCCCGATCCAGGGAGCGCGCAGTGACTTTCGTCGCCCAGAGGGCGAGGTCCGTCGCTGTGCGCAGTTCCTGCATAACGCCTGGGTCGGAACTACCCTCATGCAGATCCTTTAGCGCTTTGGCCTGGTAGACCTGCAGGAGCGCCATGGCATGCAGAGATGACACGGCTTCCCCGCAGGCTGTGTAAGCCTTGCCCGTTAGGTTGGACGAGAACTTACAGTCTGCAGCGGCCCTGGGACACAGTTGCATCGCCACGGACCGCTCGACTGGGGGAATCCCCACGTATCCCTTAGCCGCGCCACCATCGAGGGTAGTGAGGACGGAGGAGTCACTAGATCGGTTTCTGGCGCTATAGGGCGCCGTCCATGACTTCGTGAGCTCCTGATGCACTTCCGGAAAGAATGGTACTGGGGCGGGGCGCTGAGAACCAGTACGGGCCGTCCCGAGAAAACCAATCGTCCAGCTGCGAGGGTTCGGGACACGGTGGAGGGTTCCACTCGAGCTCGACACTTGCGGCGGCCCGGGAAAGCATAGCCGTAAGTTCTGGATCTGATTCGGGCAACGCTACCACACCCGAAGGGGGCAACGCAGCCGAATCCTCATCTCCAGAGCCCATTAGCTTGTCCTCCGATGCAGCTATCGAGATTATATCCTCAGCCGGAGCCCCGAAAGAGACGGCCGGCCCCCCATGGGAAGGACCGGGCCGCTCTTCTGGAAACTCCACCGGCGCAGCGGAGGGGGGAGGGGCCCAAGGGGCTTGTTGGCCCATCGGGGAAGCCCTCACAGTCACCCTCAGGTCTCCACCAAAGGCATCAGCCAAAGTAGCAGCCCTCTGCTTTGCAGCGGGAGGGCCACTAGATCGGGGGATGCGCAATTGGGACTCCACCCCTTCTGAGGTATTCGAGCCTAGGCCGTAGAACTGCGATGGTCATGTTCCCATAGTGGGAACATGAGTCATTCACGAACGCCGCCTCAGCGTGCTGAACGCCCAAACACGTGAGACACACGGTTTGAATGACATCTTGAAAAAGACACAGGGTCAAACCGTGTTGCTCTTTTAGGAAGGTAAATGCTCTTTTAGAAGTGCTGAGGCACTCAGGGAGATGGCCGCGGCTCACAGCGGTCCGATAGTGCAAGCCCGCGTGAGCACTCAACAAACGGAAACGCCCAGCCAACCAACACAGGAACAGTGCACATTGCAGTGGTCACTCGCTGAATCGCACCGTCACGCCAGCACCAGGTAAGAGAGCGATCTTCCTCAAAGGCTCGTAGCGAAAACACTCTTCGTAGAAACAGTTTGAACTGCAAACCGTTCGGCTCCGAAGTTGAAAGCGAGGATGCGGTATTCCACTTCCGTATTTATACCCACGCTGCGGGGCGGTGCGCGGACCGCATGCCAACGTTATTGGCTCGTTTTTATACACTCGAAGTAGATTGATCTCTGAAAATGATCCCCAATTCGTCGGTCAGTTCCGACGTACGTCAAACGTGACCGACTGAAAGGGAACTGAGAATTTGCAGGACCTGGAGGATTTTTCTGAAGAACACTGGGCAGTTTAACTGCTCAGGACAAACAAGGGACTCAAGGGACTTTTAGCTTCATACTATGATTCCACCCAGTCAGAGGATATCAAAACATGTTTGATATTTTGAGGCGATTTTAGAACACATACCGTGTATGACGCATTGCTACTGAAACCGAAGCCATCCTCTATCTACCAGTGTTGCAATAAAATACAATACAAATACAATAACAGTTATCCAATCATATCCACTGTTGAGGCAAAGTCACGCAAGTTTTTTTTGTTGCACATCGAGGGATTTATTCGTTAAATGTGTATCCATCGCATTTTATGCGCATGTCTTCTTATCGGATAAAAAATTTATCCGCCTCAAATGAGCACATGCGTTTTTAGAATTTATGGGCATATTGGCGTTTACATCCAGCGTTTTTATGCGATATCTAGATATTGAGAACAACATGCAAACTAGCTTTAAAACATGTAGCCAGTAGTAACCCTGTCAACCCATAACACACAATGAAGAAGATAAGATTCAAAAGTCTTTAATGGTAATCCATACATATGTGATTTATCTTAGATGAAAACCACCACTATGTTCAAAGTGTGTGTGTGAGAGAGAGAGAGAGAGAGAGAGAGAGAGAGAGAGAGAGAGAGAGAGAGAGAGAGAGAGAGAGAGAATAAGATGCATCAGAGGAAGATAAGATGATCAGAGATGCATTAGAAGAAGGGAGACGGCATCAAATACAGCATTTTACATTACATTATGCCATGTGATACTGTAAACAGATTTCCATTGTAGAGACTGCCACATTACTGTAACTCACCCTTATAAAGGTCAACTGCAGTATAGATTCAGTCACATGGTACACTGAGAACATTTACTGTATTGGCAGCAAACTCTGTTCAAGCACAAAACCTCATGGCCGTGTCATAACTTCACACCTTTTGATAACACAATGGATAGATACTATTAATACTTACTTGAGCTGGACAATAACTTTTTTCTAGAGCTGATGTACAGCCAAAACAATCTCTCTTCCATTAATTTCTTATTATCACTGTAAAGCTGCTTTGAATCAATCTATATTGTGAAAGCGCTGTATAAATGAAGGTGACTTGACTTGACTATTACAAACATTATGGATTCAATTACATAAGTTAGGTAATGTAAGTGTAAGTTTTCTTATGTGGCATCTGTATTACTGTAATTAATTCAGCAACAAGGATGATTTGAAATGTGTCTGGCATTGTTTGCTTTTGAATGAACTGATTGTTAAAAGTAGCCTACTAAATTGAAATAAGATCATACTGTTTTGGCGATTAAACCAAATGTTCTCATTACATATCACAATGACCTTGTGTTTTGAAACGATGATTATGTAGAATGAAACTGTGTACAACTAGAATGAAAGCATGAGATCAGGTTTTGAAAGAATGACTAGCTGTGCTACAAGTGTGATCAGTTTGGAGTTTTGTACTAAGAGTTTTGAAATAAACACCTTACTTGTGAAAATAGCACCAAAGCAAATAAAAAAACTGTAATAAGGAAACTGACATGCAGTGAGGCGAGAAAACGGAACTCATAACTGTGACACACCCAAAGCCTAAACACACACTCTATTTTTCAGCAAAATGGTAACCACAAAAATCAACATAACAGAAACTCTGTTAACCCTCTGGTCCTCTTCGTTTAGGGGTCATACTTGTTTTCTTTGCGGTCAAAAGTGACCGAAGCCTTAAAATGTAGTTTTTGCATTCATTTTACTAAATTCAAACCTGAGCAGAGAGGAGAACATTTTGGACATATAACATCAAAATTCAATAAAAATGTAACAAAAATGAACAGGTATGTTTTATCACAGCATAATAAATATGGGTCTGATCCGATTTTAACCTCTTATTTGAGTCTTTTGGCTCAATTTTACCATATTGATACAGCCACACCAGTTAATTTGTGTGCGTGGAAAAGTGGAAAACTGTTCTGTCGTCAGACAAATAAAAATTTGAAGTTCTTTTTGGAAAACTGGGACGCCATGTCATCCGGACTAAAGAGGACAAGGACAACCCAAGTTGTTATCAGCGCTCAGTTCAGAAGCCTGCATCTCTGATGGTATGGGGTTGCATGAGTGCGTGTGGCATGGGCAGCTTACACATCTGGAAAGGCACCATCAATGCTGAAAGGTATATCCAAGTTCTAGAACAACATATGCTCCCATCCAGACGTCGTCTCTTTCAGGGAAGACCTTGCATTTTCCAACATGACAATGCCAGACCACATACTGCATCAATTACAACATCATGGCTGCGTAGAAGAAGGATCCGGGTACTGAAATGGCCACCCTGCAGTCCAGATCTTTCACCCATAGAAAACCTTTGGCGCATCATAAAGAGGAAGATGCGACAAAGAAGACCTAAGACAGTTGAGCAACTAGAAGCCTGTATTAGACAAGAATGGGACAACATTCCTATTCCTAAACTTGAGCAACTTGTCTCCTCAGTCCCCAGACGTTTGCAGACTGTTATAAAAAGAAGAGGGGATGCCACACAATGGTAAACATGGCCTTGTCCCAACTTTTTTGAGATGTGTTGATGCCATGAAATTTAAAATCAACTTATTTTTCCCTTAAAATGATACATTTTCTCAGTTTAAACATTTGATATGTCATCTGTGTTGTATTCTGAATAAAATATTGAAATTTGAAACTTCCACATCATTGCATTCTGTTTTTATTCACAATTTGTACAGTGTCCCAACTTTTTTGGAATCGGGTTTGTAGTCCCAACACAAATGGGTTAAGCTAACTTAACATTTTACAGTTTTAATTAATTTAATTTTAAGATTTAGTGCAAATGACACATAAGTAAAAAAGTAAAAAGATTTGTGTTGCTTGAGCTCATTTTTATTAAAGGCACAATATGTTAGATATAATATCCAAAACCCGCAAGAACAATGTCATATATTATGTTGACTTGTGTACTTACATTATCCCAAATGTTTCCAAGAATGTTTAAATCCAGAGAAATAAGCAATTTTAACCAGGACACGGACCGTGTCCGTGCATCGCCTATCAATGACATCATACCCGCGTTACCCTCGATTTCCTGTTTTATTTTGTAGAAACAATTGAAACACCAAAGATGCTTTAATATATTATGTGTTTTATTAGACAGGTGAGCAACTGTTTGGATACATTCATCGACAGAAAACTAATCATTGTTATATAGCTCAACACAGTTAGGGCCCTGTCATACACATAGGCTATACATATGTTTTTTGCTAGTTTCAGCCCGACGCAGTTATCATTTTCACGTCCAGCGCCACGTTGTTTAAATAGCAAATGCACTCGCGTTCGTCTGTTCGCCCATGGACGTGATGGTCTGAAAACGAGGTGTGTTCAGGCATGTTGCTATTTTGAGGCAACTGAAAACGACTGCGCCATTGACCAAGAAAAACCTGGTCTAAAGTCAATGGCGCAGTATTTTTGTGTTATTTTAAGGGCACGTTAGTAATATGCGCCTATATAGGTGGGTGCACAATGTGCGTACACTCTGCTTATTACACACACAGGGAAGCGCAGCAGCACACAAACATTTTTAAATATTAAAAATAAAAGGATTCCTCTCTGGAGAGTGTTCAGTCTTTCCGCTCGCAATTGCCGCCATGTAAATAGCGAATCCATCATGGTGCGAGCGCAACTGGCTTTTAAAGGGAATGGGAGATGAGACACATACGCATGAGCAGAAGAAGCGGAAGTGGTCGCCTGTGGCATAATAAAAGCTCTGCTGCTCTCATTAGCAATCGTTCCAATGGCCTCGTTCTGCTCCAATGGCTTTCAGCCCCACCCTGCTTCATACTACAGTAACGTTAATAAATCTTTAATACATTAGCTATGATGAATATGATTCCTGCCCGAGTCCCGTCGGATTCTTTTCCACTGGCTGAGGTGAAGACAACAACTCCCATGATTCCACGAAATCAAGGCATCATCAAGCTACGCTTTTGTTTTGAATAAGTGACCTCTAGCGGCGAAAATTACATATTGCGTCTTTAAGAAAACTGAGCAAATAGCTATAATCTTTTGGTGTGTGTATATAAAGTGTACTAAATCGGTCACTTATGCAGTTATATTTCAGTTAGGATGCTCTCTTAGAAGGCAGCTGCCTATGTAGGTAGATGTATTGAAACAGAGCCACAGATCACAAAATTGAGCAAAATTTAAAAACAAAAAAAAAAAGTTTAAACAAACCACATGCTGTCATAATCAAATCTGCTTTGAAACAAATCCTGGCCCTTCCTGTGTAATTCTCCCACAATTCAGTCACACAATCAAGATATCAGTTAAGAGTATTTTGGTCCTTACCAGAGGACAAGAGTCCAGATTGATTTTCTTTCTGTCTTAATTCCTCCCCACAGTGTTAAGGGCAAATGAAGTTCTTCCATTTAGCTGCAGGCGACTGCTGCCATGTCACAGCGTGAGCCTGGCAGTCTGTTGTGAATTTTTTTCCAGCTTCATTTTGTTTATTGCATTATAATCTCACATGGTCTCATGCGACAGCATTCGCTTTAAAGAACCCATTTAAATCGCTATTGTGTACAACGTAACAACGTTTATAAAACATATTGTTGCAGGTCTAAAGGCAGATTGTTTGAGTCACGTTTGAAGTAAATGCATAATATAAACCCTATATTAATGTACTAAATGCTTTATCGCCTGTCAGTCGTAAACAGTTCGTTGATAATTATCATATCTATCTATCAAGCTAAGTCTATCAATATATCTATTAAGATTCTATCTATACTATAAAATAAAATATAAAATTTAATTCTACAATTGAATGTACTTTATAATGTACAGTACAGTTATAGAAAAAATATATGTAAAAAATGTAATTATGTAGATGTAAAAAGAAAAAGAGCATGCACAAATCAACCTATATATACATATATATATATATAGAGAGAGAGAGAGAGAGCGAGAGAGCGCTATATATTCTAATTTGTTACACTGTTTATTTAAGTTTAAGTTATGTTATAATATTTTCTTCTCTTATTTTGATGTTTTAATATTGTATTATTATGTATGGCAATATTGTATTATTTACATTCAAAACAATAAAGCAATTTTGAATTTAAATATATATATATATATATATATATATATATATATATATATGAAGACTTCAGATGCAAAAGCCTCTAAGTCCGTCTGATGTTTTTCTTTAAAATTAACATTTTTGTCAGGCTCCTATGTATAGGTTTCTACCTAAGTACCAGTACTTCTTAATGGGCTGAGCCTGGGATTTAGCAGGTTTGAAGTGAAAGTATTTGATGAACGTATACTATGTGCAGAGAGCATTCACTCAGTATTGTTATCTCATTTTTGATGCAGGTGGCTTTTAGAGGCTTTTGCATTGGAAGTCTTCATATATATATATATATATATATATATACACATATACACACACACACACACACACACACAGTACTTATCCTGTAAAATAAACAATATCTGTACCAATATTTTCTCTACAGTAAAACATTATTTTTAACATTTCCCTGAATGTCATATAAGCGCCACCATGACCCCAACTGAAAAAAATCAGATAAATGTATTGGCAAGTTGTCATGAACAAATAGGAAATGTGTCTGCTTGAGTGCTTGCTGGAAAATGGACCTACCAAAGATAACAAAATGATCCCCATTGGAATGGGTTGGTAGCTAATGTGCCTTAGCAAGGCCCCTCATTTCAGCTAATTCATGCTTCAGTGGCACCTCTGCAATATGGAGCCACATCCACCGTCAAGGATGGAGACACTGCAGTCGGCTTTAAAATCTTTTTCACTTGCAGACGTATGTTAATGACTAGATATTAGCTTCCTGGAAAGTCTTCTTTGCGGTGATTCATCTGAGTAATAAGTACCTTAAGCTGGATACTGTCTCAGTAAAAGTATGGGCCTATTTCTCTAATGTGCAGAGTTACAAGGCAAACAGAAAGTGTGTGCGCAGTCCCTGCTGAGAGATCTCAGTGTGCTTCCTTCATAGTATTGGCATACAACAAGGCTCTCGGCAGGAGGTGTGGACATCCTCTTCTCACTTTCTCTGTCTCTTACTTGGAAAAGGGAAAAAAATCGTATTTTTGGCCATTTTTTCTTTATTCATTCAGCAGGAAACAGTATCAGGAAGTAACATGAGCCAGACTTGAACTTGCGTCACCCGAATGCACTCCATGACTCTGTTTACATCTGGTAGTAACATCCTTCTCAAAGTCTCTTGTGATTGAATTACAAGTGGTAGATTTCTAAATGTGTTCCTGTATAATAAGCGACATCACTTGTGCACGGTTGAAAATCAACAAAGACATTTTCTTTCTTGTTCCAACTCCTTTTTCCTTACCCAAAAGGCCATTTGTGATTCCTAAAGGCCCTGACACACTAAGCCGAAGGTCGGCTGCTGAGTTTTTGCAGTGTGTTCCACATGTTGCCACTAGTTGGACCCCATTGGGGGTATTCTGATCGACTGAGCATATTGAATTGGCATCCGTCTGTTAGAGAGATCACTCTGATTGGCTGTTTAGCTTAGCAAACGTGTCAGTACACGAGAATAAAAGCATAAGTGATGAAAGTGAGCAAAGACCCCAAGACACACAGACAGAAGGCTGTTCTAATTTTAGTAGTCTGTAGTCCTTTTGGTGTGTTCAAGCGCAGCCGATGACAAAGTCCGCTTTCGTCGCCACTAGTTCTTCTATGACGGCTTGGTGTGTAACGGCCTTAAAGGCCCCCTGAAATCAAAATTTAAAGGGGTCATGAACTGGCTTTTTTTTGGTAAACGCCCACTGCTATGATTGGATACCAGTTTTGCATATTATAATGAGTTTCAATTGTTTTGAAAACGTGTGGAAAAACGGCAACCGGAATGATTCGCCCACAGGGCTTGCAAAATGTCTTTATCAAACAAACACAATGATTTATCTCTCATCCACCCGCAATTAATTGGAATGTTATTTTTTATTACTTGGCCGGCCTGATCGGTGGATATAACGGCGAACCATGACTAACACACACACACACACACGCACGCACGCACACACGCACACACACACACACACACAAGCCAAGTACATGCATCAGCAAAACATCCCTGTAGGCAAATCAGCATGTTCAAAATTTCCGCGATTGTATTTTTTCTTCAGATAACAAGTCAAGAGAGCGAACAACGCAAGAAAGGAATGTTATTTCACTATTTAAGACAGCCCGTCGGGCAGGCCGGTGATACATTTTGGTAGCCCGACTGGAAAACACATTAGCCCCGGGACGTCGGGCTTTGCGAGCCCTGGCCCATACATGTTCGACTCAGAGTCTGATCCCGAATTGCAGGACAATGAACCAACAACACCTCAAATACAAAGGATACTCCAGCCTGTGACAGCATGGTAAGTTATGTTTAGTTATACACGTACACATAATCAGTAGATATCAAACGATCTGTAACAATGCAATACTATAAAAAAAAAAATTTACTCATAAAAGTGTGTTGCACCATTCCTGTCGGATCCAATATAGAAGGCACAGCGTCATTTTTAATCTCATTCTGTCTGCAAATCCAATCTCTTATTTACAAAAGAATCCACGGTGAAATGAAGCGAACAAACGCTCAATGTCTTACCCACGTGAGCTGGAACTTCATTAAAAATAAAGTTCAACTGCATTCCTAATATTGGAATCCAAAGGAAGCTTATGTTTTTCCACAAACAGGCACTGCACACTATTTTGTAATCTTCAACGGCATGTTTATTGCTTGGTACTGTCGATCCTGTTTAGCTCCACGTAGGCCTATGTTATTTATGTTACATGTCATGCGTGAATCGGTGGGCGGGGCTACAGAATTAGGGGTTTAGCTGCTTTCTGACGTCACAGGGAGGCACATTCGCAGATCTCTCATTTATAAAATAAAAGCTTTTATTTGACTAACAAGGAAGTTTTCAGCTCTGAAACTTACAGGATATTCTTATATTATGATGACCTTTTATATATCAAAAGCTCAAGGGAAAGTTGATTTCTCAATTCATTACCCCTTTAAGTTTTTTAGCTTTTAGTATGAATATGTTAGCCTTAAAGTTATGAATAAGCTGGTGTGTTTTAAAACAATGACAAAATTTGCATTTAGGAGATATAAGCATTCAAAACTTACAGTCTCTCACTTCCACTAAAATGGATCACAGATTTTTATGACATCACCGCAGACTTCAGCTTCTCATCACATCTTCTGTCCAATCAAATGCTGAAACTTGTTTGTTCATGTCTCAAAAATATGCATTACACCAGTTTTGACCCATACCTGAAGAACATCAGCTCTGCAATTCGATACTCCAGTCAAGTCATGTCAAGTTTTAAATAGCATTTTATACAATATATTAATTTTAAGCAAGTAGCTTTACAGTATTAAACATGAAAAAATGAGAGTGTCTGTCGCTTTCAGTTAGAATTATAACTTCTTTTTCTACTAAAAAGCAACTCTCCAGTGTGTTTTTTTTTCTTCTTGTGGACCTCGATGGACTGAACAGAAGAAATAAACCAGAGAAGATTTCCACATCAAAGAAGGCGGAGCCTCAGAGCCACACCTACATATTAAACAATCGCCATGGACCAATGGTAGTTCGAAGGAAAGTTCACTTGGCAAGCTGTTTCGAACTCTTGAAACAAACTCAAAACGAACTTTGTTTTGGCCTTTTTGTTCGAAATGGCATCACACCAGTTCGATTTCGATTTCGCTTGAAGTATATCAATGTCACATGTATTGCTTGAGTTCTTGTCCCTGTGTTTTGGTTTGACCCAGTTGATGTTGATATTTTAAGCTAGTGTGTTACTCTGTTCATTAAATCTCCTTTTGCTTTATTTTCCTCTCGTCTTCTGGATTATATACACAGCAAGTGTGACAATCTAGACCTTAAAGGAGTAGTTCACTTTAAAATGAAAATTAGCCCATGATTTACTCACCCTCAAGCCATCCTAGGTGTATATGACTTTCTTCTTTCGGATGAACACAATCAGAGTTATATTAATAAATATCCTGACGCTTCTTGATGGCTTTATGATGGCAGTGACGGGGTCCATTGAGTTTGAAGCTCAAAAGAAGCACATCCATCCATCATAAAAGTAATCCACACGAAATATCCACAAAAATATCCATATTTACAACTTTATAAAGTAAAATATCTAGCTTTCGGCAGACCGCCTTCCATATTCAACTTACGAAAAAAGCGTAACTGGCGCGAAGTATCACTTGAACGTAGCGTAAGCGTTTTGAACTGCGAGAGGCGTAAGCCTCAAGTCCTCAATGGCATCTCTTTCTCTCTTTTCCTTTGTGAATTTACACTTTCACTCTCTGGTAACATTCTACAATCACGCTGGGTACAATTAACTGTATGTTTCATCATCTTATACCTTATATATATTTGTAACCAGTTCAAGTGTAATACTGTTATTAAACCCTTTCAACTATAAATTATGTGCTACTTTAAGTTTTGATTCAGTATTAACAAGTATCGGTGGGTTTTAATAGAAAGGAAATGTACAATTACACCATCATGCTGGTAATGTTTCTTTAGTCAATCGGCAATCCTGCAACCTGAACCACTGTAGTGAGGTCACCTTTACAATTCTTGTCATAGAAAAAAAAAATATTAAAAAGGAAAGAAAGAAACTGAAGCTTAACCTCAAGTCCATGGGTCCTCAGTTCTCTGATTCACTAAATGTGAAAATAAGACCTCGGATAACGTGAGAGTAATTTAAGAGGCAAATATCTCCCTTCATTTAATGTCTTCCGTCACGTAATCCTCTGCAGATGTGCTTCATTGCACATAATCAAATAAATATGTAATTGAACAGGGATGAACTGCCTGACTGCTGCCCATCGCATGGGAGCTGTTATATTTTGAGAATGTGAATTGAATGCATTAACATATTCATACTACAATCACTGGAAAATTACTCAAATTCATTTAAAAGAGCAGAAAGTTTAGCATAGTCAAGTTAGTCCTTACTGGTAGAGGTCAAAACAAAAATGTCAGCAGCTGCTATTGAGATGAATGGGAATGCTAATTAAAGATATAGGAAACCTCCTTGATGCTAACGGATAGCTTTCTCCAGATCATATAGGGGAGAGCGGGGCACAACCTAACGTGAGTTAGTTGTAACACACATGGTTTAAAACTTTCCACACATGCCAGGATGACGAAACTGTATTTACTAGTTGCCATATCAACATTATTTAGAGAAAAAATTGCACCAAAATTAAAAAAAATCTTTAGAAGATATCGCTGAACATTTATTTAAGCATAGCGAAAGTAAATTTCTTACTTACATTTATTTTTCATCTCTTATTTTTGTGTTTATTTAAAATAAGACAAATCTGATATTATTTTAATCTTATATCTGTTATTTAACAGTTCTTTAATGCTGATCTAACCAGCAGAAGACAAGAGCCGGGTTTAAATCCCAGTTGCACAGGTGGGGTGCATTGTAACACTGTTACAATGTGCCCCTATTAGAACTACGCTATTATATTCTATACTTTTATGAATTCTTTTGAGAAACCATGAGAAAGAGGTGAATAAAGACTAAGAGTCAATGTTCAGAAATTATTAATTATTATTATGTTTTTAACTATGCTGTATAGCTGTATAAAGCGGTGTGTTTGTTGTCAAATTCAAAAATTAGTATGTTTTTAATGATTAAAAAATGCTATTATTTTATTTAAAAAAGTGAATAATTGTATTTTATTGACAAAATATTTTAGTTTGTCTTGGATATTATTTTGATTATATCAGATAACATTTTAAGCTGTCATTTGGTCATGTTACAATGTGCCCCTTACATGTTACAATGTACCCCACCTATGGGGCATGTTGTCACATTTCACTTCCATTCTTTCGGGATCAATCAAGAAAAAAGTATACACTCTATTAATGAAACAAAATCACATAATTGTACTAGACGTGTGAAATTAATGTGGGAAAAAATAAATACTCTGAACCCCAAGTGGATTTACACAAAATGAGACAGTCAAAAAGCGTTAGGTTGTGCCCCGCTCTCCCCTACACATTCTTGATTTTAACAGCACTTTCTTCAGGTATTAGATGCTAATGTTAGATTCTTATAGATATTTTAGTCCTTATCGTTCATAATAGACACATTTCTCTAGTTATAATAGATCCCATTGATGCTAACATTAGCTTTCTATGAGTTTTAGAGACACATTTAATACTAACAGATAACTTTTTTCAGGTATTATAGACCTCATTGATGCTAACATTAGCTTTCTCTTCATGAAGTGTTATACACCTCCCCAATGCTAACCGTTAGTTTGTGGTCTTGAGGTTTAACACACCACCATGATGGAACTGATAGCTTTTTTTTTTAGGTATTACAGACCTCCTTAATGCTATAATGTTATCTTTCTATGAGAACAGACATCCTTGATGCAAACATTAGCTTCCTCGTGTAGCCTATTTGATGATAACTAGGCCTAATTACTGTAGCTTTCTTGAGGTATTCTCCAGGAACTTTTTCCAGGTATGATACACATTTCTGATGCAAGTGGATAGCTTTTTCAAGGTATAATAGACCTCACTGATGGTAACATTAGCTTTCTATGAGTATTATAGACATATTTGATGCAAACAATATTTTTCTATAGGCATTTGAAACTATAATACCGGAAAAAGTTATCTGTTAGACTTTATTGATGCTAACGTTAGCTTTCTCGGGTATTTGATTTTAACAAATAAACTTTCATGAGGTGTTATACACCTCCTCGATGCTAACGGATAGCTTTCTCCAAATAATATGCACAATCTTGATGTTAACAGCACTTTCTTCAGGTATTATAGGCCTCCTTGATGCTAGTGTTAGCTTCTTATAGATAGTCCTCGTCAATCATAATAGACAAATTTCTTAAGGTATTATAGATCTCATTGATGCTAAGATTAGCTTTATATGAGTATTGTAGACATATTTGATGCTATTGGCATTTGATACTAATAACTTCAGATATTATAGACCTTATTGATGCTAACATGAGCTTTCTCCTCATGAAGTGTTATAGGCCCTACACCTCCTCAATGCTAACCTATAGCTTTCTTGAGGTTTAATACACCACCATAATGCTGCTAACTGACAGCTTTTTTACAGGTATCATAGACTTCCTTGATGCTAATGTTATATTTCTATGAGAATAGACATCCTTGATGCAAACATTAGCTTCCTCAGGTAGCCTATTTGATGATAACTAATTACTGTAGCTTTCTTGAGGGATAATATTACTTGATAATGGATAACTTTCTCCAGGTATCGCACAGAATTTTTATGCAAATGGATGGCTTATTCAAGGTATTATAGATCTCACTGATGCTAACATTTGCTTTCTATGAGTATTATCGTCCACTTTGACACTAACAGACGGGTATTATAGACCTCCTTGATGCTAACGTTATCTTTCTATGACTATTATAGACATTTTTGATACTAACATTAGGTTTCTACAAGTATTTGATGCTAACAGCTTTCTTCAGGTATACAAGACTTCCTTAGCGGCTACTGTACCTCTAAAGGTTCAAACAGCCATATTATTTCTGGATTTAACAGATGGATCAAGATGATTAAAGCCATGGAGCACTGTTGTTGCAAAATCGGATAAAGTGCCCCAGAATTTCCATGTAACATTTTACAGTAAGTATTCAGTACTGCTCCTACAATAATGTCATTTCTTTGTATTTCCTTATTTGGGTGCTTTTATCAGTGAATTCTAATATATACTCATACAGTAATTTATATATTAATGAATTAATATTATGAAAATATTATCATACAGATTAACATGCAATACATTTATTTCAACCCTAAATAATTTTATCAGTGCATTTTTTCCTCTAATGAATTGCGCAATGCTTTTCATCTTTTGGAGTGCAATGGACTTGTGTTGTTAATTTTCCTCTAAATTTCCTCGTTCAATTGCTCCCTGAGGAAATTTAGCCGAAGCTTTATTAATCAAAGCCTTTGACTTCAGGAAAGGGATTTCTGTGACTGCTGACTCATAAAAGTGATGTAATGGTTCTGTTGTGTTGATTGCTGACATCAGCTCGGTATAATTCTGTTAAAGCGGCCATTCATCGTAAAGATTTCATCGCCCTTGCTTTCAGTGACCGAAATTAACTCCTTTATATTTATCTTACAGTTCGATCGAGAAACTGAGCCTTGGAGCAGCCGGAAATTCATCTTGCCTCACCAGAGAGATGTTTGTGCTCAATAAAAATAAAAATAATAACCAGACTTTTACATTTGCTGACGAAAATGTGAGTGCTCCTTCTCGATGGTTGCTAGGGCTTTGCTTTGTGGTTTTCTACTGGCCCAAATAACAAGCTTGCACAGCCAGACTTGCTTGTTTCAGCTTATTCTTGTCAAGTACCACCCACTTAGACAGGAAGAGACCCACTGACTGACAAGTAAAGTATTCAACTTCAGTTTTTATGTGCTTTTAGGAGTGGGGTTATTTGAAGTAGATCGTTCTCAATTTGTGAGTCACAGCTCTGTCTTGATCTTGTCGAGTACAAGAAGAAACCATATATTTTGTTACTGTCAAAGGTGGTGTGCCGAATTGAACTCTATGGTATTTTGATTTATCTGGCAAACACACTCTCATGGCAATTCACAACTATTTTATGATTTGGTGAATTAGCGGCGAATTTGCCCAATTTTTTCTCATACGATCTGCTTACGACCCACTGACAGATAGATTTAGAGCTGGACCGCCATGCTTAGATGTTTTCACGAATAAAATCATGCGAATTCATATTAAATTTCGCAAAACAGTTACGTTTGATCTGTCAGTTACTTGCACTAGCCAAGTTAGCCAGATGCTAGTCTCAGCCTCATACGTCACGACCACGGACCGTTGGCTGAACGTCTGATGTATATGGCACACTTTTCTGGAAACACTTTAGGAGTTTCAAAGTCGTCATCTGATTGGTTGAATTCTACAGGATGTCCGCGAGATGAGTGTGTTGTGTTCTTTACCGGTCCGCCTGGAAACAAATGCCGTGACACCAAACTCCCTCGTAGAAGAAGAACGCCGTCGTGTTTACAATTGTGACAATGAGCGCTTTCCAGGATCAACTAAACGCTGGATTTTCAAAAGTATGTGAAGTTCGTGGCTCCATTATTGCAGTAAACTTGCACAACGTTCTTATTGCAGGGACATCGAGTTTACATTTTCACGCCCCTAAACATGACGCGGAACAAAACGAACTGTGATTGGTTGCGCTACATGTCAGTCAAACGTCCTCTTGTGCGGTCCTTGGCCAATGAAAGCTGCGAGACTAGCCAGATGCTAACACACAGAAGTGACATGACATGATCCCTCATCCTTGAAAACCATGTACAAAACTATGGAAAATACAAGAAAATACATTTTATGCAACACTTAACACTGAGTATTAGTGATGCTTGCCATAGCAAACACCATTAAAGGCCTGGGTACACTTCATACTTCAAGTCGTGTTTAGAACAACCAAAACAAAAACAATGGATTAGCCGCATTTCCACCGAAATTAACCGGAACAATTTGTCCTTTTTTCCCAGGAACTCCCTCCAACAACACCCCCCCCGTTTCCATCATGGTCTAAAGTACCGTGAAGATTAGTCTGGTGATGTAGGGCTGCGCACGACTTTCCAGTTCCCTCTGGATTTCGTCCTCTGTATATAAGCTTAATAAAACCTTTCATCCCATCTTCTGTCCAATCAAATGCTCTTTAGAATCTGAAACGTCCTGCCCCCTAAATAGACGCTGAAGCTGCGGCTGAAATCTGTCACTTGTTCACACATTTACTATTTTCTACATGGTGAATGGCACATAGTGCACTATATAGGGGGTAGGGAACAATTCAGACAATTCAGTGTAAATATACTTTCAGTTGAGGCAAATGGAGTCTGGTTTCATGTTAGTTTAACACGCACCGCCGCAGGGCACACACACACACACACACACACACACACACACACACACACAGAGACACAGACAGTATGCTCCAGTCCAGAGACATGAGAGCACAGAGCAGATCACATGCGCGAGTCAGCGCAGACAACAAAACATATCGGACCCATTTGAATTCTGCACAGAATGCTGTATTTCAAAGCGATATGGAGGAGATTATGATTAGAAACGGTTAGAGATTAGGAGGAAACTGTGGCTTTACCGAGCTGAAAGGCTATAAACAAAAAGCTATTGGCTGTTTTAAAAAAGGGGAGGAGCTGCTTGATATGTCCCGCCCTGTCTTCCTGTTTCAGGGGAAGTTACGTCAACACTTTGAATAATGCTGCATGTTTCAAGGCACTTCAGTGGTCAACCAATCAAAATGCTGCGTGAACTCAGCATGTTCAACGCCCAAGTCCCACCCCCGAAAGTTCCTGAACTTTGAAAAAGTACTACCTCGTGAGCAGGGACTTTCTCAGGGGGAAGTTTTTACTCTGAGCTTCATTTAGACCCTGGTCCCTGTGTTTGAAACACACAGAGTACCACCACAAAGTCCCCAGTTCCTGGGGAAAGTTCCTGCGGTGGAAACGCAGCTTTTGTTTACTGATTTGTGTGCACTCTTTATGCACTCTTTAACCGCTGCTGCACAGTACATCACAACTGTGCATATTGCCACCTAGTAGACTCTTCTGTCTCAACATTTACCTTGCACCTTGTTGTATACGCATTGTCCGTGGACCCTTCGGATGCCGAAAATTATAGTATACTTTGGGCCTATTAATCAATTGTAAATAAAGCTCAAGGTCACTATATGATTAGGAAATAGGAAATGAGAGTGGAAGTTTCACACATACAGATCTCTATGAATGTAAATCCATTGGCGGATCCCGGGGGCCCACAGGACTTTATTGCTCACTGTAAGCTCCACAGATTGCACCTCTACAAGGCTGTGATTAAACAGGTTTGTGGCTGGGTCATTAATATGGACTGCTCATTATATCACACCCGTTTCTCCAAGTCTGATGTGGTGTTTCTGATGCTGGCGTGTGAGGTGTTTTCACAACCCGATGACACCTACCTTCTGTGCTCTGTGGCTCAGGAAGTGTCTGAAATGTGGGCCGTAACAGGTGGCGGTTGACAGGGTACTGCGTCTTCCTGTAGTATAGTCCTCCCCGGTCTGTCTGCCGAACTGAGAAAAGTCTCAAAATGATGAGTTTTCCATACCCCATTGACTCCGGGAATGTGCGTTATGGTGGGAGGTCCACAATACAAAGGACACCAGGACAGTCAGGCGTAAAGATGGGCAGAGTGATCTGAATGATGCATGAATTTCCCTGAAGGCAAAGAAACTGCAGCTTTTTACTGAGGATAGAGGGCCATTCTGGAACGTATCATTAATTAATTGGGGCATGGAGTGTTTTTTAAGTGCACTCAAAAAAGGATGGGTAATCTGCATAAAATCAAACATAAAAAAATAGAATGTGGATTTAACAAGACAATTCAGTGCAATTACATAATAATAATAATAATAATAATGTGATGAAAAATATTCTCCATAGCAGGTGTCAAGCTACATAAACTTCAAGGCTCAAGTGGTTCAAGGCTCATTTACATACACCTCTTAAAAACATCACATTCCATGTGATTGAAGTGTTTTATGTATATATATATATACAGATCAGGCATAACATTATGACCACTGACAGGTGAAGTGAATAACACTGATTGTCTCTTTTTTACATTTTGTATTAACATTTTTTTGGATTAACATTTTGTCCTCAAAGTTGATGTGTTAGAAGCAGGAAAAATTGGCAAGTGTAAGGATTTGAGCGAGTCTGACAAGGGCCAAATTGTGATGGCTAGATGACTGGGTCAGAGCATCTCCAAAACTGCAGCTCTTGTGGGGTGTTCCCGGTCTGCAGTGACTGTCAGTATCTATCAAAAGTGGTCCAAGGAAGGAACAGTGGTGAACCGGTGACAGGGTCATGGGCGGCCAAGGCTCATTGATGCACGTGGGGAGCGAAGGCTGGCCCGTGTGGTCTGATCAAACAGACGAGCTACTGTAGCTCAAATTGCTCAAGAAGTTAATGCTGGATCTAATAGAAAGGTATCAGAATACACAGTGCATCGCAGTTTGTTGCGTATGGGGCTGCATAGTCGCAGACCAGTCAGGGTGCCCATGCTGACCCCTGTGCACCTCCGAAAGCGCCAACAGTGGGCACGTGAGCATCAGAACTGGACCACAGAGCAATGGAAGAAGGTGGCCTGGTCTGATGAATCACGTTTTCTTTTACATCACGTGGATGGCCGGGTGCATGTGCGTCGCTTGACCCGCTTACCTGGGGAACACATGGCACCAGGATGCACTATGGGAAGAAGGCAAGCTGGTGGAGGCAGTGTGATGCTTTGGGCAATGTTCTGCTGGAAAACCTTGGGTCCTGCCATCCATGTGGATGTTACTTTGACATGTACCACCTACCTAAGAATTGTTGCAGACCATGTACACCCTTTCATGGAAATGGTATTCCCTGGTGGCTGTGGCCTCTTTCAGCAGGATAATGCGCCCTGCCACAAAGCAAAAATGGTTCAGGAATGGTTTGAGGAGCACAACAACGAGTTTGAGGTGTTGACTTGGCCTCCAAATTCCCCAGATCTCAATCCAATCAAGCATCTGTGGGATGTGCTGAACAAACAAGTCTGATCCATGGAGGCCCCACCTTGCAACTTAGAGGACTTAAAGGATCTGCTGCTAACATCTTGGTGCCAGATACCACAGCACACCTTCGGGGTCTAGTGGAGTCCATGGCTCGACGGGTCAGGGCTGTTTTGGCAGCAAAAGGGGGACCAACACAATATTAGGAAGGTGGTCATAATGTTATGCCTGACCGATGTATATATTAGTGCTACCAATCGATTAAAAAAATTAACAAATTAAACACGCTTTTCTTCTGTAATTAAACGCGTGATTAAAAACATTGGAGTTTTTAATATTTTCATATTATAATAATTCACAGTTACTCTCCAAATTAATGTAGAAACAACTTAAAGACAGTATATTTTAAATATTTGTTGTAATGGCATCTTTTTATGAATGAAGGCCAGTATCACTGATACTAATAGGCCTACTGCTACTGATGTCTCTATGAAATTGATATTTTTTAAACATTAATGATAAACATTCAACATTACAGTGTCATTGAAAGCTATCAATTTCAAAATGTATTAGGCTTTAAAAAATAACAAGTTTTAATCTAAGTGAACTTAAAACAATCTTATAATAAATGTCATATTTACCTGTGCCCTTCACACCCGTTAGGCATATACAGAAATTGAATAAAGTTATCAAACACCTTTCTTAACTGCATAAATAATCAATTAAATATAGATTAATCCTTATTAAAGCTACAATTTTCTCTGTTACCTTTGTGTAACATTAACATTAATGACAGACATCACAGCAACTGGTTTATTAGGCCACTGTCACTTTAAGATCTGCCGCTGCCGAACATGACGTGGATCTGACGCGCTGTCATGCGTATCTCATTTTCTCACAACTCTTTAAGTTCAAGACGTTATTTAACTCATTTAAGTCTGCTCTTATGAGAATACGTGACAAAATGGGCATTTTGGCATAATTCTGTGTGTTATTGTTTGTTCAAGCGCAAAAGAGAACTGGATTCTGCACGGTTCACAGTCTGTGCGCGCGATACAAGATATTCACAGAAAGCACATTCTCTTTTGTCTTGTCGTGCTTGAATGGTTTAAAAGCGTTTGCATGAATAAGAGCGTAATTATATAATGTAACGCTAGCCAAAGGATGACAGAAAAACGGATGCTGCGTTAATATTTATAACGCGTTAAACATGTTAAGCTGAACACCACTGATGTTGGATAGTTCAGGGCCATTTCGGCCTGTCTTAGCCTTTCGTTTTTACTGAGGCCAAAAAAAGCAATTGCACACTGACTTCACCAAGACAGTCCCAGAATACTAAAAGGGATTTCCGCATTCCAAGATCATCACAATAGCTTGGATTGAATTAGCCTATTGTAATCTTTTTTACATTTTGCATATCATTGAGCGGCATGCACTCACAGCGTGGATTGAATAAATATTGATCCAAACAGTGGCTAGCTGGCTCAATCTCCAAAAATAAGACAAAGAATATGACTGTTTGCAGACTTCGGTGGCCCGGATCTATCCGGTCCTACCCTTGAAGTGAAAAATCACAAGAATAGCAGATTATCTTGAGCTCGCTAAACTGGAAAAGCCAACAAAAGCACTTTATTCTCCTTTCTCCTGACTTAAGCCTCTGTCCTGGTCACAGTGATTTATCGATCCTCACTTGTGCAACCTGAGCTAAGGAAGGCCTGTTTCCTTGTTTCCTTGGTTACTCTCGCTGTCATAACCTACCAGTGTCAGAAGCTTGGCCCATAAATAGTCCAGCAACAAAGCCCGATGTGTAATGTGTACGCCATTTATCTCCCATAAGGTGTCATTTTCAATTATGTAAAGCATTAATTTAGCACATAAGGTGAAGTTGTTTTGTACTTCAGTGCGGGCCTTTAGACTGTAGGTGGCAACAATCACATTATATTGTTTTACAAAGTCGTGGGACACAGATGTGGAAGTTGAGATGTCTTTATAGCTTGTGAATGTAAAGTATTTAAGATGATCTTACAACTGTAAGTTTTGATAATCTATGTTTGCAATAATGTAATGTAAACAATAACATAACAAAATATCCAATTACTTGAAATTAGTCATTTAAAGTCGTTTAAATCAATTCAGTAGCATATTACTGTGTGTATCTATGTGTCAGAAAGATCTCATTACACAGTGTATATATAGAGTGTATATATTCGTAAAATTATTAAAATGCATAAAATAGTAAACATATAAATATATAATTTTATCATATATATATATTATGTTATAATATTATAACAGTACATTATATGTAATATACTGTTATATATAGCACACACATATATACAGTATATATATATATACAATTTTAAATATTAAAATGTATAAAAATATTACATATTGAAGTATATCATTATTATCATATATTTGGTATATTTTAAATATTTTAAATATTTTAATACATTATAATACTTATAATAATATATATAATATACTGTTATAATATTATAACATATTATAATATAAAATACTGCACATTTAAATATATATGTTTATCATTGATATGAATTGAATTGTTTAATTGTTAAATTGTTTATATTTTTTATATTGTTATTGTTATATACACTCACCTAAAGGATTATTAGGAACACCATACTAATACTGTGTTTGACCCCCTTTCGCCTTCAGAACTGCCTTAATTCTACGTGGCATTGATTCAACAAGGTGCTGAAAGCATTCTTTAGAAATGTTGGCCCATATTGATAGGATAGCATCTTGCAGTTGATGGAGATTTGTGGGATGCACATCCAGGGCACGAAGCTCCCGTTCCACCACATCCCAAAGATGCTCTATTGGGTTGAGATCTGGTGACTGTGGGGGCCATTTTAGTACAGTGAACTCATTGTCATGTTCAAGAAACCAATTTGAAATGATTCGAGCTTTGTGACATGGTGCATTATCCTGCTGGAAGTAGCCATCAGAGGATGGGTACATGGTGGTCATAAAGGGATGGACATGGTCAGAAACAATGCTCAGGTAGGCCGTGGCATTTAAACGATGCCCAATTGGCACTAAGGGGCCTAAAGTGTGCCAAGAAAACATCCCCCACACCATTACACCACCACCACCAGCCTGCACAGTGGTAACAAGGCATGATGGATCCATGTTCTCATTCTGTTTACGCCAAATTCTGACTCTACCATCTGAATGTCTCAACAGAAATCGAGACTCATCAGACCAGGCAACATTTTTCCAGTCTTCAACTGTCCAATTTTGGTGAGCTCGTGCAAATTGTAGCCTCTTTTTCCTATTTGTAGTGGAGATGAGTGGTACCCGGTGGGGTCTTCTGCTGTTGTAGCCCATCCGCCTCAAGGTTGTGCGTGTTGTGGCTTCACAAATGCTTTGCTGCATACCTCGGTTGTAACGAGTGGTTATTTCAGTCAAAGTTGCTCTATTATCAGCTTGAATCAGTCGGCCCATTCTCCTCTGACCTCTAGCATCAACAAGGCATTTTCGCCCACAGGACTGCCCCCTTTTCACACCATTCTTTGTAAACTCTAGAAATGGTTGTGCGTGAAAATCCCAGTAACTGAGCAGATTGTGAAATACTCAGACCGGCCCGTCTGGCACCAACAACCATGCCACGCTCAAAATTGCTTAAATCACCTTTCTTTCCCATTCTGACATTCAGTTTGGAGTTCAGGAGATTGTCTTGACCAGGACCACACCCCTAAATGCATTGAAGCAACTGCCATGTGATTGGTTGATTAGATAATTGCATTAATGAGAAATTGAACAGGTGTTCCTAATAATCCTTTAGGTGAGTGTATATTAATTGTTTTAATTTATTATATATATATATATATATATAGCAAAAATCAGAAATATATTCTTAAATAAACATTTATTAATTTTAATATTATATGTATACAATTATATATAGTGTACACACACACACACACACACACACACACGTATATGGGTGATTCTCCAGCTACAGGCACTTTTGTGCCCTTGGCCTTTTTTTGTAAATAAATAAACAAACAAATGCACAAATACATTGTCATTATGAAGTTCATGCTCCAACATCCTAGTAACCACCAAATCTTGCCCCTGGTTTCTTTTAAAAATGCTTTTGCAAGGCTGTTTATTAGCAGATTTTGCAGTTTTATGCTTGTCCTCAACCCAGACTGGCCCTCTTTGAATGTTAAAAATTTATATTAAAGGATCGATTTAAAAATATTTTTTAACATGTTTGTCTTAAGGACAAATAAAATAATATCATACCATCGAAATTCCATATGTATATCACAATTTTAAACTATTTTTGGAATAAAATACTGTAAGTCTGTCCCCAGGTTTTCCGTCATTTCCACCTCCCTCAACAAAATCCACCTTAATACGTCCCCCTTAAATATTTTATTTACTTGGTAACCATGGAAATATTAGTGAAAGGAGGTATTAGTTGAAGATGAAACTTCAGGCACAAGTGCTCATTTCCACCTTGGCTGTAGTTCGGTTGAATTATGTACAACAAATATGAAAATAATGTATTTATGTTTATTATGAGTAAACAACATGCTAAGTCCAAAAGTAGCCAAGCATGACATGAGGGTGTGCTAATATTGCAGAAAAACTGCTAAAATGTCATTTCCACCTCTGAGAAATTACAGGCATAGCTTTGGACATGATATATATGCCGTTTTTGTGTGCTATTTGCGTGTTCTCATGACATATTTGTGCTTTTGGACTGAGAACTTTATATATCACAATTCCAGTATAGTCTATATTTATTTTTATTTATCTATATTTATATTTAAGATGCTGAAGTCGGTGGCCAAGAAGGCACAGGAATAGAGGGACAGAATAAAAGCTGATCCAGTTAAATATCAACAGAAATTAGAAAAAGACAGGGAAAGATATCGCAGGAAAAAAGAAAGAGGAATAGTGAAACCAATCTTAGAGGTCTCCAGTAAGGAGAAGGAAAGAAAAAGAAAACAGTGGAAGATCAATCAGCGAAACCGGCGACGATGTACAGCCACTGCAAGCGCTGTGTTGGCCACTACACCACCAAACTCACCTCTGACACCAGACACTCCCCCCATAGTGGAAAGATCTACATCCAGGGGTAGGAAGAAAGTGAAGAGAGATCGATCAAAGCTTTTCAGAGATTTGTCTGTGGTTAATATAAAGCTGGGTGATGCCTTAAGAAAAGTTGAAAAATATAAGACAAGGTTCGCCAGACTACAGAAAAAATCAGTCATAATGACTCACCACGGAGTAAAGCGGCAAGACAAATGGCGGAGGGACCAAAAAAACTAAGGAGGACTCTAACCTTTTAAAACACCATCATTTCTCAGTTGAGGGAGAAATATAGGAAAGAAACCTCTGCCAAAAACCAGCAGCTGATAGCCAAAATTGTGTCTTCTAAAATTCTCCAGAAGTACAGGCTAATGAAATTTGCACAGAGAGAATTAGGCATCTTAGCAAAGTTCTTGAAGATGACTGCAAAAGGGGCCCAAACCTTAAAGTATAATCGAGGTTTGCAATTTAACAAAATTAGCACCACCACTGAGGAGAAAATCATCAACTTTCTCTCACGGGATGAAAATTCAAGGGCCACAACAGGAAAAAAAGAAACGAGACAAGCAATAAAAATAAAATGCAGAAGCGTTTCTTGAATGAATCTATGCAACGTCTTCATGAGAAGTTCCTAAAAGAATTTCCTGAGGAAAAGATTTCTTACTCACTCACACACACACACACACACACACACACACACACACACACACACACACACACACACACACACACACACACACACACACACACACACACACACACACACACACACACACACACACAGTGTACAGCTTTTTTGAATGAAATTAATGTTTTGAGCAGGTTCATATAATTTGCATATCATTTGTAATTATTTTTAAAACTATTAGGTATACTGTTCAATTTACATATGTTAAATAATAAAATACATGGTTAAAAATATTTTGGACTGGCAATATAAGTAAAAATTAACAGAAACAATCTTTCCACCATAAACCGTCATTTCCACCACTTTCCACCACTACACAGTTTTTAAGAAAAAAAAAAAAAATAAGAATAACCAATGATGTGGATCTAAATGTATTTTAAATCAAGTATTAATAGTTCATTACTTACAATATATGTGTGAGTGACTTTAGCAAAACATAGACCTGAGCAAAAATGAAATGCTGTAGGCAAAAATCCCAACTCGTGGCATTTAGCAACTTTAAATAAAAATGTATTAAGTTCATGAAGTATTAAGATTTATTTTGTTACATAATTAGGTAGCCACTGATGTTGTTGACTGATACATATTCTTATATAATCAGTTTTACAATATTATATTGTAATAAAATACATAAATTGAAAAGTGGTGGAAATTACATCTTTGAAAGCGCTCTTTAGAAAAACTGTTAAAAATAATAATATTCCATGGAATTCTAAAAGGAAGATTGTTTTAAGTGTGTTTTAAGAGAGTGAATTTTCCATAAGCTCACAGTGCCAAAAGTGCTCCTAGTTGGAGAATCACGCATATACAGTATACATACATACATATACATATATATATAAAATATATAAATGTATAAAGTATTACATATTGAAGTATATAATTATTATCATATATGTGAATTGTATATGTTTAAATGTTCGGTAAATTTTAAATCTGTATATATTAATATATTTTTATAAATAGCTAAATACAATTTAATACATTATAATACTATTTTCACAAGATGAAGATTAGGATGATGAAGGGGAGTTCAAAAGGGGATCAGTAAACAAAATGGTACTTTAATGAAAGGTTCTCCTCTCTCCACAGAGAAACGCTGGAGCTCTGTCAGAGTGACCATCGGGTTCTTGGTAACCTCCCTGACTAAGGCCCTTCTCCCCTGATCGCTCAGTTTGGCCAGGCGGCCAGCTCTAGGAAGAGTCCTGGTGGTTCCAAACTTCTTCCATTTATGGATGATGGAGGCCACTGTGCTCATTGGGACCTTCAATGCTGCAGAAATTTTTCTATACCCTTACCCAGATCTGTGCCTCAATACAATCCTGTCTCGGAGGTCTATAGACAATTCCTTGGACTTCATGGCTTGGTTTGTGCTCTGACATGCACTGTTAACTGTGGGACCTTATATAGACAGGTGTGTGCCTTTCCAAATCATGTCCAATCAACTGAATTTACCACAGGTGGACTCCAATCAAGTTGTAGAAACATCTCAAGGATGATCAGTGGAAACAGGATGCACCTGTGCTCAGTTTTGAGTGTCATGACAAAGGCTGTGAATACTTTTTTTCGTTTTTTATTTTTAATAAATTTGCAAAGATTTCAAACAAACTTCTTTCATGTTGTCATTATGGGGTATTGTTTGTAGAATTGAGGAAAAAAAGTAATAAATTGAATCCATTTTGGAATAAGGCTGTAACATAACAAAATGTGGGAAAAGTGAAGCGCTGTGAATACTTTCTGGATGCACTGTATACTATTGTGCTCTATAACAGCATCCACCATTAACCTCAACAATCACTTAGAAATATGTTACAAATGAATAATTACAGCGCTGGATTGCCACTCACATACAAGATGTGTGAAATCTGCTTCATCTTAAATGCAAGCATGTGGTTGACAAAAAGTGGTTGACAACATGCCCCACTCAACCTTCTAAAAACAAAAGTTATCAATACAAATGACTTTGTCAAGAGAAACAAAGTTGTGCCCGTCTGATTCACTGCTCTTCTGAAACAATGTAAAGTTAATGTGACACGACAACTTGTGTTGCAATTACTAGCCTGTAATTAGTCTGGTGCACCTAAGGCCATGATATGCTAATGCTAATGATAAAGAAATTACGGTGTCAAAAGAAATTAGTGCATGTGAGTTGAATTACCACAAAATCCTGCTAATGTTTAATATCTGAATTGAAATCAGCGAGCGTGATTGATAAGATGCTTACGGCAGCGGAGTGACACAGGTTTAGCCTACTTGCGTAGGAGACAGGAGTGAATGAAATGTGACTTTAAATATTACTGGCTTTCTTCCAGCTTTTTCTTGTGATTGTTCTGCAGATAACTTTCCAATTTCAAGAGGCAGAACGTCAGTCAGAATGGCTTGTGAATGACTAAGTCTCAGTCATTTGTGAATCAGTTGTGAGCGGTAATAGAGTTTCATATCTTCAAAACGGTTAGGCTTTTTTATCTATTTTACAGTGCGTCACGGCAAACATTTTTATGTGTATTTACTTCAAATGTTGTGTTTACAAAACCTAAGTTCCAAACATAATGAAACATATTCAATTGGTAATGGAACAGTTTATCCAAAATAAACTCTTAAAAATTAAGGTTTAGCTACATTTTGCATTGCAAATGCTTTGTCCTTAATCAAGCCTGAGAAAGGTCTAGGTGATGCGGGCCCGGAGGATTTTTATCATCTTTTCAGTGCGTTTTAAAACCCCCCTCTGAGAGCACATCTAGTAAACATGTTTCAGACAAGTCAATCAGCTTTCTCTCCTGACCAATCAATTGAGTGGCCAGGGCTTAAAGAGCCCTGGAAATAGATTGAGGTTTTTCAAACAGTCCAGAGTGCACTTAAGCATGAGGATAAATCGGCTAACATTTCCATCCGTGGCCCAGCATGGCATATTAATGGCCGTTATATTTGGTTTTAGTCACATCTGACCACCAAAGAATGCTTTTAAAGCTTTCACTCTATGTAGTTTGCTTGGCAAATAGGAATACAACAGTAAGAGCGATCTGAATTTTCTGGGGTTTATGGATTTCAGCTGTCTTAGCAAACGGGTTTCTGCCCACACACAAAATAAGATGCAGAAGATAAAGAAGGAGGTGACATTTAGGGCTTGCCAGATGCAAAATCTGAGGGTTTTAAATGAGGTTGTGGCTCAGCTCTTGGTTTCTTGGATTTATGCTTCAAAGGCCATGTTTCTGACTTTGCTCTAACAGTGTATAGTAAATGAAAATGTACTGAAATTACAACTTGCTCTGGGCAGAAATGCATATGCATATACCATGGCATTCATAATACATTTAACTTTCAGAATGTGAACATGCAGTGGAAAGTATTTCCATATTGTTTTTTTTTCTTTTTGTAAATAATATAATATAATATCATAATATAATATAATATAATATATACATTCTCCAAACCACTTGTCCTATGTAGGTCGCAGGTATTCTGGAGCCAAAACAAAACAAACCGAACAAAACAAAACCAAACAAAACCAAACAAAACCAAACAAAACAAAACAAAACAAAACAAAACAAAACAAAACAAAACAAGAAACGAAACAAATAAGAAACGAAACAAAACAAATAAGAAACAAATAACAAAACAAAACAAATAAGAAACACACAAGAAACAAATAAGAAACAAATAAGACAAAACAAAACAAATAAGAAACAAAACAAATAAGAAACAAACAAGAAACACCTTAAATAACCATATAATACAAAAATTTAAATAATATAAAATAATAAAGTAAAATAAAATAAAAAACACCTTTAAAACCATCTAATAAAATAAAACGAAGTACAATAAAATAAAATAAAAACACGTTAAAAAATATCTAATAAGATCAAATAAAATGAAATAATTAAAAAAATAATAAATAAATAAATAAATCGTGCATCAATGAGCCTTGAACATATGAATAATATGACCAGGGGGAGTTATTTAGTTTTTAATGAATTACTATTAATTTTATGCCAGTCTGGTTTTTAAAAGTCAGTCACTTTTAAATTTGATTTTAATTATTTATTATATTATATTTATTATATTATATTATATTATATTAATTATATTATATTATATTATATTATATTATATTATATTATATTATATTATATTATATTATATTATATTATATTATATTATATTATATTATTATGCCATTCGTGCTCACTTTTGATTGAAATGTGTGTTTGACCGCTGGTGCATTTTGAGGTCCCCTACAGCATTCCATGGCTATAGCGATCGTTTGCATCATCAGCGAATTTGGCACTTTTCAATGGATAATCTCCTATGATAAGAACCCCACCAACCCATTTCACATTATCTGATGTTATCACACATGCCCAAAGTCCAATTTCTCAGTTCAATCACAAAACACTGAGCAGATAAAAAAAGTCACCCTCAACTTACTCATCCTGATGAGCCAATGAAGATGAAGAGCTGCAAGAGAAGAGGCCAGAGATAGGAGGCTTTCTGATCTTGGGCTTCTGTTGGGTCATTCCTGTTAAGAAGTACCTTTTGAACTTTGTTACTGTACATTAAAACATGAATATGTTAGTTGTGATTTAAGAGGATGCCTATAAAAGGGTATATCAGACTATCTAAAATAGAAATCAATTTTGATTATAACCATCTTTTAATATTTTTATATTATCATAGTAATATTATAAGATTTCTATAAAATAAAATAAAATAAAATAAGGATGGAAAAAACAGGATGGAATATTTTATTAAAATATCAAACTACATATATACACTCACCTAAAGGATTATTAGGAACGCCTGTTCAATTTCTCATTAATGCAATTATCTAATCAACCAATCACATGGCAGTTGCTTCAATGCATTTAGGGGTGTGGTCCTGGTCAAGACAATCTCCTAAACTCCAAACTGAATGTCAGAATGGGAAAGAAAGGTGATTTAAGCAATTTTGAGCGTGGCATGGTTGTTGGTGCCAGACGGGCCGGTCTGAGTATTTCACAATCTGCTCAGTTACTGGGATTTTCATGCACAACCATTTCTAGAGTTTACAAAGAATGGTGTGAAAAGGGAAAAACATCCAGTATGCGGCAGTCCTGTGGGCGAAAATGCCTTGTTGATGCTAGAGGTCAGAGGAGAATGGGCCGACTGATTCAAGCTGATAGAAGAGCAACTTTGACTGAAATAACCACTCGTTACAACTGAGGTATGCAGCAAAGCATTTGTGAAGCCACAACACGCACAACCTTGAGGCGGATGGGATACAACAGCAGAAGACCCCACCGGGTACCACTCATCTCCACTACAAATAGGAAAAAGAGGCTACAATTTGCACGAGCTCACCAAAATTGGACAGTTGAAGACTGGAAAAATGTTGCCTGGTCTGATGAGTCTCGATTTCTGTTGAGACATTCAGATGGTAGAGTCAGAATTTGGCGTAAACAGAATGAGAACATGGATCCATCATGCCTTGTTACCACTGTGCAGGCTGGTGGTGGTGGTGTAATGGTGTGGGGGATGTTTTCTTGGCACACTTTAGGCCCCTTAGTGCCAATTGGGCATCGTTTAAATGCCACGGCCTACCTGAGCATTGTTTCTGACCATGTCCATCCCTTTATGACCACCATGTACCCATCCTCTGATGGCTACTTCCAGCAGGATAATGCACCATGTCACAAAGCTCGAATCATTTCAAATTGGTTTCTTGAACATGACAGTGAGTTCACTGTACTAAAATGGCCCCCACAGTCACCAGATCTCAACCCAATAGAGCATCTTTGGGATGTGGTGGAACGGGAGCTTCGTGCCCTGGATGTGCATCCCACAAATCTCCATCAACTGCAAGATGCTATCCTATCAATATGGGCCAACATTTCTAAAGAATGCTTTCAGCACCTTGTTGAATCAATGCCACGTAGAATTAAGGCAGTTCTGAAGGCGAAAGGGGGTCAAACACAGTATTAGTATGGTGTTCCTAATAATCCTTTAGGTGAGTGTATATATATATATATATACAACAGTTCTATTATATTATATACAACTCTGGTTCTCGAATCTGATTGGCTGAGAGCCTCTTCCAGCCGTGTGATATCCACCCAGTATCGGCACTCTAACCGTTTGTATTACTCCGCTTGCGGCGACTGTCATAGCGGTCCAGCAAGTCCACCAGTTTTAAAAATACTACTGTTGTTGTGTCACAAAATGTATCTTTAGGCGAGAATGTAGTTAATTGGACCTCAAATATGTGACTCATATATAAACATAGTCTATTTTACAATTTGTCCAGACGCTTTTGCAGATGCGAGATCCAGGCCGTCAGCCGCTGTGGCAAGCAGCGAGGCAGAGGGACCGTGAGAACGGGGCGAGGCCGGTGGCGTGATGATAATGAGCGCCAGCTGCACGCCGCACCGGTCTCCTGTCTCACGGAGGAGCTCGGACGCATAAAAGGAGGAGCGACGACAGTGAAGGACGAGAGAGGACCAGGCCTGGACTTTGTTTTAGTTGGTTTATGGTTTATGGTTTATTATGTATTTTGTGTGCGTGTGCGTGTGCGCGTGCGCGCGGCAGTCGTCCGTGAGAGGCTGCCTTCGTGTTTGCTTTCAGTTTATGTTTATTTTGGATTAAAGTTGTTAAACGTTCGCCGGTTCCCGCCTCCTTCTTCTTATATCTACATACCTCGTTACAGCCGCCATTCAGCGCTCATGTACCCGCCGAGAAGTCGTTCGGGAATTTGCCGCTGGCTCTTACTGTATGTAGATAGTGGTTAAACACATTTGGGGTATATCAAACGGGCAATCTTTGGTCTTATTAATCCATTACTTGTTCCAGAGCAAACCAATTTGGGTTAAGGGGAAAATTAAGTGTGATAACTTTATATTTAACGTTAGGCTGTTTATCTTAAATCCTGTAGGGCCTAACGTTACTACAGCGCTGCTTTTGTACATTTGACTGCATTGTTTGCATGTGTTTATTTCCTATTGTCTTTTATAATGGCTTTTGTTGTTGCTTTAAATATTATTGTTCAATAAATATTATTTTATATAAATAATATGCCGTATTTGGTATTGAGAAAAGGTCCGTCAATGATTGTAATTTCGACTTCAGTGACAATTACATTATTATACCACTAGATGACCAATGGCAAAGACTGTCTTTTATGAGTGACTGGCTGTAAACAAGGAAGTTGTTTTAGCGCTGTCTCTGGAAATCTTTTAAAAGGACAAAGATATCGCTTTCTTCAGCGGACATTCAAACTGATTTTTTATAATGGATATTATGGACATCGACCTGAAGAATGAATACTATATCAGATGCAGGTAATACACTCGTTTTACACACTATAGGAACTGACATTATTATGATCTTTAAAAGCTGTGGTATGACGAGGACCTGAAAATGTAGTGAATTACAGGAATTTGCCTGTTAATTAGACTGAAGGAGGTCTGCAGTCGATGACTCTGGCCATTCCTTGTGATGAGAGGAAGGATATGAAAGCCATAAGAAATGACACTAGGGCTAGTATTCACATGTAATTGCTCACCCAGGGAGGAAGCAAAGAGACTAGTGGTCTAGTGCACAGCCGAGGTGTCAGGTTCTGTCAGGATGATGAAACTCCACACAGCCTACAGACTTGCTCTGAGACTGCCGGGTGCCAGGGGGGACGTCAATTTTGGACTTTATAAATCTAAAATTGATGAAATATGAGGACACTCTTCACCGGCTATGGCTTAGTTTTATATTTTAGAGGTCCTTTACTGCAGCCACTCGGGATTTGGCCCCTGATTCATGTTACACCAAAGCCAAGAACCTTTGAAATGCGAGAGCTTGTTCCAAATACCACATCAACATTGTGTACAGCAGATTTGATTTCAGACGCTTATGTGGAAGAGCTGAAAGTGATCGCTGGATTGGCATGCATTTCTTCGACTATGGACACTTTTGGACTTTTAGTATATGTATGTATGTATGTATGTATATATATATATATATATATATATATATATGTTGACTAAAATGTTCTACATTCTGTTCACATATTTACTTTGATTTTTCTTTATTTTATTCACGTCAGGTCTCATATTTCATCTCAAGCATGCTGTTCACTGAAACTGTTGTCTCCATGGTAACCAAGTTCACAAAATAATAATAAAAAAAATTATTAGGGGCAAAATTGTTGGACGTGATGGAAATGTTGTTATAAGTGAGGGAGATTCGTAATTTGAAGAGGAAATGATAAATCATTTTTACACAATGAATACTGAACAATGATTATTTCACTTATTTTTTTTAGATTATCATAATTTCTTAACTGGAATAATTCATATTTTTATGATGGATTTTTATATTGGGACAAGGATAAAACATGTATATAATTAATTCTAAAACAATATTTTTTGAAAGAAATTAAAACTTCTATTCAGCATTAAATTGATCAAAAGTGACAGTAAAGATACTGTATTTATAATGTTACAAAGTCATTCTATTTAAAAATGTTTTGATAAAAATGATCTTAAGGCATTTATTATGCTGTTCTTATTCTTATCATAAATGTAAACATTGATAATAATAATAAATGTTTCCTGAGCATTAAATGATCATGATTTCTGAAGGATCATGTGACATTGATGACTGGAGTAATAATGCTGAAAATTCAGCTTTGATCACAGAAATAAATTATATTTTAAAATATATTACAACAGAACACAGTTATTTGAAACCGTAATATTTCACAATATTACTGTTTTTATTATATTTTTGATCAAATAAGTGCAGCCTTGTTGAGCATAAAGGTCTATTTATTTATTTATAAAAAGCATTTGAAAAGTAGCAAAAAGAAGGCATGGGAAGAAATGTTTTGATGACCTCTTTTTAATAAATCTCGTTTTAATAAATTCAACCCCTGGGACATACAGTATACATGCCTGTAGTTGAAGAAAAACTCCTATACACCATGTGTGGTCATTTAAAAGCACAGGAATGCGTCACATGATTTCCCTGACCTCACCAGTGAACTAATGTCTTATTATGCACTAGGGCATATTCCATATGCAAAACTCCAAAAATTTGACAACTGACAAGAGTGCAGTCTTGCAAAGACCAGAAATATACTCAAATGACATGGGTTTACTGTCCAAAACAGTACAGGATGCCTCGGATGAAAAGAACTCCACAATTAGGCACGTTACATGTGATGGAAACTGGAGATGAATCTTCAGAAAGAACATTTATGATTATGAATTCTTATGGACATTATTTCATCCCTGACTGTTCATGTCAGATCTACGGAAATCCATTTCCACCACATAAAAAAAATGCTTTGGTAAATTACGACATTAAAAAGTCGAAATTATAACATAATTGAGAAAAAAAGGGCATTGTAGCTCTCTTCACAACAACACAGACACAGGTCGGTTCCTTGAAACAGGCGTTTAATTCTTTGGCTCGTCTTTATGCTGTGAGAACTGTACTCGTAAATGAGAATAGTACAAACAAAAAAAAAAAAAAAAATACAATACGGTCTTAAAGGAAAAGAGATACAAATTATGCTTACAATACATTAAACAAGTGAAACAAATACCTCGTTGGCTGCTTGTTATGAAAAGATCCTTGAGTCCTTAGTTTTGCTCTTTACTGTCTGTTTGACTTGTGAAAACACTCATTTTAAACTTAATGCAAATTAGCAGGGGGGGGGGGGGGGGGGGCGACGTAGTAGTTCATCATTTCCGCTAAAGTGACACATTATCACAAGCCTTGCGTTTTAAAGAGCCATGAATGAATTTATCACATACATCACATTTTTAAACTGTACCTCAAATAGATGAACACATGAAATCACGTCAAAAACATGAAATTATGGATTAATTAAATGAACTGATTATGAAACAAATACACAGAACTTTACACAACAGCACTTACACTCCCACCAAAATCACTCATTTGCTCGAAATGTAGGATTTTCCTTAGAACAAAGAATGTGAAAAGAATTTGATAAATGTCCTTTAGACCTAAGTGAGTGTTGTTGTGCATGTAACTTATTTGTTTTCAAGTAAAGTAACTACCTTGTGAATAGGCCTTTCTAGGTAAACTGATCTAGTTTGTGGTTTTCCCTTAACAAATGTAATTGTCACTGACTAGTAGCTTCACTTTCGCACAATGCCATCTGAACTAGGGTGAGCTTTTACAACTCCGGCAAGCTTCCATTCATTTCATTGAGCGTTTTCATCTTGTAGAATCACAATGTTGTCTACTTGTGAATTTCAAGATGTCTTCTGCCATTTTTGACGTTGTTGGAGATTCAGCAGATATTCACGTTTCCACCTTTGCCAGAATTCATTCGCCAAGAACTGCACTCTTCTCCACCTTTTACACAGATAGAGGTCTTCTTTGCCATACTGTCCCGGAGGGGGCAGAATGATTGCAGATTTCATGGTTAATATGTGATTGGGAGTGAGTGGTTCTGGACCGGCAGCATCGTAAAGATGTTCAACACTCAGTGGTCTGCTGTTGATTATGGCCATTGTCTCATAAAGGAATGTCCTCAAAGTTGTGGTATCAAGTTTACTTGCAGACTTGTCAAGCATGGCAGTCAAGATGCTTCGGATCGTTCAAATCTGGCGCTCCCAGACTCAACCCATGCTCGCAGATGTTCTTGATCCATCCCCTTGAGCAACTCAGAAAACTCTCTTCTAGCGCCCATGAAATTAGTTCCCTGATTGCATCTTTGTTGGAGTACAGGTCCTCTGATGGCTATGAACACACGAAGCGCATTCATGAAAGCATCGGTTGTCAGATCGTCTGGTGTCTCTATGTGTACAGTTCTAGAGCACAAGCAGGTAAACAGCAATCAATATCTATTTAATTCCTTCCTTCCCTCCTTTACAATGAAGGGGCCAAAACAATCTATACCACAGAAAGTAAATGGAGGTGATGTCTTGGTTCTCTCTTCCGGTAGATCCGCCATTCGTTGAACCTTAGTTGCTCTTCTGTATCTTCTACATTTTACACACTTGTAGATGTGTGAAGAGACCACGTTCCCGCATCCTAAGATCCATATTCCGTTTGCACGCAACTCATGGTCATGCCTCTTCCTTGGTGGTGTACACGCTCGTTTAACGAGCAAGGCTGACAAGTGAGATTTCTTCGGAAGTATTACAGGATGCTTTACATCATGATGCAAGGCTGATTGTGATAGCCATCCTCCCACCCTGAGGACACCATTCTTGTCCAAGAAGGCATTTAACCGACGCAAATTGTTGTACTTGTTCAGGGTACTTTCTTTCTGGAGCTTGATCTTTTGGATATCTTCAGTGAAGGCGTCTTGCACCAGCTTGATAATGGCGATTTCCGCTTCTTTTCTTTCTTCAAGATTAGTTGCTTCATTCATTCTTAACTGAACTCCCTTGAACTCTCTGATGAACCTCTTGAGCCTGGCAACAGCCCTCACTGCCCTGGACCAGTCTGAGAATTTAGTAAAGCGGTTCACCATTGAATTCACTTCCTTTGTCTTGACTGTGCAGACGTGGACTTTTCGAAGCTCGGGGTCGGTCATTTCTATTTCTCCCACTGTTTCTTCTTTGTGTGGGAGATTCCTCTGCCACAGAAAGTCGGGTCCCTTCAGCCAGTTAGACTCTTTCAGCTGAATGGCACTCAGCCCCCTTGAGGCATGGTCAGCAGGGTTGTTTTTGGATCTGACATGATGCCATTGTTCAGGATATGCACTGGATTTTATACATTGAATTCGGTTGGCTACAAACGTGTGAAATCTCTTAGCATCATTATTCACATAGCCAATGACCACCATCGAATCAGTCCAATAAAACTCTTGGAGGTTTTCAACTTCAAGTTCCCTTCTGATGACATCATTGTTACGGACTGAAGTCACAGCTGATGATAATTCAAGCCTTGGGATAGTCGTTAACTTGGTTGAGGCTACTGTCGCTTTCCCCATGACGAGTGAGCAACTAACCTGCCCTGTTTCACTTACTGCATGGAGATATGAACATGCACCGTATCCACTGAAACTTGCTTCTGAAAAATTGTGAAGCTCGTACAGCACAACCATGCCGAAGTTTGATGGATGGTAGCTTCTTGGGATCTTCAGGACTGCCAATGCAGGCAAGTCTCTAAGCCATGACTCCCATTGTGGCAGAATGTGCTCGGGAAGATCTTCGTCCCAGCTTACCTTTTCCCTGCGTAGCGCCTGAAGTATCTGTTTGCCAGCTGGCAAGAATGGAGCAACAAATCCTAGTGGATCATAGACAGAGTCTACCATTGAGAGAACTCTCCTTGTCAGTGGATTTTTCCTGACTACAACCCTGAATTGGAATTCATCTGCTTCGAAGCACCACTGAACTCCTAGTGCTCACTCGATGTGAAGTTCTCCTAAAGCCATGTCTAGATCTTTAGTTTCAGCACATTCTTCAGGCGGTATTGTGGCAATCACTTCCTTGTCATTCGACACAAATTTGTGTAGCCGAAGATTTCCTGTTCTGCATAAGGCTCTTGCCTCCTTCACAAGATGCACAGTTTCAACAGGTGACCACACGCTTGTTAAGCCATCATCGACGTAAAAGCTTCTCTGGATAAACTTGATGGACTCTTCACTGAACTTTCCATGACCCTGTGATGCCAGATACTTGAATCCAAAGTTGGAGCAGTCGGGGGATGAAGCTGCCCCAAACAGGTGTACTTTCATCCTATACACTGAGGGTTTGGAATCCAGATTGCCTTCGTCCCACCAGAGAAATCTCAGGTAGTCTTGTTGTTCCATCACGACATGAAATTGATGGAACATTCTTTCAACATCGCACATTATGGCTATTGGGCCCTTCCTAAATCGACACAGCACTCCAACTAATGTGTTGGTCAGGTCTGGACCAGTCAAGAGGTGATCATTCAGAGAGGTTTCATGGAAGCGTGCTGAACAATCGAAGACCACCTGGATCTTTCCTGGTTTGTGGGGGTGGTAGACTCCGTGGTGTGGAATATACCATGCTGGTTGGTTATCCAGTTCAGACCTTGGAACCTTCTCAGCATCCTTTCGGGCTATTATGTCATTCATGAAATTGACATAGTCCTTGTGATACTGTTTGTCTCTCCTCATTCTCTGCTCCAATGAGATGAGTCTATGAACTGCAGATTGTTTATTATCTGGGAGACTAGGTTTGTCTGTCTTGAAAGGAAGTGGAAGTTCATAGTGGCCATCTACAGTGGGGAGAACAAGTATTTGATACACTGCCGATTTTGCAGGTTTTCCTACTTACAAAGCATGTAGAGGTCTGTAATTTTTATCATAGGTACACTTCCACTGTGAGTGACGGAATCTAAAACAAAAATCCAGAAAATCACATTGTATGATTTTTAAATAATTAATTTGCATTTTATTGCATGACATAAGTATTTGATCACCTACCAACCAGTAAGAATTCCGGCTCTCACAGACCTGTTAGTTTTTCTTAAAGAAGCCCTCCTGTTCTCCACTCATTACCTGTATTAACTGCACCTGTTTGAACTCGTTACCTGTATAAAAGACACCTGTACACACACTCAATCAAACAGACTCCAACCTCTCCACAGTGGCCAAGACCAGAGAGCTGTGTAAGGACATCAGGGATAAAATTGTAGACCTGCACAAGGCTGGGATGGGCTACAGGACAATAGGCAAGCAGCTTGGTGAGAAGGCAACAACTGTTGGCGCAATTATTAGAAAATGGAAGAAGTTCAAGATGACGGTCAATCTCCCTCGGTCTGGGGGACCATGCAAGATTTCACCTTGTGGGGCATCAATGATCATGAGGAAGGTGAGGGATCAGCCCAGAACTACACGGCAGGACCTGGTCAATGACCTGAAGAGAGCTGGGACCACAGTCTCAAAGAAAATCCTTAGTAACACACTACACCGTCATGGATTAAAATCCTGCAGCACACGCAAGGTCCCCCTGCTCAAGCCAGCGTATGTCCAGGCCCGTCTGAAGTTTGCCAATGACCATCTGGATGATCCAGAGGAGGAATGGGAGAAGGTCATGTGGTCTGATGAGACAAAAATAGAGCTTTTTGGTCTAAACTCCACTCGCCGTGTTTGGAGGAAGAAGAAGGATGAGTACAACCCCAAGAACACCATCCCAACCGTGAAGCATGGAGGTGGAAACATCATTCTTTGGGGATGCTTTTCTGCAAAGGGGACAGGACGAATGCACCGTATTGAAGGGAGGATGGATGGGGCCATGTATCGCGAGATCTTGGCCAACAACCTCCTTCCCTCAGTAAGAGCATTGAAGATGGGTCGTGGCTGGGTCTTCCAGCATGACAACGACCCGAAACACACAGCCAGGGCAACTAAGGAGTGGCTCCGTAAGAAGCATCTCAAGGTCCTGGAGTGGCCTAGCCAGTTTCCAGACCTGAACCCAATAGAAAGTCTTTGGAGGGAGCTGAAAGTCCGTATTGCCCAGCGACAGCCCCGAAACCTGAAGGATCTGGAGAAGGTCTGTATGGAGGAGTGGGCCAAAATCCCTGCTGCAGTGTGTGCAAACCTGGTCAAGAACTACAGGAAACGTATGATCTCTGTAATTGCAAACAAAGGTTTCTGTACCAAATATTAAGTTCTGCTTTTCTGATGTATCATACTTATGTCATGCAATAAAATGCAAATTAATTACTTAAAAATCATACAATGTGATTTTCTGGATTTTTGTTTTAGATTCCGTCACTCACAGTTGAAGAGTACCTATGATAAAAATTACAGACTTCTACATGCTTTGTAAGTGGGCAAACCTGCAAAATCGGCAGTGTATCAAATACTTGTTCTCCCCACTGTACCTTCTCTCACCTTGGATAAGAAGAGCATGTCTTCCTGAGAAACTGGGTTATCATCTGCACTGTGATCTGTGAAGTCGAATTCAAGTGCCTTGATTACATCTGTTGGAATGATTTCCTTCACGTGAGTTCTGCACACAAAATGCACTTCTCTCTTTAGCTCAACTGATGGCTTCACTGCTGGCATCACTCGTCGCACCAAGGTTCTGTGACTGACTCCTATTACATCATCAATATCACTTGCTGGGTACGAGCAGCCGACAATACTCCAGCCAAGTTCATTGTGCATATGGCTGATTTTCCTCCCCAGACAGGATCTCCTTGGGAAGAAGGGCTTGTTGACAGTTATAGCCTATCAAAAGGCCTACTTTGCAATCTAATGGGGGTCTAATCTTGTCTGCCAATTGTTCCAGATGAGGCTATTTTACAGCTGTTTCTGAAGTTGGGATATGCGACCTGTTTGCCGGAATAAACTCTTGTGTGAAAACCACAGGCAATGGAATGCTTTTCTCAGAGTTGTATCCTCTCACTTGCAGATTTGTCAGTTTCTGACAAGGTATGACTGTTGACCTTGCTGACATTGTAGATAGCTGCAAACTGACACTCTCCTTGTTCGTATCAAGCTCTTGAGCTACTTCATCAAGGATAAAGGTTGTGTCACTCTGCGTGTCTAAGAGCGTATAGACAAGGACTTCTTGATCTGGCCATTTTGTGGATGATACCCAAACTGGTATGATTGTGGAAGTTTGTGTGTTTAAGCCTTCTTGTCTGACTGCATTAGTGATTGCTGCTGCAGCTATTTCTTTGCTGTCAGTTTTGTCCTTTGAACAATCTTCTCCCTTCAAAGAAGAAGGCCTTTGATATTCTCTGAACTTGTCGTCATGCAAACACGTAGGATGCCTCTTCTGGCACCTTTCACATGTGCCAACCTGGTCTCACAGAATTCCGTGAAATGAACACAGCCCCTTAACTCAAAATCTGTGGCAGTTTCACGGAATCGCCGAAAATTCCGTGATGGGTCCATGGAAGTGATGCCTATGTAAGTCAATGACAGGCAGCATCCGTGGTCCACACCCGGATTCCCTGTTTCAACACCTGCAACACGGTCTCACTCCTATTCGTCACATATTGACGTTTGGTCAGTTCCCTTCAACGTCACTTTTTAACGCACAGGGTACTCCATTGATTTCAGTTGTTTGCCCAATGCGTCAGATCAAGACGCATTTAATTCTTTGCATTTGTAAAAGTAGACATGATTTTATGAATATTTATAGGCTACTTTTATATTTTGGAGCAACTAACTCCACTCCTACCCTAAACCTACCCACTCTCAACAATATAAAACACGTAACAGGCAAATAAAAGTACAGTCACAGGTATTTATTGCAAAAACTGACCAAAAACAGTATTAAAGTATTAACTCATGTTGCATTCCAAGTCTTCTGAAGTCATATGATATCTTTATGCGAAGAACAGAGTTAATCTTAATGTTTTAATCGCTGAAATGATGATCCAATCCGCCACTCCGTGAACACACACACTCCACTCAGTCATATTCATTCAAATGATACACCCGACTCTTTAGCATGACGCGATCGGTCACGAGACACACGAGAGCCAATGGCATTATACAATCAAAGCTGACGTAATGACGCAATTGGTCACGAGACATACGACAGCCAATGCTGTCAAAGCTGACGTAACGTTTCTTCCGGCGGCAATTTTTGAAATGTGTTTATGATCTTCGGCGGATGGACTGGACGCTGCTGATCGCTTTTGGGGATTTTCTTCACACAAATCAATCGTTTGGCCTCAGAACACTTGGAATATTTGTACTTTTTGAATAAACTGTGCCTGCAGTCGTATCTGCCTGTTATATCCTGTTTTTTATAATACACAAATGGGTAGGTTTAGGGAAGGGATTGGGTAATTACGTGTTCAAAACGTGTCTGAATACCGTAAATAAAAAAAGAAAATAAATGTAAATAAAATTATGCTGGCTGATTAAATCGAGAATCACACTCCATGTCATAATGGCAAAATCATAGTTTCAATCATAGTCCAATATATAGTTTCATCATGACGATAACCATGCCCAACACGTCTGTATACTGTCATTGACTTACATAGGCATCACTTCCGTGGACCCATCACGGAATTTTCGGCAATTCCGTGAAACTGCTACAGATTTTGAGTTAAGGGGCCATGTTCATTTCACGGAATTCTGTGAGACCAGGTTGCATGTGCTCTTATTCTCACATCTTCTTGAATGATGACCAGTCTGCAAACATCCAAAGCAGAGTTTCTCTGCACGCACAAACTTGACACGATCTTGAACGGTCTTCTCACCAAACTTTCTACACTTAGCCAAGACATGTCCTGTCCTTTTATAAAAGACGCATGTTGAGACACTGCTCTGTGCTGCGTTTGTGTACAATGTCTTTGCTTGAATGGTTTGGTTTCGTGAATTATTTTGTTTCCCACTTTCCATGCTCTTAAGTGCTTGTATTGAAGATATAGGATCACAAGCAAGATCTGCTTCCTTTGATAGAAAGTCTACAAACTCTTTGAATTTTGGGTAACAAGCATTTGCTTCTCTGGCTTCCATCACTTTGCGGTTCCATCTGGACACTAACCAATCTGGCAACTTCAGCAGGATTTTTTGATTCTCACTGCAGTCATTGAGAACTTCCAATGTCTTAAGATGGGGCATTGCAGCTTCACAGCTCTTGAGGAAGTCCGTAAACTCTCTTAGTTCACAACCATCTTTAGAGCTATCTTTGGCCATGCATGCAGCTCATCTCTGAAGGACTTCCCAATTATGAATGGGTCTCCGAAAAATTTTTCCAACAGCTGCCAAGCAGTCATATGCTGCTTCTGTGCCTAGTAAGAAGAATCCTTCGACAGTTTTCTGCGCTTGTCCTACAATGCTTGTTGTCTAGCCATGTCCTCAGACTCAAATCGTGCCAAACATTGTCTACTTTCAACCTCTATCCTCTGAAGTTCTGCCACTTCCTTTTCTTGTTCCTCCAACACTGCCAAAACTTCCTAAGATGCAGCAGCTTCAGCCACAGTTTCATTTCTTTTGGCTGAGTGGATGCTAGAGTGGGTTGAACCACATTTTGATTGAGACAGTGGTCTTGATAAAGAACCTGTTGAGTTTAAGATTGATCCAACATCAGGCCAGTTCTTCCTCCTCATTTTCTGCATGTCCTTCGAGTCCATCGGGGGGAGACGTAGTAGTTCATAATTTCCGCTAAAGTGACGCATTATCGCGAGCATTACATTTTAAAGAGCCATGAATGAATTTATCACATACATCACATTTTTAAACTGTACCTCAAATAGATGAACACATGAAATCATGTCAAAAACATTATTTTGGATTAATAAAATTTGGATTTGGAAATTATGGATTAATTAAATGAATTGATTATGAAACAAATAAACAGAAATTTACACAACAGCACTTACAGGCATAATTATGACCAGTCAAAATGTTTACTAATAATTCTGACATGATCATAATTTTGACTTTGTGTCATGTCATAATTATGCTTTTGTCAGAATGTCATGGCGCAGGTGCACGTAGGGCATGTCCGAATCCACTTTTGCTAGTTTAACGACGGAAAAAAACGGTCGGTGCGCCAGGCGCATGGTCTAAAGGGGTTGTCCCTAGTCTCTTAATTAGTCATGGGTGTGTTTTGGGCGTAACGTGCATTAAACCAATCAGAGTCTCATCTCCCATTCCCTTTAAAAGCCAGTTGCGCTCGCACCATGGCGGATTCGCTATTTACATGGCGGAATGTGCGAGCGAAAAGACTGAACGCTTCTCCAGAGAGGAATCCTTTTATTGTTAATATTTAAAATTAATATTCTGTGCTGCTGCGCTTCCCTGTGTGTGTAATAAGATGAGTGTACGCGCGTTGTCCACCCACCTATAGGCGCATATTACTAATGCACCCTTTAAATAACACAAAAAATACTGTGCTATTGACTTTAGACCAGGTTTTTGTTGGTCAATGGCGCAGTCGTTTTCAGTTGCCTCAAAATAGCAACGCGCCAACAATGCGCCTGAACACACCTCGTTTTCAGACCAGCACGCCCATGGGTGAACAGATGCGTGCTAGTGCATTTGCTATTTAAACAACGCAGCGCTGGACGTGAACATGATAACTGCGTTGGGCTGAAACTAGCAAAAAAGAACTTGTGTCTCGCCTGGCGTCGCATTGTGCCGGGTGTATGATAGGGCCCTATATTTTGAACTGTTTTTTGCCATACAATGAAAGTCCATGGCGTCCAAAAAAGCAACTTTGGACCCCATTGACTTTCATTGTGTGCACTGAAAAAATCTTTTTTTTTGTGATTTAGGTTACTGTCATGTTAGAATGCACATAAAACTGTCATCTTTTATATTCAGTAAATGATTGTTTGGTAACAGTGTAATTCTAGGATCACAGGTGGAATCAACCCGTCCATTAGCTGCCTGTCAGATGAATGACAGTGAATGCCATGTTCAATAAAAAAGATAAACACGCAAGAGAGCTGTGACCCTGGTCCAGGCGAAGAGACATGAAGTCAGGCGTCAAAATGATTTTCATAGCAGATTAAGCTGGCAGCCGGGCCGTTTCAGGGGCGGGCACAGCAAACATTCCGGATTAGGATCAGCGCTTATGTGCCCGTTAAGATGATTGCGTTTCGTGGAAAGACGCTTTCCGTGCGTTTATTGAACACAAGGATTTATCTGATCCCCTCGGTCAGCTCAGATCATTTAATGCTGCAGGGCTTCTCATCAAATGAGTTCCAATGCAATACAAATCAACTATAATACTAACAGCTGATTCATAGCATTTTCATGTTTTAAACAGTCAATTTATGTTCATGTTTAATAATCTTTTTCATTTACATTAAATAATTACATTTAAAGAAATGATTTAATTACGCATGCTTTGCACAAAACAGTTATATTTCACTACAAGATTTGGCAGACCGTGATAAATCTGACATCATTTATGGCAGGCACATTGGTTTTGGGGTTGGTTGGCACATGGAGTGTAATATAAGAAAGATTCTTAGCACATTTTAACATGTAACTCAACGGCCTATATAAAGAACTTTAAAAGGCAACTGAAGCAGCCAAAAAAAGTGATTGAAGGGATTAAAACAAGCATGGAGGAATTTGAAAAACATGTTTGTTTGCTGCTTTTCTCTTGCAACCAAAGCCTTTTAATATTGTGCCAACCAACCTCAAAACCTGTGCCAACCATCCCTACATTGGGGTTGGTTGGCAAAATTGCACATGTATCACAATATGATCTCATGTACTTTTTTTTCAAGCAGGTGATTTTGTATGAGTTTGTATGCTTTCATTTGTATGAAAACATGATTTTTCCTCCTAAACCTAACCTTTAGTGGGCCGATAGCAGATCATACAAAAATCGTATAAATTCATATGAATTCGCCTCCAATTCACCAAAATGTAAAATAGTTATGAATGGTCATGTGAGGGTATCATAAATTTAGTCATAAATAAAATCTTTTTTTAAATCTTTTTTGTCGCATTAAATATGTCTGCTTTTTTTTTACCCAAGAAAAGGGAGAGTTCCTCCAAAAATTACACTTCTCTAATCATTTACTCACCCTCATGTCATCCTCAATGTATGTGACTTTTTCCTCTTAAGATAAACAAAAACAAAGATTTTTAGGAAAATAATCAATTTGTGTCCATATAATGTGTGAATGGCTGCTGCTTGGTTGACACTTGAAAAACCACACACAACGATTGTGTCCGCATTGTGTTTCTTCACACACACTTATACGTTTATGGAAAGCTGAACTTGTGAACGCATCTATATAGGACAGTTTATAGTTAAAAGAGTTTCAAATATTAATATTATTCTTACACACACATATTGTTTCGCTTCAGAAGACACAGACTCATCCACTGGGGTCGTATGGATTTCTGTCATGGTCTATGGGCCCTATTTTAACGATCTGAGCACATGGTCTGAAGCGCATGGTGCCGGTGCATGTAGGGTGGGTCCGAATCCACTTTTGCTAGATTAACAACAAAAAAAAAGGTTGGCATCAGGCGCGTGGTCTAAAAGGGTTGTACATGGGTCATGGGTGTGTTTTGGGCGTAACGTGCATTAAACCAATCAGAGTCTCATCTCCCATTCCCTTTAAAAGCTAGTTGCGCTTGCACCATGGTGGATTCGCTATTTACATGGCGGAATTTGCGAGCGGAAAGACTGAACGCTTCTCCAGAGAGGAATCCTTTTATTTTTAATATTTAAAAATGTTTGTGTGCTGCTGCACAGTGTGTGTAATAAGCAGAGTGTATGCGCGTTGTGCACCCGCCTATAGGCGCATATTACTACCGCGCCCTTTACATAACACAAAAAATACTGCAGTATTGACTTTAGACCAGGTTTTTGTTGGTCAGTGGCGCAGTCGTTTTCAGTTGCCTCAAAATAGCAACGCGCCAACAATGCGCCTGAACACACCTCGTTTTCAGACCAGCATGCCCATGGGTGAACAGATGGACGCGAGTGCAATTGCTATTTAAACAACGCTGGACGTGAAAATGATAACTGTGTTGCGATGAAATGAAACTAGCAAAAAACCTGGTGTCGCATTGCGCCAGGTGTATGATAGGGCCAACCAAGCAGCAGACATTTGATTCCATTATATGGACTCACAGAGATTCATTATTTGCCTAAAAATCTTAGCTGGAGAAAGAAAGTCATATACTGGGATGGTATGAGGGTGAGTAAATGAGAACATTTTCATTTTTGGGTGAGCTATCCCTTTAAGATTTCATTTACACCTTGGCTCATGAATATTAATTACCTAGAAGTGTGATCACTGGGTACTCACAATCCAGTCACGTTACTCAATATTTATAAGTCAAAGACATTCAGTGGTGGCTTGCTATTGAGATACAAAATCATATTTACTCAGAAATTATTATAATATTAATTCATCCGGAGATGAAATATGACGGCTCTACCATTTATGCCGTAGTCGGCGGGATCTAACAAGTAGTATACTTGTCAAACTGTTAATATTTCAGTTTTAACATCAAAATATAATTAGAAGTGAATAAAGTCAAAGACACACATTACCTGTTTGAAAAAACAAACAAACAAACAAAAATTTGTTATTATGGCCTATATTTGAAATGTGTTTCTAGAGATGCAAGACATATTTTCAGATGAGGGGCTGAAATTGGACCTGGGTTATGTAAATATAATGATTTTTTTTTTTAATTTAACTGGCTAAATGGTTCTTAAAAGATGCCAAAATGTACAAGCCACAGCAGCACAAACTAGAGTACTGAGAGAAATATTGTACATTAAGAACAAATAGCTTTTTTTTAAAAACTCGGCTGGCCTTGTCCTTTTTGTGAATTTGAATAAGCTCCATATTCCTTAGAGGAAAACCGTGTAGCTGGTTCTTGAATGAGAATAAGGGCTGAATATCTGCATGGTCAGCCAAACTATTTTAGCTTCCCCCACCGGTTTGTACAACGGTAAACGCTATCTAGGTTAGATTGGGGAAAAAAAGTAGCCTAGAACTTTCTTATCCAGAAGAGCCTATAAGAAGGAAAAATAAGGCAATGCCTTAAGGGAATTTTTGCTAGCTGCTGGGGGGAGAAAAAGTTGGAGAGAATCCAAGAACAACGATTTTCTCAGATACAAATAAAGTGGGACTTTGTCTTTGTCCACCGCTCCTTTATTTGATTATTGAAGAATCTAAATATCTCGCTCCCATTTGCACCTGAAAGGCATTTCTGAAAAGAAAAAAATGAAGAGAAATTATTCAACGAGTGAATGATGTAGGGGGATGAGAGAGAGTGTGGCTGGAGAGTGCATTAACATAGAATTGAATGTTTTAAATGATTATTCTAAAAATGGTTGATGTAGCGTAAACAGTAAGAACCTAATCCATCTCAGCAGGGATCTCTCATGTAGGTTGTTTTCTACAAGCCACAGACGACCCGGAACGATAAGCCCAATCTTGCTTGCAATTTCCCCTAACAAGCTTTCCAAATCCATTTGTCAATGAAAGAGGAAGTCTTTGGTTTTCCATCAGACCAGTTTGTTTGAGCCTCCATGACCTCAGTCCACAAGCTGCTTTCTTTATGAGGGGCTTAAAGGCCATAACTATTGAAAAGCCTCTTACAAACACTAGTGAAACGAAAAACATTGATCAACCTTAGTGAAATTCATTAATACGTATAACTGAAATACATCTTACAAACACTAATGAAATGAAAAACGTTGATGAACCTTAGTGAAATTCATTCATGCATAACTGAAATACATCTTACAAACACTAGTGAAACAGCATTGATCAACCTTAGTGAAATGTATTCACACTCATAACTGAAAAACCTCTCACAAACACTAGTGAAACAGCATTGATCAACCTTAGTGAAATTCATTTATATGCATTACTGAAATGAGAAAAGATTTCAGTAGTTGATGAGAGCTAATTTCACTTGAAAAGGAAGCTGTGTCCGCACTTCCGTTTAATTTGGCGTCTCACAAACTATTTTAGGCAATGGCGGTTAGTCGAGTTTGTATAGGAAGCCATTCACAACGAAGTGGGGTGAAACGCGCGATCACAGAGCTTGCGGCGCAGCGCTGACATGTCATCGGCGCGGCTCAACCGACCAAGCCGCGCTACCGACTCGACATCACATGTTTGACAGACAATTAAGAAATCCATGTACTAATATTAAACATAATAAGCATAATGTGGTCAGTGTCGCGCTGGTGAGATCAGTTCGCGCTGCGCTGTCCGTTCGGTGGCGCTACGTGCTAGCAAATAAGTAGGGTAATCCATGCGATGTTGAGCCACGCCGATGACATGTCAGCGCTGCGCGAGCTCTGTAACAGCGCCATTTCGTCCCACTTTAGATGTGAATGGTGGGAAGAGCTTATTTGCTAGCACGACACGACGCCGACCACATTATGCTTATTATCTTTCATATTAGTACATGGATTTCTTCATTGCCAAACATGTCAAACATGTGATGTCGAGTCGGTCGCGCGGCTTGGTCCGTTGAGCCGCGCCGATGACATGTCAGCGCTGCGCCGCGAGCTCTGTGATCGCACGTTTCGCCCCACTTCGTTGTGAATGGCTTCCTATACAAACTCGACTAACCGCCATTGCCTAAAATAGTTTGTGAGACGCGCCAAATTAAACGGAAGTGCGGACACAGCTTTCTTTTCAAGTGAAATTAGCTCTCATCAACTACTGAAATCTTTTCTCATTTCAGTTATGCATATAAATGAATTTCACTAAGGTTGATCAATGCTGTTTCACTAGTGTTTGTAAGATGTAATTCAGTTATGCATGAATGAATTTCACTAAGGTTGATCAATGTTTTTCGTTTCACTAGTGTTTGTAAGAGGTTTTTCAGTTATGAGTTTGAAAGAATTTAACTAAGGTTGATCAATGTGTTCGTTTCACTAGTGTTTGTAAGAGGCTTTTCAATAGTTATGGCCTATACGGCCCCACATAGAAGAGACTTACACACTGTAAGTTGTTCAGTTGATTTATCCGCAATTTAATATGCTCTTGTTCATAGAGATTTTTGGATGCCGAGGCTTTTTAGGTCGTGTAGAATCTGCAATCTCTGACCCAGTTTGTTCGCTGGCTTCCATGGCAGCAATACGATGTGTTTTCCGCCAACTGGCAACCTGTGGTGTCGAAATACTGTTGGGTAAACTGGCAGTATGCGGTTTCGCACAGACCAAAACAAAAACAGACATTCCGACACGGAACGCACATTTCAAAGTAGAATAACTGGCTGTAGCGTTGTTTTTCAGAGAAACGAGTATGTGAACTTAGCATGTTTCCTAAATATCTGCAAACATATTATGGTATTTTTGTGCTTTAGTAAAGTGAAAAACTTACATACAGCACCTTTAAAATGTACTTAAGTGTGTTAAGAAACAGTCATGAAAGTGTACTCTAAGTCCACTTAAGAGGCCTTTCATTTAATTAACATTATATTATCTGCAAATACGGTTAAAATACATTTAAGATTTAAAGTACAAGTGCACATTCAATAAGTGCACTTTTTTTTCTTTATGTATTTTCAAAAGATATTTTGAAAAATGTGTTTTTTTTCTCCAATGAAAGTGAAAGGGGTCTAAATGGACCCCATTGACTTTTTATTGACAGTATAGACCAAAAAATGTTAAAATGTTAAAGCTATCACAAATAGTGTGTTATTGTTGTGATATTTTGTTCTATCTAAAAATAAAAAAATAAAATTATCCAACTAGGAGACTAAGCTGTTAGCTTCCTACCGAAGGCTAACTGAAAACATAAAGAAAATTAAACGTGCAGTTTGACCATTTTAGCTTCTGTAACATAATGAGATGTTTAACTATTATACAGTTGCTAGGGTGTTCTGGGTAGTTGTGTACTGGCCACATTTAAAGCCCATCCCCAAGTCTCTATGATATTACTGTATGGACCCTAGATATGTCTTGTGGATTTTTTGGCTGTTTTATCATCTGGCTGGCAAAACATCAATAGAAAAACAACAGGTTTGAACAAACCCCTAAGTGTGAGAAAAAATAACTGTGATACTTTCCTTACCAAACACCCAGTAAACACATGCAAGTCTTCCTTGTATCAAAGTGGATTTTGTGTCGTCTCCAAAGACCCTCCTTGCTGGAAACCGACACAAATCTTTTGCTTTGCGTCATAAGAGAATCATTTTAATTATTCAACGTGTTGTACAGAGAATTCATGCTCAAGTACCCTTGAAATTCTGCTTGACAGAGACTGCTCACCTGCGCTGAAGGATCAACACAACCTGATCATTTGCAAGACTTGATGTGACCCGTATAGTCCAAATCAGTGCTCTGAATTATCAGCCGCCCATTTTTCCTCTGTATACCGAAGCTATAATGATGAATGAAATCGTTTTTTCCCCACCATTTCACTTCAGGGTTTACGTAATATGTTGCTATGGCAACCATATATTCCAATATTTCATACAAGCCTAGCAACGCTATAATGCTGCAAGCAGTGTAGTACGTTAGATAATGAAATTGCACATTATTTCCATATACAATGTGTCTTGCACCACATGTGGGATCCAAAACCAAATTAAACCTGGAAACAGACAGAACATAAAGGATTCTGAACTATCTAAAACATTTACAATATAAAACAATATAAATATAAAATATATACACCATTTTAAGTCACTCACAGACTTTTGGACCCCGTATAACGGTGAATTAAGAATCGCTCGCCATTAATGGCTTGCACTTCAAAGCGACAAACACATCAAAGCCACATTGGCTCAATTGCTGATAATTTCAGAAATATCTCATTTAAGGCAAGACACGACAGGTGAAAATTGTTAAAATTTTACCATACTTCCCCAGTTGATAATCCAATTATCCATAAAGCAAAAAAAATCATGTTAAAATGTTTTTCAAATATGATACAACAGGCTTTTGAGGAAAGTCTGTTTGTCCATCTCTCAATCATCGTGTTGCATTGCATTATATTTCCCTAACAATAAAAACTAGGTTTGAGAACAAAACTAAGCATTTAAATATCATCTTACTAAGACAGTATTATTGGGAGATAAAGAGTGACAATTTTATGCATTAAATGTAAGCAGTGTTGCCAAGCCTGTGGTTCCCTTACGTCTCCATTTCCTCCTTCAGGGAACATACGTAACTGAGACGTTTTCCTGCAGAATTGGGCTACTTTTGCCACAGGTTGTTTTTGTAGTCCACAGGTCGAAGCAAAACCCTGGAATGCTATTTTAATCCCTGTTTTTGGCTGTGATTGGGCTAGTTTTGATTAACAATTGGGCTGGTTTTGTTGTGCAGACCTGGCAATGTATGTAAGTAGTCTATACTGTAATAAAGATCTCATTAATTTAGGGTACGTTTACACGACAATAACTGCGTTTCCATTACCCTTCAAACTGCGCAAATTGCTAATTTTTGCTAATTGCAAATTGCTAATTACTAATGCTATTTCATGCATTCTGACTTATTTACACTGTTAAAGAGTTGGATTCTCATGCTAAACATGGCCAAAATTTGAAAAAATGAGTTGGACGTATGACAGAGTATTTCTGTGCCAAATACACTCCTTCAGGATTCGAACAAGTTTCAAAAAAAAATTTTCAAGTATGACCCTGTATGACGTCATAAAGGGCGGAATTCCTTGTATGGGCACTTCTCCCGGATGAGTGTGCGCACATCAACCAGAGCGAGAGCAAGAGCGTCAACAACGAGCTTCGTTCGGGTTACGGTAGCCGTCGGCAGCGCTGTCATTTAGTTTTTAGACCATGAAATCAACAATGTCACTAAAGAAGTGTGTTTCTGGTTGTGAGGGAAAGATAACCTTGTTCAGCTTCCCAAATAACCCAGCATAAAGGAAACAGTGGATGCAGTTTGTTTTCCCGGAGCAGCAACGGAGTTCTGCAAGTGTGTTTGTTTGTTCCCGGTCATGAGTAGAAACCGCAGGCGGTGAGTGAAACTGCATCAAATGTCTGTGTTTTGTTGGCAATCGGTGCGTAAGTGCATATAATGTCAACAACACGAATGTATAGTGAATCGAAAGTTATCAAGGGAGTGTGTGTGTGTGTGCTCGAGATTCTTTAGCTCCGCCCACTGCACACCTTCACGAGTTTGGCTATTTTCGGAAAGAATTGGTACAGCGTATCTGTCTTTTATAAATATGATAAAACTAAAGACTCTTCGGACATATGAAGGATGCAATACTACTCTATAGGTACTCAAGATTAACATGAGATTGGCAGAAACTGTGTGTGTTATGCCCCCTGTAATGTTTGGATAACATGTCTACGTCTCCTTCGATTAAAAATAATGGCTAGTGCAGTGACTGTGATATATGTAAACCTACCAACATCCATTGCCATGATCTTTGGAATGACTTATGGCGAGAGGAAAAAATGACGCTTTAGTCGCATAACATCGGTTAATAAAAACACCGTCATTTCGCAATAGTTTTTTATCAACATTTAGAAAATATCGCAAAAGTTTTGCACAAATCTGTAATGGAAACCAGGCTACTGATGTTCTAAAAACAGTTTTTCCTTTGCATTTTTTGTGTACAAAACAATCCCCGTTCACACGGATCCGCGAAAACAACTAAAAACACTGTATTATTTTTAATGCCAGGCCAGTAGTTGGCGATGTCACTTTGTATAGAAATACTACACGCTTCCAAACATGTAATATGTATGCAGCATGCGGATGGAGACGGTGAACATGATTTCACCAAGTACAACATGTTCCTAGATCAACATTCCAATCAACCAATCAAATTTGAGGGACAATTTAAGTTTAGGCATACAACCAGGGTTAGGTGCTTCTACATCAGTGTTATTCACCTATCATTTCGCTCTGATTTTAGGGATAAGTTATGGGTAGGGATAGGACTACATTTTCGGACAAGAATGTTGTTCCAGGATCAACAAATTGGAACAGGAACAATGTTTTACTTGGCAAAATCACAGTGACAGCATGAGTTTACAGAAGCTTGCACCCTGTGTTCAAAAGCTTGCATTTTCAGGCCCCCAAAACGCTATTGTCGTGTAAATGAGCATTGAAAACACATAAAAAGCTTTCAGTTTTTAGTAGAAAACAGTGTCGTGTAAATGTGCACTGACATTACAAGCCATCAGAATTTCATCTTACGTTTAAATATCAACAACTGCACCAAATCGAATATTTTTGCTCGGTTTGGGCCTTTGAATAAAATTTAGGTTTTTTATTCCTCTAGTATGAGCTCAATATTCACTTATTCTATGAGCCGTAAAAGCCTGACATATCAACACTAATAATGCCAACTTTTTTAATATCTATACACTCACCTAAAGGATTATTAGGAACACCATACTAATACTGTGTTTGACCCCCTTTCGCCTTCAGAACTGCCTTAATTCTACGTGGCATTGATTCAACAAGGTGCTGAAAGCATTCTTTAGAAATGTTGGCCCATATTGATAGGATAGCATCTTGCAGTTGATGGAGATTTGTGGGATGCACATCCAGGGCACGAAGCTCCCATTCCACCACATCCCAAAGATGCTCTATTGGGTTGAGATCTGGTGACTGTGGGGGCCATTTTAGTACAGTGAACTCATTGTCATGTTCAAGAAACCAATTTGAAATGATTCGAGCTTTGTGACATGGTGCATTATCCTGCTGGAAATAGCCATCAGAGGATGGGTACATGGTGGTCATAAAGGGATGGACATGGTCAGAAACAATGCTCAGGTAGGCCGTGGCATTTAAACGATGCCCAATTGGCACTAAGGGGCCTAAAGTGTGCAAGAAAACATCCCCCACACCATTACACCACCACCACCAGCCTGCACAGTGGTAACAAGGCATGATGGATCCATGTTCTCATTCTGTTTACGCCAAATTCTGACTCTACCATCTGAATGTCTCAACAGAAATCGAGACTCATCAGACCAGGCAACATTTTTCCAGTCTTCAACTGTCCAATTTTGGTGAGCTCGTGCAAATTGTAGCCTCTTTTTCCTATTTGTAGTGGAGATGAGTGGTACCCGGTGGGGTCTTCTGCTGTTGTAGCCCATCCGCCTCAAGGTTGTGCGTGTTGTGGCTTCACAAATGCTTTGCTGCATACCTCGGTTGTAACGAGTGGTTATTTCAGTCAAAGTTGCTCTTCTATCAGCTTGAATCAGTCGGCCCATTCTCCTCTGACCTCTAGCATCAACATGGCATTTTCGCCCACAGGACTGCCGCATACTGGATGTTTTTCCCTTTTCACACCATTCTTTGTAAACTCTAGAAATGGTTGTGCGTGAAAATCCCAGTAACTGAGCAGATTATGAAATACTCAGACCGGCCCGTCTGGCACCAACAACCATGCCACGCTCAAAATTGCTTAAATCACCTTTCTTTCCCATTCTGACATTCAGTTTGGAGTTCAGGAGATTGTCTTGACCAGGACCACACCCCTAAATGCATTGAAGCAACTGCCATGTGATTGGTTGATTAGATAATTGCATTAATGAGAAATTGAACAGGTGTTCCTAATAATCCTTTAGGTGAGTGTATATATATATATATTTTTTTTATACATATATATATATAAGATTTTTCTTTATGGGGTTAAAGATATGTATTGTAATTGAAATCTACAGACACAAAAATGTGTATTTTAGATTTATTGTTTTCTTTCCACTAGTCTGAAATAAGACATGTTATAGAAGAAAAATAGCTAAAAATCTCAAAAATGAGCAGTGCATGAAAAAACATCGGTTCTGCCTGTTGTTTTTTTTTGCCTTGACACAGAAAGTGAGAATTATTTTTAACATGCTGTAGGTGCAAACATGTAACCGTTAATCAGTTTGGTGAGGATGCCCATAATGCATCTGGTGCTTTCAAAATGAGAAAAGCGAAGAAAAAAAAAACTTTAATGACTAAACGTAATGACTCGCTGATGTGAGGAATCTGCCATTAAACACCTACACGCTGCTTGCTGTAGTGAGACGGCTTTCATTTTCTCTTATTTACGCTCTCGATCTGGTAATTGAGAGACACAAAGTGCACCAGGGTCAAGGATGTGTTTTTTTTCCCCCATCTCTCCGGCGTGGTGAGGAGAGACAAACATCCGGTGTTGTATTGAAGAGGTAATCACCTCTATCCGTTCTGCCACATAACCCTCTTCACGTTATTGATAAACAGCCAGTGCTTGTTACCTCTCACCGGAGGTTCCTTTCCGTCCGCTCTGCCTGATGAAACAAGGGACACCTTAAACACTGAGACCTACTTTCCTGTATTTGGGCTCAGATGCCTCTTTAACTTAATCTGGGCTGTCAGAAAGGGAGCTCTTGTTTGGCTAAAGACAGAGAGGGATCTATCCAAGCTTTTTTGGGGCTGGGTGCGGCGCGGGTCAGAGGAAACGTGGATTTGTGCTGGCCCGCCCTGATGACAACCAGATAAACCCTGCAGGAAGAGCCTCCCCCACAGACAGATGGAGAGAACAATCACTCAGCTCAGCTCTCGTGTAGCAGGAACGATTTTTCATTAGTCTGGGGGAATAAAGCTCTCACAATACTGTGTTGTGATATTAATTTCTCGCACCAAAGCCTGAATCTAATATTGCTTTAAAATAAATTATTCTAAGAATTTAAAACATCTCAATCCATTCTGTCTGTATAAATACTGTATTAATATATAAACAAAAGCAAATAAATATATAGACCTAATTATTCAATAATACTACTACTAATAATAATGTCTAACAAAAGTATCCCCAAGTATAGAAATATGAATAAATGTGAAAATACATAAATAGCCCCCTAAGTACATAAATACAAATAAAAAGCCGAACAAATAAAAAGCTCCCATTAAATTATTATATAAATGAAAAAAGTATATTCAATTGGCAATACAAGTGTTAAAATCCCTAATATATAAAAATAAATATGAATATATTTGAATACATATAGATAAATAAATAGCCCTCATTTAATTGTTAAGAATAAAACACACGATCTCAAACAATTCTGTCAGTATAAATACCCCAATATATAAATATAAATAAATAGATGATAATAATAATAATAATAATAATAAATGGTCTTAATCTATATACAAGTATTAAAATCCCATGTATCTAAATATAATATAAAAATAAATAAGTAAAATATAATAATAAATAAAATATAGTATAAAATATATAATAAATGATGTGAATATAAATATAAATAATGTGAATATAAACAAACAAACAAATAAATAAATACATGTATTAAATTATCCTAAGTATGGTCTTAACTGTTAATTAAATTAAATTGGTCTTAATTTAATAAATGTAAATAAATATTAATATAAATAACTAAATAGCCTCATTAAATTATTCTAATAATAATAATAATCTCAATTCTGTCTATACAAGTACAAAAGTGAATAAATAAATAAATACATAGATATAGATAGATAGATAGATACACAAGGGTGATTAAATGATAACGAATTTCATTTGTGTGTCAAAAAACCCTGTGACGGTGAGTCATATAGCTTAATAAGGTCGTTATATAGCTTGGCTCAGTAATCTCTGCTCGTTATTTCACGTACATCTTTTACCACCTCTGAAGTAATGTGACAAATAATGCCACATCCATCTCATTTTCCCTGTCAGTGATTGCCCGTGTCTTTAAGCCCTGGAGTGTGTTTGATAAGAATTTGATTACTGTTTCTTCTTGCAGAAATTGAACACCGATGGCTATGGGCACCAAAAATTCCTTATCTGGGATTCTGGCTGTGGTCGTGTGCCTATTTCAATTCCCCCAAGGAATGAATCCTGGGAACGGTAGTTACAAAACAATCAAAAATAGATAACATTAATTTGTACAAGCACGTTCAGGGGAGAAAAGGAATGATACCCTTGAAATTAGATATTTGCCCTCAAAATGTAATGATGTTTGGTGTGCAAATTGCATTTTATCGCATTTTCATTTTCACTTTTGAGTCCAGGGGAATGAGAAAAGACCGTGACTAACAATTTTTTTTCTTTCGACAGTGACCAAACAACAATATAACCCCATTATTAAAGACTGCACCACATCTATTTATGACATGTTGAATTTGAAATTTCAATGATTAGCTGTTCTGCTTATTATTTTTGTGGAAACTGTGATACACTACCATTCAAAAGTTTGAGGTAAGTACTTTTTTTTTAAATTTTTTTTTAATTAATACTTAATTCAGCAAGGACACGTTAAAATGTTCAAAAGTGACAGTAAAGACATTTATAATGTTACAAAAGATCTATATTTCAAATAAATGCTGTTGTTTTGAACTTTCTATTCATAAAAGAATCTTGGAAAAAAGTATTACAGTTTCCACAAAAATATTAAGCAGCACAATTGTTTTCACTGATAATAATAAGCAGCAAATCATCATAGTAGAATGATTTCTGAAGGATCACGTGACACTGAAGACTGCAGTGAATACAGACACTGAATGATGCTGAAAATTTAGCTTTGGCATTACAGGAATAAATGACATGTTAAAATACATTAAAATAGAAAACAGTTATTTGAAAATTGTAATAATATTTCACAATATTACTCATATTGTATTTTTGATCAAATATCTTGGTGAGAACAAAAGACTCACCAAGACTAAAAAAAAAAAAAAAAATCCAAAATTTTGACAGGTAGAAAGTATATATATTTCAATTAAGACAGCTCTCGGAATAGTTTTAGCATGTTATTGTATATGGCAATGTTAATTTAGTTGGTCTTGGTGGACTAGATCTGTTACGCTGCTGCTGTTGGTTATTGCTGCTGCTGATTATTGCTGATGCTGTTGATTTCTTGCTGCTGCTGTTGATTATTACATCTGCTGCTGTTAAATATTGCTGCTGCTGTTGATTATTGCTGCTGCTGCTGTTGCGTCTGCTGGTTATTGCTGCTGCTGTTGATTTTTGCGGCTGCTGTTATTGCTGCTGCTGTTGATTATTACATCTGCTGCTGTTAAATATTGCTGCTGCTGCTGCTGCTGTTGATTATTGCTGCTGCTGCTGTTGATTATTACATCTGCTGCTGTTGATTATTGCTGCTGTTGATTTTCGCTGCTGCTGTTGGTTATTGCTGCTGCTGTTGATTTTTGCTGTTGCTGTTGATTATTACATCTGCTGCTATTAAATATTGCTGCTGCTGTTGATGATTGTTGCTACTGTTGACTTTTGCTGCTGCTGTTAAATATTGCTGCTGCTGATGATGATGATTTTTGCTGCTGCTGTTGCTGTTATTGCATCTGCTGGTGTTGATTTTTGCTGCTGCTGTTGATGATTGTTGCTTCTGTTGATTATTACATCTACAGCTGTTAAATATTGCCGCTGCTGATTATTGCTACTGCTGTTGATTATTGCTGCTGCTGCTAATTATTACATCTGCTTCTGTTAAATATTGCTGCTGCTGCTGTTGATTATTGTTGCTGCTGTTGATCATTACTGCTGCTGTTGATTTATTACATCTGCTGCTGTTGATTTTTGCTGCTGCTGATGATTTTTGCTGCTACTGTTGACTTTTGATGCTGCTGTTAAATATTGCTGCTGCTGCTGCTGCTGATGATGATGATTTTTGCTGCTGCTGTTGCTGTTATTGCATCTGCTGGTGTTGATTTTTGCTTCTGCTGTTGATTATTGCTCCTAGATCTAGGCAGGTGGAGCTGGGGGAGGTGGAGGATTTCAGAGGAACTTACAGCAAACAATGAACCAGACTATTTAAATGTTGAGCAAACAATCTAATTGGCTGCAGGATAAGCAGAGGCCAATCAGCTTGTGCCATGTAGTAATGATGTCAGTGATATTAGCCTGCACCCTCTAGAGTTTCATGACTGAACCAATTCTGTATGTCACAAAAAAATGTTTGTATATTCATAGAATATTCCTCCCATCTTGTACTTTTTGGAAATTTAAAGAAGTTTGTAAACTTGATTTTGCATCTGTGAGATTTGTCATCCATAACAATTCAAAATAGGATAGCTGGAGTATCAGGACAGCTTGTCTCTATTAGAAAAACACTCAGTAAGATCGTGCCTTCTGGGGAGAGGGGATGTGGAGCTCAGTCGTAATAGGTTTGAACACAGTTGTGTGCACAGTACCAAACTCCACAGGCTGTGCTTATCAAGGCTGAGGAGATTTGGTTTTGTAGGACACAAACGTCTGCAGTTCAGGAGAAGGTTTTTCAGAAGTTTGTCTGTCACACAGTGTGAAAGATTACAAGTGCTCGAAACTTACTGCACACCACTTCCTGCACACCACTTCCTGTGCTGTGAAGCCTCGAGGGCTACTGAGAAAGCATCATAACGATTTTCCAATGAAATGTTTTCATTTAAAGCTGCAGTCCATAAGTTTTGCCTCTTTGTCGCCATCTCTCTTTGAAACCTGCGATTGCAATTATTTGCATAATTATCGTCTTTACATGGGTTGTGCATCAGCACGGCTCCTCAGCGTGAATGAATCTAATGTTTTGAGGAGTATGTGTGGCTGTCAGTCACCGCACCGGAGTGGATACTGTACTTCGGAATCACAGATTCTACGTCTTGGAAGTATGACCAAAATAAGAATTTTCACCGGAAAATATCATCTGAACAAGTAAGTAACATGTCTGCCACTTTTTTTCTGACCAACTGAGAAAAAAGCATTACAATAAATTGCGCTACCAACGGTGATTTAAATCTAATGATCGCATAGCTAATATCACATCAAACCGTGCAAATTATTATTATTGTTATACTTTGTTCTCAAATTGTTAATGTTAACAGAATTAGCATCGCGTGACTACGTGTATTTAGTGTATATTAGTGTTACCTGTAGATTTCAGTTTCTGTACAGTTTAATCTTTTGCTTTTGACTACGGGTGAATCTCCAGTTGTCACTGATGATTGTCATTTGGGCCTTTCTGGATTACAATCCGCCATCAAAATGATAAATTTAATTATTCCAGCCGCTGTGAGAAAAGGCTATAAATGATCCGCCACCTGCAGCATCCTCACATGCGATATAGCCTACTAACCGGACTCCTTCTTTATGTATACAGACATGACATAACGACACAAAGAAGAAACGGTGCCATGCTCGAATTTCCTGCGGAAAGCTACCAGTACCACTCAAATTATAACACATTATTACAAGCTTACCATTGTGAATCGTGCTAAGCTAAGGAGATAGTTTTGAACATAGGCTGGTTATGTACTTGGTTATGTATTTGATCAAATTGAGTTGGACCAACTCAATTACGTTGCCCCAGATTGAGTTGGACCAACTCAATTCCCAGACAGCAAATAGTGTCGGCCCAGATCCGGGCCACATCTGGTACATGTGGATTCAACGTGTACCAGATGTGGGCCGGATCTAGGCCAACACCATGTTGCTCTCTGGGTTACATTTCATTGCAAGAATTTGTTTTTATGAGTTGGGGCTACACATATTTACTGGATGGATAATATGGACACTTTAAATAATGTTAACAAATATTAATAATTACTGTAACAAATGCAATGCTTATTGTTAGTTAAGTGCATTAACTAATGCTAACTAATGGGAATGTTTCCGATTTTTCTATATCTTTGATAGTCTTTTTTTGTCATTGACCCTATATCTTAATCTCTTTTGCAAATAGTGCATAAACGTTTTGAGTTTTGAGTTTTATTAAGCTTCTTCTCGAATTCTTTTATTATTCATGTAGTCCAGCACGTTTTTTTATATTTTTTAACCGCCTTCATAAATTCATCTGGGTGTCTCCAATCAAAAGCATGCATGCTTGTTTACTTGCAGTAACATGTTGTGGATTTTAGTCAGAATGCATGTATGCATGTCTCTCAGGACAAAGGAGTTTTTTTTTTTTCTAAAAAAGTTTGATTTTGCTGGGAGCAATCCCTGCTGATGCTCAGTGGGGCTGAGGTTTTTGAACCAGAAAGAACAAAGACCCAAAAAAGGCTGCTCTTGACAAGGAGAGGGAAACAAGGAGCGGGGAGCGCGAGAGGCTGCACGCTATACTTGGACATGAAAAAGAAGCTGTGCAGATGAGAGGATATCGCTATAATTTGACATTTGCAGTCGGAGATGAGGTTCAATTTAGAGAGGGTTCTTGAGAATCGCAAATTGCACTGCCTCGTCTGGATGAGCTCCCATGCTCTTTCCAATCCTCTTGCAATCGCTTATTGCTTGCCTCTGGAAAGGCTGGCTTTGGTTTTTCCTCAGCTGGCGACATTGCGCACTATCTCTTGCAGTCCACACGGACGATGTTATCTAATATAGAGACGGCTACTTTATCCTCGATACAGCAGCCATTCCGCAGACCTGAATTCTTTCTAGCTTTTTTACTTTCACCAAATGTAACTGTGACATAATAGGGATTAGAAACTTTCATTTGTTCGGCTCGCCATTTCGTAATCTGTTTGTTAGCGTGTTTCATTGCAGCCCTAAGACGTTTAGTAATTAGTGGATGTGGCCGCTGGAGATCTTAGAGCAATATTTGATCTCTCTCCCTGCTTTACCTCATCTGCAAACAACCTGGCTACGATAAGCACGTCTCGGTGGGAAAATTGGAGAGCTGTTATCGGAGCAAACAAACGAACACAAAAAATTCAGGACAATATTGGCAGCGGCGTCGGTTGCTCTCATATGTAATGACGACTGCAAGGCAGATAAGAAGTAATACTGAGTGAGAACCATGAATGCATTGAAAATAAGATCTTTCTTCCAAAATATAAACCACAACAACACTTTCCTAAACACCTGTTTATTTGTTAGTACGCACATATATTTCATTATAGGGATGTAAAATAACCAAGAACTGATAAATATCCAATATTACATTAAAAATAATATACTGTTTATATAAACTAAAAATAAAACACTAAAAACCTACACTATAACGTAGGCTACAGAATGAAAAATAGATTTTTTTTTAACTGCAGAACTTATACATACATATAAGATCAGGGAAATGAAACATGGTTGTATCTTACAATGAACAATCATAACGACAAAAACAGAAAACATAAATATCCTGGATTTGCGTACATCAAAATGAAAAAAAAACAAAAACAATAATAAAGTCAAATCATATCTTTGAATAAATCATCATAATGCATAAAAATGTAGCACTTTTTTGTTATTTATAAGTCTAAAGGATGACATAAAAGAGTTAAATTCAGCAAGAAAAAGAGGAAAGCATAAAAGAGACAAGCCATTTTTGCTTGTGAATGAAGAATTTTGCATACAAGATAAAGAAATTAATAACATATTCTATGGACAGCAGCTCTGGGTTTTCATAATAAAAGATAGCCTCTTTGAGAATGAAGGTGTGGGTCACATTTGTAGGGCTAAAAACAACTTAAATCAGCCCAGAATTTATTGTTTATACTACAATTACAAAATAAATGGGCAGAAATTTCTTCAACAAAACCACAAAAAGAGCAAGTTTGTATGAAAAATGAATATTGATTTTGAGATTTGCTAAAGATGATGTGGTAGAACTTTGCAATACAGTCCCATTAGTTAACGTTAGTTAATGCATTAACTACCAATGCTTAAGGCCCATTTGCACCAAGGACGATAACTATAAAGATAACGATAAAGATATAGTTCTAATAATCGTTCTCAATATTAATGAATAGCAGAGTTCACACCCCAGCTATAATGATAACGGCACAGAGAAACTGCACTATATTGCCAAAAGTATTGGGACACCCCTCCAAATCATTGAATTCAGGTGTTCCAATCACTTCCATGGCCACAGGAAAATCAAGCATATAAGCATATAAAATCAAGCACCTAGGCATGCAGACTGCTTCTAAAAACATTTGTGAAAGAATGGGTTGCTCTCAGGCGCTCAGTGAATTCAAGCGTGGTACCGTGGTAGGTTGCCATCTGTGGAATAAGTCCATTCGTGAAATTTCCTCACTACTAAATATTCCACTGCCAACTGTTAGTGGTATTATAACAAAGTGGAAGCAATTGGGAATAACAGCAACTCAACCATGAAGTGGTAGGCCACGTAAAATCACAGAGCGGGGTCAGCGCATGCTGAGGCGCACAGTGCGCAGAAGTCACCAACTTTCAATAGCTACAGACCTCCAAACTTCGTGTGGCCTTCAGGTTAGCTCAAGAACAGTGTGTAGAGAGCTTCATGGAATGGGTTTCCATGGCTGAGCAGCTGCATCCAAGCCTTACATCACCAAGTGCAATGCAAAGCGTCGGATGCAGTGTTGTAAAGCACGCCGCCACTGGACTCTAGAGCAGTGGAGACGTGTTCTCTGGAGTGACGAATCACACTTCTCTGTCTGGCAATCCAATGGACGAGTCTGGGTTTGGCGGCTGCCAGGAGAACGGTACTTGCCTGACTGCATTGTGCCAAGTGTAAAGTTTGGTGGAGGGGGGATTATGGTGTGGGGTTGTTTTTCAGGGGTGGGCTTGGCCCCTTAGTGCCAGTGAAAGGAACTCTTAATGCTTCAGCATACCAAGATATTTTGGACAATTTCATGCTCCCAACTTTGAGGGAACAGTTTGGGGATGGCCCCTTCCTGTTTCAACATGACTGTATCATGCATCCTGAATTTTTCTACAAATAGAAATATAAAAAAGTAATAAAAAAGACAAAAACACATAATAAACTTATGAATTAAAACAAACTAAAATTAAAATGAAAACATTAAATATAAAAATAAAAGCTAATGTAAAATATAAATGAATCCCATAATAGTATATAAATAATTTATAAAACAAAAACAATAACACTAGGTTCTTCCAAATTTGCAATGCTGCATCCAATGCTGGATAACAAAATAAAAGACAGTATACAGTGCATAGTATACACTCACCTAAAGGATTATTAGGAACACCATACTAATACTGTGTTTGACCCCCTTTCGCCTTCAGAACTGCCTTAATTCTACGTGGCATTGATTCAACAAGGTGCTGAAAGCATTCTTTAGAAATGTTGGCCCATATTGATAGGATAGCATCTTGCAGTTGATGGAGATTTGTGGTATGCACATCCAGGGCACGAAGCTCCCGTTCCACCACATCCCAAAGATGCTCTATTGGGTTGAGATCTGGTGACTGTGGGGGCCATTTTAGTACAGTGAACTAATTGTCATGTTCAAGAAACCAATTTGAAAGATTCGAGCTTTGTGACATGGTGCACTATCCTGCTGGAAGTAGCCATCAGAGGATGGGTACATGGTGGTCATAAAGGGATGGACATGGTCAGAAACAATGCTCAGGTAGGCCGTGGCATTTAAACGATGCCCAATTGGCACTAAGGGGCCTAAAGTGTGCCAAGAAAACATCCCCCACACCATTACACCACCACCACCAGCCTGCACAGTGGTAACAAGGCATGATGGATCCATGTTCTCATTCTGTTTACGCCAAATTCTGACTCTACCATCTGAATGTCTCAACAGAAATCGAGACTCATCAGACCAGGCAACATTTTTCCAGTCTTCAACTGTCCAATTTTGGTGAGCTCGTGCAAATTGTAGCCTCTTTTTCCTATTTGTAGTGGAGATGAGTGGTACCCGGTGGGGTCTTCTACTGTTGTAGCCCATCCGCCTCAAGGTTGTGCGTGTTGTGGCTTCACAAATGCTTTGCTGCATACCTCGGTTGTAACGAGTGGTTATTTCAGTCAAAGTTGCTCTTCTATCAGCTTGAATTAGTCGGCCCATTCTCCTCTGACCTCTAGCATCAACAAGGCATTTTCGCCCACAGGACTGCCACATACTGGATGTTTTTCCCTTTTCACACCATTCTTTGTAAACTCTAGAAATGGTTGTGAGTGAAAATCCCAGTAACTGAGCAGATTGTGAAATACTCAGACCGGCCCGTCTGGCACCAACAACCATGCCACGCTCAAAATTGCTTAAATCACCTTTCTTTCCCATTCTGACATTCAGTTTGGAGTTCAGGAGATTGTCTTGACCAGGACCACACCCCTAAATGCATTGAAGCAACTGCCATGTGATTGGTTGATTAGATAATTGCATTAATGAGAAATTGAACAGGTGTTCCTAATAATCCTTTAGGTGAGTGTATATGCATAGTGTATATTGCATCTCTTGGGACACAACTACTGTGTTTCTCCATCCATATTTAATAAAAATAGAGAGAGAAAAAAATCCTTTTTCCAGGGCTCGTAGCCCATTTACTGTACCCTTTACTGTAAACAGACTTGAGGCATTTTGATGTTTTATAGATTACTAAAAGCTCAACATGTTTTCAAACCAACACATGGTTTTCAGTGAGTGGAACAAAACTTGACAGAAAAATTATCTGCACATCTGTAATATCTAATACTCCAGAGATAAAAATTATTAACTAAAAAGCCTATTTACAGTACATGCATATGTTCTTTAGGTAAGCATCACAGCTTTACTGACAAAACCTGGCCAGGTCCTCTTAACCAAGCTGTACTAATTCAGTTTGCAGTAGAGATATATAGCCTAATGCTAAACGTGACAAGACAGACCAGCAAACAAGACCATTTCAGCTCAAGTTCCACCATAGAAATACAAGAAAATCCTCAACTATACAATCATATCCAGTGTCTGACATTAGTAGCTGTTGACAGAGAAATACGCTGAAAAGTATGTTTACAATACATTTATGCATGTGGCAGATGCTGTTTTCCAAAGCGACTACAGAGCACTCAAGGTATAGATAATATAAGTATGTTTGTTCTCTGGGAATTAATGGTTTCCATGACATTGACAATGTCTTATCAGTCGAGTTACAGGAGATGTTTAGCATGTATGGCTAAAAGAATGTGATTTAACCTTCAATTACACCACACCATGCACGTGCAGTCTGCTAACTTTAGCGAGTTAGCTTAGCATAGTAGGCAAGTTATTGTTCGTTTTGTTGTTTGGAGTGAAAAGAGCCAACATGTTTGGACATTTTGATAAGAGCTCTGTGAGAAGTGAAATCTAAGAGTCCAAAAATGATTACAGACAAATAAAGAAACATAAAGATCCACAAAACAAGATTAGCATGAGTTTCCATGTTGGCCCTGACTGGTTTATGCTAGTTAGTTCTAGTCAAACTAGTGAACAGGGTTACTCTGCTAGTTGAGTAGCATGGTCTAGTTCATTTTATTTAGGATTTTTTTTATACAAACAAGCTCCATACAGGGATTTGCACAGCTACTTCTGTAGTTACTCCTTTCTATAATTATACACTAAATTTTAGCATCTTCCGCATTTCAATAGTGAGCAACAGTCGGGTTCCGGAAGTAAAAACTTCGTTAATCGTTGGTATTTGCTTCTGTTGAAGCTGTCAGTCTGCATTACATCAATTTTTAAAATAATTGTGAGTTAACAGTGGAATTCATGGTGAAAAACTACATTACCTATGATGCTGTACAGAAAATTCCACCAATCAGAGAGTCGAAACAAGCAAAACTTGCCAAAAGATCTCGTTAGCTCCGACTACTCCCATGAAGCACTGTGAATGACTTAATCATAAAAATATAAATAAACACTTTTAAATGAGTAATTTTATATTTCTCCGTCTTTTAAATTAAATTTTGCTGCTTGCAGTGCTTCATGGGATTGTAGTTCTTTCTGTCATTAAGGCCGTGTGTCCACCAAAGCGTTTTTTTTCCCGCAGTTAGCGTATTTTTCCAGTTGTTTTCAATGGGAGCCCCGCGTTTTTAAAATGGCAGGAACGTAACAAGGCGCTGAGCGTCTATTTCACGCTAAGCACTTTTTACCGGTCGCCGGGAGTTGAAGAATGGTCAACTTTGGATAAAATGCAGCAGTCATCACTGTTACTTTTTACCTAGCCGTCCAATCACAGTGGAGGAGGAGCGGGACAAATACTACACCGACCAACTGCCAGATTCTGCTTGTACAACGTCAACAGATGACAACAAGCATAATAACAGAACAAAATTATTTAAAACGAGAGCCAGAGCAAATACTTTACATTGTATCAACCTTTTTATATAGAAACAATACAGAAACCAACCATCTGTGAAATGAGATACTAGTTACACTTCCACGGATATTCTGTATCATAGCAAGCGAAGCGCCTCAACTGAAAAAAACGCTGCCCTGCCAAAACGCTCTCAAGCACCCACAGCTAGGTGTTTTTTAGCTGGCTAAAAATGCTTTGGTGGAGATGTGGCTTAAAGCCGCGAAGTACACAGGCTTGTATCTTTGTATTTTTATAATTTTTTCCCTTTAAATCAAACTTTGTAATGTTGTGATTCTCCTCATAGCTGGTTAGCTTGGTTCATGGCTTAAAAAATGCTTCAACTAAGACTTTTTTGAAATCCCTATGGGAGAAATTAATGGTTGCTGAAAAAGTGGATGGGCACTAATGCACTCTATATCACCTTGAACATATTAAAGTGGGTAGTATGCACTATATATGCATGACTTGAAAACCCATTTTAACATCTATAGAGCTGCTTATTCCACAGTTTTGGGCCTCCATTTTGAAGTAAACAAATTACAGCAGTCATAGCGCTCAATCTCAGTACATCATGCGCTGGAGATCTGCAAACCTTGCAAACACCCTCACATATACTGACACTCTCCAAAGTTTGAAGCAGTACATTATCTGCAGGACTCCAACCAAGGCAAAAGTGAAAGGATGGCAACAGGATACAGATATAAAAGCAGTGTCAGAAAAGGAACTAAGGGCTGGAAACCAAAGAGAAAGAAACCTGACAGTCTGGAGGCTCTGGGGAGCAGCGTGTCGCCTGAATCTGCTGCCAATACTTGGGAAAAAGTGTCAGTATCTTCATCCTTTGACAGCTGTCTCATATCTGACTGACGGATAGCCCAAAACAAGCAGTAGCACAGATAACACAAAAAGAGATGAAATTGCCGAAGATGGCTTTACCCTGAACGTCAAATTCTTAATCTTACTAAGATAGTGATGGCATTTGCTTTTTGCCTTTGCTTATATTTTTTCTTACCCGCTTGCTACATTCTTCAAAAGGCCTGTGGAAAACAAAGGCTGCGTTTGAAATCTCTCAAAACACTTTATGGCTCGAATTCAGAATAGTGTAGAGCAAAAGATTCCCTTGTGACAAAAACGACACAGCACAAGCATATAAAGCCTGATAATACAAACTCCTTGTAATGCCCAAAGGTTACTTAAGTTTTAACACAAACACTAGCTTATGCGTAAAACTGAACGTATTGCCTTTCAAAGTATACTGTACTTCATTTGATAGCATTCACAAACTTAAATGTTTGACACATGCGTACTAGAAAGTTTCATCCCTGTCAATTGTCTGCGTTATTTCTCTCCAGAAGATATTAGCTATGATCTAAACTAGAGTTGTGTGCATTTCTTTACCCCCTCACAGAAGTGCCAACACAATCTCGTGGCAATTTGTAACTATTTCATGTTTTGCTGAATTGGTGGCTTATGCGTATGATCTCATTTGTACGTTTTTGTACGATCTTTTTTAAACCCCAGTGATGGGTAGGTTTAGGGGCGGAATTAGGGGTGGTCCTTCATAATGAGATTCGTTTGAAAATTGAATGTTTTTGTACGAATCAAATCGTACAAATTCATACCAAATCGCCACCTCGTAAAATACGGGTTGGAACTACTTGTCAATGCGTCTACTGTTGCTGTCTTCAATAGTTTGCTTTGGTTATGTTGAAATATTTGAACTTCGCCAAACTTATGCGACCACCAGACCAGATGTGATGCATTCTAATCAAAACTATGATTAGTGAAGATCAAAGTGAGAATTACGAATATTCTTCCACTAAAACTCTATTCTTTAACCATATTCATATCACATATTTTAGTGATCATCATAAATTAGGTATCATTCGGAAGCTTACGAACTCAAAATTCATCCTGTGAAAACAGCTTTGAAATTGAACATTGCGTTACCATGGAAACGGTACTCTAAATTCTTTTAGCACGCTCCTCCCCTAGAGGGCGGTGTCAGGTTTCATATTACAAAATTTGTTTTAACTACTTTATGATCAAAACCTTTTCTAATCCTGACAAAACACATATCATCGGAAAGGTCTGAGTCTCAAGATTCCATACATGGTATCTGTTTGTGATAGACATTTGGATAGAAATGTATAAATTTGTTACAGAAACGCATCAAAAAAATTTAAATGTAATGTGGGATATTTTTGGTACAGAGCCTAAACAAAATCTCATAGGAACTTACATTTTTATGATATCAACTTCAAATTTGGAACACAAATTGGTTTGACATATAGCTTTGATTTTATAGTAACTTTATAGTAAAAAATATTTTGTGAAATATATATTTTATATAAAATAAAATAAAAATTTAGTACAGTACATTTGATTTACAGTACATTTAAACTTCCATCCATAAAGTTTCAAACTTTCAACTTTTTCATACCTTCATTTCTTGAAGTGCTTTCTGCTGAGTATCTTCTTTAAAACAAGACCAAACCTCCGTCTATATTCCAAAGCATTCTTGAATTACAACCATTTAAGTTTGGATTTCTATTCTCAAAAAGGGGAGTGGCAGTTAAGGGGTTAAACACTGAGCAAGTCGCAATGCATTCTGGGATTGCATTCACCTCTTCAGTGAACCCATGAAGCTCCTGTATTTATGAGACAGGTAGTCAATATTACGACTTGTTCAAGTCAAAACAATATTGCTTCAAAACAGGGGAATAAAACCCAAAAGCTCAGTAATCATTGGCTATAGATCTACAGCATACACAACTCAAGAAAAAACAAGAAGCATGAAGGAAACAAAAATAGCACAGAATAAATCCAAGAAGACAAAAAAGAATCAAATACGACCAACCAGACAGATGGACTAGACAGGGAGAGCGAAAACCCACGGAACTCCAGACAACGAGGGATGTAAAAACAAAAAGACTTTGACAGGAGTTTCAGGATCCTGACAGGAAACTAGCCAAACCAAAACAAATCAACAATGACATTTTTTTTTTTTTTTGGTTAAGCGTACCTAAATTGTTTGTTTACGCTTGGTATCTAACAAATTGCATAAAATGAGCTTTAGCTTCACATTACCATACTTGGAATATTACTGGCTCTGTAGAGTATGGCCAGAAGTCATTTTAGGATATTCTTGTGGAACAAGGCTTCCACTTTGTTCAAAAGGCCTGGAGAAAACAAATGCTGCATTTGAAATATCACGTCTCTCTCTCCAAAATCTTACTGCTTTATGGCTTAGATTCAAAACAGAAGGACAAAAGATTCCCTTGTGACACAAATCTCAGCACAAGCATACAGCTGTATAAAGTCTGATAGTACAAAATTCTTGCGACTCAAGCTTGAGCAACCCAAGGCATGGAGAATACTGAATTAAATTGCATGAACTTTGTACTCACAAACAGCTTCTAATTTCAGCTGTGCACTTGATATGACCTACGCAACATTTTGCAATCTTGTTCCCTTTGTGCAGTTAGTGATGATGGCATTGTGCTGGGAAATTTGGAGCCTATCATCGACTAAGGCCTAGTCCGTGGCAATCACTGGGCGGCAGGGTTTAATAGAGCTCAGTGGTGATTGGAGCCCCCTAAGAGATTAAACCACAGTCTTTACATAATGAACAGCTTAATGATGGAATTACAGAGGCACTTAATGGCATCGTGAATACCATCATCGCCCATGCCAACTATCCCGAAAATGTATTAACCATCCGTAATTGAAGCATTAAATAATGGTCAGTTAACAAAGCTCATTGACGTTACCTGGGAAATCCTCAGAAATGGTTAATAATTGATATTATGACAATCAATAGTGCATTTAGAGTGATGCTGGATTCAGGGAGTCACAGAAAAAGGCATTTCTAATGGACATGCCAGCCTCCCTCAATGTGACTAACCATGTTCACACAGCAGCTAAAGTGCTAAAAAAAACCAGCTATTATTTTAACACAGGCTCGTTGGAAGAACACACCTCTACCTACTCTTCTGCAAAACTCCAAATATGTACCTATACATACAATTCTCTGCAGTTTCCAGTTGAAATTAACACTAGCGGTGGTAAAACACCATTAACTTTTATTCCTCTTCACACAAATTATGATTACAGGGGCAAATTATGGATTCATAAATACTTATTTTCACACAGTCCACGCATGTTATGACCTCAAAACACTTTTACCATAGGGCATGATTTGTAAACAAACACATTTTGATATTTAAATAACCTAACCAGCTCCATAAGTATCACTTCTGACATAGTAAACTTGCTCGGTAGATAGGGTTGCAACGGGGCTGAAAATTTCCCAAAATCCTGGAAAGTTTCCAAAAATTCTGGAAAGTTTCTGGAAACTTTGCAACCCTATTGGTAGCTCATCTGGTACAACACTGCACTTGCAATGTGGAGACTTGCAATGTCAAAGACTCGTTGAAGCAAGCTAAAATGGCATGATAGCTTTAGAAAAGCATTTTTCCCTCTTGTCTGCTTTTGTTAACACTATTGGTTAGGTTTAGGGTAGGGTTTAGTGTATGTTCAAATCTTTAAGTGCCATTCACCGGGCATTTCATTTCCGAACTGCCATGATATACAACAACCAACGTAATATAACATTGATACATTCACGTCCACACACTTTTCGTGCCACTTACTGGACATTTCACTTTGAAAGTGCCGCGAAACTTGCAAGAATCAACGTAATGTCATAAACGTGTTTTATGTTATTCATAGCTATTGTGAGAAAAGAAAAAAGATTGAATTCGGTTTCAAATTCATACACAATCTGTTTCTCTAAGCTGACGTACAAACAGAACAATTCAAGAGTCAATATGGGTGTTTCTTCAAATTCAAGTATGTTTTTTTCCAAAATCTACTGTACTTGTTTTACAAAAAAGACAAGTGAAGAGCATTACTGAGATGCAAAATTACATATAATGTGTGATGAAATGAAAAGAAAAATCAAGGTAAATATCAATATCACTTAAAATTAAGATATACTTTGGTAAACCTATGAAAAAAAGTCTTCCACAGAGCCAAAAATGCACATAGTTGAAGAAACACCCAAAATATGGTTGTCAATCCCAAACACTATATGGCAATAAATGGAGGCTAGACCGAAGAAATGTGATGGATGAAAATGTTCAAAAGGGATCGGTTTAGTTAAAGCACTTGCAATAAAAGTACGATTAAATGAACCACAAGCCATTCATTTAATCTATGCCACATTCTTCCTTTTGACAACATCTTTTCAGCTCATCCTGCCTCCATTCTTCGCGAGCTGTCTCGCTGCATTCAGTGTGCAGTATGTACCATGTACGCCTCCAGATATTTTGTCTCCCCGGGGAAATCCGGCTTCGACAACACACACAACCCTTCCCCTCAGTTTCAGCTGAAATCCTTGCAAGTCGAACCTCAAACAGCTCAGCGCTGAGCGCACGTACGTACAGCCGCACACGCAGCTTTTCCAAGGTCAGCAGCTCTCTTCCTTCCGCTCGACTTCAGCGACTCGTGACTGGCAGAATTGAAAAGGTTTGTCAGGCTGATTAAACTTGGAAGGCGTTATGTAGAAGATGTCTGATCCCTCTTTGACAGACAGTTAGGATTTTCTTCTATCCTCTACCCCACTCGTGCTCCATGCTCTTATTTAACAAGATCAGATGTTATGTCACAGCAAGGTGCAATTTTCATTAACCTCCAGCTGTGCTATGATTTGAATGTGCCAGCCCTGCAATTAGTTGATTGTGACTGATTGATGAAGTCAGTGGCTCCCCACCCCCCCCTTCTTCGAGGGCTCAGGTAATTCATTCGGACTCGTTCCCTCCTCCCCCTCGCAGCTTGCGCATTATTCTCTGACAAGCTCGGCTCGGCAGAACGTTCTCTGGCAGACTTGTGGTCACGGCATGGGGCAAATGCAAACGCTCTCATCACAGCGTGGCCGCAACATGCTAAGCGGTAATGATAGGGGAACAGGTGACATTGGACAAAACGCTGCTTGATGTTTGTCACCTTTTTTACTTTCATCCAATGATTGTGCTATACAGTGTGAATATATACTGATACAGTGTGTTTTAACGTATGTTTAGTCATATACATATGTATTTTATATATATACAGTGGGGAGAACAAGTATTTGATACACTGCCGATTTTGCAGGTTTGCCCACTTACAAAGCATGTAGAAGTCTGTAATTTTTATCATAGGTACACTTCAACTGTGAGAGACGGAATCTAAAACAAAAATCCAGAAAATCACATTTTATGATTTTTAAATAATTAATTTGCATTTTATTCCATGACATAAGTATTTGATACATCAGAAAAGCAGAACTTAATATTTGGTACAGAAACCTTTGTTTGCAACTACAGAGATCATACGTTTCCTGTAGTTCTTGACCAGGTTTGCACACATTGCAGCAGGGATTTTGGCCCACTCCTCCATACAGACCTTCTCCAGATCCTTCAGGTTTCGGGGCTGTCACTGGGCAGTACGGACTTTCAGCTCCCTCCAAAGATTTTCTATTGGGTTCAGGTCTGGAGACTGGCTAGGCCACTCCAGGACCTTGAGATGCTTCTTACCGAGCCACTCCTTAGTTGCCCTGGCTGTGTGTTTCGGGTCGTTGTCATGCTGGAAGACCCAGCCACGACCCATCTTCAATGCTCTTACTGAGGGAAGGAGGTTGTTGGCCAAGATCTCGCGATACATGGCCCCATCCATCCTCCCCTCAATACGGTGCAGTCGTCCTGTCCCCTTTGCAGAAAAGCATCCCCAAAGAATGATGTTTCCACCTCCATGCTTCACGGTTGGGATGGTGTTCTTGGGGTTGTACTCATCCTTCTTCTTCCTCCAAACACGGCGAGTGGAGTTTAGACCAAAAAGCTCTATTTTTGTCTCATCAGACCACATAACCTTCTCCCATTCCTCCTCTGGATCATCCAGATAGTCATTGGCAAACTTCAGACGGGCCTGGACATGCGCTGGCTTGAGCAGGGGGACCTTGCGTGCGCTGCAGGATTTTAATCCATGACGGTGTAGTGTGTTACTAATGGTTTTCTTTGAGACTGTGGTCCCAGCTCTCTTCAGGTCATTGACCAGGTCCTGCCGTGTAGTTCTGGGCTGATCCCTCACCTTCCTCATGATCATTGATGCCCCACGAGGTGAGATCTTGCATGGTGCCCCAGACCGAGGGAGATTGACCGTCATCTTGAACTTCTTCCATTTTCTAATAATTGCGCCAACAGTTGTTGCCTTCTCACCAAGCTGCTTGCCTATTGTCCTGTAGCCCATCCCAGCCTTGTGCAGGTCTACAATTTTATCCCTGATGTCCTTACACAGCTCTCTGGTCTTGGCCATTGTGGAGAGGTTGGAGTCTGTTTGATTGAGTGTGTGGACAGGTGTCTTTTATACAGGTAACGAGTTCAAACAGGTGCAGTTAATACAGGTAATGAGTGGAGAACAGGAGGGCTTCTTAAAGAAAAACTAACAGGTCTGTGAGAGCCGGAATTCTTACTGGTTGGTAGGTGGTCAAATACTTATGTCATGCAATAAAATGCAAATTAATTACTTAAAAATCATACAATGTGATTTTCTGGATTTTTGTTTTAGATTCCGTCACTCACAGTTGAAGAGTACCTATGATAAAAATTACAGACCTCTACATGCTTTGTAAGTAGGAAAACCTGCAAAATCGGCAGTGTATCAAATACTTGTTCTCCCCACTGTATATATATATATATACACAGCCCTATATGCAACAAACTGCGATGCACTGACACCTTTCTATCAGAACCAGCATTAACTTCTTGAGCAATTTGAGCTACAGCTTGTCTGTTTGATCGACCACATGGGCCAGCCTTCGCTCCCCACGTGCATCAATGAGCCTTGGCCGCCCATGACTATGTCGCCGGTTCACCACTGTTCCTTCCTTGGACCACTTTTGATAGATATTGACCACTGCAGACCGGGAACACCCCACAAGAGCTGCAGTTTTGGAGATGCTCTGACCCAGTCGTCTAGCCATCACAGTTTGGCCCTTGTCAAACTCGCTCGAATCCTTACGCTTGCCCATTTTTCCTGCTTCTAACACATCAACTTTGAGGACATAATGTTCACTTGTTGCCTAATATATCCCATCCACTAACAGGTGCCGTGATGAAGAGATAATCAGTGTTATTCACTTCACCTGTCAGTGGTCATAATGTTATGCCTGATGGGTGTGTGTATATATATATATATATATATATATATATGTGTGTTTCTGGGTATTTTTCCCTCATATCTGCTGCGAGGTCTTGATAAACTGTGGCATTTCTTTGTTGTTTAGAATCCATTATTCCCGTAAATCTTTTGTCTTTTATGAGTTTAATAAAGAACTCTGTCTCGTCTTCTGTCCAAACATACTGCGCCATCTTTAAATAATGATCAACACCAGGTGACCTGTAAATGCGAAAAAACTGTTTTGTGAAATATTACTTTTTTGGATTGCCTGAAAAACCACCTCATGTGAGCGCAATTTTTTTTTTTGCGATAAATGGGAGTTTTTGCGAAATTGACATGTTTCAATTGGGCGTATTTTCAATTCACAATTTCAATTTGCACAATTTGAAAGGTAATGGAAACGCAGCTTCTGATATACAGTGGGATCCAAAAGTCTGCATTGAAAATCTGCGAACCCCCCCGTAAACAGTACGTTTTGGATTTTAGGAAACAAAAAACATGATGTAAAATGAAAAAGAAAGAAAGAAAATTCTGCACTATTTCTAGGTCACTAATCAAATGTTAACCTAAGGAGGGCATTTCCACCCATGCAAATGAAAAGTGCTTATTTGTTCTATTGACCATGTGAAAAAAAGGTCAAATCTCTTTGCTCCCATTAAAAAAAATTGCAAAAATAGAAGCCTTTTTACTAGTGGCCTCAGACTTTTGGAGCCACATTTTCTATATGAATGTGAGAGTGACTGACATAAATTCATCATTTGCTGTGTTCAAATCCTTGCCAGGTTTTCTGGATGTGTGACAGCGCTAGGCTCTGAAAATAGGAAAAAGGAGGCAGGTGAGAGCATCCCACACCATTTTATTCAATCAAAAACACTTCCTATGATATTTTTTTTACATTAGGGATTTCTGAAATATCTTTAAAAGACAAGATTTTGGACAGAGGGCAAGTTGTTGTTAGTTAGCAAAATAGTGGAAGTTTGCAAAATGGCTAAAGTTGCTTACAACGCCTTAAGATTTTATGACCTTGTTTTTGTTCTTATTACGAAAATGACTTGACAGCTCAAGACACCAGGACTTTATGCTAGCAAAAACAATTGCTGAGCAGCTTGTTTTGAAAATGTTGATGGCTGCATCATTCCTTAAAAACGGGTTTGGATACATTAGAGTAAACATAATATTATCACGGTTCGCAGTTACTTCTGACTCTTAAACCGTTCCATCATCAGTCACTCTTGACAAATTCAAAAGAACTGTTTTTATTCTACTGTAGATTTTTTTCAAGGATATTCCAAATTTGTGCACAGTTAACCACACATAACCTAAATTATGATGACATTTTCTGCTTTAACATGAGGATAATTGCACCACTACATATCAAATGCTCAAACAAATGGCACAAAATGAAAACAGAACAAGTGAATACCACCAACAAAACACACAGTGAACTTTGCGTGTAAACCTCACTCCCCTGGTCTCAAGAAGTGTGCTAGCGTCTGCGTTCCCTTTCAGTCAGTCACTACGCGTTACGTCAGTGAGCAGTGATCCAGCACAGCGTGTGTGTTCTCCCTGGGCGCTTCGGCATTTCTGCAGAGTAATTCTCCTCTCTAAAAGAGGTACACGTGGCACGTCTTTTTCAAGATGTCTCGCCCGTGTGTTTCTGGGTGTGGTCGGCTGGTTAGTCCGTCTGACGTCTGATCGCTGTCTTGCGTGCTTGGGCCTCGTGCACGCTAAGGGAACATGACCATCGCAATGTTGCGATCGAGACTCCATGACCTTCGTCTAGAAGGTAGAGTCCCCTCTACCACACCCCAATCTATCCCCTCCACGAGAGGGGATACTTTGGCTGGTGGTCAGGGTGATCTGAGGGTCACGGTGTGGAACAATCTGACAAATCTTCCTCGGTCCACACCCCCGCTAACACATTGCAACCCCATGGAGTTGCCGGGTGAGGTCGCTGGTTCGTCCCGTGGTGGGCCCAGCATCTCATTCGGAGCGCCGGCGGATGACACCATGTCGATCACCGCATCACAGGGTGGGCTGGATTCCTCTGGAGATGAGGATTCAGCTGTGCTGCCTCCCTCGGGAGTCCCAGCATTGCCTGAGTCTGATCCGAAGCTCACGGCCATGCTTTCCCGGGCAGCTGAGAGCATCGGGCTTGAGTGGAACCCTTCGCCATGTCCCGAGCGCTTGAGACTGGACGATTGGCTTTTAGGAGAGGCCCATGCTGACACCCGTCAGCACCTGCCTCCAGTTCCATTCTTCCCAGAAGTGCATGAGGAGGTGTCGAAATCGTGGAAGTTCCTTTTAACTTTTCGCGATCGCTCGACGGCCTCCTCTGCCTTCACTGCTCTCGATGGCGCTGCGGTCAAAGGGTACACTGGGGTCTTCCCTGTTGAACGCTCTGTTGCGATGCAACTGTGTCCTCAGAGTGCTTCAACGTGGCGTGGTGACCCAAAGCACCCATCCAAGGCCTGTAGGTTTACGTCTACTTTGGTGGTGAAGACCTATAGAGCTGCGGGCCAGGCCACGTCCACTTTGCATGCTATGGCCATCCTTCAGGTCCACCAGGCCAAGGTGCTCAGAAGCATGCACGAGGGCAATGCTGACCCCGCTTTAATGCAGGAGTTGCGTACAGCAACCAACCTCGCCCTACGGGCAACGAAGGTTACTGCACGCTCTCTCGGTCAGGTGATGTCCACTTGCGTGGTCCAGGAACGTCACCTCAACCTGGCACAAACATGAGACATATGTCTAAAGAAACGTTGAAATGTCAGGTTTTAAATAATGTAAATCAAATCGAAAACAAATATTCTGTGTTTATGTAATCTGTTTGAAAAGAGAGAAACGTCAGTCGTTCGCAAGCCTTGCGAGCCTACTGAGAACAGAGTCAACGCCCACATCAACTCAAATAAACACATCAAGATTCGTGCATGTTAGCCTACTTTACATCGTTTTGAGATGCGGTGAGGAATAATCCTGGAATAATTTACCTCAGAAGAAAAGCTGTTTATTTCTAAGAGTAACGCATCCAGCCGAGGATTGTGAGGTAAATTTATTCTGTTATTGTCTGTGAATATTAAACCGCAAAAGACCGTTTAAATATGAATCCTGCTGCAACATAAAATGTCATAGACGCAAGACTGTTTAGACAAGATTTCTTTGGCCTGTTTTGGACAGATTATGAAGTGTTTATTGTAAAATAGCCTAGTGTCACATCAACAAAGCTTTTGTTTGCAAATTTCTGCTCAGATGCTATAAATATAGTACCAGTCAAACGTTTTGTGTTCAATAGGCTAGGCTTGTTGTAGCCATTAAAACGTATTTTGTCAGAAAAAATCCATTTAAAATAACGGTTTTCTATTTTAATATACTGTAAAATATAATTTATTTCTGTGATGCAAAGCTGAATTTTCATCAGTAATAGTAATGTGTCCAATCTTTTGACAGGTACTATATATAATTTAAATATATTAGGCCTATACAAAATTTTGTTCACATGCTGTGCAATATCAGCAATCATGTTTTCTGTTACAAGTGGACATTATATTAAGGTTAATGCAATAGTTGATCCTGTTATCAGTATCCTCACAGATTATCAGTTTTTTTTTTGAGAATCATAGTGACTTGATACTGGCCCATATAGGACATTGTGCCTTTGTCTCTCACTTTATTTTGTTGACTATATTCTAAATAAACTACAAAAAAATATATATTTTCTTTGTCCTGTTCCTTAGCTCCCTCTCAGTCACATATCTGACTCAAAGGCTCATTCATTATGCGGCTCATTATGCGTTCTTTTGTTCTCTCAGGTGTGAAGCACAGCATTATTCATGATCATTCACACCCCTTTGCATATGGCCTTTGTAAAGAAAAAGTGTCTTACAAAATTTAAATCAATATATTGTTTTATGTGAATGAGTAGGCACAATGATTCTCACATCAGTTTGAAGCAAAAACTCTAGGCAACAACACCCATTAGTCAAAAGTCTTGTGGACACATATCTATTGTGTGTTTTGTGGCCTTAATTCAGTGACTTACATTTTTTGTTTTTTCAAAAACCATGCATAAACGTTATTCTCTCAAAAATATAAGCATGTACATACATGTTGCTAACATATTATGGTAGCCCAGTTTGTGCTGAATACAGTGTAATGACACTTTTGCCATTAATGTGTTTATAAGCAACTGAAAAAAGCACAAATGTCAGAGCATGTCAAAACTTCTAAAGGGCCCCAAAACTGTGCAGACCTGTAAGAGTTAAAGAAAGATCTGACATGATCTGACATGTTCACCTCCGAGCCCAAGAGGGTGCGGTTGACAGCGTGCGACGCACAGCCTCGCTGCTCTCATCCCCCTCTGTCGCCAGACCCCTGTCAGAGGAGGCCGCCGCAGAACGCTCGTCCTTCCCTGGCCTCCTCTGTCAGGACACGGAACATGACCCACACCTTGGGACACTCCAATGCCTCCCATGTCTGGGTCGGTCATTCCGCTTTGCTTCCCCATCGTGGGTATGCCTGTCATTCGCATGACCCCACTGGTTCAGTTTTTGGGAGCCTGGCTAGAGCTTCCAAATCTGTCCTGCTGGCTCGCTCGCACGATCAGGCTCGGCTATGCGATTCAGTTCGCATGGTCTCCTCACCGCTTTCGGGGAGTCCGCTATACCATGGTGGGTGGCAATGCCCCTGTCATGCGTGCGGAGGTCGACACCCTACTGGCGAAGGGTGTGATCGAGACCGTCCCTCCAGCCGAGATGAAGTCCGGCTTCTACAGCCCCTACTTCATTGTACCCAAGAAGAGCGGTGGGTTACGACCAATCCTGGACCTGCACGTCTTGAACCGAACCCTTCACAGGCTTCCATTCAAGATGTTGACAGCCAAACACATTTTCGAATGTGTTCGTCCATCGGATTGGTTTGCAGCGATTGATCTGACGGACGCGTACTTTCATGTCTCCATTCTTCCTCAACACAGACCATTTCTATGGTTTGCCTTTGAGGGTCAGGCATACCAGTACACGGTTCTCCCATTCGGGTTAGCCCTGTCTCCTCGCGTCTTCACGAATGTCATCGAGGCACCCCTTGTGCCACTCAGGCAACACGGGGTTCGGATCCTGAACTATCTCGACAACTGGCTGATACTAGCTCACTCTCGAGACCAGGTTTGTGAACACAGGGACCTGGTGCTCCGGCACCTCGCCCGTCTGGGCCTTCGGGTCAACTGGGAAAAGAGCAAACTCTCCCCCATGCAGAGGATCTCTTTTCTTGGTATGGAAATCAACTTGGTCGCCATGTATGTGCAGCTTACGAGCGAGCACTCGCAGTCACTGCTGACTTGCCTTCGTCAATTCGAGGGAAAGAGTGTGGTTCCACTGAAGTTATTTCAGAGGCTCCTGGGGCATATGGCTGCCGCAGCAGCGGTCACGCCGCTCGGACTCCCTCAGCACTGATCGAGTCCCGAGATAGGCATGGCAACAAGGCACGCTCTGGGTCCCAGTCACTCGGGCCTGCCATCAGACCTTCACCCCGTGGTCGAACCTCTCCTTTCTACGGGCCGGAGTGCCCTTAGAACGAGTTTCCAGGCATGTTGTTGTATCAACAGATGCCTCTGCCACGGGCTGGGGTGCCATGTGCAATGGACATGCTGCCGCAGGCTCCTGGAAAGGACCCCAGCGCCTATGGCATGTCAATTGCCTCGAGTTGCTGGCTGTACGTCTAGCCCTGCACTGCTTCCGAGCGCTGCTGAAGGACAAACACGTACTGGTCCATTCAGACAACACGGCGACAGTAGCATACATCAGCCACCAGGGTGGTCTGCACTCCCGCTGGATGTCGCAACTCGCCCGCCATCTCCTCCTATGGAGTCAGAAGCATCTGAGGTCGCTTCGTGCCATTCACATCCCGGGAGATCTGAATCGTGCAGCTGACGAGCTCTCACGGTTTCAGCCACTTCCTGGGGAATGGAGACTCCATCCCCAGATGGTTCAGCTGATTTGGGAACAGTTCGGCGAGACACAGGTAGATCTGTTTGCCTCCCACAACTCTTCCCATTGCCGCTGGTTTTACTCCCTGACCGAGGGGACCCTTGGCACGGATGCACTAGCGCACAGCTGGCCGCGGGGCCTACGCAAGTATGGGTTTCCCCCAGTGAGCCTTCTCGCACAGGTCCTGTGCAAGATCAGGGAGGACGAGGAGCAGGTCCTTTTGGTCACCCCATATTGGCCCGGCCACACCTGGTTCTCTGAACTCGTACTCCTCGCTACAGCCCTCCCTGGCCTATCCCTCTGAGGAAGGACCTCCTTTCTCAGAGACGAGGCACCCTCTGGCACCCACGTCCCGACCTGTGAAACCTACACGTATGGGTCCTGGACGGGACGCGGAAGGATTGAGTACCCTACCACCACGGGTGGTGGCTACCATCACTTGCGCTAGGGCTTTGTCCACGAGAAGTGGAACCTCTTCGTCACCTGGTGCTCTTCTCGCCGAGAAGACCCCAGGAAATGCTCGATTGGGTCCGTGCTCTCCTTACTCCAAGAAGGGTTGGATCGAAGGCTGTCTCCTTCCACCCTTAAGGTTTACGTGGCCACGATATCTGAGCTTAAGTTCCTTTCTATGAAGGCGGCGCTCTTGATTGCTTTGGCTTCCATCAAGAGGGTAGGGGACCTGCAGGCATTTCCGGTTGACGAAGCGTGCCTAGAATTCAGGCTGGCTAACTCTCATGTGATCCTGAGACCCCGGCCTGGATACGTGTCCAGGGTTCCCACCACTCCTTTCAGAGATCAGGTGGTGAACCTGCAAGCGCTGCCCCTGGAGGAGGCAGACCCAGCCTTGGCACTGCTCTGTCCAGTACGCGCCCTTCGCGCTTACGTAGACAGGACGCAGTGTTATAGGACCTCAGACCAGCTCTTTGTCTGTTACGGAGGGCAGCAGAAAGGGAAGGCTCTCTCCAAGCAGAGGTTGTCTCACTGGATAGTGGATGCCATTGTCCTGGCATATCAGGTTCAGGGCCTGCCATGCCCCCTAGGGGTAAAGGCACACTCCACCAGGAGTGTAGCTTCCTCTTGGGCTTTAGTGCATGGCGCCTCACTAACAGACATCTGTAGAGCTGCAGGCTGGGCGACACCCAACACTTTTGCGATATTTTACAATCTCCGTGTAGAGCCAGTGTCCTCTTGTGTACTCGCTCCCAGTGGCCAGTAACTGGACAGGCTCAGGTGTCATCGCTTGCTGCGCCATTTCACTCCATGGACTGGATGCGTGCGCTATTTCACTCAGGTGAGTTTCTCAGTAAGCCCTGAGTTCCTCCAGCACTGTTGACGCCGACAGCAGAGTGCATGCCCAGTTGGTCAGCCCTTGTGTTAGGCTAGGGGCCTCCATGTGCATGGTTCCCCTATTGGGCAACCCCCACATGTGTATTTCTATGGTAAGTCTCTCCGAGCATGTGTCTTCCCTTGGCAAGACACCTTGCCACCCCTGGGGTTGAAACATTCCACCCTGCAGGCTGGATACCTCAGAGTGCTCCATATGCAGCCCATACTCGGGTCGTATGTGTATTTCTAAGTCCTCCCTGCGGGCAGGCATTGTGTTGCATATTCCCATGTGGGATATGCTTCACAGTGTACCTTGGTATTTGGCGTTGAGCCTAGCCCTTTGTTCGTGCTAATCTCACAGCAGGGAGCTCAGGTAGTGTTGTCAAAAGTACTGACTGCGATACCAAGTCGGTACTGAAATTTTAAAAATGTGACGCTTTGAGCGCTGTTGAGCGGAATCGTAAACACCTCTGACTGGCCATTGTGCTCACGTGCTTATCAAATCAAAAATGTCTGTGATTGGCTACAATGACCAGCGCTTCAAAAACATGTTGTAAATATACATCAATGATGCTTTTCACAGAGCGCTTACACAGATACACACAGGAGCGTTTGAATGCAGGCGCCTATCAGCCTACTGGTCTGCTGGTCGACGCCTGCTTGTGCTTTCAGATGCTCCTGCTCCCGCTTTCAAAACACTTTCAAACACTTGCGTGTGCTTTCAAACGCTCCTGTGCGATGATCATTGTAGCCAATCACAGACACATCCGATGAGTGCATGAGCACAATGAACAGTCAGAGGTGTTTATGATTCCAGCTCAACAGCACTCAAAGCGTCACATTTTTAAAATTTCAGTACCGACTTGGTATCGCGGTCGGTACTTTTGACAACACTAAGCTAGCGCAGGACGCTGGAAGACAGCCGTTGTGGCGAATTAGATTGGGGATCCCCATTCCATCAGTCACTGACGTAATGCATAGTGACTGACTGAAAGGGAACGTCACGGTTACGTATGTAACCCTCGTTCCCTGAAGGAGGGAACGGAGACGTTATGTCCTCCTGCCACAACCGATGTACCGCTGGTACGGCCGGGGTGCTCAGCCTCGGCTCCTCAGCAGGTAACATAATGCGAGATTGCACGCGCAGCTCCTTACATACCCACGAGGTGGAGTGGAGTTGCGCTATGCAAATTCCGCAGACCCATGGCATTGTCATGCCATTGGATTGTTTTGTAGAACTCGAAGGTGATAGGCTTCTAAGCGAAACTAGGAGCTAGTCGAGTAGGACCAGTTACACATGTGTAACGGAGGCCAGCTAGTAGTCACTGTGCGAGTAAACCTCACTCCTCTGATCTCAAAAGACGCTCTAGCGTCTGACGCAAGGGATTGCAGTCTTTAGCCTCCTTGTTAGAGCGTCCAACTCTAATGCTGGACCGGAGTTCGAGTCCCGCTTAGAGTGGGTGGTTTGAACAGGAGGGGTTACACATACATACACAAAATTATGGCTCTCTTTCAAAACCAATGAGCTTCATATAGACATCTACCTTTAATGCAGCATCCATACTGAAATGTTACCTCATAAGTGACTGATTTGGAATGGTCTGTAGACAGCAACTGTGTCATTCAAACAGAACTTTTTTCATGTAAACCTATGAATAAACAAAGTTTTAGAAGTAAAAGGATGAAAACTAAGAATACATGACTATTTTAGATTGTTTACTATTTGTAGAAAGCCAACAAAACGGTAATGCTAAGAGTTAAAATGTAGCTCCTTGCGTTTATTACACTGCAGACTCAATTCACAATTAATTTCAATACATTTTACTAGGGGTGTGACGAGACACTTATCTCACGAGACGAGACACGAGATTGGGTTCACGAGAATGAGACGAGACGAGATTTTTACATAGTATTTTTATGAAATCCTGAATGATGAAATACATGACTAGAAAAATTGTTTGCAGGTGCATTTGAAATGTTTTAACTCATCATCTTGTAATGAATGTCATTTCAGTTCTACTTTCTGAGTATGAATTATCATATGCAATAAAAGACAACAAGCACTTTAAAGGTTTTGCCAAAAACTCAACTGACTGGCTTCTTTCTTGTATGATTGTCTCTTCAGACCTTAGAACTGCACATGAGCTTCTTTTGACCTCCTAACTGAACTCCTTCCCACAAATTGATCATAGATATTAAGTGTAAACAATAACCATAATCAAAGTGCAAACAGCGACCAAATTTTTCTTTAAGCATGATACAGAGCTAAGAGATGGTTACAACTAGATAGCTTTCATATTGGGAGATATTCGCCTGCCTCAGGGAGCTGCTTTCAAACAGCGGTAACTTTGAATTACGGCGACACACCGTTTGAATGAGCGCTCCCGTTTACTTTCACTTTGAATTTTGCAATCATGCGTACTCTGTGAATAGGGAGCGGTGGTGCTGAACGCGCATTTTAAAATGTAAGACAATTGTCTGACGCTTCTGTTGGGCAACAAATCCTCCGCCACAGTCCAGTCAGTCTTCTCGTCACGTGATCAGTGCTGCGCACTATGTACGACTCGAACAGCTCGTTTTGGATGAGCTGATGGAATTGAAGTGACTGTTATCCACCTGAATTAAATTGTTTTTATTTCTATAAAAAGCAAAACTAAAGTGAAGGCGTAATGTAAACGTAGCGTTGGCAAATTCTATCCTAACTTCACCCTCACACTCCGTCATGACCAGGTCATGACAATATGACGCGAGACAGCTTTTCACCTTTATGAAAAAACTTGTCACAGTTTAGTCTCGCGAGATCTCGTGGCACGTGGCTGTAAACTGAATCGTTATAAATTCTATCGTAAATGCTACCACTACTACAACAACAACAACTACTACTACATATTGATGTGCGTTCAAATCATAAATTCGATCTTTCTGACATGACTTGAATGCACCATAAATATTTATGGCACGTACAAATATTGTCTAAAAGAATGTGTCGTTAATTATACTAAATTTTATCTACACTGTAAAAAAAAAAAGAAAAAAATTTTTTTTCACAGAATAATGAATAAAACAATGATTATTGGAGTATGTTTCACAAGAAAATCCCATTTCAGTCTCTCTACTTCAAAATTTCACATTTAATTCAATGTGTTACTTGTCGAATCTTAGACAGTTCTAATAAATTGCACAAAAAATTTGTGAACATTTTTCTACACCATTTTTTTTCAGTGTATACTTCTAACTATTGAACAAATTACAGGTTTTATAGTGACTCATCTTGTGACTATTTCCCACAGAGAACACATCGCAATGCATTCTGGGATTGCCTTGTCCATATAAAGGATATATGCGACACTGTCTTGGAATTTGCCCAAAACGAGGTATCTTATGAGGCAGCATACAGACAGCTCACTAGGTTTTGGAACGCAGTGTAGGCCTATATGTCAAAAAAAAAAAAAAAAAAAATGAAGCCAATTTCCATAAAGTATATTGTGTTTAATCCTGCTGTCACAGCTCTGGATGATTTTGCTGACATTTGAATATAGCCTCAATTTTTTACCTTGCAGTCCAGCCTGGTTGCGGAGAACTCAGATATTGAGCGTAGCTACCTTTATCACAGCATTCGATCGATACATCATCGCACAGCTGTCAGATAAGTCATATCAGCCACGTATCCCAGCCAGCCCTGTCTGTATTCTTCCCCTTTTCTAACCTGGATTGTTTTCTCTGGCCCCTTTTAAAATTGGAAATAGCTTTGGTAGGAACGTTTGAGCTGCTCTAACAAAAGGTGAACCATCATCTCGGTAAAGGTTATCAGATGTGGCGCCCTGCGAAGTTTCTGGCACCCATCCTGAGCGCCGGCCAATTCCAGGCTGAATAAGCAACGTAAAATGTGTCTCCTTGCTGCAAATGCCAGACAATACTCCAGTGCCAATTAGTTTGACACTGTTGTAAAATATGGACGATGTATCCTGGAAGCACCCTGCTTGCATCATGCTTCATGCATTGGTAATGACAAAAGAACTTAAATTGCCTTTCTCTGCTGCCCTTGAAATTTTAAATTGCTTGCTCTGTCTCCTTCCATTTGTCTTTCATGGTTCTTGATCCCAGAGTCATACTCGCTCAACAATATAAAGTGTTGTAAAAATGGCCGGATGCCTTCTGAAAGCTTTGTAGGGCTTATTTTGATTTAGATTTGATTTATAGAACACTGAGATATAGTTTTGTGTTAAACCAACTGCTACAGCCAATAGAAAAAGCACCACATCTGTACAGTGGCCCTAAAAAGACTCGTAAATGACACATAAAAATGTATGAATGTTTTTGCATTCGATACGAAATATCAAGCCAAATAGCACAAGCATACACACACGTTAAAAAGATATATCCATTGTTCAAAATGAAGACAAAATGCGTTTAGCTTCCGATTCCAAAGGGCCAGAATTATTATTAGAAATATTCATCATTGATTTGTTTTAGCAGGATGGACAGGATCATTTTGTACATGTTATTAGACTATCATAAGGAGCCTTCACACATCTTATCTTGTCAGCAAACATCATTAGCTGGTTCACCATGTAGTTTCATTATCATTAATATCGGAACGTGGTCTATTAGATTACCTCCATAAGCGTTATGAATATAGGGATTAGGTACTAACATTTGAACTAATGCAAACATACTAATTATTCACAATGCATACTATATGTACAAATTAGCCTACTCCCTTTAACATGGACCATGTGTTGCGTTAAAAAATTAGTTTATGAGGCCTGTTTCTAGCAAGCTAGTTCGATTTTTCAAATGTCATATGAGACATACAAATTCGCTTATTTCCAACATAGATCTACCATTCTGGCCCAGATTTGGCTTAATCACAGTACCAAACCTCCAGACCAGCTATGTATCTAGCATTTTTAAGTTAAAAATACTTAAAAATGTCCAAAAGTGCCTTGATGCAAGATTGTGAAATGGTTTCATCTGACCTCAAAGAACCCTTCCCTTTGAGTTCTGTGCCTTTTGTACTGGATCAGGATAAAGTGGTTGTTATACTGAAGGTAAAGTAAGACCATGCATTATGATGTAAAACACTAGTACCAGATGAGAAATCTGATTCGGACTTAGTTTGACAATTAATGTAAGGTGAACATGATTCTAATCGACCTTTACAGAATGTAAAAACTGTTTATAGAACACTAGATTAAAGGCACAATATGTAAGATTTTTGGATTAAAATATCCTAAACTCACTAGAACAATGCTATACACTGAAAAAAAAAGTGTGTTGGATTTACATGATTTAATTGTGTACATCGGTCCCACATGAATCAATTAAGTTAAACAAACAATTTGTTCGTGTAACTTCAGCATCATGGAATGAATGCATTTGCATTTCACAGTCATGGCGAACACATCTTCATTCAAGCAGTGTACTCCTCCATGTCCCCGTTTTCTGACGGGTGGAGATACACATGCTTTGTGTGTGATGTGTTTGGGAGTGAAGCATGCTTTATCAGCCTTCAAGGTGGCTGATTGCGAGCATTGTGAGAGGCTGCCGCTTCGCACGCTCCGCTCCCGCCTGTCACTCTTCGAGAGGAGTGATCAGGCTAGCGTTCCCTTTGGTTCTGGATCCGCTGCTGCCGAGGCACAGCGGAGAAGGACATCATAGGGATTGCAGATGGATCTCGCAGCGGGGTTGGAGATGGGCGCGAGCGCTCTTTCTCTGCCCTCACCCGGGTGATCTGTCGCTCAATCTCTGGTGTCGGAAGCCCGCGCTGCGGCTTCTTCCACCCAGGGAGAGAGCTCGTCGCTTCAACACTCCAGTTCTGAGGAGGTGGAGTTGTTGAGCGTCGAAATGGGGGAAGACGATTCGCCATCTCTTTCCCTAGCACACGAAGAGCTGGTGATAACTCGCGCTGTTGCCAAGTTAAATATCGAATGGTCAGCCGAGAAACAAGGCGCTCGTCCTAAAAGCAAGTTAGACGAGCGCTTTCTCACACCAAATATATCACCTTCACCACGGGGCCTGCCTTTCTTTCCCGATTTACATAGTGAGCTGTGTAGATCGTGGAAGAAACCATATTCATCACTTCTCTTCAGCCCTCAAGTTAAAACATACAGCGATATAAGAGGGCTGAAGGAACATGGTTATGGGGCGATGCTGAGAGTGGATCAGACACTGCGAGCTATCTGCCCCCTGTGTCAGCATCGTCCCTGAAGGCCCCCAAGCTCCCCACTAAGCCATTAAAGACAACATCAGGGCTGGTGGGGAAAGCTTATATGGCAGCAGGTCAGGCTGGTGCTTGCTTACACACCATGAGCATTTTGCAAGCATACCAGGCTGAACTGCTGAGGGATTTGGATGGCGGTGAAGGGATGGGCCACAGATTTATCTCTGAGAGCCATCAAGGAGACCGCTAGAGCTTTTGGGCGGTCCATGGCAGCCTTGGCGACAGAGAGACATTTGTGGCTCAATCTGTCAGATATAAAGGATAAAGACAGGGCCTTTCTCCTTGATGCCCCGCTTGAGCCTTCTGGTCTGTTCGGCGACGCTGTAAACACAGTCGTCGACAGATTCCAGGAGTCTAAGAAGCAAGCAGAGGCATTTAAGAAATATCTTCCGTGCCGCCACCAACCCTCTGGGGCTGCTGGGCATGAGCAGCCCCAGCCGTCAAGCTCTTCGTATAGGCAGCAGCAAAGGAGAGTGTCGCATCTCGTGCTCCACCTCAGAGATACGGTGGGCCGGGTCAGCACTCTCAGCCCAAACCTTCTAAGCCGAAGACCGATCTGAGGGTCGTGCTTCAGGCGAAGAAGGCTTTGGGCCAAAAGAGGCCCTGACGCCAGCAGCATCAGGTCTCCGAGGGCGCCCCCCCGCGGGGTGGATTGGTGTTCACCTCATTACACGGTGCCCACTCCACTTTGTTGCCCTCAGGGGACCGTTCTGCCAACCCTGGATGCAGGGATTATGGCAAAGGGACGCAGTGTCTCGTTCCCTTCTCAGGGAACTATGGTTATAGTCATAACCTGAGACGTTTTTCTCCAAAACACGTTGGCCACAATTATTGGCACCCCTATAATTTTTTTATGAATAAAATATCTCTGAAGTATATTCCCATTAATATTTACATTTTTTAGCACACCAGGGTGACTAGAACCATTACATTGTCTAGCTATGATGTCTTGTTTCACAGGAGTATAAATATGAGGAAACACAAAGGCCAAATTCCCTTAATCATTCATTACAATGAGTAAAACCAAAGAATATAGTGCTGATGTGCAGCAAAAGATTGTTGAGCTTCACAAAATAGAAAGTGGCTGTAGGGAAATAGCTAAAGCATTGGAAATTCCCATTTCCACCATCAGGGCAATAATTAAGAAGTTCCAATCAACTAAAGATGTTACGAATCTGCCTGGGAAAAAAATGTGTGTCTATATTGTCTTAATGTACGGCGAGAAGTTTGAGTGGACAAAGACTTTCCAAGGATCACAGATGCAGAATTGCAGAGATTAGTTGAGTCTTGGGGTCAGAAAGCCTTTTAAAAAAAAAAATCAAACAACCCCTACATCACCTCATGTTGTTTGGGAGGGATTCAAGAAAAATCCTTCTTGCTCATTCAGAAACAAACTCCAGCATATTCAGTTGTCAGACACAGTTGTCGGAAATTCAAAAGGGACCTGGTTCTATGGTCAGATGAAACTATAAAAAGAGCTTTTTGGCAGCAAACCCACCAGATGGGTTTGGTGCAAACAGGGATAAAAAGTACCCCATGTCCACGGTTAAAAATACTGCTGGATCTTTAATGTTGTGGGCCTATTTTTTTGCTGGAGGTCCTGGACATCTTGTTCAGATACATGGTATCATGGATTCTAGCAAATGCCAACAGATAAAAAATCAAAACCTGACCGCTTCTCTTATTATGGGCCGTGGTTGGATCTTCCATCAGGACAACAATTCAAAACAAACATCAAAATCAACACACAAATGTGCCACTGAGCACAAAATGAAGCTTATGCCATGACCATCCCAGCCCCCTGACCTGAACCCTATAGAAAATGAGTGGGGTGAACTGAAGAGAAGAAGCACCAACATGGAGCTGGGAATCTGAAGGATCTGGAGAGATTCTGTATGGAGGAATGGTCTCTGATCTCTTGTCAGGTGTTCTCAACTCATCATGCATTATAGAACAAGACTCTTCTATCTTGGCAAAAGGAGGTTGCAAAAAATTTATTTCACAATGTGATTTACCCCCCACTTTCAATTGTTTTTCTTCAATGAAAGGGTAGATTTTTGTGAATTTTTTTAATAAAAGATCAAAAGGATAAACAATGCAAATTTATTTTTACAGCCATCTTTGATCATATTTACCAGGGGTGCCAATAATTCTGACCACAACTGTAACTAAAGCTGTGAACACACTACTCGCACTACAACAAAATAGAATAGTGCATAGGTATGTGAATTGGGACGCACCTAAACCGTTCACACTCTAGAATTTCCAGTCTGAGGACGTGAACAGCTCCGAGTTGAATGTCATGTGTTGTCATCTCATAATTACGGTAATTACGACATGGCGTGAACACAGCGATGCAGTAAGAAAGACATTAATGTAGCACCAGTTTCGGTTCTCCACAAAAGTGATTGTCAATGACAATGGCGAATGTTAATATCCTACCACTCAATACTGTGACTGACCAATCAAGTAATTCTAGGAGCCACATTATAAAATATTGATAAAGTACTTATTTGCAGGTCATCAAAAAGCTCATGTTTGCACTAGGAATTAATATGTAAATAAATAACTTAGGCAATAAACTACAGTATACACTATAATACATTATGTATAATGTGGTATTGTGGCACCCTGTCTATACTGTGCAAATATGTTTCTTAAATAAGATAATTTTCATGCCAATATTGTGTGCTGATAAAATATTCCATTTCCACCACAACATTTACAATAAAAAATAACAATCTCCACATAAATGATGTTTTTAAAGCATTTTTACACAGTATTCTGCGCATCCACTTATATAGGTGCATATGGACCATAAACTCTGTTCTCTTTAATGATTAAAAACCCTAGAAAAGTGCCAGATTTAGTCAAAAAACAGGTGGCTAATTATCTTACCACAGCTTTGCACCTCTGCCTCAGACAGTAAAATGCAAGCACCATTTAGACACAGTTAAGAGTAAGTCAGCTTCTACTTCCTGTGTGCGGTAATGAGCAATGCAGTGAAGTGAGAGGAGTCTTAAAGATAATGAGAAGCTGGGCTCCACAGAAAACCACCACCAGAGACATTTCTAAAACTCTTGGTGACCCCTTTTATTATGAGACGTGATGTACTGTAGACCAATGGCATTTCTTGAAGGTGAAATGCCGTAAACAACATTAATTAGATGTACATATTTTTTTGTTGTTGTTGTTGTTGTCGTTGAATTACATACAACTGGAATTTAATGACTGTGAAAAGTTTTAATAAAAAAAATAAAAAAAAATAAATAAAAAAAAAGGAAATAATCATTGGAGTCAGAGCTGGCGGCCCACCAAGCATACAGTGGGGAGAACAAGTATTTGATACACTGCTGATTTTGGAGGTTTGCCCACTTACAAAGCATGTAGAAGTCTGTAATTTTTATCATAGGTACTCTTCAACTGTGAGTGACGGAATCTAAAACAAAAATCCAGAAAATCACATTGATTTATGTGATTTTTAAGTAATTAATTTGCATTTTATTGCATGACATAAGTATTTGATACATCAGAAAAGCAGAACTTAATATTTGGTACAGAAACCTTTGTTTGCAATTACAGAGATCATACGTTTCTTGTAGTTCTTGACCAGGTTTGCACACATTGCAGCAGGGATTTTGGCCCACTCCTCCATACAGACCTTCTCCAGATCCTTCAGGTTTCGGGGCTGTCGCTGGGCAATACGGACTTTCAGCTCCCTCCAAAGATTTTCTATTGGGTTCAGGTCTGGAGACTGGCTAGGCCACTCCAGGACCTTGAGATGCTTTTTATGGAGCCACTCCTTAGTTGCCCTGGCTGTGTGTTTCGGGTCGTTGTCATGCTGGAAGACCCAGCCACGACCCATCTTCAGTGCTCTTACTGAGGGAAGGAGGTTGTTGGCCAAGATCTCGCGATACATGGCCCCATCTATCCTCCCCTCAATACGATGCAGTCGTCCTGTCCCCTTTGCAGAAAAGCATCCCCAAAGAATGATGTTTCCACCTCCATGCTTCATGGTTGGGATGGTGTTCTTGGGGTTGTACTCATCCTTCTTCTTCCTCCAAACACGGCGAGTGGAGTTTAGACCAAAAAGCTCTATTTTTGTCTCATCAGACCACATGACCTTCTCCCATTCCTCCTCTGGATCATCCAGATGGTCATTGGCAAACTTCAGACGGGCCTGGACATGTGCTGGCTTGAGCAGGGGGACCTTGCGTGCGCTGCAGGATTTTAATCCATGACGGCGTAGTGTGTTACTAATGGTTTTCTTTGAGACTGTGGTCCCAGCTCTCTTCAGGTCATTGACCAGGTCCTGCCGTGTAGTTCTGGGCTGATCCCTCACTTTCCTCATGATCATTGATGCCCCACGAGGTGAAATCTTGCATGGTGCCCCAGACCGAGGGAGATTGACCGTCATCTTGAACTTCTTCCATTTTCTAATAATTGTGCCAACAGTTGTTGCCTTCTCACCAAGCTGCTTGCCTATTGTCCTGTAGCCCATCCCAGCCTTGTGCAGGTCTACAATTTTATCCCTGATGTCCTTACACAGCTCTCTGGTCTTGGCCATTGTGGAGAGGTTGGAGTCTGTTTGATTGAGTGTGTGGACAGGTGTCTTTTATACAGGTAACAAGTTCAAACAGGTGCAGTTAATACAGGTAATGAGTGGAGAACAGGAGGGCTTCTTAAAGAAAAACTAACAGGTCTGTGAGAGCCGGAATTCTTACTGGTTGGTAGGTGATCAAATACTTATGTCATGCAATAAAATGCAAATTATCTAAAAATCATGGCTATATTCATATCAAAGTATCTTTAATGATTAGGTTGCATTCACCTGGTCTAGATTATTACTGGTAATTATTTTTGATCTGCAAGCCAATTTATAATTGGCAATTGCAATTTCATAACAGTGAAGCCAGAATACTGTTGCAGCCTATTTTTAACATGTTCAGCATTGATTTTGGAGGGAAAATCTGTGAAATTCTTTAGAATGGATTTAAACATGATAAAACATTACTGTACTGAAAGTATTGATAACTGAAAGCAAAATATTTAATTAGTCAAATAGATATCAATTAGGGGCCAAGCATTGATGGTGCGTAGGCACCTATTGTATCCGTTAGTCGTCGTCTTCTTCTGAATCTATGGCAGCCCATAGACCCGTATGGCAAAAAGTTGTGAAATTTGGCACACTGATATTTTGGAGTCTCTAACTCAAGCCCTCTAGCGCCACCAACTGGTCAAAGTTGCATGTTTATGCTAACAACTTTACTGTAACTGAATAACTGAACCATAAGGGGTTCAAAGGCTCAAGACGATTCGATTGCACCCTATGACGTCATTTTCCGTCATGAAAATTTTTCCGCCATTTAGAATTTTCAGAAAAACCTACTTTTTCTAACTCCTCCTAGAACCAATGCTCAGAATTTCACGACAATTGAACCAGATCATCTTCAGACAATGCTGGCCCAAAAACATGGAATTCAAGTTGATTCGTCAAACCGTTCTCAAATAAGTGGCGAATTAATTCAATAAAGAGCATGTCAAAATGGATATTCAGACCAAACTTGGGGTATGTTTACACGACAACGATTTACTAAAAACGGAAACATTTTTCCTTTACCTTTTTCGCATACAGACGACAACGTTGTCCCCGTTCACAAGGACACACCTTTTTGTAGTTTACAGACGATAGCGGTATCGTTTTCGAAAACGTGCACTTTAAAACCTGCCAAAACGCAGTTGTCATGTAAATGTAGGGGAGAGCGGGGCACAACCTACCGCTTTTTGACTTTCTCAGTTTGTGTAAATCAACTTGTCGTTCAGAGTATTTTTTTTTTTCCACATTAATTGCACACGTCTAGTACAGTTATGTGGTTTTGTTTCATTAATACAGTGTATACTTTTTTCTTGATTTACCCCGAAAGAAAGGAAGTGAAATGTGACAACATGCCCCATAGGTGGGGTACATTGTAACATGTGAGGGGCACGTTGTAACATGGCCAAATGACAGCTTAAAATGTTACCTGATATAATCAAAAAAATATCCAAGACAAACTTAAATTGTGTTTTATTGACAAAATATTTTATTTTATTTTATTTTATTTTATTGTGATTTTCTTTAAAAACCTACTTTTTCGAACTCCTCCTAAACCGTATGTCTGATTTTCACCAAATTCGAGTAAGATCATATTCAGCCCATGACGGCAAAAGCGTATATCTGCAAAAACTATATCTGAGGCTGCATCTCTGGAAAGATCTGACATATTTACACCAAACTTTACATATGTGATTGTCACCAAACACTGAACACGCCAGATCAATGTGGTGTCAGTGCCACCTACTGGTCAAAAGTAATACGCAATTATGTCACATCACAAGTAATTGTATTTATGGGCTTTCAACCATTTTGCTTAAAATCATCTCCAAATGTCTTTACTCATTTTTGCAGTTGGTCTGATACTCGCTGTCTTGATTTTTAGCTCCTCATTCTGCCTCTTTAGTGCTTAGACCCTTAATTGCTTCTTGCAGGTATATTTTTTTATTTATTTTCACTTAATATTAAACTAAAATATAATATTAAAGAAGTAATTCACCTAAAATGCCATTACTCACTCATATAATTTAAAACATTGAGTGGAACTAGATATAAATGTTGGTTTGTTCTGCACACAAAGCTGTTGAATGAGTCATTTGGGCTATTTTTATGGTGCTTTTAGTGTGTGTGTTTTTTTCCCCTCTTTGGAGCTTGACAGTCATGGTCACTCTGAACTGTTGGTATATAGAAAAAGCTCTAAAAAGATTCCATTAAAAATCTACTTTTGTTTTCTAGTGGAAACAAATAAATAAATAACACGACATGGGTTTGGAATAAAAACATTTTTTAGAACTCTTTTTTTGGTGAACTTTTCCTATAAATGTACTTAAAAAAAAAAAAAAAAAGTTAATTTCTTTAAAAAAGTCTCTCTGATTGATACAGGGGAAACATCTATTAAAACTGAATCATGAAAACAAATGTAGAAGCACAGAAGAGAGTTTTCAATAAATCAATCTTTTGTGGACATAAAACTGTAAACAATGCCGCATTCAATCTATCACATTTTAGTGTCCATCATGATTCCTTGTTGCAATGTAAAGCACGCAAACCTAGCCTGACAAAACAGCGGAGTACACAATTTCAGCAGAAGGATTTAAAGGTTTAAAGGCCATTTCCGATCCATGGGGTTACATCTCCATAATGGCCTCATTATTCATGACTATGGCCCGAAACACTGGGGTTGAGGTAATGAGCTCTTCACTAGTTGCTGAATATCACCTTTTCGGAAGCATTGTGTTAAGAATTCACATAGCTTGTGAGTACTACTCAAGAATTCAGACCAACGGAGACAATGCTGTTGTGAATGTTCTTCAATGCTTGCTTTTAGTTTTTGACCAATGATCAGGAACGTTTTCACATAATAAATATCTCTGGGAGTCAACATGTTGTATATTTAAATTGTATATACATTTTTTTTTTTTTGTAATATCTTCAGCTTCAGGCATTACACAAAGCCTGCTGAAAACAAAACACTGCATAAACCAGCATAAGGGGGTTTGCTGGTCTTATACATGTCTATACCAGAGGTGACCAGCGTCACATCGCATCACGGAAAGTCAGATTGAGTTTGTTCACCCTAGAAGCGTAAAAGCTGCACCACATCACCACATACCACCTCCAGGATTTAAGCAACAATAAAACGGATGAATAACTTTCTTTGTGCAATTTTAAACAGAAATGCACTACTGTTCAAAAGTTTGGGGTCAGTAAGATTTTTTTAAAGGGTTAGTTCTCCCAAAAATGCAAATTCTGTCATTAATTACTCACCCTGATATCGTTCCAAACCCATAAGACCTTCGTTCATCTTCGGAACACAAATTAAGATATTTTTGATGAAATCCGAGAGCTTTCTGACCCCTCCATAGACAGCAATTTAATTAACACTTTCAAGGCCCAGAAAGGTAGGAAAGACATTGTTAAAATAGTCCATGTGACTCCAGTGGTTCAACCTTAATTTTATGAAGCGTCGATAATACTTTTTGTGTGCAAAAAAATAACAAAAATAACGACTTTATTGAACAATTTCTACGTCTGTGTCATTTTGTTTTTATTAGTCACATGTGTTCCTTTGTATTAGTTTCTAGCCACTGATCTGTTTCCATGGACACTAACTCAATCATCACAGCTGTTCATCATTTAGTTCATCACCGTTTTGTATTTAAGGGTATGTTTACATGACAACAATATGCTTAAAACGGTTCCGCGTACAGATGACAACGTTGTCAAAACGATCCCCATTCACACGGATCCACGAAAACGGCTAAAAACACTGTATTCTGCTGATAGGCCATTAGATGGCGATGTAACACTATAGACTGTAGACATGTAATACGCATGTGCATGACATTATCGTTTTCACAGATGTGCATTTTTGTTGTTTACATGGAGACCGTTTTCAAAAACTTGCATTTTAAAACCCCGTTTTCAAAAGTTTGCGTTTTCAGGCCCCCAAAACGCTGGTCAAAACAGCCCCTAAGTTCCTCCATGTTCACTCTCAGTTGTCGTTATTCGTGTTTGCGTTTGTTTTAGGCACATTGTTATCATTGCTACGACTGTGCTATACATATGATCAAAACCAAAATATGATTTAAATGTATATTAACAATAGAAACATGACAGTAACTGATGCAGTGGGGACTTCAAGTGTAGCCTAATTCATCGATTACAATGGGAACAAATTTGCTAGCGTTTAGCAGAATTAGCTGGTCGGCCTTATGGCCAAATCCCTTCTAAAACCAGAAAAACAGACTAGCCCAGATAGCTTAGCCATGCCTGGGAGACCAGCTAACTACTTTAACTAATGTTTTGCAGCAGGTCTGAAAGAATAATGGCACAACACAAAACAGATAGTGTCTAACTTGTGTGTGACTTTAGGCCTTTTGGTCCTAACTGTAATTTATTTCAATTTAAGACTTGGGAAAAAGAAGTTATAAAACTATATAAAGTTAAAGTTTTACCATGCCTGCACACACTGTGCAAAGAAATGCCAGTTAGACCCACTTAATCTAGCCATGTAAGGGTACCACAACACCTGTGACGAATTTAGCACGCCTGCCTGGCCCAGGGAGCCGTCTGCAGTCGTGATAAATATCCCAATAAACAGCGAAATCTCGCAGCCTCTGGAAGACGCGAAATCCGTGGTCACCCTAATTAGGTAGAAGAACCCCAACTGAGCGTATGATCAATAGAGCATCTCTGCACGCTGTCACGTCCCATTATCGGCGCCGCTCATCATTTACAGCAGTTTTTACTTTTATTCTTCAGCTCGCCGGAGCTCTCAACTGTCATTAGCTGTAGCTAAATCAGAGGCAGAACGGGTGGCGGTTTTAGGCGATGCTTTAATTACACCAGCTACAATGTTGTTTCGGTCCTGGATCACCTCGTGCCCTGCCTGTTGAGGTCACATGGCAGCGCCGCCATCCATCCGCGAGTGCAGCAACGGAGGGCGCTTTGAAGCCCACACATGCCGTAGGAAGACCCATGCTCTCCCGTACCACATAAACAATCTACTTCAACTCGGTTCGTCGTTCTAGTCAAATAAAAGTGAAATAATGAGCAAACTTCTCCAACTCAGAGTTTGAACAATTCTATTAACTTCTCGTTTCCTCCGACAGGTGAGCAGAGAGAGAAACAGTCTGTTGCCGAATTGTGAGCTATTGGTAAAATTAGGTCTAGTTCTTTCTCAAATGGGTGCAGAGGGAGGTTGTCACACCTTTAGTGTGATTAATTAATGTTTGCTTCTCAACGCAAGCTCGAACCACAGAAGGAAAGTGAATGCTTCTTCATTTGTGTTGTCAGGATTACAAAGGGGAAGGGTAATCCAAATCAGCTTCTTAGACGACAGCAGCTTTATCATCATTACACTAGGTTTACTGGTGTCTGTTTGGTGCGATTGCGAACAGTCTACGAGAAATAAATCTATAACGGAAGTTCCTGGTTGTTTGTCACTATTCAAAGACCACTGGGGAGCTGCAATAATAGATGGCCTTTTCTGGATTTAGGTCTACATACAAGCAGTATGTAATTTTAAGTCCTCAGAGGATTGTGGGGAATCGAGATCTGGAAGTATTAGGGAATTAAAAACACCTGGAAAAATTATAGAAAACATAAACTCAAAAGTCTTCTGCAGTTGTTCTTTAGAGCTTCAATGAATCTGTTAAACCACCAAAACATGGTCTGAGTGATTCATTAGCGAATCAGTCCAAATGTAAAAATATTCTGTGAATCGTTATCCAAATGACTGGAAAGGTCATGGAAAAACCATTAAAATTACTCTACTTTTGAGTCAATTCTTTTTAATGAATCAAACTGGTTCAGGACATGGTCTGAATGATTCATTAGTGAATCAGTCCAAAAAAAAAAAAAAAAAATTAAATCTGTGAATCGTTATTAAAATGACTGGAAAGGTCATGGAAGGCCATTCAATTTATTCTTCTGAGTCAGTTCTTTATAATGAATCAAACTGGTTCAGGACATGGTCTGAATGATTCATTAGTGAATCGTTATCCAAATGACTGCAAAGGTCATGGAAAGGCCAATAAAGTTACTCTTCTTTTTAATGAATCAAACTGTTTCACAGCATGGTCTGAATGATTCATTACCGAATCAGTCCAAATCTAAGAAAAATCTGCAAATCATTATCCAAATGACTGGAAAGGTCATGGAAAAACCATTAAAGTTATTCTTCTTTTGAGTCAGTTCTTTTTAATGAATCAGTCAAACTGGTTTGCAACGTGGTCTGAATTATTTATTAGCGAACCAGTCCAAATCTAAAAAAAATCTATGAATCATTATCCAAATGACTGGAAAGGTCATGAAAAAAAACATTAAAATTACTCTTCTTTTGAGTCAGTTCTTTTTAATGAATCAAACTGGTTCAGGACATGGTCTGAATGATTCAAAAGTAAATCAGTCTGAATCTAAAAAAAAACTGTGAATCATTATCCAAATGAATGGAAAGGCAATGGAATTTTTTTAAATGAACAAAACTGCTTCAGGGCATGGTCTGAATGATTTATTAGTGAATCAGTACGAATCTAAAAAAAATAAATTTAAAAAAAATCTGTGAATCATTATGGTCATTAAAAGGCTATTAAAATGACTCGTTTTTTTGAGTCAATTCTTTTTATCGAATAAAACTGGTTTAGGACATGGTCTGAATGATTCGTGAATCAGTCCAAAAAATAAAAACTGTGAATCATTATCCAAATGACTGGAAAGGTCATGGAAAGGCCATTAAAGTTACTCTTCTTTTGAGTCAGTTCTTTATAATGAATCAAACTGGTTCGGGATATGGTCTGAATGATTCATTAGCGAATCAGTCAATTCTTTTTAATGAATCAGTAAAACTGGTTCACAATTTTTTTTTTTTTTTTTTTTTTACAAATACTATGAAAATATATTGGTCAATTTATGAGAACCATGACTGTTTCAAATCTTAATGTCAGAGATAGTGTTGACAATAGTCATAATTAAATGTGAACCTAAAATGTATGTGACGCCTTTAAAGCTAACTCACTTGTTATGTACTCACTGTGTGGCTCACCAACATCCTTGAGAAACGCCTCACAGAGATTGCCTTTTTGTCTGTTGGCTTGTGAAATTATACCTCTGTGATCATCACACCAGGGAAAGGAACATCTAAGACAATGCATCATCCTATTTTGGGCCCTCAAAACAAACACCAATAAGGCGTAGATCCTAGGAGAACTGCAGGGGAGGATTTCAAAGCAATAAATGCACCTCCTGCTTTGTAAATATTTGTTTAGTACCTCGGAAAGGACAACACACACACACACACACACATACACATACACACACACATACATACAGGTCTAGCTGTCTCAGTTGTAAGGTTTGGAAGTCCAGTTACAGAAATGTGTATACAGAAACAGTGGTTATGTATATTGGGTTCAAGCATATTGTTCTAAACCCACTTAAATTAGTTTTTTTTTTTTTTAATTCTCCACTAAACCAATATATATATATATATATATATATATACACCGATCAGGCATAACATTATGACAGGTGAAGTGAATAACACTAATTATCTCTTCATCAGAGCATCAGAACTGGACCACGGAGCAAGCCGGCGGAGGCAGTGTGATGCTTTGGGCAATGTTCTGCTGGGAAACCTTGGGTCCTGCCATCCATGTGGATGTTACTTTGACATGTACCACCTACCTAAGCATTGTTGCAGACTTACAGGACTTAAAGGATCTGCTGCTAACATCTTGGTGCCACATACCACAGCACACCTTCTAGTGGAGTCCATGCCTCGACAGGTCAGGACTGTTTTGGCAGCAAAAGGGGGACCAACACAATATTAGGAAGGTGGTCATAATGTTATGCCTGATCGGTGTATATATATATATATATATATATATATATATATATTAGGGGTGTAACGGTACACAAAACTGACAGTTCGGTACGTACCTCGGTTTTAAATTCACGGTTCAGTACGGGCTCGGTACAGCAGTTTTACAAAATTGCTTTTTATTTATTTTTATTAAACAGTGGTTTACTGACAAAATTTGTGTCTGTCCTTAAATTAATTCAATTATAACTAAAAGTTTCTTAAAGATAATGCTGTAAACTATATAGGGAGCCCTTACTTGCACATTACTATAATATTAAAGGTTAACAACAGAGCCCAAACTATTAGCCTAAATTCAGTTGCTATTTATTTTTAGATATAATAATCAACACTCAAATAACATATTGTATGCAAACATGTAAACTTCACATAAGGCAGTTTTTGCATTAACCCTCTGAGCCCGACAAACGCGCCGGCACGTTTTGCTTGATTTTTCCTCATGACAGTGTAAAACAATTTAAAATACTCCATCATTTTTGCCCTCACAAACATGAAAGATATGTCTTTACAAAGCTTAAAGTGTCTACTTTTATTTATGTACACTCAAAATAAAAACTAAATGTTGTGCTTTTCGCTAAATAAAGAAAACAAACAGGATGCGCATTCGCCCGTCTGTCTCCCCGTGAAGTCCACTCTGAAATGCGTCTGAAAATGAACTGTAACTCAGCGAATACTTGCCACACAGACACGACAGATGAATGTCTACTTTTAAATGAAGTAATTTATATAAAAAACAAATATTCTCTGTTTATGTAATCCGTATGAAAACAGCGAGAGGTACAGTTCCTTAAGCGGAGCCTCATTATCTTTAATGTGACCACACCCACGCGTGCAAAGCGATTCACATGCAAATCGGCCCCATGTTGCAAGGATCTGTACACAATTCCTTGAAGCTGAAAACATCCGAGTTCTTGCATGGCCAGCATACTCACCGGACATGTCACCCATTGTGCATGTTTGGGAAGCTCTGGATCGGCGTATACAACAGCGTGTTCCAGTTCCTGCCAATATCCAGCAACTTCGCACAGCCATTGAAGAGGAGTGGACCAACATTCCACAGGCCACAATCAACAACCTGATCAACTCTATGCGAAGGAGATGTGTTGCACTGCGTGAGGCAAATGATGGTCGCACCAGATATTGACTTTTTTTTTTTTGACCCCCCGGACCCCCCAATACAGTAAAACTGCACATTTTAGAGTGATCTTTTATTGTGGCCAGCCTAAGACACACCTGTGCAATAATCATGCTGTCTAATCAGCATCTTGATATGCCACACCTATGAGGTGGATGGATTATCTCGGCAAAGGAGAAGTGCTCAATAACACAGATTTAGACAGATTTGTGAACAATATTTGAGAGAAATAGGCCTTTTGTGTACATAGAAAAAGTCTTAGATCTTTGAGTTCAGCTCATGAAAAATGGGGGCAAAAACAAAAGTGTTGCGTTTATAATTTTGTTCAGTGTATATATAATACATAGAGTGGGTCTTTATATACTAATATTGGTTCCAGTCATGTCTATAATGGCTCTCGGTTAAATTTACACCCTTTAATAAAGCTGTCAAAATGTGCTTTGCTACCTCATTCAATTGACCTTTTCCACATCTGCGCTATTTACGTCAGACGCAACAAACAACCAACCATCACATGCCCTTTTAGTCACCCTGTGGTGGTTTCTAACCAGTTTTTGTCTGGCAGTGAGAATAATAAACCATTGATAAGTACTCTCTTTCCCTCGGGACATTTGTTAATGCTCAGCGGTCGTAGAGTTGAGGGATTCATTTGCTCTATTGCGCCGTCTTGTCTCTCTTCATTAGATGTGTCACCATTGTTTAGCTTATGTGGATGTGTATAGGAGTGGAAAGCATTTTTCCTGATACATATCAAAAACAAACATCCTGTATAGAAACTCCAGAGAGACCTGAAGGGCCTCAATGTGTGGACATTTCTTAAGAAAAGTAATACTAAGTCTGTACATCCTCTGCTTTGCGTTGGGCAGTTTTTTGCCTCCATGTCGTGCATTAAAATAGTTTAATGCACAGCTAGCCATGGATTATCCCTTATACCACGGGGTTCCCTTATACCACGGGGAATGCTTGAATCTGACTGGTTGACAAATGTTCTAAGGTGTACAATTATTTTCAGGGAAACGCACGGCTAAAGTAGTTCCAGGCAGGTCTTGATCGCATTACAGTTCCATATATAATCATATACAGTCAATTATTCCTTACATAGCAAATCTCAACTACTTGATTGCTTGTATCGTTGCAAAATGTAAACTGTATTATTGTCCAGCTCTAATCTGCTAAATGTGACTATATGTCTGGAGTAGGCTTTGTTTTACTGTGTTTGTTCCTGTCTTGACCTAGTTTCTAGTCTGTGTCAGTTTCATTCTGTGAATAGTGAACAGTGAATTCTGTGAATAACACGGCACCTGTTAGTGGATGGGATATATTAGGCAGCAACTGAACATTTTGTCCTCACAGTTGATGTGTTAGAAGCAGGAAAATGGGCAAGCGTAAGGATTTGAGGGAGTTTGACAAGGGCCAAATTGTGATGGCTAGACGACTGGGTCAGAGCATCTACAGAACTGCAGCTCTTGTGGGGTGTTCCCGGTCTGCAGTGGTCAGTATCTGCAAAAGTCATAGCCGCAGACCAGTCAGGGTGCCCATGCTGACCCCTGTCCACAGCCAAAAGTGCCAACAGTGGGCATGTGAGCATCAGAACTGGACCACGGAGCAATGGAAGAAAATGAATCACATTTTCTTTTACAGGATGGCCGGGTGCGTGTGCGTTGCTTACCTCGGGGACCCAGGGCACCAGGATGCACTATGGGAAGAAGGCAGGCCGGCGGAGGCAGTGTAATGCTTTGGGCAATGTTCTGCTGGGAAACCTTGGGTCCTGCCATCCATGTGGATGTTACTTTGACACGTACCACCTACTTAAGCATGGTTGCAGACCATGTACACCCTTTCATGGAAATAGTATTCCCTGGTGCCTGTGGCCTCTTTCAGCAGGATAATGCGGCCTGCCACAAAGCAAAAATGGTTCAGGAATGGTTTGAAGAGCACAACAATGAGTTTGAGGTGTTGACTTGGCCTCCAAATTCCCCAGATCTCAATCCAATCAAGCATCTGTGGGGTGTGCTGAACAAACAAGTCCAATCCATGGAGGCCCCACCTCGCAACTTACAGGACTTAAAGGATCTGCTGCTAACATCTTGGTGCCAGATACCACAGCACACCTTCAGGGGTCTAGTGGAGTCCATGCCTCAACGGTTCAGGGCTGTTTTGGCAGCAAAAGGGGGACCAACACAATATTAATATCATAATGATCGGTGTAAGTACTCCCTGTTTTGTTCAGTTTTTTGTCCTGTCTCGTCAGTATTAAGAGGTTTTTTCCTGTGTTTTGCTTTCACCGTTAAATAATTATTTCCTGGTATTCTCCTTCATTGTGCACTTCCTTGAAACAGCCACCCGTGACAGAAGACAGGACCGTACAGTTTTTTTTTTCGATATTTTTTTCCCGCTTGACTTGACATTTTTTTTGATACAGGTTTGGAATGGCATGAGGGTGGGCGACTTTAAAAATGAAAATGTTCCATGAAAATGTTCAAAAATGAATCAGCAACTGGTTAAACATCTACTATATTAATATGAAATATTAGCAATATATCTTGTTTTTAAAAGTGTATTCTGTCAGAAGCTTAAAGCCCCCCCGTGGTAAAAATCTAGTTTTTAAATGTTGTTTATATGTCTATGTGGTGTTTTTAATATGCTTTAAGACAAACCATGTGCAAAATCACGAATCAAAACCATTGCTGAGTATTTTCTCCTTAAAACTGCAGTGAACCAAAGACAAAGACATTGAAATCGCTGGTGTTTCTGACGTCATAAACAGAGTTGCCAGGTTTTCACAACAAAACCCGCCCAATTGCTATTCAAAACTAGCTTAAAACAAGCCCAGTCGCGTTTCAGGGGGGGCCCTGGTAAAAATCGCGTTCCAGGGGGTAAAATCTGCATTTTTTTTGCAGGGTTCCCCTGCTAAAATTTGCATTCCCGGGGCATTTTTTATGGGCATCAGTAGATAAACCAAATGGTGCAGTTACAACATCTACCAGCAGGGGCAAACTGATCCATACAACTAGTCATGCAAACACATGCTGAGACATCCAGAGAATCAATATATTTCAGCGAGGAGGAAGGGTTTTTGATGTCTAGTGTAGCTGAGAGTAAACTAGAGCAAGAGGAAACGCTGGCTGAAGGCTTGTGAACACCTTGACAAAATTTTAGCTGGCAGTGGTGTGCGAGGGAGAAATTTGATGATACACAGTGTGCGTCACCGTCACTGTCTTGCTAGACTCCAAGGATATTTATAGAGAGCTGAAAAAAAAAATGGTGTGAGACATAATATGTGATACAGTGATACAGCATATTTGTTTTTTTTTTTTGTTTGTTTTTTTACCTGATTTTCAGATTTTCATCCACAGTGGTCTGCTTTTGCAGTGATCTGCTTTTGCAGTGATCTATACTATAGAGCTGTTCTGTTTGTTTTTGCTACGTTCACAACCATGATGCATACTAGAAACGATCTACTGGCCAGAGTATGTAATAATTTATGACCATAAATTATGAAGCAATCATAGAGGCAACAGATATTCTTATCATTCTTATAACAAAATTCTTATACTAAGCAAAACAAACTAGTATTATGCTACATACATTACAATTTTAAAAAGATGAGTGCACATTGGCAACGCTGCATATGATATTGTTCATACATTAATTTAGTTTTGTGAATGTTGGCTGTACAATTGATTTTATATGTTTTAAACTGTTGCCAAAGAATAAACCTTGCCATGAAGTACTCATTTAGCAACTTCATGAGGTGTTAGACTTGCACAGTTCACTTGCTGCATATCTGCATATAGTAACGCGACAAGGCTAAAATATGTAGTACCTGGAGAAAGCTGTTTACATTCATCTGGACACAATAGATTTTGAGCAAAATGAAGATGTGAGGCAAAAAACAAAAAACAAAAAAAAAAGCAGTTAACAATTGTATATGCTGTTTAGAGATTTTAAATGGAAATAGTTGATGTCTGGGGAAAAAAAAACCACTCAAATAATTGCACTGCAGAATTAGCAAGTGGATGTATAGAAACACTGATATAACAGACAAAAAAGATGGAATATACTGATCAGCTCATGCACATTTAGTTTACTTGCTACTAAGCGCCTCAAAAGAAGATTTGATGCTACTAACTTGGCTAATTTGGGTAAATCCAATGCTTGTAAAAAGGAGGCCACCTAGTAAAAGCTGTGCAAGTAAACCTCACTCCCTCAATAAAAACCTCAATAAAAATGAAGAAAATATTCGAAAAGTGGAAATAAAGCATCTAACGTGTTTAATAATAAAGTGTTTATCGGTTAGGGATAAGTGAACAGACATGCGCTGAATTAGAGATGGTAAAAGTGAGTGGGTCCAATATCATTGGTCTTAAAAAGTGGGTGGGTCTTGTCCCACCCACATACAATGGTTCCGTCTCCCATGATGTAACTGATTACATTTGATTACTTTTCTAAATTTCTAATGAACTGTTAATCATTTTTAAACATTTAAACCAGGCAGGGTTAACCCCTAGATAACAGAGTTAGTTATATTTAGTTATATTTAAGAGAAAACAATTCTAGATCATTATACTGTAGTAAAAAAAAAACAAAAAAAAACATGTTCTTATTACTGATATAAAAAAAACGTCTCGGTTACGTATGTAACCTTAGTTCCCTGAAGAGGGAACGAGACGCTGCGTCGAAACGCTGTGAGAACGCATCTGCGTGATTGCGTCATAAAGCACGTGTGGAATCAGTCCAATGGAACGACGGAACGTCATAGGCGGGTGACGTCATAGACCGGAAACTATAAAGCACCCGTGAAAACAAACCGCGCTAGCTTCTGATAAGCCTGAAGTAAGTCGATCACGGGCACGCAGGGAGTATGGCAGGGCGACGCAGCGTCTCGTTCCCTCTTCAGGGAACTAAGGTTACATACGTAACCAAGACGTTCCCTTTCAAGGGAACTCGCGCTGCGTCGAAAACGCTGTGAGAACGCAATACCCACATCGCCATAAGAACAAGTGACTGTATGTGTGAAACCGAAGCGCACACTACTACGATAGCACCTGCGCCCCAGAAGTGCGCCAACATCTAGTTCATAGAACCGGACAAATGTATGCGGCGAAGACCTCAATCACCCACTTGCTCATCCTCTGCTTAGATGCAAGGTACCCTTTCCTAGGTGACCCAAAGCACACAAACAACTGTTCAGCTTTTCTCCACAGGGCAGCTCTGTGGACATAGGCATCCAGCGCCCTAACCCTAGCAGATTTAGTTTCTCTTGGTCTGACGTCAGAAAAGGAGGAGGACAGAAGGCCTGAAGCACAATAGGACTTACAGTACTAGTAGGAACTTTAGGAATATAACCAGGCCTAGGATGAAGAAAAGCCTTCACCATGCCGCAGATGTTTGAGGGCTAAAAACACGGTATGATGCCGGTTTCTTCCAGGACCTCAACACCTCAGTGTGGAGGTCTGTGAAAAACGGCAAGCCCGACGTAGAGGCTAAGCTGCACGAGAAGGCAGGAAGCACTTATCTAACTTGCTTTTATGATGAGGCTCCTGTCTTTCAACCGGCCAGTCAATGTTTAATCTGGCCACGGCCCTCGTCAGCACCTCTAATAGCTCCTCACTAGCAGGGGACTGAAGTGGCAAGTCTTCAGTAGCGATACTAACAACATCCAACTCCTCAGAGCTGGATAGTTGCAGCACCGGTGCCTCACCCGGGGAGGAAGAAACCACAGGGCGGGCTTCCAAACCCCGAGATAAGGCACTGGATCTAACAGGTCAGGGTCGAGATAGGACTGGGTCCGTCTCTGACCCCTCTGTTAGATCCATCTGCGAACCCCACGACTGAAGCCACCGCTCTGCCTCGGCAGAAGCGGGACCCGAGCTGCGAGGAACGCGAGCCAAAGCGCTCTCCTCGAAGAGCGCAGCATTCTTAACGGTAGCCGCTCACAGTACTCACAATCAGCCCCTTCAAGGCAAACAGGCAACACACATAGAATGTGTATCCTCACCTATGACGTTCCGTCGTTCCAATGGACTGATTCCACACGTGCTTCATGACGCAATCACGCAGAGGCGTTCTCACAGCGTTTCGACGCAGCGCGAGTTCCCTTGAAAGGGAAGTACAAATCTGCATACTATTCTTTTTACCACTATGTGTGTGTGAAGGGAAAACATTACACCATATAAGGCCTAATATTGATTTCTCACTAACAGAAGCAAGAAAAGATTAATTTCATACTCACTGGCAACCCAAACAGACAGCCCCAGTGTAGCTGTCATTACATGTGTAACCGGTCCTACTCGACTCGCTCCGAGAGGGATTCGAACTAGGTGTCCAGCATGGGAGGCAGGCACGCTAACAAGGACGCTAAAGACCGAAGCCACTAGCATCAGTCGCTAGCGCCTCTTGATACCAGGGGAGTGAGGTTTACACGCACAGCTCTTAATGGCCTACATCCATTACACATGCATGGTATTGTTTTTTTTTTATAGTTATATTCCACATAAAATATTGTTTAGACTCAATAACCAATCGTTGTGTTAGTAGTTAAATTAGCTCTATTTTGCAAGTCAAAAAGGGACAAACTAAGATTTGTCCATTAGGTGGCGTTTAAGGTTAACATTCATCATAGGAGAGGCTTCCTCAGGCTCGACATTGAAACCTTCGATGTCGATAGCATTTTAATAGTTGGCAAACATATTTTGCACTTAACTGTTATAATTGCACCCCTTTCTAATCACTCGCCATGGTGGCAACTCACAGACAGTTTGTAGCCTAAAGGCTAAAGCTTTCAGCGGCAATGTGGATTGATGTAATTGGCATCAATTGTAATGACGTGGTGCACTGCAAATTCAAACGAGAACCAATCAAAAGCATCATCGCTTTACTAAACAGCCTTTAAATGGCTGAGACATCGTGCACATCAAAAACAGGCAAAGCAACAAATTAATATTATTCAAGTTCAAGTTTATTGTCATATGCATATTAGTACAGAGTACCGCAACAATGAAATACAATGTGCCTTAGCACTCTCTCAGCACCAGTCAATAAATAACAATTATAAATAACATTTAAAACATCCAAGCAGAGTAAACATAGTAACTAAGCTCAGACCTCAGCCCTCCTTCCTGTTGTACTATCATTCAGTAACCTTATTACCTGGGGGTAAAAGCTATCCCTGAAACATGATGTGCGCATTGGGATGCTCTGCAAACGTCTCTCTGATGGAAGGTGGGAGAAGAGATTGTGTGCAGGATGACTATAATCCTGCATAATACCTAGTGCCTTCTTAGTGCTGCGTTTCCAGTAAATGTTTTGGAGCGGTTCAAGTGGAACCCCAATGATTTTAGACGCAGCTTTGACCACCTTTGTCAGAAGATTAAGGTCATGTGAAGTAGCCCTGCCAAACCACACTACAATGTTACCTGTCAGTATACTCTCAATTGTACAGCGGTAAAAGTTCTGTAGAATGTTAAGGGACATACCACATTTCTTGAGAGACCTCAGGCTCTGATGTGCCTTCTTAATGGCACAACTGATATGGAAGGACCATAAGAGGGAGTCTGAAATGTGGATGCCTAAGAACTTAGACAATATAGACAGGTGTATGTGTGTGTTTGTTCCTTCTGAAATCTATGATGACCTCCTTGGTTTTCCCCACATTGAGGGACAGATTGTTTCTGCGGCACCACATGATCAAATTACTCACCTCATCCCTATAGGCAGTTTCGTTACTGCTTTCAATGAGTCCTACCACAGTAGTATCGTGTGCAAATTTCACAATACTGTTAGTGGGATGTTTTGCAATACAGTCATAGGTATACAGACTATATAATAGAGGACTGAGACAGCAGCCTTGAGGTGCTCCGGTGTTTAACACTATAGAGGCTGAGTATGTAGTGCCAACTCTAACTGTCTGGGGGCGGCCTGTTAGGAAATCCTGTACCTGTACCTGCAGATGGAATTGCAGAGGCCCAGGTCTAACAGCTTAGGTATTAAAATAGATAATATGCAAATTGTAGTGGATCAGTGGAGACAGGTATGCTGTTGTTGATATATGCTTTCACAAGCTGTTCAAAACACTTCATAATCACAGAAGTCAAGGCTGCAGGTCTAAAATCATTCATACAGGTGGCAGTCGTTTTCTTAGGCACAGGAATTATGATAGATTTTTTTAAAACAATTCGGAACCACACAAAGAGAGAGTGACAGGTTAAAAATGTCAGTAAAAACAGAGGCAAGTTAGCTATAACATGTCCTTAAGACTCGTGGAGTAATGTCATCAGGCCCAGCAGCCTTCCCTATTTTCACAGATTTAAAAACTTCACATGTGTCAGTGACTGAGAGCTGATATGCTTGCCTGCTGAACACATCCCCAGTTGGAGATGACATGTCCGTGTGTGTGTTCCCGTTTGGAGGTACTTTGATGTGCACATCCCCAGTTGGAGATGGTCCCAGCGCCAGTGCCTCAGCAGCGCATTCAAAACGAGCATAAAACATGTTCAAGTCATCTGGGAAGGAAGCAGAGGTTGTTGTGACGCCACTAGGTTTGGCCTTGTAGCTAGTGACCGCTTGTAGGCCTTGCCAAACGCGCCTAGAGTCCCCTTCAGAACAATATCGCTCTATCTTGTCCCGGTGTTGTTTTTTAGCAGACTTGATTTTTTTAGAATTCCTAAGCTTGTATCTCGCGCTCTTATAATGAGCATCGTCCCCAGATTTAAAAGCCACTGTCCTCTCATGCAATTTCGCGCGTACATCACTGTCTACCCACGTTTTTTCGTTAGGGTAAACGCGAAAAGTACACGTGGGAATACAGCTGTCCACACAGAATTTAACATAATCAGTAACTGCCTCAGTATATTAATGCAAGGTAGCAGAATCACTAAAAACTGACCAGTCAGAAGATTCGAAACAGCCTCACCTTCAGCAGTCCAGCGCTGTACTGTCCTCACAATGCACTCAAAAAAACAAGCTTTTGAACGAACTTAATTAAATTAAGGAAAACTTTTCCACAAAATTGAATTACGTTTTTCCAACAAAATCTAATTGGTTTGAAATGATTTGTTGTAATCTTGTTGTATGAACTTAAATTAATTTAGTCAAGACCACTAAAAAAAATCATGTCATTCCAACAAAAGTAGGATAAAGATGGGTAGAACTGATGACCATATTTAGACTGTGGGAATTTATTTTCTTTATTTCTATTAAAACTAATAGTCAACGCAACACTTGTTCACATGCTAAGTGTAACATTTGTAGCATACACATAATGATCAAGTAAAACATTTCTCATTACTGGCATTAACACAGTTACAGCTCATTGAGAAAAGCATAGCCTAACCACAAGGTCTACACTTCACGATAATGGTAACCTCAAAAATCGACACAACATAACACAACTTTTAAATGTCAAATATAACTGTCAAATATAACATCAAACTTTAACAGGTCTTTCCCTTTACTAAAAAATACATTAAACAGCACTTAATTTTAACATTTACTCTCCTGATCCATCCCTATGCAAAGCATGCTGGGAACTAGAAATCCACTGCCCAGTTTCAGTCAGTGCAACAGCAATGAATCATATAGTCCCAACACAAATGGTTTAGGTTAACTTAACATTTTACAAATTTAATTTCATTTAACGTAATAAAACTGAGTAAAAATGACAATTAAGTAAAAAAACGAAAGATTTGTGTTGTTTCAGCTTATTCTATTTAAATAAACTGAGCAAACAGCTAGAATCATTTTTCTGAGTGTGTGTTTCTCCCTTTTTATCTCTTGCTTGTACACGGGGAGTAGTAGTACAGAGGAATGATCTGATTTCCCAAAGTGAGGCCCGGGGGACAGATTTGTAAGCTTCCTTGATGGTTGAATAGCAGTGGTCGAGAGTTTTGTTGCCTCTGGTGACACAGCTGACATGTTGGTAGTATTTCGGTAGCACTGTCTTTAAATTACAGTGATTGAAGTCACCGGCTACGATGGAGAGGGCTTGCAGGTGCAGCCTCTCACACCTGTTGACAGCGTCGCAGAGCTCCTCCAGGGCTGTATACCGCAGTGAGTAGGGCTGATGGGAATTCTTGTGGTGAGTAAAACGGCTGACATTTGATGGTAAGATGTTCGAGGACCGGCGATCAGGAGTGGGAGATCACTTCCGTGTCAGTGCACCACGAGTTGTTCACCAGAAAGCACACAGCCCAACCTTTCAACTTGCCAGTCGTGTCCTTGGCCCGGTCCGAACTAAACACGGAGAAGCCGTCCAAGTGTATGGCACTGTCCGGATAGTCCGATGTTAGCCATGTCTCCATAAAACAGAACACACAGCAATTCCCCAGATCTTGCTGAACACTGACCCGGCAGCGGAGCTCTTCCATCTTGTTGCTGATAGATTGCATGTTTGCTAGCAGCATGCTTGGTATTGGAGGCTGCATAGGTCGGTTCCGTAGCCTCATCAGGAGTCCCCCGCGTCTTCCTCTCTTCCGCCCATATCGCCCTCGGTAACCAGTGCGCCAGGTCTCTGATATTTTGATAATATCCACAGGTATCATAGATGTTGTAGACAATTTTGGAACATTTTGTCTAATGTCTAATAAAGTCTGGCGATCATAAGTGATAAAGGAGGACGTAGACTGTATTATCAAACTAATAAGTAAGGTTAAAACTAACACTAAGCGCGGCGTGAGAGAGGCTCGTAGCGTGTCGCCATACATCGGCGCCATGACCATCAACATATCCTAGCTTTTTACAGAAAATATTCAGATGTAACCCCCTTTGTAATCGTTAACATTTTCATAAGTTTAATTATACTTTTTTTTTTCTCAGTAACTGTAATGGATTACAGTTACATTTATTTTGTAATTAAATAACTCTGTTACATGTAACTAGTTACTCTCCAACAATGGCTGTGATTGCAAAGTTTATTTTTATGGCGTTTATATTATTATGTTATGCTATATATTTGTTTTATAATTTTTCATTCCTGTTCTGAATTCTATTACATTTAAAGGATTTGTTGTGGAGTGAGGGAACTAAAATACAGTTTATAGTTTATAATGTATTTTATTGACCTTTTTTAACATTATTTCTGAATGTAATAATAAAATTTGACTTAGCTATATGTGTTTTTTTCCCTCTCAACAATGTAATTTTTACCTGGTGTGACTTACAGTATAGTCAGATGCGACTTATTTCCCCCCCAAAAAAAATACAGTACTGGAAACAAGAAAAAAAGGTGGTCAAATTGTGAGGCCCTTCACAATAAATAAATAAAGGACTGCAGATATATGCAGTAACTTTCCTCTGAATTTGCCTAATCCTCTAACGTGGTTTCCACCAGCAGCATGCCAGATCAATACCCTTCCACTCTGATGAACTGACCACTCATATACTTAGTCATATTAAGCTTTGATTGCATTCCCGCCATGAAGTCTTCAGCCAGAGATGACTTTCATGTCGAAAACAAGCGATTTTAAAAAAGAAATGTAGCTCGAGGCAATTATGAAAGGTTTTGCATCTGTGAACCATGTGCGAAGCCTCCAGCAGTCCAGCGCTAGCCGTCCACCATGTCGACATTAACCTGAAGCGAGACGTGACGCTCTCTGTCATTCTGTATCTCCAAGCACAGGACCCGTAGTGGAAGACCAGCCGTGAGAATCTGACAGTCTTGCGTCAGTGCTTCAGACACGGGAGTGTCGGGCTTCGATGCGGTGCTATTCCTGGAGGACAGGCTATCTCGCTTTCTTTGTTCAACTGTCTCACAGCAGGCTTCAGACTCAGAGAGATGAGTGGCAGGTGGGCACGGCCGTGTTTTAGATGATTGGAGGAGGCCTGACCCCGTGGTCCTTTCCCTGCTGTTGTTTTTGGAGATGGTGAGACAAGGAGGAGGAGTGTTGGAGGAGAGAATGCTTACTAACTTGTCAAAGCAAGCCGGTCTGCTGGGCTTGTGTGAACAAACCGCAACTATAGCTATGCTGGACCTCCCAGTGATTGGCAGGAAGTGCTTTAGAGGCAATTAGTGAATACACAGAAGTTCCCATCAAAACATGACTGGTGAGATTTAAAGGGGTCCTATTATGCCCTTTTACGAAGTCTTTTGTTTTGAGAAAAGATTTAGTTTTTGAGATGTACTAGAATATGATTTCATGCTTGATTGTTCAAAAAACGCATTATTTTTCACATATTTTACATTATTACAGCACCTCTCTCCCCAGTCTGGCTCGAACACAGAGATTTCGATGAAGCCCCTCCTTCCGAAATACGAAATGTGCTATGATTGGTTAGCTGGCCCAGTGTGTTGTGATTGGTAACGCTTAGAGCGTGTTCTGGAAATGTCCGCCCCTCCATAAGTGCAAGTTCTTCTCTAGTGTAAATATTAATGATGACGTCAATTTCAAACCAATTCGAGCCCCGATTCAGACCCTGACAATGTTAATGAACAAGAGGATCGTCCAGAACAGACTTTGCAAACACGGATTTCACAGGACGTTTCAGAGTGGTATGTTTTTTGTAATTTCCTTATATATAATAGATACGATGTTATCCACCATTTAATCGTGATATTTGTAAGAAAACTAAGGTAATACAAACAGTAATCTATCACAAAACCATGGCTACTTTTCCTAGGGGGGCGGTGAACCGTCTTACAAAAGCAACAGAAAACAAGCTGTTCTACATAAAATGTGCAGCACACATATAAACGTTTGGGTTTTAATGTTCAGGAACAGTGTTTAAAATAAATTTTAACCACTCTAAGTTCGTCAGCCTTAGGAAGGAACAAATGAGTTTTGGAAAAGGGGTGGAAAAAACACCCCTCTCTTTGACATCACTGTCTTCTCTAATGCAGCTCAACCAGGCCTCGTCAACTTTTTTGCGTATTGCAAAGGGCGGGGATTATAAATGAGTAACATTAAGACTTCATAAGATCCGGAAAAATTGTGTTGTAGTCTAAACAAGTCGTTTGTTGTAGTTCTTGGAAAGTGGATTCTGTTAAATAAAACATCTCCCTTTGGAGTGGACTTTGAGCTTTGTAACCTTGCAGATCTTTTTTATGCTCAAACAGCAACATTACACACTAACAAAAGTTGAAAAAGTGGAAAAGCATAATAGGATCTCTTTAATGTAGAGTTATAAGCAACTAAAACCTAAAAACTGGTTAATAAACATAATATTTATCTGAAATATTGACATGAATCATTGTACCTATAACATTTTACTATATTTTCTCGACCACTTTGGTATTGTTTTGATGATGTTTTTGTGTGTGCTACAGATTTGAATACCTAAAATCATGTTGTTTGTTTAAGTGCCCCTACTATGCTTTTTAATTACCTTTCATGCAGCGTGTAATAGCTGTTTGTGAATGTTAAAAGGTCTGCAAAGTTTTAAAAATGCAAAGTGCATGACAAATGAAGTTATTGTCTCTTAAAAGAAAGAACTGTTTCTGAACTGCTTAAAGGACTCATCAGTAATTCCAGTCTCACTTTCTGTTACAAACCTACGTAACAATGTAACACATTTGCATAATTCCAGCCTATGGTCCTTATTGGCTGCCTGTGAACAACGTCTACTTTGACCCGCCCTCAAATACTGTAGTTGAGGCTGTAGTGAGTGACAGACAGTGAGTGTAAAAACATCAACTCAATTTAACAATTCACTGCAGACACTCAAAAGTTAAAGAAATGGGAAAATAAGCCAGGAAGAATACATCCACGACTGGCAGATCAAATTCACACAATTAAATAAATTAAAGTACTTTTACAGAATAAAGTCTGATTATAAATTGGCACCATACCTGATCAATATTAGAGATAATCGTCAGAGAAAATTCCTGATAAGGTATCGCATAAACGGCGGGCCGACACAAGCACATCTGGAGAGCCAGAGAGCTCAGACTGTGTTCTCACTGCACTGATGGAGTCGCAGAGGACGAGCTGCACTTCCTCACCGAGTGCAACAAATATAAAACCATTAGAGACACTTATTTCACTCAAATAGGTAAAATGTTACCTGAATTCCAGCAAGCGAGCCTCATACAAACTCTCATATATTTTGGGAGAGAAAGAGAAGTGTATACACCTGGCAGTGCAGTATGTGTCCTCCCGCCATCATATGAGGGACAAAGGCTGAACCCTCTTTTCCCTTTATAACGGTTCTCTGTATTCATTTACTTCGCCCTTTTTGTGTGTGTGTGTTAATTGTGATAACATATATTTATGTACAATATGGAAACATATGTTTTTTTTTTAAATTTTATTTATCTATAAGTTTGTATATGTCTTTTGCTTTGGCAATAAAGCTCATTTGAATCGAATTGAAATTGAATTGAGTGAGTGAGTGAACACATCCGCATTAGTAATATTATTAATATGTATATATTTGGTTAGGTTAGGTCAACTTTATTATCCCCAAGGGGCAATTTGTTTCACAGCCAGCAGTAATCCATACAATCAGCAAAAACAAACAAACACACAACACACAAAAGTAAAGTGAGTAAATGAGTGAGTGAGTAAATGAGAGTGAGTGATCGAGTGAGTGAGTGAGTGTGTGAGTGTGAGTGTGAGTGAAAGTGAGTGAGTGAGTGATCGAGTGATCGAGTGATCGAGTGAGTGAGTGAGTGAGTGAGTGATCGAGTGAGTGAGTGAGTGAGTGAGTGAATTAGTAATCGAGTGGGTGTGAGTGTGTGAGTGAATGTGTGAGTGAGTAAATGAGAGTGAGTGATCGAGTGAGTGAGTGAGTGAGTGTGTGAGTGTGAGTGAGTGAGTGAGTGAGTGAGTGAGTGTGAGTGAGAGAGTGAGTGATCGAATGAGTGAGTGAGTGAATGAGAGTGAGTGAGTGATCGAGTGAGTGAGTGAGTGAATAAGAGTGAGTGAGTGAGTGAATGTGTAAGTAAATGTGAGTGAGTGAGTGAGTGAATGTGTGAGTAAATGAGAGTGAGTGATCGAGTGAGTGAGTGAGTGAATGAGTGAGTGAGTGTGAGTGAGTGAGAGAGTGATCGAGTGAGTGTGAGTGAGAGTGAGTGATCGAGTGAGTGTGAGTGAGAGTGAGTGATCGAGTGAGTGTGAGTGAGTGAGAGAGTGATCGAGTGAGTGTGAGTGAGAGTGAGTGATCGAGTGAGTGAGTGAGTGTGTGAGTGAGTGAATGAGTGAGTGAATGAGAGTGTGTGAGTGAGAGAGTGAGTGATCAAGTGAGTAAATGAGAGTGAGTGATCGAGTGAGTGAGTGAGTGAGTGAATGAGTGAGTGAGTGAATGAGTGAGTGAGTGAATGAGAGTGAGTGAGCGAGTGAGTGAGTGAATGAGAGTGAGTGAGTGAGTGAGTGAGTGAATGTGTGAGTGAGTAAATGTGAGTGAGTGAATGTGTGAGTAAATGAACGTGAGTGAGTGAGTGAGTGTGTGTGAGAGAGTGAGTGTGAGTGAGTGAGTGATCGAGTGAGTGAGTGAGTGAGTGTGTGGGTGTGAGTGCGTGAGTGCGTGAGTGAATGAGTGAGTGAGTGAGTGAATGTGTGAGTAAATGAACGTGAGTGAGTGAGTGAGTGTGTGTGAGAGAGTGAGAGAGTGAGTGAGTGTGAGTAAATGAGAGTGAGTGATCGAGTGAGAGAGTGAGTGGGTGTGAGTGCGTGAGTGAACGTGTGAGTGAGTAAATGAGAGTGTGTGAGTGTGAGTGAGAGAGTGAGTGAGTGTGAGTAAATGAGAGTGAGTGATCGAGTGAGAGTGAATGAGTGAGTGAGTGAGTGTGAGTGAGCGAGTGAGTGATCGAGTGAGTGTGAAAGAGAGAGTGAGTGATCGAGTGAGTGAATGAGAGTGAGTGAGTAAATGTGAGTGAGTGAGTGAGTGTGAGTGAGTGATCGAGTGAGTGAGTGAGTGAGTGAATGAGTGAGTGAATGAGTGAGTGAATGAGAGTGAGTGAGTGGGTGTGAGTGCGTGCGTGAGTGAGTGAATGTGTGAGTAAGTAAATGAGAGTGAGTGTGTGAGTGAGTGAGTGAGTGTGTGAGTGAGTGAATGTGTGAGTGAGTAAATGAGAGTGAGTGAGTAAGTGAGTGAGTGAGTGAGTGAGTGTGTGAGTGAACGAGTGATTGATCGAGTGAGTGAGTGGGTGTGAGTGAGTGCGTGAGTGAATGTGTGAGTGAGTAAATGAGAGTGAGTGAGTGAGTGATCGAGTGAGTGAGTGAGTGAATTTACATTGTCCAATGGGATACAAGGAAATTGTTATTCCTTCTTTAAAAAATTCTAAAATTAAATGTGGCCATGACTCAGGTGGAATACTTATATGACACAAAGACAATTTGAAACATTCGATTACAATTGTTAAAATTGAAAAATCTTCTATTTGGCTTGAAGTGAAATCAGTCATATCACAGTGTAACCATCACCTCTGTGCGGTCTATATTCCACCTCATGACTCTCCCTATTACGAAGAGCAAAGCTTTCCAAAGCTACAGACTGATATCTTACACTTTCAGTCCAGAGGAAATATCCTCATATGCGGAGATTTAAACGCCAGGACAGGGAGAGAAATTGATTATGTAAATATTGTAGATAATGACAACATCCTCAATGACACCACATTTCATTCCTCATCAAATATCACACCAAGAAACAGCTATGATAGTTCAGTCAACATGAATGGAAAACAAATGTTAAAGCTCTGTAAAGGTTTAGGGCTGTACATCATTAATGGCAGAACTAAAGGAGATACATAAGGCAGATTCACTTTCTGCTCCAGATTAGGAACCGGTGTGGTTGATTATTCAATAACAGATATTGATCCAAACTTTATTAATGCATTCACAGTCAGACCTCAGCTCCCAATTTCCGATCACTGCCAAACTATGCTTTATCTGAAACCACCACGTGAAAGGACCAAAACGTCTTCCCTCCAAGCTGAAAAACTTTTCCCCATTCGAAACCTAAACTCAAGTGGAATCAATCCAGCTCCGAACAATTAAAAGAAAACATGAACAGTCCTAATATATTAAAAATGCTGGATGACTTTATGTCCACTGAGTTCACTTTAGATGGTAATGGGATAAATTTAGCAACAAAAAATTTAAATTATATATTCAAAACATTGGCGACTCTATCTAACATTAAACAGCAAAGCAAACATAAAACAAATCAGCAGAAAATAAGAAAGGATGTTTGGTTTGACGATGAATGTGCAGGTCTCAGAAAAGAACTAAGGAGACTTTCTAACAAAAAGCATAACGATCCATCCAGCCAGACATTACAACTTTCTTATTCAGACTGTCTGAAAAATTACAAAAGACTACTGTGGAATAAAAGAGAAAAATATTTTAACACCAAAATTGATGAAATTGATAAAGCAGTAGATCAAAACACTTTCTGGAACCTACATAAAAAACTTGATAAACCCAAATTAGAGATACCACTCCAGAATGGCACAATTTGGAAATCTTATTTTGAAAATCTTTATCAAAAAATTGAACCGGCTGACCTTAACCAGCCTCAGATTAAAATCAAGAAAAAACTAGAAGACTTGGAGAAAACAATTAAAAATGATCAAAATCTATTAGATAAATTTATAACAATGTCTGAAATATTAGAACATATTAAAAATCTTAAATTAAAGAAAGCTTGTGGACAAGACAACATTAGTAATGAAATGCTTAAACTCAGCAGTCCCAGCATGATTAAAGCTCTAGCCATATTATTCAGTCTGGTTTTATGGTCTGGTAACTACCCTGAGATCTGGTCTGAAGGACTGATCACCATTGTCTCACACATCTCAACACACAACATTTTAAATAAAGCACAAATTGGCTTTTTACCAAAACACCGCACATCTGACCACATCCATTCTCTTCACACTGTAATTAACAAAAACATCAAGGACAAACAAAGGAAAATATTTGCATATTTTGTAGACTTTAAAAAAGCATTTGACTCAATTTGGCATGATGGTTTACTGTACAAACTCCTACAAACTGGCATCGGCGGAAAAACGTTTGATATTGTACAATCCCTGTACACCAACAGTAAAAGTACGGTGAAAATCAATCACCACAGAACTGCGTTTTTCCAGCAGGGACGTGGAGTGAGGCAGGGCTGCAGTCTGAGTCCGACTCTATTCAACATCTGCATTAATGATCTGGCATCAGTGCTGGAGCGCTCTACTGTCACCGGCCTCACTCTACAGCACACAGAGGTCAGATGTCTGCTGTAAGCGGATGACCTGGTCCTGTTGTCCCGCACACCTGAGGGCCTTCAGCAGAGCCTGTCCCTACTGGAACAGTACTGTCACGAGTGGGCCCTGACAGTCAATCTGGACAAAACCAGAGTCATGGTGTTCCAGAAGAAGGCCAGATCTCAGGGACACAAACACCCATTCACTTATAAAGGCCAGGTCCTACAGCACAGCACGAGCTACAGTTATCTGGGCATCGACATCAGCGCTTCGGGAGGCTTCGGTCTGGCTGTCAAAACACTGAGCGAAAAGGCTCGGAGGGCTTTTTATGCTATAAAGTCACGATGCGGTCACTTAAAACTACCCATTAAAACTTGGATAAAACTATATAATTCAATAATAAAACCAATTCTTTTATATGGATGTGAAATTTGGTGATCAGTACTGAATTTTAAAAATTGGGATAAAACTTCAGTAGAAAAACTACAATTGGAAATTGGCAAAAACATTTTAGGGGTTCACAGAAGCATGTCCAATGCCGCCTGCAGGGCTGAATTAGGCTTGTACCCGCTGAACATTGAGATCCAGAAGAGATGTGTTCAGTTCTGGCATCACCTCTATCAGTCTGATCCGGATTCAGTCCAATATAAATCCTTCCTCGCCAATAAAACCTTAACAAAGTCTCATCCTCTAAACACACTCGCTCTTCAACTAGTCCATCAAACTCAACTCACGATTGACCACAGCTACAACCCCAAAAGTATTATTAAAGAAATTTACAAAAATCTAAAAGACACTCATGATGAATCACTAAAAACACATTTTGACCTCAAAAATAAACTCCAATGCTATTCGACCCTAAATAGAACCACTAAATTGGCCTATTATCTAGTAATTAAACAATTTAAAGAAAGACAAATCCTCTCCAAATACAGATTAAGTGACCATGATCTAGAAATAGAGAGAGGAAGACATAGACAAACATGGACAGAGAGAAAGCAGAGGATCTGTAGACACTGTGATCTACAGCAAATAGAGGATGAGAAACACTTCCTCCTCATCTGTACTAAATATCACAATGTAAGAGAAACATTTTTGGCCAGATTTGAAACACTGATTCCATCATTCACTGAACTGAGTGATACTGAGAAAATGCCCTTCATGCTTGGAGAAGATGTGAGCACAGCTGCACTAGCTGCAAAATATGTGTTCACAATGTTAGAGACAGTTAACTCTAGAGAGACCTGCTTCATTTACTCATTTATTTAGATGGATTTGATTGACTTATTTACTGTGATACATGTGACATGATCTGTACATATATACAGTATATATGTTTATTTGTTTGTTTGTTTTATTATTATTTATATATAATATGTTAATGCTTTGGCAACATTGTGATACACAGTCATGCTAATAAAGCTAATTTGAAAAATGAGTGTGAGTGCGTGTGTGAGTGAGTGAAACATCACGGTTACATATGTAACCCTCGTTCCCTGAAGGAGGGAACGGAGACGTACGTCGGAACTGACCGACGAATTGGGATCTATTTTCAGAGACCAATCTACTTCGAGTGTTTAGAAATGAGCCAATGAAGATTGGCATGCGGTTGACGCATTCCACGCACCGCCCCGCAGCGCGGGTATAAATACGGAAGTGGAATACCGCATCATTGCTTTTCAACTGAGGAGCCGAGACAAGTGACTCGGGCCTTCAGCTGAAGCACAGCACCTGGCGACGGGACGTACGTCTCCGTTCCCTCCTTCAGGGAACAAGGGTTACATACGTAACCGAGACGTTCCCTTTCAGTCGGTCACGTTCGACGTACGTCGGAACTGACCGACGAATTGGGATCCCTACCAACACGCCAGGGATGCTGGCCCTTCCAGGGAAGGTCAGTCACTGCTGTTCCTGCAAGACCCACTCAGTATGACTATTGGATAACGCTGGGAAAGCGTGCCCGTCTCGTGGAGATGGTATGCTGCTGAGCCACGTCCTTCAATGGAAGGAGAGGTGGCGAAATACACATAAGGACTAACCTATCAGGGTAGTACTACATATGGCAGTCTCTGGGGTGGATCCAACCTGATCCCAGGGGGGAAAGAACACCAGGGTAGTACTACATATGGCAGTCTCTGGGGTGGATCCAACCTGATCCCAGGGGGGAAAGAACACCACCAGAGACGACAGAGCGGGCTCTGTCAAGGGAAAGACACGGGGCTAGCCGAGTAGGGTAGCTGGTACCGTGGAGAATACACATATAGACCCCAGCCTACACACACGTTCCACAAGCATACGGGTGCAGGCCTGGCGTCAGACGGCCACAACGTCTGACACCAAAGGGGTAACGGAGGAGCTCGACAGGGTTAGCCGTTTCCGGGGAACACAACTGGAGACAATAGAAACACGTATCTGGCCCAGGGGGCGGGAGTGGCATTGCAAGCCGACACTAGAACGGGCACTTAGTGCTACTGGCCAATAACTCTAGGCAATTGATATGCCAACGCAGTTGGGGCCCCGTCCACAGACCCAAAACTGCGTGCCCGTTGTACGTGGCCCCCCAGCCCGTGGATGAGGCATCCATGAAGACCACAGCATGCCTGGACACCTGTTCTAAGGACACTCCCGCCCGTAGAAACGAAGGGTCCGCCCACGGGTTGAAGGTTTGGCGACAGTAAGGAGTAACTGAGACCCGGTACTTGCCGCTCTGCCACGCCCATCTCGGGACGTGGTCGTGAAGCCAGCGTTGAAGCGGTCTCATATGAAGCAATCCGAGCGGCGTTACCACTGTCCTGCCTTTGAACTTATTCAAGCAGTTCAACACTGACCGGACTCGCTCCTCTGTGAGGCGTGCAGTCCGGTTGACCGAATCCAGCTCCATACCGAGATAAGAGATCCTCTGTATGGGACAGAGTTTGCTCTTCTCTTGGTTGACCCGAAGGCCCAACAGGCTGAGGTGACGGAGCACCAGGTCCCTGTGTTCGCACAACTGATCCCGGGACTGGGCCAATATGAGCCAGTCGTCGAGATAGTTGAGAATCCGAACGCCAAGTTCTCTGAGCGGAACAATGGCTGCCTCCGCAACTTTCGTGAAGACGCGAGGCGACAGGGACAGCCCGAAGGGCAAGACTTTGTACTGATATGCCCTTCCCTCGAACGCAAAGCGTAGGAACGGTCTGTGTTGAGGGAGAATGGAGACATGAAAGTGCGCATCCTTCAGGTCGATCGCTGCGAACTAATCTCGGGGACGGATGCATTCGAAAAATGCGTTTCTGCGTTAACATTTTGAACGGGAGCTTGTGCAGGGCCCGATTCAGAATGCGCAGGTCCAAGATCGGTCTTAACCCACCACCTTTCTTGGGTACAATGAAGTAAGGGCTGTAGAACCCTGACCTCATATCGGCTGGAGGAACCGGCTCGATCGTGTCCTTTCACATGGCATCGCTGCTCCGCACGGTGGTGAAGAGGATGCCCCTGTACTTGGGCGGCTGGCGCGCGAACTGAATTGTGTAGCTGAGTCTGATGGTACGGATGAGCCAGTGAGACGGCCTGGGGAGACCTAGCCAGGCCCCCAGAGACCGAGTAAGCGGGACCAACGGCACCACAGACGTACCCAGGGTGGGGCAGCGAGGTGGAGTACGCAGACCCGACTCGGGAGGCCCGGAGGCGGCCCGGAGTGTTGTCTGAGTACTCCAAGGTGGGGCAGAGTGTGGGTGAGGAGGCCCAGGGGCGTCCTCGGTGCCCATACTGCTGCCCCCTGGCGAAGGGGAGAGGGGAGGAAAGGAGTGGCAAGGCCTGGGGGCACATTGCCAACCTGGCCCTCTTGGGGCCCAGGGAGGGAGGAAACTGCTCTTTTATTGAGAATGTGGGTACCGCTGGACTCCGGAGAGCCAGCGGCAGGTGTGAACCAGCCTTCTCGATGACATTCTCCCCCTGGTCCTCCTCCGGGGGGAGGAGGGGTGCGGACACCACCTTCCCTGGAGCAGCTCCTCTTCTCCCTGGGCTGCCCGTCTCAGGGCCGCTTGCCGGTGGACTTCGCAGGACCCTGGACGGGTTGGGCGGCACCTGGACCACAAGTGTGGACATGACCCGACCCAGGGAGCGTGCGGTGACTTTCGTCGCCCGGAGGGAACTGCACCCTCGTGGTCTTCGGACACAGCTGCATTGCTACTGACCGCTCTACTGGGGGGATCTCCACGTAACCCTTCGAGGGTAGTGAGGACGGAGGAGTCAGTCGATCGGTTTCTAGAGATGTAAGGCGCTATCCACGACTTCGTGAGCTCCTGATGCACTTCCGGAAAGAAAGGCACTGGGGCGGGGCACTGAGAACCAGCACGGGCCGTCCCGAGATACCAATCGTCCAGCCGCGAGGGTTCGGGACACGGTGGAGGGTTCCACTCAAGCCCGACACTCGCGGCGGCTCCGGATCAGACTCAGGCAACGCTACCACACCCGAAGGGGGCAGCTCAGCCGAATCCTCATTTCCGGAGTCCATTAGCTCGTCCCCCGATGCAGCTATCGAAACCATGTCCTCAGCCAGAGCCCCGAAAGTAACAGCCGGTCCCCCACGGGAAGGACCAGGCTGCTCTTCCAGAAGCTCCACCGGCGCAGCGGAGGGGGGAGGGGCCCGAGGAGCCTGTTGACCCGGCGGGAGTGCCCTCACAGTAACCCTCAGGTCTCCACCAAAGGCATCAGCCAAAGTAGCAGCCCTCTGCTTTGCAGCGGGAGGACCACTAGATCGGGGGATGCGCCAATGGGACTCCACCCCGTCTGAGGTATTCGAGCCTAGACTGTAATACTGCGATGGTCATGTTCCCGCAATGGGAACATGAGTCATCCACGAAAGTCGCCTCAGCGTGCAGAATGCCCAAACACGTGAGACAGCGATTGTGTCCGTCAACTGGGGACAGATAACGACGGCATCCAGAAACACACGGCTTGAATGACATCTTGAAAAAGACGCAGGGTCAAACCGTGTTGCTCTTTTAGAAAAGGAAAAAACCGCTCCGATCAGTGCCGAGGCACACAGGGGAAATGGCCGCGGCTCGCAGCGGTTCAAAGGTGCAAGCCCGCTGAGAGCACTCAAATGGAAAAAACGCCCGGCGAGCTGTGAAAACAGCTGTTTGCTTCTTCCTCGCGACCACCGCTGTAGGGCACCGTCACACCGACATCGGAACACTGGAGCGATCCTCTTCACGAGACTCACTTGAAACACTCTACGTAGGAACACACACAAAGGTACTGTTTGGCTCCGAAGTTGAAAGCAATGATGCGGTATTCCACTTCCGTATTTATAGCCGTGCTGTGGGGCGGTGTGTGGAATGCGTCAACCGCATGCCAATCTTCATTGGCTCGTTTCTAAACACTCGAAGTAGATTGGTCTCTGAAAATAGATCCCAATTTGTCGGTCAGTTCCGACGTACGTCGAACTTGACCGACTGAAAGGGAACTCAATCACTTCTTGACTTGGGTCATTACGCAATCGCAACTGCACAGCAACACCCTGGCAACCACCCACAATACCTTGGAATTGTGTCAAGTTTTACACAATCAAGCTCCACTGACATTTTCAGAAGGATTAACTCATACGTATTTTTTCATATTTACTTAGTGTTGATCATGCCAGAAGATAAATCTAAGCTTACAGGTTCATATGATATTAAGAATTCTCCTTCTCCAAAAGAATAGATATTTTCCTATAGTAGGCGTTCCAGTGGAAGGTCTAAGGCCACAGTAGAGCAGGCAGGGCTATTATGACCATGAATAACCAATTGTGCTTTCACAAATGTCAAACAGCATTAGAAGTAGAAACCTCCTGATGTGAATTCAGATGATCTTTGAAAAAGTATATACTTAGTAATATACATTACTTTCTCACCATCATGATGTTCAAAACCGGCATGACTTAAATGGGAACTAGAGTTCCCTTTCAGTCGGTCACGTTCGACGTACGTCGGACGTCACCGACGAATTGGGATCACTTCTGGGAGCCCCTATCAGCTTCGAGTGTATAGAGAACGGGCCAATGGCCATTGGCGTGCGAGATTTGCATCTCGCGCTCCGCCCCGCATCGCGGGTATAAAGCAGAAGCGGATGCAGCGCACATTTGTCATTCACTTCGGAGCCAAACAAGCTCATGAAAGACTGTTCCTGCTCAGCAGAGAGAAAGAGAGAGAGCGAGAGAAGAGGCTTTTGTGCTGGGGAGAAGGCACGTGCAGTGACAACTGCGAGCTCACCGAAATCGGTGAAACAAACTGCTGTTTTTACAGCATCCCGGTTGGTTCGGTGGGGGCGTTCCACGGTGAGTGCAAACACAGGCTGCACTATCCCCTGTGTTTGCCGCGGTTGTTCCTGGGTGCTTCAGCACGTTAAAGAGCTTCTTCTAAAAGAGCAACACGGGTGTGAAATTGCGTCTTTTTCAAGATGTCATTCCACCCGTGCGTTTCTGGATGCGGTTGTTCCCTGTCACCAGCTGACGGTCACAATCGCTGCCTGACATGTCTGGGTATTCAACATGCCGAGGCAGCGTTTGTGGATAGCTCGTGTTCCCATTGCGGGAACATGACTATCTCGGCGCTAAGGTCGAGACTCGCCTACCTTCGGGGGGGTGGAGTCCCCTTACCTATGCCCCGATCTAGTGCTATCCCTGCCCAGCAGGATAGACCTACTTCGGCGAATAGCCCGAGTGACCTGAGGATCACGTTTATGGCACACCCGCCGAGCCAGCCTCCGTGGGCCCCTAAACCCTCTGTAGTGCCGCAGCCGGTTGAGCTTCCGGAGGAAGTCGCTGGCCCCTCTCGAGGTGGTCCAACGGTGACCTTTGGAGCTCCAGCAGAGGATAGGATGTCGATCGCTGCATCGGAGGGGGAGTTTCAGTCCTCGGGGGATGAAGACCCGGCTGCGTTGCCTCCCTCGGGGAGAGTGGCGTTGTCCGAGACGGACCCCGAGCTGACGGCTATGCTTTCCCGGGCCGCCGAAAAGGTCGGGCTCGTGTGGAACCCTCCACCGTGTCCCGAGCCTTCTAGGCTGGATGATTGGTTTCTCGGGGCGGCTCGCGCTGGTTCTCAGCGTCCCGCCCCGGTGCCCTTCTTCCCGGAAGTGCATGAGGAGCTCACGAGGACGTGGACGGCACCTTTTTCTGCCAGAAACCGGCCGAGTGGCTTCTCCCTCCTCACTACTCTCAACGGCGGGCCAGCCAAGGGGTACGTGGGGATCCCGCCGGTGGAACGGGCGGTTGCGATGCAACTGTGTCCGGCGTCCGCTTCCACCTGGCGCGGAGACCCACGCCACCCATCCAAGGCCTGTAAGTTCTCCTCCAGTCTAACTGGGAAGGCTTACAAGGCTTGTGGACAGGCTGCGTCCGCCTTGCATGCCATGGCGTTGCTCCAGGTGCACCAGGCCCAGGCACTCATGGACATGCACGAGGGTAGACCTGACCCAGAGCTCCTCCGGGAGCTCCGGACGGCGACGGACCTCGCCCTCCGGGCGACGAAAGTCACCGCCCGTTCCATTGGTCAGGCGATGTCCACTCTTGTGGTCCAGGAGCGACATCTCTGGCTCAACCTGGCCGATATGAGGGAGACTGATAAGTATCGGTTCCTGGACTCCCCCATTTCCCAGGTTGGGCTGTTCGGCGACGCGGTCGAGAGCTTTGCCCAGCAGTTCTCGACTGTCCAGAAGCAGACGGAGGCCATCAAACACATCCTGCCCCGGCGGTCAGCTGCTGCCCAGCCGCCGCCCCCGCTCCCGCCCCAGCCCAGCAGCAGCCTCCACCAGGGCAACGGCGTGGAGCCAGCCGCGGGAAGGCCGTCCAGCCCGCTCAGGCCGCTACCAAGCCAGGTGGCAAGCGCCGTCGTAAGAGACCCTGAGACGGGCCACCCAGAGATGGAGGAGACAGCTCTTCAGGAGGTGGTGACAGCACCGCTCCTTCTCCCGCTGGAGGGCCGGGAGAGAATTCTATGTTCTTGTTTTGTTTCTGTTTCTGTTTGTTGTACCCAAAACTTCAAAAAAAGAGCTGTTTCTAAAATCTCTGGGTGCCAAGAGAGCGCGCTTGGCGGTGTACGACGCTCCCATGCCTTGTCACCCTCCGGTGCCTCTCTTATCGCCAGCAGGGGGTGCTGGCTGTGTCCAGGACGCACACAAGAGGCCTCCGCACACCCGTGCACCCCCTCAGCAGGTAAGCAGGTAAGTGTTGCATTGCGCACTCAGACCCCACTTCGGGCCGCGATGCCGTCCGAGTCGGGTCCCTGCACTCCGCTGCGCTGCCCCGCTGCGGGTACGTCTGTGGTGCCGTTGGTCCCGCTGGTTCGGTCGCTGGGAGCCTGGCTAGCGCTTCCCGGCCCGTCCCGCTGGCTCATCCGTACTATCAGACTCGGCTATGCGATTCAGTTCGCTCGGCGGCCCCCCAAGTTCAGGGGCGGTTACTTCACCTCCGTGTCGAAGGAGGACGCCCTCGTGCTACGGGCGGAGATCGCAGTCCTACTGGCGAAGGACGCGATAGAGCCGGTCCCTCCAGCCGATATGAAGACAGGCTTCTACAGCCCGTACTTCATTGTACCCAAGAAAGGCGGCGGGTTACGGCCAATCTTGGACCTGCGGTTCTTGAATCGGTCCCTTCACAGGCTGCCGTTCAGAATGCTAACGCAGAAACGCATCTTCAGGTGCATCCGTCCCCAAGATTGGTTTGCAGCGATCGACCTGAAGGACGCGTACTTTCATGTCTCGATTCTCCCTCGACACAGACCGTTCCTACGCTTTGCGTTCGAGGGACGGGCATATCAGTACAGAGTCCTACCCTTCGGGCTGTCCCTGTCGCCCCGCGTCTTCACGAAGGTCGTGGAGGCGGCCATTGCTCCCATGAGAGAGCGTGGTGTTCGCATTCTCAACTACCTCGACGACTGGCTGATTCTGGCTCAGTCGAAGGCTCAGTTGTGCGAACACAGGGACATGGTGCTCAGTCACCTCAGCCTGTTGGGCCTTCAGGTCAACTGGGAAAAGAGCAAACTCTGCCCCGTGCAGAGGATCTCTTTTCTCGGTATGGAGTTGGACTCGGTCAATCTGACAGCGCGACTCACAGAGCAGCGCGTCCAGTCGGTGTTGAACTGCTTGAATTCGTTCAAATGCAGGACAGCGGTACCACTGAAACATTTTCAGAGGCTCCTGGGGCATATGGCATCCGCAGCCGCAGTGACGCCGCTCGGATTGCTTCATATGAGGCCGCTTCAACACTGGCTACACGACCGAGTCCCGAGATGGGCGTGGCAGAGCGGCTCATTCCGTGTCTCAGTAACACCGAAGTGTCGCCAAACCTTCAGTCCGTGGTTGGACCCTTCGTTCCTACGGGCAGGAGTTCCCCTAGAACAAGTGTCCAGGCATGCTGTGGTCTCCACGGATGCCTCATCCACCGGCTGGGGGGCCACGTACAACGGGCTTGCAGTTTCGGGTCTGTGGACGGGGCCTCAACTGCAATGGCATATCAATTGCCTCGAGTTGTTAGCAGTTCGTCTTGCACTGGGCCACCTCAAAGGGCCGTTACGAGGCAAGCACGTTCTGGTCCGTACGGACAACACTGCGGCCGTTGCGTACATCAACAAACAGGGTGGTCTACGCTCCCGCCGCATGTCACAACTCGCCCGCCATCTCCTCCTCTGGAGTCAGAAGCATCTGAGGTCGCTTCGTGCCATTCATATCCCGGGCCTGCTCAATCGTGCAGCCGACGAGCTCTCACGACAGCAAGTGCTCCCAGGAGAGTGGAGACTCCATCCCCAGGTGGTCCAGCTGATCTGGAGTCGCTTCGGGACCGCACAGGTAGACCTGTTTGCCGCCTCGGACACGTCTCACTGCCAGTTGTTCTATTCCCTGACCGGGGGGACCCTCGGCTCGGATGCGCTGGCACACAGCTGGCCCCGGGGCCTACGCAAATATGCGTTTCCCCCAGTGAGCCTTCTTGCGCAGACACTGTGCAAGGTCAGGGAGGACGAGGAGCAGGTCTTGCTAGTTGCGCCATACTGGCCCAACCGGACCTGGTTCCCGGAACTAGTGCTCCTCGCGACAGCACCTCCTTGGCCCATTCCTCTGAGGAAGGACCTCCTGACTCAGAGACGGGGCACCCTGTGGCACCCGCGTCCGGACCTCTGGAAACTCCATGTCTGGTCCCTGGACAGGACGCGGAGGTTCTAGGTGGCCTACCACAGACTGTGATAGACACCATCACTTCCGCCAGAGCCCCCTCTACGAGGCGCCTCTACGCGTTGAAGTGGAACCTGTTCGTCGAGTGGTGTTCTTCTCGACGAGAAGACCCCCGAAGATGTTCGATCGGCTCTGTGCTTTCCTTCCTGCAAGAAGGGTTGGAGCGAAGGCTGTCTCCCTCCACCCTCAAAGTGTATGTTGCCGCTATCGCCGCAAATCATAGCATGGTCGAAGGTAAGTCCCTAGGAAAGCACGATCTGGTCGTCAGGTTCCTGAGGGGGGCGAGGAGATTAAATCCGCCTCGCCCTCACTCTATACCCTCTTGGGATTTGCCCCTGGTGCTAACCGCATTACAGAGGGCTCCCTTTGAGCCTTTGCAGTCAGCAGAGTTAAAAATCCTGTCTTGGAAGACAGTACACCTAACACGTTCGCTAGATTCTATAGCCTCCGTGTAGAGCCGGTTTCTTCCCGTGTGCTCGCTTCAAATAGCCAGTAACACCGAAGGGCCCGTTCTAGTGTCGGCTTGCTGCGCCATTCCCCTCCTCATGGACCGGATACGTGCGCTGATATGCTCCAGTCGAGTTCCCCAGCACGGCGAACCCTGTTGAGTCCTCCGCAACCCGTGGCAGTCAGACGTGGCGGAGCGTCCGACGCCAGGTCTAACACTCGTATGCATTGGTGGAACTTGTGTTAGGCTGGGTATCCATATGTTGTGACCCCTACGGCGGTCCCATATGTGTATTCTTCCACGGTACGGCTCCCTACGGCGAGCCCGTGTCTTTCCCTTGGCAGAGCTCGCTCTGCCGTCTCTGTGCGGTGTAGTCTCCCGCCTGCATTGGCCGGGGCCACCCCTGGGACTTCCGTATGTTGTACTGCCCACGGCCAGTCCATACATGTATATTCCACATGATACCTCCCTACGGGTAGGATGTGGCTTCCGCAGCGGCCCCCCGGGGCACGCTATCCCAGCGTTATCCAATACTCTGCTGAGTGGGTCTTGCGGAACAGCAGCAGTGACTCTCCCTGCGTAAGTTCCCCGCCCCGAACAGACGGGGTCTGAGGGGCTTTCGCTGGGCGCTGGAAGTGGTAGTAACTGTGGCGTTTTCCATAGGGATCCCAATTCGTCGGTGACGTCCGACGTACGCCGAACGTGACCGACTGAAAGGGAACGTCTCGGTTACGTATGTAACCCTCGTTCCCTGAAGGAGGGAACGGAGACGTACGTCCCGTCGCCACAGTTGCTGTACCATCACTGCAGCGGCCGAGTCACTAGTTCGGCTCCTCAGTGAAAAACAAATGTGCGCTGCATCCGCTTCCGCTTTATACCCACGATGCGGGGCGGAGCGCGAGATGCAAATCTCGCACGCCAATGGCCATTGGCCCGTTCTCTATACACTCGAAGCTGATAGGGGCTCCCAGAAGTGATCCCAATTCGTCGGTTACGTCCGACGTACGTCTCCGTTCCCTCCTTCAGGGAACGAGGGTTACATACGTAACCGAGACGATTTCAAGATTAAAAAAAGAATGCAAAATCACCATAAAAATACCATAAAATCCACAAAAACAAGAAATATTATCTAATGGAAATAGCTAGCATTTTATAAATAAATACAATTACATTTTCACATTCTTTGCATGATTTGACAAAAAAAAAAAAAAAAAAACACAATACACTATAAAATATTCAGTTCACAAGTGATGTTTACCTTAATTGATTGAATTTTTTTTATTTCTTCATGCATCACATCTTATTTATTCTCAAGCCCTTGACTGAAACCTTTGTCTCCTTCACTCTAAAAAATGCTGGGTTGTTTTAACCCAAATTTGGGTCAAATATGGACACATTTTTAGAGTGGTAAACAAGTATATTATTTTCATTAAAAAAAATAATTAAAGGGGACCTATTATGCAAAATTCACTTTTATAAGGTGTTTGAACACAGATGTGTGTCCACGGTGTGTGTAAAAAAACAGCCTATAATGGTAAAAATCCACCCAATACTTTTTTTTTATAATCCCCATCAATCATTATCAATCTCTAATAACGCTGTTTCACATTTCCCCCTACTCCAACATAAGAGTAGGGAAACCCCGCCCATGACTGTTGATGATCTGCCCTTTTAGCGTAGACACACCCCTGAGTGAGAAGCACAGAGACCGCCATTTCTGTTTACTCGCTGTATCCGCTAGCTAGAGTATTACAATGTCTGGGCCAAAAAAACATTACAAATGTTGTGTTGTTGGATGTACCAACGAACGTACGAGTCTCCATAGACTCCCGGCATCTGAGCCGGGAGTTGACTTGGTGTTGACTTGGCCTGAGTTGGTATTGACCCATCCTTCAGAAACAACTTTTTCACAAATTCAGTGTTGTACTGACCCTCGTTGGTGAAGCAGTTATGCGTAAAATGATTTGCGCAAATATATAACATTTTACCGACATTCTTCGGTACATTTCCTTTAAAAATTAAATTCAACCATGGTGTCCTCAGTAGGACACCATGTGTGTTGCTTCACCAACGAGGGTCAGTACAACACTGAATTTGCGAAAAAGTTGTTTCTGAAGGATGGGTCAATACCTCAAAGTCAACACCTCAAACTCGTTGTTGTGCTCCTGGACCCAAGGGCAGGAACCAAAGTTTCCCAGCAGAACATTGTCCAAAGCATTACACTCCCTCCGCTGGCTTGCCTTCTTCCCATAGTGCATCCTGGTGCCATGTGTTCCCCAGGTAAGCGACGCACACGCACCCGGCCCTCCACGTGATGTCAAAGAAAACATGATTCATCAGACCAGGCCACCTTCTTCCATTGCTCCGTGGTCCAGTTCTGATCCTCACGTGCCCACTGTTGGCGTTTTCGGAGGTGGACAGGGGTCAGCATGGGCACCCTGACAGGTCTGTGGCTATGTAGCCCCATACACAACAAACTGCAATGCACTGTGTATTCTGACACCTTTCTATCAGAACCAGCATTAACTTCTTGAGAAATTTGAGCTACAGTAGCTTGTCTGTTTGATCGGACCACACGGGCTAGCTTTTGCTCCCCACGTGCATCAATGAGCCTTGGCCGCCCATGACCCTGTCACCGGTTCACCACTGTTCCTTCCCTGGACCACTTTTGATAGATACTGACCACTGCAGACCGGGAACACCCCACAAGAGCTGCAGTTTTGGAGATGCTCTGACCCAGTCGTCTAGACATCACAGTTTGGCCCTTGTGAAACTCGCTCAAATCCTTACGCTTGCCCATTTTTCCTGCTTTTAACACATCAACTTTGAGGACAAAATGTTCACTTGCTGCTTAATATATCCCACCCACTAACAGGTGCCGTGATGAAGAGATAATCAGTGTTATTCACTTCATTTGTCAATGATCATAATGTTATGCCTGATCGGTGTATGTTGACACTTTATGACACTGTCATTAGCATTTTTCCTGGTAGCTTTAATGAAACAAGGAAGAGCATTATTTTTTGTGTTATTTTCAAGCAGCAGCTTCAGTGTTGCATAGCCGCCGTGCATGCTGGGAACAGAATAGTGATCCATATTCTAATAATGTGCATCCAGTATTCAGCCTGGCATAAAAAATTAAACAGCATGTCCTAGGGGAGCCCAGTAATGATGCGAAATATCACCAACCTCTTACCGAGAGTTCACTATAAAAATAGCCTCAAAGAGTGATGTACACCAACTGATCACGGGTTCAAACAGCCATGGTTTAAGAATGCTCTCTATTATCATTCATATAATATTTTAACAACAGTTAATAATGTATGAATCACCATTAAAACTCCCCCATGTGGTGGGAATCCATGTTTATGAAGACTGCGGTTTAAATTAATGAGGACAACTGATTATTTTGTGCCATTTGCTGGGTGCGCATATTGTAAATGGCTTCAAAGGAAGTATTATATAATACATAATTCAGCCTGAAAATATAATTGAATAAAAAAAAGATAAAACAGGTGGGAAATATTGTGATATGAAGGAATAAAGAAACCAATCATTTACCCCTAACTTCAAATCCCCAAATACCACATGAAAGTGTGCAGCTTTTATGCAAGGAAATATGTTCATGCATTCAAGGCTGGAGATATTAAGTCATTCTAATAAATGTTATTATGTTGCTGGGTAACGATCCTCCAAAGATAGACAACTTGGCCATTGTCCTGTTACATATCTAAGCACAATTGCTATGTGGGAAAACTTTCTTGGAATTTGCGCTTCCTGTTTGGCTGAATTCCAGCGTTTCAAAGTTGCACAAATGTTAGCTTAATGAATCATTATCATTTGATATTTCTGCAGTGTTTGCTTGCCAGAAATCAAAGCAACAGGCATCTGTAATCACAGACAGACATCTGCCAGCGCAGTAGAAAATGCCAAACAAAAGCTGAGCAAGCGTGTGAGAAGACAATACTCCAGAGCTCTGGTAGCATCCATCCAACTATCCATCTGTACGTCTATCTATCTATCTATCTATCTATCTATCTATCTATCTATCTATCTATCTATCTATCTATCTATCTATCTATCTATCTATCTATCTATCTATCTATCTATCTATGAGTATCTGTCTGTCTATCCGTCCATTTTACTATCTGTCCATCTATGTATTGATCCATTTATCCACCAAACTATTCATCCATCTATCTATCCCTCCATCAGTCTATCTATTTATCCATTCATCATCCATTTATCTATCTATCTATCTATCTGTCTGTCTATCTGAACATCCATCCATCCATCCATCCATCCATCTGTCTGTCTATCTGAACATCCATCCATCCATCCATCCATCCATCCATCCATCCATCCATCCATTCATCCATTCATGTGTCTATCTATCTGAACATCTGTCCCTCCGTCTGTCTGTCTGTCTATCTGTCTATCTGAATATATTGATCCATTTATCCACCAAACTATTCATCCATCTATCTATCCCTCCATCAGTCTATCTATTTATCCATTCATCATCAATTTGTTTGTCTATACATCTATTCATCTGTCTCTCTCTATCTATCTATCTATCTATCTATCTAAACATCCATCTATCTATCTAAACATTTGTCCGTTCATCTGTCTATCTGTCTGAACATTCATTCATCCATCCGTCTGTCTATCTGAATATACATCCATCTGTCTGTCTATCTGACCATCCATCATCCATCCATCCATCCATGTGTCTATCTATCTGAACATCTGTCCCTCCGTCTGTCTGTCTGTCTATTTGAATATCCATCCATCCATCCATCCATCTATCTATCTATCTATCTATCTATCTATCTATCTATCTATCTATCTATCTATCTATCTATCTATCTATCTATCTATCTATCTATCTATCTATCTATCTATCTATCTATCTATCGATCCATCCATGTGTCTATCTGAACATCCATCTATCTGAATATCCGTCCGTTCGTCTGTCTATCTGAATATCCATCCATCCATCCATCCGTCTGTCTATCTTACTCTGAATATCCGTCTGTCTCTCTATCCGTCCATCTATATAGTGATCCATTTATCCATCTAACTATTCATCCATCTATCTATCCCTCCATAAGTCTATCTACAGTGGGGAGAACAAGTATTTGATACACTGCCGATTTTGCAGGTTTGCCCACTTACAAAGCATGTAGAAGTCTGTAATTTTTTCATAGGTACTCTTCAACTGTGAGTGACGGAATCTAAAACAAAAATCCAGAAAATCACATTGTATGATTTTTAAGTAATTAATTTGCATTTTATTGCATGACATAAGTATTTGATACATCAGAAAAGCAGAACTTAATATTTGGTACAGAAACCTTTGTTTGCAATTACAGAGATCATACGTTTCCTGTAGTTCTTGACCAGGTTTGCACACACTGCAGCAGGGATTTTGGCCCACTCCTCCATACAGACCTTCTCCAGATCCTTCAGGTTTCGGGGCTGTCGCTGGGCAATACGGACTTTCAGCTCCCTCCAAAGATTTTCTATTGGGTTCAGGTCTGGAGACTGGCTAGGCCACTCCAGGACCTTGAGATGCTTCTTACGGAGCCACTGTGTGGCTGTGTGTTTCGGGTCGTTGTCATGCTGGAAGACCCAGCCATGACCCATCTTCAATGCTCTTACTGAGGGAAGGAGGTTGTTGGCCAAGTTACTAATGGTTTTCTTTGAGACTGTGGTCCCAGCTCTCTTCAGGTCATTGACCAGGTCCTGCCGTGTAGTTCTGGGCTGATCCCTCACCTTCCTCATGATCATTGATGCCCCATGAGGTGAGATCTTGCATGGTGCCCCAGACAAAGGGAGATTGACTGTCATCTTGAACTTCTTCCATTTTCTAATAATTGCGCCAACAGTTGTTGCCTTCTCACCAAGCTGCTTGCCTATTGTCCTGTAGCCCATCCCAGCCTTGTGCAGGTCTACAATTTTATCCCTGATGTCCTTACACAGCTCTCTGGTCTTGGCCATTGTGGAGAGGTTGGAGTCTGTTTGATTGAGTGTGTGGACAGGTGTCTTTTATACAGGTAACGAGTTCGAACAGGTGCAGTTAATACAGGTAATGAGTGGAGAACAGGAGGGCTTCTTAAAGAAAAACTAACAGGTCTGTGAGAGCCGGAATTCTTACTGGTTGGTAGGTGATCAAATACTTATGTCATGCAATAAAATGCAAATTAATTATTTAAAAATCATACAATGTGATTTTCTGGATTTTTGTTTTAGATTCCGTCTCTCACAGTTGAAGTGTACCTATGATAAAAATTACAGACTTCTACATGCTTTGTAAGTAGGAAAACCTGCAAAATCAGCAGTGTATCAAATACTTGTTCTCCCCACTGTATTTATCCGTTCATCATCCATTTGTTTGTCTATACATCTATTCATCTGTCTGCCTGTCTATCTGTCTCAGTATCTGTCTGTATATCTATTCATCCATCTATCCATCTATTCATATATAAAGGCGATATAGTCATATCATTTTCTTTTTAGTTCATATTTGCAACAATACTGCACCATTTTATATCAGGAAACACAGCTGTGGAGTTTCTGCAACATTTCCACAAAACTTTGTTCAGCTTCAGAGTTTCAGTTAAATCAGGGTTAATAATTTTCTCTAATAGCTCTGTTCACCCACATATCTCATGTCACTGAGTAAAAGACTGTAATGAGTGGTTATAAGCACACGGCATACAGCATTTGCATATATGTGGCCTGTCAGCTTACACAGATTTCTAAGAAAATGTGTGCTTTTGACATGGAATATTTTCACGGCCCTGGATTCTTTAGTATGGAATGACATTAGGGATTATAATTTATCTAGTATTAGAAGTGTTGAATGTTACTTATCAACTTCTGAACAAAAATATAATCACAACATACAATGCCAACATTTTCATTTGTACACATTTTTGTTTGAAATTGTGACACTAACCTCTTGAGTGTTCCTTTCTCTCATTTCTCCTTTGCTCTCATTGCCTAGTGAGTTTATGAGTGACAGCTCTTGCATCAAGAAGTAGCAAGAATAGGAACATTAGCTGGATATCCATCCATCCATCCATCCATCCATCCATTCATAACATACAAAGTGAAAAGATACTTCATAGTCTATACTATAAGGGAACAGGTAGGTACGGTTATTCTCAGAACCGTGAAATTCAGAGCCATTCTCATGCCCCACACCCCACTCTCCAGGTTTATTGAGCTCCAGACCTCCTCTGATCTCAACATCTGTAATCTGTCTGGAAGTGATGAATGGCAGCAGGGCCAAAATGCTCACTCCACGGGGCAGATGGCTTATCCTGCAACCCCTCGTTTCCTAATAAATCAATCCTGAAGGTTTCCAGCCTGCAAAAAATTTAGCAAGAGATGTCACAGTCAAAGAGAAAAACATTTAGGGATACAAAGCTGAAAATAAACCCCATATTTCAAAAAATTAGATCTTGCTGTATCAACTAAAGATATAAAATATATCAAATCTTGAGTATTAAAGCAGGACATTAAAAACATGTCACTCTTTCACAACCCAAATACAAATGTTTTATTTCAATATCATGCAATAGGCCTATTTATTATATTTCATCATAGGCCTCATCTCTTGATGCAAACGCATGATATTTCCTCTGCATACTTCAACGTCATGAATTGTCCGCCGGTAGTTAGACTTCAGAAGTTATTTTTAGAGGTTACCCTCATTATGCTACGGTCAAAGTGATGCTTTGAGTTTGCAAAATCATCTGGTATTAAATCCTGTCTTCACTGTTTTGAGAAATCTGTGTCTCTGTCTTGTGATGAATTATTCATGCTATGCTGAATAAGGCCTTTGAAACAGTCTCCACTGACATGAGCCATGATTTTTTAATAGCAAGAGAGTAAGTCTTCTTGCTGCAGAAGTGAAATGTTTCTCCTGAAAACATTTATTTTTTTCTTTTTTGGATGAACTCGCAAGATTCTCACTTATCAGATATTTTGCATTTTGACTGTGTGATGACACTACCAAACAAGTGCTAAGTGAGATGAGAAAAGACTCAAGTGTGTCGCAGGCTTTTTCCCAAGATGCCAGGTGTCTCTTCACATTTGGAAACTGCCAAGTCTTCACGTCTAAATGACCAAATTGATAGGATTACATAATTTCCCTCTGAAAATGTGCCTTTTTTTTTTTTTACTCGCAATATAAAATTGTTAGAGGATTTAATATCAATGGATATTACCTCAGTGAGATTCTGCCTTTTGTCACAGATGTTCCTTTTGATACAAATGTTCATCATGCACTGCTGAATGAGCTCTAAAATTAATTTGCTATTCGCATGCGTGTGATGATGATGCGGGAGCTGCACTGTATTTACAACAGAAACTGTGTAGGAGAATGACACAGGCTAGAACGAAATTGTTGAATAAAGTCGTTATTTTTGTTTGTTTTTACGCACAAAAAGTATTCTCATCGCTTCATAAAATTAAGGTTGAACCACTGGAGTCATATGGACTGTTTTAACAATGTTTTTAGTATCTTTCTGGACTTTGAAAGTGTTAATTAAAATTGCTGTCTATGGAGGCTGTCTTATGGGTTTGAAACAACATGAGGGTGAGTAATTAATGACAGAATTATCATTTTTGGGTGAACTATCCCTTTAAACATCTCCTATATCAATTATAAAAAATTCCTAAAAAAGGTAAAAGATTTTTATGCTATGCCAGTATTTCCCCGCTTCTGGATCTACAGCCTCATGCCAAAAGAAGCAGGCCTGGACTATTTATGTTGTGTTTTTGTGTTCGTTTAAGAAGGAGTCTTCCATGAGGGACTGCCGCTTTACTTTCGTTTTGTTGTTTGTTTATTTTGACATTAAAGTTTGTTGATCGTTCGCCGGTTCCCGCCTCCTTCTTCCTTTATCAATGAACCTCGTTACACTGGTGCTGAAGCCCAGGAAGAAGGAGGCGGGAATCGGCAAACAATCAACATACATACAATCAACGCATTTAAACAAGAAGCTTGTGGTCCAAATTGTCTGTGCGCTGAATTGCAACGAAAAGGAGAAAAAGAAAAAAAAAAGATTATGCAGGAGGAAATGGTTGGGGAGACGCGAGGAGCAAGGATTGTGTGTTCTGCAAAGAGAGTTGGAGGTAAATAAATAATTTTGCAATGTGCTGCTGTTGCGGCTGGTCAAGCAAATGTTTATGCTTTGTTTCTGTTTGATATAATTGTAAAACTTATGTGTAATTCTGATATTCTGGTCTATAACTCCTCCCCAAACTTCCCGCTGCCCTGTATCTTGCTCTCTCATTGGCTGTAAGTCATCGCCGATGTAATTTTCAGTCAGAACACATTTCACACAGCAGGATTTGGACAGATTTTCACAGACAGGTCCAGATATTTTGCATGCCAAATATCTCACGGGCGTCTTCACACTGCATTATTGTCACTCGCATGAACGAGCACTGATTTGCCTCCGATTTCGAGCATTTGTCTGTGATTTCACAAAACCTGTCGGTGAGTGAAAATGTCCCCAACTAAGCAAGTCAAAGGCAACAGTGGCAAAGAACATAAAATCCGTCAGTGACAGAAAAGGAGAAAAAAAACCTTGGGAGAAACCAGGCTCAGTCGGGGGACCAGTTCTCCTCTGGCCAAATGAACCAACATGGTGTGGTTATGATTCCAGGCTGCATCTCAAGTCAGATTGTGGCTTGGTGTAATTTAGAATATTTAATCCAGTTCCTTCTGCATGAAGATTAGCATATATCACACCTGGGATACATCACGAATTACACAATGGTCTTCAGGTACGGTACAGCATGATCGCAGTGTAGTCTGATTCATGAACAAATGATTCTTTTAAACCAGTTATTTTTAGAGAATCAACAATATACAGCACAACCAGTAGCCTATTGTCTGATTCACAAACAAATACTCTTATGAGCCGGGTCATTTTAGTGAAACAACACAACAGCACAATCAGTGAAGTCCAATTCATGAACAAATTATTATTTTGGTAACACTTTAGATTGCAGCCGGGAAAGTACTGCGAAAAATGAAAGTAAAAACAAATTTACAGCGTAACTTTTGGTAATTATAGTGTAACTATAAAGTACGTATGTGTAGGTATAAGGAAGCAATATGTAATAGTTGGGGAATAAAGGGATAACTAGGAAAATTAACAAATTACACTCACCTAAAGGATTATTAGGAACACCATACTAATACTGTGTTTGACCCCCTTTCGCCTTCAGAACTGCCTTAATTCTACGTGGCATTGATTCAACAAGGTGCTGAAAGCATTCTTTAGAAATGTTGGCCCATATTGATAGGATAGCATCTTGCAGTTGATGGAGATTTGTTGGATGCACATCCAGGGCACGAAGCTCCCGTTCCACCACATCCCAAAGATGCTCTATTGGGTTGAGATCTGGTGACTGTGGGGGCCATTTTAGTACAGTGAACTCATTGTCATGTTCAAGAAACCAATTTGAAATGATTCGAGCTTTGTGACATGGTGCATTATCCTGCTGGAAGTAGTCATCAGAGGATGGGTACATGGTGGTCATAAAGGGATGGACATGGTCAGAAACAATGCTCAGGTAGGCCGTGGCATTTAAACGATGCCCAATTGGCACTAAGGGGCCTAAAGTGTGCCAAGAAAACATCCCCCACACCATTACACCACCACCACCAGCCTGCACAGTGGTAACAAGGCATAATGGATCCATGTTCTCATTCTGTTTACGCCAAATTCTGACTCTACCATCTGAATGTCTTAACAGAAATCGAGACTCATCAGACCAGGCAACATTTTTCCAGTCTTCAACTGTCCAATTTTGGTGAGCTCGTGCAAATTGTAGCCTCTTTTTCCTATTTGTAGTGGAGATGAGTGGTACCCAGTGGGGTCTTCTGCTGTTGTAGCCCATCCGCCTCAAGGTTGTGCGTGTTGTGGCTTCACAAATGCTTTGCTGCATACCTCGGTTGTAACGAGTGGTTATTTCAGTCAAAGTTGCTCTTCTATCAGCTTGAATCAGTCGGCCCATTCTCCTCTGACCTCTAGCATCAACAAGGCATTTTCGCCCACAGGACTGCCGCATACTGGATGTTTTTCCCTTTTCACACCATTCTTTGTAAACTCTAGAAATGGTTGTGCGTGAAAATCCCAGTAACTGAGCAGATTGTGAAATACTCAGACCGGCCCGTCTGGCACCAACAACCATGCCACGCTCAAAATTGCTTAAATCACCTTTCTTTCCCATTCTGACATTCAGTTTGGAGTTCAAGAGATTGTCTTGACCAGGACCACACCCCTAAATGCATTGAAGCAACTGCCATGTGATTGGTTGATTAGATAATTGCATTAATGAGAAATTGAACAGGTGTTCCTAATAATCCTTTAGGTGAGTGTATTTATACTGTATTTTTTAATTAAGGGGTAATTATCCGTGTAGTTACAGGGTAAGTGTGACATCTGAGGGCATTAAGTGTAAATAGTCTGCCTTGTTTACTAAACAAAATTATTGAAGACACTAATTTTTTTTATAGCGGCAATAAAGTGGTGCACATTGACATCACTTTGTAGGCCAAAACGCGGAAGCGAGTTAGCATTTTAGCACTTCCGGTTCTCCAATCCTGAAGTCAATGGGTTTTTTGACATATCAGATCGGAAAGGCATTTATTTTCAGTAAAAATGAAGAAAATATTCGAAAAGTGGAAATAAAACGTCTAACGTGTATTTAATCATAAAGTCTTTATAGGTAAGGCATAAGTGAACAGACATGCGCTGAATTAGAGACGGTAAGAGTGGGTCCAATATCATTGGTCTTAAAAAGTGGGTGGGTTTTGTCCCACCCACAGACAATGGTTCCGACGCCCATGGTCCATCTAATGAATCATTTGATAAACACCCACAAACTCAGGAATTACTATTTGAATCAACAACAAAACATTTTTTATTTTGAGACAGATTTCTTTAGTTAATCAAAAACATTCAGCACGATCAGTGTAGTCTGATTCATAAACAAATGACTCTTATGATCCAGATCTTCTAATGAATCTGGAGTTATTTGAATCGGACTCAAGGATCCTTCACTGAAGCTTTTATTTCATTGGAGTTCACAGGCAAGTTTTTGACCAGGTTGGTTATTATATCTTAAATCATTAGCAAATGAAATGCATACTTGGACCCTGTTGTTTAATATTCTTAAGTTAGAAGGTTTCCTGCAAAATTTGCTCTATTATAGCCGCAAATGTAAAAAAAAATTCATATGTAAGCAAAATGGTTATTATAACTGAAATATGCCCAAATTAATCAGAATCTAATCAAAACTAACTTAAATATAAAATATAAATTTTTCTTTCCTATATTTTGTTTTTGCCCATTAGCCTCCGCTACAACAAGCTAAACAAAACATACTGTAGCACTACAGATGATCCATATCCGGAATATAGGCTGACTCAGTTTTGCTGGGGTACAGAACAAAGCTATACATCCATGCTCCCAATCTAGTGCCAGAGTGATTTATTGCAATGTCTATTTTTGAATAATGTCTTCTGACATCTGCTCCAGTCCTGCCATTAAAATGGAGGTATGGATCTGTCCCGCTCTGTGATTAATTATGAGAAAGCCATGGGTTAACACTGACAGGCAGCTCTGAGCCGAGCTTAATTCGTACCGACAGGACGTATCTACAGTGAGATACTAACCCCAACCCTCACAGACACAGTCGACATATATGCACAGAGCAACAGAGGTGAGACTATAGCTCATAGACATTTTAATTAGTGCTGCTTGCTGAGGCAAGCATCACTATTACGATTGCTTATACTTAGAGCACTTAAATTAACCCCTATCGCTGTGCTCATCCCACTTTGCCTGTGCTTCTGACATGAATGACACCTCAAATTACGAACAATGTTGAGAAGTGTGCTACTAATTTTCTAAGTGATTGTGATTTTTCGCCTTCCATAGACTGAAATGGACCAACATATCAGTACGTATCATAGAAGATCATAAATGAATTAAGCATCTTGTTTGTGAATGAAGATCTGCTGATTTTTCATTCATAAAACAGGCATCCTAACACTCTCTGTTGGTTAGCTGTTATTTTTAAACCAAAATATTATACTCTGTATGCAACGTTCTGGGAACATTAGTTAAGGGTTACAGAAAAAACAGCTTTAACTTTTAATGAATTAAGTCAATAATTCACTCATAATAATACAGTTTTAATAATATATGCAGTATATATAAAATACAATACAATAAAATAAGACACTGATTTGACGCCACCTACTAGCATAAATATGTAATCTGAAAACAATGGTCACTGAATAAATCTGAAACTTGTGGCCCGGTTCCACAGACAGGGTTTAGATTAAGCCAGAATTAGTTCAATTAGGACATTTAAGTAGCTTTTATAAACATGCCTAAAAAAACATTACTGATGTGCATCTTGAGACAAAACAATAGCACTGACATATTTTAACTCTTACCCCGCCATTGACAGATTTTCTTTCCGTGTTTTCGCTGTTATACGGTAGGGTATTTACATGATACCAGCTGCGCTTTCACGCTCTCTCATCTCTCCGACAGGGATTTACGCACAAACCTGCCTCCCCTCACTTAAGCGTTTCATTTGCTCCGGATGAATATTGTTGGTGTTACAGGGCTTGAATTTCGCCGTAGGATTGCGCATATTGTGCATAAATCCCACAGAGTTTGTGCTCACACCTAAAGTGTGCACACATAAAGCCGCCTCTCAGTACTAAATTGAGTTCTTTTTCACTTCTTATTGTGCTTTAACAGTCAAATACACACAGAATAATGTAAAAATGCCGGTCTTGGCGAGTATTCATGTAATCAAAGTCAGTTGTGTTTTAAGTGAACGTAAACAGTTGAGAAAGAAAGCATGTGTAACAGTATAATGGATCCGTGTTTCAAGTCTTAAAGTGACAGAAGCCTAATATACCTGCTGCCAAATTATGAGATAAAATAAAAAATATCTTAATGGCAGTTTTCCCATGGTATCGATGTCAAAATTGTGGCCAGTGAAATTGCTGAGTGGCTAGTAACTTGTGGAAAACCACAAGCCATAGTGGCTGGTGAGCAAAAAAGTTAATGTCAAGCCCTGTATAGGACTGTGAAGCTTTGGGGTGTTGATGGACTCGACCTACTCCATCTATGTTTTGATCATAGTTCTGAATCCAGATGTAGTCTTTGACAAAAATTCAATTTTCTCAGCTTTTTGCTCAAAATGTTGCTTTTTTTAATGAAACTTACCCACATAGTGGGTAATAAAAAAGAATGCATGAAGCTAGAATAAAAGCAGAGGGTCTGTTCGTTCTTTTGATATATTGCATGTTCAGATATTAATACAACTAAATATTCTGGGGGCCATGAAACTTTTGTGAAAAAACTTCAAAAATGCTGTCGCTGGTTGGCAACTTTTTTCAAAAACGCTGGCGGGGAAAGAGTTAAGATATGGAAGTGAAAGTTGCTTTCAGTTAAAACAGCTAAATAATGTATTTTAGTGTGGGACTAGGCTTGAGCCTTGTCTGTGAAATATCTTTTTCTCGAATTGTATACAAATGAGTCTAGTCACTGGGATGAATTAAAATTCACACCGCTACCAAAAAACTCTCTAGCAACCACCCAGAACACTTTAGCAACTGCATAGCAACACCCTAGCAACCACCCACAACAAATAAACATTGTGAATGCGAGCTTTACCTGGATATGCAACCATTACACCATTATTGGCATGATTGGCAAAACACTCACTCCCCTCACTCACTCATTTCATTTGCTCCGGATGAATAGTGTTGGTGTAACAGGGATTGAATTTCGGCATGGGATTGTGCGTATTGCGAATAATTTTACTCATCCCCGCAGATTTTGTGCTCACACCCCAACAAAACTAAACAAAAGCAAAGTGAAACAAAACGAAACAAAATAAAAATCTGGAACTGAGCATCCATGAACAAATTATGGCCAAATTGAAATCCTTTGCTAGTTGAGAAAAATGCCATTGAGATGAATGGGAATGCTAATGGCTAACTTTCTCCATTAATACTCTAGGCATTGAGTGAAAATATCAAGACCCAAAAAATGTATTAAGCTTTTTAAGATGAAAAACCAAACTCGCAAACAGTCTCATAGCAACACACATGTTTTCTTTTATAAAAATCCAGACTTCCAAAAAATGTCCAAGGGTCAAGAACATGGCTGATGAAAAGCTTAAATAAGTCTGACATTATCTTTCATGTCTTCCATACCGCATTTACAATAATCATCTGAAACAAGTCTTTGAAGAAGCCTCAAAATGCGCTTGATCTGAGCAACCTCTATTATTTAAAGGCTTGTTAAACTTAGCTTTCCCTGCAAACACTCCGAACAACACAGCAGCAGCAGCGTAATCTGAATGTAAAAAGCTCTGGCGGAAGTGTTTATTTATGAAAAAGTCATCTCTCTGAGTGGTTTGCTCATTGGAAATGCTCTCTCAGATGACGACCTGTTCTGCGGTTATTTTAATGAGACTCCCAAGTCAAGGCATCTTTCGTTCAGTGTTGAGAAAATGAAGGAAACGAGTTGGAATATGAATAGTAACTGTCTTCAATATTTAGCTGTCTTACTCTCTCTGATCTGCTTATTAAGAGCACAATTACCACAGACTCAGTGAACTCAGTTGAATAAGAATGCGTGATTGTTTTTTTTCCCTCTGACAGCGAGTGAAATCTCTCCAAAAGCACTGCACATCATTAGCTTCTGCTCCAGTGACAACGTGTATTTTGTACAGATGGCGGATTTTGTTTCACCGAAACAACTGTTTTAAGCCCAAGGAACAGCTCTAACTTGGGAATTTATTCTTATTTAATTTATTCTTAAACTGATAGATATAAAATAGATAGATAAAAAAATGTATACACTAATTTATTCTTATTAAAGATTTTTTTTTAAATATTCGAAAATAAATAATTCGAAAATAAAGTAAAAATGTAAATAAATAAATACATATTAGACAACTCCTAGGTGAAATAAAAATAAATAAATACATAAATATATACATATATATAAATAAATACATAAATAAACAAGCATAATAATAAATACAAATTTAATTATTCTTATTTAATGTATTCTTATATAGTACAAAAACTGCTAAAACACTACAATAAATAAATACATAACTAGACAAACTGATAGATAGAAAATAGATAATAAAACTTTAATCTAATTCTAATTAAAATAAATAAATACAAATATTTTAAAATAAATAAAATTACATTAAAAGTTAAAATAAAATTAAAGATTAAAATGAATAAAAATTAAAATGAACAAACTAACTAACTAACTAACTAATAGGTGACTCCAATGTTTGTCATCTTTTGCTATTCTTGTAAGGATTCCTTGCTTCTTAAAAGCTTGCAAAGCCAAAAAGTAACTTTCTAAAACTGTCATTGCACAATAGATTCAGCCCATATAAAGGTCAGAGCGATCGATCGAAGAGAACCAAAGCTTAAGGAATGAGAAGAACTCACTTCTTGTGATAAATATAATAATAAAGCCACAGTATATTCAGGGATGTAGTAATATAGTGCTACTTTTACATTATGTTCACAAGTTACTCAAGCCTCAGTTCATTCAGAATTTTTCCATTTTTGAACTTGATTCATAATTAAAACCAACCATACTTTGTTAAAAAAAAGAAAAAAGAAAGAAAACGGGCTCATTTGCAAATCAAAAAATGTAATTACTTTCAAAGAGGCTTTGAATGGAGCATTCCTTTCCCTGAGAAGACACTCTGTTTGGTCCTGATAGGAACAGAGCTTAATTTGAAACTAAAACACTTTGATCACTGATGCATGCTCAGTCGGCATAAGCTTTAGTCCGTAAAATGGCTTAGTTTCTCTTTATGAAAGAAATTAGGTAGTATTTTACAAATGACAACAGTGATAACCAGTGATTCGCTGGGTTTGTTTAGTAATAATCTCAATAAATCCAGAGAGCAGTAAATATCAGCCTTTGAGGAATAATTAACACAAAGTAGCGACAACTACCTTAACTATATTTTTCAGCAGCTAGAACTGCACACGCTCAGATAATCTGGTCTGCAAAACATACAGAAAACGTTCTGCATTTTTACATTTTCAAAAAAACATCAAGTATGATTTATAAGCTGTTTTCTCATGGGGACCAGAAAAAAATGTCCATGTATTACCATCATTGTAGGGACATCAAAACATAGGGAATACCTGAACCACACACACACTCTAAAGAAAGCTGGGTTGTTTCAACCCATGTTTAGGTCAAACATGGACAAATCCAACCATTGGGTTTAAAAAGTTGGTTACACTTTATCTGTCACAGTTCTGTTTGTATTTTGGTCTTTCAGTTTGATTTCTGTCACATGTTCCTTTGTCACAGTTTCCCGCCACTTGTCTGTTTCCTTGGTTACCTTCCTTAGTTAGTTTAGTTCAACTGTGTCCAGTTAATTATCTTGTTTCTGTTTGCTATTTAAGTTCTTCCCTGTTCAATCATTCTTTGTCCGGTAACCGTTATGGTTGAGTGTGTTTTTCCTTGTCGTTCAGCCTTGTTCCTGAGAGTTCACATTAAAGTTTATGTTCAGTTGAGATCTTCTGATTCTTCAGTTTGTTCCTGTGCTACACACCGTGACAGATTATCGGACCAAGACAAAAAGACAGCAGCAAGATGGGCATTCTGCTCACTCCATGTGACCCCGCCGACCTGCTTATTGAAATAGCACAAGATGGCCGGTCCATCGAGGAGTATGTTGAGGAGTTCCTTGACCTAGCCCACCTGGTGCCATGGTGTGATGGGACTCTGAAGGGCATCTTTTGGACTGGACTGGATGACCAATTCTTTAGCCAGGTACCAGCAACATGCTCCCTGGCCCAATATCTTGATTATGTGCTGTGGTGGTTAGTGAGGTTAATAAGGACACCACCACCACTCAGCCACAGTCACCCTGTTCCACTCCAGCCAAGATGGCCACCGCCATACCTGCGACAACGTCACCAGAACCAGCAGAGGAAAACTGGCTAATAGACTTTTGGTTGGCACCTGTGACATGTCCAGTTCCCGTCCTTAATCCTGTGACGTCTCCAGTCCCAGTCCAGAGTTCAGTGACATCTCCAGTCCCAGTCCAGAGTCCAGCGACGTCTCCTGTCCACGTCCAGAGTCCAGCGACGTCTCTTGTCCCCGTCCAGAGTCCAGCGACATCTCCTGTCCACGTCCAGAGTCCCGCGACATCTCCTGTCCACGTCCAGAGTCCCGCGACGTCTCCTGTCCACGTCCAGAGTCCAGCGACGTCTCCTGTCCACGTCCAGAGTCCAGCGACGTCCAGAGTCCAGCGACGTCTCCTGTCAACGTCCAGAGTCCAGCGACGTCTCCTGTCCACGTCCAGAGTCCAGCGAGGGCTCCAGCCTGTGACCAGTGTCCAGAGAGGGCTCCAGCCCATGACCAGAGTCCAGAGAGGGCTCCAGCCTGTGACCAGTGTCCAGAGAGGGCTCCGTCTCCTGTCCCGAGTCCAGAGAGGACTCCCTCTCCTGTCCCCAGTCCAGAGAGGGCTCCGTCTCCTATCCCCAGTCCAGAGAGGACTCCGTCTCCTGTCCCCAGTCAAGAGAGGACTCCGTCTCCTGTCCCCAGTCCAGAGAGGGCTCCGTCTCCTGTCCCCAGTCCAGAGAGGACTCCGCCTCCTGTCCCCAGTCCAGAGAGGACTCCGCCTCCTGTCACGAGTCCAGAGAGGACTCTGTCTCCTGTCCCTCCTGTCCTCGCTCCAGAATTCATAGTGCCATGAAGGGGGGGGGGGGGGGGGGTTACCCATCTACGAAGGCTGGCCCTGAAGGGTCTGCGCCGCCATGGCTCCCTGAACTGCCTGAGTCGCCATGGCTTCCTGAACCACCATGGCTCCCTGAACTGCCTGAGCCGCAATGGCTCCCTGAACCGCCATGGCTTCCTGAACTGCCTGAGCCACCATGGCTACCTGAGCTCCCGGCGCCTCTGTGGTCTCCTGAGCTTCTGGCGCTTCCATGGTCCCCTGAACTGCCTGAGCCACCATGGCTACCTGAGCTCCCGGCACCTCCGTGGTCTCCTGAGCTGCCGGCGCCTCCATGGTCTCCTGAGCTTCCGGCGCCTCCATGGTCCCCTGAGCTTCCAGCGCCTCCATGGTCCCCTGTAGCACTGGCACCACCCTGGAGCCTTTCTAGCCAGTCGGCAGCACCCGGATCACCTGCCTTTGTCCACAAAGGAATCCAGGGTGCCCGCCCCGAAAGTTGCCGTGTTTACAACTGTGACAATGAGCGCTTATCACGATCAACTAAACACTGGATTTTCAAAAGTATGTGAAGTTTGCAACGCCATTGTTGCAGTAAACTTGCACAACCTTCTTGAAATAATTTTTTTTTAGATGCACGTTGGTCTGTTATCATAAGCACGTCAACTTTACATTTTTAAGCCCCTAACCATGACGTGGAACAAAACGAACTGTGATTGGTTGCTTTACATGTCAGTCAGATGGCCTCTGGACGGTCCTTGGCCAATGAAAGCTGTGATAGAGACTAGAGATAGAGATAGAGACATGAGGCTAGTCCATATTTGACCTAAACATGGATTGAAACAACCCAGCATTTTTTAGTGCACACACACACACACATAGGGTTTCTATATTTAAGGGGGACTTTCCATAGTCATAATTTTTTATTTAGTTTTAAATTTTAATTATTATTATTATTTTTTTTTAAAACTGTATATTCTATCCCCTAATCCACACCTAAACACAACCCTCACAGAAAACTTATGGGCACCAAAAAAATAAATGTCCCCCAAGGTCAAAAATGCCACAACGTAGGGTTAACGAGGACCACACAGATATACATATTAAATTGGCAAATGCTTAAGAGTCTACGACTGGATCATTATTGCAGTGATTATTATGTTTCTAGCATGTTATATGTTTGGCAACAGTTCTTCTAACCCTAATTGATGGAGTGTGCAGCTTTTCATTTCTCAAACAACCATGTAGGAAGACACATTATGGCCATATTCCAGGATGACAATGTCAAGATTCATTTGGCTCAAATTGTGTAAAATGGAAATAAATGTCGTAATGATATTTCCATCAAGAGGTGCATCAATTTTTGGTCAAGATCTTGTATTGACAATGCAAGAGCCCAGCACTCTGTAAAGTCTCCTCCAGCACATCCCAAAGACTTTCAATGAATTTAAGGTCTGGACTCAGAAGTGCCAATTCATGTGTGAAAATGATTATTTATGCTCTCTCCCTACCGTTCTTTCATATTTTGAGCCTGATGAATCTTGGCTTTGTCATCCTGGAATATGGCCATGACATGTCTTCATACATGGTTGTTTAAGAAATGAAAAGCTAAAGACTCAACATGTTCTCACAACCAACTCGTCACTTATTGATGCTTGGTCAGGACCCCTCGGCGTCACTTTTTAATGCACAGGGTATCCCTTTAGAAGCCAAACGATATCTTTATGTGAAGAACAGAGTGGAAAATAAAATTATGCTGGCTGATTAAATTGAGAATCACACTCCAACATGTCATAATGGCAATATCATAACCAAATATATAATTTCATCATATATTTGGTTCATTTAAATCCAAACAGCGACTTTTTTTGGCCGGGTAATGTATATTGTAATAGCACATCGCATAAAGCACATCGCATTTATCTCATTTTTCAAGGACAGAAGAAAGCAAAGCGACATCATTAGAGCAGGTACAGTGGTCTTGAATTATTGCTTGGCTTTATCCGTTTTCTTTGATGTACTGAAGCACCCAAAGAGTACAAAAGCTCTTACATGGATAAGTTAGAGAATAATTTGACTGGAACTAATTTATTTATTGAAACGACAGAATGATATAGCACCGCTCCAGTGGAAGTGGGATGAAGCAGGTACGAATCAGGCAACTGGAACGTTCAAGAATAAATGATGACGAGGAACGAGAGACGGGGGAAAAACAGCCTCCACTGACACCCACGAGTAAAAAAGAGTTATTAACAGGTTTGGTGAGTACTGGTGTGTTCACATCCTGTCAGAATTACCATAATTATAAGCTTCAACCAGGCACGCCTGTGTCAAATTTGTGATTATACGGTGCAAACTCTAAATTTTATGAAAGCGTTGACTTCTCTAACTCTAACTGCAGCTGTTTCAACTGTTAGAAGCAGTTCAATACCACTAATAAAGAATTTCTACTGAAAAAAAAAGACTTCCTAAATTTTTAATTACTCTTTATTTGTTTTCCAGTAAAAAGTGATCAGCTGACTTAACTTGAAAAAGCAAGGAAACCCGTTGCCTTACAATGATTAAGTAATAAACTTAAATTAAGTTATGTGAACTTGACAATTCCACATTGGCCTAACTTAATTTTTTCAATTATGCATGAAGTTTATTTACTTAATAACTTTAAGGCAACAGGTTTCCTCACTTTTTTTAAGTTAAGTCAACTCATCACAGTATCTAAAGATTTTGTAAACTATTTAAATTTACCTAAAATTAGTGAAACAAGTCTAAGAAATAAGACAAAATACACATATTAAAGATACAGGTAACATTTTACAATAAGGTTTCATTAGTTAACAACGAACAATACTTCTACAGCATTTACTAATACATTATTAAAATCAAATCTTGTATTTGTTAACATTATTTCATGCACTGTGAACTAACATGAACAAACAATTAACAGCTGGATTTTTATTAACTAACATTAACAAAGATTAATGTAACAAATGTATTGCTCAATAGCCCCTTTCACACATACTGTCTTTACTGGTAAATTACCAGCAACAGATCATGTGTGAACAGGACCTTTTCAAAAATACCGGTAAATTGGTTCCGGCAATTTACCAGTAAGGGAAGTTGTAACATTACCAGTAAATTACTAGTAATGTGCGCTGTGTGAACGCGGAATAAAGATTACCGGTACATTCACGTGTAAAATCAGAACGCGCTGACGTAAGAAGTCTGCTTTGGGCCAATCATAAATTCTTATGGAGATTATGTAATTACTCCATACAGTACAGTATAGTTTTTCTATTTAAATATGCGGTAAATGATCATCTTTGACCGTTGCGCCACGTCTCGCAGCTTTTTCAATGTGTCGCGCTCGAGACCCGGCCTTCTTTCCCATTCATCAGAGCTGTGGCTCTGCAGTTGGATACGCGAGTGTCATGTTTTTAAGAGCAAACGTCAAAAAGTTGTTGTCAAATTGAACAGATAGTTAAACTATAGTACTTCTCCTCATGCGGGCGGATGAATACAACGGCGCAGCGTTTAAATATAATTTCCGATGACTGACATCAGATAATTTAACGGTATTTTGCTAATGATGTGTAAATGGTCTCTTACCGGTAAAAAAAAAAAAAAAAACCAGAACGCCGTTGCTTGTGTGAACAGCATTGTGGGAGGTGGACGAGCGAGGCGAGAGCGAGACCGGTGCGTGATTAAGAATGAGTCCTCTCATGAGGGAGCTCGGAGGCATATAAGGACAAGCGACACCAGTGAAGGACGAGAGAGGACCAGGCCTGGAATTTACGTTGTGTTTTGTTTATGTTTTATTATGTGTGTGCGTGGCAGCCGTCCGTGAGGGGCTGCCCGCGTTACTTTCAGTTTGTTTATTTTGGATTAAAGTCTTTTAAACGTTCGCCGGTTCCCGCCTTCCCTGAACTAAGAACGTCACTACAAGCATGTTTGTGTATTTACCGGTAAAGTAATTCTGGTAATTTTACGGTAATTTACCGGTATTGCTGTGTGAAAGGGGATAGTTCATGTTAGTTAATGCATTAACTAATGTTAACAAATGAGACCTTATTGTAAAGTGTGACCGAATTTTTAGACATTTTAACTGGAAAACTAGACAAATATTCTTGCTAAGATTTGGAATTTTTTGCAGTGTTGTTATGATCAGCAATAAAGTTTCACAAGCTTTATTTGTTGCAGAAATTTGTTTAATCTTTACAAATTAACGGCAATTTAAACCATAGTTTCAGCATATTTTTAGTCTATAGCTATATATAAATGCTTAAAATATTGTGTGGAATGCATGCTACAATAGACTGCAGATTCAAATAAAAAACCTAAAAAATATGTTGCAAACCAAATTAGTCTGTTAAACTATTCAAAATTGATTTTTGTTAAGACTATTAAGGATTACTATATCTATTCCCTAAGCATTCCAAGAAATGGTCAATGAACCCCATTTTCAGGGTCATTAAATCCAGTTAAATAGATTATATGCTGTAGAAAATTGGCTGGGATGACAGTGAATCAGTGGAAAAGGATTATCCTAGTTCATTCCATTAGTAAAATAACGTTTTCAAAAAGACATAATCTGAGGCATCAAACTCATACCATGCATATCATTGGTGTGAATGAGCAAGGATGGCAATACAAAGAAATTCTTCTATTACACACTGTACAATATCAATAAACGCTCTTTTTGAGTGGCTGCAATACTTCGGCACTGCAGATCCAATACATGGAGTGCATCTTTAATGAGCCTGACCTTTAAAGACAGGAAAGGAAGAGCAGACATCGACAGGGTGCATATAAATAGCTCTAGCACCTTTCTCTCTCTCTGTCCAATATTCCTCCATTTTAAAACATCCAACTGCTGTAGACTTCTTGCAACACTGAACTGCGAGTCACCCATCTCCGACATATCTGTAATTTTTCTGACACAATGACAACACACCAAGCCGCGCAGAGTACCCCGGGACGGCACCTCCCAGGAGTTCATGGCCTGCTTTTTCGCAGCTCCTGTGCAGGACAGCGAGATGAGTCTGCCGTGGAGATGATCTACGGCATGCAATTCTTTGCCCTAAAACGAGCAAGAGAAAATAACGTGTTGTATTTTTTACCTTTCTTTTTTTTTTTAAGCACTTCAGTTTGTTTCGTAACATGTATTTGGACCTGTACTATCGTCTCACAGGGACTGCAATGATTCTTTAATAGTTTTTACCCTGTTCTGTTGTTCAAAACAATACAAGTTTCATGAATCAATTGGAAAAACGTACCAATCCCTATCATAAAAGTACATTCTGAAAGCTCAGAATCGAAATCTTGAGTGACTCACATCAAGAACCTAAACAAAAAACTGTTTTGGCTCTTTTTTTTAAATGAGATGAATCAAGGCTACAACAAACTGAAAAAATAACAACAACAAAACAAAAACAAAACAAAACAAAACAAAAACAAAAGTTTATTGTAAATACTAATGATGTTTAGATTCTAAATATTTTTGTCAGTTTTTAGAAGATGAATCATAGCTATGACAAACTGAAAAAAACAACAACAAAACAATAGAGTTTAGTGTAAATGCTAACTATGTTTTGATTCTAAATATTTTTGTTTGTTTTTATGAAACATGGCTGCAGAAAAACTGAAAAACAAAAGAGTTGTGAATATGCAAAGTATATTTAGATTCTAAATATATGTTTTTATTTTTATTAATTGTGGTTGCAACAAATAGAAAAACAAAACAGTTCAGTGTAAATGCGAATTATATTTAGATTCTAAATATTTTTGTTTTCACGACCTGAATTGTGGCTGCAACAAAATGAAAAACAAAACAAAACAGTTTGGTGTAAATGCGAATTATATTTAGATTCTAAATATTTTTGTTTTCACGAGCTGAATTGTGGCTGCAACAAAATGAAAAACAAAACAAAACAGTTTGGTGTAAATGCGAATTATATTTAGATTCTAAATATTTTTGTTTTCACAAGCTGAATTGTGGCTGCAATAAAATGAAAAACAAAACAAAACAGTTTGGTGTAAATGCGAATTATATTTAGATTTTAAATATCTTATGTTTTGTTTTCATGAGCTGAAACATGGCTGCAGAAAAACAAAGTTTAGTGTAAATGCTAATGATGTTTAGATTCTAAACATTTTTTTGTTTGTTTTTTTAGCTGAAATGTGACTGCATCAAAGTGAAAAACAAAACAAAACAGTTAAGTGTACATGCTAATGATGTTTAGATTCTAAATATTTGTTTGTTTGTATTTATGAGATGAATTGTGGCTGCAACAAACTGAAAAACAAAACAAAACAGTTTAGTGTAAATACTAATGCTGTTTAGATTCTAAATATTTTTTGTTTGTTTCTATGAGCTAAAATATGTCTGCATCAAACTGAAAAACAAAACAAAACAGTATAGTGTACATGTTAATTATGTTAAATGTTTTGTTTGTTTTTATTTGCTGAATAATGGCTTTAACAAACTGAAAAACAAAACAGTTTAGTGTGGTGCAAGTTCAAATATTCAGAATGGAGAATGACATTTAGAGGAGAAGGTTGCGGGTTCAGTTCCCAGAAAAGTGTAAATGTTAATGATGTTTAGATTCTAAATATTTGTTTGTTTATATTTATGAGATGAATTGTGGCAGCAACAAACTGAAAAACAAAACAGTTTAGTGTAAATACTAATGATGTTTAGATTCTAAATATTTTTTTGTTTATTTCTATGAGCTAAAATATGTCTGCATCAAACTGAAAAACAAAACAGTTTAGTGTGGTGCAGGTTCAAATATTCAGAATGGAGAATGACATTTAGAGGAGAAGGTTGTGAGTTCAATTCCCAGAAGTGTAAATGTTAATGATGAGATTCTAAATATGTATGAGCTGAATTGTGGCTGCAACAAACTGAAAAACAAAACAGTACTGTACATGTTAATTATGTTAAATGTTTTGTTTATTTGCTGAATAATGGCTTTAACAAACTGAAAAACAAAACAGTTTAGTATGGTGCAAGTTCGAATATACAGAATAGAGAATGAGATTTAGAGGAGAAGGTTATGGGTTCAATTCCCATGAAAGCACATAAACTGACTGTGAACATCTGCATAATGGATATATGTACACGTAAAGACATGAAACATGGCACATAATTGTATGGACTGTATATGGACTGCGAACCATTGTTGTATGGCAAAAAAGCTGTGTAAATATGTGCACAACAAAAAATAACAGCATACAGGTTTGGGACGACATGAGGGTGGGTAAATAATGACAGATTTTTCATTTTTGGTGCACTACTCTTGTAACCCAGTGTAACTCCTCACTGTGTTGATGGCTACTCCGGCACTCCCTCAGGAAAAAGCGACTGCGTCAAACATGACTGCGTAATCTAAAGAAACAGGCAAACATGCTCAACACACCCTGACAGCTCTTAGTTTTCTTCTTTATGGCTGATGAAAATGTAACTTGACATTAATGCTATAAGATGAGTCTATTGTAGTTTTAATGAGTTGCATATCTTATACAGGCTGAAACGAAGACATAATGTCTGAGGGCGTTTTGCTTCGATGCGTGTCGGACAGCAATGTGATTGCGATTGTCCTTTCTTTGCATATATTTCCACTTGGATTTTCTGTTTTTGTCATGTGGATCCTGGATGCCATAGTTAATCAAATTGTGGAGGTAACACAAAGTCTGCAAAATTCCTGAGATCCCCTACCTCAACTGTGCCCTTGAGCAAGACGCCTAACCCCAGGTCGCCCTGAGGGAACCCGACTGTTCGTCGCTCCCAATAAAAATCATCTCACGCATGCAACCAAGCGACACACTCAGGTGATTAAATGCAAAGTGTGACAGGAAGGCAATTTTCAATCAGCTGTACATGTTTCACAGCTCTGACAGGGTGTCATTTCTGAAAAAAAGGCATCTGTCTTCACGATATCCTCGAAGAAGGGTTGATGATTGGCCAGCCGGCCGGCCTTATAACTCCTTACGAAGTCAGACTAATCCAGACCTCTCATCCCATGGAGTTGCGATCACAGCTGAGGCCGTCTATCAGATCTACCATTGAAATATCCAAAAGCTTAGCTCAGAGATCTGTTTGTGGAAGGCCTTCGCCCCACATCGTACATCGATCATTTAACACCTCTGTCTCTTCTGCAGAGGCAAACGGAGGGTGAGGGGGTTCAGGCTAAACTTGGCAATGAGATTGACAGTTCAGGAAAATAAAAAACATAGACTTGTCTGTTTACATCAGATGTGCCACCTCTCAAAAGTCGACTTTTGAATTCGTGTTGCATCTAACAACTCTGCCAACTTTAGAAACGTGCAAATTTTTACAAATCCTTTGAGGTTCCTAGAACATGTTATTGTATTTAGAATGAATTAGATTAATTAACACCAATTTAACACATTTACCTAATTGTTTTTATTATTGCATATATTTTTAATGGTGCGATTTTTAAAGACTTGTTGGAACCATTATGACGGCAGTCAAACTTGTCGAGATTTGATGATAATTATGTTCATACAAAAGTGCAAATGATTATCAGGCCTGGATTTCGCCTTTTTTAAATTAAAAAGGTCTTTTGCTGACAGTTTCTCCCATCATTTAACGATATAAGAGAAACCTGAGACGAGATTCCAATGCTTCAAACCACTGTCAAAGGATTTAAGAATTATGTACAATGTACTTAAAAATGTAAGGCAACAACTTTTTTTTTTTTTTTTTTTTTTTTTACAATCAACTGGATGTTTAAGTCATTTCAACTTAAATTACATTAAACTGACTTAAAGTGATAGTTCACCCAAAAATGAAAATTCTGTCATAATCACCCTCATGTCGTTCCAAACCCGTAAGACCTTTCGTTCATCTTCAGAACACAAATTAGGATATTTCTGATGAAATCCGAGAGCTCTCAGGACCCTCCATAAACAGCAATTTAATTAACACTTTCAATGCCCAGAAAGGTAGTAAAAACATCGTCCATCTGACTCCAGTGGTTCAACCTTAATTTTATGAAGTGACGAGAATGCTTTTTGTGCGCAAAAACAAACAAAAATAACAACTTTATTCAACTATTTCATTCTAGTCTGTGTCATTCTCCTACACAGTTTCTGTTGTAAATACAGTACAGCTCCCGCATCATCATCACACGCATGCGTCGTGGTGCTCACGTGAACAGCATCGGCTGCTGTAGATCTCGAAAGTGCTGCACTGTTTGCAACGGAAACTGCGTAGGAGACTGACACAGGCTAGAAAGAAATTGCTGAATAAAGTTGTTATTTTTGTTTGTTTTTACGCACAAAAACTATTCTCATCGTAGGACTGACATACCTAGTGGTTGAAATGGGTACTGCAGTCCAAACTCAAAATATTGGAGAGCGTTGTTTCCCCCGGCCCCTCCTCCTCAGACTCGACACTCACGCGGGTTGCCAGCTTGAGGACACGCAACAGGAGCGAGCGCAATTGACAATGAAAGCCACACTGTAAGTTGATGAGTTGATTTATCCGTGTTTTAATATGCTCTCATTCATAGAGATTTTTAGATGGATGCTGAGGCTTTTTAGAATCTGTGATCTCTGACCCAGTTTGTTCGCTGGCTTCCATACTATGTGTTTTCCGGCAACTGGCAACATGTGGTTTTGCACAAACCAAAACAAAAACAGACATTCCGACACGGAACGCACATTTCAAAGTAGAATAACTGGCTGTAGCGTTGTTTTTCAGAGAAACGAGTAGGTGAATTTAGCATGTTTCCTACATATCTGCACGCATATTATGGTATTTTTATGCTTTAGTAAAGTGAAAAACTTACATACAGCACCTTTAAGGTTGAACCACTGTAGTCACATGGACTATTTTAACAATGTCTTATACCTTTCTGGGCCTTGAAAGTGTTTATTAAATTGCTGTCTATGGAGGGGTCAGAGAGTTCTCAGATTTCATCAAAAATATCTTCATTTGTGTTCCCGTCTTACGGGTTTGGAACAACATGAGGGTAAGTAATTAATGACAGAATTTTAATTTTTGTGTGAACTATCCCTTTAAAAAATGAGTTGAATCTTATATAACTTAAACTACTATAACTTACTATAACTTAAAAAAAGTTGAAAATTGCTTAATTTATTTTGATGAGTTAAAGCAATGTAAAAACATGTTGTCATAACATTGATCATATAATTATTTTTACAGTGTATCTACAGACGTACATACCTTCTGTTTAAGATTCTGTCAATAGCCTATTTACATATATTTACAAATACAAACAGTTAACAATTTTTTTTTAAAGAAATTAATACTTTTATTCATCAAGAATGCATTAAACTGATCAAAAGTGACAATAAATCATTTGTATTGTTACAGAAGATTTATATTTCAAATAAACGCTGTGCTTTTTCTATTTATCAATGAATCCTAAAAAAATCTTATTGCTGTTTCCACAAAAAATATTAGGGGGCATTTACACAACACCATTTTTAACTAAAAATTTAAAGTTTTGTACACGTTTTAGCCGTTCATTTACATGACAACCTGAAATAGCAAACTTTTGGGGGGCTGAAAATGTTTTGAAAACGGGTTTCGAAGTGCACGTTTTTGAAAACGATACCATTATCGCCTCCCTTTAAACTACAAAAACGCAAATTTGTGGAAACGGTGATGTCACTCACACGCATGCATATTACATGCTCGATGCTTTCGCCATCTTGATTGTTGTGGGATTCACCACTCTGTAGAAAAATGCGTATGTGTGCATGCGTGTAGTTTCTTTACAAAGTGACGTTGCCACCTACTGGCCTGGCATAATACAGCGTTTTTAGTCATTTTCGCAGATCTATGGCTGTGTTCGAAATGGCCCCCTATACCCTCATTCACTATTGCATACATTACTCCACTAATATAGTCCACTTGAAGGAATGAAAATGAGTGAGTGAATTTGGACAATGAATGCGCCGGAAGGGCTATCGCTTTTGCATAGTTTGTGCTTGCCGTTTAATAATCATTTGAAACTTAGCAAACTGGCAGCTCCAATAGTAATGAAAAGATTTATCTTGAAATCTATCATGGAAACTAGCATGTATTAACCTTAACTGTAAAGTCCATCCGTTAGCCCAAAAACGGAATCTAACGGCTTGGTTGAAGGATTCTGCGTGTAAGCCTTTTCAGCATTTCTGTTAAATTCACTTAATTTATTAACATCTAATTTTAAAATCTGACTCCATGAATAAAGTGATCTGACTCCAATTTTATGTGACTTCGTTCAATTTGTTACATTCGTAATTTAACAGCTGATGATTCGTTGTGATTTAATTTGGATCGTTGATTTTTCTTAGTATCTCTTATTTTCAAATATTCGTTCATCAAGGGACCCGATATCGCACAGAAACAGACGCGTCGTGAGTCGCGCGTTCACGAACACAAACTGGCCAGTTCTGATATTAGTCAGCGGATTGCAGAGTGAATATTTTACCTTGAAGTGGTCGCACCTGCTTACTCAACAAAAAGTGTAATTTGATTAATAGACATGAGAGCTGCAACTTGCTAATACAGTAATAGTCAGAAATCGGATTACCCCGCATGCTGCGCTCCATGCTTCAGTCATGGGGTCCTCGGTTTGATCTATTCTGGCAAAAGATTTGCGGAAATAAAGGACTCCACATTGATCCATACTAGAATAATGATTTTCAGAATAATACAAGATAAATCAAGATTAACATTTATTTTGGCCAGACAGAACTTACATAAAAATAATTAAACACGAATCCATGGTACACAACTTTCAGCATAAAAATATAAAATACAATTACAAAGTAACATGAAAATAGTTTCAAAGAGTCATTATATCTGGCACTGTACATACAGTGTGTGTGTGAGTGCCTCTCGGACACTGACACAGCACTGCATGGGGGCTCTGGCTACAGAATGTTCCCAAATGGCAGCTCTGCCACCCTTCCTTAAATACCCAGACCAGAACAAAAGGGTTGTAAATATCTGAAACACAAACACCTGGTTTCGGGGGAGAGGATCAGATATCTTCTGAGACTACTCAAAAGGAGAACAGAATTCTCATAAGTTTCAATCTTTCTCATCCTACCAGTGACAGCAGTGAAGTTGAGACCATTTTACCAATCACACTGAGACCTTTAAAAAGATACCATACATAAAAGGGGAAAAACAATAGATTAACAAGATACATCATCTGTGGTATGTTTGCATTCTGTGACTTGAATCAGAGGGAAGGGAGTCGGTGAGGGAGAGGGGGAGAAGGTTTGGGCAGGGCGATGTCCTACACTCTTTCTGTGAGATCTTCTCTCCAGATTAGTGAGTTTTATTGTTCTATTGCAGGGGGTTGGATCTTCAGCTTTTGTCTCAGCAGTAAAACCGATTCTTACATATTAACCTTAACTAAACAATTTAATAATCAATTAAAAAGGAATTTATACCTGTATGATATTACGCTGTAGCCACATTGGACCAGCGATTTGGAAAATGGATGGATGATTCGCCATCTTCTGGCGAAATGCGGGAATTCATTTGGTGTGACCGTCACAGTGCATTACGGGTATTCTCTAGCCGTTGAGCATACATCGTTGTACACTCATTATTTCTGTGCATTGTGGGATTGAATGAGGGCACTCGATAACGTTCACTATGGTTTTGGACACCACTACAAATGGCTGTCTCCTCAAATAGTGCCCTATTTAAGGATATAGGGGGTGATTTCGGACACAGCCTATGTGAACGGGGATCGTTTTGACAATGTTGTCGTGTGTATGCAAAATTTTTCAAATATGTAAAGGCAAAGCTGAAATTAAAGGTTTCTGAAATTATTTTTGAGTAGCTAATCAGCATATTTGAATGATTTCTGAAGGATCATGTGACACTGAAAAAATTCAGCTTTGCATCACAGGAATTAATTACATTTTAAAATATAATCAAATACAAAATAGTTGCTTAATATTGTAATATTTCACAATATTACTGTCTTTTTGATCAAGTAAATGCAGCCTTGCAAAAAAAAAAAAAAACACACACACACCTTGGTATGATAAAAAATCATACCAACCCCAACCTTTTTGAATTATGCTTATATGCATCAAAAAAAAAAAAAAAAAGTTCCCCAATATTCTATAAACCCTTCAGATAACTGTTGTCCAGCAGTGTCAATGTCACCACTATCCTCATAATAATTGTCACAGGGTTTCTTGAGATAATTACAGTTTGAGTACAATGAAGATAAAGCTAGTGGGACTCCTCTCATGTCTAAATCTCCGTTCGTTTCCATGGTACCTATGTCAAGACCAGTGAAAGCAGGCATTCTGTAATTGAGCGCATTTGCAGGAAAATCAATCTGCCGCTGTTTGAAGTTAGAACCCGGAGTCCAATCCGCACTCCCTCGTTAGGAGTACTTTCATCCCAGCTCCCATTTCATAGTTATTATCACTCTTCCACTCTGACACTGGCGTGAAAAAAAAGCCTTGTCTGTTATTGCCTCGAGTTTGGTATTTCGTGTTGAGAAGTAGTTTTATCTGCACAAAAAGCCGCAGGCTTGTTAAAACACACTTGCCATATGATGAATCTTTAGAATCCACTGATTTGTATTCTGCAATGCAGCTACAACCAACAAATGTCTAGAGATACTCAATTTCAGACGTTTGGAATAATATAAAGTATACATTACTTTATTTTTATTGATGGTATTGTCAAGATATCATTTAGCTGCTTTTTCTTTTAAAATATGTGACCCGTGCTGGCAAAATGAGTCGCAATGAGCATATTTTCTAAATTGATTGTTTTCATAAAAAGTTATTGTTATTAAAAACCTTCAAAATGATGTATGATTTGTTTGAATCGGACAAAAAAATGACTGAGCTACACCTGTTTGAAATCAATAGAGTTAGCAAAGTCAATTTTGAGAAAAATCGAGTTAAAGTTTTCTGAAGGTTCCAAAACAAAATCACCTAGCAACTATACCTTAAAACCTAACGCTATCTCACGACCAATTCGTACATATTTTACGAGGTGGCTAATGCGTACGAATTTGTACGACCTCACTCGTACGAATTTGTACGATTTGTCTAAACCGCAGTGACGGGTAGGTTTAGGGGCGGGGTTAGGGGGAGGTCATTCGTACGAATTCATACGAATTGGGCAACTTGTAAAATACGTACGATTTAGCAAAAATCGTACGAGTGAGGTCGTACAAATTCGTAAAATACGAATTGTCGTGAGATCGGGCTGTAAAACCCCTGGTAGTAACACCAGATTTGACACACACCAAGTCAACACCAAATATCTAGGAAAAATATATATTCAACTTTTTTTTTTTCCCATGATACCACAATTGTTTGATTAACATTAATGAAACAGACAGCCTATATAAGCTATTAGGACCTACTGTACCGCACGTTTTTTTCACAACAGTTAACCAAACATTCACATAAGACATAACAGATAATGTTTGCGTGAATACTCACCAAGACAGATATTTTGAAGTACTGCAATTCTGTGTATATGTGTATATCGGGATCGCGCACTGTCTGAGGCGTCGTGCGCATGCGTCGGATCGGCGAAAATCAAATTTTTTTACTTGTTTTGCCTGTAGCTCGAAATTATCCCGTGTGCATTCCAACTCCTTTTGCCAGCACAGGTCACATATATCATTAAATTAGTGCTGTTATGGTGTTTTAGTCGTGAACTGTGTTTTTGAACAAATTAGTAATGCTATATAATGAGGTTAAATTCATTAACATTAAACAATTCATGTTTGTTCAAAAAATAAGAACTAAATGTTATTTTATACAAAATGAATTATTTTGAACTCTATTGTAGCAGCGTTACCAACAAATCTGTTGAGTGAATGAATGAAAGAATCACTTATAATATACAAAAACATACTCCTACTGGTGTAATGGGCTTCACACTGCCAGTCCAAATTCAATAGTGTATCCAATTGGAATATGATCTACTGTGTATTGCAACTGTTCAGATCCAATTTGTGTGTCCATGCTGCTCTTTCTTTTTCCGAAATATCTGCATTGGTTTCATCAGCAGAAACTGCAACATGGAGGGGTTTTTCAATACAGATGTTGTCTTATTTACAACATGACATTGTGTAGCTGCTGCACGCTGGACTACTGCATCTCCTCAGGCAGTTGCAGAAACGTATGAGGCTGGTATGAGCGGCTTTATTCCATGCTGTTGTCTCCGTGCTGTGCCACCGGTTTCAAAACATGTCTCCGTTATATTGTCATTTTCTGCTTGTCTGGCACTTTGCAACAACACAACCTTGTTTCTACAGCAACTTTCAGCATGTTTTCTTATAACAACATTTGACGTTTACGTTTTACGTGGCGTGAGAAAGTCACATAAACCACGCAAAATCCGATCCGATCTGAAACGGATTTCCAGAAATGCGGTTTGAATAGGATTTCAAACCACACATGAATGTAGCTCGAATGTGGATTTGTACATTATGTGATTTTTTGCCAGTCACACTTGCTACTGTAAATCTGATGGGATTTCAATCGGAAATGCACAAAAATCAGATTTGGACTGACAGTCTGAACGAATCAGTTTCCAAAAAAATGACTGAACAAATCTAGTGAACTGAATCAACTAATCTGAGTTACTGTATTGAATAGAGTGGTGCAGGTATTACATCACTTTGTAGGCCAAAACGCGGAAGCGAGTTAGCATTTTAGCACTTCCAGTTCCATCGTCCCGAAGTCAATGGGTTTTTTGAATGGGATTTCGGTTAAATGGCTAAATAAGGTCTGTGGTGAACACAAGCTCAAGACACTTTCACAATTTATTCTACGACATAAAATACATCAGTATTAACGTTACCCCACTCGTGATTTTTTAAGCTGTTACGTGTCTTGAAAAAGGCGGTTGCTAACAAGTGGCTAAATGGGACTACAGAGGCTGTTGGGGACATTAAACGTCATCACGCTGCTTTTACAGCCTCATTATGCTTATAATTGTGCTCTTATAAACTATTCTAACTCAAACTTTCTGGGAAAATGTTTTAGATAAAAACAGAAAAGGTTTTCGGAAGCTTAGTGATGATGACGTTGAAATTGTGGGACCATGGTGTAGTTGTTTATAGCCTACCTTTAGTTGGCGACTGCATTAAGGCTTCAAAATTCATAAAGATCTGTGAAAATTATCTTGATGGACAAAAAGTTTAAGTATCATAAACTTTTGTTGATCACAGATTTAGTTTTTTGCGATAATCCAAAAGTCTATGGAAAAATCCTATTGGGTTTTTGTCGAGGGAACCAATGTGATGCTAACTGCTGATTGGCCTACAAAGTGACGTCATACCTGCACCACTCTATAAATCGCCTCTACTAGTTCTTAACACTATTCTGGAAAGTGTAGTTTGGAAATCACTGTATAGTGGAGTTGATTCCCAACACCTCTGAATCAAAGCATTAATCTTTTGGGAGTAGACTCCTATCCCTATATGTACTAGTAATAAAACACATTTGCTAATATTTTGGAGTAATCCCGCATCATTCACAAATTGTGTTGTTGATTTTTCTTTGTTTAGTAGGTTAACTGGCTTGCCGTTTGGTGCTAAACATAATTGCAAACAATACATGCAAATAAATGCTACCTGCACAATTGATTCTTAGTTAATTCACCCCTGATTTTTTTCTGATAAAAGTAAGGAATCGATGAAAAAAACACAACTTAATAGTCTAACATTGTGTTCCTACCCTCAAAGTAACTAAAAATCTCATCAGATGTTGTAAAAAATTTAAATAAATTGACTTGGGAGAGAACATTAAGTGTAAGTCAGAGTTGAATATAGTCGTGACATGTTTTTCAATGAAAGCTATTTCTGAGGCAGAGGTAATTAGCATGAGGGTCTGCTTTGAGTGATTTTACACCATTGGACTGGCTTTTAACATCCAATGTCATTAAAGTTGAGGCCTGCGAAACGATTACTCAGCGATAAACTTTTAATTGCTCGGCCGTCTCTAGGCAGAGACGGTCGCTGCAATTAGCGAATCCAGGGAATACACAAAGCGCCACACAGTCCCATCATTTTTATCTCCTGGAGAAGTGTCACATACTGTGGAAAAGAAACTCAAATTGAATTCGACTGTAGCGTCTCCTAATCACCACTATACAATGCAGGAGAGCTCTTTTGAATGGCGTCCATTCAAGTTGTATGTCCTTGATTACGGATGCATTGTTTCACATAACTGACAGACTTCAAAATACCTCTAGAATCCTAATAGGCAAAAACAGCGAGGGAAAAAACTCACATTCATGTCATTCACACTGCCTTCACCCTCTGTAGGACTCCATACTGCATAATGTATTGAAACCCATGAGGAAGCATATAACACAACATCTTAAGTTGTGAATATTAAGTTAAAAGAACTGAAATATAATGCTTTGCATAAAAGTTTGGTTGTATATTTAGCTCTTTCTTCCCAGCAAAATGGATATTGCTGAGTCCCTCTTTCTTTATCAAAAGAACCAGCCCTAAAGATGGCTACCTCAAGGCAACATGGCTTCCTGTTCTAGAACACAGCAAAGCTGCAGGCTGGGCTGACTGATTATCTTTGGTCTTCATTCCGAAGATATATATATATATATGGTGAATCATCCTGCCCATTGTAATGCAGGACCAGTTCTCTGTTCCAAAACATAGTGAGAAGTCTACATAGACAGCACTAAAGGTCATCAGTGCACGTTGGACGTTGTTAAGGCCAAATAATAAGGCAGAATTACATGTATCCTTCGGTTGGAAAGTCCAAAATGGTTGACAAGTTGAGAGAAATTATTATAAATACACCAACCTGATTTAACAAGGAATGTAAAATGACAAAAAATTATACTATACAATGTTTCATACATAAATGAGCACAACCCCTAAACTGTCACGGTTCATGAATTCACTGACTCATTCTCTCTCCGTGTGTGCTGTGTGTGAATGTGTGTGTGGGCGTGGTTGCTGATTACCGCTGATCAGATCATCAGCGCCAGCTGCAGCTGATCAGCTCTACTATTTAATGTCTTGCCATCTGCCTTGTGTTTGTCAGATCGTTTGGAGTTCCCCGTTGTTAGTGTCCTGGTCCTGGCTGTCTCTGTGTTCCTGCGTCTCATGTCTGGATCCAGTATCTGTCTTCCTGGTCAAATTGTTCCATGTGTCTCACGGACGATTGGGTTGCCCATTTGCGTCCCTGCGCTGCCAAGTGTGATTTCCCGGGCACCTCTATTCATCTGACCCACTGCTACTACTCTTAATTGTTTTCTCAATAAACTCTGTTGTTTTCACATTTGCTACTGAATCCTCCTTCCTTGAGCGTGACAGAATGATCTGACCTTCAATGGATTCAGCGAGTGTGTCAGATTTGAGAGAGTTCCTGTCTAACAACAGTGCTCGCATGGATCATCAAGAGGAGCAGATGGCGGTTACGGGTCGTGCGGTGCAAGCCTTGGTAGCGCAGGTGTCCGAGCTCACCAACCAACTGCAACAACTGAGAATGCCCGTTGCGCCACCCCCGCCGTCCGTTCCTCCCACCCCACCGGACAGCAGTCGTCAGCATGAGCTGCGGCTACCCACCCCTGAAGCATACGCTGGTGAGCCTAACTTTTGCAGAGCATTTCTAACCAAATGCTCGTTGTTCCTTTCTCTTCAGCCCATGACGTTTTCCACGTCGGTGCAGTGGTGTGGGAGAACCAAGATCCATGCTGTTCCTCGTTCCAAGCACTTTCTGAGGAGATGAGGCGGGCCCGCCTACTCGCCGATCTTCGCCAGAATAACAGACCCGTCTCGGACTATTCCATCGAGTTTCGGACATTGGCAGCAGAGTGCAAATGGAACGAGAAGGCGCAGTGGGACATGTTCCTGCATGGGTTGGCTGACCGTATTCAGAAGGAGATCTTTACGCTGGAACTACCTACGGATCTCAACGGTCTTATTGATTTGGCCCTGTGAGTGGTCGCACGGCTACAGCGCCGGGAGCAGTGAGCATACCGGGCTTTGGTTTCCGAGAACTCCGAGTATTCCAGGTCCACCGTCAGCAATACAGTTAGCCCCGCTATGGATCATGAACCCATGCAGGTGGGTAGAGCTCGACTTTCCTGGGAGGAGAGAGAACGGCGGAGAATGAAGGGACTTTGCCTTTACTGCGGTGGAGCCGGGCACTTTCTGATGAACTGCCCGTTAAAAGATCAAGCTCAGCAGTAGAGCTGAGGTTACTGTCGGGCGGACTCTTCGTGGAAGAACCTTCGCACACCACCTTCAGATCCCTATCATTTCCCTCACTCACAAGATTTCTGTCAGTGCACTTAACAGACAAGAACTTCCTGACATTTCCTTCACTACCGGTCTCATAACACTTGTCACATCGGGGAACCACACAGAGGAGCTATCCTTCATGATCACTGACTCTCCACTGGTCCCCATCGTCCTCGGTCATCCCTGGTTGGTGCAGCACAACCCCAGGGTTGACTGGGGCCACAGCTCCATCTCTACTTTGAGAAATCAGTGCTATGCCTCTTGTCTTGTGTCTGCCTGTTCGTCTGTGTCTGGTTCTGTGTTGCAGAATGAGCCGGTGAATTTGTCAAATGTGCCCAAAGAGTACCTCGACCTGAAGGAAGTGTTCAGTAAGTCCCGGGCTGCTTCTCTTCCTCCGCATTGCCCCATGACTGCTATAGATTTACAACCAGGTACGTCTCCGCCTAAGGGAAAGTTATACTCGCTTTCTGCTCTAGAAAGGGAGGCCATGGAGAAATACATTTCTGATTCTTTAGCAGCCGGGCTCATTCGCCCTTCCTCTTCTCCTGCGGGGGTGGGGTTATTTTTCCTTTCAAACTCCCCTGAAGTTTTTCAAGCATTTGTTAATGACGTGCTGAGAAACATGTCAGGAGAGTGCTCCAGAGGCTGCTAGAGAATGGGCTTTTTGTCAAGGCAGAGAAATGCGCTCTTCATGCACAGTCTGTTCCTTTCTTAGGTTACATCGTCTCGTCCGAGGGGGTGCGCATGGATCCTGACAAGGTTAAGGCTGTGGTAGATTGGCCAAACCCAGATTCCCTTAAGGCCCTACAGAGGTTTCGGGGGTTTGCCAATTTTTACCGGCATTTTATTCGCAATTTCAGCCAGCTAGCCGCTCCTCTGACCGCCTTGACCTCCACCAGGACGACGTTCAGGTGGTCTGGTGCAGCCGAAGCTGCATTTTCCAACCTCAAGAGCCACTTTGTTTCAGCTCCCATTCTGATAGCCCCTGATCCATCACGTCAGTTGGTGGTGGAGGTCGACGCATCAGAGGTGGGGGTAGGTGCGGTTCTTTCCCAGCGCTCTTCCACGGATGACAAGATGCACCCTTGCGCATTTTTTTTGCTCCCATAGTTTGTCATCCACCGAATGTAACTGACATTGGTAACAGAGAGTTGTTGGCAGTCAAGTTATGGTTGGAAGAGTGGCGTCATTGGTTAGAAGGTTCGGGGGTACCTTTTATCGTTTGGACCGATCACAAGAACCTCGAATACATCAGATCCACTAAACGACTTAACTCCAGGCAGGCTCGGTGGGCACTTTTTTTGGTCGGTTTGAGTTTTCCCTTTTTGTACCGTACGGGTTCTAAAAACATCAAACCCGATGCCTTGTCTCGCGTTTTTGACCGTTCTGAACGCCCGTCTTCTCCCGAGTGTATTTTACCTGAGAGACTTATTGTCTCCACACTCACATGGGAGATCGAGTCAAAGGTCCGCACGGCCTTAGAAGGGGTAACGCCCCCGCCCGGTTGCCCACCGAGTCGGTTGTTTGTGCCAGAGGAGTTACGGTCCGACGTTATTCGGTGGGGTCATTGTTCCAACGTGACGTGTCATCCAGGAGTAAACCGTACCAGTTTTTTGGTTAAGCAACGATTCTGGTGGCCGGCCGGGAATGGCTCGTGACATTCGGGGTTTTGTTTTGGCCTGTTTGGTTTGTGCTTGTGGGAAGACTTCCAATCGACCTCCGGATGGGTTACTCCAACCGCTGCTTGTCCCTTCGAGACCCTGGTCCCATATAGCGCACGATTTTTGTCACCGCCCTCCCAGGGCAAGACGGTCGTTTTGACCGTAGTGGACCGGTTCTCGAAGGCGGCTCATTTTATCCCCTTGCCTAAATTACCCTCTGCCAAGGAGACAGCGGTGGCTGTCGCTGATCACGTCTTTCGCATACATGGCCTCCCGATGGACTTGGTTTCTGACAGGGGGCCCCAATTTGTGTCCAAATTCTGGAGGGAGTTTTGTAGATTACTGGAGGCGAGTGTCAGTCTGTCTTCGGGTTTCCATCCCCAGAGCAATGGCCAAACCGAGCGGGCCAACCAAGTCTTAGAGAGAGTGTTGCGATTGTTTGTTTGGTGTCCAAGAATCCTTCCTCCTGGAGCCAGCAACTTTCATGGGTTGAGTACGCACATAACTCGTTACCAGTGTCATCCATGTGCCTCTCTCCGTTTGAGTGTATCTTAGGTTACCAGCCACCAATTTTTCCTAGTCTGGAATCCGAGGTCGCAGTCACGCCTTCGTCCAGAGGTGCCGCCACACATGGAGCAGAGCCCGTGAGGCTCTTCTCCAGGTGGGAGCATGTACTAAGGCTCAAGCTGATTGCCACCGGTCGAAGCCTCCCGTCTATGTCATAGGTCAAAAGGTGTGGCTTTCCTCCAAGAATATTCCTCTTCGCTCCATATGTAACAAACTTGCTCCCAAATTCATCGGCCCGTTACTGTCACCAAGTCCTTAGTCCGGTGACAGTCTGCCTCAAACTGCCTCCTGCATACAGGAGGATTCATCCCGTTTTTCATGTGTGCAAATTGAAGCCTGTGTTTCATTCCCATATTAATCCGCCTGCCCTGGTCCTGGCTGTCTCTGTGTTCCTGCATCTCATGTCTGGATCCAGTGTCTGTCTTCCTGGTCGAGTTGTTCCCTGTGTCTCACGGATGATTGGGTTGCCCATTTGCGTCCCTGCGCTGCCAAGTGTGATTTCCCGGGCACCTCTATTCATCTGACCCACTGCTACTACTCTTAATTGTTTTCTCAAACTCTGTTTTCACATTCGCTACTGAATCCTCCTTCCTTGAGCGTGACATAAACATAGCCACCAATGTGTGTATCAAGTACCTGTTGAGAATGTGTTGACAGTCTGTGCAGCTGGATGATTGAGCTTCAGAAAACCAATAATGAGGTATAGCTTTGAAATATTTTTTTTTTGACAGTTAAAGATTTAAAAAACAAAAGGGTGGGAAAAAAGAACTCTAATCCCCAAAGGTTTCTTCAGACGGATATGCTTCCAAGCAGAACTACATGTAAAGATCCATCTTTTTTAGAATGTAGTTTTGAATTGCCATGAGATTTGTTGAAAATGCTTAGAAATAATTGAATTTCAATTGTTACTAAAATAGTAAATGCTGTTTGTATGGCACATAGGGTTGGTTGTATGACATCGGGGGGGTTGCGTTTGAGCGCTAATCTCCTTTAATGTGAAGAGCATCTGGAGAAAGAGAGAATGCGCACAGAGCTGAAATCACAAAATCATGATGCCGGCTCAACATCGTGATGTCTGCCAGCCATCGCGATGGACGATGGCATCGTCTAACGGCCCAGCCCTAAAGGTATGTGGAGTTGCAACCTATGTAGGGTGTTCCAGATCAGTTACTTTTGAAGTTCCATGGCAATTCATATTGTTCCCTAATATGGGCTTTCACTATCTCTGACAAACGGAAAACGGCAGACCGGAAGTTATTCTCTTAAAAGATTTTCTTTCTAACTATGGTAAATTGTTTCAATTTGATTCAATATGAGTCAGTGGAATGATTTTGAAGAAAAAAAAACCCTTGAATTTTAGCAATTACAGCTGTTCAGAAAATGTGGTTTCTGCACAGCAATTACCTGCTGAAATAGTAAGACTGGCTTTCAAAGCCAAATGTGACTCTTTTTTATATACAGCTCTGGAAAAAATTAAGAGACCACTTAACATTGATTTCTCAATGTTAAGTGGTCTCTTAATTTTTTCCAGAGCTGTATATATAAGGCTGCTTCACCACAAAATTGAAAGTTCTGTGCAACTGTCATTAGGGACGTAATGCGTCAATCTTATACGAATGTCGGAGACCACAGAAAGGTGGCTTTAGATGGCAGTTCCCCATAGGCAGTAAGGTTTTGGAGCTCTGATGTTCAACTGTTTGACTGAATCAGAAAATGCCATTTGTAAATTGTTAGTAACAAAATCCAGAGCAAATAGCAAAAATATGGTCAAATATGATATATATTGCATCAGCTGTGATTGAAATATTGTAGGAGACAGGAAGGATTCTCCAAACAGCCTGTTTCCTTGTTTCCTCAAATCAAATAAAGCTCATTTTACAGAAGACAAGAATTCTCCACTATAAAATCTAGGGAAATTTTGTTTGTTTTACTGGCTCTTCTTTATCCCTGTGGTCTCAGATATTGACAAATGTTATTATAACTTAATCTAGACATTATTTATCTCAAAATCAAGATTCAATTATTTGTGTAAAACGTCATAAATTAACAAAAATTACTGAGTGCACTTTTAAGAACGCATTGCATGCTTATTCCAGCTTGACTGATTGCGCCAGCCAAGCAACTACCATTGACATGAATGGACTGATACTACACTTTCTAATTAAGGGAATTAAAAAATTTTTTTCAATTTGATTCAGTAGTTTGATTTAGAAGAAAACCCTTGATCTCAATAATTACAGCTGTTCTGAAAATGCAGTTTCTGCACAGCCATTAGTAAGACTGACGTTCAAAGCCAAATATAACTAGTCTTTTTATTATCATTATTGTAGTACTTTTTTCAATACATCACTTAAGACTTTCACTCTCTGCTTCTAGTAGCATTAACTGTTCTTATAGATACAAATGTATCGTAGGTGAAAAAATTATGCATAATAGACCATCTGCAGGTAAACATTAAATTATCGACTATAATAAATGACTCTAAGGATTATAGACACTTGAGAAATTATGTAAAACAGGCTGCCAAAGAAAATTATTAAATTATTTGCGTCAATTTTACTTAATCACCATAAAAATGCTGAAGAACCTTATATTCCAGTCTGTACAAATGTACACAAAGTGTCTTTTTTCCTGGTAGATTTACTGCATAACAGAAGCCACATTAATGAACTAAATTAAGATAATGAGGCAGAAAATTATATTTATGCTTTAACCGTACAGTTAGAAACATCTGAACATATTTATAAATTCATTACATGGCTCTCTTCATTTTGTGATCAAATATTTAACAAGGCCTGCTAACCTGACCGTCACCCCGGCAACCAGTCTCCAACACTGCCTTTTCTAACATTCTATGGTCTTTCCTTCTCAAATAATAATATAATTACAGCACAAATCAATATTTCATGACTGACTTAATGAGTAAGTAAATAAATGGACATGTAATAAGCAAGATAACTTACAATAATCTGGTCATTATCACAAAATAAAACCTTTCAGTATCAAATAAGTTCTGATCTATTATTTTGCAACTGTACATCATCTGTACATCATTATTTCCTTTGTGAAAAAGAAGTACACTTTTGCACACTTTTAACTGAAATAATACATTTTTAAAGAATATATTTAAGTGCAAACTAAATGTAATGTTTTTTGAATACTAATTGCATGTTACAATTAGATGAAAATGTATTATGGTTGAAATTTATATTAATTATAATTATATTAAATGCAGTTACTTGAATTTAAGAGTTTTTTTTTTTTTTCTTCTTAACTAGGACTTAAGTACATCTTTATATGTAAAGCGTACAGCTGAATGTACCGAAGTTAATGAACAGGAAGTTAAGTCATCTTGTGATCACACAACACTTAAAGGAGAAGCACTCATTTTGATCAGGTAACCACATAAGACATATAAATTAACAATTTTATGTTAATTCTTCTCAACAGTACATATTTATCAGTGTAATTTTCATACCTGTTACAGAAGCAGGAAAAATGGGCAAGCGTAAGGATTTGAGCGAGTTTGACAATGGCTAGACGACTGGTTTAGTGCATCTCTAAAACTGCAGCTCTTGTGGGGTGTTCCTGGTCTGCAGTGGTCAGTATCTATCAAAAGTGGTCCAAGGAAGGAAGAGTGGTGAACCGGCGACAGGGTTATGGGCGGCCAAGGCTCATTGATGCACGTGGGGAGTGAAGGCTGGCAAGTGTGGTCCGATCAAACAGACGAGCTACTGTAGCTCAAATTGCTCAAGAAGTTAATGCTGGTTCTGATAGAAAGGTGTCAGAATACACAGTGCATCGCAGTTTGTTGCGTATGGGGCTGCATAGCCGCAGGCCAGTCAACCAACAGTGGCTATGTGAGCATCAGAACTGGACCATGGAGCAATGGAAGACGGTGGCCTGGTCTGATGAATCACGTTTTCTTTAACATCACGTTAATGGCCGGGTGCGTGTGCGTCGCTTACCTGGGGAACACATGACACCAGGATGCACTATGGCAAGAAGGCAAGCCAGCGGAGGCAGTGTGATGCTTTGGGCAATGTTCTGCTGGGAAACCTTGGGTTCTGCCATCCATGTGGATGTTACTTTGACACGTACCACCTACCTAAGCATTGTTGCAGACCATGTACACCCTTTCATGGAAACAGTATTCCCTGGTGGCTGTGGCCTCTTTCAGCAGGATAATGCGCCCTGCCACAAAGCTAAAATGGTTCAGGAATGGTTTGAGGAGCACAACAACGAGTTTGAGGTGTTGACTTGGCCTCCAAATTTCCCAGATCTCAATCCAATCGAGCATCTATGGCATGTGCTGAACAAACAAGTCCGATCCATGGAGGCCCACCTCGCAACTTACAGGGCTTAAAGGATCGGCTGCTAAAATTTTGGTGCCGGATACCACAGCACACCTTCAGGGGTTTAGTGGTGTCCATGCCTCGACGGGTCAGAGCTGTTTTGGCAGCAAAAGGAGGACCAACACAATATTAGGTATGTTATGCCTGATCGGTGTATTTATAATATATTAACCTTAAATGTAATACTAAATAACACACCACATGTGCTAGATATTACTTTGGATGTGCTTTAGTATGAAAGTCAACAAATCAAAATGTGCTTTGAACATACTATCAATAAACTTAATTCTCCAACAACAAACATCAGTTCAATCTGATTTTGGGTGTGCACAAATCACAATATTCCCTGGGGAAATTACTCTGGATTGATCTCTGTATAATTTAGTTAATGCTCACATTTCTCTCCATTATCATCTGCAAAGATTAATTCCTACCAATGTGCCCACAATGTCCCATTACAGGCCAGCAGCTTAAACTGACCTTGGGTTTGGCAGCAGTATATTTCTCTCACATGCAGAGAATCTGTGCAACTGGCATATTATATTTACATTTATATTCTCAGCATATGCCTTCCTACCAAAGTGACTTACAATAAAGTGCACAAGACACGTTAAATGCCAAGTACCAGGACTGGTAGCTGATCATGCACAACGCCAGCAAGCCTTAAAGGGATAGTATTTACTCAACCTCATGTTGTTCAAAACCCATATGCGGTTATTTTTTTCTTAAAAAACACAAAAGAAGAATGTTTGATAAAGATGACAGCTAAATAATAAATTACTCATCAGTAGATGATTCCCTAAATAACAGAACAAGCACAGGACATTTGTACTACAGGTGTTAAACGTTCATGTCAGTTCAGTTGTCTAATGCTGGGGTTTCTAATGACTTAAGGAGCCTTCACACTGACAGCAATCATCAGGGACGTAGTGTCCTGAAATCATTTATTTTGAATGAGAGTTGGTGACTCAGTCTCCTGTGAGATGCTGTAGTTGAGTGTGGGCAGTTGGAGAAGTTAATGCTACTGTGAGTGATTTCACTGTTCTAAAGGATTTGTCTCTGTCCACATAAAGCAATATAATAAAAAAAAAAAAGATTGTGGAAAACCGTTTAAGAAACTATCAGCATTCTTTGATTCGCGCATTGATAATCTTTCATCTTGTTCATGATATGATGCATTGCACACTGCTGAAATTTGTATACACATGCATTCCCTGTAGAATGTTAATTCTGGCGAATAACTTTAAGCAACACAAATAGTTATTAGGGGTTTAAGCGTGTAGCCAAGACACCAAGACTCGCCCTGATCGACCTGATGGGGGTGCTACAGCAGTGAAAAGTACAAAATCGGTCAAAACTCCTTAGGCTCAAGTGTCTTATATCACTGGAATCCTAGGCTCAAGAAGGAAGTAGCATGTAGCATGTAGCATGTAGCATGCATCGAATGGTAAAACTTTGGGGTATTTTGGATTTTTTTGAAAAACCTACTTTTGCAAAATTTCGATTCATGGTCTCTAGGGGCCGCCAAAACGTTCAAAGTGGGCGGAGCCACTTTTACTAAAAAGGCTATAACTTGTGAACGGAATGAGATATTTTCACCAAACTCCACACACATGTAAGAGCTCATTCTGCGGGCGCGCGAAAAAGGGTGACTGGCCACTTGGTGGCGCTATAACATGGAAAAAAACATGGAGAAAAATAAAAGAATGGCTATAACTATACAACCCTAAGTCTGATTGACTTGAAAATTGGCGTGCACTCCAAGGTGCCAGGACTGCCTTTAAGGACATTTGCATATCTCGACTATCAGACAAGGTTAATGGAGGCCAAATGGAAACGACACTTGCTAGGCCTGTTTGCCTTACGGCCCTAGAGGCCTGTGAGAAATTTGAAAGAAATTGGCCACCAGCCTTCGCGTTTTGCAGGTGCATAAAGGACTGTATATCACGCAATTTTTCGCAAAGCGCCCTCGAGAATCATACCACATGGTTGAACTCCTCATTGTGAGCAACTTTGCCTTTAGGACCGCCGCTGTTCATCGAATAGTTTGTTAAATATTGGAGATTATTTCAAAACTAGTCCAGCATAGATGGCATAAAAGTCTAAAAAAAACACTTGAACCCCGTTAATTGCTGCTCACAGCTATATTTATTATTATTATTATTATTAAGCTCTCTTTTAAAGACACAATATGTACAATTTTTGGATTAAAATATCCAAAAACCACTAGAACAGTTTTATATATTTTGTTGACTTGTGTACTTACATTATCCCAGATGTTTCCAAGAATGTTTAAATCCAGATAAATAAGCCATTTTTTACCAGGACACGGACCGTGTCCGTGCGTCGCCTATGCCGACTGTGGCCTAATAAAAGGTTCTTTTCCACTGGCTGTGAGGTGAAGACGACATCTCTCATGAATCCGCGCTCAATCTCGGCGTCATCAAGCTATGCCTTTGTTTTGAATAGGCGACCTCTAGTGGCGAAAAACTATTGTGCCTTTAATACATTTTATATAATTTTATATAATTATATAAATTATAATTATATATATTTTTTTTTTCAATATTAACTAATAATGATAAATTAAAAAGAATATCTACTGAGAGCCAATATGGTGCATCCCTAAATTTTATGTAGGATTACTAATCAAAAACAGAAGTACCAGAACACAATAACATAATATAGTTATATACAAACCCGATTCCAAAAAAGTTGGGACACTGTACAAATTGTGAATAAAAACAGAATGAAATGATGTGGAAGTTTCAAATTTCAATATTTTATTCAGAATACAACATAGATGACATATCAAATGTTTAAACTGAGAAAATGTATCATTTTAAGGAAAAAATAAGTTGATTTTAAATTTCATGGCATCAACACATCTCAAAAAAGTTGGGACAAGGCCATGTTTACCACTGTGTGGCATCCCCTCTTCTTTTTATAACCGTCTGCAAACGTCTGGGGACTGAGGAGACAAGTTACTCAAGTTTAGGAATAGGAATGTTGTCCCATTCTTGTCTAATACAGGCTTCTAGTTGCTCAACTGTCTTAGGTCTTCTTTGTCGCATCTTCCCCTTTATGATGCGCCAAATGTTTTCTATGGGTGAAAGATCTGGACTGCAGGCTGGCCATTTCAGTACCCGGATCCTTCTACGCAGCCATGATGTTGTAATTGATGCAGTATGTGGTCTGGCATTGTCATGTTGGAAAATGCAAGGTCTTCCCTGAAAGAGACAACGTCTGGATGGGAGCATATGTTGTTCTAGAACTTGGATACACCTTTCAGCATTGATTGGTGCCTTTCCAGATGTGTAAGCTGCCCATGCCACACGCACTCATGCAACCCCATACCATCAGAGATGCAGGCTTCTGAACTGAGCGCTGATGACAACTTGGGTTGTCCTTGTCCTCTTTAGTCCGGATGACATGGCGTCCCACTTTTCCAAAAAGAACTTCAAATTTTGATTTGTCTGACCACAGAACAGTTTTCCACTTTGCCACAGTCCATTTTAAATGAGCCTTGGCCCAGAGAAAACGCCTGCGCTTCTGGATCATGTTTAGATATGGCTTCTTTTTTGACCTATAGAGTTTTAGCAGGCAACAGCGAATGGCACGATGGATTGTGTTCACCGACAATGTTTTCTGGAAGTATTCCTGAGCCCATGTTGTGATTTCCATTACAGTAGCATTCCTGTATGTGATGCAGTGCCGTCTAAGGGCCCGAAGATCACGGGCATCCAGTATGGTTTTCCGGCCTTGACCCTTACGCACAGAGATTGTTCCAGATTCTCTGAATCTTTGGATGATATTATGCACTGTAGATGATGAGAACTTCAAACTCTTTGCAATTTTTCTCTGAGAAACTCCTTTCTGATATTGCTCCACTATTTTTCGCCGCACAATTGGGGGAATTGGTGATCCTCTGCCCATCTTAACTTCTGAGAGACACTGCCACTCTGAGAGGCTCTTTTTATACCCAATCATGTTGCCAATTGACCTAATAAGTTGCAAATTGGTCCTCCAGCTGTTCCTTATATGTACATTTAACTTTTCCGGCCTCTTATTGCTACCTGTCCCAACTTTTTTGGAATGTGTAGCTCTCATGAAATCCAAAATGAGCCAATATTTGGCATGACATTTCAAAATGTCTTACTTTCAACATTTGATATGTTATCTATATTCTATTGTGAATAAAATATAAGTTTATGAGATTTGTAAATTATTGCATTCCTTTTTTATTCACAATTTGTACAGTGTCCCAACTTTTTTGGAATCGGGTTTGTATTTAGACTATAATTTAGCAAGTGTGGAGTACAAAGTGAACACTCCCTATAGTTGTGCATATTTAAATTCTGAAGATTCCCAGAAAGGAAACAAGATAGTTAATTCAGTCATTGATCAAGATATTGCTTTACCCTTAAGATATCTCAAAAAACAATTTATCAGTGGTTTAGCAGGTTTGACATGTCTTAAGCCTCACTGACAGAAAATCAATGGGCCCAATTAGTGTTATCTGTAATTTTTCCTGTAAAATGATGACTCAAATAATAAGAGCCTCTGAGATTAATATCCCAGAAAGTAATACTTAAGGGATTTGTGAGCTCCGTGCTAGTGATTCAGCAACAGACCTTCCCACCTTTGTGCCATTTAACCAGTTTAATTGGTCTTAAATTTAATTGGCTTTCCTGTTGCCGACACTGACAACAGAATTGTGCATAAATCCCACTGAATTACATCAACATTCATGCGGATAATGTTTTGACTTAGCTTCCAAACATTGAAAAAAATCTAGATGTTTCAAAGCTACTGATTGTGACTATGCATCATTTGCACTGCTTCTGAGCTAGCGTGATAATTCTTGATTTAAATGTGTGTTTATGAAGTGCACAAAACCCCTACTCCCAGACTCAAAATAAATGCAACAGTGAAGATTATTACCGCCGAGCTGCAATGTAAATGTGCAGGAGGCAGGGGCACGAGTGGGGTAGTGCTTCATTATCTATCTGTCTGGCCTACATGCGGCCCTTCTTCAATCATAAAATATTGCAATTGCTGTCTCATTTCTGACTATCAATCAACAGAGCCACAGTTTGCTCCGCTAATGGACTGCTCTGACTGATTTCTCTCAGTACAGTCATCTGGGCATGGCAGCATTACGAGTCATGGCAAATTAAATTACTGCAAGCAAAACTTCTCACACTCTCTATTGGGGGAAAGTGACACTGTGGGCCCTGGAGAAATGGGGGTTGTGGGAACGTCGCTCGGATTATTCCGAGATATCATAAATTTATAATGTTCGCATGGCCGAAGTGCAGGGGAGTGTATGAAAGGGATACATAAGTCATGCGATTGTCAGAGGCAGATGGTGATGCATGTAGTGGGGGTGGGACGCGAGGTGCTTCAGGCAGGGGGTGTGCGCTGCGGTTTGCCATCAGATAAGAAGAGAGGCATCCCTAATTCCATCCGCTAGTCTAATGTGTTTTTAATGCAGCCTGTGACTTATGTTCCTGTCAGAGCGCGCTGCCGCAGAGGGATTCCCAGACAGTAGTGGGCAGCAGGGAGACTTGGAAAGGTGGCAAAGATTAATCGACTAGTAGGGGCAAACGCAACTTGATCAAATGTGCATTGATGAGGAAAAAACACAGAAGGGGCAAAACCTATGGAGTGGAGACGAGACACTACAGTCGTCTCAGCATTTCGCTAAATGGGTTCATTGTTCCACTGTGAATTGGTGCTATAATGCTGATTGACCCCAAACTCTTGCTTTGGGTCCCAACAGTGCTAACATCCACAACCCACAAAGGAACTTGCTATCTCAATACACCATTTAGAAGGTACCTTGCTTTCCAAAGACGCAAAGCATTTTTGATTACAAAACACCTTATCTGAACTTTCACCTTTTCCCTTATACACCTTTTCCCACCAAAATGTTGTTCTATCAGAGCAAGCGGAAGACTGGCAGAACCACTCTCAGAACCGCTCTAATAAAACTACCAGCAGTTTCCAGTGTAGACTACGATTTAGGAGCAACTAGTGTCAGTCTTGTCAGATGGTTGGTTTGAAAACCTTACTTGGAAAGGACTACCCTGCCCCCAATCCTGTGATGTTCGAGGTTCCTTGTTTAAGAGCAGCAGGGTGCACAGAGGAACAAATCTTTTAGGCCCAGAACTACCAGTGGAAACTTTTAGTATCAGCATCCTGTCAGTGGATAAAGGGAACAAGTTTGCTGAAAATGGCAACTGTACTGAGATCTTGGTCATCCATAAGGTAAAGTGTACCCGAAATGTTTAAGAGGGACTTTGCTTACCTCTTTGATGTGCCTTCTTATCTCCTCAACACGATAATACCCTTCCGCTAATCATTCAAGTAGGTGCGGGATGGTGCTTGGTTTCAAGCTGGGTTTTAAAATGCATGTATTCCTCTCTCAAAGGCCCCAGGGATCATCCTTCCCAGGAAGCCGAAAGTCCAATAAAACTACACACAGAGTAATGACATGCATTACTGCCGCCTGCATGCATGTGATAGATCAGCTCCTGAAGGTGAAAGCAGACCAGGAAAGCAAGAAAAAAAGACTTCGCCACTGCCCTACATCTTCAAGCCTGCAGCAGTAGCATCCCAAAGGTGAAGGCTTCACAGTCAGCTGTGGCTAGCCTCAGCCTTGAGTCTGCTCATAAATTTGTACTCTTCTCACAGATGACTTCACTCTAAGGTGTTGCCAAAGAAAGGTCACTCGCTGGCTGTGGTTTCATGATAGATAGACCCCAATCTGATACACAAGTGCCATTGTAGGTGAACACTATAGGCTACCCTACATTATCTCTTGTCTATTATCACACTGATGGCCGATTAGTCATGATTAGTCATAGACTGATGTATTGACTAAACAGATGGTAGAAACGATCAAACAAATTTTTACAAAAAGGTTTTACAAAAGCATTATAATTTAAGTTGTATAGCAGAATTATTTTATTAGTATTTAATTGGTCTTATGTAAATTAATAAATAAAAAAAGGATAAATCCTAAAAAAGTAAATACAACTATATCAGTCAACCACGGTATTTGTCTTCCAGACAATAATAATTTAGCAAAATAATTGTGGTGTAATTGGCTGATCTACATTAAAAATAGCATAATCATACAGAATTACAATGAAACCACATATATGCGTATAATCGTAATATAAATCTAGCATAACAATATCAATTTAACCTTGTTTACTTCTGTGAAATCGACAAATTGCCACTAATCGCAGGGCCATCAGTGCCTGGCAATGGCTGCTTTAATGTTCCAAGGCCAAATATCAGTCGCCTCATTGGGGAGGGTAATTACGCTTCGTTTCTGGGCCCCATCAAATTCAGTCAAGAACCAACGCCATGCCACCCCTTCCCTACGCTCTCCGACTGGCTCATCTCTCCACTTATGGGGCATATGCTTCCAAAACCCATCTGAGGTTCAGAGGCTGATGAGCCATGTGGAAAGACTAAGCACAGTCATTTATTTAAAAATGAAATTACAGAACCCACCGCCCACACTGCCTAGTTCTTCTTGCCTTTTTTTTTCACTTATGGAGCCAAAATGTGCCTGAGCATTTCAATAATTGGATTAGTCCCATATATATTCACACCCATTTCCCTACTGTAATATTACATTTGATCTAATGGTCACTGCAGAACTGCAGGTTGCATATGGAGGATGGTAAAACAGACGAGCTCAGTTTGATGAATTTGTGAACAGTAGAAGCTTTTGAAGTGGGATTGCATGTGTGTCGGGGCAACAATGGTGCTGGAAAGGGCTAAAGGTTACAAATTGGCCGCTTGTGTGTGTTTGTGTGACATAGCTGAAGGCATTTGATCCCAGTGCTGAAATACAAACACTTTTTTTCTTTCATTGTTTTCCTGCTTTCATATCAGAACATGATATTTGTGTTTTATTGATGTTTTTTTTCTCTGTATCACTCCTGCTGACCTCCTGGGACAGCACAATCAAACCTGCCTGCATAATTCAGAAATAGCAGCATGAAAGGCCCTATAACAGAGGTTTGTTTAAAAGTAAGAATAAATGTCTTTGGAAAGAAATGTTGGTAGCATAATTGCAGGCATATGTGGTTAATAACTGACAATTGAGAAACATTGAAAATGTGCACAGAGCTAGAACTCTAGCCATATCTAGAGACTTATCACAGAGACTTGGCAGGTCCCCTTTTAGGCACCTAGAGGCCAATTCACGCTGCACTGACAGACACCGACCAACGCCGACAATCACCAGATTACAGTACGTCACTTCTCAGACATTCCACGACCCGACAATTTCCGATTCAACATGTTCAATAGGTGAAAACGAGTGGACAGCATGCCACTTTGACACATTTTTGATGTATAATGTATCTCTAGAAAGGCCAACAAATATGTTTGATTTCTCAACCTCCCTGAGACAAAACCACAGCAAACACACAAATATGATGGGACAGGGTCGGATCTCAATTAGGTCAGTTCTTGAGAATGTTTTAGATAAGCATTGTGAAAATAAGCTAGTGGATATTCATATATTCTCTTTGATGTGCAACCTCGGGGGAGAATCAAACCCCACGATGGCATATTATGAGTTCACTGAAGGAATATTGCGCATGTTTTGTATATCCCTGAAAGTCTATTGCAAATGAGTCACAGGTGAGCTCAGCCCTAAGCCCTCTTGCCGTCACACGTTACCATGGTTATTTCTGGAGGTTAGGGCACATGGACATGCACACAGTCGTTTTTGAACTCTCTAACACAATCTCACACTCAAAACACACTTATTGACACATATTTATAATGGCACGTCTCAGAGTGACTCACAGCTGTTTACACATATTTTCCAGCTGTAGCCACCCCATCACCCAGAACCACACGTACACTGATGTTTAATTACTCTAACACAACTGGACAGTCAAAGGTTCAGGCATCATTACAAGGTGACTTTAGTGCCTTTCAAAATATTGTTTCATGTTTCAAAGCAGGCTAATTGATTTTTTTTAGGTGCAAAGGAGACATCTCAGATGTCTTTCACAGAATTCTACCCAGAAATCCATATTTCAAGAGCCGCTGGAAAGCTGAAAATTGCTGTATTGCTTTTCAAATCTATTTCCAACCTAATAGGGACGTATGTACATGTGCATAGTGTTGCCTTGCCCTTGCGGATCTCACAGAGCAATTGCAGATTTCATGAAGGTCGTGTCCTTACCCTATTACAAAAAAATGGAGAAACAACAGATTTTTTGTAGATAGCTGGACAGACAGAAAGATGTACGGACAGATGAATGGATGGACGGACGGACAGATGAGATAGACAGACAGATGGATGGATGGGATAGGCAGACAGGCGGATGGATAAATAGATAGATAGATGGATAGACAGACGGATGGATAAATGGATAGATAGATGTTAGACAGACGGATGGATAAATAGATAGATGGATAGACAGACAGATGGATAAATAGATAGATGGATAGACAGACGGATGATAAATAGATAGACGGGAAGAAATAGACGACGGACGGACGGACGGACGGACAGACAGACAGACAGACAGATAGATAGATAGATAGATAGATAGGAAATGAATATCTTAATATGATACAGTGATAATAGGAAATTAATGCAACAAAGATTGTTTTGGCTGTACAGTAGCTCTAGTCTAGCTTAAGTATATTTTTGATTGATTAATTTCCGAATTCTCAGAAATTCTCAGAATTTTGAGATTGCAGTAAACGTACTGGGGCGATAAACCATTTAATGCTTAATTAACAAGTAATTAGCAAGATTTTAAAATGTATGCAATGTGTAATAGGGAGCCAATGCAGTGTTGACAGAACCAGGCTAATATGGTCATACTTCCTGGTTCTAGTAAGATAGATACTAGCTGCTGCGTTTTGGACCAGCTGGAGTTTGTTTATTAAGTGTGCAGGGCAACCACCCAGTAGAGCATTACAATAATCTAGCCTTGAGGTCACGAATGCATGAACTAACTGTTCTGCATTTGTCATTGAGAGCATATGTCGTAATTTAGATATATTTTTAAGATGGAAGAATGTGGTTGTACAGATGCTAAAACGTGGCTTTCAAATGAAATTGGTATCAAAGAGAACACCCAGGTTCCTAACTGACGACGAAGACTTGACAGACCATCCATCAAGTGTTACACAGTATTCTAGGTTATTACGTGTGGAAGTATCATCAGCGTAACAATGAAAGCTAATGCCATGCTTCCTTATGATATCTCTTATGATAGATAGATAGATAGATAGATGTACAACTGTAAATAATAATACAAAAAAAAAATTGTGGTCATACACAGTTTGTAATATATACATGTTGTCTGTTAGCATACACGTGATGGTGTATTACAGGAACTGACCTATTAATGAAATTGAATTCTAATGAAGAACAACAAACAAAACATTGGTTTTGCATCACTGAACTGTTTGAAATGAAATGGCGTTTGTCCTGTGCTAATGCATTCAACTGCCTGAAGTTATGACTGATGGACCAGTCACCCTTTCTGCCACGAATGGCAATAATGCATTGATTATGCTGAATAATCAAATTATTCATTCAACAATCAACTGCTGTTGGCAGGCAGATATGCTTTCGTGTACCACAAGATTTCAAGGTATTGATGCCAAATAAGCAGAAACAAACACAATGCATTTCATATTAGATGTCATATTCATTCAGCACTAGATGTATTAATCTACTACTTTTGAAAAATTTCGAGATAGCCTTATTTGCAAACGCTGTCTGTCATTTTAGCAACCGATTCACTAAAGAAATTACGCAAATAAGGTAACAACGAACACCCCCTAAAATATGTGTGCTACACACACTTTACATGCAGCACATCCCATCATAATTTAATAAAAATTTGCTCTGTCGACACTAGAAAATATACACAAATGCTCTTTTAAATAAAGTTTTGTTTATCGCCTTTTCTAATAAAGCACAATATATAATACATAAATTATATAATATATAAATTATTTAGAATAATTTAGAAATAAATTAAATAATGCAAGTCCAGGCACTATACGCTGGTTGGTGTATAAATCAGTTAGTGTTTTGAGCTGAAATAAGTGTCCAAGTGACGCAACCGTTGCTCATTCAGAGGGTATGTCATAAGCTAAATTTAATTTGCATTTCTCTCCAGTAGTCACTAGTCGTGTGTCCATTCAGTCCTAAGATAAGTTGAAAAATATTTAATTTCACGCCTTTTACGAAGCCAAGAATAGAGTCGAGGACATGTTTCATCATTTTACGGCTTCACATCTCTGCTTTTGAATTTCTGTCTAAGTTCATTGTAGCATATCTCAGTTGAGTGTTTGTTCATTTTGAATGCACTCACTTCAGGCAGACGTCTGGATGCTTGAACGGTGCCATCTGTTGAGTCAGCAGCACGGAAACATTCAGAATGCAGAGACTGCAGCACACGACTCGTCAACTGGAAAGCCGGGAAGCTCAGCTTCGTTACGTCAATATGATTAGTTTAGAATCATTTCCTTTGGTAAATGTGAGACACCCAGAATGATTTACCTTTCGATTGTTCTATAACGAGAAAACAAGGTCTTCGCTGCCTGAATGACAATTTGAAGAAGACCTCACTGAATCCCTCAGCACCACAGTAGCCAACAACAGTCAAAAAAAAATCTTAATATCACTCTGTATTCACCTTTTTCCTACTGCGTTTTAGATCATGGGAGGCACTTCCAGTTTGGGGAAGTTCCACTCGAAAGGACTGAAACATATAATTTCAGATCTTAAGGTTGCGCTACAAATAATCCATATCTGCAAGTTTGACTAAATGAGCTGAACATACACTGCACATTTATGGTCTGTTCTTCTATTAATTTACGATATATCCCATAAATAATTTACTGGAATGCACTAAGAATCTCTGATTTTTCTCCACAAATCCTCACTTCTCTTTCCAAGTTTGTTTGCACATGGATGCTTTAAAATGTAATTGTTTACCCTTTTCTCTTCTAATATTAGCAGTGTTTACTGGAATGTTTCTAAAGCAGGCAAATACAACAGTTATTGTCTGTCAAAATGACGGAAATCACTTGAAATATTTTCTTTTAATGTTCAATGGTTGAAGAGTGAGTAGAATAATGTCATCTCATTGTACCCAGTTTTTGAAAAATGCTTTGTTGCGTTCATAGAGCGAACCTTTCGTTGATTGGGCCTCATTCATGAAACACAAATTTTTGTGTAAATCATTCGTAAAGCCATTCTGACGTAAATTTTCGGATTCATCAAAATGTTCGCCAAACCGGACAAGGAAGTCCAGAAGATTCCACAGCGTTCTTGGACACGTAATTTGTGTAGTTCATGTAACTCATGGGCGGGAATTATGCTAATTATGAATGAACGTGCATGTGCGCCCTATTTACGAATGTTTGGAATTCATTAACATACACACGTTTAACTAACGAATCTGTGGTATACAAAGCGTTTGTGAATCCGGAGGAGAGTTTTCGTAAAGGTCCATTTTACGCTCAAATTACTCCGAATTTGCTCATATATTTACGAAAGTTTCATAAATGAGGCCCATTGTTTACAGTTTAATGCAGTGGTTCTCAACTCGTTTGGCCATGGGACCAACATTTTCCCATGCTCATCAAGCTGTGACCCACTTTTTTAGGAATTATATTATAATTATAATAAATTTGTTTTTAAAAAAACAAGCAAATTTATTGCACAAAAATTGTTGACACACACACAACTACTGTCCCCCTTTACTTAACGTACACATACACCAATCAGGCATAGCATTATGACCACTGAAAGGTGAAGTGAATAACACTGATTATCTCTTCATCATGGCCCCTGTTAGTGGGTGGGATATATTAGGCAGCAAGTGAACATTTTGTCCTCAAAGTTGATGTGTTAGAAGCAGGAAAAATTGGCAAGCGTAAGGATTTGAGCGAGTTTGACAAGGGCCAAATTGTGATGGCTAGACGACTGGGTCAGAGCATCCCTGCAGCTCTTGTGGGGTGTTCCCGGTCTGCGGTGGTCAGTATCTATCAAAAGTGGACAAAGAATCTAACAAAGAAGGAACAGTGGTGAACCGGCCACAGGGTCATGGGCGGCCAAGGCTCAATGATTCACGTGGGGAGCGAAGGCTGGCCCGTGTGGTCCGATCAAACATACAAGCTACTGTAGCTCAAAATGCTCAAGAAGTTTATGCTGGTTCTGATAGAAAGATGTCAGAATACACAATAGTTTGTTGCGTATGGGGCTGCATAGCCGCAGACCAGTCAGGGTGCCCATGCTGACCCCTGTCCACTGCCGAAAGCGCCAACAGTGGGCACGTGAGCATCAGAACTGGACCACAGAGCAATGGAAGAAGGTTGCCTGGTCTGATGAATCACGTTTTCTTTTACATCACGTGGATGGCTGGGTGCGTGTGCGTCCCTTACCAAGGTTACACATGGCACCAGGATGCACTATGGAAGAAGGCAAGCCGGTGGAGGCACCACCTACCTAAGCATTGTTGCAGACCATGTACACCTTTCATGGAAACGGTATTCCCTGGTGGCTGTGGCCTCTTTCAGCAGGATAATGCGCCCTGCCACAAAGCAAAAATGGTTCAGGAATGGTTTGAGGAGCACAACAACGAGTTTGAGGTGTTGACTTTGCCTCCAAATTCCCCAGATCTCAATCCGATCGAGCATCTGTGGGGTTTGCTGAACAAACATGTCCGATCCATGGAGGCCCCACCTCGCAACTTACAGGACTTAAAGGATCTGCTGCTAACATCTTGGTGCCAGATGCCACAGCAAACCTTCAGGGGACTAGTGGAGTCCATGCCTCGACGGGTCAGGGCTGTTTTGGCAGCAAAAGGGGGACCAACACAATATTAGAAATCATAATGTTATGCCTGATCAGGAAATGACTAATATGTATTAATAAACAGTAGGCCTATAAGGTAAGGCTATAGCTGTCCCAAACTATTTTTGTTAATACAATAAAGTTGGTAAGTTGGTATGAGCCACCACAGTCATTTAAAAATTTTGGTGGTGAAACAACAGTTTTCATGGTGAATACACAATACCAACATGAAATGTTAATGAAACATGGAAACTGCTCCTGATGAATGGAATGAACATCATGCCTGCCTGCATGCAAATCATTCCCAACTAACACTCAAAGTACCAGTTACGTGATTTATTGGTACTTTACTTTTATTTCATAACCGATTGACAACGTAACTATGACGTTGCATGCTCGTAGTTTTTTTTTGCACTTTAGTGAAGTGATACACAGTGTGCGCCGCCACATTTGCGTGTGCAATTGAAGAGTGTGTGCCAGGAGAACAGTAGCTACACTGTAAAATCAAATTAGTTAGGCTTACTTAAAAAAGCATGCAAACCGATTGCCTTAAAAAAAAAACAAGTAAAGTGAAATAGAAATAGTATGTTGTGCTGACAAATGCTTAGTTAGTAAAGTTCACTCACACAAGAGTTCTAGTAGCTAAAAAAGAACTGTAGAGAGTAGTTGATAATTTACTTTAGATTTACTCTTGACTTAGTATAGCTACCATTGTTGCTACCATTGTTGTGTTTTGCATGCTGAATGTTGCACAAATATAGAGGGATTATATCAACCCAATTAAAAGTTTCACAAAGTGTTTATGATGTAAATGTTAGCAATAAAATTGTAAACAATCATTATACAACATGAAGGGAAGTATTACATAGATTGCTTTTAAAAGGTGACCTATTTTCTGACTAAATCATTAACTATAGTTAATTATTCAGTCAGAAGATAGGTCAGCTTTTAAGAGCAACCTATTTATAACTTCTCTTTCTTTGAAACCAAATAACTGAGATTTCTTGTTGCATCGCTGCATCAATAGGAAGAGAATTACAATAATATGAATGTTCCAAGTGCGCAACCAAAAGGAATACTGATCACCATAATGGTGATTTTTTTTTTTTTTTTTTTTTTTTTTTGCTTGCTTGACAAAATGGCACTCAAACCAATCAATTAGTCTTAACTTGGGTTTTCTGGGTATACAAGGTATAGTACGTTACTAGTACAGATTACTAGATTTTTACAATTAAGTTAAGACATTAAGTAAAGTTAACTAAAAAGTGTTATAATCACTGTTGGATTTTACAGTGTAACGTCTGATGGGAAAGGAAAGTTCGGTTTTCTGAGGTGAGAGACTTTTTATTTCGTAACAAGCTATGAAAATAAAGTTAGAATAATGACACTGACATATAGCCTGACAACATACTCATCTGACCGCAGATACTGAATCGGTACTTAAACTGCCACTGACAGAGGTGTCAATAGCTTTCACGCACATCTTTCAAAATGAAAGACTCATATCAGAAAAACGTTTAGATTTACGCTTTTGTTGTTGATATTGTTTCTTTGACTGCACACCCCTCAACCCACTCAGAACGGTCTTGCGACCCACTTTTGGAAGTTACTTAACGGAAGTTACTCTCATAATTCACGCAAATGGGACTTAGGAAAAACGTGGATATGTACAACAACAACAACAAAAACTTTTCACAAAGGAATCGAGTTTGAAAATCTGAGGAATGGTAATGTTCAGTATAGTGTCTAAAGCCCCATCCACAGTTGAAATAACCAATCACATAGTTGATAAAAGAATCAAGTCCTGTCTTAAAGTTAAAAGACCCTGTTGAAAAAAACAGCATATGCTGGTTAGGTATGTTTTGAAGCATGGCAGCTGGTTTGAGCTGGTTTATGATGGTCCTTATTTGGTAATGAGCTGATTTAAGATGGTCCTGAGCTGGTTATAAGCTGGTCCTGAGCTGGAGTTTAAGACCAGCTTTGGACCAGCACTTGACCAGCTTAAACCAGCTCATGACCAACTAAGGACCAGTTTAAACCAGCTCAAACCAGCTGCCATGCTTCAAAACATACCTAACCAGCATATGCTGTTTTTTTTTCAACAGAGGAGCCAATCGTTTAAGCTAAAAAGCACAATATAATGACAATATGATATTGAGGCATAACATTTACAGACTGTTTTTTCAGTCTTTTCATTTTGGTAGGAGCTGTACTTACATGACTGGAAATAGTTGAAGTGCTAAGTGAACTGATTTATAGTTACATTTATAGTTAAGATACATTAACAATTAATAATTCAATATTTTCAAATCAATCATCACCTATTGGTCTTATTTTTCCTAATAAATATAAATTTCAGGCACATAGGATTAATCAAGTAGAGAGTACATTAAAAAAAATCTGAATTTCTTGAAATAAAATCCTTAAAAAAAGTATCTTCTATCGTATTCCCTTAAAACGGAATTAATAATCCACTCTTTTTCTCCTCATCCACTCTCTTCTGCCCTAATCACTCCAACTCAACAGGTGTCTTTGCACTTTTCTCTCAACAAAATGTCCACCAAATGAGCACAACAGGACCACTGTACAAAAAAATCACCCTCTAGAGGAAAATAGGATTACTGCATTTCTTCTCCACTTTTACTGTCTGTAAACCGTCAAATTCAAAGGGCTACAAGTTCATGTCTATTTGCTTTGAAACCAGATTGTATAGTGCTGTCCTAAAAGTTAAGAAACTAATATATGCACATGTAATTTGATGACTTTTTTTTTTGTCCAATCAGAAAGCATACTTCCTAATACTGAGTAAAAAGTAGCACAGGCTGTGCCTGTGACATAACTTGGTAATCCCTTCTAAATGTCCTGTTCATGCTGAATAAGAATTGCATCAACTCAGGAAAGAAATCTGCACCCATCAACTGATTTTATGGTGCATTTCCGCTTAGGAGTGTGTAGAGAAAGACCAATAACATGAGTTCATGAGTTTTCATGAGTTGAAATGTCATATAGTGCTGTTGGTAAGCTATCTCCCCAATGTTTGACTGCAGGATATTAATAATGCATTGAATAAGACAACTTTGTTCATTAATTCATATGTTGTTGTCATGGCATATGTCTTGTGGGATCAAGATTTTTTTCAAAGGTAGCTCCATGTACCATGGGCATGTGATAATTTTAGGCATTAAGTGAAATTATTTATATTAAAATCAAAACAAAATCAAAAATGTTTCACCTTGGAAACTAAATAGGTTGTTATTGATTAGAAATGCATTTAAATGGTTTTACTTCAAAAGATTTAATGTTGTTTAAAGCTCCTGTTCTAGAGTAATTCAATCCGTTTCTGCAGGCATATCTCTTAGATTTTAATTTCCCTGTTGTTTTCATTATGGTTTGCTTAAATAAGCAAGCATTAAATAAGTCTTACTGCAATTATTCCTAATAAAAGCTTAATCAGGCAATTGTCTATTCAAAAGCAAAAAGGTTGTGATATGGTTCAAATTTTAAACTTAAAATATAATTTTTTATAATTTTTTATTTTTATAAATTCTGTTTACTATTTGCTTTAGGTAATAAAGAATGTTAAAAAATGCAAATTGCACTGACTTTTGTGCATAAAGCACACTCTATAATACTACATGCAAAAATGCTGCACTAGTGTAGTGTATTTGCCACTGTGTGTCTTATTGATTTTCATTGATTTCAGTTTGCCATTTAACACAACACACACTCAGGCAAAAACAAATATCCTGGACTAAACCCTTCTACAGTTGAATACTAGGCTTCTTATGTGCAGCAAAGAGTCATTGTTCATATAGGACTTGTGCTCTACCATTCTTTGCAATGAGTCCCCCAGGGCTTTGTACTAAGTCCAGTGCTATTCACCTTCTGACCCTAGACTGCACTGCTCAACATTAAAGCACAACATCATTAAACTTTTCCTTTCCAGAGGTATTGGACTCATCGCCTAGAATGGGATGATGTCTGGTGCAAGAACATCTACTGCTATCTTAATGACAACAACAGCAACAACAACAACAAAATGAGATGATTGTAGACTGCATGGAATAAAAAAAGACATGGAATAAAAAAATAAAAAACAGGAAGTCCATTTCAAACTGTTATATTCTACTAGAATATAATGACATATTTGCAATTTATATGTTGCTTGCAAAAAAATACATTGGTACTTTTGAATAGCGACAGCAATCGTAAGCAACTGCAAAGGTAATTCCCAACAAACGGTTAGACAAACACTAGCCCCGCCCCAAAACTAACAACATTGGCGAAGCCAATGGGTGTGTTTGACTTTATGCGGCGCTGTGCAGACTGATCTGCATTTAACTTGAAGCAAGGCACATCACTGTGACGTATGACATTAAAGTACTGTGTGAGCAATTCAACAGCAGACAGCTGACTCCGCCGGCGCAGCTTCTCCAGAGCGGCTGCACAGGCTCTGATGACGACACAGCTGTTCCACGATTGGCTGGATTCACCGATGACAATAATTACGTGTGTTTTGTGTTTGTTCTGACACCTTCAGTTCCGCTAATGCTCAGTAACTGTTTTATAACAATAAAACCTATTTTAATGTAACCATAATGTTATATTTTGTCATGTTTATCAAAATAACAATATATAAAAAATATATAGACCCACTTTGTTGGTATTTAAATAGTATAGGTTTATGTTAAATGTGTTCTTGTACAGATGGCACTGTATTAAGTAGTACATGAAAAGTGTTTCTATTGCTTCATGAAAATGTCTGAAACGTCTGTGTATTTTACAAATATTGCTTCTAATCCACATTGTCTGTGATAAAGTATGCAAACACAGCACAAGCGTCACTACGGTAGCGCCCTATGAAATCCGTTTTATTTTTTCCCAAATTCCGTTTTATTTTTTTCTTACTTCCATTTTTTCAGTTTTATTTTTTTGGGACTCCATTTTAATGGTTAAATAAAAATTTTAGTAATTGTCTAACATGTCTAATTAATTGAAATAATGAAACTTATACAATTTAACAACAATTTATTAAAAGTATAACAAAAAATGACATGTTTAGGGCCCTATGAAACTTGTGATTATTACTTAAAAAATAAAGTTTTGATAATATTTCATTATTATTAGTGTTAGTATTATTATTACTTTGAGACGTATCTAAATTCTACTGTACAACATATATATTTGTCAAGTTAAACCCGAACTTTTATTTTGACGGGTTGCCGTGAACACCATCACCTTTGAGTCTCTGTGTGATTATGATATGACGACAGTTTTTTTCTCAAATGAAACGGTAAAATGCTCATGAAGTGACTCTCAGAGCAGCTCTGGAGATTAAGTTCATGTCCTCATATACTATAGTAAGGCTACAGAGGCTGAAAACATAGCGAGTGCTGCTTGTGCTTGTGTGTGTGTGTGTGTGTGAAACCGCGCGTCTGCTTCAGTGTGTGTATATGTGTGTGAGTGAAACCGCGCGTCTGCGCCATTCATTCACACAGAGACACGCAGAACATGCAGGATTCGTATTTAAATATGTCTCAGCATGTCTCAGAACACATTTGAGACTTATGCATGTTCTCCCAGACATCGGTGAAAAACTAAATATAGAGGTCTTGATTAACTCTTTCCCCGCTAGTGTTTTTAAAAAAAGTTGCCAGCCATCGCCAGGGTTTTTGATCATTTTCACAAAAATGTAATGGCCCATAGAATATTTTGTTGTATGAATATCTGATCATGCCATATATCAAAAGAAAGAGCAGACCCTCTGCTTTTAAACAAACAAACAAACAAAAAAACGTTTTATTCTAGCTTCATGCGTTCCTTTTTTATCAACACTTAAATATGGGTAAGTTTCATAAAAAAAGCAACATTTTGAACAAAAAGCTGAGAAAATCACGTTTTTGTCAAAGATTACATCCAGATCAGATTCAGAACGATGATCAAACACAGATGGAGTAGATCGAGTCCATCAACACCCCTAATGCTTGCACAGTCCTATAGCTCGCTCTGTGTCGACATTTCATTCCGTAACATTAGGCAGTTTTGATTTATATGATGTTTAATGTTGATGATCACGTTATTTTACATATGCATCTGCTTACATATGATCGCTGTTTTTTTGTCTTCTTGGCCTGTGTTTTGATCAGGAGATTCTGAACTCATTCAGAAGATGCGTAATAGCGCCCCCTAGTGTATAACAGTGAAAACACGGAAAATTCCGTGTTTGGCGGGCAAGCTTTTTCTCAAAAATAACGGAAAATTCCGTGTTTGGCGGGGAAAGAGTTAAAGCATTCATCGGCATTAGGGGCCGTTCACACAGAACACTTCTTTCCATTCCGCTGTGCTACTTTTCCATTGTTTTCCTATGTAAACGCACTAGACGGACGTTTAACCGTTGCGCTCGCATCTTTTGCTGCATCTTGCGCATGACACAGTTCTAAAAACGCGGTGCTCAAGTTAAAATAAGTTCAACTTCTAAAAAACACGTCTCGTCGAGACCTTCCCCCTTTCCACTGCCCACGTCCTCCGGTTTTGCTTTGAAAGTTTTTGCTTTCTGTGTGAACCATCCCTAACTCCTGAGCGCCAAACTACATTTGAGTATCATGCCGCTGTGTAGTGAAATATGCAGTTTTAACATTTATTTAATCATGAGTTCTGAGCGTTGTCACATAACTCTGTCCTCATTCATTTGTATGTTCATCTGTAAGTGCTGTTTGTTCTGTTTATTATTAGGATTTTGTTTAAAATCTTCCACCATGGCACCGCCACCCAATATCAAGCCCCATCCCCCCAGCACCCCCCTGATAAAATATGTTCCCACGGCTATGCCCTTTAATCTGCCCCTTTGAAATTTCATTGCATTATTCATAATATATTTATTTATACCGGACATTTTATAACATACCTCACATGACGAATTTAACATATCTTCATTTTAAATAAAAAAATCTTTTATAAATTCTATTTTTCTTTCTACCGGCCAATGACGATTCTGAAAGAATTAGACAGAGCCGGGTTAGACAGAGCCGTCTGCTCTCTAATCGCTCTAGCGGTACTTTGATGTCATAAACCATTCGGTCTGTGCAGCGCTGCTTCAAGTTGAACACACCTAATGTCGCTGGGTTGGGTTGCAGAACAATGATAGCGCTAGAGTGCTTAAACACAACCTTAAAACTGCTTACGGACAGTATATGTACTGTTGACTCTGGATATTGAATTGGGATACACAAAAATATTTTAAATTTGGAAATGACAGACTTCACACTTTAATGTTGGGATTTAAGGCATTTTGCTTTGGAGGTTTAAGAATTCAGCAATGAATCATTTTAAAGCGGCTGCATCTTTTATAAAAAAAATATGACAGAAATGCAGTAATTGAATCAAATAATATAATATATACAGTATAAATAATATATTTTTCACTAATTGTATCTTGGGAAATATGTATTTCTTTTTTTCTGGAGAATGAAATGCTCTTTTCACTGACCTTCATTCCTCGTTTCCCTTCACGTGACCTGTGATAATTAACAGCTACACGCAGCCCTCCAGAGACCTACTGATGTACGCTGTTGATTTTGCGCACTTGTTTTTTGCTTGTTCTATTGGTAGTGTGGAACAGGCTGTAGGCGGCCGGCAAATTAGAAATCCTCTGTAAGCTCAGTAATTAGCTGCACACCCTTGAACCTGAGGAAAACATGAATTGAAGTTATTTCCAGAAATCTTACCCAGAGAGTGCGGTGCGCTGCGAAGGAGAACCAACAGATGCCAGTCAAAACTGAGCTCACTGAAACATTTCAAGGACATCTAGACACACCGGTATGTGCTACTGCAACTTAGAGATGTGTAAAGCTGCTTTGAAGCAATCTGTGTTGTAAAAAGCGCTATATAAATGAAGGTGACTTGACTTGACTTGAGAAATGCTATATGGAGTGCATTGTTTTATTCAAAAGAATGAACAGAAAATATAACCTGAAGCATTTCAATGTTTTACTCTGTCAGAAAGGTAAGGAGGGGATTTACAAAGCCTTTGGTACAGTTTACTCAAAGTGTACATAAGAAATAAATGTGAAATATAAAGAGTACTCTTAAGAAAACATCATGCTCTGAGTGGAAATTTAATAATTCTGAATTGGATTCCAATATAGAACTACATGAGGGAATCTAATGAGGGTTACATACTGCAAGCTAATAAGCTCAAATCAATATTTCATGTTTAATTTATTTGGTAATTATCAGAGGGATAATTGATCAGATTGATAATTTTTTGGTTAATTCATACGGTCAATCTGTTTGAATAGCAACACAGCTAAGGTGAATTTGGTGTATAATGATAATAATAAAATATATTCTACACTCATGTAATTTAAAGACTAAATTTTACGTCATTTCAATCATTTTAAGTCACTGAATTTTAACCCATATTTTTGCTTCCCTAGTTGTTCCATATATTCCCTTGAAGCTTCCTCAACTGTCCTTGGTTGTTGAGAAAACACTTTTCCTATAGCTTACCAAAATGCCACTGTGGTTTGCTTGTTGTATCTCTTCATCAATGCTGTCAAGTTGCTCTCAAGGTACTTGACATGGGAAGTGCACTACAGATACGTTTCCACAAGTTTAGTAGCCTAATTCATTCTTTGGTTTCTTGATAGACAGGCCAATTCTGTAGTAGCTGCAAATGATGGCAGAGAGATGGCAGATGAAGGGTCCATATCTTTACTAGTCACCAGGCAGCTGTGGTTTACTGATCCAATACTAGTGAGGTCATCAGTTGTGCGGTCCAATTCATTTTTACAGTAACTTCACCGATTTTTCAACCCACTATGTATTGTAACAGTTTCAGTAGTATATGTACACCGATCAGGCATAACATTATGACCACCTTCCTAATATTGTGTTGGCCCCCATTTTGCTGCCAAAGCAGCCCTGACCCGTCAAGGCATGGACTCCACTAGACCCCTGAAGGTGTGCTGTGGTATCTGGCACCAAGATGTTAGCAGCAGATCCTTTAAGTCCTGTAAGTTGCGAGGTGGGGCCTCCATGGATTGTACTTGTTTGTTCAGCACATCCCACAGATGCTCGATTGGATTGAGATCTGGGGAATTTGGAGGCTAAGTCAACACCTCAAACTCATTGTTGAGCTCCATTCCTGAACCATTTTTGCTTTGTGGCAGGGCGCATTATCCTGCTGAAAGAGGCCACAGCCACCACCCAGCCAACATTTGTATGTGGGGCCCATATGGGTATGAAATGGACTGAAAATGGGCCCCATATAGGATGGACCGCAGGTTCCATAATGGCCCCATGTTAATTGCCCAGATGGATTTCATATAGGATTGCACTTGCCACTAGGTGGGACCCAACTGGGCAACATGCACAAGACCCATCTCGGTCCCAGCCGTTTCCATGAAAGGTGTACATGGTCTGCAACAATGCTTAGGTAGGTGGTACGTGTCAAAGTAACATCCACATGGATGGCAGGACCCAAGGTTTCCCAGCAGAACACTGCCCAAAGCATCACACTGCCTCCGCCGGCTTGCCTTCTTCCCATAGTGTATCCTGGTGCCATGTGTTCCCCAGGTAAGCAATGCACACACACCCAGCCATCCACGTGATGTTAAAGAAAACATGATTCATCACACCAGGCCACCTTCTTCCATTGCTCCGTGGTCCAGTTCTGATGCTCACGTGCCCACTGTTGGCGCTTTTGGCAGTGGTCAGGGGTCAGCATGGGCACCCTGACTGGTCTTCGGCTATGCAGCTCCATACGCAACAAACTGCGATGCACTGTGTATTCTGACATCTTTCTGTCAGAACCAGCATTAACTTCTTGAGCAATTTGAGCTACAGTAGCTTGTCTGTTTGATCAGACCACACGGGCCAGCCTTCACTCCCCAAGTACATGGCCTTGGCCGTGACCCTGTTGTCGGTTCACCACTGTTCCTTCCTTGGACCACTTTTGATAGATACTGACAGTCACTGCAGACTGGGAACACCCCACAAGATCTGCAGTTTTGGAGATGCTCTGACCCAGTCGTCTAGCCATCAAAATTTGGCCCTTGTCAAACTCGCTTAGATCCTTACGCTTGCCCATTTTTCCTGCTTCTAACACATCAACTTTGAGGTCAAAATCTTCACTTGCTGCTTAATATATCCCACCCACTAACAGGTGCCGTGATGGAGAGGTAATCAGTGCTATTCACATGTTATGCCTGATCAGTGTAAATGAACAATGTTTACATGTTCTCTGTGTTACCAGGACCAAGAAATTCATGTTTAGTCGTCAGCAAAACTTTTGACAGCTCCAGGACTTTCGTGAAAACTACAGATTGTACTTCCGCATTTTTTTGTATTCCGTGCATGGACAGTCGACAGAGGGTTATTAAAGATGCAGTATGTAATGCAATATTGACAGCTAGTGGTTGAAATGGGTACTGCAGTCTAAATTCTGGACATAGAGCTTTTTAGGTTGGGTAGAATCTGCAGTCTCTGACCTAGTTTGTTTGCTGGCTCCCTTGGCTACAATACGCGTTGGCTGCATCCGAAATCGCATACTTCCCTACTATATAGTAGGCGAAAAACAGTATGTGACAAAAGTAGTATGTCCGAATTGACAGTACTCATAAAAGAGTAGGCAAAAGTACCCTGATTCTGAATTGTGCATATGATGGACACTTTACTATCCCATGAGGCCACTGGAAAGGATTTATGAATGGCAGTGAAGCAACGTAACTGATGACGTAACGTGCTGGATCCTTCACTTTAAACTGAAATTAATTCCCTCTAAACCTTGACTCTTTGAATTCTTGCACCTGGGAACAATACAAGTTGACACCATTATGACTAAAAGTTTACTAAGAAGTATTTCCTACTAAAGCAAGGCGGTATTTGACTCTGGTAAGTGCCATAGCAGACTGGTGGGAGTGGCCTTGGACAGCAACATGCCCAGTGCATTATGGGTGTTGAAGTTTTCCTATACCTATGTGGCAAAAGAAAAGACAACAGCCTTTTTTTGCCATATAGTCAGTAGCACCGATTAAAAAAAAAAAAAAAAAAAAAAAAACGCCTTTCTACTTTATAGGCAGCCAAGCCCATTTTGCCAGTGGAAAAAATTCTAAATAGAACTCTAGGGTTCCTGACTCGATTTTAAATAACCCTTTATTCCAAAAATGTTCTATATAAGGAGAAATGTCTGAAATGAATGCATAATACTTTCATGCTTACCAGGTTATTTAAATTTTTTCTAGTGATAAAGTATGTTTACAAGTTGTTTAATGCATACAATTTAATAAAAATTAAAATTACTTCAAACAAAATTAATTAATTAAAACTAAATCCATAAAATGATCCCATGATGGGAACCCCTTTAAGGTTCTATAAAGAACACAGACATTATATCTAATGCATAATTATGTAGAGATGGTTCTGACTTGAAAGGCATTCTAATTTAAATACATAAATGTCTATTTTATTTCCAGGTTTATGCATTGTTTTGCATTAAACATATTTTTAGAAGTAACCTATACTTTTCAAAATATATTCCGTGAGTGCTTTTTTACTTTTTAAAATTTAGCTTAAGAACAATTATGTAAAATTTAAATGGAGTAACATGTTTCTTATTATGCAAAAGACATGTAAACCTAAGACTATTATAATACTCTTTATGGGATGTGGAGAAAAAACGCTGAACAACAACAGTTTTAGAAGAACGCAAAAACGCTTTTGATGATTGTCAAATGATGATGAATGTGATCATCAGATTTTATGCAAACTGTTCATGTATCTGTCATAAAATAAAAAAGGGAGGTAAAACAAATACATTCTGAAATGCATGTAAAATTCTCAATTCAACAATATAATTAGTATGAAATCATTTGTATTAAATTAAAAAGGAATGCAAAGTAGCAGCATTTTCACTTGACTTTTGGACCCCACTGTAAATAAAAACGCATCAATATGCTGAAAATAAAAAAGATCCTGACCTCATGAATCTCCATTCTTCTGGAAATAGAAGAGCAGCCCGGCATCTGCGCCACTGCTTTAGCTCTGGCTCTGCTGATGCCATCGCTTTCTAAATTGCAGTGCTGATAATGGGAGCGGATACAGTCATTTTCAAATGGACTTGCACTTATCATTGATAGTTTCTTCTCGCATTGTCATTCACCTTGCGCGTCAGTCTGGTGGGCTTTTGATCGCTGGGCTGTGGGCCAGGTCAGAGTGTGATTTAAGGTTTCTTTCATAGTTTAAGAATTCCCGGTACATTGGATTTTAGTGTGCCGAGAACTACTGGAGGTCGTCTGTGTGAAGAACGTGCTGTGTGCTGATGTATTTATGCCAAGTAACACATCATTAGAAATGCACTCCACACGGATGAACTTTGATAGATGGTTTTAATAAGCAATAAGCCACTTGAAGCCATGCATTACAGTGAATTTTACCATAGTTTAGGGCTATTAAAACCCCCCTTAATCATGGTAAAAATCAATGTAACAAACGGGTTCAAGTGCCTTATGGCTTTCATTAAACAGAAGCAATGGCAGTATGATAAAAGACACTGATGTTCAATAAACCATTAAAAGAACTAATAATGCCAATAAATAATTGTTTTTCCAGATCATTTGTTGGTGTAACTGGGCTGTTTTCAGTTGCTAAGTAATGTAGTAACTTGGTACATTAATATAGACATCAACTGTGATGCTCACAGTTGTGTGTGCATATATACTATTGCTGAATGTAATAAAGATATTATATTTAACAAAAATACAACTTTTTTTGAACATTAACATTTTCTTTCAGTGTGTCATTTTCATGACAATTAAGCACATTTTTCATTCAAATTCCCATATCCTTTTCCAGATACAATTGTATTTTTTATAAAAAAAAAAAAATTTTTAAAGCATAACACATTGACAGTGCTAGGTAGATTACTTACAATTTGTAGCCCATTATTGCATTACTGAATACAAATTAAATAATAAAAATTGTATTTAGTAACGTAATCTATTACATTACACATTAGGTACTTAACTTAAGTTTAGGTAGCCTACTTTACTTTACCAAGATTTTTTACAACATTGCTTTGAATAGTGTAATCTTGTACCATATTGATATAAAAATACAGAAAAAAAAAATAATAATAACTATAGGGGTAATAACAGCTTGTCACTGGTGCAGTACCCTTAAAAGGACATCTTTGTACCTTTTTTACCCCTAAAGGATTCATAGTAGTTCCTTAAGGTACATATTGCTAATCTAAGGTACTAATATGCACCTTTTAAGGGTAAAAAAGGTACAAAGATGTCCTTTTAAGGGTACTGCACCAGTGACAAGCTGTTATACCCCTAAAGGTATAATTTTTACACATTTTTTTCTAGCACTGCACATTGAGTATAAGAAATACCATGATGTACTCTACATCACAAAAAATAATTTGTAAATATAAATCATCATTTTATTATTGTTCATATTATTGCACTTAATTTTGTATCACAATTTAATTTAAATTAATTTTAATTGACAGTATTTGTATCAGTAATGAGAATGAGCTTTTTCACATTATTGACAATTGGGGAAGCTTTATTAAAAAAATGTAACAAATGTAGTTTAACTAGTCGGCTAAATTAGTATTTTCCAGAAAGGTTTATGTCTATTTTTCCTCAGTACTAAGACTGCATGAAAAATAATATTAATGCAATAAACATTAACATTAATTAAGATTCACTATTGCAACTTCACAATTGGCCTCTGTGCTCAATTCGTAAAAAAAGAAAAAAAGAAAAAAAAGACCTTTCATTGACATTTCATTCACACAAGGCAGCATACCTGGACAGTTTTAGAGAGATTCACACAATCAGATCAGGTAGAGCTGGTAAATGCGGGCAGACCTCCGAATAGCAAGTCCATGAGGAGAGGGTCCCTTTAAAGACAGCGATAAACAAAATGTGAAGCAGTCGCTGACAGCTTTGAGTAGGTACATCTCAAGATGAAGTTTTTTTCATGCTACAGACCATAAAGCTCCAGGGATGGGAAGCCCAATGAACTGCTCAGCAGGCCAGCATCATGTTCAAAGAGCAGTTATCTCACTTGTGCTCTGTAACATGCTGTAAGCAGACACATAGCTGTCATCTGGTCTGACAGTAATCCCTTATAAGAGCCACTATGTGCGTGTGTATCAGGAGCTACAGTGGGGAGAACAAGTATTTTATACACTGCCGATTTTGCAGGTTTTCCTACTTACAAAGCATGTAGAAGTGTGTAATTTTTATCATAGGTACTCTTCAACTGTGAGAGACGGAATATAAAACAAAAATCCAGAAAATCACATTGTACGATTTTTAAATAATTAATTTGCATTTTATTGCATGACATAAGTATTTGATCACCTACCAACCATTAAGAATTCCGGCTCTCACAGACCTGTTAGTTTTTCTTTAAGAAGCCCTCCTGTTCTCCACTCATTACCTGTATTAACTGCACCTGTTTGAACTCGTTACCTGTATAAAAGACACCTGTCCACACACTCAATCAAACAGACTCCAACCTCTCCACAATGGCCAAGACCAGAGAGCTGTGTAAGGACATCAGGTATAAAATTGTAGACCTGCACAAGGCTGGGATGGCCTACAGGACAATAGGCAAGCAGCTTGATGAGAAGGCAACAACTGTTGGCGCAATTATTAGAAAATGGAAGAAGTTCAAGATGACGGTCAATCTCCCTCGGTCTGGGGCACCATGGAAGATCTCACCTCGTGGGGCATCAATGATCATGAGGAAGGTGAGGGATCAGCCCAGAACTACACGGCAGGACCTGGTCAATGACCTGAAGAGAGCTGGGACCACAGTCTCAAAGAAAACCATTAGTAACACACTATGCCGTCATGGATTAAAATCCTGCAGCGCACGCAAGGTCCCCCTGCTCAAGCCAGCGCATGTCCAGGCCCATCTGAAGTTTGCCAATGGCCATCTGGATGATCCAGAGGAGGAATGGGAGAAAGTCATGTGGTCTGATGAGACAAAAACAGAGCTTTTTGGTCTAAACTCCACTCACTGTGTTTGGAGGAAGAAGAAGGATGAGTACAACCCCAAGAGCACCATCCCAACCGTGAAGCATGGAGGTGGAAACTTTGGGGATGCTTTTCTGCAAAGGGGACAGGACGACTGCACCATATTGAGGGGAGGATGGATGGGGCCATGTATCGCGAGATCTTGGCCAACAACCTCCTTCCCTCAGTAAGAGCATTGAAGATGGGTCGTGGCTGGATCTTCCAGCATGACAATGACCCGAAACACACAGCCAGGGCAACTAAGGAGTGGCTCCGTAAGAAGCATCTCAAGGTCCTGGAGTGGCCTAGCCAGTCTCCAGACCTGAACCCAATAGAAAATCTTTGGAGGGAGCTGAAAGTCTGTATTGCCCAGCGACAGCCCCGAAACCTGAAGGATCTGGAGAAGGTCTGTATCGAGGAGTGGGCCAAAATCCCTGCTGCAGTGTGTGCAAACCTGTCAAGAACTACAGGAAACGTATGATCTCTGTAATTGCAAACAAAGGTTTCTGTACCAAATATTAAGTTCTGCTTTTCTGATGTATCAAATACTTATGTCATGCAATAAAATGCAATTTACTTAATTACTGGATTTTTGTTTTAGATTCCGTCACTCACAGTTGAAGTGTACCTATGATAAAAATGACAGACTTCTACATGCTTTGTAAGTGGGCAAACCTGCAAAATCGGCAGTGTATCAAATACTTGTTCTCCCCACTGTAGGTCCTTTACTCAATCTGCTTGCAATCACATTATTCTCTATAGGGCACAGCTGATTGGTTCCTGCTGTATCAGTAGCCAATGAGCTCGCTGCTCAACCTTCAAATACTTGGTTAACATTTGCTGTACCAGTTGCAGCACGATTTCAGAAACCCTCCACCTTCCCCAGCTCCACCTGTATAGATCTGCTACAGGTAATTCATGTATGCTATATAGTCCAGCAACATGTCTTACTTGCTCACAGCAGCGTGTCATGTATGTATTGACAGTAGCAAGTTCCGTACTTGTTCAGCAGCAGCAATAACCAACAGCATCAGCAATAACAGTATGAGCAGCAACAATAACAGCATCAGCAATAACCAACAGCATCAGCATTAACAGCAACAGCAATAACCAGCAGCAGCAGCAATAACAGTATGAGCAGCAACAATAACAGCAGCAGCAATAACCAACAGCATCAGCAATAACAGTATGAGCAGCAACAATAACAGCAGCAGCAATAACCAACAGCATCAGCAATAACAGCAACAGCAATAACCAACAGCAGCAGCAATAACAGTATGAGCAGCAGCAATAACCAACAGCATCAGCAATAACAGCAACAGCAATAACCAACAGCAGCAGCAATAACAGCAACAGCAATAACCAACAGCAGCAGCAATAACAGTATGAGCAGCAACAATAACAGCAGCAGCAATAACCAACAGCATCAGCAATAACAGCAACAGCAATAACCAACAGCAGCAGCAATAACAGTATGAGCAGCAGCAATAACCAACAGCATCAGCAATAACAGCAACAGCAATAACCAACAGCAGCAGCAATAACAGCAACAGCAATAACCAACAGCAGCAGCAATAACAGTATGAGCAGCAACAATAACAGCAGCAGCAATAACCAACAGCATCAGCAATAACAGTATGAGCAGCAACAATAACAGCAGCAGCAATAACCAACAGCATCAGCAATAACAGTATGAGCAGCAACAATAACAGCAGCAGCAATAACCAACAGCATCAGCAATAACAGCAACAGCAATAACCAACAGCAGCAGCAACAACCAACAGCAGCAGCAATAACAGTATGAGCAGCAACAATAACAGCAGCAGCAATAACCAACAGCATCAGCAATAACAGCAACAGCAATAACAGTATGAGCAGCAACAATAACAGCAGCAGAAATAACAGTAGCAGCCAAGTTGTAAGGCCTACACACACATCAAGCCATGTGCGTGTGTGGGACAGGAAACCCTCAAGCCATGTGCAACTTCCTCGACGGAGCCGAAATAACTGCAAGTTCATCATATCTTCTTCAGTCAACGCAGAAGAAATCGATTGCAACTTCAACACCATCGGACCGAACTATCAAGACTTTCTCCTGTGATTTTACATCGGACGCTCTTCAACAGCTCAGGCTAAATGCAAGTAACGTAAGATATACAAATCACTGTGTAGTTAGTAAAAGCTGTAAACCCCTTTATTCAGATGAAGGAGCTTGTAGTCACTGATGGTTCTCCCAGGTGTTTTCATAGCTTCAACCATCTGTTCTGACCTGGTTCTTCAACCACTTTAACTTTAAATATTACCCATTTATGTTTTTGTTTTGTGTGTATGCGTTTCTGTTTAGTTTAGTTGTGTTCGTGATTTAGTTAATAAAATTTGTGCACAATACATATTTGGTTCTGACTCACTGCCTGCAAACAAATTGTCACTTAAATGATCGATCTTGTTACGCGCTCTAAGCGCTGTAAATGCAAAGGAAGAATTATTTTTCTGTGGCCATGAAAAATACCCTTTTCTTAGAATTAATTAATAATCAATACTGAGTGTTCACAGGATGAACTGATTGATTGATTGTAATGTTAATGTAGCTACATCAAGTTAATCTCATTAACTGATTTAAATATTCATAATTAATCATAATGAATAATCATAATGGGTTATGAATAATTATTAATATTTCCCCTTTTAGCTAATTCACTACATAGTCATTATTATTAATACAATCATAGTCAATGTAATGTTGGGTATTGCCTTGCTTGACCTGCGTCAGCTGAAGCTGAACAATGAATGAGTACTGGTAAACTGAAATTTTGTTAATTTACTTAACCAAACGTGTTCTATACATAGGCTATCAACCAGATATCATATTATCTCATATTAACTGCAAAAAAAAAAAAAAACACAAATGCAAGTGAACTTCAAAGTCATTTCACTCGGCGGCCATCTTTGGAACGCCTCTTGGGCAGCTATTTCAGTCATGCAAGTAAAACTCTTTGAATGCGGAAACATCAAATTATCCAAAGCTGATCACCAATCTTATGATTCAATTTTATATGTGAAATCACCATTGGAATCTGATAACAACTGTCTCATAGATTTGGTTTCTAAACGCTCAAATCATGATGATGATGTGAATAGGACACATTAGGAATACGCTCTTTCTGAAACAATACGCTAAAACATTTTTCCTGTACCTAGAATCAAAGGCTAAAACCCAATCTGAGGCCAATTCAACACAGCAGGACGCCACAAGAGGACGGATAGCGTCTTTTTCAGACTCCAGGTCTGTCAGATGGCCGTCTGTGAAATCTGCTTGAATGAGGCTGCTGGGAAAACAACAGTGCTGGTAATAGTTTTAGCATTAACAAATGTGCATACATTTCTCTGCTTAAATTTTCTGCTGATCTTATGTTCCTGAATGTCATTGCAACATTTGCAGGAAATGGTTTAGATTAAGCCAAATACACATTCAATGCCCTCTCGCTCATCAAACAACCAAACAAACTGGATCAAACTGGGTCATTTTTACAATATTTCTCTTTCCTTTTACCCATCAATCACTTTTACCCCAGTGGCGAGAAGTGTGGGATGAAAATGGACTGAATGGGACAGATTGAATTTTAAACTGAGCTGCTGTTTTAATGGATGGTTAGAGCAACTCTTTTTGGTTGTGGCTAAAAAAAAGGGAGTGGCTATTTGCACTAAGTGAAAATAGTGATATATTCTATTTACACCATGTAAAAGTAGTTATTTGCAATAGACCTATGTGTAAATAATAATTAGATGCTATTTATACCTTGTTTTGGAAGATACATACTATTTGCATCTCAGTATTGTTGTACATTAACAGGATGCAGTAATAACATTGAGTGTAATTATTAAAATTATTAAATGGATGCCGCCTTAATGGGATAAAAGCCCTCCCTACACCTACCCCTAACCATACCCAATAAATACTCTTATTATTATTAAGCATTTCATTAGGCACTTTATTTCCATTTTTAGAACATTTTCTTAATTTTTACTGAACGTAAATGTCTTTCCGATGTGATAGGTGATGGGAAAAGGGAGAAGAGCGAGCTCGGCAAAAGGCAAACTCGAATCCAGGTCGATCGCGTCAAAACTAAGTTCCATGAGCCTTATGCTCTACTGACTACCCCACTGAAGACATTGAAATATGTGCAACCAGTCATTGTTGGGCGGAGCTAGTGTAAATAGCACTTCACAACAAGGCACGCTATTTGCACCTGGTGTAAATAGGCACTCCGCTAAAAAAAATATGTGTTCAAGCTTTAGATCTGCACCGCGGAGGGTTAGGGTCGCTGTTTATTGCTCCACATCCCTGAGAACAGTAGGTGAGAACAGTGAGGAGTTTTTAGTAAGCCCAAATGGATAAAATTTCAATTAAATGTGACCTAATAATTGAGTTTAATAGCACAGACAGAAAAAGCATATGAGATACTTTGAGAAAAAAAGAAAAAAAAAACGTATTTTATTATTACCTTATGCATCAGCAATCAAATGTGAATTTGAAAGAAGCCACACTTGCAAGTTTGAAGCAATCTTTCATTTTGAATCCACTCTATTTTCAAGACATTTGTTGCATATTTAATGCATGTCCTCATTCTGAATGAGGGGAATAGCTAATCAGGATATGAATATTTAATTTCTTCAGTTTATTCACCTTGAATCCCAATTTACAGGGCATGGAAAGACACTGACATGTGTAATAAAAAGGGGCTTTGTTGCACATTTAGGTTGGTTAGGTAGATTATAACAGAAAGCTATCAGGATATGTTGTTGGTTTCTGCAAAACAGTCAGGTTATGAGCAGCTTTCCTCATGCACCTGCTGTTTCCATGGTGATTGTGATTGGATAGGTAGTGGGTAGTTAGCACTAGGCCCAATCAGGGTCTATTGGCGGGGAGGGGTGCTGTAAGACAGTTAGCCAACACGCGGATGACACTTCGATAAATCAAACGCCGGGCAATCAGAAAACGATCTGGAACTAATTGCTCTTGGTGAGGAAGAGACATGGAGAATCAATGATTTCTAGCAGTGGATGCAAAAAAGCCTTGTTAGTTCTAAGTGAGGTTAGCTTAGCATGATTCATATGACTTCATTATGAATTTTAGGTTAAGTTTATGATGAAGAGCATGGAAACCATCATGTTTTAAGCAAATGATTAGAAACAAAAACAATACAGGCTACAGAACTGGTATAAATTAGGTTAAAATGTTTCATTTTCACACTGCTGTTTCAAGGAAAATGAGGGAAATTATCCAACCTACGTCTTTGCCATTTACAAACCCGATTCCAAAAAAGTTGAGACACTGTACAAATTGTGAATAAAAACAGAATGCAATGATGTGGAAGTTTCAAATTTCAATATTTTATTCAGAATACAACATAGATGACATATCAAATGTTTAAACTGAGAAAATGTATCATTTTAAGGGAAAAATAAGTTGATTTTAAATTTCATGGCATCAACACATCTCAAAAAAGTTGGGACAAGGCCATGTTTACCACTGTGTGGCATCCCCTCTTCTTTTTATAACAGTCTGCAAACGTCTGGGGACTGAGGAGACAAGTTGCTCAAGTTTAGGAATAGGAATGTTGTCCCATTCTTGTCTAATACAGGCTTCTAGTTGCTCAACTGTCTTAGGTCTTCTTTGTCGCATCTTCCTCTTTATGATGCGCCAAATGTTTTCTATGGGTGAAAGATCTGGACTGCAGGCTGGCCATTTCAGTACCCGGATCCTTCTTCTACGCAGCCATGATGTTGTATTTGATGCAGTATGTGGTCTGGCATTGTCATGTTGGAAAATGCAAGGTCTTCCCTGAAAGAGACGTTGTCTGGATGGGAGCATATGTTGTTCTAGAACTTGGATATACCTTTCAGCATTGATGGTGCCTTTCCAGATGTGTAAGCTGCCCATGCCACACGCACTAATGCAACCCCATACCATCAGAGATGCAGGCTTCTGAACTGAGCGCTGATGACAACTTGGGTTGTCCTTGTCCTCTTTAGTCCGGATGACATGGTGTCCCAGTTTTCAAAAAAGAACTTCAAATTTTGATTCGTCTGACCACAGAACAGTTTTCCACTTTGCCACAGTCCATTTTAAATGAGCCTTGGCCCAGAGAAAACGCCTGCGCTTCTGGATCATGTTTAGATATGGCTTCTTTTTTGACCTATAGAGTTTTAGCCGGCAACGGCGAATGGCACGGTGGATTGTGTTCACCGACAATGTTTTCTGGAAGTATTCCTGAGCCCATGTTGTGATTTCCATTACAGTAGCATTCCTGTATGTGATGCAGTGCCGTCTAAGGGCCCGAAGATCACGGGCATCCAGTATGGTTTTCCGGCCTTGACCCTTACGCACAGAGATTGTTCCAAATTCTCTGAATCTTTGGATGATATTATGCACTGTAGATGATGATAACTTCAAACTCTTTGCAATTTTTCTCTGAGAAACTCCTTTCTGATATTGCTCCACTATTTTTCGCCGCAGCATTGGGGGAATTGGTGATCCTCTGCCCATCTTGACTTCTGAGAGACACTGCCACTCTGAGAGGCTCTTTTTATACCCAATCATGTTGCCAATTGACCTAATAAGTTGCAGATTGGTCCTCCAGCTGTTCCTTATATGTACATTTAACTTTTCCGGCCTCTTATTGCTACCTGTCCCAACTTTTTTGGAATGTGTAGCTGTCATGAAATCCAAAATGAGCCAATATTTGGCATGACATTTCAAAATGTCTCACTTTCAACATTTGATATGTTATCTATATTCTATTGTGAATAAAATATAAGTTTATGAGATTTGTAAATTATTGCATTCCTTTTCTATTCACAATTTGTACAGTGTCCCAACTTTTTTGGAATCGGGTTTGTAGATGACGTGTTGAAATATCATGGCTGTGACAGAAAAGAAAAGCACAGTTACTTAAAAGTCACTATGAAATCAAAATGTATTTTTTGTTTTTGGAACATTGCAGTATTTGTTATAAATGATTTATCCGTGCACATCATTATTTTTTTTTAAACTCATATGCCCTCATAATCTTTAAATTAAAATAACTTCCCCTCCCCCTTTCATGCAGCATAATCTCTTCTCTGATGATGCGTTTACTGGCATGAGGGCGGGGCAACCTGTCACTCACATGAGATCCACCAATAGCAAACCACAATCATCCAATCAAATCCTGATGGACAAAATCAAGTCCCACCCTACATATCCGTTTCACTCGGATATACATCACAATAGGGAAGAAAAGACTATTGCAACTTCCATTTCATGCTGACTTTATACACACAGTATATATAAAAAATTCACCAGAGTCTGTGTGGTGTTGCTGAACTCATGGCAGAAGAAATATGGGGCAAAAGGACCTATAAGGAAAAGGGCTGATTTTAATGTAGCCTGATTTTGTTTGTAATATGTGACCCTGGACCACAAAACCAGTCATAAGTCGCATGGGTATATTTGTGGCAATAGCCAACAATACATTGTATGGGTCAAAATTATCGATTTTTCTTTTATGCCAAAAATCCTTAGGATATTAAGTAAAGATCATGTTCCATGAAGATATTTCCTGCTGTAAATAAATCAAAAATGTATTATTAGTAGTAATATGCATTGCTGAGGACTTCATTTGGGCAACTTTTTTGGACAAGATTTTCTCAATATTTCGATTTTTTTGCACCCTCAGATTCCAGATCTTCAAATAATTGTATCTCGGCCAAATAATGTCCCATCCTAACAAATCATACATCAATGGAAAGCATATTTATTTTATGTATAAATCTAATTTAAAAATGGACCCTTATAGGGAAAAATACGGAAGTCAGTGGGTGCCGTCAACTGTTTGGTGACCATCATTCTACAAAATATCTTCTTTTGTGTTCAACAGAAGAAAGAAATTCATACAGGTTTGGAACCTGAGAAAATTATGACAGAATTTTCATTTTTGGATGAACTATCCCTTTAAACTTGCTTTCCCCATTTATCTTTTTTCCCCATCTAGCTTTGTGTGTGTTTTATTTGTTGTCTGTTTGTTTTTTACATTTGGACCTTAAGTCTGCAATAAAGATATGATGAAATCTTAAGAAGACACTAGCAGGCCTGTCTAAAGATCACTCTTGTCCTGACCATAATTTCATAAATCCAATGGTAATTTTACACATATATATTAATTTTAATATATTGATTGGCAGTCCCAGACGATCTGTTTTTCTCCATTCTTACTAAACACCAAACATTCTATTCAAAGTCTAAAAATACAATGATCATAAAAAGTAAAAATAACTGCTAAAAATTTGCAAAATCAGATGGTAGAGAGGGGCCTCTCAGCACAGAGAGACCACTGACCCATAGTGGGCTCTGATATCACTTTAATGACAAGCTTCCATGTCAACAGCGTTAGAGAGCACTTGACTGTGAGGGTGACTAAGAGATGGCCTCGAGGCCTGCGCCAGCACTGTTTTTTTTCATTTATCTAAATGAACGGAGGATGCATCGCACTCTCTGAATTTGCATTCCTGCCCCTCTCTGCTGTTCATTAATGGCTGATGAATGCAGCTGTGTACAAAAAGGTGTGTTAAAGTCCTTTAGCGCGGCTCATGAATACTTTCTCGCTTTCATTTTCTCTCTCCTCCTCCTCTCGTGGCGACGTCTAATGTAGGTCATCTGTCAACCACCCACCCATTATTCTCTGTTACCTTTATGGCAGAGAGTAAAACAGGAGTTTTCTCTTTGCCTCCGGCCAAAGGAAACCTTTAGACCGGGCCTGACGCCGAGGACCACTGTAGCCCATACAGTGCGCAAATACCTTCCATGTCTACAGCTGTCTGGACATTGATAGAGCCATTAATCTTGCCATGCATTTAGCATTTGGCCTTACTCTGCATTACTTAGGCCATTGTTTTTAAGTGCAGAAATGTAAAGTCATACAGACAAATAAAATGTAATCTTGGATTTGATTTAACTATTTGTGAATATAGTAATATTCCATGAGGAAAAAATGTCAGGCAGAACTTGATTTTTATCCATTGAGAATTGAAAAGTTTGAAAATAACTGATTTTTTCATCTTTCAAATGTAAATACAGTCTGACAAGATAGTTCATTTTAAATGAGTGCCTAAAAGAGATTTTTTTAAAGATCATTTTCACATCTACACAATAAGAGGACATATACATTCACAACATATTTATATAAACTATGAAACATTTTAAGACATGCTACTTTCTGTGGCTCATATACTGCAGTTCTTGTGTTATCTGGACAGTTCCTGAGGGGCTGATTCCAATTAAGGATCATTTCTGCCTTCTAGTGGCGAATCTAAAGTACTACAACAGCAGAGATGTGAGAAGACAATGTAGCATTCCTCATATTTAATCAACAACTGATTAGCATTATATTTGGGGCTCTTTATAAGTGCAACATGGAAAAAAAATAAAAAATAATAATAATTGTAGGAATATGTACATTTTCATGTTACTATGATAATAATTGTGTGTGTGTGTGTGTATAGTGCATAACATAACAAAAATGAGTATACTCCCTCTGAACAAATCCAAAAGATGTATTTTCTTAATGATCTCTAATACAATTCATGGAAAGATGGCAAATTGAAATGTATTAAACATATATTTAATAAAAACAGAGAAATATACACTATATTGCCAAAAGTATTGGGACACCCCTCCAAATCATTGAATTCAGGTGTTCCAATCACTTCCATGGCCACATGTGTATAAAAGCAAGCACCTAGGCATGCAGACGCTTCTACAAACATTTGTGAAAGAATGGGTCGCTCTCAGGAGCTCAGTGAATACAAGCGTGGTACCACAATAGGTTGCCACCTGTGCAATAAGTCCATTTGTGAAATTTCCTCACTACTAAATATTCCACGGTCAACTGTTAGTGGTATTATAACAAAGTGGAAGCAATTGGGAACAACAGCAACTCAGCCACTTAAAATCACAGAGCGGGGTCAGCACATTCTGAGGCGCACAATGTACAGAAGTCGCCAACTTTCTGCAGAGTCAATAGCTACAGACCTCCAAACTTTGTTTGGCCTTCAGATTAGCTCAAGAACAGTGCCTAGTGAGCTTCATGGAATGGTTTTCCATGGCCGAGCAGCTGCATCCAAGCCTTACATCACCAAGTGCAATGCAAAGCGTCGGATGCAGTGGTTTAAAGCACGCCGCCACTGGACTCTAGAGCAGTGGAGACGTGTTCTCTGGAGTGGCGAATCACGCTTCTCTGTCTGGAAAACCGACAGTGTTGGGGAGTAGTTAACTACAAGTAGCGACACTACTAACTTAACTACATTTTTCAGTAGCTTGTCAGTAGCTCAGTTGCTTTTAAAACAATGTAGCTTTTCCAGTAGCTAACTACTTTTTCCAGCGGCGTAGCGCGACCAGAAGCTACATTTCGTTTTGTGTTTTGACGAGCCTGCAATGCATTGAAGCAGCACAGCGTTTTCTTCTTATTTGATCACATACTAAAATCGCGCGTTACCGCCATCTATTGTTTCATCGCACATCTTGCGGCTTTATGGTTCACAGAGAAGAGATAGTCTGATGATTATGTAAAGGACGTACAGGAGTGGGTTGATACTTAACACGAATCGACTAGTAAAGGTTACACTTGATTTACACAAACAAAAGATTAAAACGCTGTCTGCGTCGAAGACTTCAAGCACATACAGGTGAATAATAGCCTTTATAAATTGATTATCCTGCTTTATTGCACTCTATATCAAATGTCTGCTTCTAATTTAATTACAGTGGTGTCCCGCCATAGTTTAATCTGTCCCACCAGTTTTAAAAAGAACCTGACAAAGCATCTGTCAATTGAACAGAAAACAATATTGCGATATAGTTTAGTGCACTTATCACACGGCAAAGGCTCTGATCTTATTAAATAGGTTGCGTGGGTTTCTGAATGATGTACACTGTTCACGCAAGCTGCGCATGATTCGCGTCTCAGAGCGGCTCTGTTCACACCATATGATGCTGTGAGTTTACCTGCATTTTTGTCTACTCCTGTGTATCCAAGTTGCTTATATTTGGTTCTTGCATTGATGTGACGTGACATTTGTAGCGATTTTGCACTTCAATGTACCTAGCTACTTTTTGGTAGTAACTTGTAGTGTATCTAACTACTTTTTCAGAAGGGCAGCTTGCCTGTAGTTTAACTACTTTAATTTATAAGTAGCTTGTCAAACTACAGTTTCAGAGTAGCTTCCCCAACACTGCAAACCGATGGACGAGTCTGATTTGCCAGGAGAACGGTACTTGTCTGACTGCATTGTGCCAAGTGTAAAGTTTTGGTGGAAGGGGATTATGGTGTGGGGTTGTTTTTCAGGGGTTGGGCTTGGCCCCTTAATTCCAGTGAAAGGAATTCTTAATGCTTCAGCATACCAAGACATTTTGGACAATTTCATGCTCCCAAATTTGTGGGAACAGTTTGGGATGGCCCCTTCCTGTTCCAACAGGACTGCGCACCAGTGCACAAAGCAAGGTCCATAAAGACATGGATGAGCGAGTTTGGTGTGGAGGAACTTGACTGGCCTGCACAGAGTCCAGACCTCAACCCGATAGAACATCTTTGGGATGAATTAGAGGGGACCTTCTCGTCCAACATTAGTGACCTCACAAATGCGCTTCTAGAAGAATGGTCAAAAATTCCCATAAATACACTCCTAAACCTTGTGGAAAGCCTTCCTAGAAGAGTTGAAGCTGTTATAGCTGCAAAGGGTGGGCCAACTCCATATTAAACCCTACGGATTAAGAATGGGATGTCATTAAAATTCATGTGCATGTAAAGGCAGGTGTCCCAAAACTTTTGGCAATATAGTGTATGTCATTAATATGAAGGATGAAGGATTGCAGAAATGAGTAGACCCTTTAATTTAACCCTTTGATTTAATTCAACAAATGCATATTATTCTAGTACTTAGTATGTCCTCCATAATTTTAAGCATACTGCTCTGATCCTTCTTGGCACTGAGTGTACAAGTTCATGACAAATTGTCACATATGTCCTGTTTAACTCCTGGATGATGGCTTCCTTAAATGCCCTGATCTTTAACGGGGAGTGTTGCTCAACTCGTCTTTACAGAATCCCCCACAGGTGCTCAAGAGTGTTAAGATGATTGACTTAGTATGGATTCCCAGAAGTTTGTATTTTGTAAATATGGGCCTTGGAAAAGGCTAAATGACTTTATTGTGCTTTGGCTACAGTAGGTAGTTCCAGTGTGGACAATAACCATGCATGTCACTTCTGCAGGCTGCATCTTACTCTGTGAGATAAACAGTCACTCTTTTCATTGCTTTTGCTGGCTCTGAGACACTTGCTTGGTATTTTTCCTCCTCTTTGTCTAGGAAAAAAATCACTCATCACTAAATGAAAGCTTAAAATGAAGGCCTGATTAGTTCAGGGGCCTTGTCACAAGTCCATTGTTTTTGAATTTCTGTTACTTTTGCTATATTTTCACACTTAAAACAATGATTTGGTAGTCCTTGTACCACTGTCCTCTTTTGTGCTAAGAAATAAGTCTTCTGACAGTTCTCTCCCAAGTGGTTTCATTGTTGTCAGCCCCTTACAGAAAAACCACATGAATTTCATGTGTTCCACATGTGAACACATTTGTTTTTGCACCTGTGAAATTCATGTGTTTTTTTTGTAAGGGGCGTTAAGTCTGAGAATGGTTCAGTGGGTGATTCAATCCACTATTGTTTTATATTGTTCTATAGTCTATAAGTATTTAATGGAATTACACCAGAAGTAACTAATTAAATTACAGGAAAAATTAATCCCCTATTTTACTTTTCCAAGGGAAAAGTAACTAAATTAGAGTAATTAATTACTTAGTAATGCATCACACCCAACACTGGTCATGTGACACTGAAGACTGGAGTAATGATGCTGAAAATTACTGAAATAAATTACATTTTAGAATATATTAAAATAGACACACTATTACTATTTTTTTACTGTATTTTTGCTCATATAAATTTAGCCTCTGTGAGGACTTGCTGATTTCATAAATGTCTTACTGAAGATTATCCTGCTTATTTCAATTAATCATAACTAACATTTCTGTTTCTTGCAGAATTAATGTTTTTACGCTTTTGAAAACTAAGGCCTGGTTTCACAGACAGGGTTTAGATTAAGCCAGGATTAGGCCTTAGTTCAATTACCTTTTATAAAAATGCCTTTAGTAGCGACTCCTGGATGTAAATTTGGCGCTAGTTTATAAAAAACATTTTGTAAGCTTTATATTCTAACCACTGAACACATCTGACACACTTTTGGCAGAATTCTAATGTCCTTGTGTTATTTAGCCTGAGGGTGGCGCTCTAATGATGATTGACAGACATACTCATAGAATGCCATCTTATAGAATTGCCTTGATGTAGTATTTATTGCATCTGAATGTTGTTTTAGATGCCTTAGAAAAAAACAATTACTGATGTGCATCTTGAGACAAAAACAATGTCATAAGATATGTCAGTGCATGTTGATTTCAGTTAAAACAGCTCATACATGCATTTTAGTATGGGATTAGCTTAAGCCTTGTCTGAGGGTAACCAAGGGTAAATGTCAACAACACTTGGTGAAAGTGGGTCTGAATATGAGTCTGAATATAACAAAAGATCAAACAAAACTAGACAGCTGTCTAAATACACCGATCAGGCATAACATTATGACCACTGACAGGTGAAGTGAATGACACTGATTATCTCTTCATCACGGCACCTGTTAGTGGGTGGGATATATTAGGCAGCAGATGAACATTTTGTCCTCAAAGTTGATGTGTTAGAAGCAGGAAAAATGGCCAAATGTAAGGATTTGAGAGAGTTTGACAAGGGCCAAATTGTGATGGCTAGATGACTGGGTCAGAGCATCACCAAAACTGCAGCTCTTGTGGGGTGTTCCTGGTCTGCAGTGGTCAGTATTTATCAAAAGTGGTCCAAGGAAGGAACAGTGTTGAATCAGCGACAGGGTCATGGGTGGCCAAGGCTCATTGATGCACGTGGGGAGTGAAGGCTGGCCCGTGTGGTCTAATCAAACAGACAAGCTACTGTAGCTCAGATTGTTCAAGAAGTTAATGCTGGTTCTGATAGAAAGATATCAGAATACACAGTGCATCGCAGTTTGTTGCGCATGGGGCTTTATAGCCGCAGACCAGTCTGGGTGCCCATGTTGACCCCTGTTCACTGCCGAAAGCGGCAACAGTGGCCACGTGAGCACGCTTACCTGGGGGAACACATGGCACCAGGATGTACTATGGAAAGAAGGCAAGCCAGCGGAGGCAGTGTGATGATTTGGGCAATGTTCTGCTGGGAAACCTTGGGTCCTGCCATCAATGTGGATGTTACTTTGACACGTACCACCTACCTAAACATTGCTGCAGACCTTGTATACCCTTTCATGGAAACGGTATTCCCTGGTGGCTGTGGCCTTTTTCAGCAGGATAATACTCCCTGCCACAAAGCAAAAATGGGTCAGCAATGGTTTGAGGAGCACAACAACGATTTTGAGGTGTTGTCTTGGCCTCCAAGTTCCCCAGATCTCAATCCAATCGAGCATATGTGGGATGTGCTGAACAAACAAGTCTGATCCATGGAGGGACAATCTCACAACTTACAGGACTTTAAGGATCTGCTGCTAACATCTTGATGCCACAGATACCACAGCACACCTTCAGGGGATTGGAGTCCATGCCATGGGTAAGGGCTGTTCCCTTTCGTTCAGTCACTCCGAGTTACATCAGTGACTGACGAATGGGGGTTTCGCTTAGAAGCCTATCATCTTCGAGATCTTAGAAATGCCATGGGCCTGCATAATTTGGATAGCCTAACTCTGCCCCACCTCGTGGGTATATAAGGAAGTACGCTGGCAATGTCGCATTACGTTTCTGCTTCTGAGCCAAGAGTATCTCTTCACTCCTCAAGCCTGATACTGAGTTCGTCAGCTTCTTCGAGACGAGCAACTCTCCAGTCGGTGTTGGTGTTACGGCACGTTCCAGCGATCGCACATTGCCTGCCTGCTGATCTGTGCAGTGGTCTGCATCCAGCTGGTGTGTGTTTCCCTGGGCGCTTCAGCACTACTGCGGAGTTTCTTCTCACAAAAAGAGCTTGCACGTGGCGCGTCTTTTTAAAGATGTCTCGCCCGTGCACTTCTGGGTGCGGTCGGTCTCTGCCGCCTTCCGATGGGCACAATCACTGCCTGACGTGTTTGGGCTTACAGCACGCTCAGGCAGCGTTTGTGGATGCGTCATGTTCCCACTGCGGGAACATGACCATCGCGGTGCTGCGGTCGAGACTCGATGAACTCCGTCCTGGAGCGAGAGTCCCCCCTGCCACACCCCAATATACCGTCTCTACGCGAGGCGGTACTTTGGCTGGGGGCCAGGGTGACCTGAGGGTGACGGTGTGGAACAAAGCCCTACAGAGCTGCGGGGCAGGCCGCCGCCTCTTTTTCATGCCATGGCCATCCTCCAGGTCTACCAGGCCAGGATGCTCAGGGACACGCACGAGGGTAGAGCTCACCCAGGGATCAGAGATGAGCTGCGTGCCGCCACCGACCTTGCCCTCCGGGCGACGAAGGTGACCGCACGCTCCCTGGGCCAGGTGATGTCCACAGCCGTGGTCCAGGAGAGACACCTGTGGCTCAACCTGGCTGATATGTGGGACGCCGAAGCGGAGTTACGCTATGCAAATTACGCAGGCCCATGGCATTTCATCGCCATTGGGCGTTTTCTAAGATCTCGAAGATGATAGGCTTCTAAGCGAAACCCCCATTCGTCAGTCACTGACGTAATGTCTCCGTTCCCTCCTCAGGGAACGAGGGTTACATACGTAAACGAGACGTTTTAGCAGCAAAAGGGGGACCAACTCAATATTAGGAAGGTGGTCATAATGTTATGCCTGACTGGTGTATATAGCCTCATGACTAGTTGACACTAGATATCTAATTCAAGTAATAGTGTTCATAGGGCACGAGACATCATCCAACTCTGCCAACGTCGATTAGGAGATGCGCTAGAGGATATATTTGAAAGCATCGGTCAGGAGATGTTTAGGGACATTGAATAGGAGATGTCCCAGGTAAACTTAAGTCAAGTGTATAGGGGAATTTCTACCACGAAAGCCAGCAAAACACAATTAAAAACGGATTGCATCTTTAAGCGAGTGCCATTTTTAAAGTCCACTGGACCAACAGTGCCAATAGTTGAAATACCCTCATAAATATGTACCAGCGGGTAATGTAACAATTTTAATTTTTATTTGGTGAGATAAGGAGGATGATCTCTAGGTCATTTGTCAACACAGTATAATGGGAGAATTTAAGCCCCCTTACAATACTTTTTATTGCCTTTAGTATCAAAATCAGTGAGAAAGTGAAAGAAAACAGAGGGAATAGAAGACAGCAGTTACTTTGTAATTTGCCCTTTGCTCTCTCTTCTGTCATTGTGTGATATGAAAATGTGAATCAAGAAGCTTGATTTCTCTTTAAGAGTCTTTTGGTTTGTCCAGCTGTCAAATTTAAACATCAGATAAAACTTTTAATCGAAATATTGCTTGTGCATGGCCACTGAGTAGTCTGGTATAAAACAGTCCTCCTTTTGACTTTGGCAAATTATTAACTTTTTGATTTCTTCATAAAAACAGAGACCAAAACCAGAAAACAAAAGCTAGCCATTTGTGAGATGAAAATGAGAGTTCCTGTACAGATCATCTGCTTTTCCTGTTTCCTATTTTCTGTTACCTTTGCGCAAGGTCAAGGTGAGTTTATTATTTTTACTATGTAGAATGTTATGCATATTATGTGCACTTCCAACACTTTTAAGTGACCTTAAGTGGTTTCAAAGTGTGTTGACTAGTACATCTTTGTGTGCGTTTGTTTGTGCTTCTTAGAATGTCTTCGAGAAGATATTACATATGAAAATATAGAACCAGTTGCGAAAGCTTCATATGATGATGATGAAACAGTGAAACTGAACTGCAAGACAGGTTATATTGGCTTTTATAGGTTAAAGTGTAAAAATGGACAATGGCTGACGTTCATTGCACGAAGCTGCTTAAGTAAGAAAATTGTGAATATGGTGACTACATCATTTTTCTCATTTAATTAAATGTTCTCTTTCAGAGTAAAACTTGTTTGATTTCTGCAGAGAAAAAATGTGGTCACCCAGGGGAAACACCAAATGGTGATTTTAAACTTATAGAGGGGAGAGATTACACTTATGGAGCAACAGTGGAATATACTTGCAAGACAGGGTAAATGTGAAAAAGCATTTTCTTTGTTCCCTTCTATTTTCTTTACTAATTTATAAAGTTCAAATCTGTCCTGTTTGACTTGACACTGCTTACACTTACACTTTGTGTTCAAAATGTAGATACAAAATGGCAACCAGAATCAATCTGCGTCACTGTAGAATGAAAGGGTGGGATAATTCTATCCCTGTCTGTGAGGGTAGGCTATCTTGAAAATCTGTTTACATTATTGTCATTTGATTCATAAAGGTGCTGTAAGCGATTGTTATGGTAAGATACGTAGAGAACGATTCTACTCTCTGAAAGATATCACTGAAATAACTGTCCTGAGAATTTGAGCAATGATGACGTTACTATTTACATAGACTAGGACTGTCACCCTAGTCTATGTAAACAGTAACTTAAAAGAGTCTGCAGACCTTGTCCAGAATTATTGTTTAGCCAATCAGAAGGCTTTTGAGGTGTTCACAGCAGGCACTCCATATACGGGGAATCGGACAGAGAGCGAGATAGATAAAGTTAAAGTGGTTTTCACAATGCAAAATGTTCAAGATCACGGACATTGTACATCGAAACAGCTCATATGCCGAGCTTGATTTGCTCTTACCTAACTTGACAGATAAATATACCTTGGTAAAAACAGCAGGGGTGTAGAAATAGGGGCGTGTCTATGTCGATGATGAAAGTTCTCAAACTGCTAACGTTGCTTACAGCACCGCAAAGGTTGCCAGGTTTCCCAAAGCACAATGTAGAACATTAGTATCATGCTGGTTGCGTTTAATCTCCATGGCAGTTATCTCAGAATCAACGCTATCGGAGTTGCACGTAAAAATGTTTGTTCATAATAAACTCAAAAGTAGATTAGGCTACAACTTCAGCTGAACTTTCAACTTCCAATTTAAAAGGACACAAAATAAATGAAATAGATTCATTATTACAGTCAATGTACACTATATTCAAGAAAATTTTGTTGTTGTTTTTTTAAAATCTACTCAAAAACAATGTCTACAATGTCTATTTAAAGCAGGCTACATGATAGACACTACCGCCCTGTCCAAATACCCAAACTTGCGGTCTTGGCCACTGGAGAACGCGTACACGCGACAGGAAGTCTTAAAAATGGCAAAGTGCAGTGCCTTTAAAGGGATAGTTCAAAACATTTTGTGTAAGAAAAATACCCATCTTTAAAACGTTATAAAGTAAAATATCTAGCTTCCGCCAGACCACCATGTCATATACACCTAGGATGGCTTGAGGGTGAGTAAATCATGGGGTAATTTTCATTTTTGGGTGAACTATCCCTTTAATGCACACTAAACCCACACTTCAAGGCTAAGTGTATCCCATCATGCATTATGTTCGGGAACTCATGTGCCCTGGAATCGCAAGATGTCGAGGAAAACATTCCGCTGTAAGTTAAATTAATTAGATATTACATATAATTTGGTAGTAAAACATAAAGTGTTGCACATTTTATTGGTGCAAAGATGAGTAGGCAATGTGTATTTTGTACATTTGCAACTGCTTTTTATCACTTAATTAGAAGCACCACAATTTCTTCTGTTAGTTACAAAGCGACTACTGAACAGACATGTAAAAGTTAATTTTAAAATGCAAAGTATTGAAAATAAAAAAAAAAGCTCTGTAAACAGTTGCACTTTGGTTCCATTGGGTAATCAAAAGTTATATACACACTTGCGGTCTTCACGTCCACTTGAATACTTAGGCCACACACAGGAAATACGTCATGTAAGTAGACAAGTGGTCAAGTGCAAAGATCGCAAGTGTGGGTTTTTCCAGTTCCCTTTCAGTCAGTACACTACGAGTTACGGACGAAATGGGGGCACACGGCACGTCTGTTTCAAGATGTCTCGCCCGTGCTCCGTTCCTGGGTGCGGTCGGCTGGTTCCTCCGTTTGACGGGCATGATCGCTGTTTGGCGTGCTTGGGCCTCGTGCACGCCGAGTGCGCGTTCATGGAGGAGTCATGTTCCCACTGCGGGAACATGGCCATCGCAGTGTTGCGGTCAAGACTCCGTGATCTCCGTGCTGGAGGGAGAGTCCCCTCTACCACACCCCAATCTATTCCCTCCACGAGTGGGAATACTTTGGCTGGTGGTCAGGGTGACTTGAGGGTGACGGTGTGGGACAACCCGACGAATCCTCCTCGGGCCACACCCCCTTCTAGCACACTGCAACCTGTGGTGTTGCCAGATGAGGGCGCAGGTGTTTCCTGTCCAGATAAATATCTGAACATACAATATATCAAAAGAAAGAACAGAGACTCTGCTTATTCTAGTTTAATGCATTCTTTTTGTCAACATTTTAATGTGGGCAAGTTTCATAAAAAAACATTTTGAGCAAAACGCTGAGAAAATCGTGTTTTTATCAAAGACTACATACATCCAGATAGGATTCAGAATGATGATCAAAACACAGATGGAGTAGATCGAGTCCATCAACACCCCCTAAGCTTCACAGTCCTGTAGCTCATCCTGGGTTGACTTTTCATTCAGGAAATTTCCATCAATGGCGGGGAAAGAGTTAATAATAAATGGTCGATGCTTGTTTTTGCAGCTTGAAAATGTTGAATTGGCTTTTGTCAGGTTGTGGAATGTCTGAGAAATAATGTACTGTAATCTGGTCATTGTCCGCGTTGGTCAGTGTCCGTTTGTGCAGTGTTAATTGGTCTTCACACATAGAATGGAAGTCACATATTGCATATTGCACAGTGAAAGTCACACAAGTAGTAAAGTTACAGTGCTTAGACCTCCATGTAACAGTGACATGGACAGGGAGTCTGACACTGCAATGAAGACGTGCAAAATTTTCATGTTGGGGAGATAAACGTGGTGAAAATTGGGACCTTAGTGGACCTGACATCTCCCTGTTAACGATGCACTTGAGTTGTACTTAATAGTGAGTGGTCTACATGCTGGTTTGGGAAACAGGCATTACTCTAATGTTAAAATAACGTTTGACATAGAGCGATTTATCAGGAAACCCAGCCTAAATCAGTTTATTTATTTCCTAGAGGTGAGATGCCCTGTGATTCGCACAGATGGGGATGTGACTGCATCGGGGAACACACAGGAAGGAACTTATGGCGATGTTATTCACTTTGAGTGTGTATCTTCTGAGAAAAAGCTAGATGGAAGTAGTGTCATTCATTGTTTGGAGAATGGCGTTTGGAGTGGGCCTGTTCCACAATGCATAGGTTAATTCCAGTGTCTCTTGCTTTGCCACAGCTTAACTAATACTAGAAATACTAAAATCATTTAATCCATAGACCATTGGTACAGATAATTAATGCTGGTATAATGAATTGTGAAGTGATAGTAGAGTATATTATAATCAGGGGTGCACATAACTGGTGCGCAGGCGTGGTAAAAATAAACGATGCACAGCAGAAAACATGGAGTTTGAGTACCAACTTTTTTGGGGACAGGAACATGTTCACTTACTCAAGTAGGATTTTTCTCCAAGATAGCAATCATGATGATAAGTGTGTGCATTAATTATTAGTTAAATGTCTTTCTTCTTTCGTGAAATTCCACGTAATTTGTCAAATTTTTGATGAATAAATAAAAAGCAGATCAGTACATTTAAATCAAATCGCGATATAGACTAGTGTCTGTAGATACCAAACCGCAAAAAGACTTTAAATACAAATCCTGCATGTTCTGCTTGTCTCTGTATGAATGAATGGCGCAGACGTGCGGTTTCATTTACCACACAGACACACACTAAAGCAAACCTGACGCTTGCAGTGTTTTCAGCCTCTGAAGCCTCACTATATGAGGACATGAATGCATGAATTTCATCTCCAAAGCCGCTCTGAGGGTCACTTCATCAGCATTTTACTGTTTCATTTGAGAAAAACTATGGTCATCATATCATACATGCAAACTCAAAGGTCTTCACGGCAACCTGTCAAAAAAAAATTGGGTTGACTTTAGATATGTCTCAATGAAAATATAATACTGTACAAACACTAATAATAATAATACATTTTTAAGGAATTTTTTAAGGAATAATCACAATTTTTTTCAGCTCATTGTGCAGCATGTTGTTTGACATATGTTTAAAGTGATAGTTCACCCAAAAATGAAAATTATTTTATTAATTACCCTTATGTCGTTCCAAACCCATAAGACCTTCGTTCATCTTCGGAACACAAATGAAGATATTTTTGATGAAATCCGAGAGCTTTCTGACCCCTCCATAGACAGCAATTTAATTAACACTTTCAAGGTCCAGAAAGGTAGGAAAGACATTATTAAAACAGTCCATATGACTCCAGTGGTTCAGCCTTATTTTTATGAAGCGATGAGAATACATTTTGTGCGCAAAAAACAAACAAAATAACGACTTTATTCAACAATTTCGTTCTAGCCTGTGTCAGTCTCCTACGCAGTTTCCATTGCAAACAGTGCAGCACTTTCGAGATCTACGGCAGCCGATGCTGTTCACGTGAGCACCACGACGCATGCGTGTGATGATGATGCGGGAGCTGCACTGTATTTACAACAGAAACTGTGTAGGAGAATGACACAGACTAGAACGAAATTGTTGAATAAAGTCGTTATTTTTGTTTGTTCTTCTTCTCGTTGCTTCATTAAATTAAGGTTGAACCACTGGAGTCATATGGACTGTTTTAACAATGTCTTTACTACCTTTCTGGACCTTGAAAGTGTTAATTAGATTGCTGTCTATGGAGGGGTCAGAGAGCTCTCGGATTTCATCAAAAATATCTTCATTTGTGTTCTGAAGATGAACGAAGGTCTTACGGGTTTGGAACGACATGAGGGTGAGTAATTAATGACAGAATTAGCATTTTTGGGTGAACTAACCCTTTAATTTCATATGATTAAAAGATCAATTAAAATTAAATTAATGTTTTCTGTCTTCATTTGATTACCAGAAAATAGGCAACACAGAATTTGTGGGAAACGTAGTTCATAGAAATGATTTTTTTTTTTTTTAAACAAAAATTTATAAAATTGTTGTTTTTATGAATTTAATTAATTAGACATGCTTTTTGATTATTAAAATTTAATTAAACCATCCAGAAATCTTAAAACAGAAAACACAGAATTTGGTAAAAATGAAGCGGAATATGAGAAGAAAAAAAACATATTTCATAATAAATTGTTAAATTGTATGTTTCATGATTTTAATTAGACATGCTTTTTGATTACTAAAATGTAATTTAACCATTGCAATGGAGAATTTTAGTTCCCTTTCAGTCGGTCACGTTCGACGTACGTCGGAACTGACCGACGAATTGGGATCTATTTTCAGAGACCAATCTACTTCGAGTGTTTAAAAACGAGCCAATGAGGATTGGCATGCGGTTGACGCATTCCACGACCCGCCCCGCATCGCGGGTGTAAATACGGAAGTGGAATACCGCATCATTGCTTTCAACTTCGGAGCCGAACGCTACTGTGTTCCTACAAAGAGTGTTTTTTTTCTCAAGTCAAGAGGACTGCTCCAGTCTACGGTGTTGGTGTGACGGCACTTCAGCGGAGATCGCAAAAAAAACAAAAAAACAACAGCTGTTCTCACAGCTTCCTGGGCTTGAGTGCTCTCAGCGGGCTTGCACCCCTGAACCGCTGCGAGCCGCGGTCATTCCCCTGTGTGCCTCGGCACTGATTGGAGCGGTTTTTCCCCTTCTAAAAGAGCAACACGGTTTGACCCTGCGTCTTTTTCAAGATGTCATTCAAACCGTGTGTTTCTGGATGCCGTCGTTATCTGTCCCCAGCTGACGGACACGATCGCTGCCTCTCGTGTTTGGGCGTTCAGCACGCTGAGGCGGCTTTCGTGGATGACTCATGTTCCCATTGCGGGAACATGACCATCGCAGCACTACGGTCTAGACTCGAATACCTCAGACGGGGTGGAGTCCCATTGCGCATCCCCCGATCTAGTGGCCCTCCTGCTGCGAAGCAGAGGGCTGCTACTTTGGCTGATGCCTTTGGTGGAGACCTGAGGGTTACTGTGAGGGCACTCCCGCCGGGTCAACAGGCTCCTCGGGCCCCTCCCCCCTCCACTGCGCCGGTGGAGCTTCCGGAAGAGCAGCCTGGTCCTTCCCACGGGAGACCGTCTGTTACTTTCGGGGCTCCGGCTGAGGACATGGTCTCGATAGCCGCATCGGGGGACGAGCTAATGGACTCCGGAGATGAGGATTCGGCTGCGCTGCCCCCTTCTGGTGTGGTAGCGCTGCCCGAGTCTGATCCGGAGCTCACGGCTATGCTTGCCCGGGCCGCCGCCAGTGTTGGGCTCGAGTGGAACCCTCCACCGTGTCCCGAACCCTCACGGCTGGACGATTGGTATCTCGGGACGGCCCACGCTGGTTCTCAGCGCCCCGCCCCAGTACCTTTCTTTCCGGAGGTGCATCAGGAGCTCACGAAATCGTGGATAGCGCCTTACAGCGCTAGAAACCGATCGACTGACTCCTCCGTCCTCACTACCCTTGATGGTGGCACAGCCAAGGGTTACGTGGAGATCCCCCCAGTCGAGCGCTCAGTAGCGATGCAACTGTGTCCGAAGACCGCTACTGACTGGCGCGGAAATCCGCGTCTCCCCTCCCGGGCGTGTAAGTTCTCGTCCGCACTAACGGGCAAGGCTTACACAGCCTGTGGAGAAGCTGCGTCATCTTTGCATGCCATGGTGCTTCTGCAGGTCTACCAGGCCAAAGCGCTCAAGGAACTGCACGAGGGTAGTTCCGACCCAGGGGTTATGCAGGAACTGCGTACTGCGACGAACCTCGCCCTCCGGGCGACGAAAGTCACCGCACGCTCCCTGGGTCGGGCGATGTCCACACTTGTGGTCCAGGAACGCCACCTGTGGCTGAACCTGGCGGATATGCGTGAGACCGACAAAGTACGGTTTCTCAACGCCCCTGTCTGCCAGGCCGGCCTCTTCGGCGACGCCATCGAGAGCTTCGCCCAGCAGTTCTCGGTGGCCCTGAAGCAGACGGAGGCAATCAAGAACATCCTGCCCCGGCGACCTGCTGCTGCCTCCACCCAGTCGCCGGCTGCAGCACCTCCGCCTGCTCGTCGCCGAGGGCGTTCCTGCGTCTCCTGCGTCCGCCTCCGCCCCTGCTAAGCCTAAGCAGCAGCCTCCACCTGGCAAGCAGGGTGCCGGGCGTAGGGGTACTGCCCAACCCGTCCAGGGTCCCGCAAAGTCCGCCGGCAAGCGGCCCTGAGACGGGCAGCCCAGGGAGAAGAGGAGCTGCTCCAGGGGAGGTGGTGTCCGCACCCCTCCTCCCCCCAGAGGAGGACCGGGGGGAGAATGTCACTACTGGTCGTCACAACATCCTGCCGCTGGCTCTCCAGAGTCCAGCGGTACCCACATTCTCAATAAAAGAGCAGTTTCCTCCCTCCACTCCTTTCCTCTCCTCTCCCCCTCACCAGGGGGCAGCAGTATGGGCACCGAGGATGCCTCCGGGCCTCCTCACCCATACTCTGCCCCACCCTGGAGTACTCAGACAACACTCCGGGCCGCCTCCGGGCCTCCCGAGTCGGGTCTGTCTACTCTACCTCGCTGCCCCACCCCGGGTACGTCTGTGGTGCCGTTGGTCCCGCTTGTTCAGTCTCTGGGAGCCTGGCTAGGTCTCCCCAGGCCGTCTCGCTGGCTCATCCGTACTATCAGACTCGGCTACGCGATTCAGTTCGCGCGCCGGCCGCCCAAGTACAGGGCATCCTCTTCACCACTGTGCGGAGTTGCGATGCCCATGTCTTGCGGTCCGAGATCGATGTCCTGCTGGCGAAGGACGCGATCGAGCCGGTTCCTCCTGCCGATATGAGGTCGGGGTTCTACAGCCCCTACTTCATTGTACCCAAGAAAGGTGGTGGGTTAAGACCTATCTTGGACCTGCGCATTCTGAATCGGGCCCTGCACAAGCTCCCGTTCAAAATGTTAACGCAGAAACGCATTTTCGAATGCATCCGTCCCCGAGATTGGTTCGCAGCGATCGACCTGAAGGACGCGTACTTTCATGTCTCCATTCTCCCTCGACACAGACCGTTCCTACGCTTTGCGTTCGAGGGGAGGGCATATCAGTACAAAGTCTTGCCCTTCGGGCTGTCCCTGTCGCCTCGCGTCTTCACGAAAGTCGCGGAGGCAGCCATTGTTCCGCTCAGAGAACGCGGCGTTCGGATTCTCAACTATCTCGACGACTGGCTCATATTGGCCCAGTCCCGGGATCAGTTGTGCGAACACAGGGACCTGGTGCTCCGTCACCTCAGCCTGTTGGGCCTTCGGGTCAACCGAGAGAAGAGCAAACTCTGTCCCACACAGAGGATCTCTTATCTCGGTATGGAGCTGGATTCGGTCAACCGGACAGCGCGCCTCACAGAGGAGCGAGTCCGGTCAGTGTTGAACTGCTTGAATACGTTCAAAGGCAGGACAGCGGTCCCACTGAAATATTTTCAGAGGCTCCTGGGGCATATGGCATCTGCAGCCGCGGTAACGCCGCTCGGATTGCTTCATATGAGACCGCTTCAACGCTGGCTTCACGACCGAGTCCCGAGATGGGCGTGGCAGAGCGGCAAGTACCGGGTCTCAGTTACTCCTTACTGTCGCCAAACCTTCAACCCCTGGGCGGACCCTTCGTTTCTACGGGCGGGAGTGCCCTTAGAACAGGTGTCCAGGCATGCTGTGGTCTTCACGGATGCCTCATCCACGGGCTGGGGGGCCACGTACAACAGGCACACAGTTTCGGGTCTGTGGACGGGGCCCCAACTGTGTTGGCACATCAATTGCCTAGAGTTATTGGCAGTACGTCTCGCCCTGGGCCGCCTCAAAAGCCGCTACAGGGCAAGCACGTACTGGTCCGTACGGACAGCACTGCGGCCGTTGCGTACATCAACCGTCAGGGTGGTCTACGCTCCCGTTGCATGCTCCAACTCACCCGCCATCTCCTCCTGTGGAGTCAGAAGCGTCTGAGGTCGCTTCGGGCCATTCACATCCCAGGTGCGCTGAACCAGACAGCCGACAAGCTCTCTCGTCAGTCGACACCTCCGGGAGAGTGGCGACTCCACCCCCGGAGTGTCCAGCTGATATGGGACCTCTTCGGAGCCGCGCAGGTAGACCTGTTTGCCTTTCCGGACTCGACCCATTGCCAGTTGTACTATTCCCTGACCGGGGGCACCCTCGGCACGGATGCACTGGCACACAGCTGGCCCCGGGACCTACGCAAATATGCGTTTCCCCCAGTGAGCCTTCTTGCACAGACACTGTGCAAGGTCAGGGAGGACGAGGAGCAGGTCTTGTTAGTTGCGCCCTACTGGCCCAACCAGACCTGGTTCTCCGAACTCACACTCCTCGCGACAGCCCCTCCCTGGCCGATCCCCCTGAGGAAGGACCTGCTTTCTCAGGGGCGGGGCACTCTATGGCACCCGTGTCCAGACCTCTGGAAACTCCATGTCTGGTCCCTGGACGGGACGCGGAGGTTCTAGGTGGCCTACCACAAGCTGTGGTAGACACCATCACTTCTGCTAGAGCCCCCTCTACGAGGCGCCTCTACACGTTGAAGTGGAACCTGTTCGTTGAGTGGTGTTCTTCCCGCCGGGAAGACCCCCGAAGGTGTTCGGTTAATGTCGTGCTTTCTTTCCTGCAGGATGGGCTGGAGCGAAGGCTGTCTCCCTCCACCCTCAAAGTGTACGTCGCCGCAATAGCGGCGTATCACGATGCAGTGGAAGGTAAGTCCTTAGGAAAGCACGACTTAATCGTCAGGTTCCTCAGAGGTGCGAGGAGACTGAATCCTCCTCGTCCAACCTCGATACCCTCTTGGGACCTAGCCCTGGTGCTCAGAGCACTTCAGGGTCCTCCCTTTGAGCCTTTGCAGTCTGCAGAGTTAAACATCCTGTCCATGAAGACAGCGCTCCTGACTGCATTGGCCTCAATCAAGAGGGTGGGGGACCTGCATGCACTTTCGGTCAACGAATCGTGCCTAGAATTCGGGCCGGCCAACTCTCACGTTGTCCTGAGACCCCGGCCTGGATATGTGCCCAAGGTTCCTACCACTCCCTTCCGGGATCAGGTGGTGAACCTGCAAGCGCTGCCCTCGGAGGAGGCAGACCCAGCCCTAGCTTTGCTCTGTCCCGTCCGCGCCCTCCGCGCCTACGTGGACCGAACTCAAAGCTTTAGAACCTCAGAACAGCTCTTCGTCTGTTACGGAGGCCAGCAGAAGGGAAAGGCTGTCTCCAAGCAGAGGTTAGCCCACTGGATAGTGGATGCTATCGTCTTGGCTTACCAGTGCCAAGACGTGCCTTGCCCGTTCAGGGTGCGAGCGCACTCCACAAGGAGTGTAGCTTCCTCCTGGGCGCTGGCTCAAGGCGCCTCGCTGACAGATATATGTAGAGCTGCGGGCTGGGCGACACCTAACACGTTCGCTAGATTCTATAGCCTCCGTGTAGAGCCGGTATCTTCCCGCATCCTCGCCCCTACTGGCCAGTAGCGCTAAGTGCCCGTTCTAGTGTCGGCTTGCAACGCCACTCCCGCCCTCTGGGCCGGATACGTGCGTCTATTATCTCCAGTTGTGTTCCCCGGAAACGGCTAACCCTGTCGAGCTCCTCCGTCACCCCTTCGGTGTCAGACGTTGCGGCCGTCTGACGCCAGGCCTGCACCCGTATGCTTGTGGAACGTGTGTGTAGGCTGGGTGCCATATGTAGCGGTTCCCTAACGGCAACCCCATATGTGTATTTTTCCACGGTACCAGCTACCCTATTTGGCTAGCCCCGTGTCTTTCCCTTGACAGAGCCCGCTCTGTCGTCTCTGGTGGTGTTCTTTCCCCCCTGGGACCAGGCTGGATCCACCCCAGAGACTGCCATATGTAGTACTACCCTGATAGGTTAGTCCTTATGTGTATTTCGCCACCTCTCCTTCCTCTGAAGGACGTGGCTCCGCAGCGTACCATCTCCACGAGACGGGCACGCTTTCCCAGCGTTATCCAATAGTCACGCTGAGTGGGTCTTGCAGGAACAGCAGTGACTGACCTTCCCTGCCGGGAGCCCTGACTCCCACTCCAACATAGGTGTGGTCCAGTGAGCTCAGGCAGGGCGCTGGAAGGGCCAGCATCCCTGGCGTGTTGGTAGGGATCCCAATTCGTCGGTCAGTTCCGACTACGTCGAACGTGACCGACTGAAAGGGAACGTCTCGGTTACGTATGTAACCCTCGTTCCCTGAAGGAGGGAACGGAGACGTACGTCCCGTCGCCAGGTGCTGTGCTTCAGCTGAAGGCCGAGTCACTTGTCTCGGCTCCTCAGTTGAAAAGCAATGATGCGGTATTCCACTTCCGTATTTATACCCGCGATGCGGGGCGGGTCGTGGAATGCGTCAACCGCATGCCAATCCTCATTGGCTCGTTTTTAAACACTCGAAGTAGATTGGTCTCTGAAAATAGATCCCAATTCGTCGGTCAGTTCCGACGTACGTCTCCGTTCCCTCCTTCAGGGAACGAGGGTTACATACGTAACCGAGACGTTTTTTTTTTAAAAACTGAATCCAGAAAAATTAAAACGGAATTAAAAATAAAACGGAACATCATCTACCATGTTCGAGAGAAAAGAAGAGCAGTCGGGAGGAAAAAGTAATGACGACAGCTTGTAGGATAAGTGTGCCGCGATAAGTGTAAGTACCAAGCAGCATCAAGGTGCTCCCTTGAGAACCAAACCAAAAAAGGTATGTGCACCCCTGCTTATAACACCTAATAGACACTTTTTGCTATACAAAACTGGTAGTATGTAGTATTTTCTGTAAACAAAATAAAAAATACAAATGCTTTTTTCCTAATTTCTTTTTTCTTTTTTTGGAAGCCAAATAAGCATTTGATGACAAACATACTTTTCGACCATTAATAAAGTACGATCTAGTATGCATGTGCGGTATGAATACAATCCGAACATACACTAAGCAGTATGTCAGATGGTAGTATGTCTGAATGCAGTATACATAAAACAGTAGGCAAAATCAAATTAGAATTTGACAACAATTTTTAACATACAGTACTTGGGTCCAGATTTACTAACAGCTTGCACTAGTGCAAACCCTCTTTTGGTGTTAAAAAACTACTGTCAGGATTTACTAAAGACACGCAGTGAAAAATTAGCGCTGAAAAGGCGTGGACAGGGTTATTTTTACGGATTGCATATGCATTTGAGTTTCCCTTTCAGAGGCAAAATTTATGGGAGGAGAGTATTTAAGTGAATCATGCAAGGTGATTTACTAAGGTTTGCGGTCGTTTTTTTTTAAAATTGCGCTCTCACGCTAATTTGTCCTGTTTAGTAAATCTGGCCCTTGACCTTTTTCTAAACCTTGTTTTGCATTATTGTGTCTTACAGTAACTTGTCAGCTTGACATGACCAAATCTGGAGTAGAAAAAACCATACCAGAGGGAAAAACAATTTTCAAAGCTGGAGAAACGGTGCAAATTATCTGCCCTGTCAAAAACCGTGACATTTACAACCATAAAACATTTACATGCACAAATAATGGGAAGTGGGATTACAAGCCAACTTGTGAGGGTAAGAATGTAGAGAAACACTCCTGGATTTGATGCTGAATTTATTGTATATTATCAAAAGCATGTAAATCTGTTTTCAGAATTTAGATGTGAAGTTCCACGCAACCAGCATGTGTATCTACCAGAATATTACTTCAGTGGAGATCTGAATTTGAATGTAAAAAAATCTTACAATTGTGAGACTGGATATCATAAAATGGCAGCAGAGGCCACATGCACACAAGATGGATGGACACCAGAACTACTGTGTGTTGGTATGTTCTGCTGTAGAGTATTAAAATCTTCATTACTCACAAAATCACTTAATATAAATTCTATGTTTATGTGGATGTTTGTTTTCTAGAAATTATGTGTGACCCACCAAAAATCCCAAATGCAGAGATTGTGGGAGGTCAGAAAAAAAAGTACAAAATCTCCTCAAGAATAGAATATAAATGTCATCCTGGATTTGAACCAGAGGAGCTTGTACGAATTACTTGTGATTCCAAGGGTCAATGGACAGACATACAGACCTGCACTGGAAAGTTACAACTTGATGTTGTTTTAATTTTACTGTATCATAAACTTATGAATACATACTTTGAATGAAAAACTGATAAGATGATTGGATGAACCATTTCCAAGCCATAGTTAAATAACTGATATACACTGATCAGGCATAACATTATGACCTAATATTGTGTTGGTCCCCCTTTTGCTGCCAAAACAGCCTGACTAGTTCCTGAAGACCCCTGAAGGTGTGCTGTGGTATCTGGCACCAAGATGTTAGCAGCAGATCCTTTAAATCCTTTAAATTGCGAGGTGGGGCCTCCATGGATCGTACTTTGTTTAGCACATCCCACAGATGCTCGATTGGATTGAGATCTGGGGATTTTGGAGGCCAAGTCAACACCTCAAACTCATTGTTGTGCTCCTCAAACCATTCCTGACCCATTTTTGCTTTGTGGCAGGGTGCATTATCCTGCTGAAAGAGCCACAGCCACCAGGGAATACCTTTTCCATGAAAGGGTGTAAATGTTCTGCAACAATGCTTAGGTAGGTGGTATGTGTCAAAGTAACATCCACATGGATGGCAGGACCCAAGGTTTTCCAGCAGAACGTTGCCCAAAGCATCACACTGCCTCCAGCGGCTTGCCAGCATTAACTCCTTGAGCAATCTGAACTACAGTAGCTCGTCTGTTTTATCAGACCACATGGGCCAGCCTTTGCTCCCCACGTGCATCAATGAGCCTTGGCCACCCATGACCCTGTCGCCGGTTCACCACTGTTCCTTCCTTGGACCACTTTTGATAGATACTGACCACTGCAGACCAGGAACACCCTACAAGAGCTGCAGTTTTGGAGATGTTCTGACCCAGTCATCTAGCCATCACAATTTGGCACTTGTCAAACTCGCTTAAATCCTTATGCTTGCCCATTTTTCCTGCTTCTAACACATCAACTTTGAGGACAAAATGTTCACTTGCTGCCTTATATATCCCACCCACTAACAGGTGCCGTGTTGAAGAGATAATCAGTGTTATTCACTTCACCTGTCAGTGGTCATAATGTTATGCCTGGTCAGTGTATGTGTCCTATATTAAAAATAATATTCTTATTAAAAGTAAGACAGACACTACATACATTAATGTTAATATTGCTGAGTATTCAAAAATAAATTCTCTTCTTATATACAGATGGTACCTGTCAGGAGCAAGAACTGAGAAATGTAAAAATTCTGTTTGGACATCCAGGCATCACTTCACCTTATAAACCTGGGCATATCTTAGTTTTTCAATGCACTAATGTCAACATGAGGTTTTACGGTCAACGTGCAATTGAATGCCAGTCAGATGGGAGGTGGAATTACCCATATCCACAGTGTGGAGGTACAGACATATTCCATCAACTACAGCATTGTGTTTATATTTGGAAACATTTCTATGAATCAGAATCAAAGTATTAATGAAATGTATTAATTTACTACCATCTGAACACGACCATCAACATTCGAAATTTTATAATTAACTAACAGTATTTTTCATATATTTTGCATTGAATTATTCCTCTAGGAACAATTGAGTGTTCCCAACCAACAAGGAACTTGCAATTTGTGACACTGTCAGATGAGAAAACTGTGTACAGCAACTTTGAGATACTGACATACACGTGCAATGAACCATACAATGAAATTTCGGAAGGAGTTTTGATGTGTCAAAATGGAAAATGGAATGGAACGTTTGTCTGCAAAAGTGAGTCCCCCACAAAATCTTGCATTCACATTTAATTACCCAGCAGCAAATCCAACTAGTTATATGATTAATCAATCCCAAATGTGGACTATGGGTGCATAAAAAAATATTATACATGATACAATATATATTAGGGGTGTAACGGTTCAAATTGCTCATGGTTTGTATCACGGTTTTAGGTACGGTTCAGTATTTGGTATGTTCAGGGAAAAAAGGACTACTGTTGGTTCCACTTTATATTAGGTGGCCTTAACTACTATGTACTTACATCAAAATATAAGTAAAATGTACTTATTGTGTTCATATTGTATTGCGAAACACTTTCGCTGATATTTAGGCGAGATAAAGTTTGGGACAGGTGTGGTGGTATGGGTAAGTTTAAGGGTAGGGTTAGGTGTAAGGGAAGTGTCAACAGTGTAATTAAAAATGTAAATACAGAAATTAATTACAGATGTAATTACATGCAGATATTTTTTAAAATGTAAGTACAATGTAAAAACATGTATGTACACAATAAGTGCATTGTATCAAATGATTAATTGAAATGCTAGTACATAGTAGTTAAGGCCACCTAATATAAAGTGGGTCCCTACTGTAAAAAATAAAGAAAATAAGAACAAATAATCTAAATACAAGCAAAAGCGCAAAGAAATATAATAGAACAAAGATACAAATAAACCTTGCCAAGCATCTGTCACTTGTCCATCCTGACTTGTACAAGACATAAAGAGATCGACAGGTGAGTGCATCGTTCAAACGATCTAATTTAGACATTTATTTTCTTTTAACACTGATCAACGCACATACATAAGATCGTATTGTATAAATATCACATTCGTTTCAACCAATGACGTTTAGCTCTTATAATATTTGCACTTAAAGGGATAGTTCACCCAAAAATGAAAATTAGCCCATGATTTACTTACCCTCATGTTATCCTAGGTGTATATGACATTCTTCTTTCAGACGAATACAATCAGAGTTATATTAAAAAATGTCTTGGCTCTTCCAAGCTTTATAATGGCAGTGAATGGCTGTTTCTATTTTAAAGTCCATAAAAGTGCATCTATCCATCATCAAATCAAATCAAATCAAATCACCTTTATTTATATAGCGCTTTTTACAATGCCAATTGTTTCAAAGCAGCTTCACAGTAGTAACAGGAAAATAATGCAACAGAATTTGATTCGGCTGTACAGCCGCTCTGGTGAAAACGGTGATGTCATCCAGCTCATTTCAATTATCATATAGTGTCAGTGCGGGCAGATCAGTAATATAGCTGAAATTTAAGTGTCCCCAACTGAGCAAGCCAAAAGCCAAAGGCGACGGTGGCAAGGAACCAAAACTCCTTCAGGGCCAGAGTGGAGAAAAAAACCTTGGGAGAAATCAGGCTCAGTCGGGGTGCCAGTTCTCCTCTGGCCGACGAACAAATAGTGTATGATTATGATTCTGGCAACATTACAGGTCAGAAGTCATATTAGATCAATAGATATTCGTAGGATTATTCGAAAGATTGGAGTCGTCACGCCAGGGACGGGTTTAATGAGGATGTCATGTCGATGCAGCATTTACAGGGGGGAGTTTAATTGACACGGTCTCTGCAGACACTTCAGGGATGCGTTTGTCATGTCCAGGCTAAGGTCCACCATCTGGTCCGGATACGGCCCGGATCCGGCCGACTGCAGTAAACCTCGGGATAAACAGAGAGACTAACATTAGTGTAGATGCCATTCTTCTTATGATGTAACGAGTACATCAGGTGTTATGGGAAGTGTTCCCGGTTCCGGCTGACCTAGTTAATGCAGCCTAAAACAATCATTTAACTGATTTGAATAATATAAATTAAAAATGTTTTATGTGTATGCCATAGTAAAGAGATGTGTTTTTAGTCTAGATTTAAACAGACAGAGTGTGTCTGCTTCCCGAACAATGCTAGGAAGACTGTTCCAGAGTTTAGGTGCTAAATAGGAAAAGGATCGACCGCCTGCAGTTGATTTTGATATTCTAGGTATTATCAACTGGCCAGAATTTTGAGACCGCAATAGACGTGATGGAGTATAATGCATTAAGAGCTCGCTCAAGTACTGGGGAGCTAAACCATTTAGTGCTTTGTAAGTAATCAGCAAGATTTTAAAATGTATACGATGTTTAATAGGGAGCCAATGGAGTGTTGGCAGAACCGGGCTAATATGGTCATACTTCCTGGTTCTAGTAAGAACTCTAGCTGCTGCGTTTTGGACAAGCTGCAGTTTATTTATTAAGCTAGCAGGGCAACCACCCAGTAGAGCATTACAATAATCTAGCCTTGAGGTCATGAACACATGAACTAACTGTTCAGCATTTTGCATTGAAAGCATGTGCCGTAATTTAGATATATTTTTAAGATGGTAGAATGCAGTTTTACAGATGCTAGAAACGTGGCTTTCAAATGAGAGATTGGTTTCAAAAAGCACACCCAGGTTCCTAACTGACACGAGGACTTGACAGAGCAGCCATCGAGTGTTAGACAGTATTCTAGGTTACTACTTGTGGAGTTTTTTTTGTCCAATGATTAAAAATTCATTTTTTTCTGAATTAAGTTGCAGGAAATTACTAGTCATCCAATTTTTTATATCAGCTATGCATTCCGTTAATCTTGTGAATTGGTAAGTTTCGTCAGGGCGTGAAGAAATATAGAGCTGAGTTTCGTCAGCATAACAATGAAAACTAATGCCATGCTTCCTAATAATATCTCCCAGTGGTAGCATGTACAGGGTGAAAAGCAACGGTCCTAGCACTGAGCCCTGCGGTACTCCATACTGAACTTGTGTTCGGTGTGACATCTCTTCATTTACTGCTACAAACTGATAAAAGTCAGATAAGTATGATTTAAACCATGCCAATGAAATTCCACTAATGCCAACATAATTTTCGAGTCTATTCAAAAGAATGTTGTGGTCGATAGTATCGAATGCAGCGCTAAGATTGAGTAACACTAACAGAGATACAACCACGATCAGATGATAAGAGTAAATCATTTGTAACTCTAATGAGAGCAGTCTCAGTACTATGATACGGTCTAAATCCTGACTGGAAATCCTCACAGATACCATTTCTTTCTAAAAAGGAGCATAACTGTGACGACACTGCCTTTTCTAGTATTTTTGACAGAAAGGGTAGATTTGAGATTGGCCTGTAATTGACTAATTCTGTAGGATCAAGTTGCGTTTTTTTAATAAGTGGTTTAATAATAGCCAACTTAAAAGTTTTCGGTACATATCCTAATGTCAAGGATGAATTAATGATATTAAGAAGAGGATCTATGACCTCTGGAAGCATCTCTTTTAGTAGTTTAGTCGGTATAGGGTCGAGCATACATGTTGTTGATTTTGATGATTTAACGAGTTTAGCCAATTCTTCTTCTCCTATAGCAGTGAATGAATGTAATTTTTCCTCAGTGACACTAAAATGCACTGTCTGTGATACTGTAGTAGATGGCTGCATGGTTATAATTTTTTTCCTAATATTATCAATCTTACAAGTAAAGAAGTTCATAAAGTCATTACTGCTGTGCTGTTTACAAACATCATAAGTTGAAGCTTTATCTTTGGTTAATTTAGCCACTGTATCAAATAAATACCTAGGGTTGTGTTTGTTTTCTTCTAAGAGAGTCGAGAAATAAGCAGATCTAGCAGTTTTTACGGCCTTTCTGTATGCAATCATGATCTCTTTCCACGAAATGCGAAAAACTTCCAGTTTTGTTTTCTTCCAGCTGCGCTCCATTTTTTTCATCATAAAAGTGCTCCACACAGCTCCGGGGGGTTAATAAAGGCCTTCTGAAGCGAAGCGATGCCTTTGTGTAAGAAAAATATCCATATTTAAAACCGCTAACTGTCGTATGCACGCACGTTCACAAGAGACTGGCTACTATTATTACACATGCCATGACCCATACTATTGCACTATAAGACATAACCGACTGTGTTTATGTGAATACTCACTAAAGATGGACATTTTGACATAATTTTTGTGTATTTGACTGTTTAAGGAAAAACAACTTAATTTGGATGCGTGAGCTCTTTACAGGCGGCTTGTGTGTGCATTGTTGGTATGAGTGCAAAGAGCTCCCATCCCATGTATTATGAAATGCTATAAAATCACTTGTTCCAATTGGCAAGGTTTAAAAAGACGTGGGCAAGTGAATTCTGTCAGCTGTCCCGAATCAAAAGTGTTGAATCGGAGCGCGCAGATTGCTTTTATAGTACAGGTGTGATGTCTTTTGAAGCCAGAAGCAATTTGCTCATTTTGGGAGATTGAGAGAAGGGAGACGCGCAGTATTGCTCAAATTACTTTTTCAATAATGTTTTCAAATGACTGATTTGATGTGATAATCTGTGTTGATTAGTTTACTAATAAACATTTGTGGTAATTTCCCACTTTATAAACGCAAAACCTGCGAGAATGAGTAAAATTAAAACCTGCGCCAAAATTCAGACCCAGATTTAATATCGGTACTTCGGTATTAGATTGTGGTACCGTACCGAAGCCAAAATTGTGGTATCGAGCCATCCCTAGTCTATTAGGCACGTAGTGTTTCTTTACAAAGTGACATCGCCAACTAATGGCCTGGCAGCAGAATACCGTTTGACACCGTTTTCACAAATTCGTGTTTTTGTAGTTTACACTGAGATGATAATGTTATTGTTTTCAAAAACTTACACTTTGAATCCCGGTTTTCAAAAGTTTTTCTCAGCATAGTTTTTTTTTTTTATCAGCATAGTTCAACGAGTTTCCTGAAACCATAGTTCCAACGAACATTCACAAATAGCATCGCACAGTTGTGTGGTTGGAACGACAGCTCTCGACCTGTGGTTAGTCATAGCACCTGCCCTGTACAGCTATGATCTAAGTAGCGTAGTTTCTTGTTTCCATGACATGTGGACTTAATAAATCTTGAGTAAAATAAGCAAGCTGACATTCAGCACAATCTATATATTATATTTCCAATACATACAAATTTCATTTACATATTTTAGTATGTCAAGAGATTTAAAGCATTGTTTTTGAAGAGTGTGCATGTGCGTGTGTGCTCTAGTATGCAAGAACAATCCTATTGAATCTGAAATTTACAGATGCCATGTCTGTAATTTATAGCAAAACATCTAGCATTAATTTGATCTCAAACAGATTCATTAAAATAAGTTATTACTTAAATAAGTTACCACCTACGTGACATCATTAACCAACATGGTTGAAATTTGCGACAATACAGTTTTGGGAAACAGTCGTAACTAGCTAGTTGATTTCTTTAACAATGCATTGTACTATAGCAGTTAACCAGCAAGTCGTTTGTATGGGAAACACTCATGTTTAGTTTCTTTGTCATGGTTTTCCTTGTCACTGTTTTGCCTGATTTCTAGGGGGCTGTTTACACGACACCGTTTTCAACTAAAAACGTAAAAAACGTTTTATGCGTTTTGTCCGTTCATTTACATGACAATGGCGTTTTGGGGTCCTGAAAACGCAAACTTTTGAAAACGGGTTTCAAAGTGCAAGTTTTTGAAAACGGTCTCCGTGTAAACAACAAAAACGAACAAAACGAACAAAAAAAATTGTGAAAATGATGACATCATGCACATGCGTATTACCTGTTCAGACTATAGTGTTACATCGCCATCTAATGGCCTATCAGCAGAATACAGCGTTTTTAGTCGTTTGCGCGGATCCGTGTGAATGGGGATCATTTTGACATTGGTGACGTCTGTATGTGGAAAACTCAAAGAAAAAACTTCTCCGTTTTAAGCATATCATTGTTTAAACGTACCCTGGTTTATAGTTTGTTTCGATGGTTTCTGATTGTTGCACACCTGTTCCTTGTTTCTTTGATTAACATCCTCTGTGTATTTAAGTACTTAGTTCCCTCAGTTCATTGTTCGGTGTCATAAACGTTTGTGGTGTATATTCCGTGTGTTAATTAAAGTCTCTGTATATCAATCATTCTGCGTCTGTTTTGATTCTATACACAGGACAACAATCTTCATTTCAGCATGATTCACTAGTGCATTATCAGGGGTAATCATCATTATATACCATGATGACATGGTCTGTCTGAATACTTAATTCTGTTTGGCTGGAAGGTGTGCGTTCAAAACGTGTAAAGCACATGTAGTTCCAGTCAGTTTAATCACCGTTCTATATTAATATGCTGCCTTAATGAAGCGCAGTCAAACACACACATACAGAAAGTCACTTGCACTCAGAGACCGGAGATCGTGCTTCGAACACAGAAACATTCAGAAGCACAGAAACTTGTTGTCAAGGCTGCCCACAGACTTATTTTTATTTGTTTAGGTGGGATCTGTCCACTACCTCCGTACCTTCAACATGGAGACTACAGCATCATCAAGAAGACGGAAAAAAACGTGATTACAGAGGTATCTTACACTTGCCAGTCTTACTATGTGCTGGACAAGCAACAGGAAACTTATAAGTGTGTGGCTGGAAAATGGGAGACTCTTCCGAAATGTCTGAGTGAGTCATTCAATTACAAATGAATTCTCTCTGTTTTTCGAATTGTTTTGTAGTGTTTTTCACTGGATGCTGTCTCTGTCATAGGGCCTTGTGAAGTTAATGACATAGTTGAGAAGTACAATTTAAAGCTCCCTACAGAAAAGGTCTATATACCACATGCTAAAAAGTATAGACTTAACTGTACAGATGGATGGAATACTGGAAGTGAGATGAGAGTGTATGTGCACGTGTCGTGTTCTGATGGGAATCTACAGATTGACAAAAGTTGTGAGTATAGTTTGTCTCGTTTTCAGAACCTGAATTAGTCATGTTGGTGTTCTGTACATTTATTTATTTGGTTGTTTCTCTAGGTGATACACAAAATAACAGAAAATAAACTGGAGTGGTAATTGAGGTAATGTAACCTAGTTAGATTTTAAGAATGACTTCTGTTATTTGATTTCAGATGTTTTGTAGCACTAAATGTTGATGTAAAAAATGACTATTGTCAAACCCAAACTGATGAATATTAAATATTTTCAGTGGCCTAATGTAAAAATGCAGCATGTAATGCATGTGTTTGTGAAGACATATCCCATCCCAATTATCTCAGAAATGATTTGTATATTTTATCTGTGTCAACATTCCTTTAACAACCCTTTTAATAAAAACATGTTAATTAGACTGACTTTGGTGTGGATTTTGTTTCAACATGTATACATTTATGCATTTTATACAAACCCGATTCCAAAAAAGTTGGGACACTGTACAAATTGTGAATAAAAACAGAATGCAATGTGGAAGTTTCAAATTTCAATATTTTATTCAGAATACAACATAGATGACATATCAAATGTTTAAACTGAGAAAATGTATCATTTTAAGGGAAAAATAAGTTGATTTTAAATTTCATGGCATCAACACATCTCAAAAAAGTTGGGACAAGGCCATGTTTACCACTGTGTGGCATCCCCTCTTCTTTTTATAACAGTCTGCAAACGTCTGGGGACTGAGGAGACAAGTTGCTCAAGTTTAGGAATAGGAATGTTGTCCCATTCTTGTCTAATACAGGCTTCTAGTTGCTCAACTGTCTTAGGTCTTCTTCGTCGCATCTTCCTCTTTATGATGCGCCAAATGTTTTCTATGGGTGAAAGATCTGGACTGCAGGCTGGCCATTTCAGTACCTGGATCCTTCTTCTACGCAGCCATGATGTTGTAACTGATGCAGTATGTGGTCTGGCATTGTCATGTTGGAAAATGCAAGGTCTTCCCTGAAAGAGACGACGTCTAGATGGGAGCATATGTTGTTCTAGAACTTGGATATACCTTTCAGCATTGATGGTGCCTTTCCAGATGTGTAAGCTGCCCATGCCACACGCACTCATGCAACCCCATACCATCAGAGATGCAGGCTTCTGAACTGAGCGCTGATGACAACTTGGGTTGTCCTTGTTCTCTTTAGTCCGGATGACATGGCGTCCCAGTTTTCCAAAAAGAACTTCAAATTTTGATTCGTCTGACCACAGAACAGTTTTCCACTTTGCTACAGTCCATTTTAAATGAGCCTTGGCCCAGAGAAAACGCCTGCGCTTCTGGATCATGTTTAGATATGGCTTCTTTTTTGACCTATAGAGTTTTAGTCGGCAACGGCGAATGGCACGGTGTATTGTGTTCACCGACAATGTTTTCTGGAAGTATTCCTGAGCCCATGTTGTGATTTCCATTACAGTAGCATTCCTGTATGTGATGCAGTGCCGTCTAAGGGCCCGAAGATCACGGGCATCCAGTATGGTTTTCCGGCCTTGACCCTTACGCACAGAGATTGTTCCAGATTCTCTGAATCTTTGGATGATATTATGCACTGTAGATGATGACAACTTCAAACTCTTTGCAATTTTTCTCTGAGAAACTCCTTTCTGATATTGCTCCACTATTTTTGCCGCAGCATTGGGGGAATTGGTGATCCTCTGCCCATCTTGACTTCTGAGAGACATTGCCACTCTGAGAGGCTCTTTTTATACCCAATCATGTTGCCAATTGACCTAATAAGTTGCAGATTGGTCCTCCAGCTGTTCCTTATATGTACATTTAACTTTTCCGGCCTCTTATTGCTACCTGTCCCAACTTTTTTGGAATGTGTAGCTCTCATGAAATCCAAAATGAGCCAATATTTGGCATGACATTTCAAAATGTCTCACTTTCAACATTTGATATGTTATCTATATTCTATTGTGAATAAAATATAAGTTTATGAGATTTGTAAATTATTGCATTCCTTTTTTATTCACAATTTGTACAGTGTCCCAACTTTTTTGGAATCGGGTTTGTATATGCAAAACATGAACGCTGCAAAAAAATTACTTTTTCAGGATACTCTATCTTAAAGATCTTAAATCCAAATAAGCTGTACATATCTTTATTGGAAATTGTTTAAAAAATGTTCTTCATGCTTGTTCACTGAACCTTAACAATTATTGTACATGCACCTGTTGAAAAGTCCTTAAAGTGCCCCTATTATGCTATTTTAAAGGTTCCTAATTTTGTTTTGAAGGTCTCCTACAACATGTTTACATGCATCCAAGGTCAAAAAACACATTCATTTTCTCATACATTGCGCACCTCCATATTTTTCAATGATTCTCAAACGACTCATCCAAAGATTCAGTCTCTGTAAACTCCGTGAGACTGCTCTGCTCTGATTGGCCAGATGACCCAGTCTGTTGTGATTGGTCTACCGCATACAGCGCATGTTGGAAGTTAAACACCCATTACCATAAACTGAATTTCAGCTCCAGAGGCTTTCTAAAGCTCAGCGATTGTACAACACTGTAAATACAGTAACGATAGCGTCAATTTTACCATATCAATCCAAGCATGAGTCCGATGATGAAACATTGGAAGAACTAGTTATTCAACCCAAACCTCTATCGCAAGGACAACTTGAGCAGGATGTTTCTCAGTGATACACTACTCATTTTGTGGTACATTATGAGATGTTGCAGCTGTATTTCCTCACCATCAGCATTAACAAGTGTATGTCCATCAACAAACCGATGTGTATATTTCTAATTTATTGCGGTGCACATGTGGGAACTGTATCATTAACTGTATCAATAACATCGCATACATTAGCCGAGCACTAACGTGAATGACTGATGTAACATTCAAGTTTGTAAAACAAATCTTGCTCAATCCTTTATCATTACTCAAAGTAGTAAGAACGATAGACAATCTGCATTAATGCACAATATAAAACACAAAACTACGTAATTTGAAAACCCAGTAGAAAATATATATACATCACTAATTATTCATACTTACATGCTGTGATTCTGAGGAGCAAGCTGGTCCAAATAAAGTGGGTACTGTCTCATCTTTAATGGATAAGCATTTTGTAAATCCCATTTAGACCTCACAGAGATCTGAGAAGCAGTCGTAAAAAGGTTATACTGCTGTTGTATTGCTGTGTTTTTTTTTAACCAATGACTCTTCACATCCTCATCTTTTGGAAGTGTTAGAAAGAGGGCCCTATTTTAACGATCTGAATGCATGGTCTGAAGCGCATGACGTAGGTGCTCTTAGGGCATTTCCGAATCCACTTTTGCTAGTTTAACGGCGGAAAAAATGGTCGGCGCCAGGTACATGGTCCAAAATGGTTGTACCCAGTCTCTTAATGAGTCATGGGTGTGTTTCGGGCGTGCAATAAACCAGTCAGAGTCTTATCTCCCATTCCCTTTAAACACCATGGCGGATTGCCCTCAACCTGATAAGTCATTTTAAATACATGTGTGTATTGCCACAATTGGTCAAATAATTAGCCAATTTCATGCGTAATTACTGCAAATAGGTAATTCTGATACATGCAATAACTATCCATTATGACATTTTAATCTTTATGTACACAATAATAATCTTTTACATTGTAATCCTTTTATTTTTAATATTTGGCATGTTTGTGTGCTGCTGCGCATCCCTGTGTGTGTAACAAGCAGAGTGGTCGCCTGTTGTGCACCCGCCTATAGGTGCATATTACTAGCGCGCCCTTTAAATAACAAAAAAATACTGCGCCATTGACTTTAGACCATAAATAATGTTTATACCATACCATATTACAGCACAGTAGGGTTAGTGCAAACAGAAACAAATCTAGAGAAATGTCATGTCTGCACGCGGCACACACACGGAGCGGAACACGGAGCAGTCGTTTCGAAGCTGTACATCTTCGGAAGCGGAGCCGCTCGCAAAGTTACAAAACATGCTGCGAGAGAGTGAAACCTGATCGCCGAACACGGATGGGTGAGGCGGCATATTTTCGGCTCATATTTTCGGCCTTTTTTCTCTTTTCGGCGGCCGAAATTTTGGTGCATCCCTAACTATATGCTAATTGTCTGTCACTTTGATGGTAGTGATCCTGACAGAAATCCAGCATATAGCGTTAGTTCTGGCAGGGCACGTTAGTCAAGCTCGCATCAGCTGACTGTCAGCTGATCACGTCTACCTATAGGAATACGATCCCTATCACCGCATGCATATATAAGCTCCTTCAGTATTATCAGCTGCTATCACGTTTCTCCGGAGCTAATTACCCTCCTCCATCCCCAGCTCCTCTCGTCAATCAGGATTTGGCATTCTGTATCCCCCTGAATCAAACTAAATTCCCAAATTAGGTTGTACATTTTAATATTGACATTATTGCTATCTGCAGTACATCGTTGCTTCTATTCTGTTTACCCTAGTTGGGGTTTATCACTGCTCTCCCTGCTCTTATCCATGCTAGGCTGCATGGATGCGCAGGGAGTTCTTGCCCGGAACAGAACCATACCGCCAATCTAAACTATATGCTAATTATTTATCACTTTGACGGTAGTGATCCTGACAGAATTACGTTAATGTGTGCTCGAGCACCAGACTTTTTCAGAATTTTCACCTGCGACAACCGATCATATTTTCATCAATACTAACGCTTACTCTCATGAGAATGAAAACAACCAATATTTAAATTGCCTTGAATGCTCTGTGCAGCATGACAATAAGACAAGACCATTTTCAATTTGCTTTTCTCTGTTTTTTGCAAATATTGTAGCACTGATCATTCTTTAAGTTTAATAACCTCATTGAAAATAAACAGAAAATTAAATGGGTCATATGATATTTAGTTTGACATTTTAGGTTAAATGTTATAATAATAATAATAATAATAATAATAATAATAATAATAATAATAATAATAATAATAATAATAAAAACATTTTTAAAAATGTTGACCCTATTCATTGAATGTCAACTCAGCTACCACATGACAGCTGCTTACTTAAAGTTAAAGACCTTTGAGTTTAACATTTTCAATGTTTACCAAAAGTCCACACCGTAATATCCCGTAAATGACATCCAGCTTTTACGGTTTATAACAGACAAACATTATTTTTTCAGAGTGAGATAAGGAGGAACAACAGGTTTTTTTTTTTTTTTTTTTTTTTTTTGCCGCTGTGACGCAATCGGACTTAAAATGCGGCCTTCGGAGGGTGCAGCCTTCACATTGGGACGGCCTTTGTTGCGCCGCTGTGACGCAATCGCACTTAAAATGCGGCCTTCGAAGTGTGCGGCCTTCACTTTGGGACACAGCTATAGTTACCGTCATTAGTTACACCTGTCTTTTAATTATCATTGATTTCTCTGTATTTAAGCTTGTGCCTTTTACTTGGGGTGTCTCAATCAGCTTCCTAGTTCAGTAGTCAGGGCACTGATCAGGGAGTCAGCCCATTGACTTACGTCCTGATCAGTGCCCTGACTACTGAACAAGGAAGCTGAATGAGATGCACACTTGGTCTTTGCTAGTCGTTGTTTGTGGTGGATCATGACTTCCTGGATGTTCCCAGTTTTTTCCATGTGGAATATTTTTTATTAAAGTGTGCATGCAAGTGAATGCTCTCTCTGTGGTTTCTTAGCAACCGTTACAAAATGACAAAAAAGCTACTTGTGATGTGAACTCAAAATGAGAATTTCTGTAAACATTCTTGGCTTTGTCTTTTGGTTGTTTTCATTTAGTTGTGCGCAAACTGAAGGCAAGTTATTATTATTTTTAAGTTATTGTTATTCATCATTGTTCTTTTCAATTGGATTTTATCTACTTGAATTTAAATGTTATACATATTATCATGCATGTCCCAAACTTAAGTTTGCAAAATATAATCACGAGACAATGAAAGTGAACTGCATGATACAGTAGGTTATATCACTGTATTTTGATGTGTTCAGTTCACAATAAAACTTTCTTTTTAAAGATAAAACTCTTTTCTTTTAAACAAAATGTTCTTCTGCATGTCCACAGTATGGCCTGGTATAAAAGAGTCCTCCTTTTGACTTGGTTAGTAAATGATTAAATTATTGATTCCCCCATCATACAAATAGGGACAGAACTAAAGTTACAGTCATTTGTGAAATGAGAGTTCAAAATGAGAGTTCCTGTACAATTCATCAGCTTTTCCTGTTTTCTGTTTTTTGTTACTGTTGTGCAAGGTCAAGGTGAGTTTATTCATTTTTAGTAGAATGGTATACATATTATATACACATCCAACACTTTTTAAATGACCTTAAATGGTATTAAAGAGTGTTAACTACATCTTTGTGTGTGTTTGTTTGAGCTTCTCATAATGTCTTTGAGAGGATATTACATATGAAACCAGTTTAGAACCACCTATGCACTGGCCATGTTACAATCAGAGTCAAATGATGCCTTGCTTTAGTAGGAAATCCTTTTTAGCAAACGTTTAGTCATAATGCTGTGACTTTTGTCTTTGGTCCACTTGTGTGTTGTTCCCTGGAAGAATTGTAAAGTCTAAAGGTTTAGCAAGAGTGAGTTACGTTCGGTTTCCAGTGAAGGATCAAGCGCGTAGTCAGTGGCTAAAGGCTGCAAAGAATCGTAAATGTGGAGAGAACGCTGTGACAGAAAAGTGAACTTTTCAAACTGGATTACCACGAACACTTTTATTCAAAGCACCACTTTAATTATTCTTGTTTCTCTCACTTTTCACACAGAGATAACCTGCACAGCACCTGATATATCAAATGGTTATGTTGTTGAGCCAATGCCAGAATATTACAAAGATGCCATATTAAAATACAGATGTTTACAAGGGTTCAAGCCTAGAGAGGAAATCCCCAGATGTGCTAAATTTGGCTGGACTCTGAACCCAGAATGTGATGGTGATGTACCACTCTTACATAATAAACCATTCATATGGGAAATAATATTAAAATTGTACTGTCTGTAGGCCATTCATAATGCCAAAACATCAGTGGTGTCATACATCAACAAGTATATAAAAATACTTAAGTGTATTCTAAGCAACATGTTATATGTAGCCTGCATATGGAACTTTATCTATTCACTTTAGGAAAAAAACACAGCATTCAAATCCAGTTTTAGAGATTCTTTGCTTTATACAGAAGTAACTTGTGAGCTGAAGTCAACATTTGGAGTAAAAAAGATCAACCCAGCGGGTAAAACTATTTTCAGAGCTGGAGAAAGAGTGGAGATCACCTGCACTGAAAAACACTGGTTTTATACGAAAGGATCCATCAAATCATTTACATGTAAAGATGATGGGCAGTGGGATCATGAGCCTGTTTGTGAGGGTAAGATTATAGAGAGACACTTCTGCATTAGGAGCTGAACTTACTGCATGTTATTAAAATAATGTGAATCTTTTTTCAGAAATTATATGTGAAGTTCCACGTGACCAGCATTTGTCTAGCTTGTACTCTTTCTTCTGGGGAGATAGGAAATTGGGAGCAATAAGACCTTACTCTTGCAAATCTGAATATTATAAAAAGGCAGCAGTGGCCACATGCACACGAGGCGGATGGACACCAAATCCACTGTGTGCTGGTATGTGCTGATATTAATGTTACAGTTTGTGCAAATGATTTAACATATAATATGAATTCTAATTAATGATGGATATTTCTGCAAAGAATCGTAAATGTGGAGAGAACGCTGTGACGGAAAAGTGAACTTTTCAAACTGGATTACCACGAACACTTTTATTCAAAGCACCACTTTAATTATTCTTGTTTCTCTCACTTTTCACACAGAGATAACCTGCACAGCACCTGATATATCAAATGGTTATGTTGTTGAGCCAATGCCAGAATATTACAAAGATGCCATATTAAAATACAGATGTTTACAAGGGTTCAAGCCTAGAGAGGAAATCCCCAGATGTGCTAAATTTGGCTGGACTCTGAACCCAGAATGTGATGGTGATGCACCACTCTTACATAATAAACCATTCATATGGGAAATAATATTAAAATTGTACTGTCTGTAGGCCATTCATAATGCCAAAACATCAGTGGTGTCATACATCAACAAGTATATAAAAATACTTAAGTGTATTCTAAGCAACATGTTATATGTAGCCTGCATATGGAACTTTATCTATTCACTTTAGGAAGAAAACACAGCATTGAAATCCAGTTTTAGAGATTCTTTGCTTTATACAGAAGTAACTTGTGAGCTGAAGTCAACATTTGGAGTAAAAAAGATCAACCCAGCGGGTAAAACTATTTTCAGAGCTGGAGAAAGAGTGGAGATCACCTGCACTGAAAAACACTGGTTTTATACGAAAGAATCCATCAAATCATTTACATGTAAAGATGATGGGCAGTGGGATCATGAGCCTGTTTGTGAGGGTAAGATTATAGAGAGACACTTCTGCATTAGGAGCTGAACTTACTGCATGTTATTAAAATAATGTGAATCTTGTTTCAGAAATTATATGTGAAGTTCCACGTGACCAGCATTTGTCTAGCTCGTACTCTTTCTTCTGGGGAGATAGGAAATTGGGAGCAATAAGACCTTACTCTTGCAAATCTGAATATTATAAAAAGGCAGCAGAGGCCACATGCACACGAGGCGGATGGACACCAAATCCACTGTGTGCTGGTATGTGCTGATATTAATGTTACAGTTTGTGCAAATGATTTAACATATAATATGAATTCTAATTAATGATGGATATTTCTGCAAAGAATCGTAAATGTGGAGAGAACGCTGTGACGGAAAAGTGAACTTTTCAAACTGGATTACCACGAACACTTTTATTCAAAGCACCACTTTAATTATTCTTGTTTCTCTTACTTTTCACACAGTGATAACCTGCACAGCACCTGATATATCAAATGGTTATGTTGTTGAGCCAATGCCAGAATATTACAAAGATGCCATATTAAAATACAGATGTTTACAAGGGTTCAAGCCTAGAGAGGAAATCCCCAGATGTGCTAAATTTGGCTGGACTCTGAACCCAGAATGTGATGGTGATGCACCACTCTTACATAATAAACCATTCATATGGGAAATAATATTAAAATTGTACTGTCTGCAGGCCATTCATAATGCCAAAACATCAGTGGTGTCATACATCAACAAGTATATAAAAATACTTAAGTGCATTCTAAGCAACATGTTATATGTAGCCTGCATATGGAACTTTATCTATTCACTTTAGGAAAAAAACACAGCATTCAAATCCAGTTTTAGAGATTCTTTGCTTTATACAGAAGTAACTTGTGAGCTGAAGTCAACATTTGGAGTAAAAAAGATCAACCCAGCGGGTAAAACTATTTTCAGAGCTGGAGAAAGAGTGGAGATCACCTGCACTGAAAAACATTGGTTTTATACGAAAGAATCCATCAAATCATTTACATGTAAAGATGATGGGCAGTGGGATCATGAGCCTGTTTGTGAGGGTAAGATTATAGAGAGACACTTCTGCATTAGGAGCTGAACTTACTGCATGTTATTAAAATAATGTGAATCTTGTTTCAGAAATTATATGTGAAGTTCCACGTGACCAGCATTTGTCTAGCTTGTACTCTTTCTTCTGGGGAGATAGGAAATTGGGAGCAATAAGACCTTACTCTTGCAAATCTGAATATTATAAAAAGGCAGCAATGGCCACATGCACACGAGGCGGATGGACACCAAATCCACTGTGTGCTGGTATGTGCTGATATTAATGTTACAGTTTGTGCAAATGATTTAACATATAATATGAATTCTAATTAATGATGGATATTTGTTTACAGAAAAAATGTGTGCAGCACCAAACATCACAAATGCAGAGATTGTGGGAGATCAGAGACCAAACTACAGAATCTCTTCAAGAATACAATATAAATGTAATACTGGGTTTGAACCAGAGCAGCCTGTACAAATCACCTGTAATCTCCTGTATTTCTAGACTGAATGGACAGGCATACAGCAATGCACTGGTATGATTTTATTATTATTATTATTATTATTATTATTATTATTATTATTATTATTATTATTGTCATAATTTTGATTTTACTGAATTCTGATAAGATGATCCTCCAAATTAAATGTAACAAAATAAAGACGCTACATTTTAAATATTTGTTTAAAAGTTCTGTTCTGAATCTTCTTCCATCTCACTCATTCCCAGTGCTCTATGGGACAGATTCATTCACCACATAATGTACTTTATGATTTTATTTAAGAAGAACATGAGTGAACAGCGAAAATATTGCTTTGCACAGAGTGGTCCAGTGTAAGAAAAACCTCTTTTTGACTTTTTGGTAAATGATTAACTTGTTGATCCCTAAGCAGGCAAGAGTATCAGAGACAGACCATAAAAGATACTTCTGAATTGAGCTAAAAAATAAATAGAATTCCTGCAAATCTCCTTGGCTTCGTCTTTTAGTTGTTGTTTTTTTTTTTTTTTTTAATTATGATTTTATTGACTTGAACATAAATGTTATATTATATGCACATCCCAAAACCTTTAACTGTAACTCTAGAGAGTGTTGTGCATTTACTTCAGCGTTTAATATACACAGTTAAGTCTTTGTGTAACATTTGTACTCTCAGAATGCCTTTGAGAAAACATTAAATATGAAAACTTAGAACCAGCTTTAAAATCTTCATACACTGATGGTGAAACAGTGAAAGTGTATCCTGCTCCAGGCAGGATTCGAACTGGGGTCCCTGGTGTGGGAGGCGGGCATGCTAACAAGGGCACTAAAGACCGCAGCCGTTAGTGTCAGTCGCTAGAGCTTCTCTTGAGGCCAGGCGAGTGAGGTTTATGTGCACAGCTCTTCCTGGCCTACATTCGTTACACTCACTCCCCTAAACCTCACTCACATCCAGGTCACAGCACCATTTGCAAAAACAGATAACTCCGTTTTTCTTAATTTTCATAAATCATGTTTTTTTTTTATTGTGCATTCCAAGTAATATCAATCAAACTGCAGTCGGGTTGTTTTGATTAAGTAATAATATCTAAAAAAAATAGTTACTTACAAAATTAAAATTAATTGAAAGTGTTCCCTTTCAAAGGGAACGAGAAACTGCATCCTAGAACGCTTTGGGGAAACGCCTCAGCGTGACAGGTGTCTGAAACTACTATCGAATCACGGCAATCCTATTGACCGGCGACAAGCCATGACATCATCAACATGCGACCCGGAAGTATATAAGGGCGCCTTGCAAACATGACATTCACCTTTTCGTCTTCAGGGACTGTTCTGTCTGAAGCGCTTTCAGAAGTGTGCTGACCTGTGTCCTAGATATTTGACACCGGAGGACACACACAAGCTGTGCGTTTACTGTCTGGGAAAAGAGCATGCACAGTCAGTTCTTGAGGGAGCTGCCTGTGCAAATTGTGAGCGTTTTTCCTGGGGAACACTCCGTTCTCATCTGGCTCTCTTCTCGAGGGAGGAGAGTCCAGCATCTGGGACTGGTGGTGCGGGTCCCGCTCGTGCCGAGGCAGAGAGTAAGCTGTAATCCTTTCAGACGATCTGGCGGTTGATGAGGTTAAGCTGCTGGGGGAGGAGGAGGATCTTTCCTCCAGCCCAGCAGCAAGTGCTCTAATGGATGAACAGGAGATGGCTGGTGAGGGTGGTGAAAATAGAAAAAATATATAAATAAATCCTGAATCCTTTCAGCCACCCTGCCCCGTGTATGGGGAGCTGTGAGAGGTAATGGAACGCATTGCAGACAGACTGCAGCTGGCGTGGCAGCGCGTTAGGGGAGAGATCGCTCATGGTCAGCTTGACGATTGATTTCTCTCCGGCCATAATCCTCCAGCTCCAGTGAGCCTTCCTTTCCTTCCCGATCTGCACACGGAGATCGAGAGGGCATGGAAGAGCCCATATTCGGCCCGTATTCACCGACATCAGTGGGCTAACTTCGCTGGTGTCGAGGGGATAGGGAATATGGGTATGTGTCGATGCCACCGTTTGACGGGAAGTTTGCGAACTATCTCGCATCTAGGTAGGCATTGACACTGAGAGCTCCAACCCTGCCATCTAAGCCTCTCAAAATGCTGTCTCTCTTAAATGGCAGGGCATACACGGCAGCAGGTCAGGCTGGTGCTGCTTTGCACACCATGGTGGTGTTGCAAGCGTACCAGGCAGATCTGCTGAGGGATCTCAATCAGGGGGTGGGTTTGTCCCCTGATGCGGTGGTCGAACTGCACCGCACCACAGATCTAGCTCTCTGTGCCACCAAATGGATAGCTGCCGCGATCGGTCAATCAATGGTGACTACGGAGAGACATCTGTGGATGAACTTGGCTGATATTGGGGAGAAAGAAATGGGCTTTCTCCTCGATTCACCAGTTTAGCCCTCCGAACTTTTCGGCACCTCCGTTGAGGCGGTGGTGAGAGAGTTTGGGGAGACAAAGGTGTGTTCGGCAGCGTTTAAGACCTGCATACTGCTGCGATCCGGGTCCATGCCCTGGCAGGTGGGAGGAACTGGCCCGTCATGGTCCGAGAAATGGAGACAGGGCCAGAGAGCCAGCGTCGCCTCTAGTGCACCCCCTCCATAGAGGATTAGGGCGCAAAAGAGGCGGGACTCCCGGAAGAAGAAGGATTTGAGGGAGGTGATCAATCACAAACACAGTCAGCATCAATGATGGATCTCCTCCTCGAGGGTGAACTAAAAACCTAATCATCGCCTCTCTTCTTCATTTTTATTCTCCAGGCGCTTCTTAGATCAGGCCTGGGGCTGGGCCCATTATGAGTGGAAACAATATTCTGGCGGCCCACCTTGGCTTGACTAGTGACAGCGCCCCTTTCAGGCTTGTAAGGGTTATGGACCTCATGTTTATAAAACTGAGTTGGTGAGTCTTCACTCTGCACGCCGCAGGTTGAGCTGGTAGGTCTCCTTTTTTCATTTAGTGAGGAAGGGAAATAGAAAATGTATTTCTGCAGACCTCTGTTCCCTGTATAGAGTTAGGGGGATTATGTGTTTAAGAAGACAATAGATATAAGAAGAGGAAGGGAAATTAGGGCCCTGAAGTTCCTGAAGTGGCTTTTCCTTTGGTGAATTCACTGGTTGGGCCACCGCTTATTTTCGCTGTGCACAGTGATTAGGCTTCCTCTCAGTGTGAGAGTAGTTTTGAGGCCACCGCTCATTCCTACTAGTATGTTGCGCAGTGCTAAGTGGTGAGGCGTCCTCCCAGACCAGGAGTAGGTCTGATGCCTCCGCTTGGTTTAGCTTCTAAACAGCTTTTTAGGCCTTTTTGGGCTGTTAGCCACCTCAGTGTAGAGTAGTTCGTCTCCTCTCTATCAAAAGCATTGGAGAGTATATGTATTAGAGACTAATGCTGGAGCTTCAGATAGATCTTATGTTTTTCCTGAGTGCCTCCTCTCATGGGAGAGTCTTTCTATTGAGGCTGCTGCTCCTCTGAGCCTCAGGTAAAGATCTATGCTTGCAGGCTGGCCCTCACCAGGGCCGCCTCAGTAGTTGTCCTAGGCTATACTAGGGAGGATGGAGGCGCTTTGCTAAAGCATTGCCACCTCTGGCCCTTCACTACGTGAATGTAGGCTTTCTAGCATCCCTAATGTCAGCCTTCTCTCATGGTGAGAGTCGTTCGGCCAAGGCCCACCCCCTTTCTGCATTCTGGGGTGAGATGAGTAATGCAGGCTGGTGCAGAGGCAGAAGTTGATAGCGACCTAGTAGGGATGGGACGGTATGAAAATTTGGCTCAAAGCTACTTGCTGCAAACTTTTCTTCGCGGAAGCTTCACGTTAATTTCAAGCGAGTGAGATAAAATATTTAAACTCAACTTTGTGTCCAATTATTTCCCAGACGTAGTTTTTGTATTGAGGTCAAAGTCCACTTGCCTTGCGTTCGCTATACACTGAAGACGACTCGGCAGATTTGAAGTGTTTCCTCCTATTGCAGCGACTTTCTTTTTGCATGTTCTGCAGACAGGGTGACCATCCTCGAATTAAATTTCCCTCAGGACTTGTGTAAAAGCCAATACGGCCACAGATTTGGTCCTTTTAGAAGGCTGAAAAATCTCCCGAGCGCTGTCGCTGCCTTCTGCCATTTCTTCTCTTTCTTCTCTTCAAAAAAACGTTGTGCGCTGCGCCTGATGCTGGCTGGACAGGATTTACAGTGAGTTTTCAAAATCGTGATAATCAAACATGGTTTTAATGATAATTCAATTTTAAACAATATTACTAACCGTCAGTACATTTTATCGTGGTTTATCGTGAAACCGGTAATCGTCCCATCCCTACGGCCTAGCATTGGTCGTGGGGCAGGGTTAAGCCATCTTTCACTTCACGAAGAGACTGTTTGGATTGCTTGACCCTGCCCCTAAGAGATAGCTTCATGGATGTAGGCCGCTAGGTAGGCTCCACTCAGCTCGCTGATCTAAGAAAAAAAAATCAAGCGATGGGTTCTATATGGGTGGTTTTTAAACAAAAACCCACTCCCCTAGGCTGGATGCAGATAACATTTCTGTCACATCTAGAGCCACTGGCAGGCCCTCACCGTGTGAATCTGGGGCCTCCATTGAGGCAGGGTGGCGTAAGTTGTACTCCCCTTGCTTAAAGGGTTTATTGCGGTTTTGCTGAGCACACTGCCATTGGCAATGTAGTTAGGTGCCAGGTCTGTAGGCGCTGCCAGCGAAGACTGTGCTATCATGTAGTAGGCCTCAGCAGGCCTCCATGATGGTGGGCCCCAGTAAGGGCTTTTTAGGCCAGCTTGCTTCAAGCGGTTGGCCTTGGCAGCTCAGGCAGTAGACTCGCTGACAAGTAGCAGGCCTCCTTGGAAGAGAGCTTGTGGGACATGCATAGTAGCTGCGACCAGGTAGCTAGCCTCGAGAGGCCTCCTTTGAGCAGCCCCAATGTATGTGTTGGTGTGGTATGGTTCCCAATGATGTTGGTATTTGTAGCAGAAGACTTGTTATCAGCTAGTACAAGGCCTCCCTGAGGTTGAGTCCCCAGCAGTGTGGGTATTTTGTCAGCCAGCAGACTTACTGTCAGGCGGTTGGCCTTATCAGGCCACCCTGAGACTTAGCCCCAGAAAGTTTTGGTTCATAGCAGCCAGTTTTAACTTGCACTTGCTATCTGGTAGTAGGCCCTACCAGGCCTCCCTGAAGGTGAGTTGGGCACTGGGCACTGAACAGCTAACATGACTCTGGCAGCTAATGGCTGCTTGCTATCAGTTGATCTGGCCTTAGCAGGCAGCACCTGAAGGTGAGCTCGCACCCTAGCAACTGGTTCCCTCCAGAAGGGAATCTATTTGTATCTAGCCTACAGCCTGGTCTACCTACCAGGTCAGGCTTGGTGCTCCCCTCACTGAGGGTCGCTTATGAGTACTCAGCCTCCTGAGTCTGGTCAGACGGTTGCAGGCCTCTCGTGAGGCCTCCCAGTTAGACCAGTCCGTAGGCCTGTCCGGCCTCCTTAGCACTTTGAAAGATAAGTGCTTTTAGATCCTTGGATCGAGCAGATAGATTCCCCTCGCTGGCAAGGATTGTAAAGCGTTACGCTGAGTATTGCTCTCCAGGATACCGTCTCTGAGATCCGGTCTGAGTTGGTTACTGCCAGTTTCGCAGTCCCTCTGTCTGGATGCCTTACCTAGAGGCAAGTGTCCAGAGGCTCTGTTTCTGAACAGACAGGTTGTTGGCCAGACTGAAGTGTTCAATGTAAGTGAGACCAGGTCAGGCCTCCCTGGTGGCATTCGGGTGAATATTTTCCCCGAGTAGTGATTGGCTGGGTCTCCCTCGGGTTCCCTAGCCACATTCCTTTAAAGGACCCCTTCTGTTGAAGTGATTGGTTCCAGGCCTTTGAGCAGCCTGGGTAGGATTTTATGTAAAGTGTATGAGGCTTATAGCTTGGGCTATGACCGTAGTGATTGCTGTCACTGAGAGCCCAGTGTGACTCAAGGGAGAGTGGTTCTGGCATTTCAGTTGAATTTGCTGGTTCTGACAGTTGTCACTGCCACTGGCATGCACTCCCCTTAGCATGGCGGCGTGGGTATATCGTTCCCCAAAGCGTTCTAGGGAACACTGAATGAGACACTGCGTCTCTTTGCCATGCCTCGGGGCCTGCCTACCAAACAGTCCCTTCAGATGATAAGGTGAATGTCATGTTTGCAAGGCACCCTTATATACTTCCAGGTCGCATGTTGATGTCATGGGCTGTCGCCGGTCAATAGGATTGCCGTGATTCGATAGTAGTTTCAGACACCTGTCACGCTGAGGCGTTTCCCCAAAGCGTTCTAGGATGCAGTGTTTTGTTCCCTGTTCTCAGGGAACATAGGTTACATTTGTAACCTGAGACGTTTTTTATATATATTAAAAGTTTGTTTTCTAGCAAAAGCAGATAACTCCACATTTCCTGTTCAACAAAACCAATTAATTGCTTTGTAATTGCATTTAAAACACACGTGCACACACACACATACTAACAGATGGGCACACACATACACAGACGCAGGCGCAGCCGTACACACACACACACACACACACACACACACACACACGCAATGCGTAAGGACAACTAAGCCTTCAGCATGTAAGACATGTATGTGTACAAGGAGTTGCAGGAGTCGAAATTATAAATCCTCGACGAAACTCCCCCCAGCTAGCATGTCTTTTCTAAGTAACTAGCAGCCTTGTCACCTGACCTGAATACTGCGCGTTGATTCGCTAAAACGGACTCATTGGCTTGTGTTCACAAACAGCAAGGGTGCTTGTCGTTTTCTGCTGTAAAGCGTGAACTCACGATGCTTTGATAGTGGACAATACCGGCTTTTGTGACAAAACGTATTTAGGGTTCAGAACGTGCTATATGTGGAGAATAACGCACTGCAGTCAGTTTTTTGTAAACATGGCGTTTATCGTTTTTTGGAAATTAACTCTTCAAATGTAACCAGTCCTACTTGAGGAGGCAGGGCGCTAACAAGGACGGTAAAGGCCGCAGCGACTAGCGTCAGTTGCCAGTGCACCTTTTGAGGCCAGGGGAGTGAGGTTTACATGCACAGCTCTTACTGGCCTATGTACACTTGTAAAGAATGTAAAAACTTGTGTTCACAGTTTTGAAATGAGAAGCAGAATAAAACTGAGCTCAAGGATGTAATAATGTCCCAGTCTGTGAGGGTACAGTTTTTTGGAAGTTTTCTTTTTTGTTTTTTGTTTTGTTTGACAATTTGCCTTTAACTTGAACTTTTTCCATATCCAATCAAACCATTATACATCTGCATAATGATGACTCAAAAACATTTTTTCTCACAGCAAAGCAAAAATTGTGCCGTGATCTATCCGTGGAAAATGGGTTCATATACAGCAATTCCTCCAATGAAGAAGAAATCTTTTACACTTGCAACACGGGTTATAAACCATTCAATGGGAACTGGTGGGATTTAGCGACATGCAGCAAAGGCTCTTGGACTAAAGAACCTCGGTGCATCAGTGAGTTTTATTACTGCCAGTCTCAGGTGTTAGACAAATGATAGTGTACTGAAATGTGCTCCCTGTTTTCTGTCTTTATAGGGGAGGAAGAATGTGGTGCTTTTCCCAGTGTTCACCATGGAAAACTAAAGCAAACCCTTCATGATCGAGGAACTGCTGAAGTGGAATGTGATACAGGGTTTATATCAACTCAACACTTCATAAAATGTGTCAGTGGTACATGGGAGACACCAGTTTGTGAGGGTGAGCTTCTCAAACTCTTATTGCATGTTTGTGAGGAGCAGTGACATCATATAGTGGACAATGACAATTAATCTCAATTAATGTTAATCTCAGTCTTACTGGATTTCATGATTTTTCATTAATATCTTTTTTTAGTGGGTGTGAGTTGTGGCATTCCTCCAATGGTGAAAAATGCATTCATAACATCTAAACCTGAAGAATTTTATTTAGATGGATCTAGTGTAACATACGTATGTCGAAGCTCATTCTTAATGACTGGGAAAAGCACAGTTTTCTGCCGCAATGGAACTTGGGAAGAAACGGCAACATGTAAAGGTAAGGTTTTAATTGTTGATGATAACTGTCTTTAAAGAAAAAACTTCTTACAGATTAGTTTAAAAAAACATTCAAAATGAAAATGAAAAGAGATTCTTAGATATTTGACAATCAAGAGGAATAACATTAAGTCCCCAGATAATTTTGTGATAGTGACGACAATTATTATTTAAAAAAAAAACCTGTGAAATCATAATTTGATTAGTTAGATTAATATGTTAATGTAATGTTAAACATTATCAGTTCCCTATCAGTCAGTCACAATCGACATTACGTCAGTGATTGACGAATTGGGATCTCGCCTGAGAGCCAAATCATCTTCGAGTGGTAACAGAACAAGTCAATGGACATTGGCGAGTGAGATTTGTATCGCAAACCACTCCCCGTGCCACGGGTATATAAGGAAGCGCATGGGACTCACTCATTAACCCTCTGTGGCCTGAGGGGGTTTTGGGGCCCTGAAGAAGTTTTGACATGCCCTGACATTTGTGTTTTTTTCAGTTGCTTATAAACATATTAATGGCAAAAGTGTCATTACACTGTATTCAGCACGAACTGTGCTAAAACAACATGTATGTACATGTTTATATTATTGAGAGAATAACATTTATGCGTGTTTATTGAAAAAACTAAACAAATTAAGTCACTGAATTAAGGCCACAAAACAGCAGAGGGCCCAGCAGAGGGCTACTTTGGTTGATACACAGGGTGATCTGAGGGTTACATTGGGGGCTTTCCCGTCGGGCCAATCCCCGTGGACCCCCACTCCTCTATTGCATCGCAAGCTGGGCTCTCACGACAGCTCACACTCCTGGGAGAGTGGAGACTCCACCCCCAGGTGGTCCAGCTTATTTGGAAGCGCTTCGGAGCCACACACTGTTTGCCTCTCCAGACACGTCCCACTGCCAGTTGTTTTACTCCCTGACCGAGGGGACCCTTGGCACGGATGCACTGGCACACAGTATGTTTCTCCCAGTGAGCCTACTCGCACAGACAATGTGCAAGGTCAGGGAGGACGAGGAGCAGTCTGTTCGTTGATTGGTGTTCTTCTCACCGAGAAGACCCTCATAAATGCAAGATCAGCGTCGTCCCAAGAAGGGCTAGAGCGAAGGCTGTCTCCCTCCACCCTTAAAGTGTATGTTGCCGCTTTTTTCGCACATCATGATGCTGTAGAAGGTAAGTCTGTGGGAAAGCATAACCTGGTCATCAGGTTCCTGAAGGGTGCAAGGAGGTTGAATCCTCCCTGACCTTGCCTCATCCCCTCTAGGGACCTCTGAGCCTTTGCAGTCAGTTGAGACTAAGATCCTTTCTTTGAAGACAGCGCTCCTGACTGTGCTCACTTCCATCAAGAGGGTCGGGGACCTGCAGGTGTTTTCGTTCAGCTAAATATGCCTGAAATTCAGGCAGGCCAACTTTCACGTAATCCTGAGACCACAGCCTGGATATGTGCCCAAAGTTCCCACCTCTCCTTTCAGGGACCAGGAGGTGAACTTGCAAGCGCAGCCCCCGGAGGAGGCAGACCCAGCCCTTGTGTTGCTGTGTCCCGTTCATGCTCTGCGACTGTATGTAGACCGCACACAGAGCTTCAGAACTTCTGAACAGCTCTTTGTCTGCTATGAAAGAGCTCACTTCACTCGGAGTGCTGCCTCCTCCTGGCCGTTGACGCACGGCACCTCGCTGGCAGACATTTGTAGAGCTGCGGGCTGGGCAACACCTAATACAGTCGTAAGATTCTACAATCTGAACTCATCCATGTCTTTATGGACCTTGCTTTGTGCACTGGTGCGCAGTCATGTTGGAACAGGAAGGGGCCATCCCCAAAGTGTTCCCACAAATTTGGGAGCATGAAATTGTCCAAAATGTCTTGGTATGCTGAAGCATTAAGAGTTCCTTTCACTGGAACTAAGGGGCCAAGCCCAACCCCTGAAAAACAACACCACACCATAATCCCCCCTCCACCAAACTTTACACTTGGCACAATGCAGTCAGGCAAGTACCGTTCTCCTGGCAACCGCCAAACCCAGACTCGTCCATTGGATTGCCAGACAGAGAAGCATGATTCGTCGTCCAGAGAACACATCTCCACTGCTCTAGAGTCCAGTGGCGGTATGCTTTACACCACTGCATCCGACGCTTTGCATTGCACTTGGTGATGTAAGGCTTGGATGCAGCTACTCGGCCATGGAAACCCATTCCATGAAGCTCTCTACGCACTGTTCTTGAGCTAATCTGAAAGCCGCACAAAGTTGTTTGGAGGTCTGTAGCTATTGACTCTGCAGAAAGTTGCGACTTCTGCGCACTGTGCGCCTCAGCATGCGCTGACCCCGCTCTGTGATTTTACGTGGCCTACCACTTTATGGCTGAGTTGCTGTTGTTCCCGATTGCTTCCACTTTGTTATAATACCACTAACAGTTGACCGTGGAATATTTAGTAGTGAGGAAATTTCATGAATGGACTTATTGCACAGGTGGCAACCTATCATGGTACCACGCTTGAATTCACTGAGCTCCTGAGAGTGACACATTCTTTCACAAATGTTTGTAGAAGCAGTGTGCATGCCTAGCTGCTTGATTTTATACATCTGTGGCCATGGAAGTGATTGGAACACCTGAATTCAATGATTTGGAGGGGTGTCCTAATACTTCTAGCAATATAGTGTATTTGTGATTACTGAAAACTTGCATTAGAAAGTGTTTGCTTGTCTGGGGTGTGTAATCTTGACTTTGTAGTCTGTTGGTTTTTTAGTTCTACTTCTGTGTTTAAAGCTTTAAAAGCTTTGCTTGAGAGATCATTTTTTGCCGCTTATTGTTAATTTTGTAGCTGTGTGCTATTGTGGGCCTGTTGTGTCCGCTGCACTTTTGTGTAGGGAGTAGTGTCAGCACTTTAGTGTAGTTAGAGTTGAGTTTAGTAATGGATTCTTTAGAAGACTTCCTAAAGGAACCTTCAGAAGAGTTACTTGAGTTTTTCACAAAGGATCAACCCTTGCAGTTGGCCTCTCATTATGATATTCCCATCACAAGTAGTGAGAAGCTACTTCAAATGGAGAAGCTACTTTAAGGAGCAGTCAATCCATTACTGCTCCTTTCTCTGAAGCTGTAATTGAGCTTAGGCTCAAAGAGCTAACTTTACAGGAGAAACAGCTAGATATTAGGCAGAAGGAGAGACTTTTAAGAGAGAAACAAATTCATCTTGAACATGAACGGTTTCTTAAAGAGTTGGAATAAAAAGCGGTCTCTGTAACTCCTAGAGGTGATGTTTCTCCATTTGATGTGGGGTTAGTAACCTCCATATTAGGTTAGTACCTTTTTCTGAGAAACATGATGAGAGATATTTTTCTCATTTTGAGCGTGTGGCAACCACATCAATGTAGCCTAGAACTGTGTGGACTTTGCTTTTACAAAGTGTCTTGGTGGGTAAAGCTCATGAAGGTTATTCTGCTCTAATCCTTGAGAAGAGTGCTAATTATGATTAGGCTAAAGCAGCTATATTGAAGGCATATGGGCTGGTTTCTGAAGCTTACTGCCAGCGCTTTCAAAGTTGTACCAAACTTGCTCACCACACTTATGTTGAGTTTGCAAAACAGAAGGAGAATCTGTTTGATCGGTGTTGTACATCTCAGAAGGTGGATTGTAAGGAACATCTTAGACAACACATTTTGTTTGAGGAAGGTTGTGTTTGTTTATTTAAATGAGCAGAAGGCAGTGACTTTAGAACAAACAGCAATCTTGGCAGACGAGTTTGTTTTAATGCATAAGGTCAATTTTGGTGACAAACTGAGTTTCATGGTCAGAGTAAGCCCAATAGAGTCAGGGTAAGTCTCGATTTGTAAAGTCTTTGCCCCTTGCCTCATCACCTGCCAAGAAGATTAATGATGGTTCGATTTCAGAAAGGGTTTGTTTTTATTGTATAAGACCAGGCCATCTTATTGCAGATCAGTCATTTTCTAAGTAAGAAACAGAAATCCGCAAAAACTGTAGCATTTGTAAGCCCTGTGCCAAGTTTTCCTTTGGCATCCTCAGTTGTTAATATTCCATACAAGAAAGGTGAGTTCGCTGGCTCATCATCATTTTTGATGGAAGGTTTTGTGTCTGTCTTCTGACCCTGAACAAAGGCAAGCTATCAAGATCTGGAGAGATACTGGAGCTTTTCAATCTGTGATTCTATGTGATGTCTTGTCCTTTTAATGAAAAGTCCGCTCAAGGTTCGGAGATAATTGTCAAAGGCTTTGGTGGAGGATTATTGTCTATGCCTTTACATAACATTAATCCCAATTGTATTTAGTCTCTGGGGATGTTGTTGCACTTTGTTCCCATATTCCTATATATGGTGTATCTTTTATTCTAGGGAATGATTTAGCTGGTGGTTAAGTGCTAGCTGTCCCTGTAGTCTCTACTGTCTACAAGTCAGATGGTCCAGATGAGCTTGAATTGGCATTACTATTGGCATTTAGTTGTATAGAAACGTCCTAGGTCCAAATCCTGGGGAAGTAGATTTGGCTGATACTGCCTGAAGATGAAGGCTTGGGCGGAGCCTACCCCCGATGGATGGACAGGGCCGACCTGGTGGTGGTGGGGAGGATGGAGGGGAACGTCAGCGTCATCAACTGTGAACGTGAAACAGAGAATTCAGTGCTTATACGTATACTCCAGGTGTCAAGCAGTGATTGGTCAGACCTATTATTATGAATGAATGACGTGGCATTATAGTCTGTCTGGTAGAACTTACGCTGGCTCTATCATTTCTACCATAAAGACTCAGAAGGCAGGTGAACGTTTACATGGTATTTATTCCACAAAGTATAAACAGATGGTAGTGAGCATGTGACAGCATATACGGAAGGTACAAAAGGACGGCGGCACATAACAGAGATAGCTTCGCGATGAAGCAAGTGCTCCAGGCATGACGAGGTGTGGCCACGAGACGCAGTGTGTAGACTATAAAACCTAATGAAGGTGTGTGGGGTGGCCCACCCAGGTGCATCACAGATCTCCTGTAGCAAGACTCCAGAAAGGAGGGCCCTAGAAGACGCCATGCCTCTAGTAGAGTGGGCCCTCACGGCCACAGGTGAAGGCAGATTGCGCACCTGATAGGTTGAGGCTATAGCCTGGACAATCCAATTACTGATTGTCTGCTTAGATGCAGGCAGCCCTTTCTTGGATGAGCCAAAGCACACCAACAACTGGTCTGACCTCCTCCACTGAGAAGACTTCTGCATATAGATGTTCAGTGCTCTGACAGGGCAGAGAAGATGAAGTCTCTCTTCTTCCGCCGACACGTGGTGGAGGATGGAAGATCTGAAGAACCACTGAACGTGCCACACTTGATGGCACCTTAGGCACGTAGCCAGGTCTAGGATGAAGGATGGCCTTAACCCCACCGGGGGCAAACTCCAGGCAAGTCGGCAAGATAGCCAAGGCCTGAAGGTCCCCCACTCTCTTAAGAGAAGTGATAGCAAGGAGAAAGGCCATCTTCATGGTCAGGTTCTTTGCCTCAGCCAACTCGAGCGGTTCGAAGGGAGCCATAAACAGCCCTTCAATAACCACTGCCAGATCCCAGGTTGGGACTCTGGAACGCGTCACAGGCCTCATCCCCCGAGTACTGCGGAGGAAATGTACAACCAACTGATGCTTCCCCAGAGGCCCATCACTTACAGGAGCGTGGAAAGCCGTAATGGCATCCACATACACCTTAAGTGTGGACGGGGTAAGACCCGCAGAGAAGCGATCTTGAAGGAACTCCAGCACTGAAGCCACCAGGCAGTTAACTGGGTCCAACTCATGCTCTCTACACCAAGTGGAAAACACATTCCACTTTAGGCTGTACAATCTCCTCGTGGAAGGAGCCCTGGAGCTAAGTATGGTCTCGACTACACCTGCCGATAGGCCAGCCTCTAGGTACTGGGCCCCCTCAGGGGCCAGACCCACAGCTTCCACAACTCTGTCTGGGGGTGATATATTGTGCCCCCTGCCTGAGACAGCAGATCCCTCCTTAAAGGGATCTGCCATGGAAGGCCTGCTAGCAATGCCATGATGAGAACCATACTCGGGCCAGCCAATAGGGGGCTATTAGAAGTAGACTGATCCCTTTTTGACGGACCTCTCCAAGACTCCCAGGAGCAGAGCGATCGGGGGAAATGCATACAGACGTAGCCTCGGCCACGTCAGCACCATGGGATCCAACCCCAGTGGGGCTGGATGCGTGAGAGAAAACCACAGTGGACACGCGAATAGATCCACTTCCACTGGGCTGAACCTCTCGCATATGGACTTCACCACCTCTGGGTGAAGTCTCCATTCCCCAGGCCTCAGTTCCTGCCTCGACAGGACATCTGCTCCCTGATTCTGGTCCCCGGGGACGTACATCGCTCTGAGAGACGACAGTTTCCCCTGGGACCACAGGAGGATCTGATGCGCCAGTCTGCATAGACGGCGCGACCTCAGACCCTCCTGATGATTCAAATACGAGACTACTGACATATTGTCTGCCCATATTAGGACATGGTGGCCGCTGAGATCTGGGAAAAAGCTCCTCAGAGCTTTGTAGACCGCCAGCATTTCCAGGCAATTTATGTGCCAGGCAGAATGCTGGGCTTGCCACAGACCTCTTGCAAAGCGGCCGTCCATGACCGCGCCCCAGCCAGTGACGGAGGCGTCTGTCGAAGCGGTTTTCCAGCGACATGACGCTCCCAACACTGGGCCTTGGGACAGAAACCAAGGTTTCTTCCATATGGAAAGGGAACGAAGGCATCTGCGCGTAACCCTGATCATACGGAACGGATTTCCCCTCGAGGAAAACCCCTTGGTTTTCAGCCACCACTGTAGGGGTCTCATGTGCAGCAGGCCAAAAGGTATTACGCTGGAGGCAGCTGCCATAAGCCCAGCAGTCTTTGAAACTGCTTCACAGTGATGCTGTGGCCTAGCTTCATTCTGGAGACCATCACCCGTATGGACTCGATATGTGCAGGAGACAGTTGTGCCCGCATCATAGTCGAATCCCATACGACTCCCAGGAATGTGGTTCTCTGAAAAGGCATCAACACGCTCTTTTTCGTGTTGAGTCTCAACCCCAAGCACTGAATGTGGCCAAGGAGGACATCTCGATGCCGAACTGCCATTTTGGAACTGGGCCAATTTGAGCCAGTCGTCGATGTAGTTCAGTACACGGATGCCCTGGAGTCTTAGTGGAGCCAGAGCTGCATCCATGTACTTGGTGAACGTGCGAGGGGAAAGAGCTAGGCCGAATGGAAGAACCTGATATTGGAACGCTTCGCCCCCAAATGCGAACCTCAGGAACTTTCTGTGACATGGAAGGATGTATATATGGAAGTATGCGTCCTTTCGATCTATCGTGACAAACCAGTCCTCGGATTTGATCTGACTCACGATGGTAGGAATTGTGAGCATCTTGAATCTGAATCTCCTCAGAGAACGATTCAAGTACCTCAGATCTAAAATTGGACACAACCCCCCATCCTTCTTGTGAACTATGAAGTACCGGCTGTAGAACCTGGACTCCCTGTCTGAGCATCGCCTCTGTTGCCAAGCTCCCTGAGGAGGGGCTCTAGAAGCTACGCTCTCCTTTTCTACCTGCCGGTATGAGGAGCTAGATGACGGCTGAGGCTGCCCACTTGTGGCACCCTTCCTCAATTTAGAGCGGTGAGGGAGGTACTGCTTAAAAGCTGCAGACTGCTTTTTCACCTCCTAAGCCCTGCCAACGACAGTATTAACCGTGTCGCCAAACAGTCCAGAAGGCGATATCGGGGCATCCAGGAGAAAGGCTTTTTCTTTCTCCTTCATTAGTTTGACACAGCACGGGTCAAAACCTCAGCCAGCTCCTCCTGAGCAGGTGAATGAAGCGGCGAGTCTCTGACTTCAGCTTCACCCGCCTCGATGCTGAGTACACGGCCAGGCGGGAATGCAGCACTCTGATGAGCAATCTCTTACACTCACTGTAGGCAGCTCCCTCGAGAGCTGCCCGGGCGTGCTACATTCCCACACACTGAATGCACACACCTCCTGAATTGTTCACTCGCCATTTCACAGACTTTTGCTTATTGTGAGACAGACAACACCAAATAAGACAAACAGTAACACAGAGCGCTTGCTGAAGAGCGAAAGCTATCTCTGGTATGTACCGGCGTCCCTTTGTACCTTCCGTGTATGCCGTCGCATGTTACATCATGACGCAACACCAATCAGGATTGGAATAGTTTCATTCATACTTCAGATGTGCTACGCTTGGGGAGCGTCCCGAAAGTGCGTTACGACGCAGTTCGAGTTCCTTTGAAAGGGAACTATGGGCATGAGAGGCCATGTAAGGTCAATTAAGGACCTTGAAAGACCTTGTAGGAAATGTTACATGACAGGCCGTGATAGGCCGTGCTATGCGAAGGGCCGCGATAGGCCAATTATGTGAAAAAATGATGAAAGATCATGATAGGCCAATTATGTAAAGGGCCAGGATAGGCCGGGTTACGTAAAATGATGATAGTCAGTCTTACCAGATGGCCGCGATAAGCCATGCTACGTGAAGGGCCGCGATAGGCCATGCTATATGAAGGGCTGTGATAGGAGGTGCTATGCGAAGGGCCACGTTATGCCAGTTATGTGAATAAAACGAGGTTCATGATATGCCAGGTTACATAATGCAATAATAGTCAGTCTTACCTGATGGCTACAATAGGCCGCGCTATGCAGAGGGCCACGATAGGGCGTGCTATGCGAAGGTCGTTGAAAGCCAATTATATGAAGGGTCACGATAGGCCGGGTTACATAAAACGTTAATAGTCAGTCTTACCTGATAGCCATGATCGGCCGTGCTAAGCGAAGGGCCACGATAGGCCAGTTATGCGATTAAAATGATGTAAGGCCATGAAAGGCCAATTATATGAAGGTTCATGATAGGCCAGGTTACATAATACAATAATAGTCAGTCTTACCTGATGGCCACATTAGGTTGTGCTATGCAAAGGGCCACGATAGGCTGTGATATGTGAAGAGCCACGACAGGCCATGTAATACGAAGAGCCACGATAAGCAACGTAATGCGAAAGGCCTTGTAATATGAAAGGTCACCAAGGCTGTGTAATGCGAAGAGCCACTATAAGCCGTATACCGCAAAGAGACACGATAGGCTGTGATAGCAAAGGCCACGATAGGTTATGTAATCCGAGAGCCACGATAGGCCATGATGCGAAGGCCACAATAGGTTGTGATATGCGGAAGCCACGATATGCTATAATACGTAAAGGCCATGAAAGGCTGTGATACACGAAGGCCACGATATTCCATGTTACACGAGGGCCAAGATAGGCCAAGCTATGCGACGGGCCACGATAGGCCAATTATATGAATAAAACGAAGAAAGGTCATAATAGGCTAATTATGTAAAGGGCCACGATAGGCCGGGTTATGCGAAAGGCCCCAATAGGCCATGCTATAAGGGCCACGAAATGCCAATTAAGAGAATAAAATGATGAAAGGCCATGATAGGCCAATTATGTAAAGGGCCACGATAGGCCGGGTTTCATAAACGATAATAATCAGTCTTAACTGATGGCCACTTAAGGCCATGCTATGCAAAGGGCCACAATATGCCAATTATGTAAAGGGACGTTTGTGAAGACCAAAGCCAAATATACTGTAGAAAAACGAATGAAACCACCACCAGTAGCTAACGAAGTGAAACATACCTTGATTACTACTTGAAAGTGCCTGCTGAGCATTTGAGTTATTTTTTTGAGTCAGATCTTGCTTGGAACTAGAATGCTGAGATTGACCATGTACACAGCACCTTGATATAGGAGGCTGACTCCTCATGTTTAGCTGCAGTCGTAGCAGCACCCATCCAAAAGAATGTAGGATGAAAAAGAAAAGTCCTACGAGTTGGAAAACCACAGTTAATGATTGTTATGATTAAATTTGTACCTAATATAAATTTTCAATGAACGTAAATCTGTTTATGTAAAACTCTGGATAAGTTCTCTTGTGCGTCCTTTTTTTTTTTTTTTTTTTTACATATCTGATTATCGTACAGTCTGACATTAATGACAGCTGAGATTCCACAGTGTGGCATGAGGATCATGTTCGTACAGTCTGAAAAGCAACAATCGCAAGGACTAAATCGCACAGTTAGGGTTTAGTGAAGAGCTCACTGCAAGAGGGCCCTTGTCATTTGGAGTGTGGGCTGTGAATCAATAGGCACGTGCAGACTGCGTGTCAAATAGCCAATGCTATATGCGGTACCAGCTGATAGGCAGCTGTTTTCAAACATTCCTCTGCATATTTGTGTTAGTCTCTGAAGACTGTCTAAGGTTTGTATTTACAAAACGTTTTGCAGTGTTGAGCAAGCCAATCATAGACATGTCTGTTGAGTGCTTGAATGCAAATGCCAATCGGAGGAGTTTACATTAGCACAGAATCCACACAATCAAGATCAAGCGGTTCAGCGCTTGTTCACTGGCTGAATTCTGTCTGCTCGTGAATACACTCTATAAACGATTGTAAGACGTGTATAAGGGAAATAGATCAATTTAGCTCAAAGGGAATTAATTAATTTATAGGGAATTTTGAAAGAGTCACTTATTTTACGGCCGAGCAAATTACTCGTCCAGTGTTCATTTGAACAGGCCGTAACTATCAATTCTGCAGAAAACACTATTGTAGCAAGGTTCAAGATAGTGATGGAAGGAAGACAGGGTCAGCTTGACTGAGACTCGTGGTAAACTTTATTCACAAAATATAGATCCAACAAAACTTCCAACAGCTCAGTCCTTCTCAAAGTTCACTCAAGTGCTCTCGAGAGCTTTCTCAGTTCCACACATTCTGCCACGAGTCTGCAGTCAGTCTCTCCCCCTCTCCCCCTCTCCCCCTCTCCCCGAATTGTGTTTTTGTTTTTTGTTTTTTTTTCTGGTTAAAATTACAAAAACTATATATAAAGAACACCAGGTTTGTTGTGCATTGTAGGCACATACTTGTAGGGCTGCATAAAATAATATCAATAATAATAATTTTTACTTTACAGAAAACTTTAATTTTGGGGGGAAAAATGCAGGCGGCCTATAACTATAAATTACTAGAAAGGAACACTTCAGTAGGCACTACATTAAGGAAAAATAGCCTGTATAATAATAAATGGATAATATATGGATTATCATTTGTTACTTCAAATGTTTTCATACGTTATGCCATTATGAAGTAAGTTTGGTGTAAAAACATATAGGCTAATGTTTGGCGCATTTTGCTTTTCAAATGCACAGCACAAGTGAGCCAAACTCACAGCGCTTACAGAGACCATTTACTGACGTGATTGAGCCGCTCCTCACTATAAACACATCATAAACATCTACGTTTAAGCAGATATCCATGAACACTGTATTTCACAGTAAACACTGGTCTACACATTATAATAATCATAATGTTAGTGTAAGCGCTCATACTACTTGTATAGCCTATCATGTTGTGTTTTATATTGAGCATAAAAACATCCTCATGTCATAGGTGTATATTTATCTAGCATTGAAAGGTTGCCTACCTGTCTGTATTTCATATTTCAATGTTTCCATCGATTTCACACATTTTAGTCAACTAGTAGCCTACAATGTGAAGTTTATGCAACAATAACACGCTAATATAAGTGAGAATAAATGTTTTATCTTAAAAATGCTCATCTTAAAATCACGTTCTTCTTCTGAGGTAAATCCAAGGTAAACGCACAGCGTGTCTTCCAAATTCAATGAAAAGCACATGAATGATGAAGCTGATGCTTTGTTTTGAGGTGATGGGGGCGTTTTCGGATTCGTGTGCCTTCACGTGGACGATTTGCATGTGAATTGCTTTGCGCGCGTGAGTGTGGTCACATTATCTATAATGAGCAGCTGCTTGAGAAAATGTACCTCTTGTTTTTTTTATACGGATTACATAAACGGAGAATATTTGTTTTTGATATACAAACCCGATTCCAAAAAAGTTGGGACATTGTACAAATTGTGAATAAAAAAGGAATGCAATAATTTACAAATCTCATAAACTTATATTTTATTCACAATAGAATATAGATAACATTTCAAATGTTGAAAGTGAGACATTTTGAAATGTCATGCCAAATATTGGCTCATTTTGGATTTCATGAGAGCTACACATTCCAAAAAAGTTGGGACAGGTAGCAATAAGAGGCCGGAAAAGTTAAATGTACATATAAGGAACAGCGGGAGGACCAATTTGCAACTTATTAGGTCAACTGGCAACATGATTGGATATAAAAAGAGCCTCTCAGAGTGGCAGTGTCTCTCAGAAGTCAAGATGGGCAGAGGATCACCAATTCCCCCAATGCTGTGGCGAAAAATAGTGGAGCAATATCAGAAAGGAGTGCAAAAACTACAAAGAGTTTGAAGTTATCATCATCTACAGTGCATAATATCATCCAAAGATTCAGAGAATCTGGAACAATCTCTGTGCGTAAGGGTCAAGGCCGGAAAATCATACTGGATGCCCGTGAACGGGCCCTTAGACGGCACTGCATCACATACAGGAATGCTACTGTAATGGAAATCACAACATGGGCTCAGGAATACTTCCAGAAAACATTGTCGGTGAACACAATCCACCGTGCCATTCGCCGTTGCCGGCTAAAACTCTATAGGTCAAAAAAGAAGCCATATCTAAACATGATCCAGAAGCGCAGGCGTTTTCTCTGGGCCAAGGCTCATTTAAAATGGACTGTTGCAAAGTGGAAAACTGTTCTGTGGTCAGACGAATCAAAATTTGAAGTTCTTTTTGGAAAACTGGGACACCATGTCATCCGGACTAAAGAGGACAAGGACAACCCAAGTTGTTATCAGCGCTCAGCTCAGAAGCCTGCATCTCTGATGGTATGGGGTTGCATGAGTGCGTGTGGCATGGGCAGCTTACACATCTGGAAAGGCACCATCAATGCTGAAAGGTATATCCAAGTTCTAGAACAACATATGCTCCCATCCAGACGTTGTCTCTTTCAGGGAAGACCTTGCATTTTCCAACATGACAATGTCAGACCACATACTGCATCAATTACAACATCATGGCTGCGTAGAAGAAGGATCCGGGTACTGAAATGGCCAGCCTGCAGTCCAGATCTTTCACCCATAGAAAACATTTGGTAAAGAGGAAGATGCGACAAAGAAGACCTAAGACAGTTGAGCAACTAGAAGCCTGTATTAGACAAGAATGGGACAACATTCCTATTCCTAAACTTGAGCAACTTGTCTCCTCAGTCCCCAGACGTTTGCAGACTGTTATAAAAAGAAGAGGGGATGCCACACAGTGGTAAACATGGCCTTGTCCCAACTTTTTTGAGATGTGTTGATGCCATGAATTTTAAAATCAACTTATTTTTCCCTTAAAATGATACATTTTCTCAGTTTAAACATTTGATATGTCATCTATGTTGTATTCTGAATAAAATATTTAAATTTGAAACTTCCACATCATTGCATTCGGTTTTTATTCACAATTTGTACAGTGTCCCAACTTTTTTGGAATCGGGTTTGTAAATTACTTCATTTAAAAGCTTTCTAAAGACATAATTGTCATGTATGTGTGGCAAGCATTCACTGAGTTAGTTCATTTTCAGACGCGTTTCAGAGTGGACTTCACGGAGAGACAGACGGGAGAACGTGCATCCTGTTTGTTTTCTTTATTTAGCGAAAAGCACAACATTTAGTTTTTATTGTGAGTGTACAGAAATAAAAGTAGACACTTCAAGCCTTTTTAAAGACATATCTCTTACGGCTGTGTGGCCAAAAATTACGGAGTATTTTAAGTTGATTTACGCTGTCATGGGGAAAAATCCAGCAGAACGCACCGGCGCGTTTGTAGGGTTCAGAGGGTTAATTGCAACTCACAGAGCTTGCAAAGATGAATCGAGAAGCATTTAATGCGAACAGATCGATGCACTGATGTCGGTGCTGTACTTTAAAAATGACGCTGAGCATATTTAATTAGAACTTAGCAATTTCATAACACTGAATTGATAACACTACCAATTCGCAATTCCAGCCTAACTTAAGTTAATCATGCAGCCCCCAATTAGCCTTACACAATGTAATGGTCTGGGTGTATGTTGCTTTAAAACCCATGTTTGGGGTTTCCCTGAGCCTTGCATTCATGGGGAGAATGATGGAGGAAAATATGCTGCACCATTCTGTTCTGCTTTGTGCTTTTCTAAAACAAAATACAATCGTTAATGGTAACCCGAGTCATGTGGATCATTTACGAGGCACTATAGGTTACAACACGAACAAGCAACGACAAGCGCAAAAAAAAACAAGCCTACAAACGAAAGAAGAAATCCGCGAAGAGAGGACCTGCATGCGTTTGAAATTTGAAACACAAGATTTTGCTCTCATTAGTGATATAGAAATTCGTGTCTGTTGCTGCAACAGCCCAATGAACATTCGGAATGATAGGCTGACATGGACTTAAAAACACAGCTGTAGCATTTAACATTTCCCATCGTTAAAATTATTAAAGTTTTAACTTTGTAGTAGGACCATCAAATGACCACTACCTATCAAGGTCGTAAGTGTCTTCCCTCGTTTACATTTCTTATACACTCACCTAAAGGATTATTAGGAACACCATACTAATACTGTGTTTGACCCCCTTTCGCCTTCAGAACTGCCTTAATTCTACGTGGCATTGATTCAACAAGGGGCTGAAAGCATTCTTTAGAAATGTTGGCCCATATTGATAGGATAGCATCTTGCAGTTGATGGAGATTTGTGGGATGCACATCCAGGGCACGAAGCTCCCGTTCCACCACATCCCAAAGATGCTCTATTGGGTTGAGATCTGGTGACTGTGGGGGCCATTTTAGTACAGTGAACTCATTGTCATGTTCAAGAAACCAATTTGAAATGATTCGAGCTTTGTGACATGGTGCATTATCCTGCTGGAAGTAGCCATCAGAGGATGGGTACATGGTGGTCATAAAGGGATGGACATGGTCAGAAACAATGCTCAGGTAGGCCGTGGCATTTAAACGATGCCCAATAGGCACTAAGGGGCCTAAAGTGTGCCAAGAAAACATCCCCCACACCATTACGCCACCACCACCAGCCTGCACAGTGGTAACAAGGCATGATGGAGCCATGTTCTCATTCTGTTTACGCCAAATTCTGACTCTACCATCTGAATGTCTCAACAGAAATTGAGACTCATCAGACCAGGCAACATTTTTCCAGTCTTCAACTGTCCAATTTTGGTGAGCTTGTGCAAATTGTAGCCTCTTTTTCCTATTTGTAGTGGAGATGAGTGGTACCCGGTGGGGTCTTCTGCTGTTGTAGCCCATCCGCCTCAAGGTTGTGCGTGTTGTGGCTTCACAAATGCTTTGCTGCATACCTCGGTTGTAACGAGTGGTTATTTCAGTCAAAGTTGCTCTTCTATCAGCTTGAATCAGTCGGCCCATTCTCCTCTGACCTCTAGCATCAACAAGGCATTTTCGCCCACAGGACTGCCGCATACTGGATGTTTTTCCCTTTTCACACCATTCTTTGTAAACTCTAGAAACGGTTGTGCGTGAAAATCCCAGTAACTGAGCAGATTGTGAAATACTCAGACCGGCCCGTCTGGCACCAACAACCATGCCACGCTCAAAATTGCTTAAATCACCTTTCTTTCCCATTCTGACATTCAGTTTGGAGTTCAGGAGATTGTCTTGACCAGGACCACACCCCTAAATGCATTGAAGCAACTGCCATGTGATTGGTTGATTAGATAATTGCATTAATGAGAAATTGAACAGGTGTTCCTAATAATGGTGAGTGTATATATGTTGGTGTTGCATTAGGTTGACCTATAGCAACATTTTAAGCAAGGGAGTGTTATCTGGGAGTGTTCTAACCTGTGTTTGTTGCAGTTACCTGATAGCTCACCTGCAATCAACTGGTTAATTGGTGTCACCTGAAGGGAGCCATACTCACTCTCACTCTCACTCTCACTCTCTCACTCTCTCTCTCTGTCAACACTGCACTAGCAGCCCCCTACAGTACCCTTTTTTATTTTATAATTCAATAAACTTTATTTTTGATTGGGAGACTTTGATCTTTGTGTTCTTTATGTTGCTTCCCTAGAGCCAGGGTTGTACCAGTGCCACTGTGCTATTCTCCTCTCATTAAAAAAAAGTTTTCTAACCTGAAAAGAAAGATTGTGATTTTAAAAATGGTCCCCGTTAATCCTCAGTGAATTCACAAAATAAAACTGAGACGATAGCAACTTTTTAAATATAGTAGGGACACTAAGTATAATATACAAACCTGAATCTATATCCAAAGCTATTAATGAGGAAAAATTAAAAGAATGAATCTTACTCCACAGTCTCTATCCACATATATTATTTTTTTTTAAAGAAATTTTGGGCACATGAGAAAATTGTGTACAGAAATAAAGAAATTCTGAGATACACGTGCATTAAGCCATACAATAAAATTCCAAAAGGACGATGGATCTGTGAAAATGGAAAAATGCAGTGAACCGTTTGTCTGCACGAGAGTCACTTAAAATGTTATGAATCTAAAAATCACATTTACTTACATAGTGGGTAAAAATTGACTAGATACATGATGAACAACAGCTGGGAATGATTTTGCATAAGTGGACATTTTTCATTCACATTAATTTGTTTATTTATATCACAAATCTCACATGAGCTAACATAGCTTAGTCAGGATATGCATCATATCGAAGGTTGTTAGGGATAGATGTATACTCCATCTTTAACTCAGTTTTCTTGGCTTGCTTGTGCAATATCATATGACAAAGATGTGATTTTTATGCTAAACCACTCATTGCAAATTAGTAGATAGTTGCTCTTAAACACTGGGCCACATAAAGTACAAATGATTATCTATGGATAAATATGTGATCAAATGTCTGCTTTTTCTAGAGGCAACATGTCCTCTAAACACAACAGTGGAAGACATAACAATTGAGCGAATCCCTGATATTGAGGGTCCCGTCAAACCTGGACACACGTTAATATTTTCATGCAGTGGACAAGGACTGAAATTAAAAGGACAGAGTGAAATCATCTGTCAATCAAATGGAGAATGGAGCAGTCCTTTTCCTAAATGTGAAGGTAAGGCCATAGACGGTAAAGCCTCAGATTGGACAAAGATTGTTCACATGGAGGATGCTTGATTGATCAGATATTTGTTCTTTAGAGGTAATGTGCGTCGCAAACCTGACAGCAAACATGAGATCAGACGTCACTGAGGACGGACACCTGGAGCCTGAGGTTTCAATCAGAACTGGACACACAATAACTCTTTCATGTGTTGGGATGGGATTGAAATTACAAGGACAGAGCAAAATCACCTGCTTGGCAAGTGGAGAATGGAACGTTCCATTCCCTAAATGTATAAGAGGTAGGGTCACATGCTTAATTAGTCAAGTTTTATTAGCAGTGTATTTGCAAGCATCACTATTGTTAAAGTAAATGCTCAACTTTGGTACGTAATTTATTGCCACTAAAGTCTCTTGACTTGGGCCAAAAAGCAATGTCCTAGCAACCATCCAGAATAACCTAACAGCATAGCTATACACTAACTTAGTGGCAGCGAGATTTACATAGATAAACACAACTTTAGATGCAAATTTAGATCTAGTTATAATATATTATATAAAAAATCCACAGATCTCTTCAATACAGAAAGGCACTTTAAAGCATTTAAGAAAAATGACCACAAAATCTCATATTACAGTTTTGCTAAAACACATTTCTTGAAACCATCACTCATTTTCTCACAACATTAAACACAAATCCAAATCCTCAAATTACATTCACCCCTGACTCTTCTGGCAAAATCAAACAATTGCCTCAAAACTATTTTACCTGTTCTCAAAATCAAACAAAGCTTTCAGATCATACAAACATGAGTCAATAATATAAGCACTACAGTTCATTCATTAGACACTACATCAAAAAATGGAGAACACAGCATCCAGAACATGAGGTTACAGAAAAAAATATTGTATTGCATGCAGTAAAAAATGTTGCAATTACGTAAAAAAGTATAGTAATCAAAAGCTAGATATGGTGAATATATTGTATATTGTGTACTGCAAGTAGAGCATTGTATTGAATATTGTATGGTAACACTTCAACACTTTTACTGTAACATCGTCCAGCTCAGTTCAGTTCTCATTCAGTAGTGTCAGTGCAGTCAGATCAATCATATTGTTGAATATTGTTGAGGACTCCACATCACAGGCAATGTTGTCTCTTGTCAGGCAAAGGTAAAAACCCTCTGTTGTGCCCAACATTCTCCACAACTTGCTCTTTCTCATCCTCAGTCTCTTCCTCCTCGTCCAGCACCTCTTACACGTATTCTTCCTCTTCTCCCTCTCAGACTGTTTCCCTCTATTGCTGGTATCAACATTCAGTGCACCTATGTCACCCGTGCACCTGAACTGGCCTATATTTTGTACAGTTGGCTTAATCACATCATTAGAAATGTGTGAACAATTTTGAGTTGTTTTGTGTAAACGATGACAGTGTTTTAGTTGTGTTTAACATTTGCCTCTTTTGTTTAGTGTTTTGTGACTCAAATGTGTCAGTGTGAAATGTGTTTTAATGAGTGAGAATGTGTTTAGAGTTTAGCAAAAAAGAGTGCATGAGATTTACAAACAGTGTCTAACTGCATGAACTTGTTTAAGGTTTTGCAGAAAGAGTGATTTATTTGACAAATTGGTTTAGGCTATTGAGAATTTGGTTCAGATAATGGGGTTTAGTGTTTTAGCAATTCAGAAAAACTGTAATAATGTTCATTACATTAATAAGATGTTCTATGTTTTAAGGCCATAAAAAGGCATGTGGCTGATACTGAGATTTATTAACGCCACATTCTCTTGGTGATCTAAAAATAAAAAATAACTTTGCTTTGCCCTCAGAAAAATGCGGGCGACCACCAAACGTGAACTTTGCAGATACAACAGAATTGACAAAAAATGAATACAATTCAAGGGAAAGAGTTGAATACATCTGCTTTAATAAATACACACTGGATCAGCGTCACCCCTACTCCAAATACTTGACCTGTGAACAAGGCGAATGGAGAGGGAATATTAAGTGTTTAAGTAAGTATGAACATCTACATCATATACATCAAAGACATGTGAGGCTTTTCTTACAGTATCTTGTAGTTGAAGTTGAAGTTGTAGTTCTGGTTATGATGAATCAATGAATGTACACTCACCTAAAGGATTATTAGGAACACCATACTAATACTGTGTTTGACCCCCTTTCGCCTTCATAACTGCCTTAATTCTACGTGGCACTGATTCAACAAGGTGCTGAAAGCATTCTTTAGAAATGTTGGCCCATATTGATAGGATAGCATCTTGCAGTTGATGGAGATTTGTGGGATGCACATCCAGGGCACGAAGCTCCCGTTCCACCACATCCCAAAGATGCTCTATTGGGTTGAGATCTGGTGACTGTGGGGGCCATTTTAGTACAGTGAACTCATTGTCATGTTCAAGAAACCAATTTGAAATGATTCGAGCTTTGTGAGATGGTGCATTATCCTGCTGGAAGTAGCCATCAGAGGATGGGTACATGGTGGTCATAAAGGGATGGACATGGTCAGAAACAATGCTCAGGTAGGCCGTGGCATTTAAACGATGCCCAATTGGCACTAAGGGGCCTAAAGTGTGCCAAGAAAACATCCCCTACACCATTACACCACCACCAGCAGCCTGCACAGTGGTAACAAGGCATGATGGATCCATGTTCTCATTCTGTTTACGCCAAATTCTGACTCTACCATCTGAATGTCTCAACAGAAATCGAGACTCATCAGACCAGGCAACATTTTTCCAGTCTTCAACTGTCCAATTTTGGTGAGCTCGTGCAAATTGTAGCCTCTTTTTCCTATTTGTAGTGGAGATGAGTGGTACCCGGTGGGGTCTTCTGCTGTTGTAGCCCATCCGCCTCAAGGTTGTGCGTGTTGTGGCTTCACAAATGCTTTGCTGCATACCTCGGTTGTAACGAGTGGTTATTTCAGTCAAAGTTGCTCTTCTATCAGCTTGAATCAGTCGGCCCATTCTCCTCTGACCTCTAGCATCAACAAGGCATTTTCGCCCACAGGACTGCCGCATACTGGATGTTTTTCCCTTTTCACACCATTCTTTGTAAACTCTAGAAATGGTTGTGCGTGAAAATCCCAGTAACTGAGCAGATTGTGAAATACTCAGACCGGCCCGTCTGGCACCAACAACCATGCCACATGCCTTTCCCATTCTGACATTCAGTTTGGAGTTCAGGAGATTGTCTTGACCAGGACCACACCCCTAAATGCATTGAAGCAACTGCCATGTGATTGGTTGATTAGATAATTGCATTAATGAGAAATTGAACAGGTGTTCCTAATAATCCTTTAGGTGAGTGTATATTGTAACACTGACAGTGAGATGTGTTTGTTTCAGAGCCCTGTACAGTGACGGTGGAGGAAATGGATGAAAGAGGTATACAGCTGAAGTGGGGCGGACGGCAAAAGATATTCTCACCACATGAGGATAAAATCATCTTTGCATGTCAGTGGGGAAAACGTTTAATAGTCAATGAGCTAATACAAACATGTAATGATGGAGTGATGATTTTGCCTCAGTGTGTGTGACAAGGAGAATAAAACATCACTGATGCATCAGCTGTACTAGAAAGCCAAAACAAATGAAGCAAATCAAAATAAACCCTTTTTCCCAATTCAGTTTCTCTGTTTTTGGAGTTGAAACACCGACTTGAGGGGGCCTACCAGTTAAAAATCCTACTGGGAATTTGGAATTTACGACTTTCCAGTACAACTGAAATGCAGCACTTCACTGTTAAAACTGAAGCGTTGCCCTGGAATTCATGTTTGTCTTCTGTGAACATTAAAGCCCGCCTTTTTGATTTGATTAGCCATCTCTGTCATTTTAACATTCATTTGGTCATATCTGCTAATTGGGGCGACTTTCCCACTCAAAGTCTCTGGTGGTTATAGCCATGTATCTGGGTTGCTTAAAACCATGTATCTCATATAAAGCAAATGCAACATATAACATCAGATGAATTCAATATTAATATTACTGTCCTCATGTTGTGGTGTTCATCGTGTTGCAAGGTTGGTTGTTTTGTACATTGTAATGGACTAGTATTTTCTTAGCAGAAGCTTTAGAGTTATATACAGGTAAGTTTATAAAATAACTTAAACTCAAACCAATATTTGATGTCCGTATTTTTTTTAAACCTGGTGAGTAGCCGTGCGATCAGTGGGATAATGTACAGTCAGCCATTTATTATATTAAGTGGTTAAGTGCTGGGACACTTGACTACAAAATCATATAATACGGGTATCATGTAAATGAATCTCATTTATAAATACTTGGTTAATATATGTGACTTTATAAAGTGCATGTGACAGTGTGGAAAACATACAGAGAATTCATGACTACTGCTCACTTCTATCCAACTTTTTTTGCATATTAACCAAGGGTTCAGGGTTGGTTAATAACTGGGTATAATAAATTAAATCATACATTTAAACTTCACACAGGGACCACTTGGTGGTGCAATTGATCAACAGATTCTGAAAGTAGATATTTGGCAGCTACCTATTGTTTTGAGGGGAGACAGAAGTTAAAATTATGACATTTTTATGCTTTCTACAGCAAAACAAATACAAGACAAATAATCGTATTCTATTTTCTCCATTTCTTTTACAAACATCACAGTGTTGACTGCATTCAGTAGCTCAACTTTAAACTCTGTTTTTACTCGTTATTTTAAGAAATAAATAAAAAATAATATTCCCTACAAAAATAAAAATAGGTTTATCAGTCACTACAAACCAAGCTTTTTTTATCTTATGAATTTTGTTGATTAAATTTAGACATTTATGTAATGCTTATTGCTATAATATAATCTATTAAATTTAGGGTTTTTAGTATTTAGTATTTCTCAAATTCAAAAATCACAAACATCAGAAAAAAACAACTTCTTATAATATTTAGTTAAACATTTATGTTCACAGTCAGCATTTTCTAAAGGTTAAGCACTTTTTTTCAATATTTTTTGGGGGGAAAAAAGAAAAAAAAAAGCATTTTTTTCTATTTTGAACATATTCATTGTGTGCCAAGAATCTGTTATCACATGACAACCATTTGTAAATAAAGTTAAAGATCTTTGAGTTTAACAATTCAGTGTTTACCAAATGTCCAGTATGTAAGATCCAGTAAATGACATCCAGCTTTTACATTTCCAAATATTTTTTTCAGTGTGAGATAAGGAGGATCTCATAAGAGGTCATAAGAGACAACAATAATTTAAGCACAGTCAGTCGAACACTTTAAGGGTTAAACTCTTCTTCTGTATATATATATATATATATATATATATTTTTTTTTTTTTTTTTTTTTTTTTATCAGTTCAATAGACTGCTCAATTCTTTGCAATGGCAGTTACAGATACATTTAGCAATGACTGTACCTTTGCAATGTTTAAAAGTTTGAATGTGTAGTGAATCTTCAATCTCACTCATTTCTGATGCTCTATGGGACAGATTCATTCACCACATAATCATCTATATAATTTTATTCAAGAAGAACATAAACCATTGTTTGGCTATCACCAGACCAAGCTCAATCTTTTAAGATTGAACATTGGTCTGGGGAGTCTGCTCTGTATTTTCTACTGCTCAAGAGGCTTGATCAACAAGCATAGTTCAAATGACTCTGTACAAAATTGGATAGTCCTTCAACCAATCAGACCACAAGAGGCGTGATCAACAGGCATTGTTCAAATGACTTTGTATGCAATTGGATAGTCCTTCAACCAATCAGACCAATGATCCATCGCTTCTCTATCCGTCATCGTGTTAAACCCGCCAATAGCGCGCCAGGTGGATAAGCCGGTTTGTGATTGGTTCCTGCAAATTTGTAACAGAAGCAGGATAAAAAGATGTACAGGTTTCCAGCCTGAGCTCCACTTGTTCCCTGGAAGAATTCAAAGTGTAAAGGTTTAGCAAGAGTGAGTTACGTTCAGTTTCCAGTGAAGGATCAAGCGCGTAGTCAGTGGCTAAAGGCTGCAAAGAATCGTAAATGTGGAGAGAACGCTGCGACGGAAAAGTGAACTTTTCAAACTGGATTACCACGAACACTTTTATTCAAAGCACCACTTTAATTATTCTTGTTTCTCTCACTTTTCACACAGAGATAACCTGCACAGCACCTGATATATCAAATGGTTATGTTGTTGAGCCAATGCCAGAATATTACAAAGATGCCATATTAAAATACAGATGTTTACAAGGGTTCAAGCCTAGAGAGGAAATCCCCAGATGTGCTAAATTTGGCTGGACTCTGAACCCAGAATGTGATGGTGATGCACCACTCTTACATAATAAACCATTCATATGGGAAATAATATTAAAATTGTACTGTCTGTAGGCCATTCATAATGCCAAAACATCAGTGGTGTCATACATGAACTGAAATATTGTAAGAATACATAAAAAGTGCATTCTAACCAACATAATATATGTAGCATGCATATGAAACTTTATCTATTCACTTTAGGAAAAAAAAAACCCACTGCATTCAAATTTTGTTTTGCTAGAGCAGTAACTGCTGAAATTAATGTTACAGTTTGAGCAAATGAATCATTATCATATGAATTTTAATTAGTATTATTATTATTATTTTTTATTATTTTTTATTTTTATTGAGCAAAATTGCAAATCAACAAAACAGTAGCTTATACAAGGTAAGAGATCAATGACACATAAACATACAGAAGAGGGAAAAACAAAACAAAAACAAAGAGAAAGAAAATAGTAATAGAGTTGTAGTAGAAGTAGTAATCATACTAATAATAATAACAACAATAATAATAGTAGTAGTAGTAGTGGTAGTAGTAGTAACAACAATAATATTCATGATAATAATAGTAGGAGTAGTGGTAGCATTAGTCATTTATAATAATAGTAATAGTATTAGTAATAATAATAATAATACATTTAGACCAGTCAATAAAATTATTGTAGATATACACTATTCTCTAGGTCTGGGAGCCACTCCACAACTGCCAGTGAGCACAACCAACAGACCTTCCCGACATAGACACCTCCCTCCGATCCACCTGGGTCCCCCTCTGCCGCCAGCGACCCAACCCGAGCAGTTAAGCCTCTATGCTCCACTGAGTCTTCCTCCACAAAGTACGCTGGGGCACCATAACAGGCACCTCCAAACCAAGCTCACCTAGTCTGGTTGTGACCTGACAGAACAAAAGTCATGTTTGGTAGCCCCCTTTTTTTTTCTTGTTTTTTTTTTTCCCTCTGTGGTTTGGACCATGGTGTGCACCGGTTAGCTCCCCAGCCAGAGACACCACATCCAACCCAGATATCAACACAGTTATTTTACATGAGAGAAGGGATTGGGGCAAAGGCGGTAAGAGGGAGGGGGCCAGTCAACCCAACAACCGAGTCTGTAATGACCATGCCAACAGGACGTGCCAGTCGCACACACCGACAGCACCTAGAACAGCTGCCCGACCCATACCATTTATATTTGATAAAATAAAGTATACAAATTCGAAATATTTATATGGAATGTTTTCTGAAATGTTATTTATATAGGAGAAGAGAAGGAAGTAAGACAAATAGTTCCCTTTCGAGGGAACTCGCACTGCGTTGTTAACGACACTTTGGGGATGCTCCCTTAGCGTAGCGCATCTGAAGTATGAATGAAACTATTCCAATCCTGATTGGTGTTGCGTCATGCAGCATGTGACGGCATAACCGGAAGCTACAAAGGGACGCCAGCACACAACAGAGTTGCTTTTCGCTCTTCAGCAAGCGCTCTCTGTTGTTGTATGTCCTATTTGGTGTTGTCTGTCACAAATAGTTTAAAAGAATGGCGAGTGAACAGTTCAAGCAATGTGTGCATCGGTGCCTTAGATATCTCACGGGTAGGGACACACATCAGCTGTGTACACTGAGAGTGCAGCACGCACGGGCAGCTCTCGAGGGGGCTGACTGCGGCCACTGTGAAGCACTACCGATCAGAGTTCTGCGCTCCCGCCTGGCCGTGTTCGATGAGGCCGGCCAGGCTCGCGCTCCCCGCGGTTCGGGTCCTGCGTCCGCCGGCGGGGCGGCTCAGACCGTGGGGTTCGCAAATGGATCTGTCAAGAGGGCTTGAGACTGCTGCGGCACTTTCTCAGTCACTTTCTCTGTCACTTTCTCTGACAGTTCCGGAACCCGATGGCTGCAGCATCGAGGCAGTTGTAGTAAATGAGAGATCGCCACTTCATTCACCTGGGTATTGGAGCGGAGCACGCTCGTCAGTTCTTGAGAGGGCTGACGGTGTTCATTCATAAAAATGTCCCGATGTGTAAATAAAAGCAAATGCACTATCAGGAGTTTTTAAGCTCCGCCCCGTTGGCTTTATTCTCGAGGGAATAAAAGTCTAATGCAAGGCTCGATCTCGCGTTTGCAGAGGCAACGCGGAGATTTCGTGAATAAGAGTGAGACATGCGAACAGTGTGTGATACTGTTTGGGTGCGAGGCATGCACAGTCAGCTCCTGAGGGTGCTAGCTGTGTTCATTGAGTAATATCTCGACGCGTACAGCAGATAAACATGCGCTTTCGGGTGTTTCAGCCTCCCGCCTGTTGACTTTCATCTCGAGGGATGAAAGTCAAATATATTGTGAAAGGCTCGAATCTCGCGTTTGCCGAGGCAACGTGTAGATTACAAGATCGTATAAATAAATATTAAAACAGTATTGTCTGGTGATTATGGCTGCATTTAATTCTGAGGAATTAAAATTAAATATTATCTGACTTTGAGAAGTGAGATATTTTAATTCAGCCTATCATTCAGACCGTGTTTCAATTGTTTGGTGATTATGGCAGCATTTCATTCTGAGGAATTAAAATGATGGAATATTATCTGACTTTGAGAAGTGAGATATTTTAAATCAGCCTATCATCCAAACTGTGTTTCACGTGTCTGAATAATCATCTAAGCTGGGAGCAGAGCATGCATGGGCAGTTCCTGAGGGGGCTGCCTGCGTGCATTGTAAGGACCTCGCGCTTCAGGACACATCGGTTTCCAGCGATCATTGCGGCCCTGTCAAGTTGCTCCCTTAGATGAGGCCTGTACAAAATTGTGTTCGGTTTTCTCCTGCCAGCCAGCTGCTTCAGGGCATCAAACTCAGTAAATGTAAAACACCTGAGGTTAGTCTCGGGAGGCTGCTTCGGAAGAGGTCCTAGCCCTGTTAGGTCCTCTGAGGGCTGTCCCCTCCGGGGAGGAGCGATTGAGGTCGTCTCTGCCTCGGAACCCTCTGGAAATCGATGTGGTAATCCCGCTGTCCAGTACGCTTTGGGCCACATCGATTTCCAGTGAACACGCGCTGCCTGGGACGCCCCAAGAGCCTGCGGCCAGGCAGCGACCGTATCCGCACACCAAAAATAGTTTTCGACCTCTCCCTGCCGGTCAGCCGCTTCACTCTAAGAACACCCGAGGTCAGCCTCGAGAGGCTGATTCCCTTAGTAGATTTCTTCCCAGCATGGCATGGCCTGTCGAATGTATCTCTATGGGTCCTGTGGACTGTAGAAAATGGGTACAGACTGCAGTTCGGATGGGGGTTGTCTGGACTGCAGTGGTCCCAGAGCAGGCTCGGGTAATGGAACAAGAGGTTCACTCACTGCTGGTAAAGGAGGCCATAGAACGAGTTCCTCCGCCAGACAGGGAGTCCGGGTTCTACAGCCGGTACTTTATAGTTCCCAAAAAGGATGGAGGGCTGCGTCCAGTTCTAGATCTAAGTAAGGCACTTGAATCGGTCTCTGAAGAGATTCAGGTTCAAGATGCTAACCATTCCTTTTATCGTGAGTCAGATCAGGTCCGAGGACTGGTTTGTCACAATAGATCTAAAAGACGCATACTTCCATGTGTACATCCTTCCATGTCACAAGAAGTTCCTGAGGTTGACTTTCGGGGGCGAAGCGTTCCAATATCGGGTGCTTCTGTTAGGCCTAGCTCTCTCCCCTTGCACGTTCACCAAATGCATGGATGCAGCTCTGGCTCCACTAAGACTCCAGGGCATCCGTGTACTGAACTACATCGACGACTGGCTCATATTGGCCCAGTCGCGAGAAATGGCAGTTCTGCATCGAGATGTCGTCCTTGGCCACATTCAAATATTGAGAGTCGAGACTCGAAAAAGAGTGTGTTGACGCCTTCCCAGAAAACCACGTTCCTGGGAGTAGTATGGGACTCTACGACGATGCGGGCACAAATGTCTCCCACACATATCGAATCCATACAGGCGATGGTCTCCAAAATAAAGCTAAGCCACAACATCACTGTAAAGCAGTTTCAAAGACTGCTGGGGCTCATGGCCGCTGCGTCCAATATAATCCCTTTTGGCCGTCTGCACATGAGGCCCCTACAGTGGTGGTTGAAAGCCAAGGGGTTTTCCCCGAAGGGGAATCCATTTCGTATGATCAGAGTCATGCGCAGATGCCTTCGGGCTCTGGCCATATGGAAGAAACCTTGGTTTTTGTCCCAAGGACCAGTGTTGGGAGCGTCATGTCGCCGAGAAATCGTTTCGACAGACGCATCTCTCACGGGTTGGGGCGCGGTCATGGACGGCCGTTTTTCGAGAGGTCTGTGGCAGGCCCAGCATGCCCAGCATGCCTCTTGGCACATAAATTGTTTAGAAATGCAGGCGGCCTTCAAAGCTCTGAGGAGCTTTCTACCAGATCTCAAGGCAATACGTCGATGGTCGCCTATCTGAATTGCCAAGGGGGACTGAGATCGCGCCCTCTATGCAAATTGGCGCATCAGATCCTCCTGTGGTCCCAGGGGAAACTGTCATCTCTCAGAGTGATGTATGTCCCAGGCGACCATCAGGGAGCAGACGTCCTGTCGAGACAGGGGCTGAGGCCCGGGGAATGGAGACTTCACCCAGAGGTGGTGGAGTCGATATGCGAGAGGTTCGGCCCAGTGGAAGTTGATCTATTTATGTCTCGAGAGACGTCCCACTGTCCACTGTGGTTTTCTCTCATGCATCCAGCCCCGCTGGGGTTGGATATCATGGTGCAGACATTGCCGAGGCTGCGTCTGTATGCATTTCCCCCGATCGCTCTGCTCCCGGGAGTTCTGGAGAGGGTCAGTCGAGATGGAGTCAGTCTACTGCTAGTAGCCCCGTACTGGCTGGCCCGAGTATGGTTCTCAGACATCATAGCACTCCTAGCAGGTCCTCCATGGCAGATTCCTCTGAGGAGGGATCTGCTGTCTCAGGCAGGGGGCACAATGTATCACCCCCGGCCAGAGTTGTGGAAGCTGTGGGTCTGGCCCCTGAGGGGGCTCAGTACCTAGAGGCTGGCCTGTCAGCTGGAGTGGTGGAGACCATACTCAGTTCCACAGCTCCTTCCATGAGGAGATTGTACGACCTAAAGTGGAATGTGCTTTCTAATTGGTGTAGAGAGCGTGAATTAGACCCAGTTAACTGCCCAGTGGCTTCAGTGCTGGAGTTCCTCCAAAATCGCTTCTCTGCTGGTCTTACCCCGTCCACACTTAAGGTGTACGTGGCTGCCATTGCGGCTTTCCATGCTCCTCTAAGTGATGGGCCTCTGGGGAGGCACCAGCTGGTCGCACGGTTCCTCTGTGGTACTTGGAGGATGAGGCCTGCGGCTCGTACCAATCTGGGATCTGGCAGTAGTTCTCGAAGGGCTGGCTGAGGCTCCCTTCGAACCTCTTGAGTCTGCGACAGCGAAGAACTTGAGTTTTAGAATGGTCTTTCTCTTGGCGATCACTTCTCTTAAAAGAGTAGGGGACCTCCAGGCCTTGGCTATAACACCAACTTGCCTGGAGTTTGCCCATGGGGGAGTTAAAGCCATCCTACATCCTAGACCTGGCTCCACCGCATGTGTTGGCGGAAGCGCAGAGGCTTCATTTGCTCTGCCTTGTGTATGTATATAGATAAGTCTTCTCAGTGGAGGAAGTCAGACCAACTGTTGGTGTGCTTTGGGTCACCCAAAAAGGGGCTGCCTGCATCTAAGCAGACAATAAGTAATTGGATCATCCAGGCGATTGCCTTGGCCTATCAGGTGTGCAGTTTGCCTTCACCTGTAGCCTTGAGGGCACATTCTACTAGAAGCATGGCGTCTTCTAAAGCCCTCCTCTCAGGGGTCCCTCTTCAGGAGATTTGTGATGCGGCTGGCTGGGCCACTCCGCACACATTCATAAGATTTTAAAGTCTGCATCTTCCTTCCTTGCCGGGTGCACGAGTGCTCTCGTCCTAAGTTGTGCCTAAAATAGCTTCACACTAGGACAGGCATGTTTCGTTGTGGCATAGTAGGTATTCGTTCCCCAAAGTGTCGTTAACGACGCAGTGCGAGTTCCCTCGAAAGGGAACGTCTCGGGTTACGTCTGTAACCCTTGTTTCCTGAGAAGGGAACGAGACACTGTGTCATGTTGCCACGCCTCTTCATGCCTGGGAGCGACTTGCTTCATTGCGAAAGCTAACTCTGTTGTGTGCCGGCGTCCCTTTGTAGCTTCCGGTTATGCCGTCACCTGCTACGTCATGATGCAACACCAATCAGGATTGGAATAGTTTCACTTATACTTCAGATGCGCTACGCTAAGGTAACAAGGGTTACAGACGTAACCTGAGACGTTTTATAATATCAATATAAATACCAATACTACCATCCCTACTACCACCATCACCAACAACAATAAATAGCAATAGCAATAATATGCAGATTTTACATATATAGATAATAAATTAAAAGTATAGCTTATAGAACATTATATATATATATATATATATATATATATATATATATATATATATAAAGACATATATCTATAAATAATTGTAGAATGATGTATTCAATAATACTCAGAGATTATTTATTATAAGTTTGTGAACATGTGGTTGGGAGAGTGCGTGGGTCCGGTTCCAGGTGACTGATTTATATGAAGATGAGTTAGGAATGGTTTCCAGATATCAAGAAATGTAGATATAACATTCTTGTTAGTGTATGTTATTTTATCTAATGTGATGTATTATGTAAAAAGATTGGTCCAGTGATTGATATGTATACAATTTTTGGATTTCCAGTTTAGCAAAATTACTTTCTTGGCGATAGTTAGTGAAATGAGGAGTGGGTTTTTATATTTGACTGGGAGATTATCGACTTCTATGCTGTTACTGAGTAAACAGTGTGATGGAGATGGAGGAATTCTACAGCCCATGATAATGGAGAGTTTTGTGGTCACTGATATCCAAAATAAGTGAACTGGTTGACAGGTCCATGTGGCATGAAAGAAGTCGTCTGTTCTCACCAATGTGCGCTGTGAAAAAAAAAATATGCGTCCCTCAAGCCCATTATAAACTTCTTTCTTTCTTTCGGTGATGTAAGTCCTGTGAATAATCTTGAACTGTATGAGTTGGAGGTTTGTATTGTTAGTCATTGAAAATGTATTGTTACAGATTTCCTTCCAGAGATCGGTGTTGAGGGAGAAGGCTAAATCTTTTCCCCATTTGGTCATGGGTATTATAATTGTTGCATCATTATTTGAAATAAGTTTATGTAGTTTGGATATTAATTTGTTGGAGTTAGTGATTTTCATTATGTCTTCCATTAACTGAGAGGGATGAAGTGGGTTATTGATTATGTTGATCTTGGATTTAACTATGGATTTTATTTGTTGATATTGGAGAAACGTCTCGGTTACGTATGTAACCCTCGTTCCCTGAAGGAGGGAACGGAGACGTACGTCGGAACTGACCGACGAATTGGGATCTATTTTCAGAGACCAATCTACTTCGAGTGCTATAAACGAGCCAATGAAGATTGGCATGCGGTTGACGCATTCCACGACCCGCCCCGCATCGCGGGTATAAATACGGAAGTGGAAGCACCGCATATCGCTTTTCAACTGAGGAGCCGAGACGAGTGACTCGGGTCCTTCAGCTGAAGCACAGCACCTGGCGACGGGACGTACGTCTCCGTTCCCTCCTTCAGGGAATGAGGGTTACATACGTAACCGAGACGTTCCCTTTCAGTGTTGGTAGGGATCCCAATTCGTTGGTCACGTTCGACACACGTTCATCCCTACCAACACGCCAGGGATGCTGGCCCTTCCAGCGCCCTGCCTGAGCTCACTGGACCACACCTATGTTGGAGTGGGAGTCAGGGCTCCGGGCAGGGAAGGTCAGTCATCTGAGACCCACTCAGATGGTAGATGGAGATGGTACGCTGCGGAGCCACGTCCTTCAGAGGAAGGAGAGGTGGCGAAATACACATAAGGACTAACCTATCAGGGTAGTACTACATATGGCAGTCTCTGGGGTGGATCCAACCTGGTCCCAGGGGGGAAAGAACACCACCAGAGACGACAGAGCGGGCTCTGTCAAGGGAAAGACACGGGGCTAGCCAAATAGGGTAGCTGGTACCGTGGAGAATACACATATGGGGTTGCCGTTAGGGAACCGCTACATATGGCACCCAGCCTACACACACGTTCCACAAGCATACGGGTGCAGGCCTGATGTCAGACGGCCGCAACGTCTGACACCGAAGGGGTGACGGAGGAGCTCGACAGGGTTAGCCGTTTCCGGGGAACACAACTGGAGATAATAGACGCACGTATCCGGCCCAGAGGGCGGGAGTGGCGTTGCAAGCCGACACTAGAACGGGCACTTAGCGCTACTGGCCACTGGGGGCGAGGATGCAGGAAGATACCGGCTCTACACGGAGGCTATAGAATCTAGCGAACGTGTTAGGTGTCGCCCAGCCCGCAGCTCTACATATATCTGTCAGCGAGGCTCCTTGGGCCAGCGCCCAGGAGGAAGCTACACTCCTTGTGGAGTGCGCTCGCACCCCGAACGGGCAAGGCACGTCTTGGGACTGGTAAGCCAAGACAATAGCATCCACTATCCAGTGGGCTAACTTCTGCTTGGAGACAGCCTTTCCCTTCTGCTGGCCTCCGTAACAGACGAAGAGCTGCTCTGAGGTTCTAAAGCTTTGAGTTCGGTCCACGTAGGCGTGGAGGGCGCGGACGGGACAGAGCAAAGCTAGGGCTGGGTCTGCCTCCTCCGAGGGCAGCGCTTGCAGGTTCACCACCTGATCCCGGAAGGGAGTGGTAGGAACCTTGGGCACATATCCAGGCCGGGGTCTCAGGACAACGTGAGAGTTGGCCGGCCCGAATTCTAGGCACGATTCGTTGACCGAAAGTGCATGCAGGTCCCCTACCCTCTTGATTGAGGCCAATGCAGTCAGGAGCACTGTCTTTATGGACAGGATGTTTAACTCTGCAGACTGCAAAGGCTCAAAGGGAGGACCCTGAAGTGCTCTGAGCACCAGGGCTAGGTCCCAAGAGGGTATCGAGGTTGGACGAGGAGGATTCAGTCTCCTCGCACCTCTGAGGAACCTGACGATTAAGTCGTGCTTCCCTAAGGACTTACCTTCCACTGCATCGTGATACGCCGCTATTGCGGCGACGTACACTTTGAGGGTGGAGGGAGACAGCCTTCGCTCCAGCCCATCCTGCAGGAAAGAAAGCACGACATTAACCGAACACCTTCGGGGGTCTTCCCGGCGGGAAGAACACCACTCAACGAACAGGTTCCACTTCAACGTGTAGAGGCGCCTCGTAGAGGGGGCTCTAGCAGAATTGATGGTGTCTACCACAGCTTGTGGTAGGCCACCTAGAACCTCCGCGTCCCGTTCAGGGACCAGACATGGAGTTTCCAGAGGTCTGGACACGGGTGCCATAGAGTGCCCCGCCCCTGAGAAAGCAGGTCCTTCCTCAGGGGGATCGGCCAGGGAGGGGCTGTCGCGAGGAGTGTGAGTTCGGAGAACCAGGTCCGGTTGGGCCAGTAGGGCGCAACTAACAAGACCTGCTCCTCGTCCTCCCTGACCTTGCACAGTGTCTGTGCAAGAAGGCTCACTGGGGGAAACGCATATTTGCGTAGGTCCCGGGGCCAGCTGTGCGCCAGTGCATCCGTGCCGAGGGTGCCCCCGGTCAGGGAATAGTACAACTGGCAATGGGTCGAGTCCGGAGAGGCAAACAGGTCTACCTGCGCTGCTCCGAAGAGGTCCCATATCAGCTGGACACTCCGGGGGTGGAGTCGCCACTCTCCCGGAGGTGTCGACTGACGAGAGAGCTTGTCGGCTGTCTGGTTGAGAGCACCTGGGATGTGAATGGCCCAAAGCGACCTCAGACGCTTCTGACTCCACAGGAGGAGATGGCGGGCGAGTTGGAGCATGCAACGGGAGCGTAGACCACCCTGACGGTTGATGTACGCAACGGCCGCAGTGCTGTCCGTACGGACCAGCACGTGCTTGCCCTGTAGCGGCTTTTTGAGGCGACCCAGGGCGAGACGTACTGCCAATAACTCTAGGCAATTGATGTGCCAACGCAGTTGGGGCCCGTCCACAGACCCAAAACTGTGTGCCCGTTGTACGTGGCACCCCAGCCCGTGGATGAGGCATCCGTGAAGACCACAGCATGCCTGGACACCTGTTCTAAGGGAACTCCCGCTCGTAGAAACGAAGGGTCCGCCCAGGGGTTGAAGGTTTGGCGACAGTAAGGAGTAACTGAGACCCGGTACTTGCCGCTCTGCCACGCCCATCTCGGGACTCGGTCGTGAAGCCAGCGTTGAAGCGGTCTCATATGAAGCAATCCGAGCGGCGTTACCGCGGCTGCAGATGCCATATGCCCCAGGAGCCTCTGAAAATATTTCAGTGGGACCGCTGTCCTGCCTTTGAACGTATTCAAGCAGTTCAACACTGACCGGACTCGCTCCTCTGTGAGGCGCGCTGTCCGGTTGACCGAATCCAGCTCCATACCGAGATAAGAGATCCTCTGTGTGGGACAGAGTTTGCTCTTCTCTCGGTTGACCCGAAGGCCCAACAGGCTGAGGTGACGGAGCACCAGGTCCCTGTGTTCGCACAACTGATCCCGGGACTGGGCCAATATGAGCCAGTCGTCGAGATAGTTGAGAATCCGAACGCCGCGTTCTCTGAGCGGAACAATGGCTGCCTCCGCGACTTTCGTGAAGACGCGAGGCGACAGAGACAGCCCGAAGGGCAAGACTTTGTACTGATATGCCCTCCCCTCGAACGCAAAGCGTAGGAACGGTCTGTGTCGAGGGAGAATGGAGAGTACGCGTCCTTCAGGTCGATCGCTGCGAACCAATCTCGGGGACGGATGCATTCGAAAATGCGTTTCTGCGTTAACATTTTGAACGGGAGCTTGTGCAGGGCCCGATTCAAAATGCGCAGGTCCAAGATTGGTCTTAACCCACCCCCTTTCTTGGGTACAATGAAGTAGGGGCTGTAGAACCCCGACCTCATATCGGCAGGAGGAAGGCAGGCGGAGGCGGCCCGGAGTGTTGTCTGAGTACTCCAGGGTGGGGCAGAGTGTGGGTGAGGAGGCCCGGGGGCGTCCTCGGTGCCCATACTGCTGCCCCCTGGCGACGGGGAGAGGGGAGGAAAGGAGTGGCGAGGCCCGGGGGCGTCGCACACTGCCAACCTGGCCCTCTTGGGGCCCAGGGAGGGAGGAAACTGCTCTTTTATTGAGAATGTGGGTACCGCTGGACTCCGGAGAGCCAGCGGCAGGATGTTGTGACAACCAGTGGTAACATTCTCCCCCCGGTCCTCCTCCGGTGGGAGGAGGGGTGCGGACACCACCTCCCCTGGAGCAGCTCCTCTTCTCCCTGGGCTGCCCATCTCAGGGCCGCTTGCCCTTGCGCTTGCCGGCGGACTTTGCGGGACCCTGGACGGGTTGGGCAGTACCCCTACGCCCGGCACCCTGCTTGCCAGGTGGAGGCTGCTGCTTAGGCTTAGCAGGGGCGGAGGCGGACGCAGGGGGACGCCCTCGGCGACGAGCAGGCGAAGGTGCTGCAGCCGGCGACTGGGTGGAGGCAGCAGCAGGTCGCCGGGGCAGAATGTTCTTGATCACCTCCGTCTGCTTCTGGGCCACCGAGAACTGCTGGGCGAAGCTCTCGATGGTGTCGCCGAAGAGGCGGGCCTGGCAGCCACAGGTGGCGTTCCTGGACCACAAGCGTGGACATCGCCCGACCCAGGGAGCGTGCGGTGACTTTCGTCGCCCGGAGGGCGAGGTCCGTCGCGATACGCAGTTCCTGCATAACCCCTGGGTCGGAACTACCCTCGTGCAGTTCCTTGAGCGCTTTGGCCTGGTAGACCTGCAGGAGCGCCATGGCATGCAAAGATGACGCAGCTTCTCCACAGGCTGTGTAAGCCTTGCCCGTTAGTGCGGACGAGAATTTACACGCCCGGGAGGGGAGACGCGGATTTCCGCGCCAGTCAGTAGCGGTCTTCGGACACAGTTGCATCGCTACTGACCGCTCGACTGGGGGGATCTCCACGTAACCCTTGGCTGCGTCACCATCGAGGGTAGTGAGGACGGAGGAGTCAGTCGATCGGTTTCTAGCGTTGTAAGGCGCTATCCACGACTTCGTGAGCTCCTGATGCACCTCCGGAAAGAAAGGTACTGGGGCGGGGCGCTGAGAACCAGCGCGGGCCGTCCCGAGATACCAATCGTCCAGCCACGAGGGTTCGGGACACGGTGGAGGGTTCCACTCGAGCCCAACACTGGCGGCGGCCCGGGCAAGCATAGCCGTGAGCTCCGGATCGGACTCGGGCGGCGCTACCACACCAGAAGGGGGCAGCGCAGCCGAATCCTCATCTCCGGAGTCCATTAGCTCGTCCCCCGATGCAGCTATCGAGACCATGTCCTCAGCCGGAGCCCCAAAAGTAACAGACGGTCTCCCGTGGGAAGGACCAGGCTGCTCTTCCGGAAGCTCCACCGGCGCAGTGGAGGGGGGAGGGGCCCGAGGAGCCTGTTGACCCGGCGGGAGTGCCCTCACAGTAACCCTCAGGTCTCCACCAAAGGCATCAGCCAAAGTAGCAGCCCTCTGCTTCGCAGCAGGAGGGCCACTAGATCGGGGGATGCGCAATGGGACTCCACCCCGTCTGAGGTATTCGAGTCTAGACCGTAGTACTGCGATGGTCATGTTCCCGCAATGGGAACATGAGTCATCCACGAAAGCCGCCTCAGCGTGCTGAACGCCCAAACACGAGAGACAGCGATCGTGTCCGTCAACTGGGGACAGATAACGACGGCATCCAGAAACACACGGTTTGAATGACATCTTGAAAAAGACGCAGGGTCAAACCGTGTTGCTCTTTTAGAAAAGGAAAAACCGCTCCGATCAGTGCCGAGGCACACAGGGGAATGACCGCGGCTCGCAGCGGTTCAGGGGTGCAAGCCCGCTGAGAGCACTGAGAAAAAAACGCCCAGGAAGCTGTGAGAACAGCTGTTTTTTTTTTTTCTAACAGACAGATTAATTAATCTAATAATGTTCTTATTTAAATGTAAAGAACACTAGACAGTTAAAAAATATAACAGGTTTAACCTGTAAAGCACATCTGTGGACACAAAATATTTTGGAACTGTCCTTTTGCTTCCTGTTTATGTTACATAAATGTGACTTAAGAAGCTTGACTAGCCTAAGGTAACTTGTCCTTTGGTTTGTCCAAATGGCAAAAAAACTTGTGATATGAATTTAAAAAGAGAGTTTCTGTAAACATTCTTGGCTTTGTTCTTTGGTTGTTTTCCTTTAGTTGTGCACAAAGTGAAGGCAAGTTATTATTTTTCATCTTAATGTCCTTTTCAATTACATTTTATTGACTTGAATGTACATGTTACATATACACTCACCTAAAGGATTATTAGGAACACCTGTTCAATTTCTCATTAATGCAATTATCTAATCAACCAATCACATGGCAGTTGCTTCAATGCATTTAGGGGTGTGGTCCTGGTCAAGACAATCTCCTGAACTCCAAACTGAATGTCAGAATGGGAAAGAAAGGTGATTTAAGCAATTTTGAGCGTGGCATGGTTGTTGGTGCCAGACGGGCCGGTCTGAGTATTTCACAATCTGCTCAGTTACTGGGATTTTCACGCACAACCATTTCTAGAGTTTACAAAGAATGGTGTGAAAAGGGAAAAACATCCAGTATGCGGCAGTCCTGTGGGCGAAAATGCCTTGTTGATGCTAGAGGTCAGAGGAGAATGGGCTGACTGATTCAAGCTGATAGAAGAGCAACTTTGACTGAAATAACCACTCGTTACAACCGAGGTATGCAGCAAAGCATTTGTGAAGCCACAACACGCACAACCTTGAGGCGGATGGGCTACAACAGCAGAAGACCCCACCGGGTACCACTCATCTCCACTACAAATAGGAAAAAGAGGCTACAATTTGCACGAGCTCACCAAAATTGGACAGTTGAAGACTGGAAAAATGTTGCCTGGCCTGATGAGTCTCGATTTCTGTTGAGACATTCAGATGGTAGAGTCAGAATTTGGCGTAAACAGAATGAGAACATGGATCCATCATGCCTTGTTACCACTGTGCAGGCTGGTGGTGGTGGTGTAATGGTGTGGGGGATGTTTTCTTGGCACACTTTAGGCCCCTTAGTGCCAATTGGGCATCGTTTAAATGCCACGGCCTACCTGAGCATTGTTTCTGACCATGTCCATCCCTTTATGACCACCATGTACCCATCCTCTGATGGCTACTTCCAGCAGGATAATGCACCATGTCACAAAGCTCGAATCATTTCAAATTGGTTTCTTGAACATGACAATGAGTTCACTGTACTAAAATGGCCCCCACAGTCACCAGATCTCAACCCAATAGAGCATCTTTGGGATGTGGTGGAACGGGAGCTTCGTGCCCTGGATGTGCATCCCACAAATCTCCATCAACTGCAAGATGCTATCCTATCAATATGGGCCAACATTTCTAAAGAATGCTTTCAGCACCTTGTTGAATCAATGCCACGTAGAATTAAGGCAGTTCTGAAGGCAAAAGGGGGTCAAACACAGTATTAGTATGGTGTTCCTAATAATCCTTTAGGTGAGTGTACATATAATATATACATATTATAATGCACGTCCCAAACTTAAATCCATTTGCGAAATATACTCATGAGACAGTGAAAGTGAACTGCATGAGACAGTAGGTTATATCGCTGTATTTTGATGTGTTCAGTTCACAATAGAACCTTAATAACATATTCTATGGTTTAAGAAAAAGGATATGTGGCTGATACAGATATTTATTAATGCCATATTTTTTGGTGATCTAAAAATAGTGGGCCACCACCAAACGTGAACTTTGCAGATACAACAGAATTGACAAAAAATGAATACAATTCAGGGGGGAGAGTTGAATACATCTGCTTTAATAAATACACACTGAATCAGCGTCACCCCTACTCCAAATACTTGACCTGTGAACAAGGCGAATGGAGAGGAAATATTAAGTATGAACATCTACACCATATACATCAAAGACATGAGCCTTTTCTCACTGTATTATTTATTTATTTATTTTATAATTTTGATGTAATCTTGTTGTTGAAGTTGTAGTTCTGGTTATGATGAATCAATGAATGTATATTGTAACACTGACAGTGAGATGTGTTTGTTTCAGAGCCCTGTACGGTGACGGTGGAGGAAATGGATGAAAGAGGTATACAGCTGAAGTGGGGCGGACGGCAAAAGATATTCTCACCACATGAGGATAGAATCACCTTTGCATGTCAGAGGGGGAAACATTTAATAGTCAATGAGCTAATACAAACATGTAATGATGGAGTGATGATTTTGCCTGAGTGTGTGTGACAAGGAGAATAAAACATCACTGATGCATCAGCTTTACTAATAAGCCAAAACAATTAAGCAAATAAAAAAACCTTTTTCTCTGTTTCTCTGTTTTTTAATTCTTGCAATTAAATCTAAATAAATAATAAAAGCAACATGTTTAAAATGTGCATGTATTAAAATGACATTAACTCGTTTAATGCCAGCTAAGTGAGCATATGTGTATTGTACAGAGTACAAGGAAAAACTTTTCAAAAATGTATTGCAAAAACCTGTAAGACCAAAGAGAAAGTTGCAAATAATCACATATTTTTATGCAAATATTACTCTTCAAAATTCACTGCAGTATTTGTTACATGGTCCATGTTTACATTACAATACAAAATTATTTGTATGTTTTCCCCTTTTATGTAGATGGTAATGAAATAGAAAGACTAACACCTGTGTAGGTGTTCAGCTACATCTAATTGTTTTGATAGTGTCACGGTGTGGTTATCTTAAGAACAAACTGAAGAATCAGAAGATTAAATCCGGTAACGCTTTAGATTACAGCCCGGAAAGTACTGTGTAAGTAAAACAAATTTACAGCGTAACTTTCGGTAATTATAGTGTAACTATAAAGCACGTACTGTATGTGTAGGTTTAAGGGAACAATATGTAATATTTGGGGAATAAAGGGGTAACTACCAGGAAAATTAACAAATTATTTATACTGTAAGTATTTTTTAGTTAAGGGGTAATTATCCATGTAGTTACAGGGTAAGTGGTGCTTGTTATTCCATGTAGTTACAGGGTAAGTATGAATCTGCGGGCTGTAAATTAAAGTGGTGTTTGTTGCCCTCTTGTTTCATGTAGTTACAGGGTAAGTATGAATCTGCGGGCTGTAAATTAAAGTGGTGTTTGTTACCTTCTTGTTTCGTGTAGTTACAGGGTAAGTGTGAATCTGCGGGCTGTAAATTAAAGTGGTGTTTGTTACCGTCTTGTTTCATGTAGTTACAGGGTAAGTGTGAATCTGCGGGCTGTAAATTAAAGTGGTGTTTGTTACCCTCGTTTCATGTAGTTACAGGGTAAGTATGAATCTGCGGGCTGTAAATTAAAGTGGTGTTTGTTCCCCTCTTGTTTCATGTAGTTACAGGGTAAGTATGAATCTGCAGGCGGTAAATTAAAGTGGTGTTTGTTCCCCTCTTGTTTCATGTAGTTACAGGGTAAGTGTGAATCTGCGGGCTGTAAATTAAAATGGTGTTTGTTACCCTCGTTTCATGTAGTTACAGGGTAAGTACAATAAAAACACGTACACAATCTGATATCACTTGGAAACTTAATTCAAAACAGATTTACGGCACTTATTCATTTATTCATTTTTTTAAATAAACTTTTCATTTCAAATACTAAAGTCCTGACAGAAAGAAGCACGTTTTGTCCTTTTTTTGTTTCTCTTGCTTGGCTTCTCCTGTTCTATTCTCTTCTTATTTTTTATTATTTCCACTGATGGCTCTTAAGAAGGAATCCCATGTCTTTTGCTATTCTGTATTATTATTTATTAAAAGAAAAATTACACACAGAAATGCTCTCATAATTGACTAATCTTTTCGCTTCCGACCAGCTGTTACCAGCACGTGCAGGAGTAAAGAGCAATGTGAAGCTTCAAGCTTTCATGACGTTCTTGCTCGAGTTTCATCTGAAACTCACGTGAGAACTGCCGTCTCTGTCTTCCTGTCTTGTTTGTTTCTCATTGCTATTATCATATATCATGTTATTGTTTGTATACTGTTGTGAGCATTAATTAACAAAAATAAAATAATATAAAAACTAATGGCATCCCATATTCGTGTGACCAGAGTTTCTCTGCAAGCTTACGTCACGCTTCAAGTTACGCCAAGCGTGAACTCAACCCTCTCATGCACGCACAGGTCGGAAGCGATAGGCTACAGTTTAAATATTGGTAGTTTCTTACAAACACCTATCGTTTCACTTCAGAAGACATTGATTCATCCATTGGGATTGTATGGATTGCTGTAGTTATTGCTATATGTGCTGTTTGATGCTTCAACTTTTAGCCAAATGGAAAGCCAAATGAGCTTTCATTAATACAGAATAGCTAGAGACATGGGGTTCCTTCTTAAGATTCATCTGTGGTAAGAACGAAAAAGAAGAGGTACAAGAGGAGGATGAAGCTAAGCAACAGAAACGAATAAGAAGTGTTGTAAATCTGTTTTAAAAGTTGTTTTTCAAATACAGGTTTCCGAGTGATATCAGATTGTGTACGTGTTTTTATTGTGCTTACCCTGTAACTGCATGAAACAAAAGGGTAACAAACACCACCTTAATTTACAGCCCGCAGATTCACACTTACCCTGTAACTACATGGAATAACAAGCACCACTTACCCTGTAACTATACAGATAATTACCCCTTAATTAAAAAATACTTACAGTATAAATAATTTGTTAATTTTCCTGGTAGTTACCCCTTTATTCCCCAAAAACGTCAAAACGTGACAGTACCTTCCCCCTCCCGGAAGGCTCGTCCTCGCGCCGTAATACATCTACAGGGGTGGGATGGTGGGCACCTAGGAGGCTGACGAGGGCCTGGAGGGTGGGCACCCAGGAGGTTGATGAGGGCCTGGAGGGTGGGCACCCAGGAGGCTGACGTGGGCCTGGAGAAGGGGGTGGCCAGGGTGGCTTTGGTAGGGTAGGAAGTCTCCTGGACGGTACTGAACCTTCGTGAAACCAGGGCAGCGCCGGCAGTTCAGGAGGCCAGAGCGGCGGCAACAGTTCAGGGGGCCAGGGTGGTGCCGGCAGTTCAGGGACGACCTCTGTGGATGGGTAGCCCTCCCCCAAAATTTTCTTGAGAGGAGCTACAGACTCTGAAATGAGCTCATAGGCTAGAGTCCTCTCTGGACTCGGGACAGGAGACGGAGACCTCTCTGGACTCTGGACAGGGACTGGAGATGTCACAAGACTCTGGACGGGGACTGGCGATGTCACTGGTGCTGACCAAAAGTCTATTAACCAATGTTACCCCGCTGGTTCTGGTGAGGACTGATTTCCAGGTGCGGTCCTCTTGGCAGAGAGCTCTGGCGTGGCAGTGGCCATCTTGGCAGAGGGCTCTGGCAGCAGCCATTTTTGGGCTGAACTCGGGGACTGGAGAGGGAAAAATTTCTTCATGCCCAGGTCCACCACCTTTGCTCCCAGGTCAGCGCTGTTAGATACAGCTTCCGGGCTCAAGGCAAGACTGGTGACCTGGATGAGATGGTCCCAATGGACTGGTATGTGGAGGGTGCAGGTTTAGGGTGAGCAGGAGTGCCTACATGCTTTCGGATAGGGACTGAGTGATGATTGTGATTGTACTCATAAACAGCATCAACTACGAAATCAGAACCATTTAAACAGAGGACATAATTAATAAAGTCTGCTACAAACCTATAACAATCGGCAGGAAAAAGGAATTGAAAGAAGTCATTGTCCAGTCCCATCCGAAAGCAGGCATTGACTATAGTATCACTCCAGCTCACCAGATAGGAATATTCAAGAAATTCCTCTACAGACCACTCCAGAGGCTGACCATCTTGCTGGAGATTGAGGAGACGATCCTCAGCCATGTGCTTTGTAATTGGTCCGGTCATCTGTCACGGTGTGGTTATCTTAGGAACAAACTGAAGAATCAGAAGATCAAATCCAAACAAAAACTTTAATTATAACACTCAGGAACAGGCAGACGGGCAAGGAAACACACACTAACCCAACGGATACATAAAGGCCATATAACAGTGACTGGACAAAACTAAACAAAGTCAAAATGTGACAGATAGTATTTCTTTTTTTTTTTTAGATTCAGAATATATTTCAATATGGTATTATTAGAAATGTAGCAAATTGTATTAATTTTTTTATTATGTTTTTATACAGTTTAGCCCACACACTGCTGTTGTGCTCACTGTGTGAAGAGTTTTAAAAAGTATTGAGAAATATGTCCTAGCAATTGAAAAAAAAACTATAAAGGATAAATAATTAAAAAATTTAAGGGGATAAAGAAAAAGAAAGATGAATTGTAGAAGAACACATTCACTTTTAATCTAATGCTGTATTCCATTAACCTCGGACGTCGGGTGTCGTAGCTGGGAATGACGTCACACCCGAGTTGACCTCGTTCCAGTATACACGTCGGAAAAACCAAGATGGACACATCCAGGCAAACCTTTGTTGTGTTTGCTCTCTCGGAATACAAATGTTTTTTGCACAGACAATGCCGAAGTATCATGTGCACAGATAGCGTTTGGATAGTACTGTGTGCACTTCTGTTGGTGCACTGAGCAACCATTTTGGATTCTGAAGTTGGTTGTTGCAGTTCCTCTGAGTTTCCGAGTCGAAACACCGACTTGAGGGGGCATACCAGTAAAAACAATCCTACTGGGAAATTGGAATTTCCAACTTTCCAGTGCAAATGGAACGCAGCATTATTCCTATATGCCGAAAACTTCTCTTTCACTGTTAAAACTGAAGCGTTGCGCTGGAATTCATGTTTGTCTTCTGTGAACATTAAAGCCCACCTTCTTTGATTGGATTAGCCATCTCTGTCATTCTGACATTCATGAGCGCTGTTAGACTGAGGCAGACCATTCTAAAAACGTAACTTTTAAAAATCTTTGTTATTCTAACAACAAATAGAGCAGAATGTAATAGAGAGCATCAGAGCAGCGTCAAGAATATCTCAAATATTGGGGGGACAATTTGGTCATATCTGCTAATTCGGGCGACTTTCCTGCTCAGTCTGTGATTATTACAGCCATGTATCTGGGTTACTTAAACCAGCGATACTTTTATGTCTCTCATATCATGCAAACACGACTGGTCAGATGACATCAGATGAATTTAATATTAATATTACTGTACTCATGTTGTGGTGTTCGTCGTGTTGCAAGGTTGGTTGTTTTGTACATTGTGGACTAGTATATTCTTAGCAGAAGCTTTAGAGTTATATACAGGTAAGTTTATAAAATAACTTAAATTCAAACCAATATTTTATGTCTACGTATTTATTTATCTGGTGAGAAGCCTTGAAATTAGTGGAATAATGTACAGTCAGCCATTTATTGTATTAAGTGGTTAAGTGCTGGGACATCTGACTACACTAACTCTGAAATTCTGACACTGTCAGAAAGTTATCGCAGGCTATCTTTGGCAGCAAGACTGTGACAACGGCCGTCTTTGAACGTCTCTCACTGTACGACATAGGACCACCATTTAGGAGCCACAGACCACAGAAATCTCTATAATTGGTCATATTTAATCTGGGACAGCCCAAAATCATAAACTGGGCATTAGAGTGCAACGGTGATTGACAACAGGTCAGGTAGTCAAGTAGTCATTTGGGGAGTGTGAGAGGGTGAGTGAGACTGTGAGGGAGGCCTGGCGCACTCATGACAGTGATATTGTTTGGACACTTTCTACAGCACAACAAGAACAAGGCAAATAATCGCCTTCTATTTTCTTTTCTTTTTTTTACAAACATCAGTGTTGACTGCATTCAGTAGCTCAACCTTCAACTCTGTTATTACTCAAGTTATTTTAAGAAATAAATAAAGATAATATTCCCTACAATAATAAAAATAGGTTTATCAGTCACTACAAACCAAGCTTTTTTATCAAATGAATTTTGTCTATTTATTTTTGACATTTATATTATGCCTATTGCTATAAAATGTCTTCAATTCTGGTTCCAGGGTTGTAAAATCACAAACCTCAGAAAATAAAACAACTTTTATAATATTTAGTTTGACATTTATATTCACAGTCAGAATTTTCTGAAGATTAAGCACTTTTTTCTTCAAAATTTCTTAAAAAAAAAAAAATGTAAGTTTCAGGCCCTGTTTTGAACATATTCATTGTTTGCCAAGAACCTGTTATCAAATGACAACCGTTTGCATTTAACAGTTCACCAAAAGCATTTACAGCTAGCTTTTACATTTCCAATCTTTTTTTTGTTTCAGTGAGATAAGGAGGATCTTATAAGAGGTCATAAGGGACAACAACACTTTAAGCACAGTCAGTCTTTAAGTGTCAAACTTTTCTTCTGCATCTTTTTTTATCAGTTCAGTAGATTGTTTAATTTTAATAGACACATTTTTCAATGGCAGTTACAAATATATTTTGCAATGACTGTACTATTGCAATCTCACTCATTTCTAATGCTCTGTGGGACAGATTCATTCATAAACATAATCATACTTTATAATTTTATTCAAAAAGAACAGAGACAGACCAAAAAAGGCACTTGTGAATTGAGCTCAAAATGAGAGCTAAATTGTGGGCAATGCCAAGGCAAGTAATTTTCATTGTTCTTGACTTGAATATATATTATATGCACTTCCAAAACATTTGACTGTAGTTTTAGAGACTATTTTTTTGTTGACTAGTTGTGCTTGTACTTCAGCATTTAATGAACATGACAGTTACGTCTTCGTTTGTTTGTGCTTCTCAGAATGTCTTTGAGAGGAATTTACACATGAAAACACAGAACCAGTTGTGAAAGTGTCATAAGATGATGGTGAAAAAGTGAAAGTGAACTGCATGACAGGTTTTAGTGGCATTTATAGGTTAAAGTGTGAAAAAGGAAAATGGAAGACAACCAATGAGTGACCGTGTGCAAGTGAGAAAGTTGTCAATATGATGACCACATAATTAGTTTTTTATTAAAAAAAAAATGTCATTATGCAGAGTAAAACTTGTTGGATTTCTGCAGAGAAAAAATGCAGTCACCCAGGGGACACACCAAATGGTGATTTTAAACTTACAAAGGGGTCGGAGTTTGTTTTTGGAGCAACAGTGTTGTATACTTGCAAGAAAGGGTAAATTATGCTTTTTATTCTCTTTTCTATTGTATGAAATATATAAGCCTATTACTATCCTATATATTACATATACTACTGTATATGATGCACCGATCAGGCATAACTTTATGAGTGGTGAAGTGAATAATACTGATTATCTCTTCATCACGGCACCTGTTAGTGGGTGAAATATATTAGGCAGCAAGTGAACATTTTGTCCTCAAAGGAAAAATGGGAAAGCATAAGGATTTGAGCGAGTTTGACAAGGGCCAAATTGTGATGGCTAGCATCTCCAAAACTGCAGCTCTTGTGGGGTGTTCCCAGTCTGCAGTGGTCAATATCTATCAAAAGTGGTCCAAGGAAGGAACAGTGGTGAACCGGCGACAGGGTCATGGGCGGCCAAGGCTCATTGATGCACGTGGGGAGCGAAGGCTGGCCCGTCTGGTCCGATCAAACAGACGAGCTACTGTGGCTCAAATTGCTCAAGAAGTTAATGCTGGTTCTGACAGAAAGGTGTCAGAATACACAGTGCATTGCAGACAAGTCAGGGTGCCCATGCTGAACCCTGTCCACCGTTAAAAGCGCACAACAATGGGCACGTGAGCATCAGAGCTGGACCACGGAGCAATGGAAGAAGGTGGCCTGGTCTGATGAATCACATTTTCTTTTACATAACGTGGATGGCCGGGTGTATGTGCGTCGCTTACCTGGGGAACATATGTGATGCTTTGGGCAATGTTCTGCTGGGAAAATCTTGGGTCCTGCCATCCATGTGGATGTTACTTTGACACGTACCACCTACTTAAGCATTGTTGCAGACCATGTACACCCTTTCATGGAAACAGTATTCCCTGGTGGCTGTGGCCTCTTTCAGCAGGATAATGCGCCCTGCCACAAAGCAAAAATGGTTCAGGAATGGTTTGAGGAGCATAACAACGAGTTTGAGGTGTTGACTTGGCCTCCAAATTCCCCAGATCTCAACCCAATTGGATGTGCTGTGGGATGTGCTGAACAAACAAGTCCAATCCATGGAGGCCCCACCTCGCAACTCACAGGACTTAAAGGATCTGCTGCTAACATCTTGATGCCAGATGCCACAGCACACCTTCAGGGGTCTAGTGGAGTCCATCCCTCGAGGGGTCAGGGCTGTTTTGGCAGCAAAAGGGGGACCAACACAATGGAGGTCAAAATGTTATGCCTGATCTGAGAATATAGTCAGCAGAACTGTTTGTTTCATGTGGAAAAATCCAACCCCAAAATAAAAATAATGCATTTCAGATGAGTCCCGACTTACTTACGCCCCTAGGGTCAGGCTTTGAGCCAATTTTCATGGCATAACTCACACGCAGGCCAGGCATCAGGCCTGTTTTAGGCTTCTTTTACTTTTTATATTTTAGACAGTCATTAATTAAAAGAAACTATGATATGTGCTGCGCAGGTTGAAACTACCGCAACTGTCAAGACTGGCTCGCACAGTGTTTAGTGTGCCCACCAGCAGCAGTAGCAGTGAGCGTGCCTTCAGCGCATTTTTACACCTGGTCACTTTATGTGTTTTTACTGATCGGATAGCTATCTGATTTGTTAAAACGGTTACATTTACACATGGCTACATAAATGTGTCTCTGCAAAAGGAATATAAATCCAACGAAAGCAACAGATATGAACCGCATTGTATTTATCATCAGCTAATTTCAAGATCAAAGACCGTAATAGGAGAGAGAGCAGCATCAGCACTGGTAAGATCATTTAGTCTCATTACTTTTAATGAAGATGAATGTATTTTGAGCATCTGCGACTTACTTTCAGTTTCATTTGCAGCAATTTGCGCTCTGACTTGCTGAATAGATACAGCTATTCATCTGCGGTGATTGTGTTGCAGTAGCGCAATATCTGGCAATAACGTCATATAGCCTATAACACGTTAAATTTTGGGAGGAGTAAATTGACATGTGGTTTCAACAACCAGATGTATTTACACTTGTCCAGTTTCGTCTGGAATGTGTCTCAGACCACCTCCCAAAGTGGTTTGAGTGATCAGATTTAAATCCATCCATCTCGGTCTTTTCACGATCGGATAGATATCCGATCAGAGAAAATGCATAAAGTGAACAGGTGTAAAAAGGCCCATAGAAGAAAGAGGGACTGGATTAAAACCTTCCAGTGTGAATGCTGTGCTTTTTCTCTCACAATGGTCTGTAAGGCCGCATTTACACTGCATGGTTCAAGTGACCCAATTCCGATTTTTTTCCTCCCATGTGACACAAATCGGATATGACCCACAAATGTGTAAGCAGGAAAAAAGCGCATGGATTCCGATATTCTCAGATTGGTTTCAGGCCTCATTCAAATGTGGAAATAAATCTGATATGAATCGGATACATGCATTTGCGCCTGTCGTGTAAGCGGACAGATCAGATATTCCACTGCATAGTCCAGCTGAAGTGAAATAAATGCAATATTTGTCAATAAAAAGATGATTCAGAGACATTTTCATTCAATACTTTATGTACTTCTTAATACAGCGTCTGTTTGTACAAGAATATAGTTCATCATAATCCTATGTTATCAATGAAGTGGGATATATGTTTTTTATCAGTTTTATTTTGATTTATAACATGACACAATATTAGTGGAACTGAAGGTGTGAGAATAAAGACGAAACACAGGTGATCGCTGTCATGCGGTAAATCCGGCCAATCGTGGAACAGCTGTGTCATCATCAGAGCTTGTGCAGCCGCTTTGGAGAAGCTGTGCAGAATGAACCAGCCGGCTGCTTTCGAATCGCTCTCGCGGTACTTTGATGGCATACGTCACGTGGCGTCAGCGCTGTCTCAAGTCGGACAAAATTTCTAACTGGCATGCACTGCTTCAAGTCAGCCACAATCGGTCTGCGCAGCGCTGCATGAAGTCGAACAAGCCTAGTCTCACATGAAGCACATGACAAGATCACGTGAGAGCAAGGGAATCACATGACTTGGAAACAGGAACCAAACTACAAAATAAAAGACATGAAACATGAAACCAACCAAGTTTGACATGTATGTTCATAGTCAGCATTTTCTGAAGGTTAGACACTTTTTTTCAGTATTTCTTGAAAGAAGAAAATACAAACCCGATTCCAAAAAAGTTGGGACACTGTACAAATTGTGAATAAAAAAGGAATGCAATAATTTACAAATCTCATAAACTTATATTTTATTCACAATAGAATATAGATAACATATCAAATGTTGAAAGTGAGACATTTTGAAATGTCATGCCAAATATTGGCTCATTTTGGATTTCATGAGAGCTACACATTCCAAAAAAGTTGGGACAGGTAGCAATAAGAGGCTGGAAAAGTTAAATGTACATATAAGGAACAGCTGGAGGTCCAATTTGCAACTTATTAGGTCAATTGGCAACATGATTGGGTATAAAAAGAGCCTCTCAGAGTGGCAGTGTCTCTCAGAAGTCAAGATGGGCAGAGGATCACCAATTCCCCCAATGCTGTGGCGAAAAATAGTGGAGCAATATCAGAAAGGAGTTTCTCAGACAAAAATTGCAAAGAGTTTGAAGTTATCATCATCTACAGTGCATAATATCATCCAAAGATTCAGAGAATCTGGAACAATCTCTGTACGTAAGGGTCAAGGCCGGAAAACCATACTGGATGCCTGTGATCTTCGGGTCCTTAGACGGCACTTCATCACATACAGGAATGCTACTGTAATGGAAATCACAACATGGGCTCAGGAATACTTCCAGAAAACATTGTCGGTGAACACAATCCACCGTGCCATTCGCCGTTGCCGGCTAAAACTCTATAGGTCAAAAAAGAAGCCATATCTAAACATGATCCAGAAGCGCAGGCATTTTCTCTGGGCCAAGGCTCATTTAAAATGGACTGTGGCAAAGTGGAAAACTGTTCTGTGGTCAGACGAATCAAAATTTGAAGTTCTTTTTGGAAAACTGGGACGCCATGTCATCCGGACTAAAGAGGACAAGGACAACCCAAGTTGTCATCAGCGCTCAGTTGAGAAGCCTGCATCTCTGATGGTATGGGGTTGCATGAGTGCGTGTGGCATGGGCAGCTTACACATCTGGAAAGGCACCATCAATGCTGAAAGGTATATCCAAGTTCTAGAACAACATATGCTCCCATCCAGACGTCGTCTCTTTCAGGGAAGACCTTGCATTTTCCAACATGACAATGCCAGACCACATACTGCATCAATTACAACATCATGGCTGCGTAGAAGAAGGATCCGGGTACTGAAATGGCCAGCCTGCAGTCCAGATTTTTCACCCATAGAAAACATTTGGCGCATCATAAAGAGGAAGATGCGACAAAGAAGACCTAAGACAGTTGAGCAACTAGAAGCCTGTATTAGACAAGAATGGGACAACATTCCTATTCCTAAACTTGAGCAACTTGTCTCCTCTGTCCCCAGACGTTTGCAGACTGTTATAAAAAGAAGAGGGGATGCCACACAGTGGTAAACATGGCCTTGTCCCAACTTTTTTGAGATGTGTTGATGCCATGAAATTTAAAATCAACTTATTTTTCCCTTAAAATGATACATTTTCTCAGTTTAAACATTTGATATGTCATCTATGTTGTATTCTGAATAAAATATTGAAATTTGAAACTTCCACATCATTGCATTCTGTTTTTATTCACAATTTGTACAGTGTCCCAACTTTTTTGGAATCGGGTTTGTAATTTAAATACATTTTTCGAGTTTTTAATCAACACGACCCATATATAGGCCTACAACCATTTACATGCAAACAAGTCAAGCCAAGCATAAGAATACTTATATACAATGGGCCATTTGACTGTATTCTCCTTTAAACCACGAGATGGCAAAAATTCAGCTCAGCACTTTTCTTAACAACCGCTTTTGATGATGCATGTGCACTTAGCTGATCCTTGACACATTCGCAACGCAAAGTTGATTCTCCCCTAATTTGATCTAAGCTATAAATGGGATGTTAATTAACTGGTTAACCAACAGTAAGAATTTCAACCGATTAATAATTTACTATCGTTTGCTGTGTGCTTAAAAAATACACTACAAATGTTTTTTTGTTGGTTTTTGAGAAAGAGAGAGAGAGAGAGAGAGAGAGAGAGAGAGAGAGAAAAAACAGGTAAGTATAAGTCGCATTTTATTGCCATCAGAAATAATAGCGGTAAATAAAGTGAAATGTTATAATGTACTACAAACATTATAAACACTACAAACATAGCTATATGCTATTTTAGTTTCCCTCACTCCACAACAAATCTTTTACATTTAACGGTATTCGGAACAGAACAAAAATTAAAAATATAAGTAACTATTAACAAGCCAAAACTGAAAGTAACAGGCGATGGGCTCACGTAGCCCACCTCTCTCATTCAAATCCAAATGTTTCCATATTCGAAATATGTATTTGGATACTAAAATTCTGCCTGGTATGGACTATGACCTTGGATTATATTTGTAAATAAACTGCGTTTGGATTCTCACTCCTTCTGCTGTATGCTGTCATTACGACACCAAATCATTACAATAATCTTTGCTTAGTTTAGTTGTAGCCTACCCGTAGTTTCGTTATTAAACCATTATATCCATGTTTTATTGTTCCTGTGTTTGCCACTTACAAATCAAGTCGCTTAAACGTTTTGATTTTGCTACATGCTATTTCCCTGTTAGTACTGTATAGGAAAAAGTTATTCTTTCTTGGCCAGGAAGATAATTTATTTCCTAGAATTGATAACTGATTATGCTGTCTGTTCGGTGAACGAACTGATTAATAATTGTAATATTTATTCTGCTATTCGGCATTTCTCAACTTTTGGATGCTCTCGGCCGCCCTCAACACTTTGCCCAACCCGCTGTCAATCCCACGATTCACTGCATGAGTGTAAAGCTCAACTCCCATAGGAATTAACTAAAAATTCTCAATTGTATGCCTATGAAGGCCTCTTTCACTGTTAAAACTGAAGCGTTGCTCTGGAATACACGTTGTCTTCTGTGAACATTAAAGCCTGCCTTTGATTTGATTGGCCATATCAGTCATTTTGACATTGATGAGTGGTGTTAGACCTCTGAGGCAGACCAGCCTAAAATGTCACTTTTAAAAATGTTTGCCTTTATTGATATTAGGGATTCACAGAATCCAGATTTTTGGGGTTTGGCCGAATACCAAATCCACTGGTTAAGATTCTGCCGAATCCAAAACCGAATACCGAATCCTACTCCCATCCTCAGTCCATTAACACAGTAAACACATTAATGAAGTAAACAACGTCCACAGCAGTGTATTTTTCATTTTATTTTATTTTAACTGTAAAAAAACATTATGCAACATTATGCCAGGATGACAAGTGGGAAAAACTATTTTGACAATTACCATAGGCCTATGTTTACCCTATCTCAAGATCCAATCAATATCCAAAATATTAGCCTTTTAGATTTATAATCCCATAAAGTAGGCTACCCCCAAGTACAAACCAAAACCTTTCAATAAAAGTGCAACAATGCAAAGAAAAGTGTTTTTCTTTTTTTTAAATCAGAATATGTTTGGTGACTTAACTGAAATTGTTATTGAACATTTACTCAATAAACATAGATATTAGGCTGTTGTTTCGTTTAGAACAGTAGCCAAATATTACGAAAAATTGTAGGCCTAATCACACACATCTCCTGCATCATAATTAACCTCTAACCTTTCACATGAAATGAGAGTTTCCTTTCAGGAAAACAAGACGCTCGGCATTAACAGGTGACAGCTGGATACGAGTGTGGGAACGAATGTCCCCAGCAGTACTGAAAAGTCTTTCACTGGGCACAGAGGTTGGTGGCACACAGAGGTAGATCTTTACCGTTTTCGCCAGCAGTGAAAATCGCTGCTGGTTTGTCTTCCACCACTGAAGAGGATTCTCTCTAAGAGGAATCAGAGGCTCACTGAAAAAAGCGCTTATCTCCACGTCAGCACCCGATGTGACTGCCTCAGTATTGCTGCGGTACAGATCGTCCCAGCCGCTCCAGATTCCTGAACAGTGTCGTTTAGTGCGAACTGTTGGGCCTTGTTCCTCCTCAGGCTGTTCAGTTGCTGTAGTAGTAGGCCTAGCAGATGTGTCTTGATCTGATTCAGATAAACAGGATACAGCCTCCTGCACAAGCAACTTTGATCGACACTGTTCTGTGTCACTCACCCAAAATTTCGCCTTGGATCTGGGATCCAGACTTGTTGCCACAACTAAGTGGCTATTCTGCTCGCTTCCCTCAAACCTATCCTGCAGAGATTTCAGCAAGCGGGTTTTCATCTGCTTGATTCCATGACCGTCTGTTTCGTTGTGGATATAGCGCTTCAACATCATCACAGCTTGCAGGACAGTGGATATACATGCATTTTCTGCGCTTATTTCTCTAGTCAACTCCTCAAAGGGTCTAAGCACCTTGAGAACATCCTCCATCAGAGTCCACCTCTGTGCATGAATATGTTGCATACCATCTGTCTCAGACACATAGATGTTTATGGCACGTTTTTGTTCTGTTAAACGATCGAACATCAGACATGTCGAATTCCATCGTGTTGACACGTCCTGGATTAAATGGTGATTTGGCAGCCCCAACTCCTGCTGTAGAGCAGAAAGGCTTGATTTAGCACTTGAAGAGTGCCTAAAGTGACCAACAGTTTTCCTGGCCAGTGCGATCATGTCAGAGACACATTGTTGTGATAAAAGACTGTCGTGGATGCACAACTGGAGCGTGTGCGCAAAACAGCCAGCACTTGGAACCCCTGCCTCGGACATGGCTTTCCGCATGTTTGCAGCATTGTTCCTCAAGACCAGGTGACACTTGTTAACAGGTATGTCCCAGGCTCTGATCATTTCTTGCAGTGCATCTGCAACGTTTAATGCGGTGTGCCTTCCATCGAATGCTTCACATCGAAGAATAGCATGTGTACACTTAAAATCATCATCAATCCAATGTGAGGTCACACTGATGTAGGACTGTGTAGTGTACTCACAAGTCTATATGTCGCATGTAAATGCAAAAGCATGTGCTTCGGCAACGTGTGCTTGTATGCGGGAAGTGATGGATGCATTTCAGGGGTGATTTTGCCAGCAAAAAAGCGATTTTGTAACATGGCTCAGATGGAGTAGCTCATTGAATCCAGTGTCTTCCACTATGCTATAGGGCTGCAAGTCAATGGCTATCATTTTCCCAGTTGCTGCATGAATGGCTTTGGCTCGTGGGTGATCTGAGGCCCACTGTTTGTTTGGTGTAGTGCTAGCAAAGCTGGTAATGGTCGTCTGGTTAACACAAGTTTTTAGCTGTGACTGTCCTTCCTTTGCCGTACCTGAAGTTGCTGCATTTTGGCTGCTGTCTGTAGAATCCTTCATGCACAACTCATATTCTTTCGGATATTTCATACGCAAATGTTTTAACAGTGCCGATGTTGTGTATTGTTTAGGGTCTATGCCACCACGAGACAAATCGGCATTGCAAATTGAACATGTAGCTCGACTTAAATCGCCTTCTTTTGACTGAAAGTAATGCCAAACAACACTTTTTCTGCTCACGAGTTCCATTTTCACTTTCTCACAGCCTACTGCATTCGAACGGTCCACCTACGTAAACACCTTCCCGTAATCAACGGCAGCGTCATTACGTTGACCAGCGTAGCCCAATATTCAGTAAAAATTATGATAATTTGGAGATGACTTTGGCAAGCAAGGTGGGGCCGAGAGCCGTGGGAGCGGAGCGAGGCCGGTGGTGCAAGTGCTAAAGAGCATCACCTGCGTGCGACATCGCGCAACATTTGTTGCACACATATTTTAAAAATGATTATACTTTTGATAACTTTTTTTTCATGAGTGTCTAGGGATGACACATGCCAAATTTCCTGTAAATCAGACCAGCGGCCTAAAGGAGGAGTTTGATAAGGTTTTTTTTTTTTTTTCAAAATGGTGGAAACATTTTCATTACGGAAATAAAATATGAGAAATACAGAGATATGATTTTGATTCTAGTCTGTATTGTTGTGGATATATGAGCAAAAATGTAAAAAGTACTTATTATTAGGGCAGAAGGAGAATAAAATCAGTACGAATACACTAGGGCTCTGGCACCTTCAGTGTCAATTACTGTAATACGCTTGCAGTATTCGTCATGTTTGTAATGTAATGGACTATCACGGTACCACACTTGAATTCACTGAGCACCTGAGAGCGACCCATTCTTTCACAAATGTTTGTAGAAGCAGTCTGCATGCCTAGGTGCTTGATTTTATACACATTTTGCCAAAAGTATTGGGACACCTCTCCAAATCATTGAATTCAGGTGTTCCAATCACTTCCATGGCCAAATGTGTATAAAATCAAGCACCTAGGCATGCAGACTGCTTCTACAAACATTTGTGAAAGAATGGGTCGCTCTCAGGCGCTCAGTGAATTCAAGTGTGGTACCGTGATAGGTTGCCACCTGTGCAATAAGTCCATTCGTGAAATTTCCTCACTACTAAATATTCCACGGTCAACTGTTAGAGGTATTATAACAAAGTGGAAGCAATTGGGAACAACAGCAACTCAGCCATGAAGTGGTAGGCCATGTAAAATCACAGAGCGGGGTCAGCGCATGCTGAGTTACAGACTTTGTGTGGCCTTCAGATTAGCTCAAGAACAGTGTGTAGAGAGCTTCATGAAATGGGTTTCCATGGCCGAGCAGCTGGTGTAAAGCACGCCGCCACTGGACTCTAGAGCAGACAAATCACGCTTCTCTGTCTGGCAATCTGATGGACGAGTCTGGGTTTGGCGGTTGTCAGGAGAACGGTACTTGCCTGACTGCATTGTGCCAAGTGTAAAGTTTGGTGGAGGGGGGATTATGGTGTGGGGTTGTTTTTCAGGGGTTGGGCTTGGCCCCATAGTTCCAGTGAAAGGAACTCTTAATGCTTCAGCATACCAAGACATTTTGGACAATTTAATGCTCCCAAATTTGTGGGAACAGTTTGGGGATGGCCCCTCCTGTTTCAACATGACTGCGCACCAGTGCACAAAGCAAGGTCCATAAAGACATGGATGAGCGAGTTTGGTGTGGAGGAACTTGACTGGCCTGACCTCCTGACAGTCCTGACCTCAACCCGATAGAAAGCCTTTGGGATGAATTAGAGCGGAGACTGCGAGCCAGGCCTCCTTGTCCAACATCAGTGCCTGACCTCACAAATGCGCTTCTAGAAGAATGGTCAAAAATTCCCATAAACACACTCCTAAACCTTGTGGAAAGCCTTCCCAGAAGAGTTGAAGCTGTTATAGCTGCAAAGGGTGGGCCAACTCCATATTAAACCCTACAGATTAAGAATGGGATGTCATTAAAGTTCATGTGCATGTAAAGGCAGGCGTCCCAAAACTTTTGCCAATATAGTGTATATTTTCTTAGCGGAAGCTTTAGGATAATATACAGCCAAGTTTATAAAATAACTTAAACCAATATTTGAACTGGGACACTTGACTACAAAATCATATAATATGGATAACATAAACATTTCATTATCTAAATTATCTCATTTAAAAATGCCTGGTTAATAGCTATAAACTGTATGACATTACAAGATGCCTGTGACAGTGTGGAAAAACAGAGAATTTATAACTACTGCTCAATTCTATTCATGACCTTTTTACGTATTAACAAAGTGTTAAAAGTTGGGCTGGTTATTAGCCGTTAAAAGCATAGTGAAACGGTTTGCATTATGTATTAATCATACTGTCCAATCAAGTCTAGTATTTACAATCATAAATTCAAACTTCACACAGTTTGTGTTTTTCATATCACCATATGATATTTGTAAATTAAAAATGGCTCATTACCTCATTAGCTCATTACCTCACCCTATATAAGCCTGGTTATCGCAGTCATTCATTGCAAAGTCTTGTTTAGTGTAACTGCAATTCTGAGCGATGTCTCATGTCTCATGGTTCTTTGAATTTCTTGCCTGTTTCTGGATTACTCTTTTGCCTGTGTTCCCTGCCTTGTTGTGTTTGTTTGGACTGTCTGGTGGTGTTTGACCTTGCCTGTATATTGGATTATGTGTCTGGATTGTCCCTTTAATAAAAGCTGCATTTGGATCTTCAGCCTTTGTGTCTTGGAGCAGTTACACAAGCTTTGATCCAAAACAATTGTTTTGTAATCATGAATTTTGTCTTTAATTTTGATGTTTATGTTAGGCTTATAATGTTATAAAATAATCTAATCAAATTAGGGGTTTTAATATTTAGACATGTCTCAAGTTTGGTATATAGGGTTGCAAAAATTGCAAACCTCAAAGAAAAGAAAATAACTCCATATAGTATTTAGTTTGACATTTATCTTCACAGACAGCATTTTCTGAAGGTCAAGCACTCATTTTTCACTTACTATTAAAAAAAAATTGTTTCAGGTCCCATTTTGAACATATTCATTGAATGTTCCAAGAATCTGTTATCACATTTGACAACATCTGACAATCATTTGCAAATAAAGTCAAAGACCTTTGAGTTTAACTATTCAGTCTTTACCAAAAGTCCACAATGTAAGATCCAGTAAATGACACCGAGCTTTTACATTTCCAACTATTTTTTTTCAGTGTGTTCTAAGAGACAACATTTTAAGCACAGTCGCGGGTCAAACTCTTCTTCTGCATCTGTTATAGACTGCTCAATTCTAATGGACACATTTTGCAATGGCAGTTACAAAAACATTTTACAATGACTGTACTTTTGCAATGTTTAAAAGTTTGTGAATCTTCTTCAATCTTACTTATTTCTAACGCTCTAGTACTTTATGATTTGATTCAAGAAGAACCAGTAAAGAGCCAGTAAAAAACATTAACAGGATTAAGCTACAGAGTTCAGAGGTGAACATTATTTTGGAACCTTTGCTTCCTGTTCATGTGTTGCATAAATATGACTCAAGAAGTTTCACTTCTCTAAAGTAACTTTTCTTTTGGTGTGTCTAAATGACAAATACGAACTGCTGCATCAGATATTTTTTATTTTCATTTACAAGAAATATTGCTTGTGCACAGAGTGGTCCGGTGTAACAACCTCTTTTTGACTTTGGTAAATGATTAACTTGTTGATCCCCAAGCAGGCAAGAGTATCAGAGACAGACCAAAAAAAGGCACTTGTGAATTGAGCTCAAAATGAGAGTTCCTGTAAAACTCCTCGGCTTCGTCTTTTGGTTGTTTTTCTTTAATTGTGGCCAATGTCAAGGCAAGTGCTTTTTGTTGTTGTTGTTTATTTGAATGTCTTTTTCATTTTTATTTAATTGACTAGAACATAAATGTTATATTATATGCACATCCTAAAACATTTAACTGTAGCTCTAGAAAGTGTTGACTAGTTGACTAGTTTACTTCAGCATTTAATATACACAGTTACGCCTTTGTGTAACATTTGTGCTCTCAGAATGTCTTTGAGAAAACATTAAATACGAAAACATAGAACCAGTTTCAAAATCTTCATATGCTGATGGTGAAACAGTGAAAGTGGACTGCATGACAGGTTATATCAGGTTATATTGTACTTGTAAAAAGTTAAAAAACATTTGTTCACAGTTTTGAAATGACAAACAGAATCAATCAAAGATGAGATAATAATGTCCCTGTCTGTGAGGTTATGCTTTCTTGGAAGCTTTCTTTTTTATCTTTGAATTATCTCAGTCATACTGAGAGAAATTGACAATTCGCCTTTACCTTGAACTTTTTCAATCTGCATAATGATGACTCAAAAACATATGAGATCAGAATTTTGAAAAGTTTTGAAACTGTTTCCTCACAGCAAAACAAGGATTGTGCCGTGATCCATCTGTGAAAAATGGATTCACATACAGCCACCCCTCCAATGAGGAAGAAATCTTTTACTCCTGCAACACGGGCTATAAACCATTCACTGGGAACTGGTGGGATTCAGTGACATGCAGCGAAGGCTCTTGGTCTGAAGAACCTCGGTGCATCCGTGAGTTTTATTACTGTCAGTCTCAGGTGTAAGACGAATGATAGTGTACTGAATTATGCTCCCTGTTTTCTGTCTTTACAGCGGTGGAAGAATGTGGAGCTTTACCCAGTGTTCACCATGGAAAACTAAAGCAAACCATTCATGATCGAGGAACTGTTGAAGTGGAATGTGATCCAGGGTTCATATCAAATCAAACCTCCATAAAATGTGTCAATGGTACATGGGAGACACCAGTTTGTGAGGGTGAGCTTCTCAATTCTCATTGCCTGTTTGTGAGGAGCAGCAACAGCATATAATGGACAATAGAGTCTATCGACAATCTAATCTCAGTCTTATTGGAGTTCATGAATTCACATAAATTTATTTTTCTTTAGCAGGTGTGCATTGTAAGATTCCTCCAAAGGTGGAAAATGCATTCATAACATCTAAACCTGAAGAATTTTATGTAGATGGATCTAGTGTAACATACGTATGTCAAAAGTCATTCTTAATGAATGGGAAAAGCACAGTTTTCTGCCGCAATGAAATTTGGGAAAAAACACCAACATGTAAAGGTGAGGTTTTGATTGGTGGTAATAACTGTCTTTTAAAACTTCTTACAGATTAGTAAAAAAAAAAATTCTTGTAGGTAAAAATGAAGAGAGATTCTTAGATATTTGTCAATCAATCAATAGGAATAGCATCAGATTAATATGCTAATATGCTAATGCTAGATTAATATGTTATTGTAATGTTAAACATTATTAGTTCCCTTTCGTTCAGTCACTCCGAGTAACGTCAGTGACTGACGAATGGGGGTTTCGCTTAGAAGCCTATCATCTTCGAGATCTAGAAAACGCCCAATGGCAGCGCCAATGCCATGGGCATGCAGAATTTGCATAGCGTAACTCCGCCCCACAGCGTGGGTATATAAGGAAGTACGCTGGCAACATCGCATTATGTTTCTGCTTCGGAGCCAAGAGCATCTATCTCTTCACTCCTTAAGCCTTTTTGAGTATATCGTCAAGCTTCTTCGAGACGAACAGCTTTCCAGTCGGTGTTGGTGTTACGGCGCGTTCCAGCGAGTGTTTACTTCCTGCCTGCTGATCTGTGCAGTGATCTGCATCCAGCTGGTATTCGTTCCCTGGGCGCTTCGGCATCGCTGTGAAGCTCCCTCTCACAAAAGAGCTCGCATGTGGCACGTCTTTTTAAAGACGGTTTGCCCGTGCACTTCTGGGTGCGGTCGATCTCTGTTGCCATCTGATGGGCACAATCGCTGCGTGACGTGTTTGGGCTTCAGCACGTTCAAGCAGCGTTTGTGGATGCGTCATGTTCTCACTGCGGGAACATGACCATCGCGATGTTGCGGTCGAGACTCAATGACCTCCGCAAGGAAAGAGAGTCCCCTCTGCCACACCCCAATCTACCGTCTCCGAGAGAGATGGTACTTTGGCTGGTGGCCAGGGTGACCTGAGGGTTACGGTGTGGCATAACCCCGACGATCATTCCTCGGGCCACACCCCCCTCTCGCACATCGCTACCCGCGAGTGATCGGACTGAAGCAGCGGGACCGTCTGCGGACGCCCCGTGTGTTTCGTTCGGCGCTCCAGTTGGTGATGAGATGTCGATCGCCGCATCTCAAGGTGGGCTGGAGTCCTCTGGGGATGAAGATTCGGCTATGCTGCTGCCTTCGGGCGTGCCAGCATTGCCCGAGTCCGACCCGGAGTTGACAGCCATGTCATCTCGGGGGATGTTTGGTCTTTGGGTGTGACGCGTCCTGACAGCTGTTGGGCCCCGCCCCCAATTACTTTCTCTCCCGGGATACATGAGGAGGTCACGTGGTCCTGGAAGTCCCCGTTGTCTTCCCGCGACCGTTCGGCGGCCTCCTCCGCCTTCTCTGCCCTCGATGGGGCCGCGGCCAAGGGTACACTGGGGTCCCCCCTGTTGACGCTCAGTTGCAATCACGGTCGAGACTCAATGACCCCCGTATGGAGGGAGAGTCCCCTCTGCCACACCCCAGTTATCCAACGCCCCTGTCATGCGTGCGGAGGTTGCTACCTTGCTGGCGAAGGGTGCGATCGAGCCTGTCCCTCCAGCCGAGATGAAGTCCAGCTTCTACAGCCCTTACTTCATTGTACCCAAGAAAACCGGTGGGTTACGACCGATCCTGGACCTGCGCGTCCTGAACCGATCCCTTCACAGGCTTCCGTTCAGGATGTTGACAGCGAAGCGCCTTTCGAATGCGTTCGTCCAGTAGATTGGGTTGCAGCGATCGACCTGAAGGACGCCTACTTCCTTATCAGTACGCGGTCTTCCCATTCGGGCTAGCTCTGTCCCCTCGCGTCTTTACGAAGATTGTCGAGGCAGCCCTTGTGCCACTCAGGCAACACGGGGTTCGCATCCTGAACTTCCTCGATGACTGGCTGTTCCTGAGTCACTCTCGAGAGCAGGTGTGCGAACACAGAGACCTGGTGCTCCAGCACTTAGCTCGTCTGGGCCTTCGGGTCAACTGAGAAAAGAGCAAACTCTGCCAGTGCAGAGGATCTCTTTTCTCAGTATCGACTCGGTCGCCAGGTGCGCGCAGCTTACGAGCGAGCGCGAACAGTCACTGCTGACTTGCCTCCGTCAAATCAGGAGCAAGAGTGCGGTTCCACTGAAGTTATTTCAGAGGCTCCTGGGGCATATGGCATCTGCAGCCGCGGTAACGCCGCTCAGATTGCTTCATATGAGACCGCTTCAGCACTGGCTTCGCGATCGAGTCCCGAGATGGGCATGGCAGTCGGGCACGCTCCGGTCCCAGTGACTCGGGCCTGCCTGCAGACCCTCACCCCGTGGTCGAACCTCAGTTTTCTACGGGCCGGTGTGTCCTTAGAACGAGTTTCCAGGCATATTGTTGTGTCAACAGATGCCTCCACCACGGGCTGGGGTGCCATGTGCAATGGACATGCTGCCGCGGGCTCCTGGACAGGACCCCAGCGCCTCCTGCATGTCAATTGCCTCGAGTTGCTGGCAGTACGGTTCGCCCTGCACCGCTTCCGAGCGCTGCTCAAGGGTCAACACGTGCTAGTCCGGTCAGACAACACGGCCACAGTAGCGTACATCAACCACCAGGGTGGTCTGCGTTCCCGCCGCATGTCTCAACTCGCCCGCCATCTCGTCTTATGGAGTCAGAAGCACCTGAGGTCCCTTCGTGCCATCCATATCCCGGGAGTCCTGAACCGTGCAGCCGACGAGCTCTCACGGCTTCAGCCACTTCCTGGAGAATGGAGACTCCATCCCCAGACGGTTCAGCTGATTTGGGAACAGTTCGGCGACGCACAGGTAGATCTGTTTGCCTCCCATGACTCTTCCCATTGCCGCCTGTTTTATTCCCTGACCGAGGGCCCCCTCGGCACGGACGCTCTGGCGCACAGCTGGCCGCGGGGCCTCCGCAAGTATGCGTTTCCCCCAGTGAGCCTTCTTGCACAGGTTCTGTGCAAGATCAGGGAGGACAAGGAGCAGGTCCTTTTGGTCGCCCCGTATTGGCCCGGCCGGACCTGGTTCTCCGAGCTTGTACTCCTTGCGACAGCCCCTCCCTGGTCGATTCCTCTGAGGAAGGACCTCCTTTCTCAGAGACGGGGCACCCTTTGGCACCCGCGTCCCGATCTTTGGAACCTCCACGTGTGGCTCCTGGATGGGACGCGGCAGGTTTGAGTACCCTACCACCTCAGGTGGTGGCTACCATCACTTCCGCTAGGGCCCTGTCTACAGAAACGACACGCCTATGCGTTGAAGTGGAACCTCTTCGTCACTGGTGTTCTTCTCGCCAAGAAGACCCCTGGAAATGCCCGATCGGGTCCGTGCTCGCATTCCTCCAGAAGGGTTGGAACGAAGGCTGTCTCCTTCCACCCTCAAGGTTTATGTGGCCGCTATATCAGCCTACCACGACCTTGTGGAGACGAAAAAGGTAAGTCAGCACGACCTGGTCATCAGGTTCCTGAGGGGAGCGAGGAGACTGAATCCTCCTCGCGCTCCCCTCGTACCCTCTTGGGACCTCTCAGTAGTCTTAAGTGCTCTGTAGAGGGCTCCCTTCGAGCCATTGCGGTCAGTCGAGGTCTATGAAAAGACAGAGCTCCTGATCGCCTTGGCCTCCATCAAGAGGGTAGGGGACCTGCAGGCATTTTCGGTTGACGAAGCGTGCCTGGAATTCGGGCCGGCCTACTCTCACGTGATCCTGAGACCCCGGCCTGGATATGTGCCCAAGGTTCCCACCACTCCGTTCCAGGTGGTGAACCTGCAAGCGCTGCCTTTGGAGGAGGCAGACCCAGCCTTGGCACTGCTCTGTCCAGTACGCGCCCTCCGTGCTTACGTAGACAGAACGCAGTGTTCAGGACCTCAGACCAGCTCTTTGTCTGTTATGGTGGGAAGCTGAAGGGAAAGGCTCTCTCCAAGCAAGGTTGTCTCACTGGATAGTGGACGCCATTGTTTTGGCTTACCTGACGCAGGGGCGTCCATGCGGGTCAGGGCTCACTCTTGGGCTCTAGCGCATGGCGCCTCGCTAACAGACATTGCAGAGCTGCAGGCTGGGCGACACCCAACACATTCGCCAGATTCTATAATCTCCGAGTGGAGCCAGTGTCCTCTCTTGTACTCGCCTCTACTAGTGGCCGGTAATGGACTAGGCTCAGGTGTCTTCGCTTGCTCGCCATTCCACTCCATGGACTGGATACGTGCGATATTTTCCTCAGGTAGTTTCCCTGAAGCCCTGAGTTCCTCCAGCACTGTTGATGCCGACACCAGTACGTCTGCCCACTCGCTCAGGCCCTCGTGTTGGCTAGGTGCCACCGTGTGCATGGTTCCCCCGTTGGGCGACCCCCACATGTGTATTCCCACTGTAAGTCTCCCTGAGCAGGTGTCTTCCCTTGGCAAGCCCCTTGCCACCCCTGGGGGTAAAATTCTTCCACCTTCGGCTGGTTACCCCAGAGTTTCCCATATGTAGCCCGGAGCGGGTCATATGTGTTCTTAAGTCCTCCCTACGGGTAGGCATTTGGCGCATACTTCCACCTGGAATATGCTTCCCAGTGTACCTTGGTATTCCTGTGTTAAGTGGGAGTCCTTCGTCCGTACTAGCTTACGACAGGGAGCTCACGCTTACGCAGGGCACTGGATGACAGCGAGTGGCGTGATTATATTGGGACCCCCATTCGTCAGTCACTGACGTTACTCGGAGTGACTGAACGAAAGGGAACGTCTCGGTTACGTATGTAACCCTCGTTCCCTGAGGAGGGAACGGAGACGTAACGTCCCTCTGCCACTTCCGCTGTACCGCTGGAACAGCCGGGAGTTCAGTCTTGGCTCCTCAGCAGGTAACATAATGCGATGTTGCCAGCGTACTTCCTTATATACCCACGCTGTGGGGCGGAGTTACGCTATGCAAATTCCGCATGCCCATGGCATTGGCGCTGCCATTGGGCGTTTTCTAGATCTCGAAGATGATAGGCTTCTAAGCGAAACCCCCATTCGTCAGTCACTGACGTTACGTCTCCGTTCCCTCCTCAGGGAACGAGGGTTACATACGTAACCGAGACGTTTTCGCTGGTATATACTGGATGATTCATTCTGCACTAAATTGTTTTTTTTTTTTTTGTCCAATCAAATGATCTCTATAGAATCAAAATCAAATGAGTGTTTTAGTGCCATTGTCTGTTATTCACATTGAGGATAATTGATTGATCAGATCTTTCTGTTCTTTAGAGGTAATGTGTGTCGCAAACCTGACAGCAAACATGAGATCAGGCGGACACCCGGGGCCTGAGGTTTCAATCAGACCTGGACACACAATAACTCTTTCATGTGCTGAGGAGGGACTGGAATTACAAGGACAGAGCAAAATCAGGTGCTTGGCAAGTGGAGAATGGAACGTCCCATTCCCTAAATGTGTAAAAGGTAAGATTCACAGGTTTACTAGTCGAGTCCTATTAGCAGTGTTTGCAAGCATCACTATTGCTCATATGTAATATATATAATATATAAATGCTCATATATAAATGCTCAACTTTGGCAAGTAATTTATTGGCACGCCAGTCTCTCTTGAATTGGGCCAAGAAGCAATGTCTTAGCAACCACCCAAAATAACCTAGCAACAGCATAGCTATGCACTAGCAACGTGGCAGCAAATTATACATGGATAAACGCCATGTATATAAACTTTATATGCAAATTTAGAATTTGTGTTTTGGTATTTTTAATCCATCTGTGCTAGATTAATATGTTAATGTAATGTTAAACATTATCAGTTTTCGCTCGTATGCTGGATGATTCATCCTGTGCTACAGTTTTTTGTCCAATCAAATGCTCTCTAAAATCAAAATCACTCTAGTGTTTTAGTGCCATTGTGCTATACCCCTCTCTCATTAAAAAAAATCTAACCCGAGTAAGAAAGATTGAGCGATTTAAAAATGGTCATTTTAATCCTCAGTGAATTCACAAAATAAAATAAAGATGATAGCAACTTTTTAAATAAAGTAGCAGAGACGACAAGTATAATATACAAACCTGAATCTATCCAAAGTTTTTAATGAGGAAAATTTTTATATACTGAATTTGACTCCACTCTCTCTCCGCATACATTTTTTCTTAAGAAATTTTGGCCGCATGAGAAAGATGTATACGAAAATAAAGAAATTCTAAGATACAAGTGCATTAAGCCATACAATAAAATTCCAGAGGGACAATCAATCTGTGAAAATGGAAACTAGAGTGAACCGTTTGTCTGCACGAGAGTCACTTAAAATGTTATGAATCTAAAATCACATTTACTTACATAGTGGGTAAAAAATTACTAGATCCTTGATACACTTGATCAGCTGGGGATGATTGTGAATTAAGTGGAAAAAATTTATTTGTTTTATTTATATCACAAATCTCACATGAGCTAACAGACCTTAGTCAGGATATGCATCATATTGAATTTTTCATGAGGTTGTTAGGGATAGTATACTCCATCTTTAGCAGTTCCCTTTCAGTCGGTCACGTTCGACGTACGTCGGATGTCACCGACGAATTGGGATCACTTCTGGGAGCCCCTATCAGCTTCGAGTGTATAGAGAACGGGCCAATGGCCATTGGCGTGCGAGATTTGCATCTCGCGCTCCGCCCCGCATCGCGGGTATAAAGCGGAAGCGGATGCAGCGCACATTTGTCATTCACTTCGGAGCCAAACAAGCTCATGAAAGACTGTTCCTGCTCAGCAGAGAGAAAGAGAGAGAGCGAGAGAAGAGGCTTTTGTGCTGGGGAGAAGGCACGTGCAGTGACAACCGCGAGCTCACCGAAATCGGTGAAACAAACTGCTGTTTTTACAGCATCCCGGTTGGTTCGGTGGGGGCGTTCCACGGTGAGTGCAAACACAGGCTGCACTATCCCCTGTGTTTGCCGCGGTTGTTCCTGGGTGCTTCAGCACGTTAAAGAGCTTCTTCTAAAAGAGCAACACGGGTGTGAAATTGCTTCTTTTTCAAGATGTCATTCCACCCGTGCGTTTCTGGATGCGGTCGTTCCCTGTCACCAGCTGACGGTCACAATCGCTGCCTGACATGTCTGGGTATTCAACATGCCGAGGCAGCGTTTGTGGATAGCTCGTGTTCCCATTGCGGGAACATGACTATCTCGGCGCTAAGGTCGAGACTCGCCTACCTTCGGGAGGGTGGAGTCCCCTTACCTATGCCCCGATCTAGTGCTATCCCTGCCCAGCAGGATAGACCTACTTCGGCGAATAGCCAGGGTGACCTGAGGATCACGTTTAGGGCACACCCGCCGAGCCAGTCTCCGTGGGCCCCTAAACCCTCTGTAGTGCCGCAGCCGGTTGAGCTTCCGGAGGAAGTCGCTGGCCTCTCTCGAGGTGGTCCAACGGTGACCTTTGGAGCTCCAGCAGAGGATAGGATGTCGATCGCTGCATCGGAGGGGGAGTTTCAGTCCTCGGGGGATGAAGACCCGGCTGCGTTGCCTCCCTCTGGGAGAGTGGCATTGTCCGAGACGGACCCCGAGCTGACGGCTATGCTTTCCCGGGCCGCCGAAAAGGTCGGGCTCGTGTGGAACCCTCCACCGTGTCCCGAGCCTTCTAGGCTGGATGATTGGTTTCTCGGGGCGGCTCGCGCTGGTTCTCAGCGTCCCGCCCCGGTGCCCTTCTTCCCGGAAGTGCATGAGGAGCTCACGAGGTCGTGGACGGCACCTTTTTCTGCCAGAAACCGGCCGAGTGGCTCCTCCCTCCTCACTACTCTCGACGGCGGGCCAGCCAAGGGGTACGTGGGGATCCCGCCGGTGGAACGGGCGGTTGCGATGCAACTGTGTCCGGCGTCCGCTTCCACCTGGCGAGGAGACCCACGCCACCCATCCAAGGCCTGTAAGTTCTCCTCCAGTCTAACTGGGAAGGCTTACAAGGCTTGTGGACAGGCTGCGTCCGCCTTGCATGCCATGGCGTTGCTCCAGGTGCACCAGGCCCAGGCACTCATGGACATGCACGAGGGTAGACCTGACCCAGAGCTCCTCCGGGAGCTCCGGGCGGCGACGGACCTCGCCCTCCGGGCGACGAAAGTCACCGCCCGTTCCATTGGTCAGGCGATGTCCACTCTTGTGGTCCAGGAGCGACATCTCTGGCTCAACCTGGCCGATATGAGGGAGACTGATAAGTATCGGTTCCTGGACTCCCCCATTTCCCAGGTTGGGCTGTTCGGCGACGCGGTCGAGAGCTTTGCCCAGCAGTTCTCGACTGTCCAGAAGCAGACGGAGGCCATCAAACACATCCTGCCCCGGCGGTCAGCTGCTGCCCAGCCGCCGGCCGCAGCTCCTCCGCCTGCTCGTCGCCGAGGGCGGCCGCCCGCCGCCACCCCCGCTCCCGCCCCAGCCCAGCAGCAGCCTCCACCAGGGCAACGGCGTGGAGCCAGCCGCGGGAAGGCCGTCCAGCCCGCTCAGGCCGCTGCCAAGCCAGGTGGCAAGCACCGTCGTAAGAGACCCTGAGACGGGCCACCCAGAGATGGAGGAGACAGCTCTTCAGGAGGTGGTGACAGCACCGCTCCTTCTCCCGCTGGAGGGCCGGGAGAGAATTCTATGTTCTTGTTTTGTTTCTGTTCCGCCACTGGCCTTCGGGCTAGCGCTCCCCAGCCCGTCCCGCTGGCTCATCCGTACTATCAGACTCGGCTATGCGATTCAGTTCGCTCGGCGGCCCCCCAAGTTCAGGGGCGTTCACTTCACCTCCGTGTCGAAGGAGAGCGCCCCCGTGCTACGGGCGGAGATCGCAGTCCTACTGGCGAAGGACGCGATAGAGCCGGTCCCTCCAGCCGATATGAAGACAGGCTTCTACAGCCCGTACTTCATTGTACCCAAGAAAGGCGGCGGGTTACGGCCAATCTTGGACCTGCGATTCTTGAATCGGTCCCTTCACAGGCTGCTGTTCAGAATGCTAACGCAGAAACGCATCTTCAGGTGCATCCGTCCCCAAGATTGGTTTGCAGCGATCGACCTGAAGGACGCGTACTTTCATGTCTCGATTCTCCCTCGACACAGACCGTTCCTACGCTTTGCGTTTGAGGGACGGGCATATCAGTACAGAGTCCTACCCTTCGGGCTGTCCCTGTCGCCCCGCGTCTTCACGAAGGTCGCGGAGGCGGCCATTGCTCCCATGAGAGAGCGTGGTGTTCGCATTCTCAACTACCTCGACGACTGGCTGATTCTGGCTCAGTCGAAGGCGCAGTTGTGCGAACACAGGGACATGGTGCTCAGTCACCTCAGCCTGTTGGGACTTCAGGTCAACTGGGAAAAGAGCAAACTCTGCCCCGTGCAGAGGATCTCTTTTCTCGGTATGGAGTTGGACTCGGTCAATCTGACAGCGCGACTCACAGAGCAGCGCGTCCAGTCGGTATTGATCTGCTTGAATTCGTTCAAATGCAGGACAGCGGTACCACTGAAACATTTTCAGAGGCTCCTGGGGCATATGGCATCCGCAGCCGCAGTGACGCCGCTCGGATTGCTTCATATGAGGCCGCTTCAACACTGGCTACACGACCGAGTCCCGAGATGGGCGTGGCAGAGCGGCTCATTCCGTGTCTCAGTAACACCGAAGTGTCGCCAAACCTTCAGTCCGTGGTTGGACCCTTCGTTCCTACGGGCAGGAGTTCCCCTAGAACAAGTGTCCAGGCATGCTGTGGTCTCCACGGATGCCTCATCCACCGGCTGGGGGGCCACGTACAACGGGCTTGCAGTTTCGGGTCTGTGGACGGGGCCTCAACTGCAATGGCATATCAATTGCCTCGAGTTGTTAGCAGTTCGTCTTGCGCTGGGCCGCCTCAAAGGGCCGCTACGAGGCAAGCACGTTCTGGTCCGTACGGACAACACTGCGGCCGTTGCGTACATCAACAAACAGGGTGGTCTACGCTCCCGCCGCATGTCACAACTCGCCCGCCATCTCCTCCTCTGGAGTCAGAAGCATCTGAGGTCGCTTCGTGCCATTCATATCCCGGGCCTGCTCAATCGTGCAGCCGACGAGCTCTCACGACAGCAAGTGCTCCCAGGAGAGTGGAGACTCCATCCCCAGGTGGTCCAGCTGATCTGGAGTCGCTTCGGGACCACACAGGTAGACCTGTTTGCCGCCCCGGACACGTCTCACTGCCAGTTGTTCTATTCCCTGACCGGGGGGACCCTCGGCTCGGATGCGCTGGCACACAGCTGGCCCCGAGGCCTACGCAAATATGCGTTTCCCCCAGTGAGCCTTCTTGCGCAGACACTGTGCAAGGTCAGGGAGGACGAGGAGCAGGTCTTGCTAGTTGCGCCATACTGGCCCAACCGGACCTGGTTCCCGGAACTAGTGCTCCTCGCGACAGCACCTCCTTGGCCCATTCCTCTGAGGAAGGACCTCCTGACTCAGAGACGGGGCACCCTGTGGCACCCGCGTCCGGACCTCTGGAAACTCCATGTCTGGTCCCTGGACGGGACGCGGAGGTTCTAGGTGGCCTACCACAGACTGTGGTAGACACCATCACTTCCGCCAGAGCCCCCTCTACGAGGCGCCTCTACGCGTTGAAGTGGAACCTGTTCGTCGAGTGGTGTTCTTCTCGACGAGAAGACCCCCGAAGATGTTCGATCGGCTCTGTGCTTTCCTTCCTGCAAGAAGGGTTGGAGCGAAGGCTGTCTCCCTCCACCCTCAAAGTGTATGTTGCCGCTATCGCCGCAAATCACAGCATGGTCGAAGGTAAGTCCCTAGGAAAGCACGATCTGGTCGTCAGGTTCCTGAGGGGGGCGAGGAGATTAAATCCGCCTCGCCCTCACTCTATACCCTCTTGGGATTTGCCCCTGGTGCTAACCGCATTACAGAGGGCTCCCTTTGAGCCTTTGCAGTCAGCAGAGTTAAAAATCCTGTCTTGGAAGACAGTACTCCTGACTGCATTGGCTTCCATCAAGAGGGTAGGGGACCTGCAGGCATTTTCGGTCGACGAATCGTGCCTGGAATTCGGGGCAGGTAACTCTCATGTAATCCTGAGACCCCGGCCCGGATATGTGCCCAAGGTTCCCACCACTCCCTTTCGGGACCAGGTGGTGAACCTGCAAGCGCTGCCTTCGGAGGAGGCAGACCCAGCCCTGGCTTTTCTCTGTCCCGTTCGCGCACTGCGGACTTACGTGGACAGAACGCAAAGCTTCAGGACCTCAGAACAGCTCTTCATCTGTTACGGAGGCCAGCAGAAGGGAAAGGCTGTCTCCAAGCAGAGGATGGCTCACTGGATAGTGGATGCCATCGCCTTGGCGTATGAAACCCAAGGCGTGCCCTGCCCGCTTGGGTTGAGGGCCCACTCCACTAGGAGTGTGGCCTCTTCCTGGGCGCTGGCTCACGGCGCCTCGCTGACAGATATATGTAGAGCTGCGGGCTGGGCGACACCTAACACGTTCGCTAGATTCTATAGCCTCCGTGTAGAGCCGGTTTCTTCCCTTGTGCTCGCTTCAAATAGCCAGTAACACCGAAGGGCCCGTTCTAGTGTCGGCTTGCTGCGCCATTCCCCTCCTCATGGACCGGATACGTGCGCTGATATGCTCCAGTCGAGTTCCCCAGCACGGCGAACCCTGTTGAGTCCTCCGCAACCCGTGGCAGTCAGACGTGGCGGAGCGTCCGATGCCAGGTCTAACACTCGTATGCATTGGTGGAACTTGTGTTAGGCTGGGTATCCATATGTTGTGACCCCTACGGCGGTCCCATATGTGTATTCTTCCACGGTACGGCTCCCTACGGCGAGCCCGTGTCTTTCCCTTGGCAGAGCTCGATCTGCCGTCTCTGTGCGGTGCAGTCTCCCGCCTGCATTGGCCGGGGCCACCCCTGGGACTTCCGTATGTTGTACTGCCCACGGCCAGTCCATACATGTATATTCCACATGATACCTCCCTACGGGTAGGATGTGGCTTCCGCAGCGGCCCCCCGGGGCACGCTTTCCCAGCGTTATCCAATACTCTGCTGAGTGGGTCTTGCGGAACAGCAGCAGTGACTCTCCCTGCGTAAGTTCCCCGCCCTGAACAGACGGGGGTCTGAGGGGCTTTCGCTGGGCGCTGGAAGTGGTAGTAACTGTGGCGTTTTCCATAGGGATCCCAATTCGTCGGTGACGTCCGACGTACGTCGAACGTGACCGACTGAAAGGGAACGTCTCGGCTACGTATGTAACCCTCGTTCCCTGAAGGAGGGAACGGAGACGTACGTCCCGTCGCCACAGTTGCTGTACCATCACTGCAGCGGCCGAGTCACTAGTTCGGCTCCTCAGTGAAAAACAAATGTGCGCTGCATCCGCTTCCGCTTTATACCCGCGATGCGGGGCGGAGCGCGAGATGCAAATCTCGCACGCCAATGGCCATTGGCCCGTTCTCTATACACTCGAAGCTGATAGGGGCTCCCAGAAGTGATCCCAATTCGTCGGTGACGTCCGACGTACGTCTCCGTTCCCTCCTTCAGGGAACGAGGGTTACATACGTAACCGAGACGTTTTCTTGGCTGTAACGCTGCTTGTGCAATATCATATGGCATATGCTAAACCACTTCTCATTGCAAATTAGTAGCATAGTTGTTCTTAACCCTCTGAGCCCTGAGCTGTTTTCTGGGCCCTGGAGGTGTTTTGACATGCCCTGACATTTGAGCTTATTTCTGTTACTTGTAACATTTAACAAAAATCACTCTGGCCACTCATTCATATAAAATAATATACTGATTTAAAATTTGTAAGACATGTTTTGTGTCAGGAAGGCTTATGCGGGGAGGGCGTGAATCATCATGAATATTGATGTTTTTCACACCTGAGAAAGACAAAGACCCCTCCCCTGATGGCCCTATCAGCTGAATGGGACTGTGAGGGAACTAGAACAAAGAATGTGAAGAGATTAAAAGAATGGCTTTTTGATTTGTTTGCATTTATTTACAACACAACATAATCCAAATATATACAACGAAGGACAAAAAGTGGGACAAAAATAAGGGACAATCGTAGTTCTTTATAAGGGACACTTAAAGTGTGTTATTTCAGTGTCTGCATTTAAGTGTGTGTATAAAAGGCTCTCAGATATAAACACATTTGATTTGCTCAACCTATTAATGCACAATTTAATCCTAAAAAGAATGTTAACGTCATAGAAATAAATGTCAATTGTTACACACAAACCATCTAAAGCTTTTGTCGCATTATACACTATCGTTCAAAAGTTTGGGGTCAGTAAGAATTGGTTTTAAATTAATAGTTTTATTAATAATTAATTTTTAAGAAATTAATAGTTTTGTTCAGCAAGAATGCATTAAAAGTGTCAAGAGAGACAGTAAAGACATTTTAATGTTACAAAAGCTTTCTATTTCAGATTAATGCTTTTTTTTAACTTTCTATTCATCAAAGAATCCTGAAAAAAATTAACACAACTGTTTTCAACATGGATCTCCCATTACAGTATCACAGTTGAATATCATGACTTGTTTGCAATATAATTTACAAATGCATACACAAACAGATTTTCCTGCCACGTTTAAAGGCGTTTTACTCGAACATACCTAGTTTGCAGAACAAACTAAACACTCCCGTGGTGTCTGCCGTTAAGCGTTTTCATCTCGCTGAGGCATAGACGCGTCTGGGAAAAACGAGCCTGAGCATCACGACGCCGTTGCTCTCTATTTTATGCGCGCTTGTCGCATTTAAAATAACAAACTTGAGCGCGCAAAAGACGCAACATATGTGAACGACCCCTCAGTGGTTAGATGAGCGTAGCAGTCAATAATCGGGGCAAGGGAGGTCACGTACGAGACATTTAGGCCCAATATACGGGACGTCCGGGCTAATACGGGACAGGTGGCAGCCCTACTTTTATACAGTGGGGAGAACAAGTATTTGATACACTGCCGATTTTGCAGGTTTTCCTACTTACAAAGCATGTAGAGGTCTGTAATTTTTATCATAGGTACACTTCAACTGTGAGAGACGGAATCTAAAAGAAGAAAATCACAAGAAAATCACATTGTATTATTTTTAAATAATTAATTTGCATTTTATTGCATGACATAAGTATTTGATCACCTACTAACCAGTAAGGTTAGTAGGTGATTACAGACCTGTTATCACCTACTAACGGCTCTCACAGACCTGTTAGTTTTTCTTTAAGAAGCCCTCCTGTTCTCCACTCATTACCTGTATTAACTGAACCTGTTTGAACTCATTACCTGTATAAAAGACACCTGTCCACACACTCAATCAAACAGACTCCAACCTCTCCACAATGGCCAAGACCAGAGAGCTGTGTAAGGACATCAGGGATAAAATTGTAGACCTGCACAAGGCTGGGATGGGCTACAGGACAATAGGCAAGCAGCTTGGTTAGAAGGCAACAACTGTTGGTGCAATTATTAGAAAATGGAAGAAGTTCAAGATGACAGTCAATCTCCCTCGGTCTGGGGCACCATGCAAGATCTCACCTCATGGGGCATCAATGATCATGAGGAAGGTGAGGGATCAGCCCAGAACTACACGGCAGGACATGATCAATGACCTGAAGAGAGCTGGGACCACAGTCTCAAAGAAAACCATTAGTAACACACTACGCCGTCATGGATTAAAATCCTGCAGCGCACGCAAGGTCCCCCTGCTCAAGCCAGTGCATGTCCAAGCCCGTCTGAAGTTTGCCAATGACCATCTGGATGATCCAGAGGAGGAATGGGAGAAGGTCATGTGATCTGATGAGACAAAAATAGAGCTTTTTGGTCTAAACTCCACTCGCCGTGTTTGGAGGAAGAAGAAGGATGAGTACAACCCCAAGAACACCATCCCAACTGTGAAGCATGGAGGTGGAAACATCATTCTTTGGGGATGCTTTTCTGCAAAGGGGACAGGACGACTGCACCGTATTGAGGGGAGGATGGATGGGGCCATGTATCGCGAGATCTTGGCCAATAACCTCCTTCCCTCAGCAAGAGCATTGAAGATGGGTCGTGGCTGGGTCTTCCAGCATGACAACGACCCAAAACACACAGCCAGGGCAACTAAGGAGTGGCTCCGTAAGAAGCATCTCAAGGTCCTGGAGTGGCCTAGCCAGTCTCCAGACCTGAACCCAATAGAAAATCTTTGGAGGGAGCTGAAAGTCTGTATTGCCCAGCGACAGCCCTGAAACCTGAAGGATCTGGAGAAGGAGTGCGCCAAAATCCCTGCTGCAGTGTGTGCAAACCTGGTCAAGAACTACAGGAAACGTATGATCTCTGTAATTGCAAACAAAGGTTTCTGTACCAAATATTAAGTTCTGCTTTTCTGATGTATCAAATACTTATGTCATGCAATAAAATGCAAATTAATTACTTAAAAATCATACAATGTGATTTTCTGGATTTTTGTTTTAAATTCCGTCATTCACTTTTGAAGTGTACCTATGATAAAAATTACAGACTTCTACATGATTTGTAAGTGGGCAAACCTGCAAAATCGGCAGTGTATCAAATACTTGTTCTCCCCACTGTATCATGCTGTGTTTAATATTATAGAGCATAAAAATACCCTCATGTCGTACGTGTATCTTTATTTAGCATTGAAAGGTTGCCTACCTGTCTATATTTCATTTTCAGCATCTTTCCGTTGATTTCACACATTTTAGTCTAGCAATAGTTCAACTAATAGCCTACAATGTGAAGTTTATGCAACAATAACGCTAATATAAGTGAGAAGAAATGTTTTACCTTAAAAATTCTCATCTTAAAATCGCGTTCTTCTTATTCTGAGGTAAATCCAAGGTAAACTCACAGCGTGTCTTCCAAACTCGATGAAAAGCAGAATGATGAAGATGATTCTTTGTTTTGAGGTGATGGGGGGCGTTTACAGGTTTGCGTTCCTTCACGTGGATGATTAGCCTGTGAATCGCTTTGCGCGCGCATGGGTGTGGTCACATTAAAGATAATGAGGCTCGCTTGAGAAACTGTACCTCTCGCTGTTTTCATACGGATTACATAAACAGAGAACATTCCAGGCTTTCTAACGTCTCGGTTACGTATGTAACCCTCGTTCCCTGAAGGAGGGAACGGAGATGCCACGTCGGAGACCGGCGAATAGGAATCTCACTAGAGAGCCAATCTACTTTGAGTGTAACTAAACGAGCCAATGCACATTGGCATGCAATGATTGCACCAGTTGCTCATGCCACTCAGCGTGGGTATAAATGAGGCACAGGTGCTTGCATCAAATTAGCTTTCTGCTGAGGAGCCGAGTAGGTGAACTGGCACCCCAGCAGGGTACTGAGGACATGGAGGCGGGACGTGGCATCACCGTTCCCTCCTTCAGGGAACGAGGGTTACATACGTAACCGAGACGTTCCCATTCAGCCGGTCACTTCCGACGCCACGTCGGAGACCGACGAATAGGAATCCCTACCAAAGCGCCATGGCCTCTGCCCCTTTCCAGTGCCCTCCTGAGCTCTCTTACCTGATGAGACGGGGCTCACACAGAGAAGTCCATCACTGCTGTTCCGCATGACTCGCTCAGTGACTATTGGATAACACTGGGAAAGCGTGCTCTAGTGGAAGGGAACGCTGCGGAACCCACATCGTACCCGAAGGAGTTATGTGGAGTACAATGCTGAGCCGTAGCCCGCAACAGAGAGGGGGCTCCAGCCCCACTGAAGGGGGGGGGGGGCTCTCCCAAGGGAAAGACACAGGCTTCCGTAGGAGCGACCGTGGAAAAATATATGGGATCCCCGCAGGGTCACTCATATAACCCCAGCCCAGTACCGGTTCTCAGGGATTCAGCGGCAAAGGGCCTGATGCCAGACGCTCCGCCACGTCCGGCACCGAGGGTGATGGAGGACTCGACAGAGTTTGCTTCTGGAGAATATAAGCATCGTAGCGCAGCAAGCCGACAAGAGCCTCTCAGTGCTTCTACCCGTTTGAGGTGAAAACACAGGAGGAAACCGGCTCTACACGTAGGCTATAGAATCTAGCGAACGTGTTGGGTGATTTAATCGTCTCACCCCCCTGAGGAACCTGATGACCAGGTCGTGCTTCCCAACCGACTTACATTCTAAGTGATAAGCAGATATTGCAGCAACATGGACTTTGAGGGTGGAGGGCGACAGCCTACGCTCCAACCCCTGTTGCAGGAAGGAAAGCACAGACGCGATCGAGCATCTTCGGGGGTCTTCTCGGCGGGAAGAACACCACTCGACGAACAGGTTCCACTTCGAGGCATAAGCCTGTCTCGTAGACGGTGCTCGTGCCGAAGTGATGGTGTTAACTACCTCTTGAGGTAAGTCACCTAGAACCTCCGCGTCCCGTCGAGGGACCAGACATGAAGTTTCCAGAGGTCTGGACGTGGGTGCCAAAGGGTGCCCCGTCTCTGAGTCAGAAGGTCCTTCCTCAGAGGAATCGGCCAGGGAGGGGCTGTCACGAGGAGCATAAGCTCCAGGAACCAAGTCCGGTTGGGCCAGTACGGCGCCACCAACAGGACCTGCTCCTCCAGTGTCTGTGCAAGTAGGCTCACTGGGGGAAACGCATATTTGTGCATCCGTGCCGAATGTGCCCTCGGTCAGCGAATAAAACCACTGGCAGTGGGACGTTTCTGGGGAAGCAAAAAGGAACAAGGGGTCTGACCACGGGCTGAAGGTTTGACGGCAGGCCGGTGTGATACTCACCCGGTGAGTGCCGCGTTGCCACGCCCATCTCGGGACCTGGCAGTGAAGCCAATGCTGAAGCGGTCTCATATGAAGCAGGCCGAGCAGTGTTACTGCCGCCGCGGCCGCCATATGCCCCAGGAGCCTCTGAAATAGTTTCAGTGAGACCGCCATCCTGCCTTGAAACGTGTTCAGGCAGTTCAGCATCGACTGGACGCACTCCTCTGTGAGGCGCGCCGTCCGTTTGACCGAATCCAACTCCATACCGAGAAAAGAGATCCTCTGCACGGGGGCGAGTTTGCTCTTTTCCCAGTTGACCCGAAGACCTAACTGGGTGAGGTGTCTGAGCACCAGGTCCCTGTGTTCGCACAACTGATCCCTAGATTGTGCTAGAATGAGCCAGTCTTCGAGATAGTTGAGGATGCGAACGCCCTGTTCTCTCATGGGCACAAGGGCCCCCTTCGTGACCTTCGTAAAGACACGGGGGGACAGGGACAGCCCGAAGGGCAGGAATTTGTACTGATATGCTCGACCCTCGAACGCAAAGCGCAGAAATGGCCTGTGTCGAGGGAGAATCGAGACATGAAAGTACGCGTCCTTCAGGTCGATCGCTGCAAACCAATCTCGGGGACGGATGCACTCGAAAATGCGTTTCTGTGTGAGCATCTTGAATGGTAGCTTGTGAAAGCTCCGATTCAGAACTCACAGGTCCAAGATTGGCCGTAACCCACCGGTTTTCTTGGGTACAATGAAGTACGGGCTGTAGAAGCCTCTCTTCATATCGGCTGGAGGGACCGGCTCTATCGCATCCTTCGCCAGTAGGACTGCGATCTCCGCACGCAAGACATGGGCATCTGCAGCATTCACCAAAGTGAAGCGGACGCCCATGAACCTGGGGGGAACGCCGGGCGAACTGAATCGCATAGCCGAGCCTGATGGTTCGAATGAGCCAGCGAGACGGGCTGGGGAGACGGGCTAGCCAGGCTCGCAGAGACCGTACAAGCTGGACCAAACGAACGACCGGCGTACCCACCGTGGGGCAGTGAGGTGGAATGCAGGTACCGGGCTGGGGCTGCTGTCTCGTGGAGGCGGCCCGCAGCGGGGTGTGAGTGTGCTGTGCAATACTTACCTGATTCCACGAGTGGGCAGAGGGTACGTGAGAAGGCTTGGTTGCGTCCTCGAACCGTCCACTGCCGCCCGCTGGCAAAGGAGGAGGATGAGTGTGGTCCGGCGTTGGACCGTCCAAAGCTCTCCGAACCCCCTTGGGACCCAGAGATAGAGAACTGCTCTTTTTTTTGAGAGAGAGAAAGAATTTGGGTACCACTGGTTGTGACACCAGCAGCAGAACAGAATTTTGATTCAAAAGATTCTCTGCCCGGCCCTCCTCCGGGGAAGAGCAGCCCCGCCCATCTCCAGGTCGCCCGTCTCAGAGGTGATGTTTCACCAACCACTTAAACAGCAGCAGAGTACACAGTACACAGTAGGGCAGGCTGTGCAGAAATGTTTTTGTTTTGTTTTTTCGCGCAGGGGACGACACCTTTGGCAACGAGCAGACTGAGGGGTGGCCCACGAGGCACTCTTGTGGTGCACCGGGGGAAGCTCTTGATTGCCTCAGCCTGCTACTGACTGCGAAGAACTGCTGGGCCCAGTTCTCAACAGTGTCACCGAAAAGGCCACCTTGTGAGATGGGAGCATCGAGAAAGCGTACTTGACGACCACTCACACCTCAGCAAGGCAAGCCGGGGGGCATTTCTGGACCACCGAGGTGGACATCGTCTGGCCGAGGGCCTGCGCCGTGACTTTGATCACGGTTAGTCAACATGCGCAGCTTAACCCCGACTCAGAACTACCCTCGTGCATTAAAAGTGCAGGGCGGAGGTGGTCTGCGCACAGCCACCCCACCATTGAGGGTAGTGAGAGAGGAAAAACGTATGCAGTTTTGGCCCCCTTGGCGTTCCATATCTTTGGCACCAAAGTAGTTCCATACTGCTAAGTTTTCCATACACATCCGGGAAAGATCCGGGAAAGCATGGCTGTTAACTCTGAATCTGATTCAGCAAAGCACACACCATTACAGTGGGCTCAGCATCATCCTCATTCCCAGAGCACTGGAGTATTTTAAGTTGTTTTACACTGTCATGAGGAAAAATCAAGCCAAACGCACCCACGCGTTCTTCGGGTTCTTCGGGTTAAACACTGGGCCACATAAAGTATAAAAGCTTCTGTGTGGATAAATATGTGATCAAATCTCTGCTTTCTCTAGAGACAACGTGTTCTCTAAACACAACAGTGGAAGACTTAACAATTGAGGGAATCCCTGATATTGAGGGTCCCGTCAAACGTGGACACAAGTTAATATTTTCATGCAATGGAAAAGGGCTGAAATTAAAAGGAGAGAAAGAAATCATCTGTCAATCAAATGGAGAATGGAGCAGCCCTTTTCCTAAATGTGAAGGTAAGGCCACAGACGGTAAAGCCTCAGATTGGACAAAGATAGTTCAAAGATTGATCTGTTGTTCACATGGAGGATGATTGATTGATCAGATCTTTCTGTTCTTTAGAGGTAATGTGTGTCGCAAACCTGACAGCAAACATGAGATCAGACAGGCACCTGGGGCCTGAGGTTTCAATCAGACCTGGATACACAATAACTCTTTCATGTGTTGGGGAGGGACTGGAATTTCAAGGACAGAGCAAAATCAGGTGCTTGGCAACTGGAAAATGGAACTTCCCATTCCCTAAATGTGTAGGAGGTAAGGTTCACAGGTTTCCTAGTCGAGTTTTATTATCAGTGTTTGCAATAAAAATAAATGCTCAACTTTGGTAAGCAACTGATCGTCACACAAGTCTCTCTTAACTTGGGCCAAGAAGCAATATCCTAGCAACCACCCAAAATAACCTAGCAAAAGCATAGCTATGCACAAGCACCATGGTGGCAAGTTTTACATGAATAAACGCAACTTTAGACTGAAATTTAGATCTAGTTATAGTATATTATATAGAAAAATCCAACCAATATCTCTCCAATACAGAAAGGCATTATTAAAGCATTTTAGAAAACCACAAATTACCACAAATTCTCATATTAATAAAGTGCATTACATTACAGGTTTTTTTTTTTTTTTTTTACAATTGCTAATGTGGCGGAGTGGAAGTCACTCCCAGAGAATCACTTAAAAAATTTGGTATACTTTAACCAGGGAGGGAGTTACCCATAAATATAACCCACCCCCAGAGGGTAGGCTTAAACCACGCCTACAATAATAACCAATTACGCCACCCCGGGGGCTAGTATACCGGGGAATTGCCCTTTACAAAAAAACACCAAGACACACAGGTTCGATTACAGCTAGCCCCACGAACGAAGCGAGTGAGCAGAGGACATTTCCCCAGTGGCACCCCGTCAATTAAGGCGTGGCAAGCCGATAAAGCGGCCACATAAATCCTGAGAGTGGCGGGGCATGTGCCTGTTGATAATTCTCCTGCAGGAAGTCCAGAACTGAAGCAAACTGGCAGTTAACTGGATCTGCATTACGTGCAGTGCACCACTTTTCAAAGACACCCCATTAGCACTGGGAATGGTCCAAATAACTTAGGTGATAGCCCAGTATCCCTCAGTTGGTACCCATCAGGGGCCAAACATGAAGGTTCCACAGCTTGGGCCGGGGATGAAATATCGTCTCCTGCACTATCAGTAAGAGGCAAGCTATGGCTAGAATTCCAGGGAGCAGAGGAACCGTGGGGAAAAACGCATACAGGCACATTCAGAGCCATGTATATGCCATTGCGTCCAGACCCAGGGGGTGCTGGGCGACCCAGTGTGAAGTAGAGGAGACATTGTGCTGTCAGTTGCGAGACGAGGAGGTTCACCTCTGCTTCATAAAATCTTTCCCAGATTTTCTTCACTACTTCAGGGTGGCGTTTCTACTTCCCCGTCGGTATGCTCTGTCTGGAGAGTAGATCTGCTCCCAGATTGAGATATCCGGGGATATAAATCGCCCTGAGGGACAGGAACTTGTCCTGAGCCCAAAGCAGAATGCGCTGCACTAGCCTGTTAGACGACGCAAACGCAGACCACCCTGGCGATTTGTATTGGAGGCTACCGCAGTGATGTGCTGGTGGAGGAACTGGTGGAGGAAGTACATCAGGGCCAGAATACAGCCATCAATTCGAGGCAATTGATGTGCCAATCGAGATGATGACCTCACCAGATCCTCTGGGCTGGACGGCCACCTAAGAGACTGTTACCCAGCCCGTATGGGAAGCATCTGTCGTTAGCAGCTTGCGACGACAACACGCACCTAGAGTGGGACCCAAAGTGAGTAACCGGGATCTGAGCCACATAGAAAGGGAACGAAGCCACCGCACGTAACCCTTACCATAAACATGGATTTTTGAAAGTGCACAAAGCGTTCAGCGCATGACTTACCATAAACATGGATTTTAGAAAGGGCATGAAGCACTCAGCGCATGCCCTTGCACTTGTTTGCCTTCGGGGATTGTTTGTATGAAATCCCCTGGCTTTGAGCCACAACTGAAGCGGTCTCATGTGCAAAAGGCCCACAGGGATCACCGTGGATGCAGCTGCCATGAGACCTAGGATTTTCTGAACAATAATGTCCTGACCTAGCCTGATGTTGCTTAGGGTGTTTTAAAATGGTCTCGACATGAGCGGGAGATGGTTGTGCCCCTGATGGTGACAGAGTTCCATTTAACCCCCAAGCACGTTGCCCTCTGGGTGGGAGAGCGAACGATTTTCTTAGTGTTGCGTCTCCGCCTCAGAGAGACAAGATGAGTGAGGATCAATCTTGGTGTCGAAGTCCAGTCAGTGCGGGGTGACATGGCTAAGTTGAATGGAAGAACCCGATATTTTTTTGAGCTTCGCCCCCTAAGCAAACCTCAGGAACTTCCTGTGTTGTGGCAATATTTCTATGAAAATATGCGTCTTTTAGATTGATCGTGAAAAACCAATCGCAGTGTTGAATTTGCGACATGATTGTCTTGATAGTTCGCAACTTGAACTTGAGCGTTCTGACGGAACAGTTCAAGCCTCGAGGATTTAAATCAGACGCAGTCCCCCATCTTTTTTGAACCAGGAAGTATCGACTGTAGTAGCCTGACTTTCTCTCTGGGAGGGGAACATGTTCTATAGTCCCTTTGTCCAGAAGAGATTTTCTTGTGTCAGCGGATGCACCCGCTCCGGTTTCACAGTAGTGGTACCCCGACGTTAAAACAAGGAGGGCAGTGTATTCCTTATTCTACTGTCTTTAGGACCCAAGGAGAGATACCCGGCAGTAGCTTTCACGCTGCCAAAGCCGAATAACCAGAGGTGACAGAGATGTTATAATGGTTTTGTGAGGGTGTCGGGTAGGGTAGGAGCTGTGTTGGGTAGGAGCACACCCCCGCAGACCTGGGCACAAAACACCATCAGGACTTTTGTTTCAGGTCTATTATGAGGCTGCTGAGCACGACGAGCCGGTTCTCAGTCTTTACATGGGGGGCGTGACTCGCCAAACTCTGCTTTTGAGCCTTTCAGCAGGTCAACCTGGTACACCTGCAACACTTCCATAGTGTGCAGAGCAGCACCAGCCCGACACGCTGACTGAAACGCCTTCCCCGTCAGCGTGGATGTTATTATGTACAGTTTGGTGGGGAGTGCTGACTCTTTAAGTGACGATGAGCTCCAGGGAAGAGATCGTCTCTTCGGACTGGGGCATCATCATATAACCACACACCCTTGCACCCACGATAGTTGAATAAGTTGACATTGAGGGCACAAAGGCACGCAAAAAATAAGGTTTTCCCCATGAACGATTTAACATCATGGAGGTCTTCAAGAAGGGCAGTCTAACTGTAATCTGGCCACTGCACAAGTCACCACCTCAAGTAACTTCTCACACGCTTTAGCATAACGGGAGGAGTGCTCGGAGGCGGCGCTCTCAAAGTCTATTTTTTTTTGTTTCACTATTTAATTAATCAGAATTAAATGTAGCCAAAGAAAAGACAGACAATATATTAATACAAGCGTCTAACTTCTCCAATTAGAGGAATATTATCATTTAATTTCTCAGCATTAAATACAGCCAAATATCAATCAGACAGGTAAACACGGTCTGGATGAGAGGCTGTGCTTAAATGTTTCATCAGATCAGCCTGGTATGCCTGTAATACAGCCATGGTGTGCAGCGCAGTACCAGCCTGACTCACTGCTGAAATGCCTTTGAATGATGCGTTCCCAGGGGAGAGATAGCCCGCGATCGCCTCTCCGATCTGTGGTAGCATCATATAACGGCGTGCCTTCGCACCCGCAATAAAGACACGTGATGCATTAGTAGTTCTTATAAGGGACCTTCTGTCAAAATGATTAATGAATTTGACCTTTGACCTCTGCCACGCCCTTCCCCTCCCCCACCGGAAGTTCCCCTCCCCCAACATTGACCTTGACCACCCACGTCGATGTCAATGACATTATTGAATGAATGATTTACAAAAGAAAATACAGTTTATATATAAAAATATAAATATAAATTTAATTTAAATATAAAATCATTCTCTCTGTCTCTCCAAGAAAGCAGCTCGCGCCCAGTGGGTGTGAAATGTGAGACAGTCACAGCAGTGGGCAGGTACCAATCTATGGGGGACACAGCCTATGTAAGGCTTTAACTTTTTTTTCCCCCCAGAGAAAATGTTTGTTGGAGTCATAATAGTTCAAAGCATAAACATGAAGTTTAAATATGATCTTTTAAAATGAAACGATTAAATAAAATCTTATCTTCTTTATCTTCCTATAAGACTGCTGTATCCAGATAACATCTGATGCCCTGTGCAGGAATTATTTTGCTTAAATTCAACATAAAGTATCATTTTTACTAAACAGCGCCTGTTCCAGTACTTTAGTAGTTTTAGATCTCATTTATACAAAAAGATTCAAACTACATTTTAAATAAATCTGTATGTTTTTTTTTTTTTTTTTTTTTTTTTTTTTTAAATAAACAAGGAATATTGAATTTGTTTTAAAAAAGATTCCAAATATATGAATGTGTGTTTGACGTCACCTCAAACAATGTGGTGAAGTAAATGCAATAATATTTCAAATCTCTCACTGACTCTCCAAGAGTGCATCCTGTGAGTGCCATTCAGAATGCATTTCCCTGCACATACACATCTGGGAAAAAGTTTTGCAAACTAGCTTTTGGCTTAAAACAACTTTTAGGCTCATGTAGCATATATTAGAAAAGACAATTCTGTGATTCTCATGTCAACAATGATATACAATCTTGGTTTCCCCTACTGTCTGTTGAAACTGTGAGCAATCCCCGGTAAAACAGCAGTTGAAAGAAACAATAGGTACCAGGCTAAATAACTGTTTTCCGTGCTGGCCCTGTGGTCAAATAAATATTCCATACATTGTTGTGTTTTATGGAGGCTTCCTATAGACATAATGATTTTTGTACTGTAATCTATCCCATGCACCTAAACATGGGGCCCTCACAGAAAACTTTTTGCATTTTACATATTCAAAAATAAATAAATCATTTAATATAATTTATAAGCTGTTTTGCTCATGGGACAAATTTTGATCAGGGGCAAACATTTGTGGTATTACTACGCTTTTGGCCACATTTTGTCCACACAACATTTGGGAATACCTAAACCACACACACACACACACACACACACACACACGGTAATTGGTTCTGTAAAAGGAACTTATTTCTATTTTAAAATAAATTATTATAAATAAAATATAATATACAATGAATAATAACAAATAAGTTACTAGAAATTATTTGAACACATTTAGTTTTAGCTAAATATAATAATAAATATAAATCTATAAATAAAAATAAATAAATAAATATAAATATAAAACACCTTACATTTCCAGATAGTTTGTTGTATCATAAACAAAACACTTGCAGATCCTCCCACGGATAAACTCCAATGTGAATGTTTCAGACCCTCACAGTTACAGACCAGCTGAGCCTCAGATGTTATCTGGATACAGTCTTCTGGGAAGATAAAGAAGATACGACCTTATTAAAAGTTTAAAGATGTTATTTTGAGCTAATTTAAACTTTAAAGATTATGCTTTGAAATAAAATTAGTACGAACAAAACAATGGCTCTTAACTGAACATGTACTGTGACGGTGTACAGAGGCTCAGCTGGTCTGTAACTGTGAGGGTCTGAAGCATTTACATTGGAGTTTATCCGTGGGAGGATCTGCAAGTGTTTTGTTTATGATACAACAAACTATTTGTTTTTTATCTTCTTCAACTGGAAATGTAAGGTGTTTTGTATTTATATTTATTTATTTATTTTTATTTATAGATTTATATTTATTATTATATTTAGCTAAAACTAAAGGTGTTCAAATAATTTCTAGTAACATATTTGTTATTATTCATTGTATATTATATTTTATTTATAGTAATTTATTTTAAAATAGAGATAAGTTCCTTTTATAGAACCAATTACCGTGTGTGTGTGTGTGTGTGTGTGTGTGTGTGTGTGTGTGTGTGTGTGTGTGTGTGTGTGTGTGTGTGTGTGTGGTTTAGGTATTCCCAAATGTTGTGTGGACAAAATGTGGACAAAAGCGTAGTAATACCACAAATGTTTGCCCCTGATCAAAATTTGTCCCATGAGCAAAACAGCTTATAAATTATATTAAATGATTTATTTATTTTTGAATATGTAAAATGCAAAAAGTTTTCTGTGAGGGCCCCATGTTTAGGTGCATGGGATAGATTACAGTACAAAAATCATTATGTCTATAGGAAGCCTCCATAAAACACAACAATGTATGGAATATTTATTTGACCACAGGGCCAGCACGGAAAACAGTCATTTAGCCTGGTACCTATTGTTTCTTTCAACTGCTGTTTTACCGGGGATTGCTCACAGTTTCAACAGACAGTAGGGGAAACCAAGATTGCATATCATTGTTGACATGAGAATCACAGGATTGTCTTTTCTAATATATGCTACACGAGCCTAAAAGTTGTTTTAAGCCAAAAGCTAGTTTGCAAAACTTTTTCCCAGATGTGTATGTGCAGGGAAATGCATTCTGAATGGCACTCACAGGATGCACTCTTGGAGAGTCAGTGAGAGATTTGAAATATTATTGCATTTACTTCACCACATTGTTTGAGGTGACGTCAAACACACATTAATATATTTGGAATCTTTTTAAAACAAATTCAATATTCCTTGTTTATTTAAAAAAAAAAAAAAAAAAAAAAAAAAAAAAACATACAGATTTATTTAAAATGTAGTTTGAATCTTTTTGTATAAATGAGATCTAAAACTACTAAAGTACTGGAACAGGCGCTGTTTAGTAAAAATGATACTTTATGTTGAATTTAAGCAAAATAATTCCTGCACAGGGCATCAGATGTTATCTGGATACAGCAGTCTTATAGGAAGATAAAGAAGATAAGATTTTATTTAATCGTTTCATTTTAAAAGATCATATTTAAACTTCATGTTTATGCTTTGAACTATTATGACTCCAACAAACATTTTCTCTGGGAAAAAAAAAAAAAAGTTAAAGCCTTACATAGGCTGTGTCCCCCATAGATTGGTACCTGCCCACTGCTGTGACTGTCTCACATTTCACACCCACTGGGCGCGAGCTGCTCTCTTGGAGAGACAGAGAGAATGATTTTATATTTAAATTAAATTTATATTTATATTTTTATATATAAACTGTATTTTCTTTTGTAAATCATTCATTCAATTCATTGTATATACATCATCGCAAAAGCACCACTTTTCCTGCTCTCTGAAAAAAAGTAAGTTATTTTATATTTTCATCTAGCTAAAACTATAATATTTGATTATTTTGTTTATATTCATCACATTTAAATAGAAATGCATTCCTTTTATAAAACCAGTGTGTGTGTGTGTGTGACCAAAGGTCAAAGTCATTAATCATTTTGACAGAAGGTCCCTTATGAGAACTACTTGCATTTATGAACGAGTTAACTTGTCAAAGAGGCTAACTTTAAGTGTTTCAGGGTCTCTTGTTTCTGTGACCAGTGTAATCAGGCCACTGCACGAGTGACTGCCCCGAGTTTCCCCCTTTATTATCACGCGAAAAACGCTCCCTATGCGGCGAACTCACATCCAACAGAAGGTTCAGTAGACACTTGATTCAGTGTTCTCTGCCCGAGTCGAAGAAGCGCATTTGCTTCGGTAGTCAGGCAAAAGGACATCGCGATCTGGAGAGAGAGCGAGCAATAGGGCTGGACCCGTCTCTCGCTCCTCAGCCAGATTGACATGCGAGCCCCACGATCGCATTGTGGGTGCTACCCTTTGAAACAAGTACAGCATTCCGATAACATCACTGCTGAGGCTATGAAGTTCAAAGTCAATTTCATTGACGTTTTGCACACATATTCACAGCAAACCAAAAGGCGTTCCCCATAGTGCTCAGCGCAGCATTAAGTGTAGCTTTTGAAAGGGAACTCTACATTTCAAAGTGCTAAAAACCTTTTTCTACATATCTAACTCTATCAAAACACAGCAAACCTCATTCAATCAAATTCTGTCATTCTGTCAAAACTCTAGCACTAGTTTTCTATCCAACATGAACATACTGTATAGTCAATTATATCGCAATGACTGTCAAAATAGTAACAGCTGATGGCATTACAAAAACTGCATTACTTGTCATGTTTCAGTTCTACCTGCTGACAATATGAAATCTATTGTTTTATAATTAAATTTCCTTTTACTGCAGTAAAAGTAGAATGCTTACATGTAAGCCATTCTACATTTTTGGTTGAGTGCTGAATGTGTGCATTCTTGGCAACATAGCAATGTCTTGTACTGTTAAACATAGTATCACGTGGATGGAAATATGCATGGAATTATATGCAGATGAGGTTATGGATAGTAAAACTAGGCATTGTAAGCTCTATATATGGTTATTTCAGGGAGGAGATGGGGTGGAGATGCATGTACGCACAATCTTCCGCTGACTGGGTTTTATAAAGGGAATTTTGCACAGGTTCTGGTGTACTGGCTTTTGTGTGTACGCACACATTTAGGATGAAATCTATGGAAAGTTTTATAACAGAAAGACCCCAGCACACATTATTCCTCCTCTCCCCTAGCTCTTCTTCTCCCTTGTCCTGATCCAACTATTCATCTTCTCCTTCAACTCTTCCTCTCCCTCGCCCAGACATTATTATCTTTTTTCAGTACTTTTGAGCTGCTGTTGTTGAAGTAGAGGCTTTATAGTATATTTAAGGTTTGGAACATTAGGTCTTCATTTCTGACATGCTGTGTTTAAGCATTTGTAATTAAGACCAGAAAGATCCATAATTTTGGTATTGGGTACGCTTGTATAAAAAGAAAATGTAAGCATTTAAGAAACGTGTTAATTGATTGTATATTGTGTGAAAACAAAAATTAATTTTGTTAACGGTATGGTCACAACAGATGGATGTTGTGCTAATTGTGTTTACAATTTTGAAAATGTGACTACAGATTGGACAAAAGTATGTTAGCAATTTAAAAAACTGTAATAACATGATCTATGGTTTAAGGCCATAAAAAAGCACATGGCTGATATTGAGATTTATTAATGCCAATTGTCTTTTTTTGTGTGTGATCTAAAAATAGTATAAAAATAAAAAATAACTTTGCTTGGTCCTCAGGGAAATGTGGGCCACCACCAAACGTGGACTTTGCAGATACAATAGAAATGCTAAAAGATGAATATGATGCAGAGGAGAAAGTTGAATACATCTGCTTTAATAAATACACACTGGATCAGCGTCACCCCTACTCCAAATACTTGACCTGTGAACAAGGCGAATGGAGAGGGAATATTAAGTGTTTAAGTAAGTATGAACATCTACATCATATACATCAAAGACATGTGAGGCTTTTCTTACAGTATCTTGTAGTTAAAGTTGAAGTTGTAGTTCTGGTTATGATGAATCAATGAATGTATATTGTAACACTGACAGTGAGATGTGTTTGTTTCAGAGCCCTGTACGGTGACGGTGGAGGAAATGGATGAAAGAGGTATACAGCTGAAGTGGGGCGGACGGCAAAAGATATTCTCACCACATGAGGATAGAATCACCTTTGCATGTCAGTGGGGAAAAAGTTTAATAGTCAATGAGCTAATACAAACATGTAATGATGGAGTGATGATTTTGCCTCAGTGTGTGTGACAAGGAGAATAAAACATCACTGGCGCATCAGCTGTACTAGAAAGCCAAAACAAATGGAGCAAATCAAAATATAAACCCTTTTTTCCAATTCAGATTCTCCGTTTTGAATGCAATTAAAACTAAATAAATGATAAAAGCAACATGTTTAAAATGTGTGTATAAAAATGACAATGAGCTAAGTGAGCATATGTGTATTGTACAGAGTACAATGAAAAACTTTTCAAAAATTGATTGCAAAAAGCCTGTAAGACCAAGGAGAAAGTTGCAAATAAGTAAAAGTATTTTTTACTATCACGCAAATATGGGGGGGAAGAAATGCATGTGTTATTAAACTTTCTTTTTGCTCTGGGTTTCCTGCTATTAACAAATGTGACCACTGACATGTCTATATGTAGAATGATCATGATTTATTAGAGACATTATTTAGCAATAATAAACAATTAATGAAAAATGTATTTCTTCATTTACTTATTTATTTATTACAATCAAATGGACTTATTTCTCAATATTTTCAAAACTCATTTTCAACTTGGCACAGTAGTTCATTTCACATTCAAAATTCACTAAAACTACCAAAACCCTTCATACATGTCGCAAATCAAGCCATTCTTCCATAACACTAGCAACGGTCGTCAGTCTACTCTTTAAAATTCACTGCAGTATATGTTACATGGTCCATGTTTACATTACAGAATGTACAAAATTATTCCTAAGTTTCCAGCTTTTGTATAGATGGTAATGAAATAGAAGGACTAACACCTGTGTAGGTGTTCAGCTATACACTGAAAAAAAGTGTGTTGGAGTTACGTGATTTAATTGTGTACATCGGTCCCACATGAATCAAGTTAAACAAACATAATTTGTTCATGTAACTTCAACATCATGGAATGAATACATTTTAAGTGACTCAATTAAGTAGTCTCAAAATAAATTTTATATGGCTCCCTGACATGATTTAGGCATTCAATTTCATATATTCATTCATCCACTTCAATTTTCATATATTTTAATGTTATACATCCGAATTATAATACTGCACTAGCTAGTTGACAAACTTTTAGCTAGCAATAGCACATATTAGCATCTTAAATGCGAAGCATTAAAAGCTCCTTCAGGAAAGCCGTTATGACATTAGTTGTATTAGTCCACAGCCTAAGCAAATGCTCCACTCTTCTCCACAGTGGTAACCCACTGTTAGGGGTGTAACGATACACCAATGCCACTGTTCGGTTCATATCACAGTTTTGGAGCCACGGTTTGGTTTGGTTCGGTTCTGTTAGTTGTGGAGGCAGGGTTCATGGCAGGGCACCAGCAATAATAACACTAGATTCACTTTTAACTTAATAATAACAACAACAATAATTCAACTTATTAACTTTATCTTTATTAACTTGGTACATTAACTTGATACATTGGCTTCACGTTTTCTTTAGAGCAGTTAGCATACCTGAGTAAACTAAAATAAAAATTAAATGCCTCCACTGTAGACTAGTCAGAAATAATCTACTCATTTTACCATTTACCATAATGTTAAAAAAACAAAAAAAAAACAAATTTATTTCATAAAAATTGATGACACACACACAAGTAATGTCCCACTTTTGTCCCTACTTATACACATAAATTGTATGAATATGACTAATACTGTTAAATAGCAGTTTTTGTTAATACAATAAAGTAGCCACCACATTAATTTAAAAATAAACAAAATAACATAAAGTGAAAATAAAGTGGCATTTTGGGGTTATGGAAACAAGTTACCATGGCGAATACACGATACATCATGAACTGTTATGAATCATATAAACTGCTCCTAATGAACAGAATGAACATCATACCTGCATGCCTTCCCAGCTAACACACGAAAGCTACGAAAATATGGAATGCGGGGTCTGCCAAATTTAAAAATAAATAAATACATAAATAAATATATAAAGAAATGTAAAAAAGCACAAATAAATAAATATATAAATAAATATACATAAAAAAGCAAAAAAAATATATATATATTTATACATTTCCACATTTATTCATTTCTACATTTATTTATTTTTACATTTATGTATTTCTACATTTATTTATTTCTACATTTCTTTATTTTTACATTTATGTATTTTTACATTTCTTTGTCCGTAGGGTAATGAGGAGGGCGTGGTTTACCTCAGACATAGCAATCGAGCTCAGAGTAGGCGAGGGCGAAGCGTTGAGGCCACAGTGACACCTTGTGGTGTGGCCGAAACACAATAAGTATAGCCTACTTATGTTGATACTGTCTGTGATGAATGACTTGGATAGGTATATTTTGGGGGAAGGTCCGTTACTAAGCATAAAGCATTTAAAGCGTATTTGTTAGATGTAAAAAGTAATTATGTGTCTGATTTGTCTCAGTTGTTACACTATGAAAAATTTCAGTCTGGATTCAGACCGCATCATATTACAGAAACTGTGCTCATTAAAATTACAAATGACTTACTCTTAGCTGCTAACCAAGGCTGTAACTCAATACTAGTTTTACTTGATCTTAGTGCCGCATTCGACACCATAGATCATAAAATACTCTTAGATAAACTACAAAATTACACTGGTATTCAGGGACAGGCATTAAAGTGGTTTAGATCGTATCTATTCAGAACGTTACCAATTTATCTATTTAAAAAGGGTTAAATTTGTCTATTTAAAAATCTAAGTTAGGTAATCTACGTCAGTAAATTATGGGGTGCCGCAAGGATCTGTGTTAGGCCCGCTGTTATTCTTAATATATATGCTGCCACTTGGTAATATTATAAGAAAACATGGAATTAGTTTCCACTGTGTTTTGCCGATGATACTCAGTTATATATTTCAGCACGACCAGATGACATCTCTAAATTATCCTAGCTGACAGAGTGAGTTAAAGATATTAAATATTGGATAACCTGTAATTTTCTCCTGTTAAATTCAGATAAGACTGAGGTATTACTTATTGGACCAAAAACCTGTACACAGAATCTCTTAGAATATAATTTGCATCTAGAAGGATGTACTGTTACTTCATCCTCTACAGTTAAAGGGTGTTTCAAATATTTAACATATGTCAAATGTTACAAAAACAGCCTTCTTCCACCTCAGAAACATAGCTAAGCTACGGAACTGTTTCTGATGCAGAAAAATTAGTTCATGCATTCATGACCTCTAGACTAGATTAATGTAATGCTTTACTAGCTGGCTGTCCTGCATCGTCAATAAACAAGCTACAATTAGTCCAAAATGCAGCTGCTTGAGTTCTTACTAGGTCAAGAAAATATAACACCAATTTTATCATCTCTACACTGGTTACCTATTCAATTCCGTTTCCGCTTCTGGTAGTTCCTAGGATATATAAGTCCACTAAAGGAGGAAGAACGTTTTCACATTTGGCTCCTAAACTCTGGAATAGCCTTCCTGATAATGTCTGGGGGTCAGACTCACTCTCCCAGTTTAAATCTAGATTAAAGAGGCATCTCTTTAGCCAAGCATTCACATAATGCATCTCATAACCTTGTACTCCAGTTATATCAGTGCACATGATTGTCTTTGCTTAATGCTTTGAACAGCAGCTATGCTAATTATTTTCCTGTTCTGTTTTATCTCGGGATGCCAATCCCGAGGTAACTAGAGAGTCCGTCAGCTCCAGACTGGATCCAGCCTCTTATGAAGACTTCAGATGACCAACACCTGTGAAGAGACGTCTCCAACTCCTGCGAGGACTTCAGATGACGCAGCTCTGCATCAACATGCACCCATGCTAAATTTTCGATATACCATAATCATTGTTAACAACATGTATTCTTACTTCACTGAGCCCATTGTTTGTGCCTTAAATTATTACATTGTTTATTAATACACTGTTAGCTAACTGTGTGCGTTGTATATGTACTTTTCTGAAATCCATAACCTGGACACAGTCTCCTCTGATAACAAATCACTTAATTGTAATGTAGACGTATGCATTTTCTATGAAGCTGCTTTGATCTGATATGTATTGTGAAAAGCGCTATACAAATAAATGTGAATTGAACTGAAAAATATGCAATACTTTATAATTTATACGGAACTTAATAGGTAACTAGTGTTACCTTTAATGACATCCCATTCTTAATCTGTAGGGTTTAATATGGAGCTGGCCCACTCTTTGCAGCTATAACAGCTTCAACTCTTTTGACCATTCTTCTAGAAGCGCATTTGTGAGGTCAGGCACTGATGTTGGACGAGAATGCCTGGCTCGCTGTAGGGCTGGGCGGTATGATCAAAATTCTGTTTCACGGTATGAGTAATTTTATTTCACGGTAACGATGTATATCACGATATATTAATTTATATATGTATTTACTCTGGAAAATTTACTCTGCAAAAAGGGCTTTATATAATAAATAATCTCAAATTATGAGATAGACGCTGTGCATAATATCATTTCACCTGCTGCACCCATGGCAAGGCAGGAAAGTTCCTCGATTATTACGCAGGAATGAGAGTATAGTTCCTAGCCATATCGGTCTAGAAAATCGTAACTTTTCATTTTCTGTCGGTCTTGTACACGATGTAACTAAAGAAGAGTCAAGTTTTAAATAGGAAAAATATCGAAAGTCTTTGGTCATTTTTGAGCAAGATGCTAATGGTCTAATCAGATTCAATGATCTATGCTAAGCTATGCTAAAAGTGCTACCGCCAGATCCGGAGATCGGCTGAATGGATTTGAAAACGGTAAAACTCAACTGTTTAACTGTCTAGGGGAGTTGGAAAATGAGCCTATTTTCAAAAAAAGTGGAGTGTTCCTTTAATAACTGTGTTGTGATGAAATTGGTGACAGTCTTGTTGTCTGTCACGGTCAATACACCAGAAAAGCATGGTGTATATTTTAAGATATTCAATCATAAATTTAAACTTCACATGGGGATCACATGGTGGTGCAACTGATCAACGGATTCTGAAAGTAGATATTTAGCATCTACCTATTGTTTTGAGAGGAAAAAAATAAAGTTAAAATGGTGACATTATTTGGACGCTTTCTACAGCACAAAAAGAACAAGACAAATAATCACATTCTATTTTTTTTTTTTTTTATCAAACATCACAGTGTTGACTGCATTCAGTAGCTCAACTTTCAACTCCGTTATTACTCAAGTTATTTTAAGAAATAAATAAAAACAATATTCCCTACAGAAAAAATAAAACAACTTCTTATAATATTTAGTTTGACATTTATGTTAGGAGATGAAAGTTAAGCACTTGTTTTTTCAATATTTCTTGAAAAAAAAAAAAAATTAAATGCATTTTTTAAAGAGTTTCTGGTCCTATTTTGAACATATTCATTGTGTGCCAAGAATCTGTTATCACAACAAACATTTGCAAATCAAGACCTTCGAGTTTAACAATTCAGTGTTTACCAAAAGTCCAGTATGTAAGAGCCAGTAAATGACATCCAGCTTTTACATTTCCAAATATGTTTTTCAGTGAGAGATAAGGAGGATCTCATAAGAGGTCATAAGAGACAACAATAATTTAAGCACAGTCAGTCTTTCAGTGTCAAACTTAAATTTAAAGGGATAGTTCACACAAAAATTAAAATTACCCCATGATTTACTCACCCTCAAGCTATCCTAGGTGTATATGACATTCTTCTTTCAGACAAATACAACCGAAGTTATATTTAAAAAGGTCCTGGCTAATCGTATTTAACTTACAAAGAAAGTGTAACGCCTCTCGCAGTTCAAAACGCTTACGCTACGTCTGACGTCATACGTCGCGCCGGTTTTTTCGTAAGTTGAATATGGAAGGTTGCAAAATGAGAGTTCCTGTAAAACTCCTCGGTTTCATCTTTTGTTTTTTTTTTCTTTAATTGTGGCCAATGTCAAGGCAAGTAATTGTCATTGTTGTTATTTATCTGAATGTGTTTTCATTTAGATTTTATTGACTTGAATATAAATGTTATATTATATGCACTCCCTGAGTTTTAGAGAGTGTTGACTAGTTGTGCATTTACTTCAGCATTAATGTACATGACGGTTACGTCTTTGTGTAACATTTGTTTGTCCTTCGAGAGGACATTACACTTGAAAACACAGAACAAGATGCGAAAGCTTCATACAAGGAAGGTGAAACAGTGAGAGTGAACTGCATGCCAGGTTTTACTGGCATGTATAGATTAAAGTGTGAAAACGGATTCTGGAAGATAGCCAGTAGTCGACCATGTGCAAGTGAGAATGTTGTCAATTCCACATCAGTTTATTAGTTATTAAATCAATGTCATTATGCAGAGTAAAACTTGTTTGATTTCTGCAGAGAGAAAATGCAATCACCCAGGGGACATACCAAATGGTCATTTTATAATTACAAAGGGGTCGGAGTTTGTTTTTGGAGCAACAGTGTTGTATACTTGCAAGAAAGGGTAAATGCTTTTTATTCTCTTTTCTATTGTATAAAATGCATACTATCCTTTTCAGTTTAACACTCCTTGTACTTGTGTTCACAGGTTTGAAATGACAACCAGAATCAATCAGCGTACCTGCAGAACTCAAGGATGGGATAATACTCTCCCTGTCTGTGAAGGTACGATTTCTTGAAAGTCACTATTTTTTGTCTATTTTTGATTTCTTTTCTCTCAGTCATAAACTTCAGAACTATAGTGACTCATAGTAAAATAATTATAACTAAAATGATTTGTAGAGTGATTGGTTTGTTGGTTATTTTATTTTTTATTTATTATATTTATATTTTATTGCCTAGCTGTGAAATGTCCAGCCATCCACACAGATAAAGGTGTGACTGCATCAGGCAACACAGAGGAGGGAAGTTATGGTGATGTTATTCACTTTGAGTGTGTATCTTCTGACAAAAAGTTAGACGGAAGTAGTGACATTCACTGCACAGAGACGGGCGAATGGAGTGACTCTGTTCCAAAGTGCAAAGGTTCATTCCATTGTTTAATTTATTGTTTGTCCGTATTGTTACCAAAATTTACCAATTTAACTATTCATCTTTCCCTTGCTTTTCACACAGTGATAACCTGCACAGCACCTGCCATACTGAATGGTTATGTTGTTGAGCGAGTGCAAGAATATCGGAAAGATGCCACATTAAAATACAGATGTTTACAAGGGTTCAAGCCTAGAGAGGGAATCCCCAGATGTGCTAAATTTGGCTGGACTCTGAACCCAGAATGTGATGGTGATGCACCACTGTTACATGATAAACAATTCATATGGGAAATAATACTAAAATCTTTATATCCATATAGCTTTCATTATGCAAAAAAAAAAAAAAAAACTCTGAAACTGAATTCAAAACTGAAAATTCAACAACAAAATGGCAAGTATGTAGTTATTGAAATATTTATATTTCTCATACATTCAAGAAAATTTGAGTTTGATCTTAGTTTGATTTGACAATAAAAGGTGGAGCTTGATAAATGCAGTCAACATGTAAAACGTGAGAAAATGGAACAAGATTATTTACTTCCATCTTCCTGTCATACTGTAGAAAGGGTCCAACCAATGTTGATTCTAGGTTTTAATTGTAAGGGAGATTTGTTTGTTTGTTTGTTTGTTTGAAGCAGCTAAAAAATATTATTATTTGGTAACTACAAAAAAAATAGTAACTACTTACTACAATGATTATCAGTTCAACTGATTATTTCGAAATAATGAGAATGTTTTATCATTTGTATTGTCGAGAAGGTAAAGACATTAAAGGTGGGGTAAGTGCTTTCTGGTAACCGATGTTGATTTCAAATCACCAAAACAAACACGCCCCTATTTTGATAGCTCCGCCCCACATATAAGTAACCCAGAATGGGGAAATGGGGCCCTATACAATTGCACATTTGCATCCTTTCACTGTTGTGATGATTGCTGCTGCACGACCTTGCATGCATGTTGTAGATCCCTTGTTCACGTGTAAACGGGTTATAACTGTATTAGAGTAGGTTGGACACTAGGTGGTCATTTGTGGTAATTTTCACTGCACAATTGTTTACACAACACAAGGCTGTCTATAATATAAACTTTAAAATAAATTTTTTCCCCCAAAATTTAAATTAAACTGAAAGAAACTATTACACGCATAAGAATTATTTCAACCAAAAATGAAGTGTGCCTGTGTGGAAAGTAACTGCGCATGCGTCATCTACTCGGGTCCTTCACAGAAATGAGTGAGCGCCATTTAAAACGATAAATATATAATACACACTGTTGCTCCGTATTTAATTATAACTTCAGATGCATGATATTTTCATTTGTTGGGCCCTATGAAATCTGTTTTATTTTTTTCCAAATTCCATAAAAAAATTCTAGATTCCGTTTTTTTTCCTTTTAAATTTTTCTGGATTCCATTTTTTTTTCTGTTTTTTTCTGGATGGTTATATTAAATTTTATTTATCAAAAAGCATGTCTAATTAATTGAAATCATGAAACTTATTTATTAAATTTATTAAAAGTTATATATTTATATATATAAATATATATTTATTTGTTTTATGTATTTTAATTTTTCTGGTAATCAAATGAAGGCATACAACATTTATCTCTTATTCCAATGAAAATTAAATTAAGTGTACTGCAAGTCAGTACACTTCAATCAAATCGCGATATGGACCACTAGTGTATGTGAATATTAAACGGCAAAAATACTATTTAAATATAAATCCTGCATGTTTTGTGTCTCTGTGTGAATTAATTGTGCAGACTAGCACCACGAGCGTCGCGCGTGCTCAGTAGTAAACGAAACCGTGCGTGACGGTGCCTGCGCCATTCATTCCGTGACATTCCGTTTTTATGAATGGATTCCGTGATCCTGCACGCGTTTTCTGAATCGCGGAAATTATTGGGCCCTACACTTTCTACAAGAAACACGTTCAACGTGTATGCGCAGGCGGTTGTCGTGGTAATGAACACCACAGCAACCGCTTGTGCGTCTGCTCTGAACTAGCATCTCATATATATAAAAAGCATTTTAGGGGGGCCTTGGCTTTCGGGGGGCCCTAGGCGGTCGCCTACCTTTGCCTAATGGTTAAGTCCACCTCTGGGAAACAAACATATATTAGGAGTATATTATCTTACTTTTCGGACACTCTTTGGGAGCTGACCTTGAAACAGACAGTGGAGGTTTAGATGCTCCAGGCTTATACAGTGTGGAAATGAATGGGTAATTATCATAGCTGAAGTGAAGGACAATACGATCGCAAATGCACAAGCAAGCAAACATGACACATGAGCATATTCAAGCAAAAGCCAGCATATATTAGTTCTGTGAAACAAAACAAAATCAATGTTACTTGCCTATCGAGAAGAAATAAAGCAACCTCGGCCTTCGCTCCTCGAGTTCCCATTCAGTCGGTCACTTCCGACGCCACGTCGGAGACCGACGAATAGGAATCACGCTCGCGAGAGCCAATCTACTTCGAGTGTAACTAAACGAGCCAATGCACATTGGCATGCAATGATTGCACCAGGTGCTCATGCCACGCAGCGTGGGTATAAATGAGACACAGATGCTTGTATCAAATTAGCTTTTTGCTTCGGAGCCGAGTGGTAAATGGTTCGTCCAGATATCACTCTCTTCTACGCAGTGGAACTGACTGAAGCCTGCTTTTCTGAAGTGATCTCTTCAGTCGGTGTTGGTGTGACAGCGCTGCAGCGGGTCGTGTGTTTCTTTGATCATCTCTCTTTTTTGTTTGATAGAGCAAACACAAAGGCTGTTCTCACAGCTGGTTCGGTGCGCTAGAAGTGGAGAGCGCTGAAAAGCCATTCTTACAGCTGGTAAGAGAGCGCCTTCGTGAGAGAGCGCGCACGTCAGGCTGCACTATTCCCTGACTGTGTCGCCGCGACCCTTCCCCCTGCGTGCTTCAGCACCAAGGAGAGCGTCCTTCTAAAAGAGCTTACACAGATAGAGCTTGCGTCTTTTTCAAGATGACATTCTATCTGTGTGTTTCTGGATGCGGTGGTTACCTGTCACCGAGGGATGGTCACCAGCGCTGTATCTTGTGTTTGGGCGTTCAGCACGCTGAGGCAGCGCTGGTGGATGACTCATGTTCTCACTGCGGGAACATGACCATCTCGGAGTTGCGGTCGAGACTCCATCTCACAAGGGGTGGAGTCCCCGTGCCTCTGCCTCGATCTAACCCTCCACAGAGGGTTACTTCAGGCAGTAGCACGGGTGATTTGAGGGTTACGGTGAGCGCGCTTCCCCCAGGGACCCAACCCCCGGGGAACCCTCACCCCTCCCGCACTTCGCAGCCAGTAGAGCTGCCGTCGGAACGCGGTGGGCCACCCATGAAGTGTGTACCATCCGTATCCTTCGGGGCTCCTCTCGATGATCAGATGTCCATCGCTGCATAGGAGGGAGGGTCAGAATTTTCGGGAGATGACGTGTTGGCGCAGGGGGCTCCTTCGGGAAGATCCGTTGTGCCCGATACAGATCCAGAAATGATGCCCATGCTTTCCCAGGCCGCTGAGAGAGTTGGGCTCGTGTGGAACCCTCCACCGTGTCCCGAACCCTCGAGGCTGGACGATTGGTTTCTCAGGGTGGCCCGTGCTGGTTCTCAGCGCCCCACCCCGGTTCCTTTCTTTCCGGAGGTGCACGAGGAGCTCACCAGGTCGTGGACGGCACCTTTTACTGCCCAAAACCGGCCTGGTGGATCCTCCTCCCTCACCACCCTCGATGGCGGACCTGCAAAGGGTTACACGCAGGTTCCTCCCGTGGAACGGGGCCGTTGCTATGCAACTGTGCCCTAACTCCACATCCAGGGGGAACCCGTGTCTCCCCTCCCGGGCCTGTAGGTACTCGTCCGATCTGATCGGAAAGGCCTACCAGGCTTGTGGAGATGCTGGGTCCGCCTTACACGCCATGGCGTTGTTGCAGGTCCATCAGGCCCAGGCACAGAAGACTTTGCACGAGGGTGGTCACGATCCCGCAGTTCTGCACGAACTGAGAACCGCAACGGACCTCGCGCTTCGTGCGACAAAGGTAACGGCGCGGGCAGTGGGTCGTGCGATGTCCACAATGGTGGTCCAGGAACGCCATCTCTGGCTGTGTCTGGCTAACATGAGGGAAACCGACAAGATCAGGTTCCTTAATTCCCCCGTGTCCCAGACTGGCCTCTTCGGCGATGTGGTCCAGAACTTCACCCAGCAGTTCTCGGCCGCACAGAAGCAGACTGAGGCGATTAGTCACATCCTGCCTTGGCAGTCAGCTGCTGTCTCCACCCCGCCGCCGGCAGCGCATCAGCCTGCTCGTCGCCGAGGGCGGCCACCTGTGTCTGCCTCCGCTCCCGCGTCGCAGCAGCAGCCTCCACCCAAGCGACGTCGAGGAGCCGGGCGCAAGCAGGCCGCCCCGCCCGTCCAGGCCTCCGCCAAGAGGGGTGGCAAGGCCAAGGGCAAGCGGCCCTGAGACGGGCGACCCGGAGATGGGGAGGACTGCTCTTCAGGAGACGGTGATCGCACTGCTCCATCCCCCGGAGGAGGGCCGGGCGGAGAATCTTTGGTTCCGTTTTTTTTGTGTTCCGCCCCAGCGGTACCCAAATTTTCAATAAAAGAGCAGTTTCCTCCATCTCCGGGTCCTCAGGGGGCTCGGAGAGCTGGGGCCGGTCAAACGTCGGACCACACTCATCCTCCCCCTTCGCCAGCGGGCAGCAGTGGACGGCTCGAGGACACAACCAAGCCTCCTCACGTACCCCCTGCCCACTCGTGGAATCAGGTAAGTGTTGCACAGCACACTCTCACCTCGTTGCGGGTCGCCTCCACGAGACAGCCGCCCCAGCCCGGTACCTGCATTCCACCTCGCTGCCCCACGGTGGGTACGCCGGCCGTTCCTTTGGTCCCGCTTGTACAGTCTCTGCGAGCCTGGCTAGCACTCCCCAGCCCGTCACGCTGGCTCATTCGAACCATCAGGCTCAGCTATGCGATTCAATTCGCCCGGCGTCCCCCCAGGTTCATGGGTGTCCGCTTCACTTCGGTGAATGCTGCAGATGCCCATGTCCTGCGTGTGGAGATCGCAGTCCTACTGGTGAAGGACGCGATAGAGCCGGTCCCTCCAGCCGATATGAAGACAGGCTTCTACAGCCCGTACTTCATTGTACCCAAGAAAACCGGTGGGTTACGGCCAATCTTGGACCTGCGAGTTCTGAATCGGAGCCTTCACAAGCTACCGTTCAAGATGCTCACGCAGAAACGCATTTTCAAGTGCATCCGACCCCGAGATTGGTTTGCAGCGATCGACCTGAAGGACGCGTACTTTCATGTCTCGATTCTCCCTCGACACAGGCCATTTCTGCGCTTTGCGTTCGAGGGTTGAGCATATCAATACAAAGTCCTGCCCTTCGGGCTGTCCCTGTCCCCCCGTGTCTTTACGAAGGTCACGGAGGGGGCCCTTGTGCCCATGAGAGAACAGGGCATTCGCATCCTCAACTATCTCGACGACTGGCTCATTCTAGCACAGTCCAGGGATCAGTTGTGCGAACACAGGGACCTGGTGCTCAGACACCTCAGCCAGTTGGGTCTTCGGGTCAACTGGGAAAAGAGCAAACTCGCCCCCGTGCAGAGGATCTCTTTTCTCTGTATGGAGTTGGATTTGGTTGATGCTGAACTGCCTGAACACGTTTCAAGGCAGGATGGCGGTCCCACTGAAACAATTTCAGAGGCTCCTGGGCCATATGGCGGCCGCGGCGGCAGTAACACCGCTCGGCCTGCTTCATATGAGACCGCTTCAGCATTGGCTTCACGGCCAGGTCCCGAGATGGGCGTGGCAATGCGGCACTCACCGGGTGAGTATCACACCGGCCTGCCGCCAAACCTTCAGCCCGTGGTCAGACCCCTTGTTCCTTCGGGCCGGGGTGCCCTTGGAACAGGTGTCCAGGCATGCTGTGGTTTTCACGGATGCCTCTGCCATGGGCTGGGGGGCCACGTACAACGGGCATGCAGTGTCAGGGGTTTGGACGGGCCTGCACCTGCATTGGCACATCAACTGCCTCTAGTTGCTAACAGTACATCTTGCACTGAGCCGCCTCAAAAGGCTGTTACGGGGCAAAGATGTATTGGTCCGTATGGACAACACTGCAACCGTTGCGTACATCAACCGACAAGGTGGTCTGCACTCCCGACGCATGTTGCAACTCGCCCGCCATCTCCTCCTCTGGAGTCAGAAGTGTCTGAGGTCGCTTCGGGCCATTCATGTCCCTGGTGTGCGCAACCGCGTGGCCGACAAGCTGTCACGAGCTGCGCTCCCGGGAGAATGGCGACTCCACCCCCAGGTGGTCCAGCTGATCTGGAGACAGTTCGGGGTGGCACAGGTCGACCTGTTTGCTTCCCCAGAAACGTCCCACTGCCAGTGGTTTTATTCGCTGACCGAGGGCACACTCGGCACGGATGCACTCGCGCACAGCTGGCCCCCGGGGCCTGCGCAAATATGCGTTTCCTCCAGTGAGCCTACTTGCACAGACACTGAAGGAGCAGGTCCTGTTGGTGGCGCCGTACTGGCCCAACCGGACTTGGTTCCCGGAGCTTATGCTCCTCGCGACAGCCCCTCCCTGGCCGATTCCTCTGAGGAAGGACCTTCTGACTCAGAGACGGGGCACCCTTTGGCACCCGCGTCCAGACGGAGCGGAGGTTCTAGGTGACTTACCTCAAGAGGTAGTTAACACCATCACTTCGGCACGAGCACCGTCTACGAGACAGGCTTATGCCTCGAATTGGAACCTGTTCATCGAGTGGTGTTCTTCTCGCCGAGAAGACCCCCGAAGATGTTCGATCGCGTCTGTGCTTTCCTTCCTGCAAGAGGGGTTGGAGCGTAGGCTGTCGCCCTCCACCCTCAAAGTCCATGTTGCTGCAATATCTTCTTATCACGATCACGTAGAAGGTAAGTCGGTTGGGAAGCACGACCTGGTCGTCAGGTTCCTCAGGGGGGCGAGACGGTTAAATCCTCCTCGACCTCCCTCCATACCCTCTTGGGATCTTGCTCTGGTGCTCCGAGCACTTCAGAATGCCCCATTTGAGCCTTTGCAGTCGGCAGAGCTAAAGATTCTGTCTATGAATACTTTGCTGTTGGCTGCATGACGAATTGTGCCTAGAGTTCGGGCCGGGTGACACCCACGTGGTACTGAGACCCCGGCCTGGCTATGTGCCCAAGGTTCCTACCACTCCCTTCAGGGACCAGGTGGTGAACCTGCAAGCGCTGCCCTTGGAGGAGGCAGACCCAGCCCTAGCTTTGCTCTGTCCCGTCCGCGCTCTGCGGATCTACGTGGATAGAACGCAAAGCTTCAGGACCTCAGATCAGCTCTTTGTCTGTCACGGAGGCCAGCAGAAGGGAAAGGCTGTCTCCAAGCAGAGGATGGCCCACTGGATAGTGGATGCCATCACCTTGGCTTACCAAGCACAAGGTGTGCCCTGTCTGCTCAGGGTGCGAGCACAATCTACTAGAAGTGTTGCATCCTCCTGGGCGCTGGCATGTGGCGCCCCGCTGTCAGATATCTGTAGAGCTGCGGGCTGGGCGACACCCAACACGTTCGCTAGATTCTTTCCCTTCTACTGGCCTCCGTGATCTGAGGTCCTGAAGCTTTGTGTTTTATCCACGTACAGACGGGACAGAGCAAAGCCAGGGCTGGGTCTGCCTCCTTCGGGGGCAGCACTCGCAGGTTCACTACCTGGTCCCTGAAGGGAGTGGAAGGAACCTTGGGCACAAAGCCAGGCCAGGGTCTCAGTACCACGTGGATGTCACCCGGCCTGAACTCTAGGCACGATTCGTCGCCATTCGTCTACCCGCCTGGGGATGGAGTAACCACTCTCTCAAGAGCGCAGCTCGTGAGCGCTCGACGGCCACACGGTTGAGCACACCGGGGACATGAATGGCCCGAAGCGACCTCAGATGCTTCTGCTCCAGAGGAGGAGATGGTGGGAGAGTTGCGACATGCGACGGGAGCGCAGACCACCTTGTCGGTTGATGTACGAAACGGTCGCAGTGTTGTCCATACGGACCAATATATCTTTGCCCTGTAGCGGCTTTTTGAGGCAGCTCAGTGCAAGACGTACTGCTAGCAACTCGAGGCAGTTGATGTGCAGGTCCGTCCAAACCCCTGACACTGCATGCCCGTTGTACGTGGCCCTCCAGCCCATGGCAGAGGCATTCATGAATACCACAGCATGCCTGAACCGCCGGGCAAACTAAATTGCGTAGCCGAGCCTGATGGTCTGAATGAGCCCACGAGATAGACTGGGGAGCGCTAACCAGGTTCACAGAGACCGTACAAGCATGACCAAAGGGACCACTGGTGAACTCACCGTGGTGCAGCAAGGTGGAACACAGGGACCGAGCTGGGGCGGCTCTCTCTTGGAGGCAGCCTGCAGCGGGGTCTGAGTGTGCTGTACAACACTTACCTGGTTCCACGGGTGGGCAGAGGGTACGTGAGAAGGCTTGGTTGCGTTCTTGAACCGTCCACTGCTGTCCGCTGGCGAAAAAGGAGGATGAGTGTGGTCCGGTGCTGGACCGTTCACAGCTCTCCGAACCCCCTTGGGACCCAGAGATAAAGGAACTGCTCTTTTTTTTTTTTTTTTTGATAATTTGGGTACCACTGGTTGTGATAGAAATAGAATTTTGACTCAAAAGATTCTCTGCCCGGCCCTCCTCCGGGGAAGAGCAGCCCCGCCCATCTCTGGGTCGCCAGTCTCAGATGTTTCACCGACCGCTTAAACAGCAGCAGAGACGGGTGGCGTCGTCTTCCTGCGAAGGACACAGTAGAGCAGGCTCTGCCAAAGTTTTGTTATTGTTTTTTGCAGGGGCCGACGCCTTTGGCGACGAGCAGACTGAGGGGCGGCCCACGAGGAACTCTGATGGTACGTCGGGGGAAGCTCTTGATTGCCTCAGCCTGCTACCGACTGCAAAGAACTGCTGGGCCCAGTTCTCGACAGTGTCGCCGAAAAGGCCACCTTATGAGATAGGAGCATCAAGAAAGCGTGCTTTGACAACCACTCGCACCTCAGCAAGGCAAGCCAGGGGGCGTTTCTGGACCACCAAGGTGGACATCGTCTGGCTGAGGGCCTGCACCGTGACTTTGATCACGGTTAGTCAACATGCGCAGCTCAACCCCGACTCAAAACTACCCTTGTGCATTAAGAGTGCAGGGCGGAGGTGGTCTGCGCACAGCCACCCCAACATGGAGGGTAGTAAGAGAGGAAAAACTTTTGGCCCCTTTGGCATTCCATATTTTTGGCACCAAAGTGGTTCCATACTGCCAAGTTTTCCATGCACATCCGGGAAGGATCCCAGGAAAGTATGGCTGTTAACTCTGAATCTGATTCAGCAAAGCACACACCATTACAGTGGGCTCAGCATCATCTTCATTCCCAGAGCACAACAGCCCTCTTTCCGATGCAGCGTTTGACATCTGATCCTCAGCTGGAGCCCTGAATGAAACGCTAGGTTCCCCCATAAGAAGGACCAGCAATTCCATCCAGAAGCTGCACAGCTTGCAGTGTGCTAGAGGGGGAGGGGCCCGAGGGGGAGGGGCCCTAGGGGGTTGGTACCCTGAAGGAGAAGCCCTCCCCTCCTCAGGTCACCCAAGCTATTTCACCGAAGTAGACCTCTCCTGTTGGCCACCAGGGAGGGCGCTACAACAGGAAATAGGCAAGGGGACAGCGCACCTAGAGCGCCCCGAGTGAGTGCTGGGTTGCCGTGACAACCCGCGCTGCAGCCCGGCAGCTCGACGGAACATGACACGCAGAGAAGCGAGAGGTTCGTCCGGGTTTCCCCGGCGGACAGCTCTCGCTGATCTCCTCAGTCTCCCAGAGTGTCGAGCAGACCCGCGGCTGTGCTTTTACACACAAGCGGCGGCTGGCCAACAACAAAGGGGACTCAAGCTTCCCAGAGAAAGAAGATCATCATGTTTTCTCATGATCCACCCACGAACGCCGTCTCAGCATGTATATAACCAGACATGTGAAACAGTGCTCGTGGCCGTCAGTGAGGACAGGAGACAACTGCATCCAGAAGCACACAGGTAGAATGTCATCTTTAAAAAGACGCAAGCTCTATCTATGTAGCTTTTCTAGGAAAACTGCTCTCCGGGGTGCTGAAGCACACTAGTCGCGGCGACACAGACAGGGAAAATGTGCAGCCTGTCATGCGCGCTCTCTCTCTCTTAGAAGGCGATCTCTTACCAGCCGTGAAAAAGGCTTTTCAGTGCTCTTAACAGCGCACTGAACCAGCTGTGAGAACAGCCTTTTGTTTTTGCTCAATAAGAAAATCGACCCCGCTGCAGTTCCATCACTCCAATACCAAAGGAGGAGAAGTCCACTTGAAGAGTTTGACTCGTTAGAATGTTAACACATGCTTTGTAGAGAGTGATTCCAGGACAAACCATCCACCACTCGGCTCCGAAGCAAAAAGCTGATTTGATGCAAGCACCTGTGGCTCATTTATACCCACGCTGCATGGCATGAGCAGCTGGTGCAATCATTGCGTGCCAATGTGCATTGGCTCGTTTAGTTACACTTGAAGTACAAACCCGATTCCAAAAAAGTTGGGACACTGTACAAATTGTGAATAAAAACAGAATGCAATGATGTGGAAGTTTCAAATTTCAATATTTTATTCAGAATACAACATAGATGACATATCAAATGTTTAAACTGAGAAAATGTATCATTTTAAGGGAAAAATAAGTTGATTTTAAATTTCATGACATCAACACATCTCAAAAAAGTTGGGACAAGGCCATGTTTACCACTGTGTGGCATCCCCTCTTCTTTGTATAACAGTCTGCAAACGTCTGGGGACTGAGGAGACAAGTTGCTCAAGTTTAGGAATAGGAATGTTTTCCCATTCTTGTCTAATACAGGCTTCTAGTTGCTCAACTGTCTTAGGTCTTCTTTGTCGCATGCAAGGTCTTCCCTGAAAGAGACGACGTCTGGATGGGAGCATATGTTGTTCTAGAACTTGGATATACCTTTCAGCATTGATGGTGCCTTTCCAGATGTGTAAGCTGCCCATGCCACACGCACTCGTGCAACCCCACACCATCAGAGATGCAGGCTTCTGAACTGAGCGCTGATAACAACTTGGGTTGTCCTTGTCCTCTTTAGTCCGGATGACACGGCGTCCCAGTTTTCCAAAAAGAACAAATTTTGATTCGTCTGACCACAGAACAGTTTTCCACTTTGCCACAGTCCATTTTAAATGAGCCTTGGCCCAGAGAAAACGCCTGCGCTTCTGGATCATGTTTAGATATGGCTTCTTTTTTGACCTATAGAGTTTTAGCCGACAACGGCGAATGGCACGCTGGATTGTGTTCACCGACAATGTTTTCTGAAAGTATTTCTGAGCCCATGTTGTGATTTCCATTACAGTAGCATTCCTGTATGTGATGCAGTGCCGTCTAAGGGCCCGAAGATCACGGGCATCCAGTATGGTTTTCCGGCCTTGACCCTTACGCACAGAGATTGTTCCAGATTCTCTGAATCTTTGGATGATATTATGCACTGTAGATGATGACAACTTCAAACTCTTTGCGATTTTTCTCTGAGAAACTCCTTTCTGATATTGCTCCACTATTTTTCGCCGCAGCATTGGGGGAATTGGTGATCCTCTGCCCATCTTGACTTCTGAGAGACACTGCCACTCTGAGAGGCTCTTTTTATACCCAATCATGTTGCCAATTGACCTAATAAGTTGCCAATTGACCTAATAAGTTGCAAATTGGTCCTCCAGCTGTTCCTTATATGTATATTTAACTTTTCCGGCCTCTTATTGCTACCTGTCCGAACTTTTTTGGAATGTGTAGCTCTCATGAAATCCAAAATGAGCCAATATTTGGCCTGACATTTCACAATGTCTCACTTTCAACATTTGATATGTTATCTATATTCTATTGTGAATAAAATATAAATTTATGAGATTTGTAAATTATTGCATTCCTTTTTTATTCACAATTTGTACAGTGTCCCAACTTTTTTGGAATCAGGTTTGTAGATTGGCTCTTGCTAGTGAGATTTGCTAGTGAGATTCCTATTCGTCGGTCTGAAGTCGGAAGTGACAGACTGAATGGGAACCACAGATTAGATATGTTTCACAATTTTTTGTTGCTTTATCTTTTAATTATGTCTTGTACAGAAATACTTTGTGAGTTGAAGTCAACAACATTTGGAGTAAAAAAGATCAACCCAGCGGATAAAACAATTTTCAGAGCTGGAGAAAGAGTGGACATCACCTGTGCTGAAAAACATTGGATCTTTGGTACAAAATAATCCATCAAATCATTTACATGTCAAGATGATGGGCAGTGGGATCATGAGCCTGTTTGTGAGGGTAAGATTATAGATAAACACTTCCGCATTAGGAGCTGAACTTACTGCATGTTATTAAAATAATGTGAATCTTGTTTCAGAAATTAGATGTGAAGTTCCACGTGACCAGAATGTGAATTGGCTAACATATTATTTCAGTGGAGATATGAAATTGGGAGACAAGATCTTATTCTTGCATGTCTGGATATGTTCAAATGGCAGCAGAGGCCACATGCACACAAGATGGATGAACACCAAATCCACTGTGTGCTGGTATGTGCTGATATTAATGTTACAGTTTGTGCAAATGAATCATTATCATATAATATGAATTCTAATTAATGATGGATATTTGTTTACAGATAAAATGTGTGCACCACCAAAGATACCAAATGCAGAGAATGTGGGAGATCAGAGACCAAACTACAGAATCTCTTCAAGAATACAATATAAATGTAATACTGGGTTTGAACCAGAGCAGCCTGTACAAATCACCTGTAATTCCCAGACTGAACGGACAGGCATACGGCAATGCATTGGTATGTTACAGTTACGTATATTACAGATACTAGAACTTTAATATTCAATCAAATCATTATATATCTTTACAATGATAACTCAAAAACATGTAATCAGACTTTTGAAAAGTTTTGAAACTGTTTTCTCACAGCAAAGCAAAAATTGTGCCGTGACTGTGGATCAGTGGAAAATGGATATCTGTGGAAAATGGATTCACATACAGCCACTCCTCCAATGAGGAAGAAATCTTTTACTCCTGCAACACGGGCTATAAACCATTCACTGGGAACTGGTGGGATTCAGTGACATGCAGCGAAGGCTCTTGCATCCGTGAGTTTTATTACTGTCAGTCTCAGGTGTTAGACGAATGATAGTGTACTGAATTGTGCTCCCTGTTTTCTGTCTTTAGAGCGGTGGAAGAATGTGGTGCTTTTCCCAGTGTTCACCATGGAAAACTAAATCAACTGAAAAAGACCTTTTGTGATGGAGAAACAACAGCATTTAAATGTGATCCAGGGTTCATATCAACTCCACGCTTGATAAAATGTGTCAGTGGTACATGGGAGACACCAGTTTGTGAGGGTGAGCTTCTCAATTCTCATTGCATGTTTGTGAGGAGCAGCGACAGCATATAGTGGACAATAGGATCTATCGACAATCTAATCTCAGTCTTATTGGAGTTCATGAATTTACTTAATTTTAATTTTTTTATTTTTAGTAGATGTGAGCTGTAACATTCCTCCAAAGGAAAATGCACTCATAACATCTAAACCTAAAGAATTTTATGTAGATGGATCTAGAGTAACATACGTATGTCAAAAGTCATTCTTAATGAATGGGAAAAGTACAGTTTTTTGCCACAATGGAATTTGGGAAGAAACGCCAACATGTAAAGGTAAGATTTTGATTGGTGATGATAACTGTCTTTTAAAACAGATTAGTTAAAACTCTGGTGGCCTCACATTTGTCTCCTTTAAAGTTTAGATGAGATTTCAACAACTTTACAAAGTGTGCACAAATAAAAAATAAAAAAACAGTCCATAATTTCAGCATTTAAGCCTATATTAGGAGTGAAAATATTCAGAAATAAGGTTAACATTACTCTTAATTGTTGATAAAATAACAAAGCTGTACAGTTTATGTGCATAGGGCACATCATTTGTTGTCGGAAATACAGACCTGCCAACCAATTTTTTTTTGAGTACCATCAGTGTGACGGGACAGGGGTTTCTGCCCGAATTACTCTCAAATCTTATGATTTAAGCAAGAATGAGTTCATTCTAGGGTTGAATCTGTAACAGACCATTTTTTTTATGTTTTTCCTCTCTGTGTGACGTCAACAGTCTGCAAGACACACACAAACACACACGCCTATCTTCATAATTCTTAAGTTTTGACTGTTAAAGTTTTTTGAATATGACCCAATTCAAAAATGTCACTTGCACTGCACTGGGCTTTATTTGTATATCATAATATACAGTGAAAGTCAAAAGTTTCAATACACCTGCTGAAAACCATTTTTTTTATTCATGATTAATATTGCATTGCATAATGTGTGCTTATTCAAACTGATAACCACAAGAGAATCGCATTCAATTATTTAATATAAATGGAAATAATTGTTTTGTTCATAATTTCAAGTATTTACATTAGGGATGTGCACTACGACTAATTTGACGGTTGTTTAAACAGGTTTTTTAATGACTAGTCAACTAGTCTAAAATAAGAAACCCCTAGAAAACAGTAAAAAATAGGAACATTGTGTGTATGTGTGATTCATTTAAAATTCTTAATTTATTATTCCAATATCCAAATATGATACTAAATCCCACAGAAAAAAGGGTTTATGTTTGTGACGTGCTGTCTTTGCATTTAATTGCACATTATAAACAGGACAAGCATTAGCTGAATAAACGTTGGCCAATACAAACACATTTATGACCAATAAGAGCAAAACGAATCACTCATTCTAAAAAGAATATCAAGTAGGCTATAAGTTAGCCGAGTCCAACATATAAGGGGTTGTGTTAGTGTTGAAGCATCCATCATTTAACGAATTTTAAAAACACAGATGGATAATACAAAATGCTTTCTGACATTAACAAAACAAAAAATACAAACGAGAGCAAAATTTAAACTTAGCACATCAATTTTCATTTTACAATTATCTTCTCTCTCTCTGTGTGCGCGCGCGCGTTTATGTTTGTGAGAGAGCTTGCGCAGCACTTAAACAGCGGTACTTTTTAATCCATAAGTAACTAACGCGCTGGTTTTCATACAAAATAAATATGTAACATAATTATTAGGTACTTTAGTTATTATTAACACAATTCCGTAAGGTTACATTTCTCAACACTAAGAATGAATAAATAAACGCCTGTTTCTCCAGACTCGCGCTTGTCAGTCATCCATGATTTCAGTTTTAAAACTTGCACACTATGGCGGTCCTTCAGGTTTTCCAGGCGAAACTCCTCCGCTCTATTGGACGAATCTGGACCGGACCCGGCCTTCCGCAACCTGCGCAGCGCCACTGACCTGGCCCTGCGCGCCACTAAGACCACCGCACAGGCTATTGGAAGAAGCATGGCCAGCCTGGTAGTGCTTGAGCACCACTTGTGGCTCAACTTAACAGAGATCAAGGACGCGGATTTCCTTGACTCCCCCATCTCTACCACTGGTCTCTTTGGCCCCATGGTGAGCGGCTTCGCTGAGCGCTTCACTGAGGTGCAGGAGTCTTCGCAGGCCATCCGACACTTCTTGCCAAAACGCTCCAGCTCTGTTTCAGGTCGCCCAAAGAACGCGCCGACCCAGCAGCCAGCCAAAACAGCACCGCCGGTCTCTCAGCCCCACCCAGCGGCTGACACCAGGCAGCGCCCAGAGACAGCGAAGCGCTACCCATTCCCTAAGCGCCAGTGACCCCGGCCTAGGATTACGCTGGACCCTGAGCCTCGGAAGTCTTTCTGATCCAGATGCAACAAGGAAGAGAAAGGGGTTAAGTCTTGCTGCGGCCGGACCACCCCCGCACTTTTCTTCTTCCAAACACATTAGCAATCCGGTCCCCGATTCACGGCCTGGGAAGCCATCCCCGATGTGTCAGAATGTGTTTTGAATATAATAAAACGAGGTTACTCAAGCCGTGGTCAACACATCGGTAACTCACGTCCTCCGCACCAAAGTGTCAAATCTACTAGCGAAGGGAGCTGTCGAGACAGTTCCCCCCTCACAGAGCAAGTCAGGCTTCTACAGCCACTACTTCCTCATGCCGTAAAAGGACAGCGGCCTCAGGCCTATCCTAGATCTCAGACACCTGAACAAGGCCCTCATGAGACGGCCATTCAGGATGTTAACAGCCAAACAAATCCTCTCGCAAATTCGCCCAGGGGATTGGTTTTTATCAGTGGATCTTTCACATCCAGATAGCCCCCCATCACAGACCATTCTTGAGATTCACGTTCGAGGGAGTGGCTTATCAGTACACAGTCCTGCCATTTGGCCTGTCACTGGCATCTCGTACATTTACAAATTGCATGGATGCGGCTCTCTCCCCCCTGAGACAGCTGGGAATGCGCATTCTGAACTACCTCGACGATTGGCTCATTCTGGCCCAGTCAGAGAGCGAGTTACTAACTCACAGATCCTGGCTCCTCAGCCATCTGGAATGCCTTGGGCTCAGGATCAACTTATCCAAGAGTGTACTGTCCCCCAGCCAGCGAATTACGTTCCTAAGAACAGTCTTTGACTCTACCCAAATGAGAGCCTGGCTTGCGCCAGAACGTGCTCTCATCCTCCAATGCATAGCTGCGTCGTTCAGAGCGGGATCCTACCTCCCCCTCAGAAGTTTTTAAAGGGCACTGGGCCTTATGGTTTCGGCATCGACAGTACTCCAGTTAGGCCTACTGCGTATGCGCCCTCTGCAGCGTTGGCAAAACCGCCGAGTCCCGGCTCAAGCTTGGCTATCTAGCTGCCTTCATATCAGGGTAAACCACGGCTGTATCAAAGCCCTGGGCCCGGTTGCATGAAAGCCCTTATGTTAAGAAAACCCTTAGTTATAAGGTTAAGGGTCACTAAGTATTTCCCTTAAATGCTTAATTCCCTTAAGTTCTGTTATGCGTTGCAACAAAGTCCTTAGTAATCATTTCACCTTAAAAAAATGTAAGGGACTAAAACAGCTACCTTAAGTCATCAAGGCTGATTTCATGCTCATTGAAGAGGAAGAAGTACCTAGGTGCATTTTTATGATCAAAATAATCCATTGGAGACTATGTATGTTACCCAATTATTGAGGGAATATAGGTTTGACCGTCAGTCAATCCTTCGTCTCACCGCAACGCTAGAGCCTGACATTGAGCACCAAACACGATGAAGTCGTGCACTTCCGGCACTGCTTCAAGTTTTAATTGCTTTGAGGTTTTTTGCTTGCGGTACTTCTCAGTCTGTCATTGGCGACGTCTTTAGGGTACACAAATCCACTGTCTGCAGAGCTGTCCATCGAGTGGCCTTAGCCCTGTGTCGCCAAATTGACACGTATGTGAAATTTCCTTCCAGAGATGAGGAGGATGTATTAGCGGAGTGTTTTTTTTGCAGTTGCTGGATTCCCACGTGTTTGCGGAATGATAGCTGGAACACACGTGCGTATTCAAGCCCCCCACCAATATGAAGATCAATTTGTCAACCGCAAAAACTTTCGTTCTATAAATGTACAGCTGATATGTGACCCAGACAGCAAAATAATAAATGTTACTGCTGAGTGGCCCGACAGTACCCATGACGCACGCGTGCTGTCTGAAAGTAACATTTTTCGCAGTTTTGAGGATGGAACACACAGGGGTTTACTTTTGGGGGACAGTGGTTATACCTGTCGTTCATGGCTTATGACACCTTTTAGGAATCCAGTAGGAGCTGCACAGGTAAAATTCATTTAAATAACATCAGCTTAGTTATTTAGGTGAATAAATCAATAAAATGTGTTAAATGTGCGGAAATAGAGGGAGTCTAGCTATCATGTTCCGTTTTTCATATTGCAGGAACGATACAACACTGCTCTAACAAAATCCAGAGTAATCATAGAAAGGACCATTGGCCAGCTTAAAAGGAGATTTCACTGTCTTCATGGAGAGATACATCTGGAACCAACAAGAGCAGGGAGAGTCATCATTGCATGTGTCATCCTGTTTAACATATTAAAAGACTTTGGTGTGCTCATGGATCCCCAGGATGCGGACCCTGATGAAGCAGTGCCGCCAAATCAAGATGTGGGTGTAACAATTGAGGGACACGCTATCCGAGACATGCTCGTGCAAATATTTTTTTCCTAAAGTGGGCTAGAATATGTTCTATAATAAACTGTATAGTAAATTCAGATTATATGCTGTAGAAAAGGAATACGTTAATAACATAAATAAAAAGAAAAAGAAACTACATCTTTATTTAGGCTAAAAAAATTTAAAAAAATAAAAAACTTTGCGATAAGTAGACTGTTACAAACTTGGTGAAGATGAAACTCACGAAGGCGAAGGAGAACTCGGAACAGGAACTTTTAATGAACAAACTCACAGGGAACACTCAAAAACACCAGTATACGTAGACGAGAACCGACAAACACTGAGTGAGAACTGAGAACTAAATACACAGGGGCAAACGAGGTAATTGACAAGACACAGGTGATAGACATTACTAATTAACAGGTGATGGAATGGACTAATGACAATGGCGGGAAACTGAACAAAGGAATAAGCTAAATGAGAAGCAAAACAGACTCGACATGTAACATTACGCCCCCTCTGAGTAGGCGCGTCCTCGCCCCGTAACAGGAACATCTGAGGAGGGAGGGAGGGAGGGAGGGAGGGAGGGTGGGGGCTCAGGAGGAGGGCGTGGAAACCAACGGGGGAAAACTGAAAGTCCAAAACAAAGAAAAACAGTCCAACAGAAAGAACAAGTCTATGGGGGTGTGGAAGGAGGGAGGAGCCAGTGGGGAGCCTGGAGCAGGAGCCAGATGGTGCACCAGAGACCAGCCAGGACGAGGTTCCAGGGCGGCGTCGGAGGAGGGAGGAGCCATGGAGTGGTCGATACGGAGGAAACCATCCTGGGGACGACCGACGACGAAGCAGCCACAGATGGAGACACTGGAGGAGCAGCTGGGTCGATGGGCCCGCACGAGACCGGAGGCCCAGGAGACCGAGGAGAAGCCGCGGCGACGAGCGTCCGAGGTGGAGCCGGATGACCGCAGGACAGAGGCTGAGCCGGTGGGACCGAGGATGAAGGCGGAGCAGAGGGGAAGGAGGAGCCAGACGAAGCCGAAGGTGCAGGCAGGTCGACGACTGACCAAGGCGAAGCCGGAGAGACGAGGGAGCCCGGAGAAGCCTTATGGCCGGAGGTTTCTGGTGGAGCCGAGGGAGGGAGGAGCCAGGGCGTAGCTGAAGTGTCGACTGGCCGTGGTGGAGTGCAGGGTGCAGAGACTGGCGGTGACGACAGGGGATCCTCTGCACCGGCTGAAGCTGATGGACTGAGGAACCGGGGCGGACCCACACAGCTTGTGGGCAGAGCAGCGGGGCTGAAGGACATCAGTGATGGTGGGGTTGAGGAACTGGCTGACTGAGGAGGTGGAAGAGGGAGGCTGGGCGGGAATTCTTGACAAGGAGACTCTGGAGATACTTGGGACGCTGGAGAGACAGGGGAACTGGGTACCACATCTCCAAAAAAGTCAATTAAATTGTCCACATCAATGTCTTTCAGCTCCTCCATGTAGCCACCAGAGGTCCTCGTTGCATCCACCGCGGCGGGGTGGTGGGCAGGGCTCCTTTCCCAGCCCTCAAGCTCCACGAGGACTCCCTCCACGACGCATGATGTTGCCGGCTCACGCACTTGGTCAGACTCTCGCTGTGGTCCGGGCTCCGGGGCGATGACTCCTCTCAACCTCTGCCTGGGTTCGGGCTCGTCGATCGGGCTCCACAGTCTGCGGCAGACACAGGCAACTCCCTCGTGCCGGTCGTGGTTGGTGGTGGATGTCTGGTCTCTAGCGGTGGTGGAGTGGGACTGGTACTGCTGTCCTCCTCAGCAGGGCCGATGGTGAATGGCAAGTCGAGATTTACCAGTACCCACTCCACATAAGCGGCAAAATCCTCCTTGGGACCACCCGCTGGAAGGCGTGCCTTTGACCGCTCACTCAGGCCAGCATAGTAAAAACCACAGAGTGAGCAGTCAGGGAAGTGCGTCTGCCACGCAAGGTCCAGGAATTCCCGTGTATGGATCTCCAGCAGACGGTCTCCCTGCTCCAGGCAGAGAAGGCGAGCAGCAGGAAGGGCCATGGGAAACGGGAAAATAACTCAAAGAAAAAGGGGAAAACGCCACAAAAAAACGGTGTTTACACGCTGTGTAACAGCGTTTGTAAATACACAGGGGAAAATTACACTGAATTGTTATATATAAAAAAGGAATATTACAAATCATTTGAATAATAAATACTCTATATCAACAGATTCATGTTTGTTTTGTGTTATTCTTCTCTTATTGGCTGTAAAGTTATTAATCCCTCTTGCGCCAGTTTGTTAATTTTGTATTGTAGTATTATGTTCTGCATATTCAAGTTTTCTTTTTGCATTTCTAATTTAGAAATCTCCAACTCTGCTTTCTTCTTCTGCAGCAAAAGAACTTCTCGTTGAAGTTCAGCGAGTCCGGATGTTACTCTGGCCGGTCCTCTCTCCTCAGATGAATGTCTGAATACAGAACAAATAGGCTAAAACAAATTTTTAATTATATTAAAGATGCAATTGTGAAACGGTTTTGTTTTTACTCTTTTACTCGTTATCGAATGTGACACAGCTGTCACTAATAATGTTGCTAACCTCGCGGCTGGAAAGCTGGGAGTGGGGATTGTTGCTCCTGGAATTTTTTCCCAGTTTGGGGTGGGTAGGCTGAAAAAAAAGATTTATAATTATTGTTATAGCACCTTACCCAAACTCTTTATCTTTAAATCATGACCATCGTTGAAGGCAAAAGACATTTTACAAAATGCGTTAGCGCTCATCTGCGTTATTTTACCTGCTTCCCAAACTGCTTTGAGGCACACCAGCAATACCGACTAGAGTTTTCTAGAGATATTTCTTGTACCAATTTCGATGTCTTGGACAGATCTTGTGGTGATGAGCCTCCTCCTTTACACAATAAAACACTTGTTAAATTGTATTAAACCAAGCACACTACTTTTTTTATATCCATTCACGTAAGTCAATTTAGCCAGAACGTAACTCACCGGTTTTCCCAGATTCCTTTTTATAGTTGTTAATTTCTTTTCTTGAGCTCACAACTACGTTTTCATACTTTTTCATGACTACTTCTACTGTGCGCTTGACAGCAAGATTTCTTGAATAATTTTTTTCCGTTATCTCCTGCCAGGCTTTCGCCTTGTGCACGAGTGACTGATGGATTATATCGACTTTTGATAGTGCTTCAGCTTCTTTTACCGTATTCTTCTAAAAGAATGGCCTGTTCATCCTCAGTCCAGTTTGGTTTACGTTTTTTGTTTTCTGTAATGTTATTATTCTCCATAACTCAAATATTTTGGTGTAGCTGCGGTTGTAGCAAATGTTTGGTCTGCAGTTATATTCTGTTTATTGTGTGAGATGTAGTAACTGTAGCAACCGCAGCTTCCATTACCGTACGTTGCCAGAAACCATCATGAAATGCTTAGTATGAACACTTAGGTAAGGGTGGTGGTTAAGACGTTTGTTGCCAACGCTCTTAAAGAAATCGTCTCGGTTACGTATGTATCCCTGAAGGAGGGAACGGAGACGTACGTCGGAACTGACTGACGAATTGGGATCTATTTTCAGAGACCAATCTACTTCGAGTGTTTATAAACGAGCCAATGAAGATTGGCATGCGGTTGACGCATTCCACGATCCGCCCCGCATCGCGGGTATAAATACGGAAGTGGAAGTACCGCATACCGCTTTTCAACTGAGGAGCCGAGACGAGTGACTCGGGCCTTCAGCTGAAGCACAGCACCTGGCGACGGGACATACGTCTCCGTTCCCTCCTTCAGGGAACGAGGGTTACATACGTAACCAAGACGTTCCCTTTCAGTTGGTCACGTTCGACGTACGGGAATTGGGATCCCTACCAACACGCCAGGGATGCTGGCCCTTCCAGTGCCCTGCCTGAGCTCACTGGACCACACCTATGTTGGAGTGGGAGTCAGGGCTCCCGGCAGGGAAGGTCAGTCACTGCTGTTCCTGCAAGACCCACTCAGTATGACTATTGGATAACGCTGGGAAAGCGTGCCTGTCTCGTGGAGATGGTACGCTGCGGAGCCACGTCCTTCAATGGCAGGAGAGGTGGCGGAATACACATAAGGACTAACTTGTCAGGGTAGTACTACATATGGCAGTCTCTGGGGTGGATCCAACCTGATCCCAGGGGGGAAAGAACACCACCAGAGACGACAGAGCGGGCTCTGTCAAGGGAAAGACACGGGGCTAGCCGAGTAGGGTAGCTGGTACCATGGAGAATACACATATGGGGTTGCCGTTAGGGAACCGCTACATATGGACCCCAGCCTACACACACGTTCCACAAGCATACAGGTGCAGGCCTGGCTTCAGACGGCCGCAACGTCTGACACCGAAGGGGTGACGGAGGAGCTCGACAGGGTTAGCCGTTTCCGGGGAACACAACTGGAGATAAAAGACGTACATATCCGGCCCATATCTGGCGTTGCAAGCCGACACTAGAACGGGCACTTAGCGCTACTGGCCACTGGGGGCGAGGATGCGGGAAGATACCGGCTCTACACGGAGGCTATAGAATCTAGCGAACGTGTTAGGTGTCGCCCAGCCTGCAGCTCTACATATATCTGTCAGCGAGGCGCCTTGAGCCAACGCCCAGGAGGAAGCTACACTCCTTGTGGAGTGCGCTCGCACCCCGAACGGGCAAGGCATGTCTTGGGACTGGTAAGCCAAGACGATAGCATCCACTATCCAGTGGGCTAACCTCTGCTTGGAGACATCCTTTCCCTTCTGTTGGCCTCCGTAACAGACGAAGAGCTGCTCTGAGGCTCTAAAGCTTTGAGTTTAGAACCTCAGCGGAACCTCAGCGGGAAGAACACCACTCAACGAACAGGTTCCACTTCAGATCATAGAGGCGCCTTGTAGAGGGGGCTCTAGCAGAAGTGATGGTGTCTACCACTGCTTGTGGCAGGCCACCAAGAACCTGCCATAGCCATAGAGTGCCCCGCCCCTGAGAAAGCAGGTCCTTCCTCAGGGGGATCGGCCAGGGAGGGGCTGTCACGAGGAGTGTGAGTTCGGAGAACCAGGTCCGGTTGGGCCAGTAGGGCGCAACTAACAAGACCTGCTCCTCGTCCTCCCTGACCTTACACAGTGTCTGTGTGAGAAGGCTCACTGGGGGAAACGCATACTTGCGTAGGTCCCGGGGCCAGCTGTGCGCCAGTGCATCCATGCCGAGGGTGCCCCCGGTCAGGGAATAGTACAACTGACAATGGGTCGAGTCTGGAGAGGCGAACAGGTCTACCTGCGCTGCTCCGAAGAGGTCCCATATCAGCTGGACGCTCTGGGGGTGGAGTCGCCACTCTCCCGGAGGTGTCGACTGACGAGAGAGCTTGTCGGCTGTCTGGTTCAGCGCACCTGGGATGTGAATGGCCCGAAGCAACCTCAGACGCTTCTGACTCCACAGGAGGAGATGGCGGGCGAGTTGGAGCATGCAACGGGAGCGTAGACCACCCTGACGGTTGATGTACGCAACGGCCGCAGTGCTGTCCGTACGGACCAGCACGTGCATGCCCTGTAGCGGATTTTTGAGGCGACCCAGGGCAAGACGTACTGCCAATAATTCTAGGCAATAGGATAATTCTAGGATCCTGTGTGGGGCAGAGTTTGCCCCGAAGGCCCAACAGGCTGAGGTGACTGAGCACCAGGTCCCTGTGTTCGCACAACTGATCCCGGGACTGGGCCAATATGAGCCAGTCGTCGAGATAGTTGAGAATCCGAACGCCGCGTTCTCTGAGCGGAACAATGGCTGCCTCCGTGACTTTCGTGAAGGCGCGAGGCGACAGGGACAGCCCAAAGGGCAAGACTTTGTACTGATATGCCCTCCCCTCGAACGCAAAGCGTAGGAATGGTCTGTGTCGAGGGAGAATGGAGACATGAAAGTACGTGTCCTTCAGGTCGATCGCTGCGAACCAATCTCGGGGACGAATGCATTCGAAAATGCGTTTCTGCATTAACATTTTGAACAGGAGCTTGTTCAGGGCCCGATTCAGAATGCGCAGGTCCAGATCGGTCTTAACCCATCACCTTTCTTGGGTACAATGAAGTAGGGGCTCGATCGCGTCCTTCACCAGCAGGACATCGATCTCCGACCGCAAGACATGGGCATCGCTGCTCCGCACGGTGGTGAAGAGAATGCCCCTGTACTTGGGCGGCCGGCGCGCGAACTGAATCGCGTAGCCGAGTCTGATGGTACGGATGAGTCAGCGAGACAGCCTGGGGAGACCTAGCCAGGCCCCCAGAGACCGAACAAGCGGGACCAACGGCACCACAGACGTACCCGGGGTGGGGCAGCGAGGTAGAGTAGACAGACCCGACTCGGGAGGCCCGGAGGCGGCCCGGAGTGTTGTCTGAGTACTCCAAGGTGGGGCAGAGTGTGGGTGAGGAGGCCCGGGGGCGTCCTCGGTGCCCACACTGCTGCCCCCTGGCGAAGGGGAGAGGGGAGGAAAGGAGTGACAAGGCCCGGGGGCATCGCACACTGCCAACCTGGCCCTCTTGGGGCCCAGGGAGGGAGGAAACTGCTCTTTTATTGAGAATGTGGGTACCGCTGGACTCCGGAGAGCCAGCGGCAGGATGTTGTACAAACCAGCCTTCTCAGTGACATTCTCCCCACGGTCCTCCTCCGGGGGGAGGAGGGGTGCGGACACCACCTCCCCTAGAGCAGCTCCTCTTCTCCCTGGGCTGCCCGTCTCAGGGCCGCTTGCCCTTGCGCTTGCCGGCGGACTTCGCGGGACCCTGGACAGGTTGGGCGGCACCCCTACGCCCGGCGCCCTGCTTCCCAGGTGGAGGCTGCTGCTTGGGCTTAGCAGGGGCGGAGGCGGACGCAGGGGGACGCCCTCGGCGACGAGCAGACGGAGGTGCTGCAGTCGGCGACTGGGTGGAGGCAGCAGCAGGTCGCCGGGGCAGGATGTTCTTGATCGCCTCCTTTCGCTTCTGGGCCACCGAGAACTGCTGGGCGAAGTTCTCGATGGCGTCGCCGAAGAGGCCGGCCTGACAGACAGGGGCGTTGAGGAACAGCACCTTGTCGGTCTCACGCATATCCGCCAGGTTCAGCCACAGGTGGCGCTCCTGGACCACAAGTGTGGACATTGCCCGACCCAGGGAGCGTGCGGTGACTTTCGTCGCCCGAAGGGCGAGGTCTGTCGCGGTACGCAGTTCCTGCATAGCCCCTGGGTCGGAACTACCCTCGTGCAGTTCTTTGGCCTGGTAGACCTGCAGGAGCGCCATGGCATGCAAAGATGACGCAGCTTCTCCACAGGCTGTGTAAGCCTTGCCCGTTAGTGCGGACGAGAATTTACACGCCCGGGAGGGGAGACGCGGATTTTCGCGCCAGTCAGTAACAGTCTTCGGACACAGCTGCATCGCTACTGACCGCTCTACTGGGGGGATCTCCACTTAACCCTTAGCTGCGCCACCATCGAGGGTAGTGAGGACGGAGGAGTCAGTCGATCGGTTTCTAGCGTTGTAAGGCGTTATCCATGACTTCGTGAGCTCCTGATGCACTTCCGGAAAGAAAGGCACTGGGGCGGGGCGCTGAGAACCAGCACGGGCCGTCCCGAGATACCAATTGTCCAGCCGCGAGGGTTTGGGACACGGTGGAGGGTTCCACTCGAGCCCGACACTCACGGCGGCCCAGGAAAGCATAGCCGTGAGCTCCGGATCAGACTCGGGCAACGCTACCACACTGGAAGGGGGTAGCGCAGCCGAATCCTCATCTCCAGAATCCATTAGCTCGTCCCCCAGTGCAGCTATCGAAATCATGTCCTCAGCCGGAGCCCTGAAAGTAACAGCTGGTCCCCCGCGGGAAGGACCAGGCTGCTCTTCCGGAAGCTCCACTGGCGCAGCGGAGGGGGGAGGGGCCCGAGGAGCCTGCTGACCCGGCGGGAGTGCCCTCACAGTAACCCTCAGGTCTCCACCAAAGGCATCATCCAAAGTAGCAGCCCTCTGCTTTGCAGCGGGAGGACCACTAGATCGGGGGATGCGCAATGGGACTCCACCCCGTCTGAGGTATTCGAGTCTAGACCGTAATACTGCGATGGTCATGTTCCCGCAATGGGAACATGAGCCACCACGAAAGCCGCCTCATCGTGCTGAACACCCAAACACGTGAGACAGCGATCGTGTCCGTCAACTGGGGACAGATAACGACGGCATCCAGAAACACACGGCTTGAATGACATCTTGAAAAAGACGCAGGGTCAAACCGTGTTGCTCTTTTAGAAAAGGAAAAAAACGCTCCGATCAGTGCCGAGGCACACAGGGGAAATGGCCGTGGCTCGCAGCGGTTCAAGGGTTGAAAGCGATATGTGGTACTTCCACTTCCGTATTTATACCCGCGATGCGGGGCGGATCGTGGAATGCGTCAACCGCATGCCAATCTTCATTGGCTGTTTATAAACACTCGAAGTAGATTGGTCTCTGAAAATAGATCCCAATTCGTCGGTCAGTTCCAGCGTACGTCAAACGTGACCGACTGAAAGGGAACCCTTGCCCCTCAGTGATACCTTTACTTAAGAGGTTTCATGCAACTGGGCCCTGGCCCCTTGGAAAGTCACCAGGCTGGTGTAAGCATGGGTCTAGTCTCGAGGAGGAAGGTCATTTCAACAGATGCCTTCAACCTAGGTTGGGGAGCTCTGTACAAGGGCAGGCCAACCTCTGGCCTCTGGTTGAGCCCAGAGAAACGGCTTCATATCAACTGCCTCGAGATGAGCGCAGTCTCCTTAGCCCTAGAAACCTTCCTCCCATACCTGGCAGGACATCACGTCTTAGTCCGGACGAAAAACATGGCAGTGGTGTCCTACATAAACCGCCAGGGTGGACTCAGGATTGGTAACCTGTACACCATGGCCAAGCGCCTCCTTCTGTGGGCACAAGCCAACCTGCGCTCGCTGAGCGCAGCGCATGTACCGGGCAAATTGAACCAGGGAGCAGACATGCTGTCTCAAGACAACGTTCCCCCTGGGGAATGGTCTCTCCACCCTCAAACAGTTCAGCTAATATGGAGTGTTTTCGGGAGGGCAGAGGCAGACCTCTTCGCCTCAGAAGACAACTCTCACTGCCCAATATTCTTTTCAAAGAGCAGGGATGCCCTGGCCCACAAATGGCCCATCCTCCCCCTTTATGCATTCCCTCCGGTCTCGATGCTCCCGCAGGCCATCGAACGGATCAGGGAGAACAAGTGTGCAGTCCTCCTAATAGCCCCTCTTTGGCGGACCCAAATATGGCGTTTTAAAAATGAGGCTTCAATATTTTGAGAAAAGGAGTTTTCCCATAAGCGACTAGCAATGCAATACTCGTTCCCATTATTCTCAGGGAATCGAGGTTACGTGAGTAGCCGAGACGTTTTTGTCTCAGGAGACAAATGTGAGAAGCAGGAGACTCAAGCAAAAGTTGTGATGTTAAAGTAACCTCATTTTTGTCTAGGAGAAACATTTGAAATGTTAAAGAGATCTCATTTATTATTTTTCTTTCCTCTGGGCTGTCTTGACTTGGGCCAAGAAGCAATGTCCTAGTAACCACCCAGAATAATCTAGCAACAGCAGCTACACACTAGCAGAGTTGTTTTATATACAGTGGGGAGAACAAGTATTTGATACACTGCAGATTTTCCAGGTTTTCCTACTTACAAAGCATGTAGAGGTCTGTAATTTTTATCATAGGTACACTTCAACTGTGAGAGACGGAATCTAAAACAAAAATCCAGAAAATCACATTGTATGATTTTTAAATAATTAATTAGCATTTTATTGCATGACATAAGTATTTGATCACCTACCAACCAGTAAGAATTCCTGCTCTCACAGACCTGTTAGTTTTTCTTTAAGAAGCCCTCCTGTTCTCCACTACCTGTATTAACTGCACCTGTTTGAACTCGTTACCTGTATAAAAGACACCTGTCCACACACTCAATCAAACAGACTCCAACCTCTCCACAATGGCCAAGACCAGAGAGCTGTGTAAGGACATCAGGGATAAAATTGTAGACCTGCACAAGGCTGGGATGGGCTACAGGACAATACGCAAGCAGCTTGGTGAGAAGGCAACAACTGTTGGCGCAATTATTAGAAAATGGAAGAAGTTCAAGATGATGGTCAATCTCCCTCGGTCTGGGGCACCATGCAAGATCTCACCTCGTGGGGCATCAATGATCATTAGGAAGGTGAGGGATCAGACAGAACTACACAGCAGGACCTGGTCAATGACCTGAAGAGAGCTGGGACCACAGTCTCAAAGAAAACCATTAGTAACACACTACGCCGTCATGGATTAAAATCCTGCAGCGCACGCAAGGTCCCCCTGCTCAAGCCAGCACATGTCCAGGCCCGTCTGAAGTTTGCCGATGACCATCTAGATGATCCAGAGGAGGAATGGGAGAAGGTCATGTGGTCTGATGAGACAAAAATAGAACTTTTTGGTCTAAACTCCACTCGCCGTGTTTGGAGGAAGAAGAAGGATGAGTACAACCCCAAGAACATCATCCCAACCGTGAAGCATGGAGGTGGAAACATCATTCTTTGGGGATGCTTTTCTGCAAAGGGGACAGGACGGCTGCACCGTATTGAGGGGAGGATGGATGGGGCCATGTATCACGAGATCTTGGCCAACAACCTCCTTCCCTCAGTAAGAGCATTGAAGATGGGTCGTGGCTGGGTCTTCCAGCATGACAACGACCCGAAACACACAGCCAGGGCAACTAAGGAGTGGCTCCGTAAGAAGCATCTCAAGGTCCTGGAGTGGCCTAGCCAGTCTCCAGACCTGAACCCAATAGAAAATCTTTGGAGGGAGCTGAAAGTCCGTTTTGCCCAGTGACAGCCCCGAAACCTGAAGGATCTGGAGAAGGTCTGTATGGAGGAGTGGGCCAAAATCCCTGCTGCAGTGTGTGCAAACCTGGTCAAGAACTACAGGAAACGTATGATCTCTGTAATTGCAAACAAAGGTTTCTGTACCAAATATTAAGTTCTGCTTTTCTGATGTATCAAATACTTATGTCATGCAATAAAATGCAAATTAACTACTTAAAAATCGTACAATGTGATTTTCTGGATTTTTGTTTTAGATTCCGTCACTCAAAGTTGAAGAGTACCTATGATAAAAATTACAGACTTCTACATGCTTTGTAAGTGGGCAAACTTGCAAAATCGGCAGTGTATCAAATACTTGTTCTCCCCACTGTATATATGTCATTAGTGTCAAAATCTTATGATCAGTGACTAGTCGACGTCTAGCTTAAAACGTCATGGCAAAGCATTAAAGTCGACAAGTCTGTGCAACCCCTACAGCGTATACTCATGTTGTGTTGCAAGGTTGGTTGTTTTGTACATTGTAATGGACAAGTATTTTCTTAGCAGAAGCTTTAGAGTAATATACAGATACGATTATAAAGAAGAAAAAAAACTCAAACCCGTATTTGATGTCTATGTATTTTTTTTAATTTGGTGAGTAGCCGTGCAATCAGTGAGATAATGTACATCAGCCATTTATTATATTAAAAATAGTGCTCAAGAGCTGGGACACTTGACTACAAAATCATATGGATATCATGTAAAATGTACATTATCTAAATTAATCTCATTTATACAAACCCGATTCCAAAAAAGTTGTGACACTGTACAAATTGTGAATAAAAACTGAATGCAATGATGTGGAAGTTTCAAATTTCAATATTTTATTCAGAATACAACATAGATGACATATCAAATGTTTAAACTGAGAAAATGTATCATTTTAAGGGAAAATGGCATCAACACATCTCAAAAAAGTTGGGACAAGGCCATGTTTACCACTGGGTGGCATCCCCTCTTCTTTTTATAACAGTCTGCAAACGTCTGAGGACTGAGGGGACAAGTTGCTCAAGTTTAGGAATAGGAATGTTGTCCCATTCTTGTCTAATACAGGCTTCTAGTTGCTCAACTGTCTTAGGTCTTCTTTGTCGCATCTTCCTCTTTATGATGCGCCAAATGTTTTCTATGGGTGAAAGATCTGGACTGCAGGCTGGCCATTTCAGTACCCGGATCCTTCTTCTACGCAGCCATGATGTTGTAATTGATGCAGTATGTGGTCTGGCATTGTCATGTTGGAAAATGCAAGGTCTTCCCTGAAAGAGACGACGTCTGGATGGGAGCATATGTTGTTCTAGAACTTGGATATACCTTTCAGCATTGATGGTGCCTTTCCAGATGTGTAAGCTGCCCATGCCACACGCACTCGTGCAACCCCACACCATCAGAGATGCAGGCTTCTGAACTGAGCGCTGATAACAACTTGGGTTGTCCTTGTCCTCTTTAGTCCGGATGACATGGCGTCCCAGTTTTCCAAAAAGAACTTCAAATTTTGATTCGTCTGACCACAGAACAGTTTTCCACTTTGCCACAGTCCATTTTAAATGAGCCTTGGCCCAGAGAAAACGCCTGCGCTTCTGGATCATGTTTAGATATGGCTTCTTTTTTGACCTATAGAGTTTTAGCCGGCAACGGTGAATGGCATGGTGGATTGTGTTCACCGACAATGTTTTCTGGAAGTATTCCTGAGCCCATGTTGTGATTTCCATTACAGTAGCATTCCTGTATGTGATGCAGTGCTGTCTAAGGGCCCGAAGATCACGGGCATCCAGTATGGTTTTCCAGCCTTGACCCTTACGCACAGAGATTGTTCCAGATTCTCTGAATCTTTGGATGATATTATGCACTGTAGATGATGATAACTTCAAACTCTTTGCAATTTTTCTCTGAGAAACTCCTTTCTGATATTGCTCCACTATTTTTCGCCACAGCATTGGGGGAATTGGTAATCCTCTGCCCATCTTGACTTCTGAGAGACACTGCCACTCTGAGAGGCTCTTTTCATACCCAATCATGTTGCCAATTGACCTAATAAGTTGCAAATTGGTCCTCCAGCTGTCCCTTATATGTACATTTAACTTTTCCGGCCTCTTATTGCTACCTGTCCCAACTTTTTTGGAATGTGTAGCTCTCATGAAATCCAAAATGAGCCAATATTTGGCATGACATTTCAAAATGTCTCACTTTCAGCATTTGATATGTTATCTATATTCTATTGTGAATAAAATATAAGTTTATAAGATTTGTAAATTATTGCATTCCTTTTTTATTCACAATTTGTACAGTGTCCCAACTTTTTTGGAATCGGGTTTGTAGATACCTACACTCACCTAAAGGATTATTAGGAACACCATACTAATACTGTGTTTGACCCCCTTTCGCCTTCAGAACTGCCTTAATTCTACGTGGCATTGATTCAACAAGGTGCTGAAAGCATTCTTTAGAAATGTTGGCCCATATTGATAGGATAGCATCTTGCAGTTGATGGAGATTTGTGGGATGCACATCCAGGGCACGAAGCTCCCGTTCCACCACATCCCAAAGATGCTCTATTGGGTTGAGATCTGGTGACTGTGGGGGCCATTTTAGTACAGTGAACTCATTGTCATGTTCAAGAAACCAATTTGAAATGATTCGAGCTTTGTGACATGGTGCATTTTCCTGCTGGAAGTAGCCATCAGAGGATGGGTACATGGTGGTCATAAAGGGATGGACATGGTCAGAAACAATGCTCAGGTAGGCCGTGGCATTTAAACGATGCCCAATTGGCACTAAGGGGCCTAAAGTGTGCCAAGAAAACATCCCCCACACCATTACACCACCACCACCAGCCTGCACAGTGGTAACAAGGCATGATGGATCCATGTTCTCATTCTGTTTACGCCAAATTCTGACTCTACCATCTGAATGTCTCAACAGAAATCGAGACTCATCAGACCAGGCAACATTTTTCCAGTCTTCAACTGTCCAATTTTGGTGAGCTCGTGAAAATTGTAGCCTCTTTTTCCTATTTGTAGTGGAGATGAGTGGTACCCGGTGGGATCTTCTGCTTTTGTAGCCCATCCGCCTCAAGGTTGTGCGTGTTGTGGCTTCACAAATGCTTTGCTGCATACCTCGGTTGTAACGAGTGGTTATTTCAGTCAAAGTTGCTCTTCTATCAGCTTGAATCAGTCGGCCCATTCTCCTCTGACCTCTAGCATCAACAAGGCATTTTCGCCCACAGGACTGCCGCATACTGGATGTTTTTCCCTTTTCACACCATTCTTTGTAAACTCTAGAAATGGTTGTGCGTGAAAATCCCAGTAACTGAGCAGATTGTGAAATACTCAGACCGGCCCGTCTGGCACCAACAACCATGCCACGCTCAAAATTGCTTAAATCACCTTTCTTTCCCATTCTGACATTCAGTTTGGAGTTCAGGAGATTGTCTTGACCAGGACCACACCCCTAAATGCATTGAAGCAACTGCCATGTGATTGGTTGATTAGATAATTGCATTAATGAGAAATTGAACAGGTGTTCCTAATAATCCTTTAGGTGAGTGTATATGTGACATTACAAAGTGCATGTGACAGTGTGGAAAAACATGGAAATACAGAGAATTCATGACTACTACTCACTTCTATCCAACTTGTTTACATATTAACCAAGGGTTCAGGGTTTGGTTGGTTAATAACTGTGTTGTAATGAAATTGCTGACAATCTTGTTGTCTGTTGTGGTCAATACACCAGAAAAGCATGGTGTATATTTAAGATAATAAATTCAATCATAAATTTAAACTTCACACAGGGATCACTTGGTGGTGCAACTGATCAACGGATTCTGAAAGTAGATATTTAGCAGCTACCTATTGTTTTGAGAGGAGAATTTTTTTTTAAAATTGTGACGTTATTTGGACGCCTTCCACAACAAGAACAAGACAAATAATCACATTCTATTTCTTTTACAAACATCACAGTGTTAACTGCATTCAGTAGCTCAACCTCCAACTCTGTCATTACTCAAGTTATTTTAAGAAATAAACAACATTCCCTACAAAAATCTGGTAACAGGGTGGCAAAAATAACAAACCTCAGAAAAAAAAAACTACTTGTAATATTTAGTTTGACATTTATGTTAGGAGTCAGCATTTTCTAAAGGTTAAGCACTCGTTTTTTCAATATTTCTTGAAAAAAGACAAAAAAATTAAATGCATTTTTTAAAGAGTTTCTGGTCCTATTTTGAACATATTCATTGTGTGCCAAGAATCTGTTATCACGACAAATATTTGCAAATAAAGACCTTTGAGTTAAACAATTCAGTGTTTACCAAAAGTCCAGTATGTAAGATCCAGTAAATGACATCTAGCTATTTTTTTCAGTGTGAGATAAGAAGGATCATCTAGGTCATAAGAGACAACAACAATTTAAGCACAGTCAGTCTTTAAGTGTCAAAATTAAACTTAATACTTTAAGTGTCAAACTCTTCTTCTGCATCTTTTTTTCCCCAGTTCAATAGACTGCTCAATTCTTTGCAATGGCAGTTAGTGACAGATGACAGATATATGTTGCAATGACTGTACTTTAGCAATATTTAAAAGTTCAATAGTGTTATGAATATGCTTCAATTTCACTCATTTCTAATGCTCTATGGGACAGATTCATTCACCACATACTTGATTTGATAAGCATGAGCCAGTGAAAAGCATTAAGTAGGATTAAGCTACAGAGTTAAGAGGTGAACATGGCAATTATTTTGGAACCTTCCCTTTGATTCCTGTTCTTATGTTGCATAAATAGGACTCAAGAAGTTTCACTTCTCTAAAGTAACTTTTCTTTTGGTGTGTGTAAATGGCAAATACAAACTGCTGGATCAGATGAGATTTTTTTAATTTACAGGAAATATTGCTTGTGCACAGAGTGGTCCGGTGTAAGAACCTCTTTTTGACTTTGGTAAATGATCAACTTGTTGATCCCCAAGCAGGCAAGAGTATCAGAGACAGACCAAAAAAAGGCACTTGTGAATTGAGCTCAAAATGAGAGTTCCTGTAAAACTCCTCGGCTTCGTCTTTTGGTTGTTTTTCTTTAATTGTGGCCAATGTCAAGGCAAGTAATTGTCATTGTTGTTATTTATCTGAATGTGTTTTCATTTAGATTTTATTGACTTGAATATAAATGTTATATTATATGCACTCCCTTAGTTTTAGAGAGTGTTGACTAGTTGTGCATTTACTTCAGCATTTAATGTACATGACAGTTACGTCTTTGTGTAACATTTGTTTGTGCTTCTCAGAATGTCTTCGAGAGGACATTACACTTGAAAACACAGAACAAGCTGCGAAAGTTTCATACAAGGAAGGTGAAACAGTGAGAGTGAATTGCATGCCAGGTTTTACTGGCATGTATAGATTAAAGTGTGAAAACGGATTCTGGAAGATAGCCAGTAGTCGACCATGTGCAAGTGAGAATGTTGTCAATTCCACATCAGTTTATTGGTTATTAAATCAATGTCATTATGCAGAGTAAAACTTGTTTGATTTCTGCAGAGAGAAAATGCAATCACCCAGGGGACATACCAAATGGTCATTTTATAATTACAAAGGGGTCGGAGTTTGTTTTTGGAGCAACAGTGTTGTATACTTGCAAGAAAGGGTAAATTATGCTTTTTATTCTCTTTTCTATTGTATAAAATGCATACTATCCTTTTCAGTTTAACACACCTTGTACTTGTGTTCACAGGTTTGAAATGACAACCAGAATCAATCAGCGTACCTGCAGAACTCAAGGATGGGATAATACTCTCCCTGTCTGTGAAGGTACGATTTCTTGAAAGTCACTATTTTTTGTCTATTTTTTGTCTATTTTTGATTTCTTTTCTCTCAGTCATAAACTTCAGAACTATAGTGACTCATAGTAAAATAATTATAACTAAAATGATTTGTAGAGTGATTGGTTTGTTGGTTATTTTAATTTTTTTTTATTATATTTATATTTTATTGCCTAGCTGTGAAATGTCCAGCCATCCACACAGATAAAGGTGTGACTGCATCAGGCAACACAGAGGAGGGAAGTTATGGTGATGTTATTCACTTTGAGTGTGTATCTTCTGACAAAAAGTTAGACGGAAGTAGTGACATTCACTGCACAGAGACGGGCGAATGGAGTGACTCTGTTCCAAAGTGCAAAGGTTCATTCCATTGTTTAATTTATTGTTTGTCCGTATTGTTACCAAAATTTACCAATTTAACTATTCATCTTTCCCTTGCTTTTCACACAGAGATAACCTGCACAGCACCTGCCATACTGAATGGTTATGTTGTTGAGCGAGTGCAAGAATATCGGAAAGATGCCATATTAAAATACAGATGTTCACAAGGGTTCAAGCCTAGAGAGGGAATCCCCAGATGTGCTAAATTTGGCTGGACTCTGAACCCAGAATGTGATGGTAATGCACCACTGTTATATATTCATATGGGAAATAATAATAAAATCCTTATATCTATATAGCTTTCATTATGCAAAAAAAAAAAAAAAAAAAAAACCTGTAGTGTCACACTGAAACATTCTAAAATTAGATAGCCATTAACCTTGAATTCAAAAACAAAATTTCAAGTATGTAGTTACTGAAAAATGTATATTTCCCATACATTCAAAAAAATATTTGTTTGATCTTAGTTTGATTTGACAATAAAAGATGGAGCTTGATAAATGCAGTCAACACGTAAAACGTGAGAAAATGGAACAAGATTATTTACTTCCATCTTCCTGTCATACTGTAGAAAGGGTCCAACCAATGTTGATTCTAGGTTTTAATTGTAAGGGAGATTTGTTTGTTAGGCAGCTAAACATTATTATTATTTGGTAACTACAAAATTAGCTAACTACTTACTATGATTATCAGTTCAACTGATTATTTCGAAATAGTGAGAATGTTTTATCATTTGTATTGTCGAGAAGGTAAAGACATTAAGGGGGGATACAGACATTTGAAACTAGCTACTTTTCATGCTAGCTTAATTTTCAGATAATAGTTTAGCAAATATTTATAAAGGTTCTCAGAATAGAAAATGTGCCTCATGGGGACAACACTCATTTCATGGAAAGCTAGCATTTTTTTTCCATCATCCACAGATCTGTTTCACAATTTTTTGTTGCTTTATCTTTTAATTATGTCTTGTACAGAAGTAACTTGTGAGCTGAAGTCAACAGCATTTGGAGTAAAAAAGATCATCCCGGAGGGTAAAACTATTTTCAGAGCTGGAGAAAGAGTGGAGATCACCTGCACTGAAAAACACTGGTTTTATACGAAAGAATCCATCAAATCATTTACATGTAAAGATGATGGGCAGTGGGATCATGAGCCTGTTTGTGAGGGTAAGATTATAGAGAGACACTTCTGCATTAGGAGCTGAACTTACTACATGTTATTAAAATAATGTGAATCTTGTTTCAGAAATTATATGTGAAGTTCCACGTGACCAGCATTTGTCTAGCTCGTACTCTTTCTTCTGGGGAGATAGGAAATTGGGAGCAATAAGACCTTACTCTTGCAAATCTGGATATTATAAAAAGGCAGCAGTGGCCACATGCACACGAGGCGGATGGACACCAAATCCACTGTGTGCTGGTATGTGCTGATATTAATGTTACAGTTTGTGCAAATGATTTAACATATAATATGAATTCTAATTAATGATGGATATTTGTTTATAGAAAAAATGTGTGCAGCACCAAACATCGCAAATGCAGAGATTGTGGGAGATCAGAGACCAAACTACAGAATCTCTTCAAGAATACAATATAGATGTAATACTGGGTTTGAACCAGAGCAGCCTGTACAAATCACCTGTAATCTCCTGTATTTCCAGACTGAATGGACAGGCATACAGCAATGCACTGGTATGTTACAGTTACGTATATTACAGATACTAGAACTTTTTCAATATTCAATCAAATCATTATATATGCTCACAATGATAACTCAAATACATGTAATCAGACTTTTGAAAAGTTTTGAAACTTTCGTCACAGCAAAGCGAAAATGGTGCCCTGATCTATCTGTGAAAAATGGGTTGAAATACAACAACTCCAGGGAGGAACAATTCATTTACTCCTGCAACAAGGGTTATAAAACATTCACTGGGAACTGGTGGGATTCATTGACATGCAACAAAGGCTCTTGGTCTGAAGAACCTCTGTGCATCCGTGAGTTTTATTACTGTCAGTCTCAGGTGTAAGACGAATGATAGTGTACTGAAATGTGATCCCTGTTTTCTGTCTTTATAGGGGAGAAAGAATGTGGAGCTTTTCCCAGTGTTCACCATGGAAAACTAGAGCAAATGAAAAAGACCTTTCGTGATGGAGAAACAACAGCATTTGAATGTGATCCAGGGTTCATATCAAATCAAACCTCCATAAAATGTGTCAATGGTACATGGGAGACACCAGTTTGTGAGGGTGAGCTTCTCAATTCTCATTGCATGTTTGTGAGGAGCAGCGACAGCATATAGCATATCTAATCTCAGTCTTATTGGAGTTCATGAATGCTCTTTTTTTTTAGTGGGTGTGCGTTGTGGCTTTCCTCTAAAGGTGGAAAATGCACTCATAACATCTAAACCTGAAGAATTTTATGTAGATGGATCTAGTGTAACATATGCATGTCAAAGATCATTCTCAACTAATGGAAAAAAAAGCACAGTTTCCTGCCGCAATGGAATTTGGGAAGAAACACCAACATGTAAAGGTGAGGTTTTGATTGGTGATGATAACTGTCTTTTAAAACTTCTTACACATTAGTTAAAAAAAATGTAGGTGAAAATCAAGAAAGATACTTGAATGTTTAAAAATCATGAGGAATAACATCAAGTCCACATAAAATGTGCTAGTGATGACAATTATTATTAAATCAGTTTGCTTTGAAGATCCTGTGAAATCAAAAATTGAGTTTTGGCACTTTTGCTCTAGATTAATAATGATAATATAATGTTGAACATCATCAGTTTTATATGCTTTTAAAATTGACTTGTTTTTCTCTTCTGGGAAAACAGCAAAAATGTGGATGACTAATCCTATGCAACAGTTTTTTGTCCAAATGTTTTCTAGAATCAAAATCAAATGAGTTTCAGTGCCATTGTGCTAAATGTCCTTCTCATAAAGATTCTCACCTGCTTGAAGCCAATAGAGAAAGAGGGTTGAGTGGTTTAAAAATGGTCATGTTAATCCTCAGTGAATTCACAAAATAAAAGAGATTATAGAAACTTTTTAAATAAAGTAGCAGAGACACTAAGTATAATGTACAAACCTGAATTAATCCTATGGAGTCAGAAGCATCTGAGGTCGCTTTGTGCCGTTCACATCCCGGGAGATCTGAATCGTGCAGCCGACAAGCTCTCAAGGTTTCAGCCACTTCCAGGGGAATGGAGACTCCATCCCCAGTTGGTTCAGCTGATTTGGGAACAGTTTGGCGACGCACAGGTAGATCTGTTTGCCTCCCACAACTCTTCCCATTGCCGCTGGTTTTACTCCCTGACCGAGGGGACCCTCGACATGAATGCACTAGCGCACAGCTGGCCGCAGGGCCTACGCAAGTATGCGTTTCCCCCAGTGAGCCTTCTCGCACAGGTCCTGTGCAAGATCAGGGAGGACAAGGAGCAGGTCCTTTTGGGCGCCCCATATTGGCCCGGCCGGACCTGGTTCTCCGAACTTGTACTCCTTGCAACAGCCCCTCCCTGGCTTATCCCTCCACTAGGAGTGTAGCCTCCTTTTGGGCTTTAGCTCATGGCGCCTCGCCAGCAGACATCTGCAGAGCTGCAGGCTGGGCGACACCCAACACTTTTGCGAGATTCTATACAATCTCTGTGTAGAGCCAGTGTCCTCTTGTGTACTCGCTCCAAATGGCCAGTAACTGGACAGGCTCAGGTGTCATCGCTTGCTGCGGCATTCCACTCCACGGACTGGATGCGTGCGCTATTTCACTCAGGTGAGTTTCTCAGTAAGCCCTGAGTTCCTCCAGCACTGTTGACACCGACACCAGAGTACATGCCCAGTTGGTCAGCCCTTGTGTTAGGCTAGGTGCCTCCATGTGCATGGTTCCCCCCTTGGGCAACCCCCACATGTGTATTTCCACGGTAAGTCTCTTCGAGCACGTGTCTTCCCTTGGCAAGACACCTTGCCACCCCTAGGGTTGAAACATTCCACCTGCAGCTGGATACCCCAGTGTGTTCCATATGCATCCTGCTCGTGGGTCATATGTGTATTCTGTAAGTCCTCCCTTCGGGCAGGCATTGTGTTGCATATTTCCACGTGAGATATGCTTCCCAGTGTACCTTGGTATTCCTGTGTTAAGTCAAGTCCTTTGTCTGTGCTAGTCTCACAACAATGAGCTCAGACTTGTGCAGGACACTGGAAGACAGCCGAGGTGGCGGGATTAGATTGGACCCCCATTCGTCAGTCACTGACGTAACTCGGAGTGACTGAACGAAAGGGAACGTCTCGGTTACGTATGTAACCCTCGTTCCCTGAGGAGGGAACGGAGACGTTACGTCCCTCTGCCACTTCCGCTGTACCGCTGGAACGGCCGGGAGTTCATTCTCGGCTCCTCAGCAGGTAACATAATGCGAGATTGCCAGCGTCCTTCCTTATATACACACAAGGTGGGGCGGAGCTACGCTATGCAAATTCCGCAGACCCATGGCATTTCATTGCCATTGGCTCGTTTTGTAAGAACTCGAAGGTTATAGGCTTCTAAGTGAAACCCCCATTCGTCAGTCACAAAGATTTCAAAAAAGCAGTTTTTCAAGATTTACGCATTTCAATTAATAGTAAAATTCCATTATATTGAGTTGAATCATCCTTACATATTTTTCATATTATGAACTAAGAATTAAAAACTAGAGTTTAATAAAACATTTTGTATAAATCTTAATGGAACAAGGAAATGGACCATTAAAAAAAAATGACTTTTTGAGTGTAAGATTATAGAGAAACACTTCTGCATTTGGTGCTTAACCTATTGCATGTTATTAAAATAATGTGAATCTTGTTTCAGAATTTACGTGTGAAGTTCCACGTGACCAGCATGTGAATAGACCAGACCTTTACTTCACTGAAGTTATGAAATTGGAAGCAAAAATATCCTACGATTGCATGTCTGGATATGATAAAATGGCAGCAGAGGCCACATGCACACGAGACGGATGGACACCAAATCCACTGTGTGCTGGTATGTGCTGATATTAATGTTACAGTTTGTGCAAATTTTTTAACACATAATATGAATTCTAATAAGTGAATTCCGAAAGGAAAATTTCCTCACAGCAAAGCAAAAATCGTGTCATGATCTATCTGTAATGTATACAGTCGATACATTATAACGTATTGTATATGGCACTGTTTCTACATTTTTATGTGTTTGTGTATTTTCATTCCTATGTGAATTAGTTGAGGTCATCAGGTTTGCCTGCAGCTGATCTAGACTCATCTTTATCATCCTGATAATAATTAATCTGATATTATACACCTCTTTTGTTGAGCTTTCAATTCATGTCAGTTACAGGCAGCTAAACTGAATAGAAAGTTCAAAAGAACAGTGTTTATATAAAATAGAAAATCTTTTGTTCCATTAGAAATGTCTTTAGTCACTTTTGATCAGTTTAATGCAACCTTACTGAATTTAAAAAAGGAAAACATTCAGTTAATATCTGACACTCTGTGTCGGCATCAACAATGCTGGAGGAACTCGGCTTCAGAGGAGGAAACTCACCTGAGGAAATATCTCACGTATCCAGTCCGTGGAGTGGAATGGCAAGCAAGCGATGACACCAAGCAGGTCCTAGTTACTGGCTACTGGAAGCGAGTACACGGGAGGACACTGGCTCCACTCGGAGATTATAGAATCTCGCAAATGTGTTGGGTGTTGCCCAGCCTGCAGCTCTGCAGATGTCTGTTAGCGAGGCGCCATGCGCTAGAGCCCAGGTGGAGTGTGCCCTTACCCCTAGGGGGCATGGACGACCCTGCGTCTGGTAAGCCAAGACAATGGCGTCCACTATCCAGTGCAACAACCTTTGTTTGGAGAGAGCCTTTCCCTTCACCTTCCGACCATAAAAGACAAAGAGCTGGTCTGAGGTCCTGAAACACTGCGTTCAGTCTACGTAAGCACGGAGGGTGCGTACTGGACAGAGCAGTGCCAAGGCTGGGTATGCCCCCTCCAAGGGCAGTGCTTGCAGGTTCACCACCTGATCTCTGAAAGGAGTGGTGGGAACCTTGGGCACGTATCCAGGCCGGGGTCTCAGGATCACGTGAGTTAGCCGGCCCGAATTCCAGGCACGCTTCGTCAACCGAAAATGCCTGCAGGTCCCCTACCCTCTTGATTTAGGCCAAAGCGACCAGGAGCGCTGTCTTCATAGACAGGAACTTAACCCCTCGCCTGTCACGTGAATGTAGTATAACAACTTATAACCACAACTAAAGTGGAGCCACAAGTGTGGTCATGCTTCATTTCAAATATGAGGATGATATCTCAAAAACTACACATTTTATGAAGCATATTATATGGCATGCCATGTGAGTTTTTAGCGAAGGCTAAGATGCTATCATTATGTTATTGGCCTGTAAAACACAATAATATTACACTTTAACTACAATCTCCTTTTAAACAGCCAGTGAGTGTTTGTATGTACTTCCGATTGCAATATAATGTGGGTTTCAGTGGTTCAACGATGTTAAAATGTTATATTTATCATTTTATATGGAGCTAATCGCTACACCTGCTTAGCATGTATACTGGAAACATTCTTTATTCATATGAAAATAGAGATCATAAGTGAGATCATAAGTGACGTGCAGCAGGAAGAATCAGACACAGAGCTCGCTCTGAATGTCATTCAGCTTTTCAGATCAGCATAATTCAGTGAGAAATTAATAGAAATGTTATTCTGTATGACGAAATATTTTGCAAACATGTGATAATAAATCTATATTTGTCCAAATATGCGCACTTTTGGACTAAGAGCCCGAATGGACGCAGTTTAGTGACCACAAATAAAACGGAGAAGACATGACTGGCTTTTTATTCTTGTTGATATTCCATTCAAAATATTGGTCATTACAGAACAATTATTTTGCACTCCTGACATAAATTAAGAAATTAATGTCACTGCAACCTAGTTTTATCATAAACAGTGGTCAGATATCGACACTGGAGTCTTCAATCTTTGTACTGATACTCAGTTTGTCCAGATTAAGTAAGAGTGTGAAGTTTTAACGAGCAGTGAATGTTGAACAACAGAAATCTGGGGCCGTCGGCGATCCTTGACACTAAAGGGGTTAAGCTCCACAGATCGCAAAGGCTCAAAGGGAGCTCTCTGCAGGGCAGATAAGACCACTGCGAGGTCCCAAGAGGGAACCTGATGACCAGGTCATGCTGACCCACCGTTTTCGACTCCACAAGGTTGTGGAACGCAGAGATAGCGGCCACGTAAACCTTCAGGGTGGAAGGAGACAGCCTTCGTTCCAACTCTTCTTGGAGGAAGGAGAGCACGGATCGTGCGGGCATTTTTTGGGGTCTTCTCGGCGAGAAGAACACCATGTGACGAAGAGGTTCCACTTCAACACATAGGCTTGTCTCGTGGAGGACACACATCCACATGTGCAGGTTCCATAGATCGGGACGTGGGTGCCAGAGGGTGTCCCGTCTCTGAGAAAGGAGGTCCTTCCTCAGAGGAATCGGCCAGGGAGGGGCTGTCACAACGAGCACCAGTTCGGAGAACCAAGTCCGGTTGGGCCAATGAGGCGCAACCAAAAGTCACCATTCCCCAGGAAGTGGCTGATACCGTGAGAGCTCGTTGGCTGCACGATTCAGGTCTCCCAAGATGTGAATGGCATGAAGCAACCTCAGATGCTTCTGACTCCATATGAGGAGATGGCGGGCGAGTTGCGACATACGGTGGGAGCATAGACCACCTTGTCGGTTGATGTACGCTACTGTGGCCGTGTTGTCTGACCGGACTAGTACGTGTTGGCCCTTGAGCAACACCCGGAAGCGGTGCAGAGCGAACCGTACTGCCAGCAGCTCGAGGCAATTGACATGCAGGAGGCGCTGGGGTCCTGTCCAGGAACCCGCGGCAGCATGCCCATTGCACATGGCACCCCAGCCCATGGCTGAGGCATTTGTTGAAACAACAACATGCCTGGAAACTCGTTCTAAGGGCACTCCGGCCCATAGAAAGGAGAGGTCAGACCACGGGGTGAAGGTCTGACGGCAGGCCCGAGTCACTGGTACCCGGAGCGTGCCTGGTTGCCATGCCCATCTCGGGACTCGATCGCGAAGCCAGGGCTGAAGCAGTCTCATATGAAGCAGTCAGAGCGGCGTGACCCCATATGCCCCAGGAGCCTCTGAAATAGTTTCAGTGGAACCGCACTCTTGCCCTCGATTTGTCTCAGGCAAGTCAGCAGTGACTGCACGCGCTCGCTCGTAAGCTGCACGTACATGGCGACCGAGTCGATTTCCATACCGAGAAAAGAGATCCTCTGCACAGGGGAGAGTTTGCTCTTGTCCCAGTTGACCCGAAGGCCCAGACGGGCGAGGTGCTGGAGCACCAGGTCCCTGTGTTCGCAAACCTGGTCTCGAGAGTGAGCTAGTATCAGCCAGTCGTCAGGATGCGAACCCCGTGTTCGAGTGGCACAAGGGCTGCCTCGACGACATTCGTGAAGACGCGAGGAGACAGGGCTAACCCGAATGGGAGAACCGTGTACTGGTATGCCTGCCCCTCGAAGGCAAACCGAAGAAACGGTCTGTGTCGAGGAAGAATGGAGACATGAAAGTAAGCGTCCTTCAGGTCGATCACTACAAACCAATCCAATGGACGAACACATTTGAAAATGCATTTGGCTGTCAACATCTTGAATGGAAGCCTGTGAAGGGTTCGGTTGAAGCGCCCAGGGAAACACACACACAGCTGTTGCAGATTACTGCACAGATCAGCAGGCAGTCAATGTGAGATCGCTGGAACGTGCCTGGAGAACCACTTATCTCGAAGAACTGAAGAGAACTCAGATTTTTAGGCTTGCAGGATTGAAGAATGCTCTTGGCTCCGAAGCAGAAACATAATGCGAGATTGTCAGCGTCCTTCCTTATATACCCACGCGGTGGGGCGGAGCTACGCTATGCAAATTTCGCAGACCCATGGCAATTCCTTGCCATTGGCTCGTTCTATAAGAACTCGAAGGTGATTCGTCAGTCACTGACATAACTCGGAGTGACTGAACGAAAGGGAAAAGAAGTTACATTATTACACCATTAGATGTCGGCAAAGGCATTAGATGTCGGTCTTAATGAGTGAGTCAGTCAGTAGCGAAGACTTTTATATTGGACTGAAACTCTGAACACGGAGCAAGATGCAAATGACAGATGCTTTGACTAGCGCTGTCAGTGTCAGGACACGGAAAACCCCTTAACTGTTAAAAGGAATGTATCGCAGCGGACATTCAAACTGATTTTTTTTATTATGAACATAGGACTGACCTGAAGGAAAATGCTATATCTAAATGCAGGTAATACACTCGCTCACTCGATCTCTCTATCACAATACTCTTCTACATAATACAGTAAGCTTCAATGAACAATATCAGTGAGAACAAACATATGTTTACGTTGCTAAGAGTGGTTGCTAAGAGTGTTGTGCAGTGATACACAGAACTGTTGGGTGAAGCGGTCATAGGTCATAATAAGATTATAGAGAAACATTTCTGCATTTGGTGCTGAACTTACTGCATGTTATTAAAATAATGTGAATCTTGTTTCAGATATTAGATGTAAAGTTCCACATGAACAGCATGTGAACAGACCAGACCTTTCCTTCACTGGAGTTATGAAATTGGCAACAACAAGATCTTACTCTTGCATGTCTGGATATGATCAAACGGCAGCAGAGGCCACATGCACACGAGACGGATGGACACCAAATCCACTGTGTGCTGGTATGTGCTGATATTAATGTTACAGTTTGTGCAAATTATTTAACATATATTATGAATTCTAATAAGTGAATTCTGAAAGATTTAAAACTGTTTCCTCACAGCAAAGCAAAAATCGTGTCGTGATCTATCTGTGAAATTCTGGGCACATTTTACATACAGTCGATATATTATTACGTATTGTATATGGCACTATTTCTACATTTATATGTGTTTATGTATTTTCATTCCTATTTGAATTAGTTGAGGACGTCAGGTTTGCCAGCAGCTGATCTAGACTCATCTTTATCATTCTGATAATAATTAATCTGATATTATACACCTCTTTTGTTGAGCTTTCAATTCATGTCAGTTACAGGCAGCTAAACAGAATAGAAAGTTCAAAAGAACAGCGTTTATTTAAAATAGAAAATCTTTTGTTCAATTAGAAATGTCTTTACTGTAGGGCTGGACGATATGACCTAAAATCAAAACCTCGATTAATTGAACACTTTACCTCGATTACGATTAATGAATGATTATTTTGTTTTTTTGTGCTTTATTTTTTATTCATTTTTTGCCCTCATAGTTCACTGACAAGGTGTGCACTGTAAATAAGCTTCTATTAAAGGTGGGATATTTCTTTTTTAAATAAATTAGCACCGTGAGAGTACAGTTATTTGGATGCATTAATGAAAGAGAGATTGCGTGTGTGAATTACGCTGCATTCACACGGGGCGTCGGCGTTAACGCTTGACGGAGGGAGTGGCTGAAGCTTGGTGCTGATGCGACCGTCATAGTGACAACAGCCAATCACATTACTTGCAGGAACGCAATTGGCCAGCGTCTGCTCTAGGGCAGATGTCTCCCTCATCTAACACACCTGATTCAACTCATGAGCTCATTATTAGAGACTGCAAGACCTGAAGTGGGTGTGTCAAATATGGGAGACATACTAAATGTGCAGGGCTGGGGGTCCTCCAGGACAGGTTTGAAAACCCCTGCTCTAGGGTATTTGCATAGGGCGATCTGATTGGATGACGCCTGCGTTGGCGCTTGAAAAGTTGAGAAAGCTTACAACGCGAGTGAAGCGACGCGACGGAACCCACAATTCAGTTCGGCAACGCATGACGTCACCCATTCAAAGTAAATGAGAAGCATTAACGCCGACGCCCCGTGTGAATGCAGCGTTAGTCATACTGTCTCTTTATTAATTGTGAAGCTGTGCGTTGTATGTAGTTACTTCAAAAGTACAAAAATACATGCTATAACTTGAGTTCCCTTTCAGTCGGTCATGTTCGACGTATGTCAGATGTAACCGACGAATTGGGACCACTTCTGGGAGCCCCTATCAGCTTCGAGTGTATAGAGAACGGGCCAATGGCCATTGGCATGCGAGATTTGCACATCGCGCTCCGCCCCGCATCGTTGGCTATTATTAAACCACTTATTAAAAAAACGCAACTTGATCCTACAAAATTTGTCAATTACAGGCCAATCTCAAATCTACCCTTTCTGTCAAAAATACTAGAAAAGGCAGTGTCCTCACAATTATGCTCCTTTTTAGAAAGAAATGGTATCTGTGAGGATTTCCAGTCAGGATTTAGACCGTATCATAGTACTGAGACTGCTCTCATTAGAGTTACAAATGATTTACTCTTATCATCCGATCGTGGTTGTATCTCTCTGTTAGTGTTACTCGATCTTAGCGCTGCATTCGATACTATCGACCACAACATTCTTTTGAATAGACTCGAAAATTATGTTGGCATTAGTAGAATTTCATTGGCATGATTTAAATCATACTTATCTGACCGTTATCAGTTTGTAGCAGTAAATGAAGAGATGTCACACCGAACACAAGTTCAGTATGGAGTACCGCAGGGCTCAGTGCTAGGACCGTTGCTTTTCACCCTGTACATGCTACCACTGGGAGATATTATTAGGAAGCATGGCGTTAATTTTCATTGTTATGCTGACGATACTCAGCTCTATATTTCTTCACGCCCTGACGAAACTTACCAATTCACAAGATTAACGGAATGCATAGCTGATATAAAAAATTGGATGACTAGTAATTTCCTGCAACTTAATTCAGAAAAAAATGAATTTTTAATCATTGGACAAAAAAACTCCACAAGTAGTAACCTAGAATACTGTCTAACACTCGATGGCTGCTCTGTCAAGTCCTCGTCGTCAGTTAGGAATGCAAAATGTTGAACAGTTAGTTCATGTGTTCATGACCTCAAGGCTAGATTATTGTAATGCTCTACTGGGTGGTTGCCCTGCTCGCTTAATAAATAAACTGCAGCTTGTCCAAAACGCAGCAGCTAGAGTTCTTACTAGAACCAGGAAGTATGACCATATTAGCCCGGTTCTGGCAACACTGCATTGGCTCCCTATTAAACATCGTATACATTTTAAAATCTTGCTGATTACTTACAAAGCACTAAATGGTTTAGCTCCCCAGTACTTGAGCGAGCTCTTAATGCATTATACTCCATCACGTCTATTGCGGTCTCAAAATTATGGCCAGGTGATAATACCTAGAATATCAAAATCACCTGCAGGCGGTCGATCCTTTTCCTATTTAGCACCTAAACTCTGGAACAGTCTTCCTAGCATTGTTCGGGAAGCAGACACACTCTGTCAGTTTAAATCTAGACTAAAAACACATCTCTTTACTATGGCATACACATAAAACATTTTTAATTTATATTATTCAAATCAGTTAAATGATTGTTTTAGGCTGCAATAACTAGGTCAGCCGGAACCGGGAACACTTCCCATAACACCTGATGTACTTGTTACATCATAAGAAGAATGGCATCTACGCTAATGTTAGTCTCTCTGTTTATCCCGAGGTTTACTGCAGTCGGCCGGATCCGGGCCGTATCCGGACCAGATGGTGGACCTTAGCCTGGACATGACGAATGCATCCCTGAAGTGTCTGTAGAGACCGTGTCAATTAAACTCCCCCCTGTAAATGCAGCATCGACACGACATCCTCATTAAACCCGTCCCGGCGTGACGACTCCAATCTTTCGAAATAATCCTACGAATATCTATTGATCTAATATGACTTCTGACCTGTAATGTTGCCAGAATCATAATCATACACTATTTGTTTGTCGGCCAGAGGAGAACTGGCACCCCAACTGAGCCTGGTTTCTCCCATGGTTTTTTTCTCCATTCTGGCCCTGAAGGAGTTTTGGTTCCTTGCCACCGTCGCCTTTGGCTTTTGGCTTGCTCAGTTGGGGACACTTAAATTTCAACTATATTACTGATCTGCCCGCATTGACACTATATGATAATTGAAATGAGCTAGATGACATCACCGTTTTCACCAGAGCGGCTGTACAGCCGAATCAAATTCCATTGCATTATTTTCCTGTTACCACTGTGAAGCTGCTTTGAAACAAATGGCATTGTAAAAAGTGCTATATAAATAAAGGTGATTTGATTTGATTTTGATTAAACAGGAAGCGGATACAGCGCACATTTGTCATTCACTTCGGAGCCGAACACGTTGTGGATGAAGGAGACTTTTCCTGCTTCAGCACAGAGAGAAAGAAAGAAAGAGAGCAAGAGAAGAGGCGTCTTTGAGTGCTGGGAGAGAAGGCACGATCAGCGGCGACCGCAAGCTCACTGAGTACAGTGATAAACTGCTGTTTTCACAGCACTGTTTTGTCTGTTGGCGTTTCCAACAGTGAGTGCATACACAGGCTGCACTACTCTCCTGTGTTTTGCCGCTGTCGTTCCTGGGTGCTTCAGCACATTAAAAAAAGAGCTTTCTTCTAAAAGAGCAACACGGGTGTGACACTGCGTCTTTTTCAAGATGTCATTCCACCCGTGCGTTTCTGGATGCGGTCGTTCCCTGTCAACAGCTGACGGTCACAATCGTTGTCTTACGTGTCTGGGCATTCAGCACGCTGAGGCAGCATTTGTGGATAGTCCGTGTTCCCACTGCGGGAACATGACTATCTCGACGCTAAGGTCGAGACTCTCCTACCTTCGGGAAGGCGGAGTCCCCTTACCTATGCCCCGATCTAGTGCTATTCCTGCTGGACAGCAGTATAGACCTACTTCGGCGAATAGCCAGGGTGACCTGAGGATCACGTTTAGGGCTACCCCACCGAGTCAAACTCCGTGGGCCCATATTCCCTCTGAAGTGCCGCAACCGGTTGAGTTATCGGAAGAGCATGCTGGCCCCTCCCATGTGACTTTCGGGGCTCCAGCAGATGACAGGATGTCGGTCGCTGCATCGGAGGGGGAGTTTCAGTCCTCGGGGGATGAAGACTCGGCTGCGTTGCCTCCCTCTGGGAGAGCGGCGTTGTCCGAGACGGACCCCGAGTTGACGGCTATGCTTTTTCCCGCGCTGGTTCTCAGCGCCCCGCCCCGCCCCAGTGCCATTCTTCCCGGAAGTGCATGATGAGCTCACAAAGTCGTGGACGGCACCTTTTTCTGCCAGAAACCGGCCGAGTGGCTCATCACTCCTCACTACCCTCGATGGTGGGCCAGCCAAGGGGTACGTGGAGATCCTGCCGGTGGAACGGGCCATTGCGATGCAACTGTGTCCGGCGTCCGTTTCCTCCTGGCATGGTAATCCACGCCACCCATCCAAGGCCTGTAAGTTCTCATCCAGTCTGACTGGTAAGGCTTACAGAGCCTGTGGACAGGCTGCGTCCGCCATGCATGCCATGGCGTTGCTTCAGGTGCATCAGGCCCAGGCACTCATGGACATGCACGAGGGTAGACCTGACCCAGAGCTCCTCCGGGAGCTCCGAGCGGCGACGGACCTTGCCCTTCGGGCGACGAAAGTCACCGCTCGTTCAGTTGGTCAGGCGATGTCTACTTTGGTTCTCCAGGAGCGACATCTATGGCTCAACCTGGCGGATATGAGGGAGACCGATAAATATTGGTTCCTGTACCCATTTCCCAGGTTGGGTTATTCGGCGACGCAGTCGAGAGCTTTGCCCAGCAGTTCTCGGCCGCCCAGAAACAGACGTAGGCGATTAAACACATCCTGCCCCGGCGGGCCGCTACTGCCTCCACCCAACCGCCGGCCGCAGTTCCTTCGCCTGCTCGTCGCTGAGGGCGTCCGCCTGCTGCCGCCCCCGCTCCCGCCAAAGCCCAGCAGCAGCCTCCACCAGGGCAACGGCGTGGAGCCGGCCGCGGGACGGCCGCCCAGCCTGCTCAGGCCGCTGCCAAGCCAGGTGGCCAGCGCCGTCGTAAGCGACCCTGAGACGGGCCACCCAGAGATGGCGGAGACAGCTCTACGGGAGATGGTTCCAGTACCACTCCCTCTCCCGGAGGAGGGCCGGGAGAGAATCCTTGGTTTGAATTTTGTTTGTGTTCCACCACTGGCCTTCGTGCCAGTGGTACCCAAAACTTCAATAAAAGAGCTGTTTCTAAAATCTCTAGGTGCCAAGAGAGTGCGCTTGGCGGTAGACAACGCTATAATGCCTTGTCACCCTCAGGTGCCTCTCCCATCGCCAGCAGGGGGTGCTGGCTGTGCTCAGGACGCACACAAGAGGCTCCTCACACCCGTGCGCCCCCTCAGCGGAAGCAGGTAAGTGTTGCAATGCACACTCAGACCCCACTTCGGACCGCTATGCCGTCCGAGTCGGGTCCCTGCATGCCGCCTTGCTGCCCCACTGCGGGTACGTCTGTGGTGGCGTTGGTCCCGCTTGCTCGGTCGCTCGGAGCCTGGCTAGCGCTTACCAGCCCGTCTCGCTGGCTCATCCGTACCATCAGACTCGGCTATGCGATTCAGTTCGCCCGCCGGCCCCCCCAAGTTCAGAGGCATCCACTTCACCTCCATGTTGAAGGGTGCTCCTGTTCTACGGGCGGAAATCGCAGTCCTACTGGCGAAAGACGCGACAGAGCCGGTCCCTGTAGCTGATATGAAGACAGGCTTCTACAGCCCGTATGTCATTGTACCCAAGAAATGGGGCGGTGGGTTACGGCCAATCTTGGACCTGCGGTTCTTGAATCGGTCCCTACACAGGCTGCCGTTCAAGATGCTAACACAGAAGCGCATCTTCAGGTGCATCCGTCCCCAAGATTGGTTTGCAGCGATCGACCTGAAGGACGCGTACTTTCATGTCTCGATTCTCCCTCGATACAGACCGTTTCTACGCTTTGCGTTCGAAGGGCGGGCATATCAGTACAAAATCCTACCCTTCGGGCTGTCCCTGTCCCGTGTCTTCACGAAAGTCGCGGAGGCGGCCATTGCTCCCATGAGAGAGCGTGGTGTTCGCATTCTCAACTACCTCGACGACTGGCTGATCCTAGCTCAGTCGAGAGAGCAGTTGTGAGAACACAGGGACATTGTGCTCAGTCACCTCAGCCTGTTGGGACTTCCGGTCAACTGGGAAAAGAGCAAACTCTGCCCCGTGCAGAGGATCTCTTTTCTCGGTATGGAACTGGACTCGGTCAATCTGACAGCGCGCCTCACGGAGGAGCGCGTCCAGTCGGTGTTGAACTGCTTGAATTCGTTCAAATGCAGAACAGCGGTACCACTGAAACATTTTCAGAGGCTCCTGGGGCAGCCGCAGTAACGGCGCTCGGATTGCTTCATATGAGGCTGCTTCAAAATTGGCTACACGATCGGGTCCCGAGATGGGCGTGGCCCTATGGCACCCGCGTCCAGACCTCTGGAAACTCCATGTCTGGTCACTGGACGGGACGCGGAGGTTCTAGGTGACCTACCACAGGCTGTGGTAGACACCATCACTTCGGCTAGGGCTCCCTCTACGAGGCGCCTCTATGCTTTGAAGTGAAACCTGTTCGTCGAGTGGTGTTGTTCTCGACGAGAAGACCCCCGAAGATGTTCGATCAGTTCTGTGCTTTCCTTACTGCAAGATGGGTCTCCCTCCACCCTCAAAGTGTATGTTGCCGCCATTGCTGCACATCACGATGTAGTTGAAGGTAAGTCCGTAGGAAAGCATGATCTGGTCGTTGGGTTCCTGAGGGGAGCGAGGAGATTAAATCTGCCTCGCTCTCACTCTATACCCTCTTGGGACTTATCTCTGGTGCTAACCGCACTGTAGAGAGCACCCTTTGAACCTTTGCAGTCTTGGAAGACAGTACTCCTGACTGCATTGGCTTTCATCAAGAGGGTAGGGGAACTGCAGGCATTTTCGGTCGACGAATTGTGCCTGGAGTTCGGGCCGGCTAACTCTCATGTAATCCTGAGACCCCGGCCCGGATATGTGCCCAAGATTCCCACCACTCCCTTTCGGGACCAGGTGGTGAACCTGCAAGCGCTGCCCTCGGAGGAGGCAGACCCAGCCCTGGCTTTTCTCTGTCCCGTCCGCGCTTTGCGGGCTTACATGAACAGAACGCAAAGCTTCAGGGCCTCAGAACAGCTCTTCATCTGTTACGGAGGCCAGCAGAAGGAAAAGGCTGTCTCCAAGCAAAGGATGGCCCACTGGATAGTGGATGCCATCGCCTTGGTGTATGAAACCCAAGGCGTGCCTTGCCCGCTCGGGTTGAGGGCCCACTCCACTAGGGGTGTTGCCTCTTCCTAGGCGCTGGCACACGGCGCCTCGCTGACAGATATATGTAGAGCTGCGGGCTGAGCGACACCTAACACGTTCGCTAGTTTCTATAGCCTCCGTGTAGAGCCGGTTTCTTCCCGTGTGCTCGCTTCAACTAGCCATTAACACCGAAGTCCCCGTTCTAGTGTCGGCTTGCTGCGCCATTCCCCTCCTCATGGACCGGATACGTGCGCATATATTCTCCAGTAGAGTTCCCCAGATTGGCGAACCTTGTTGAGTTCCTCCGCAACCCACGGCAGTCCAACGTAGCGGAGCGTCCGACGCCAGGTCTAACACTCGTATGCATTGGTGGAACCTGTGTTAGGCTGGGTATCCATATGTTGTGCCCCCTACGGCGGTCCCGTGTGTATTCTTCCATGGTACGGCTCCCTACGGTGAGCCTGTGTCTTTCCCTTGGCAGAGCTCGCTCTGCCGTCTCTGTGCAGTGTAGTCCCCCACGTAGATTGGCCGGGGCCACCCCTGGGACTTGGTATGTTGTACTGCCCACATGGCCAGTCCATATGTGTATCTTCCACATGATACCTCCCTAGGTAGGATGTGGCTTCCGCAGCGGCCCATAGGGGCACGCTTTCCCAGCGTTATCCAACACTCTGCTGAGTGGGTCTTGCGGAACAGCAGCAGTGACTCTCCCTGCGTGAGTTCCCCACGCCAAACAGATGGGGGTCCGAGGGGGCTCTCGGCGGGCACTGGAAGTGGCAGCAGCCGTGGCGTTTTCCATAGGGATCCCAATTCGTCGGTTACGTCTGACGAACGTCGAACGTGACCGACTGAAAGGGAACATCTCGGTTACGTATGTAACCCTTGTTCTCTGAAGAAGGGAACGGAGACATATGTCTCGTCGCCACGGTTGCTTTATCATCACTGCATGGCCGAGTCACTAGTTCGGCTCCTCAATGAAAAACAAATGTGCGCTGCATCCGCTTCCTGTTTATACCCGCGATGCAGGGCGGAGCGCGAGATGCAAATCTCGCACACTAATGGCCATTGGCCCGTTCTCTATACACTCGAAGCTGACAGGGGCTCCCAGAAGTGATCCAAATTCGTTAAAAGTTTAGTGAAGACGCAAGTGAAAGTGATCTGGCTTCAAGGCTCGCGCATTGTCAGAGACACGACAAGGCTCGGCTCTGTCACAGAAAACAGCTCGCGAGCACTGAAGTGCCATGTTTTCCATATTGATGTTATTGAATGGTGTAAAATCACTTGAATGTTCAAACTGGCAAGCCTTAAAACACATACAATTGACAAACTTTCGTGAGGACGCTGTCTGCGTGTGTTGACTTGTGTTTGAGTTCGCCTCCTTGTTGCTTCCATGCCAGTGCCACTGACTGGACGGGGCGGAGTCATGTGACTACACACACGGTAGTATGTTTTTAAGGGGAAAGTATTAACATGATTAAAAACCGAAATAACTGACATGGGAAAATTACGTCGGTTGGTGGTTCTTGATTTCGGTTTCGATTAATTTTCGATTAATGATCTAGCCCTACTTTACTGTCACTTTTGATCAATTTAATGCATCCTTACTGAATTTAAAAAAGGAAAACATTCAGTTAATATCTATATCCTTGATTGAATTTAACCCTTTTTTATTGATATTATTGAACATTTTATTCATATTATGAATTAAGAATTTTAGATGAGTAAAAAAAAACTACAGCTTAATAAAACATTTTGTATAAATCTTAATGGAACAAGGGAATGGACCATTTAGTTTATGTGATTCGTATTCATAAAAAAAAAAAAAAAAAAAAAAAAAAAAAGTGTTTAATGTGTTTAAATTTAAGATTTATACAAAATGTTTTATTAAGCTCTAGTTTATTCTTTTTTATTCTCTAGTTTTTATTTAAAATTCTTAATTCATAATATAAATAATATGTAAGGATTATTCAACTCAATTTGATGGAATTTTAAATGCGTAAATCTTGAAAAAAGGGCTTAAAAAAATGTTTGTGTAAGATTATAGAGAAACACTTCTGCATTAGGACTGCATGTTATTAAAATAATGTGAATCTTGTTTCAGAAAATATGTGTAAAGTTCCACATGACCAGCATGTGAATAGGCCAGAAGATCACTTCAGGGGAGTTATAAAATTGGGAGACACAAGACTTTACGCTTGCATGTCTGGATATGATAAAATGGCAGCAGAGGCCACATGCACACGAGACGGATGGACACCAAATCCACTGTGTGCTGGTATGTGCTGATATTAATGTTACAGTTTGTGCAAATTATTTAACATATAATATCAATTCTAATTAGTGAATTCTGAAAGTTTTTAAACTGTTTCCTCACAGCAAAGCAAAAATCGTGTCATGATCTATCTGTGAAATTGTGGGCACATTTTACATACAGTCGATATATTATAACATATTGTATATGGCACTATTTCTACATTTTTATGTGTTTGTGTATTTTCATTCCTATTTGAATTAGTTGAGGTCGTCAGGTTTGCCTGCAGCTGATCTAGACTCATCTTTATCATTCTGATTAGGGTTGGGAATCGATAACCTGTTTTTTTTTAAATACCGGAACCGTGTGAAATTCATAACTTTCGGTTTTGAAAATGTTTCCTTTGCACCGCGTGGGTGAAGCACTAGGCGCATATCCTAGTATTAAGAGCTGTGTGATCGCGCAAAAAAAACGATATTTAAATATAAAGTCTGCATGTTTTGGGTGCCTGTGAATGAGCAGTGTAGTTTAATCTGCCTCACAACCCTCTACAATGAGAGTAACATTAAATCACTCGCATATGCGAGTAAATCTTCACTCTGGGCGACTAAATAATGTCTATCATTAACCATTTGATAATAAATTCTTATATTTTACTCGCCAGTTTGTGTGTTAGAGGCTAAGTATAAGTTTAGCATCGATACTTGCTGGACACTGACTGAGCGCTGGAGTTTCGCTCTCCGGCTCAAGCAATCTGTGCTATTTCAGTTCAGCTCAATGGACGCACAGCGTACCTGTATTTGACGTACCGTAAACTCTAGTTGCTAAGAGCGATGTGTACATGGGCGTAATTTCCGGGTGGAACTTTTTGCCAGGGTCTATATTGTCCCCCCCACTTTTTGAAACATCTCGCAGCTAACAGAAAGAAACATCTCCATTTGATTAGCAATTTGTTCATTTGTTTTAAATAAGAGAAGTGTTGTTTTTGCGAGTGCTTGTTGCAGCTGTTGTCAGTTCTCTCTAGGCATCGTGCACAGTCTTCACACAGACGAGCGCTTCAATCTTTCGCTTAACGCCGTTGCGGAGACTCTCTATTCGTTCATTTATCACATCACTTATATTAGGCTATAGTAGATGTAAGGATGAAACTATCACGTTAAACATGACTTCTGTGTTGATAAATTAAACTTGTGTACTATTGAAATTGGACATTGTAATGTTATTTTTTCTGCAATTGTTATTGTACATATCACTGTATTAACCTCCCCCACCACCATTCCTGTCCCACCCACTTTTTAAAACAAAGTTACGCCACTGTTGTTATTAGTAGTAGTATTATTATATTTTAATATTTTATTATTTTATATTTTAATAATAATTACTATTATCTATTATTATGATTATTATCTTTACAGAAACACTGAATGACCACCACCAGTCCTAAGTTCAGTTAAAATGACAAATATGCATTCATACATGGTTACCAAGTTTTAGTTCTAATTACTAAAGTTCTATCATTAAATAGTGCTTGATTATCATAATATCATAATATAATGCTTGATTGACTGATGTTAAGAGTATACATTATATATGTATATTTAATATATAAGTCTGGTGAGTAAACAAAAATATTTACTGGAGATTCTATTGCCACTGTGCGTAGAGGGTTAAATGAATTTAAGGCTTAATTTTTTTTTGAGAGTAAGATTGTAGAGAAACACTTCTGCATGTTATTAAAATAATGTAAATCTTGTTTCAGAAATGATGTGTAAAGTTCCAGATGACCAGCATTTGTATAGGCCAGAAGATTACTTCAGGGGAGTTATGAAATTGGGAAACACAAGACCTTACGCTTGCATGTCTGGATATGATCAAATGGCAGCAGAGGCCACATGCACACGAGACGGATGGACACCAAATCCACTGTGTGGTATGTGCTGATATTAATATTACAGTTTGTGCAAATTATTTAACATATATAAGCACGGATAAGCGCTTTGGGTGTACAGTAGTACATATGAAAGCGCTATATAAATGCCTCATTCATTCATATAATATGAATTCTAATTAGTGAATTCTGAAAGGTTTTAAAACTGTTTCCTCACAGCAAAGCGAAAATCGTGTCGTGATCTATCTGGGAAATTTTGGGCACATTTTACAAACAGTCGATAGATTATAACGTATTGTATATGGCACTATTTCTACTACGTTTGTGTATTTTCATTACTGTGAATTAGTTGAGGTCATCAGGTTTGCCTGCAGCTGATCTAGACTCATCTTTATCATTCTGATAATAATTCATCTGATATTATACACCTCTTTTGTTGAGCTTTCAATTCATGTCAGTTACAGGCAGCTAAACTAAATAGAAAGTTCAAAAGAACAGCGTTTATTTAAAATAGAAAATCTTTTGTTCCATTAGAAATGTCTTTAGTCACTTTTGATCAATTTATTGCAACCTTACTGAATTTAAAAAAGGAAAACATTCAGTTAATATCTATATCCTTGATTGAATTTAACCCTTTTTTTATTGATATTATTAAAATTTGATTCATATTATGAATTAAGAATTTTAAATGAGTAAAAAAAACTAGAGCTTAATAAAACATTTTGTATAAATCTTAATGGAACAAGGGAATGGACCATTTAGTTTATGTGATTCGTATTCATAAATTAAAAAAATAAATAAATAAATAAATAAATGTTTAAATTTAAGTTTAAGATTTATACAAAATGTTTTATTAAGCTTTAGTTTTTTACTTATTTAAAATTTTTTATTCATAATATAAATAAAATGTAAAGATTATTCAACTCAGTTTGATGAAATTTTACTATTAACTGAAATGCGTAAATTTGGAAAAAAGGCTTAATTTTTTTTTGAGAGTAAGATTATAGAGAAACACTTCTGCATGTTATTAAAATAATGTAAATCTTGTTTCAGAAAATATGTGTAAAGTTCCACATGACCAGCATGTGAATAGGCCAGAAGATCACTTCTGGGGAGTTATGAAATTGGGAAACACAAGACCTTACGCTTGCATGTCTGGATATGATCAAATGGCAGCAGAGGCCACATGCACACGAGACGGATGGACACCAAATCCACTGTGTGCTGGTATGTGCTGATATTAATATTGCAGTTTGTGTAAATTATTTAACATATAATATGAATTCTAATTAGTGAATTCTGAAAGGTTTTAAAACTGTTTCCTCACAGCAAAGCAAAAATCGTGTCGTGATCTATCTGTGAAATTTTGGGCACATTTTACAAACAGTCGATAGATTATAACGTATTGTATATGGCACTATTTCTACTACGTTTGTGTATTTTCATTACTGTGAATTAGTTGAGGTCATCAGGTTTGCCTGAAGCTGATCTAGACTCATCTTTATCATTCTGATAATAATTAATCTGATATTATACACCTCTTTTGTTGAACTTTCAATTCATGTCAGTTACAGGCAGCTAAACTGAATAGAAAGTTCAAAAGAACAGCGTTTATTTAAAATAGAAAATCTTTTGTTCCATTAGAAATGTCTTTAGTCACTTTTGATCAGTTTATTGCAACCTTACTGAATTTAAAAAAGGAAAACATTCAGTTAATATCTATATCCTTGATTGAATTTAATCCTTTTTTATTGATATTATTAAAGCAATAAGCCCCGTGAAGCCGTGGTTTACAGTGAATTTATAACAGATAAGGTGTGTTGTTAGGCATGACACAGAGCGTTATAAATTCACTGTAAAACACGGCTTCACGGGGGTTATTGCTTTTATAAAACGGTTACCACACAATACAAATACTGGAAAAAAATAGTCCCTGACCATGAACAGCAACAGAAGTTACAATATTATACCATTAGATGGTATAGACTGTCAAAGACTTAATGAGTGAGTCGGTCAGTAGCGAAGACTTTTATATTGGACAAACTTTTGGTGAACACCAAGCAAGACGCAACTGACAAATGATTTGACTAGCGCTGTCAGTGTCAGGACACGGAAAACCCCTTAACTGTTAAAAGGAATGTATCGCAGCGGACATTCAAACTGATTTTTTTTATTATGACCTGAAGGAAAATGCTATAGCTAAATGCAGGTAATACACTCGCTCACTCGATCTCTCTATCACAATACTCTTCTACATAATACAGTAAGCTTCAATGAACAATATCAGTGAGAACAAACATATGTTTACGTTGCTAAGAGTGGTTGCTAAGAGTGTTTTGCAGTGATACACAAAACCGTTGAGTGAAGCGGTCATAGCCGTATCGTGAATAAAACACAGCTATTGACCAATCAGAATCAAGGACTGGAACTACATTTAAGTTTAAGATTTATACAAAATGTTTTATTAAAGCTGCAGTCCGTAAGTTTTGCCTTTGTGTCGCCATCTCTGTTTGAAACCTGTCTGCCACTTTTGGGAACAAAACATTACAATAAATCGCGCTACCAACTGTGACTAAATCTAACGATCGCTCATATAACATCAAACCGTGCAAATTATTATTATTGTTATACTTTGTTCTCAAATTGTTAATGTTAACAGCATTAGCATTGCGTGACTACGTGTATTTAGTGTTTATTAGCGTTACCTGTAGATTTCAGTTTCTGTACAGTCTAATCTTTTGCTTTTGACTACGGGTGAATCTCCAGTTGTCACTGATGATGTCATTTGGGCCTTTCTGGATTACAATCCGCCATCAAAATTATACGTTTAATTACTCCAGCTGCTGTGAGAAAAGGCTATAAATGATCTGCTGAAGAACATGCGGTATACATGCTCCTCATTTGCGTTACTACTACTAGCCGGACTCTTTCTTTATGTATACAGACGTGACATAATGACGCAAAGACATGCTTGAATTTCCGTGGAAATCCACCATACCACTCTAATTATAACACATTATTATAAGCTTACTGTTGTGAATGGGGCTAAGGTAAGGAGTTAGTTTTGAAAACTGGCTTGTTGTGTACTTGCTCAAATTGATTTTGGATAATTTTTAACCAAAAAAAGTTACAGACTGCAGCTTTAAGCTCTAGTTTTTAACTCATTTAAAATTCTTAATTCATAACATGAATAATATGAATAAGGATTATTCAACTCAATTTCAGCCACTTTGTAATTGCATGACTCAGACTGTATCCAGTGGAGTACAGTGGTTGAATCGGACCACATTACTGTCTGCCTGATATCCAGAGTAAGCTCTGTGTTCAGTGTTTTGGCAAGCTGAGCTCCCGACAATGCTGCACAGAGCTCAAGGCGTGGCATGGAGAGCTGCTTCTTGGGTGCCACCCCTGACCTCGCCATGTAGAGGCAGAGGTAATGGTTGATAAGGTCGTTGAGGAAGCATCAATGGTTGCGCTGGTACAGGATGTCATCATCCGTTTCCACCCGTAGATAAGCTACAGAGCCATATGCCTTCTCTGAGGCATCACAGAAGACATGCATATCGATAATGGAGGTGTTGGTGTTGCATGCTGGTGTGTAACACCTGGGCAGTGTTATTCTCTGTAGGTTAGGAAGCTCTTCTTCCCAATTGTGCCATTCTGAGAAGATGTCAGCTGGCAGAGGTTCATCCCAACCTCCAACCCTCTTCCATAGTGTCTGCACCAGGATTTTGGCCCTTGTGGTGAAAGGGATGATGTATCCGAGTGGGTCATACTGGCTTGCCAGGATGCGATAGACACTTCTCATTGAGGTTTCCCCAATTGTTGACACAGGCCTGTGCTTATAGCCTAAAGTGTCCTGGGAACAGTGCCACACGAGGCCGAGGGTTGACTCTTGCGGATCAGTTTTGTTTGCAGAAAGCCACCGCTCGCAGCCTACTGTTTTGGCTTCGGCTGGTAGATGTGCAATCACATCGGGAACATTGCTAGCCCACTGCCTTATATCAAAGCCACCAGTCGCTAATACTGCTCTAATTTTGTCGATGAGTTTCTTAGCCTGATGCTGAGACTGAAGAGACTGTAAGCAATTGTCCACGTAGAAAGACTGCTGAACGGACTCAACTACATCTTCATTGCCTTTACTGTTGTCTCTGACATGTCTCTGGAGGGCATAAGTAGCGCAGCATGGACTACAGGTGGTCCCAAATGGTAACACTCACCATTCATATATGTCTGGGCTGCGATCTCTTTCCATGTCTCTCCAGAGAAAGCGGAGCAGTGGCTGGTCTTCAGGTAACAGTGTGATCTGGTGAAACATGGCTCGTATGTCTCCACTTATGGCCACGGCATACTCTCTGAACCTGAGCAGGACTCCCAACAATGGTGGACCAAGAGTGGGACCAGGTAGTAGATTGTCATTCAGGTTCATTTGATTGTACGTGAAAGAACAATTAAAGACCACCCGGGCTTTGTCATTGTGGAGCACAATGTGGTGTGGAACATACCATGAATCACTGGAATCGGCTGCTTCTGGGTTGGTAATTCGTACCGCATAACCTGCCTCCTCAAGTTTGTGTATCTCTTTGTTGTACACGTTTGCCAGGTCAGGATTCTTTACAAGGCGATGTTCTGTGGCTCTTAAAAGAGCCATGACAGCGTTGGGTGCGGCCTGAAGTTTAACCGCGTCTCGATTATGAAGTAGTGGGGTAGCATAGCGGGTTGTACCATCAACTGTAACGTCTCGGTTACGTATGTAACCCTCGTTCCCTGAAGGAGGGAACGGAGACGTACGTCGGACGTCACCGACGAATTGGGATCACTTCTGGGAGCCCCTATCAGCTTCGAGTGTATAGAGAACGGGCCAATGGCCATTGGCGTGCGAGATTTGCATCTCGCGCTCCGCCCCGCATCGCGGGTATAAAGCGGAAGCGGATGCCGCGCACATTTGTTTTTCACTGAGGAGCCGAACTAGTGACTCGGCCGCTGCAGTGATGGTACAGCAACTGTGGCGACGGGACGTACGTCTCCGTTCCCTCCTTCAGGGAACGAGGGTTACATACGTAACCGAGACGTTCCCTTTCAGTCGGTCACGTTCGACGTACGTCGGACGTCACCGACGAATTGGGATCCCTATGGAAAACGCCACAGTTACTACCACTTCCAGCGCCCAGCGAAAGCCCCTCAGACCCCCGTCTGTTCGGGGCGGGGAACTTACGCAGGGAGAGTCACTGCTGCTGTTCCGCAAGACCCACTCAGCAGAGTATTGGATAACGCTGGGAAAGCGTGCCCAGGGGGGCTGCTGCGGAAGCCACATCCTACCCGTAGGGAGGTATCATGTGGAATATACATGTATGGACTGGCCGTGGGCAGTACAACATACGGAAGTCCCAGGGGTGGCCCCGGCCAATGCAGGCGGGAGACTACACCGCACAGAGACGGCAGAGCGAGCTCTGCCAAGGGAAAGACACGGGCTCGCCGTAGGGAGCCGTACCGTGGAAGAATACACATATGGGACCGCCGTAGGGGTCACAACATATGGATACCCAGCCTAACACAAGTTCCACCAATGCATACGAGTGTTAGACCTGGCGTCGGACGCTCCGCCACGTCTGACTGCCGCGGGTTGCGGAGGACTCAACAGGGTTCGCCATTCTGGGGAACTCGACTGGAACATATCAGCACACGTATCCGGTCCATGAGGAGGGGAATGGCGCAGCAAGCCGACACTAGAACGGGCCCTTCGGTGTTACTGGCTATTTGAAGCGAGCACACGGGAAGAAACCGGCTCTACACGGAGGCTATAGAATCTAGCAAACGTGTTAGGTGTCGCCCAGCCCGCAGCTCTACATATATCTGTCAGCGAGGCGCCATGCGCCAGCGCCCAGGAAGAGGCCACACTCCTGGTGGAGTGGGCCCTCAACCCAAGCGGGCAGGGCACGCCTTGGGTTTCATACGCCAAGGCGATGGCATCCACTATCCAGTGAGCCATCCTCTGCTTGGAGACAGCCTTTCCCTTCTGCTGGCCTCCGTAACAGATGAAGAGCTGTTCTGAGGTCCTGAAGCTTTGCGTTCTGTCCACGTAAGTCCGCAGAGCGCGAACGGGACAGAGAAAAGCCAGGGCTGGGTCTGCCTCCTCCGAAGGCAGCGCTTGCAGGTTCACCACCTGGTCCCGAAAGGGAGTGGTGGGAACCTTGGGCACATATCCGGGCCGGGGTCTCAGGATTACATGAGAGTTACCCGCCCCGACTTCCAGGCACGATTCGTCGACCGAAAATGCCTGCAGGTCCCCTACCCTCTTGATGGAAGCCAATGCAGTCAGGAGTACTGTCTTCCAAGACAGGATTTTTAACTCTGCTGACTGCAAAGGTTCAAAGGGAGCCCTCTGCAATGCGGTTAGCACCAGAGATAAGTCCCAAGAGGGTATAGAGTGAGGGCGAGGCGGATTTAATCTCCTCGCCCCCCTCAGGAACCTGACGACCAGATCGTGCTTCCCTAGGGACTTACCATCAACCATGCTGTGATTTGCGGCGATAGCGGCAACATACACTTTGAGGGTGGAGGGAGACAGCCTTCGCTCCAACCCTTCTTGCAGGAAGGAAAGCACGGAGCCGATCGAACATCTTCGGGGGTCTTCGGAGTGCCACAGGGTGCCCCGTCTCGGAGTCAGGAGGTCCTTCCTCAGAGGAATGGGCCAAGGAGGTGCTGTCGCGAGGAGCACTAGTTCCGGGAACCAGGTCCGGTTGGGCCAGTATGGCGCAACTAGCAAGACCTGCTCCTCGTCCTCCCTGACCTTGCACAGTGTCTGCGCAAGAAGGCTCACTGGGGGAAACGCATATTTGCGTAGGCCCCGGGGCCAGCTGTGTGCCAGCGCATCCGAGCCGAGGGTCCCCCCGGTCAGGGAATAGAACAACTGGCAGTGAGACGTGTCCGGGGCGGCAAACAGGTCTACCTGTGCGGTCCCGAAGCGACTCCAGATCAGCTGGACCACCTGGGGATGGAGTCTCCACTCTCCTGGGAGCACTTGCTGTCGTGAGAGCTCGTCGGCTGCACGATTGAACAGGCCCGGGATATGAATGGCACGAAGCGACCTCAGATGCTTCTGACTCCAGAGGAGGAGATGGCGGGCGAGTTGTGACATGCGGCGGGAGCGTAGACCACCCTGTTTGTTGATGTACGCAACGGCCGCAGTGTTGTCCGTTCGGACCAGAACGTGCTTGCCTCGTAGCGGCCCTTTGAGGCGGCCCAGCGCAAGACGAACTGCTAACAACTCGAGACAATTGATATGCCATTGCAGTTGAGGCCCCGTCCACAGACCCGAAACTGCAAGCCCGTTGTACGTGGACCCCCAGCCGGTGGATGAGGCATCCGTGGAGACAACAGCATGCCTGGACACTTGTTCTAGGGGAACTCCTGCCCGTAGAAACGAAGGGTCCAACCACGGACTGAAGGTTTGGCGACACTTCGGTGTTACTGAGACACGGAATGAGCCGCTCTGCCACGCCCATCTCGGGACTCGGTCGTGTAGCCAGTGTTGAAGCGGCCTCATATGAAGCAATCCGAGCGGCGTCACTGCGGCTGCGGATGCCATATGCCCCAGGAGCCTCTGAAAATGTTTCAGTGGTACCGCTGTCCTGCATTTGAACGAATTCAAGCAGTTCAACACCGATTGGACGCTCTGCTCTGTGAGTCGCGCTGTCAGATTGACCGAGTCCAACTCCATACCGAGAAAAGAGATCCTCTGCACGGGGCAGAGTTTGCTCTTTTCCCAGTTGACCTGAAGTCCCAACAGGCTGAGGTAACTGAGCACCATGTCCCTGTGTTTGCACAACTGCGCCTTCGACTGAGCCAGAATCAGCCAGTCGTCGAGGTAGTTGAGAATGCGAACACCACGCTCTCTCATGGGAGCAATGGCCGCCTCCGTGACCTTCGTGAAGACACGGGGCGACAGGGACAGCCCGAAGGGTAGGACTCTGTACTGATATGCCCGTCCCTCGAACGCAAAGCGTAGGAACGGTCTGTGTCGAGGGAGAATCGAGACATGAAAGTACGCGTCCTTCAGGTCGATCGCTGCAAACCAATCTTGGGGACGGATGCACCTGAAGATGCGTTTCTGCGTTAGCATTCTGAACAGCAGCCTGTGAAGGGACCGATTCAAGAATCGCAGGTCCAAGATTGGCCGTAACCCGCCGCCTTTCTTGGGTACAATGAAGTACGGGCTGTAGAAGCCTGTCTTCATATCGGCTGGAGGGACCGGCTCTATCGCGTCCTTCGCCAGTAGGACTGCGATCTCCGCCCGTAGCACGGGGGCGCTCTCCTTCGACACGGAGGTGAAGTGAACGCCCCTGAACTTGGGGGGCCGCCGGGCGAACTGAATCGCATAGCCGAGTCTGATAGTACGGATGAGCCAGCGGGACGGGCTGGGGAGCGCTAGCCAGGCTCCCAGCGACCGAACCAGCGGGACCAACGGCACCACAGACGTACCCGCAGCGGGGCAGCGCGGCGGAGTGCAGGGACCCGACTCGGACGGTATCGCGGCCCGAAGTGGGGTCTGAGTGCGCAATGCAACACTTACCTGCTTCCGCTGAGGGGGTGCACGGGTGTGCGGAGGCCTCTTGTGTGCGTCCTGGACACAGCCAGCACCCCCTGCTGGCGATAAGAGAGGCACCGGAGGGTGACAAGGCATGGGAGCGTCGTACACCGCCAAGCGCGCTCTCTTGGCACCCAGAGAATTTAGAAACAGCTCTTTCTTTGAAGTTTTGGGTACCACTGGCCCGAAGGCCAGTGGCGGAACAGAAACAAAACAAGAACATAGAATTCTCTCCCGGCCCTCCAGCGGGAGAAGGAGCGGTGCTGTCACCACCTCCTGAAGAGCTGTCTCCTCCATCTCTGGGTGGCCCGTCTCAGGGTCTCTTACGACGGCGCTTGCCACCTGGCTTGGCAGCGGCCTGAGCGGGCTGGATGGCCTTCCCGCGGCCGGCTCCACGCCGTTGCCCTGGTGGAGGCTGCTGCTGGGCTGGGGCGGGAGCGGGGGCGGCGGCGGGCGGTCGCCCTCGGCGACGAGCAGGCGGAGGAGCTGCGGCCGGCGGTTGGGCAGCAGCTGACCCCCGGGGCAGGATGTGTTTGATGGCCTCCGTCTGCTTCTGGACGGTCGAGAACTGCTGGGCAAAGCTCTCGACCGCGTCACCGAACAGCCCAACCTGGGAAATGGGGGAGTCCAGGAACCGATACTTATCGGTCTCCCTCATATCAGCCAGGTTGAGCCAGAGATGTCGCTCCTGGACCACAAGAGTGGACATCGCCTGACCAATGGAACGGGCGGTGACTTTCGTCGCCCGGAGGGCAAGGTCCGTCGCTGTCCGGAGCTCCCGGAGGAGCTCTGGGTCAGGTCTACCCTCGTGCATGTCCATGAGTGCCTGGGCCTGGTGGACCTGGAGCAACGCCATGGCATGCAAGGCGGACGCAGCCTGTCCACAAGCCTTGTAAGCCTTCCCAGTTAGACTGGAGGAGAACTTACAGGCCTTGGATAGGTGGCGTGGGTCTCCGCACCAGGTGGAAGCGGACGCTGGACACAGTTGCATCGCAACAGCCCGTTCCGCCGGCGGGATCCCCACGTACCCCTTGGCTGGCCCGCCGTCGAGAGTAGTGAGGAGGGAGGAGCCACTCGGCCGGTTTCTGGCAGAAAAAGGTGCCGTCCACGACCTTGTGAGCTCCTCATGCACTTCCGGGAAGAAAGGCACCGGGGCGGGACGCTGAGAACCAGCGCGAGCCGCCCCGAGAAACCAATCATCCAGCCTAGAAGGCTCGGGACACGGTGGAGGGTTCCACACGAGCCCGACCTTTTCGGCGGCCCGGGAAAGCATAGCTGTCAGCTCGGGGTCCGTCTCGGACAACGCCACTCTCCCAGAGGGAGGCAACGCAGCCGAGTCCTCCTCCCCCGAGGACTGAAACTCCCCCTCCGATGCAGCGATCGACATCCTATCCTCTGCTGGAGCTCCAAAGGTCACCCGAGAGGGGCCAGCGACTTCCCCCGGAAGCTCAACCGGCTGCGGCACTACAGAGGGTTTAGGGGCCCACGGAGGCTGGCTCGGCGGGTGTGCCCTAAACGTGATCCTCAGGTTACCCTGGCTATTCGCCGAAGTAGGTCTATCCTGCTGGGCAGGGATAGCACTAGATCGGGGCATAGGTAAGGGGACTCCACCCTCCCGAAGGTAGGCGAGTCTCGACCTTAGCGCCGAGATAGTCATGTTCCCGCAATGGGAACACGGGCTATCCACAAACGCTGCCTCAGCATGTTGAATACCCAGACATGTCAGGCAGCGATTGTGACCGTCAGCTGGTGACAGGGAACGACCGCATCCAGAAACGCACAGGTGGAATGACATCTTGAAAAAGACGCAGTTTCACACCCGTGTTGCTCTTTTAGAAGAAGCTCTTTTAATGTGCCGAAGCACCCAGGAACAACCGCGGCAAACACAGGGGATAGTGCAGCCTGTGTTTGCATTCACCGTGGAACGCCCCCACCGAACCAACCGGGATGCTATAAAAACAGCAGTTGTTTCACCGATTTCGGTGAGCTCGCGGTTGTCACTGCACGTGCCTTCTCCCCAGCACAAAAGCCTCTTCTCTTGCTCTCTCTCTCTCTCTGCTGACGCAGGAACAGTCTTCCATGAAGCTTGTTTGGCTCCGAAGTGAATGACAAATGTGCGCGGCATCCGCTTCCGCTTTATACCCGCGATGCGGGGCGGAGCGCGAGATGCAAATCTCGCACGCCAATGGCCATTGGCCCGTTCTCTATACACTCAAAGCTGATAGGGGCTCCCAGAAGTGATCCCAATTCGTCGGTGACGTCCGACGTACGTCGAACGTGACCGGCTGAAAGGGAACACGTACCGATTTCTCCTCCAACATGTCAAGTGCATATTTATCTTGTCTGGAGCGGACTACTTCTTTCTCATTTCTCTGTGGCATTATGTCAAGCTGCCACAACCGCTCAACAAAGAAATGTGGTGTGGAGGCATATGCTTCCGTTTGAGGGTTGCTGGAGAAAGGTTGTTGGCCCTTGAACTGTCCAGCCAAGAAGTGTGTGTACCGCTATAGGGCTACAAAGCGGTCCCATACGGATTGGGCAGTTTGGTGTGATCAGCTGTGGATAATCTGATCCTATGAGTAGCAAAGGCTGCACTTTAGTGCACGCTAGCAAGGGAATGGCTCTGAGGTGTCCATATCTCCTCTTCAGTGCGTCCGCGGGACATGAGTGCTCAGCAAGGTTGAGATCAGCGGCTGTGAACGCGTTCCGAATCTGGTGTTTAACACTTAGGTGTGACAGAGCAGATACCTCAAAGGAGACTGTGGTTCCTCTTAGCTGAACAAGGTCTTGTCTTATTGTTCGAAGAGTCAAGTTTTCCTCAGATCCTTTCAAGCCCAGATGTTTGACTGCTGCTGGCAGGATGATCGTTCTTTCAGACCCATCGTCCAGCACGGCATGGGTGTCCAGGAACCTTTTACCACTGCGAAGTCTTACTGGGACAACTTTCAGCATCACTCTGCCTGAATGACTGGCCTGATCCAAGTAAACCTGAGAAGTGGTTGTGCTCACTGTGAGTATGCTTTGGTTTTCTTGATTGGCCGCAACTTCATGCAGAACGGGCAGGTGGAGTCCTCCACAGGTAGAGCAAGTTTTCTTGAGCGTGCAGCTGTCTTGTTTGTGACCTCGTCCACACCTCCAGTATTTATTGTGCTCTTTAATCCAGCTTCCTCTTTGTGTGTGGTTCAACTTGCAAAAGGGTGCACAAGCATTGAGATAATGTTCATGGTTGTTGCAGTAGGGACAAAATGGCTTGAAGCGCTCTCGCTTTGTTGCTATATCTGCCATTTTAGTATCTGTGAGGGAGCTGGAGGGCAAATTAATGGCTTTAGGTTGTTCACTGCCTGTGAGAATTGTGGCTGCCTTGGCTTTGGGATGAGAAAGAGGTTTCTGCTCTCGCCTGGAAGGATTACGTATGCACTGGCCCTGTAACATGCCTAGATATTTGAATGGCCTGAGCCTTCCTCTCCAGCCACTCGGCAAATTCTGGCAATGTGTAAGTCCTGGAACTGCCACTCACAATGATGTGCTGGTTGAGACAGTACTCTATGAATGAGTCCCTATAGCTGACAGGCAGTTTGGTCAGTAAAGTGTCAACGTGGGAACCACATTGCAGTTCGTATCTAGAGGGCCCGTCCATTGTGTTCAACATGCCCACCAGTGTATTAACAGCTGCAGCAAAGTCCTCAAATCCCTGCGCATCACCTGGTCGAATAGCTGGTGCATTGAGGATAGCTCTCAGCTCGCTCTGAATTAACTGTCTTGGTTGACCGTATCTCTGTTCGAGAGCCTGCATGGCACTGGTGTAGGGAAATGGGCTGTTGACATACCTTTTAGCTACCTGGTAAGCAGCGGGCAGATGTAGATGATCCAAGAGCACTTGATATTTATAGTCCTCTGTTAGATGTCTGTGTGGGCCAAGAATGCTGTCCAGTCCCTTCTTAAGAATAAGGAAATCGCTCTCTTTCCCTGAGGAGAAGACTGCCAGCTTTGGTTTGGGTATGCCATATGAGGATGCAATGGCCATTTCCATCAGTCCAGGTGCCACAGGGTTGGCGGGATAATAATACTGTGGTTGTGGTCCAGGCCAAGGAGGTAGAGGCAGAGGTAGTGGTTGATAAGGTCGTTGAGGAAGCATCAATGGTTGCGCTGGTACAGGCTGAACTGGAGCTGGCACCGTCTGCTGGTACTGTGGCTGCAGTGAGGCTGGCGCAGATTGTACAGCAGCTAACTGACGTTGGGGTTGCACATAAGTGTGCACAGGCTGTACAGCAGCTGATTGATGTGGTGGCTGTAGCCGGTGCAGTCGGCTGATGCTGTGGCTGTCCCTGAGGATAGGCAGGCTGAACAGGCTGAGCAGCGGTGGGGGGCCATGAGTCTGATCGTCGATGTTCTGCAAATGGTCTCTGAGGCTGTGGCCCTGGCAGGGAAGATACACGACCTATATTAGGTGGTTGCATGATTGATTGCGGATGTGGCTGTGTAGAGGGCTCGTGGTAAAGTGTCTCCTCATATTGTGGGGATGATGATGTGAGGAAGACTCTGGTAGTGTCCGTAAGCAGGAGATATAGATGCCAAAGATGCCTGTCTAGCACTGTCCATTCTGATTTGAAGCTCTCTCATCTCACTGCTTAAATCTCTCCACCGGGCCTCTAAGTGATGCAGCTTTCCACGTTCAAAGTCTCTGACCCCGGGAGCAGGCGTAATACAGCCCCTATAAGGATCCTGTCTTGCATGAGATATTCGTTTAGCGACCTCTGCTGGTGAAGAATGAACATGATGCAGGGGTGGATAATCAAGCACATTATCCTCCAAGTACCATGTTTTCCATATTGATGTTATTGAATGGTGTAAAATCACTTGAATGTTCAAACTGGCAAGCCTTAAAACACATACAATTGACAAACTTTCGTGAGGACGCTGTCTGCGTGTGTTGACTTGTGTTTGAGTTCGCCTCCTTGTTGCTTCCATGCCAGTGCCACTGACTGGACGAGGCGGAGTCACGTGACTACACACGCGGTAGTATGTTTTTAAGGGGAAAGTATTAACATGATTAAAAACCGAAAATAACCGACATGGGAAAATTACGTCGGTTGGTGGTTCTTGATTTCGGTTTCGATTACTTTTCGATTAATCATCTAGCCCTACTTTACTGTCACTTTTGATCAATTTAATGCATCCTTACTGAATTTAAAAAAGGAAAACATTCAGTAAATATCTATATCCTTGATTGAATTTAACCCTTTTATATTGATATTATTGAACATTTTATTCATATTATGAATTAAGAATTTTAGATGAGTAAAAAAAAACTACAGCTTAATAAAACATTTTGTATAAATCTTAATGGAACAAGGGAATGAACCATTTAGTTTATGTGATTCGTATTCATAAAAAAAAAAAAAAAAAAATGTTTAAATTTAAGGTTTATACAAAATGTTTTATTAAGCTCTAGTTTATTCTTTTTTATTCTCTAGTTTTTATTTAAAATTCTTAATTCATAATATAAATATAAATAATATGTAAGGATTACTCAACTCAATTTGATGGGTAAATCTTGAAAAAAGGGCTTAAAAAAATGTTTGTGTAAGATTATAGAGAAACACATCGTCGCTTTGCTGAAGGCGATGTGTACATGGGCGTAATTTGCGGGTGGGACTTTTTTCCAGGGTCTGTATTGTCCCCACCACTTTTTGAAACATCTCGCAGCTAACAGAAAGAAACATCTCCATTTGATTAGCAATTTGTTCATTTGTTTTAAATAAGTGTTGTTTTTGCGAGTGCTCGTTGCAGCTGTTGTCAGTTCTCTCTAGGCGTCGTGCACAGTCTTCACACAGACGAGCGCTTCAATCTTTCGCTTAACGCCGTTGCGGAGACTCTCTATTCATTCATTTATCACATCACTTATATTAGGCTATAGTAGATGTAAGGATGAAACTATCACGTTAAACATGACTTCTGTGTTGATAAATTAAACTTGTGTACTATTGAAATTGGACATTGTAATGTTATTTTTTCTGCAATTGTTATTGTACATATCACTGTATTAACCTCCCCCACCACCATTCCTGTCCCACCCACTTTTTAAAACAAAGTTACGCCACTGTTGTTATTAGTAGTAGTATTATTATATTTTAATATTTTATTATTTTATATTTTAATAATAATTACTATTATCTATTATTATGATTATTATCTTTACAGAAACACTGAATGACCACCACCAGTCCTAAGTTCAGTTAAAATGACAAATATGCATTCATACATGGTTACCAAGTTTTAGTTCTAATTACTAAAGTTCTATCATTAAATAGTGCTTGATTATCATAATATCATAATATAATGCTTGATTGACTGATGTTAAGAGTATACATTATATATGTATATTTAATATATAAGTCTGGTGAGTAAACGAAAATATTTACTGGTGATTCTATTGCCATTGTGCGTAGAGGGTTAAATTAATTTAAGGCTTAATTTTTTTTTGAGAGTAAGATTGTAGAGAAACACTTCTGCATGTTATTAAAATAATGTAAATCTTGTTTCAGAAATGATGTGTAAAGTTCCAGATGACCAGCATTTGTATAGGCCAGAAGATTACTTCAGGGGAGTTATGAAATTGGGAAACACAAGACCTTACGCTTGCATGTCTGGATATGATCAAATGGCAGCAGAGGCCACATGCACACGAGACGGATGGACACCAAATCCACTGTGTGGTATGTGCTGATATTAATATTACAGTTTGTGCAAATTATTTAACATATATAAGCACGGATAAGCGCTTTGGGTGTACAGTAGTACATATGAAAGCGCTATATAAATGCCTCATTCATTCATATAATATGAATTCTAATTAGTGAATTCTGAAAGGTTTTGAAACTGTTTCCTCACAGCAAAGCGAAAATCGTGTCGTGATCTATCTGTGAAATTTTGGGCACATTTTACAAACAGTCGATAGATTATAACGTATTGTATATGGCACTATTTCTACTACGTTTGTGTATTTTCATTACTGTGAATTAGTGGAGGTCATCAGGTTTGCCTGCAGCTGATCTAGACTCATCTTTATCATTCTGATAATAATTCATCTGATATTATACACCTCTTTTGTTGAACTTTCAATTCATGTCAGTTACAGGCAGCTAAACTGAATAGAAAGTTCAAAAGAACAGCGTTTATTTAAAATAGAAAATCTTTTGTTCCATTAGAAATGTCTTTAGTCACTTTTGATCAGTTTATTGCAACCTTACTGAATTTAAAAAAGGAAAACATTCAGTTAATATCTATATCCTTGATTGAATTTAATCCTTTTTTATTGATATTAATAGTAAAATTCCATGAAATTGAGTTGAATAATCCTTATTCATATTATTCATGTTATGAATTAAGAATTTTAAATGATGTGGGCACCCGCCGGGTACGACTTGGACGAGGATCTGGCTCTTGTCCTCCCTCATAGAAATCTCTGGATGTAGCCATAGTGCAGCTGATGTCCTGATCCGGCTCGAAGGACCAATCTGTGGGATATTCTGCGCGCAGTGGGATGGTTGGAACTCAACTGGCCTAATTCTTAAGTTAGAAAGAACTGCAGCTACTCCAGAGTGAACTTTGATGATCGCAATGTTTATTAGGCCATCCAATTGCAAGGCATAAACAGGTTTGCGTGGACATTTACATTAATGTGGTTTCTGTTAGAGAACAAATAAGGATGATAAATATACATGACAGAAGATACACAGATAAGAACTGTGTATCTATACACTGATAAGTTACAATGGTATGTTACAACAGTAAACAAGAGCTTATTGTAACATAAGCGCTAAATGCAGCTACATTAAACGGAGCGGGGCTGCCACTACTGCTGCTAACAAGTGATGTCGGATTACAAAAGTGTGTGCGCCACTTTAGCACTGCCGTGCGCTCTTTATAACAATTGTTAATATGCAGATCAGACATTGGATACATATTTTCATCAACATACTTGACAAGCAACTATTTTTTATAAACGAATAAACATCGTTGATAAAATAACCGGATGATTCTTCAAATAGGTGAGCATTACGCCGATTGTATGTATATTGACACAATAATACTTCTGAGGTAAATCAACTGAATTACGTGCTGACACACTCTGAACCACATCTACAATGATAATAAATATTGTTACTTACAGAGTTATTGACACACAGCAATACCACACAAGGAAAAACAGACTTTTAAGGAATAAACAAAGCCAGGAAAACTCCGTATAACTCTGCTACTGGACGCTGCTGAAATGAAACTTTCTGCGCATGCACCAGACAAGTCTGAACAAGTTTGACTCGCGCATTTGTGAGGCAGGGAATTTTGTACACAGAGAGTCCAGAGAGTCTTGCTGCACTGGTTTCATTTCAACTATTTCTGAAGTGCTTCTATTACAAAGAACACCGCTTTCTCACATAACGCAGTTAAACAGCCCCTGCATAGAGTGAATAATCGATTTTTGAGCTATTGGTAAACTAAGTTCAGCATTTTTCTGCTGTAAAGTTGGGCATTTTAACATGCAGCTTCTGCTCGCTTTTGGAGCCTGTCTCTAGTGGCCAGTCGATGAATTGCAGTTTAAGTCACTTCCGTATTGGCTTCAAGAGAAACTGGGGGAGGTTGCCGCTTGGTTTTGAGGAGCAGAGAAGAGTGTTTTAGTGAAGCATTTGTCATCGAGTCACAGCCAATACTCTCCTAAATAGCCTGTGTGTAGCACTTCATCTTTAATAACATGAGATTTTAGCCAAATGTCAGAGCTCGCTCTGCCGTCTCTGTGCAGTGTAGTCCCCCACCTAGATTGGCCGGGGCCACCCCTTGGACTTCGTATGTTGTACTGCCCACATAGCCAGTCCATATGTGTATCTTCCACATGATACCTCCCTACGGGTAGGATGTGGCTTCCACAGCAGCCCCTAGGGGCACACTTTCCCAGCGTTATCCAACAATCTGCTGAGTGGGTCTTGCGGAACAGCAGCAGTGACTCTCCCTGCGTGAGTTCCCCGCCCCAGACAGATGGGGGTCTGAGGGGGCTCTCGCTGGGCACTGGAAGTGGCAGCAGCCGTGGCGTTTTCCATAGGGATCCCAATTCGTCGGTTACGTCCGACGTACGTCGAACGTGACCGACTGAAAGGGAACGTCTTGGTTACGTATGTAACCCTCGTTCCCTGAAGGAGGGAACGGAGACATACGTCTCGTCGCCACGTTTGCTTTACCATCACTGCATGGCCGAGTCACTAGTTCGGCTCCTCAGTGAAAAACAAATGTGCGCTGCATCCGCTTCCTGTTTATACCCGCGATGCAGGGTGGAGCGCGAGATGCAAATCTCACACACTAATGGCCATTGGCCCGTTCTCTATACACTCGAAGCTGATAGGGGCTCCCAGAAGTGATCCCAATTCGTCGGTTACGTCCAACGTACGTCTCCGTTCCCTCCTTCAGGGAACGAGGGTTACATACGTAACCGAGACGTTTCTAAGCTACTTTAGTGATAAAATCACAGGACAGAGTTGACGGTGAGTTTCTGTGCTCCTCTCTGCACGCGCGATGATGTGCGAGCTACTGTCTGTATGAGTGTTCGTGTGTCACAATGCATCAGCATAGTAGCTCAATGTAATGATACACATCCGATGGTCTAAAATCGCTTTAATGTCCAAACTGGCAAGCCTTAAAATGCATACAAATTACAAAGTTTAGTGAAGACGCAAGTGAAAGTGATCTGGCTTCAAGGCTCGCGCGTTGTCAGAGACACGACACGGCTCGGCTCTGTCACAGAAAACAGCTGGCGAGCACTGAAGTGCCATGTTTTCCATATTGATGTTATTGAATGGTGTAAAATCACTTGAATGTTCAAACTGGCAAGCCTTAAAACACATACAATTGACAAACTTTCGTGAGGACGCTGTCTGCGTGTGTTGACTTGTGTTTGAGTTCGCCTCCTTGTTGCTTCCATGCCAGTGCCACTGACTGGACGGGGCGGAGTCACGTGACTACACACGCGGTAGTATGTTTTTAAGGGGAAAGTATTAACATGATTAAAAACCGAAAATAACCGACATGGGAAAATTACGTCGGTTGGTGGTTCTTGATTTCGGTTTCGATTACTTTTCGATTAATCATCTAGCCCTACTTTACTGTCACTTTTGATCAATTTAATGCATCCTTACTGAATTTAAAAAAGGAAAACATTCAGTTAATATCTATATCCTTGATTGAATTTAACCCTTTTATATTGATATTATTGAACATTTTATTCATATTATGAATTAAGAATTTTAGATGAGTAAAAAAAAACTACAGCTTAATAAAACATTTTGTATAAATCTTAATGGAACAAGGGAATGAACCATTTAGTTTATGTGATTCGTATTCATAAAAAAAAAAAAAAAAATGTTTAAATTTAAGGTTTATACAAAATGTTTTATTAAGCTCTAGTTTATTCTTTTTTATTCTCTAGTTTTTATTTAAAATTCTTAATTCATAATATAAATATAAATAATATGTAAGGATTACTCAACTCAATTTGATGGGTAAATCTTGAAAAAAGGGCTTAAAAAAATGTTTGTGTAAGATTATAGAGAAACACATCGTCGCTTTGCTGAAGGCGATGTGTACATGGGCGTAATTTGCGGGTGGGACTTTTTTCCAGGGTCTGTATTGTCCCCACCACTTTTTGAAACATCTCGCAGCTAACAGAAAGAAACATCTCCATTTGATTAGCAATTTGTTCATTTGTTTTAAATAAGTGTTGTTTTTGCGAGTGCTCGTTGCAGCTGTTGTCAGTTCTCTCTAGGCGTCGTGCACAGTCTTCACACAGACGAGCGCTTCAATCTTTCGCTTAACGCCGTTGCGGAGACTCTCTATTCATTCATTTATCACATCACTTATATTAGGCTATAGTAGATGTAAGGATGAAACTATCACGTTAAACATGACTTCTGTGTTGATAAATTAAACTTGTGTACTATTGAAATTGGACATTGTAATGTTATTTTTTCTGCAATTGTTATTGTACATATCACTGTATTAACCTCCCCCACCACCATTCCTGTCCCACCCACTTTTTAAAACAAAGTTACGCCACTGTTGTTATTAGTAGTAGTATTATTATATTTTAATATTTTATTATTTTATATTTTAATAATAATTACTATTATCTATTATTATGATTATTATCTTTACAGAAACACTGAATGACCACCACCAGTCCTAAGTTCAGTTAAAATGACAAATATGCATTCATACATGGTTACCAAGTTTTAGTTCTAATTACTATAGTTCTATCATTAAATAGTGCTTGATTATCATAATATCATAATATAATGCTTGATTGACTGATGTTAAGAGTACACATTATATATGTATATTTAATATATAAGTCTGATGAGTAAACGAAAATATTTACTGGTGATTCTATTGCCATTGTGCGTAGAGGGTTAAATTAATTTAAGGCTTAATTTTTTTTTGAGAGTAAGATTGTAGAGAAACACTTCTGCATGTTATTAAAATAATGTAAATCTTGTTTCAGAAATGATGTGTAAAGTTCCAGATGACCAGCATTTGTATAGGCCAGAAGATTACTTCTGGGGAGTTATGAAATTGGGAAACACAAGACCTTACGCTTGCATGTCTGGATATGATCAAATGGCAGCAGAGGCCACATGCACACGAGACGGATGGACACCAAATCCACTGTGTGGTATGTGCTGATATTAATATTACAGTTTGTGCAAATTATTTAACATATATAAGCACGGATAAGCGCTTTGGGTGTACAGTAGTACATATGAAAGCGCTATATAAATGCCTCATTCATTCATATAATATGAATTCTAATTAGTGAATTCTGAAAGGTTTTGAAACTGTTTCCTCACAGCAAAGCGAAAATCGTGTCGTGATCTATCTGTGAAATTTTGGGCACATTTTACAAACAGTCGATAGATTATAACGTATTGTATATGGCACTATTTCTACTACGTTTGTGTATTTTCATTACTGTGAATTAGTTGAGGTCATCAGGTTTGCCTGCAGCTGATCTAGACTCATCTTTATCATTCTGATAATAATTAATCTGATATTATACACCTCTTTTGTTGAACTTTCAATTCATGTCAGTTACAGGCAGCTAAACTGAATAGAAAGTTCAAAAGAACAGCGTTTATTTAAAATAGAAAATCTTTTGTTCCATTAGAAATGTCTTTAGTCACTTTTGATCAGTTTATTGCAACCTTACTGAATTTAAAAAAGGAAAACATTCAGTTAATATCTATATCCTTGATTGAATTTAATCCTTTTTTATTGATATTATTAAAGCAATAAGCCCCGTGAAGCCGTGGTTTACAGTGAATTTATAACAGATATGGTGTGTTGTTAGGCATGACACAGAGCGTTATAAATTCACTGTAAAACACGGTTTCACGGGGGTTATTGCTTTTATAAAACGGTTACCACACAATACAAATACTGGAAAAAAATAGTCCCTGACCATGAACAGCAACAGAAGTTACAATATTATACCATTAGATGGTATAGACTGTCAAAGACTTAATGAGTGAGTCGGTCAGTAGCGAAGACTTTTATATTGGACAAACTTTTGGTGAACACCAAGCAAGACGCAACTGACAAATGATTTGACTAGCGCTGTCAGTGTCAGGACACGGAAAACCCCTTAACTGTTAAAAGGAATGTATCGCAGCGGACATTCAAACTGATTTTTTTTATTATGACCTGAAGGAAAATGCTATAGCTAAATGCAGGTAATACACTCGCTCACTCGATCTCTCTATCACAATACTCTTCTACATAATACAGTAAGCTTCAATGAACAATATCAGTGAGAACAAACATATGTTTACGTTGCTAAGAGTGGTTGCTAAGAGTGTTTTGCAGTGATACACAAAACCGTTGAGTGAAGCGGTCATAGCCGTATCGTGAATAAAACACAGCTATTGACCAATCAGAATCAAGGACTGGAACTACATTTAAGTTTAAGATTTATACAAAATGTTTTATTAAAGCTGCAGTCCGTAAGTTTTGCCTTTGTGTCGCCATCTCTGTTTGAAACCTGCAATTGCAGTTATTTGCGGAGTTATCATCTGTACGTGAGTTGTGCATTGGCGCGGCTCCTCAGCGTGGATGAATCTAATGTTTAGAGGAGTATGTGCGGCTTTGCTGTCAGACACCGCACCGGTGTGGATACTGTACTTCAGAATCACAGATTCTACGTCTTGGAGTATAACCTAAATAAGAATTTTCACCTGAAAATGTCATCTGAACAAGTAAGTAACATGTCTGCCACTTTTGGGAACAAAAAATTACAATAAATCGCGCTACCAACTGTGACTAAATCTAACGATCGCTCATATAACATCAAACCGTGCAAATTATTATTATTGTTATACTTTGTTCTCAAATTGTTAATGTTAACAGCATTAGCATTGCGTGACTACGTGTATTTAGTGTTTATTAGCGTTACCTGTAGATTTCAGTTTCTGTACAGTCTAATCTTTTGCTTTTGACTACGGGTGAATCTCCAGTTGTCACTGATGATGTCATTTGGGCCTTTCTGGATTACAATCCGCCATCAGAATTATACGTTTAATTACTCCAGCTGCTGTGAGAAAAGGCTATAAATGATCTGCTGAAGAACATGCGGTATACATGCTCCTCATGTGCGTTACTACTACTAGCCGGACTCTTTCTTTATGTATACAGACGTGACGTAATGACGCAAAGACATGCTTGAATTTCCGTGGAAATCCACCATACCACTCTAATTATAACACATTATTATAAGCTTACTGTTGTGAATGGGGCTAAGGTAAGGAGTTAGTTTTGAAAACTGGCTTGTTGTGTACTTGCTCAAATTTATTTTGGATAATTTTTAACCAAAAAAAGTTACAGACTGCAGCTTTAAGCTCTAGTTTTTAACTCATTTAAAATTCTTAATTCATAACATGAATAATATGAATAAGGATTATTCAACTCAATTTCATGGAATTTTACTATTAATTCAAATGCATAAATCTTGAAAAAAAGGCTTCTTTTTTTGAGTGTAAGATTATAGAGAAACATTTCTGCATTTGGTGCTGAACTTACTGCATGTTATTAAAATAATGTGAATCTTGTTTCAGATATTAGATGTAAAGTTCCACGTGACCAGCATGTGAATAGACCAGACCTTTCCTTCACTGGAGTTATGAAATTGGCAACAACAAGATCTTACTCTTGCATGTCTGGATATGATCAAATGGCAGCAGAGGCCACATGCACACGAGACGGATGGACACCAAATCCACTGTGTGCTGGTATGTGCTGATATTAATGTTACAGTTTGTGCAAATTATTTAAAATATAATATCAATTCTAATTAGTGAATTCTAAAAGGTTTTAAAACTGTTTCCTCACAGCAAAGCAAAAATCGTGTCGTGATCTATCTGTGAAATTTTGGGCACATTTTACAAACAGTACAAACATTGTATATGGCACTATTTCTACATTTATATGTGTTTGTGTATTTTCATTACTCTGTGAATTAGTTGAGGTCATCAGGTTTGCCTGCAGCTGATCTAGACTCATCTTTATCATTCTGATAATAATTCATCTGATATTATACACCTCTTTTGTTGAGCTTTCAATTCATGTCAGCCAAACTGAATAGATAGTTCAAAAGAACAGCGTTTATTTAAAATAGAAAATCTTTTGTTCCATTAGAAATGTCTCGGTCACTTTTGATCAATTTAATGCAACCTTACTGAATTTAAAAAAGGAAAACATTTAGTTAATATCTATATCCTTGTTTGAATTTAATCCTTTTTTATTGACATTATTAAAGCAATAAGCCCCGTGAAGCCGTGTTTTACAGTGAATTTATAATAGCTGAGGGGCGTTGTTAGACACGACCCGACACGACACAGAGTGTTATAAATTCATCAGTGGCGAAGCTTCAGGTGGCACTTTAAATTGTGGCCCACGCAAAACATAGTTGGTAATTTTCCTAAAAGATATATGAAATAATTTAATAAGCGATAATAATTATAATTAAAGCTGCAAGCAGCCTTTATCGGGGTTCAAGCATTTAAGGCCTTTAAGCACATGGGTAAAAAGATATTATGTTTTATTTAGCAAGCATGTAACCACTTAGAAAACTTAGGAAACCAATAGTAATTTATAAAAGATCATGTAAGTTTTGTACAGATGTAAATAATTTATGTTGGATTGATGTATATAAGGAAGATCATCATGATAATGCATTGTCAGCATTTGAAAGATTATTTTATCCTTTGGTGGACAAACATGCACCTATGCAAAAATGTACAGTGAAGAATGTTAGGGCACCATGGATTAATAATAAGTTGAAGAACATTATGATTGAGAGAGACGTGGCAAAGGGTACAGCAAACAGAACTGGGAACGGGGAGGATTGGGAAGTCTATTGCAAATTAAGAAATCAAGTAAGTAATATTAATAGGAAAAAAAAAAGTTTTATGAAGTTAAAATAAGTAAATGTAAATATGATGGTAAAAAAAAAAAAAATGTGGAGTACAATTAATGAAATAATTGGTAGGAAATCAAGTCCAACTCCTTTTATTGATACAGGTGACTCATTTTTAACTAAACCATATTATTTTGCAAATGATTTGTTAATAAATAAAGTTGATCAATTAAGAGAAGAAATGTTGTTTGGCAGAACCAGTTTGCCACATCTTTAATATCAGTATTGAAAAAAGGATTTTCCCTTTATCATGGAAAGATTATAGAAAGATTATGGAAAGATTTTAGCTCAGCTTTTGATGTACTGGATGATAAATTATTGCTGGATAAACTGAAATGTTACAAATTTACTTCTCATACTGTACATTGGTTTAAAAGTTATCTGCCTAATAGGACACAAAGTGTATTTTATAATGGAAGATATTCAGATGTGAAAGAGTTGCAATGTGGTGTTGGTAATAAGTTGGTTCAAAACTTGACAAAAACTAAAAGCTTTGTTTGGATCAAATTTTAAATTTTAATTCAAGCCACAGTTAAATCTGTCTGTTAAGAGTGTGCCTATTGACCAGGTAGAGCAAATAAGACTTCTTGGAGTTATATTAGGCAGTAGGTTGAAGTTGTCAAAACTAGAAAATATAGATAGATCAATAGATAGATAGAAGAGGTTTGTCAATTATTAAGAGAACTTTTTAGTAGAACACTGTATTTGTCAAATTGTGCAAACAATGGTTCTTATTTAGATCATTGCACAGTGGTGTGGTCGAGTGCATCAAGTAAATTAGTAAAATTAGTAATTAGTCCAGAACAGAGCCGCACGACTCATTTTAAACTGTAATTGAAGGGCTAATATAATAAGAATGCACAAAACTTTAGGTTGGTCACTGGTGAAAGATTGTCTGTCTGCTTTGTTTTATAAGAAATATTTTTGTACTGTCAACTTTTGTATAGTAATACTAGTCATAATTTTAACAGCAAGCATGCATTAAAGGGATGTTTTTACTTTCTGTTTTGAAAATCACTGCAAAACAACGGACTGTAATGTATAGGGGAATGAAAATATGGAATGATTTACCATCTTTAACAAGTAAGTTTTCATTTTTTTTAAAGGAACATTTAATGGCACAATATATAGTAAATTGTTGATTTTGATATTTGGAATGAATTTTGGGTTCCCTTTCAGTCAGTCACTTCAGTGACTGACGGAATGGGGGTTTCGCTTAGAAGCCTATCACCTTTGAGTTCTACAAAACGACCCAATGGCATGACAATGCCATGGGTCTGCGTAATTTGCATAGCGCAACTCCGCCCCACCTCGTGGGTATATAAGGAGCTGCGCGTGCAATCTCGCACTATGTTTCTGCTTCGGAGCCAAGTGCATTACTTGCCTTCTGAGCTTTTCTCTACAAGTAAGACGAGCGGCTCTTTAGCGGTGTCGGGTTTACGGCACGAGTTCCGCATTCCTGCTGCTGATCTGTGCAGTGATCTGCCACAGAGTGTGTGTGTTCTCCCTGGGCGCTTTGGCGCTGCTGCAGAGTTTTTCCTCTTCTAAAAGAGCTACATGGGCATGTCTTTTTCAAGATGTCTCGCCCGTGTGTTTCTGGGTGCGGTCACGTTATTCATCCGTCTGACAGCCACGAGCGCTGTCTGGCGTGTTTGGGCTTTAATCACGCTGAGGCAGCGCTCGTGGATGAGTCATGTTTTCACTGCGGGAACATGACCATCGCGATGCTTAGATCGAGACTCAGTGACCTCAGAAGGGGTAGAGTCCCCTCTGTCATACCCCAATCTAGTTCCTCTTCGCGAGGACCTACTTTGGCTGATGGCCAGGGTGATCTGAGTGTTATGGTGTGGGACACCCCGACGTGTATTCCTCGGGCCACACCCCCATCCACATCGCAAGCTGGTGAGCTTCCGATTGGGATGGCTGGTCCCTCACGTCAGGGATACAGTATTTCATTCGGGGCTCCAGTGGATGATATGATGTCAATCGCCGCATCACAAGGCGGGCCTGAGTCCTCTGGAGATGAAGGTTCGGCTACGCTGCCTCCTTCGGGAGCGCCAGCGTTACCCGAGTCTGATCCAGAGCTGACGTGACGGCCATGCTTTCTCGGGCAGCTGTGAACATTGGGCTGGACTGGAAGGGCCCTCCACCTCAGCCCAAGCGTTCAAGGCTGGATGATTGGTTCCTGGGCACGGGGCACGCTGATCGCCTGCTACCGCCCCCAGGGCCATTCTTCCCGGAGGTGCATGAGGAAGTTACCAGTTCGTGGAGGGCACCTTTTACTGCCTGTAATCGTTCTGGTGCGACCTCAGCCTTCACTACCCTCGATGGAGGCGCGGCTAAAGGGTATGCGCGGATGACAGTGTGCAATGCAAAGCCTCGCCGCTCTCGTCCCCCTCTGTCGCCAGACCCCTGACAGAGGAGGTCGCCGCGGAATGCTGGTCCTTCCCTGGCCTCCTGAGCTTCCCAATCTGTCCCGCTGGCTTGAACGATCAGGCTCGGCTATGCGATTCAGTTTGCACGGTCTCCTCCCCGCTTTCGGGGAGTCTGCTATACCATGGTGGGTGGCACTGCCCCTGTCATGCGTGCGGAGGTCGACACCCGACTGGCGAAGGGTGCGATCGAGACCGTCCCTCCAGCTGAGATGAAGTCCGGCTTCTATAGCCCCTACTTCATTGTACCCAAGAAGAGCGGTGGGTTACGACCAATCTTAGACCTTCACAGGCTTCCATTCAAGATGTTGACAGTCAAACGCATTTTCAAATTCCTCGGATTGGTTTGCAGCGATCGACCTGAAGGACGCGTACTTTCATGTCTCCATTCTTCCTCGACACAGACTGTTTCTACGGTTTGCCTTCGAGGGGCATACCAGTACATGGTTCTCCCATTCGTGTTAGCCCTGTCTCCTCGCGTCTTCACGAAAGTCATCGAGGCAGACCTTGTGCCACTCAGGCAACACGGGGTTCGCATCCTGAACTATCTCGACGACTGGCTGATACTACCTCACTCTCGAGACCAGGTTTGCGAACACAGGGACCTGGTGCTCCAGCACCTCGCCCGTCTGGGCCTTCGGGGCAACTGGGAAAAGAGCAAACTCTCCCCTGTGTAGAGGATCTCTTTTCTCGGTATGGAAATCAACTCGGTCACCATGTATGCGTAGCTTACGAGCGAGTGCGCGCAGTCACTGCTGACTTGTCTTCGTCAATTTGAGGGCAAGAGTGCGGTTCCACTGAGGCTCCTGGGGCATATGGCATCCGCAGCAGCGGTCACGCCGCTCGGATTGCTTCATACAGTGGGGAGAACAAGTATTTGATACACTGCCGTTTTTCCAGGTTTTCCCACTTACAAAGCATGTAGAAGTCTGTAATTTTTATCATAGGTACACTTCAACTGTGAGAGATGGTCAATCACATTGATTTTTAAATAATTAATTTGCATTTTATTGCATGACATAAGTATTTGATCACCTACCAACCAGTAGGCTCTCACAGACCTGTTAGTTTTTCTTAAAGAAGCCCTCCTGTTCTCTGGGATGGGCTACAGGACAATAGGCAAGCAGCTTGGTGAGAAGGCAACAACTGTTGGCGCAATTATTAGAAAATGGAAGAAGTTCAAGATGACGGTCAATCTCCCTCGGTCTGGGGCACCATGCAAGATCTCACCTCGTGGGGCATCAACGATCATGAGGAAGGTGAGGGATCAGCCCAGAACTACACGGCAGGACCTGGTCAATGACCTGAAGAGAGCTGGGACCCCAGTCTCAAAGAAAACCATTAGTAACACTACGCCGTCATGGATTAAAATCCTGCAGCGCATGCAAGGTCCCCCTGCTCAAGCCAGCGCATGTCCAGGCCCGTCTGAAGTTTGCCAATGACCATCTGGATGATCCAGAGGAGGAATGGGAGAAGGTCATGTGGTCTGATAAGACAAAAATAGAGCTTTTTGGTCTAAACTCCACTCGCCGTGTTTGGAGGAAGAAGAAGGATGAGTACAACCCCAAGAACACCATCCCAACCGTGAAGCATGGAGGTGGAAACATCATTCTTTGGGGATGCTTTTCTGCAAAGGGGACAGGACAACTGCACCGTATTGAGGGGAGGATTGATGGGGCCATGTATCGCAAGATCTTGGCCAACAACCTCCTTCCCTCAGTAAGAGCATTGAAGATGTGTCGTGGCTGGGTCTTCCAGAATGACAACGACCCGAAACACACAGCCAAGGCAACTAAGGAGTGGCTCCGTAAGAAGCATCTCAAGGTCCTGGAGTGGCCTAGCCAGTCTCCAGACCTGAACCCAATAGAAAATCTTTGGAGGGAGCTGAAAGTCCGTATTGCCCAGCGACAGCCCTGAAACCTGAAGGATCTGGAGAAGGTCTGTATGGAGGAGTGGGCCAAAATCCCTGCTGCAGTGTGTGCAAACCTGGTCAAGAACTACAGGAAACGTATGATCTCTGTAATTGCAAACAAAGGTTTCTGTACCAAATATTAAGTTCTGCTTTTCTGATGTATCAAATACTTATGTCATGCAATAAAATGCAAATTAATTACTTAAAAATCATACAATGTGATTTTCTGGATTTTTGTTTTAGATTCCGTCACTCACAGTTGAAGAGTACCTATGATAAAAATTACAGACTTCTACATGCTTTGTAAGTGGGCAAACCTGCAAAATCGGCAGTGTATCAAATACTTGTTCTCCCCACTGTATGAGACCGCTTCAGCAATGGCTTTGCGATCGAGTCCCGAGATGGGCATGGCAACAAGGCACGCTCCAGGTCCAAGTCACTCGGGCCTGCCGTCAAACCTTCACCCTGTGGTTGAACCTCACTTTTCTACGGTCCGGAGTGCCCTTAGAACGAGTTTCCAGGCATGTTGTATCAGCTGATGTCTCTGTCACGGGCTGGGGTGCCATGTGCAATGGACATGCTGCCGCGGGTCCTGGAAAGGACCCCAGCGCCTACGGCATGTCAATTGCCTCGAGTTGCTGGCCGTACGTCTAGCCCTGCACCGCTTTCGAGCCCTGCTGAAGGACAAACACGTACTGGTCCGTTCACACAACATGGCAACAGTAGCGTACATCAACCACCAGGGTGGTCTACGCTCCCGTCGGATGTTGCAACTCGCCCACCATCTCCTCCTATGGAGTCAGAAGCATCTGAGGTCGCTTCACATCCCGGGAGATCTGAATCGTGCAGCCAACGAGCTCTCAAGGTTTCAGCCACTTCCGGGGGAATGGAGACTCCATCCCCAGACGGTCCAGCTGATTTGGGAACAGTTTGGCGACGCACAGGGAGATCTGTTTGCCTCCCACGACTCTTCCTATTGACGCTGGTTTTACTCCCTGACTGAGGGGACCCTCTGCACGGATGTATGCGTTTCCTCCCAGTGAGCCTTCTTGCACAGGTCCTGTACAAGATCAGGGAGGACGAGGAGCAGGTCCTTTTGGTCGCCCCATATTTGCCCGGCCGGACCTGGTTCTCCGAACTCGTATTCCTCGTGACAGCCCCTCCCTGGTCAATCCCTCTGAGGAAGGACCTCCTTTTCTCAGAGACGGGGCACCTACGTCCCAAGGGTCCTGGACGGGACGCGGAAGGTTTGAATACCCTACCACCACAGGAGGTGGCTACCATCACTTCCGCTACAGCCTTGTCCACGAGACAGGCCTACGTGTTGAAGTGGAACCTCTTCGTCACCTGGTGCTCTTCTCGCCGAGAAGACCCCAGGAAATGCCTCATCAGGTCCGTGCTCTCCTTCCTCCAAGAAGGGTTGGATCAAAGGCTGTCTCCTTTCACCCTTAAGGTTTACGTGGCCACAATATCTGCGCACCACGACCTTGTGGAGTCAAAAACGGTAAGTAACAGCACGACCTGGTCACCTAACACTTTGGGAGATTCTATCATCTCCGTGTAGAGACAGTGTCCTCTTGTGTACTCGCTCCAAATGGCCAGTAAATGGACAGGCTCAGGTGTCATCGCTTGCTGCGCCATTCCACTCCATGGACTGGATGCGTGCGCTATTTCACTCAGGTGAGTTTCTCAGTAAGCCCTGAGTTCCTCCAGCACTGTTGACGCCGACACCAGAGTGCATGCCCGCTCGGTCAGCCCTCGTGTTAGGCTAGGTGCCTCCATGTGCATGGTTCCCCTGTTGGGCAACCCCCACATGTGTATTTCCACGGTAAGTCTCTTCGAGCATGTGTCTTCCCTTGGCAAGACACCTTGCCACCCCTGGGGTTGAAACATTCCACCCTGCGGGCTGGATACCTCAGAGTGCTCCATATGCAGCCCGTACCCGGGTCATATGTGTATTCTGTAAGTCCTCCCTGCGGGCAGGCATTGTGTTGCATATTTCCACATGGGATATGCTTCCCAGTGTACCTTGGTATTGGCGTTGAGCCTAGCCCCTCGTTCGTGCTAATATCTCGGCAGGGAGCTCAGGTCAGCGCAGGACACTGGAAGACAGCCATTGTGGCGAGATTAGATTGGGGACCCCCATTCCGTCAGTCACTGACGTAACTCGGAGTGACTGACTGAAAGGGAACGTCTCGGTTACGTTACATCCTCCTGCCACAACCTCTGTACCGCTGGTATGGCCGGGGCGCTCAGCCTCGGCTCCTCAGCATGTAAACATAATGCGAGATTGCACACGCAGCTCCTTATATACCCACGGGGTGGGGCAGAGTTGCGCTATGCAAATTCCGCAGACCCATGGCATTGTCATGCCATTGGCTCGTTTTGTAGAACTCGAAGGTGATAGGGTTCTAAGCGAAACCCCCATTCCGTCAGTCACTGACATAACGTCTCCGTTCCCTCCTTCAGGGAACAAGGGTTACATACGTAACCAAGACGTTTGTATGTTTCATTGACTTGACTTTTTATTGTTGTTGATTTAACGTAGTTTTGTATTTTTTATTTGTTGGGAGTGGGACCCCAGGAATAGTAGCCACTGCCTAGGTAGTCAAATAAAAATAGACAAATAAACTTAGATCATAGAGGGAAAAGACCATTTACACCCAATACAGACAATTTACTAAGGAAAAATTTGTTTTTTACAGTTTCTTTGACAGTTATAGCACCATGTCTCTCCCAATCTCCACCACTTTTTTTAGGTGACCTCAGAGTGTGCCCATACATATGTGTGTCATATTTTCAAGTTATAGACACTTATATTTATGAGAGCATAAAAATGACCCATGATTAGATTGACATTGATTAGATTTTTTGGCCACTTCCTCTCAGTTTTTACATTTGGGCATTATTGTTTAGCTATCGACCTATGTTTTTGAATTTCCTATAGCCATACGGTTTGGTCTGCCTGATCAGTTTTAGATGATGCATCATGGGGAAATTAACAATAACAATAGGGTTTCAGCACTTCGTGCTTGAACCCCTGATAACGTCTTATCACTTTATTTGTTTAGCTAAAAGAATGATTAAATGCAGTTTTCCATGGTCAATTGCGCCCGGTTTCGTAGTTTCCCCTCTTCCTATAGGTGCATTTCACACGCCTGTCAAAATGAAAAGTTTGATTCATCAGTTTCTGTTAGTCCCGCCCAGGATGTAATGGTAAAATTTGCACGTTTGTTGAATTTGAAAAATGTGAAGCAAATCAGTCGATACTCTAAAAGCCTAATTTGGATATGTACTGCTAAAAGAAACCAAGCCATGAAACCGCGTAATTCCCACAACGCACAATAACAGAGACAATTGATTATGAGATCATCCCATTGTTTAACCAGAAGCCCCGTCGTCTCAGAGTAATATTGCAGAATGACATGCAAAGGTAAGCACAAACATTTATAGTGTATAGTTATAGTTAAAAGATTTTATACATATTGTCACTGTCTTGCAGAAACTTCTCCAAATTGTCTTTTTTTTCATAAATCATTACTATTTTGATCACCCTTTAAGTCTCTCTGTGGGTTTTGAAATATTTAACCAATGAAAAGTATTAAAAAGAGCTTGTGACTAAACCCTGTAGCTCTTTAAACTGTCAGTCAAACCTCAAAACTCCGCCCCGCCTCTGTTGTGAATGAAGTGTCGCAGCCGCACGCTGATTGGAGATAGGTCACTGCTTGTTTACAATATTAGGGTAAATAAAGAACAGGGCTGCATTTCCCGAAACCTTCTTAATGCTACGTCGTTCTTACGTTTTACCTTAAACTGTACCTTAATGTTAAAGGGGGGGTGAAATGCTATTTCATGCATACTGAGCTTTTTACACTATTAAAGACTTGGATTCCCATGCTAAACATGGACAAAGTTTCAAAAATTAAGTTGGACGTTTGATGGAGTATTTCTGTGCCAAAAACACTCCTTCCGGTTTCTTCACAAGTTTCTGAAAGTTTTTTTCGAGTTTGGGTCTGCGTCTGACGTCAACAAGGGCGGAATTTCCTTGTACGGGCCGTACGGGCAATTCTCCCGGAAGGGCGCATGGGCACCGAGAGAGAGAGCGAAAGCAGTACGCCCATCAAAGCGCTTTGCTCGGCTTTAGGGAAGTCGTTGGCTGCGCTGCGCTGCACAGGTCACAGGACTTCAAGAAATCAACAATGTCACCGAAGAAGTGTGTTTATGGTTGCCAGGGCAAGACAACCCTGTACAGCTTCCCAAAGAACCCAGCGTTAAGGGAACAGTGGATGGAGTTTTTCCGGAGCAGCAACAGAGTTGCGCAAGTGTTTTTGTTTGTTCCCTGCATTTCGGGGCCGATTGTTTTATAAACAAGGCCCAGTTTGATGCCGCATTTGCAGATCGTCTAATGCTGAAGGGTGGTGCAGTCCCAACGACAAAGGTTCACGGTCGTGCGTTGGAACCACAGGCGCTGAGTAAAACTGCTTCAAATGTCTGTGTGTTTTTGGCTATCAAGTAAACAACATGATCACGTATAGTTCATTTACAAACCCGATTCCAAAAAAGTTGGGACACTGTACAGATTGTGAATAAAAACAGAATGCAATGATGTGGAAGTTTCAAATTTCAATATTTTATTCAGAATACAACATAGATGACATATCAAATGTTTAAACTGAGAAAATGTATCATTTTAAGGGAAAAATAAGTTGATTTTAAATTTCATGGCATCAACACATCTCAAAAAAGTTGGGACAAGGCCATGTTTACCACTGTGTGGCATCCCCTCTTCTTTTTATAACAGTCTGCAAACGTCTGGGGACAGAGGAGACAAGTTGCTCAAGTTTAGGAATAGGAATGTTGTCCCATTCTTTTCTAATACAGGCTTCTAGTTGCTCAACTGTCTTAGGTCTTCTTTGTCGCATCTTCCCCTTTATGATGCGCCAAATGTTTTCTATGGGTGAAAGATCTGGACTGCAGGCTGGCCATTTCAGTACCCGGATCCTTCTTCTACGCAGCCATGATGTTGTAATTGATGCAGTATGTGGTCTGGCATTGTCATGTTGGAAAATGCAAGGTCTTCCCTGAAAGAGACGACGTCTGGATGGGAGCATATGTTGTTCTAGAACTTGGATATACCTTTCAGCATTGATGGTGCCTTTCCAGATGTGTAAGCTGCCCATGCCACACGCACTCATGCAACCCCATACCATCAGAGATGCAGGCTTCTGAACTGAGCGCTGATAACAACTTGGGTTGTCCTTGTCCTCTTTAGTCCGGATGACATGGCGTCCCAGTTTTCCAAAAAGAACTTCAAATTTTGATTCGTCTGACCACAGAACAGTTTTCCACTTTGCCACAGTCCATTTTAAATGAGCCTTGGCCCAGAGAAAACGCCTGCGCTTCTGGATCATGTTTAGATATGGCTTCTTTTTTGACCTATAGAGTTTTAGCCGGCAACGGCGAATGGCACGGTGGATTGTGTTCACCGACAATGTTTTCTGGAAGTATTCCTGAGCCCATGTTGTGATTTCCATTACAGTAGCATTCCTGTATGTGATGCAGTGCCGTCTAAGGGCCCAAAGATCACAGGCATCCAGTATGGTTTTCTGGCCTTGACCCTTACGCACAGAGATTGTTCCAGATTCTCTGAATCTTTGGATGATATTATGCACTGTAGATGATGATAACTTCAAACTCTTTGCAATTTTTCTCTGAGAAACTCCTTTCTGATATTGCTCCACTATTTTTCGCCGCAGCATTGGGGGAATTGGTGATCCTCTGCCCATCTTGACTTCTGAGAGACACTGCCACTCTGAGAGGCTCTTTTTATACCCAATTATGTTGCCAACTGACCTAATAAGTTGCAAATTGGTCCTCCAGCTGTTCCTTATATGTACATTTAACTTTTCCGGCCTCTTATTGCTACCTGTCCCAACTTTTTTGGAATGTGTAGCTCTCATCAAATCCAAAATGAGCCAATATTTGGCATGACATTTCAAAATGTCTCACTTTCAACATTTGATATGTTATCTATATTCTGTTGTGAATACAATATAAGTTTATGAGATTTGTAAATTATCGCATTCCTTTTTTATTCACAATTTGTACAGTGTCCTAACTTTTTTGGAATCGGGTTTGTATCAATGGAGCATGCAATGTATGGTGTGTGTTTAAATACATTTTGTTTAGCTGGCCGCTATACAGTGGGGAGAACAAGTATTTGATACACTGCCGATTTTGCAGGTTTTCCTACTTACAAAGCATGTAGAAGTCTGTAATTTTTATCATAGGTACACTTCAACTGTGAGAGACGGAATCTAAAACAAAAATCCAGAAAATCACATTGTATGATTTTTAAATAATTAATTTGCATTTTATTGCATGACATAAGTATTTGATCACCTACCAACCAGTAAGAATTCCGGCTCTCACAGACCTGTTAGTTTTTCTTTAAGAAGCCCTTCTGTTCTCCACTCATTACCTGTATTAACTGCACCTGTTTGAACTCGTTACCTGTATAAAAGACACCTGTCCACACACTCAATCAAACAGACTCCAACCTCTCCACAATGGCCAAGACCAGAGAGCTGTGTAAGGACATCAGGGATTAAATTGTAGACCTGCACAATGCTGGGATGGGCTACAGGACAATAGGCAAGCAGCTTGGTGAGAAGGCAACAACTGTTGGCGCAATTATTAGAAAATGGAGGAAGTTCAAGATGACAGTCAATCTCCCTCGGTCTGGGGCACCATGCAAGATCTCACCTCGTGGGGCATCAATGATCATGAGGAAGGTGAGGGATCAGCCCAGAACTACACGGCAGGACCTTGTCAATGACCTGAAGAGAGCTGGGACCACAGTCTCAAAGAAAACCATTAGTAACACACTACGCCGTCATGGATTAAAATCCTGCAGCGCACGCAAGGTCCCCCTGCTCAAGCCAGCGCATGTCCAGGCCCGTCTGAAGTTTGCCAATGACCATCTGGATGATCCAGAGGAGGAATGGGAGAAGGTCATGTGGTCTGATGAGACAAAAATAGAGCTTTTTGGTCTAAACTCCACTCGCCGTGTTTGGAGGAAGAAGAAGGATGAGTACAACCCCAAGAACACCATCCCAACCGTGAAGCATGGAGGTGGAAACATCATTCTTTGGGGATGCTTTTCTGCAAAGGGGACAGGACGACTGCACCGTATTGAGGGAAGGATGTATGGGGCCATGTATCACGAGAACTTGGCCAACAACCTCCTTCCTTCAGTAAGAGCATTGAAGATGGGTCGTGGCTGGGTCTTCCAGCATGACAACGACCCGAAACACACAGCCAGGGCAACTAAGGAGTGGCTCCGTAAGAAGCATCTCAAGGTCCTGGAGTGGCCTAGCCAGTCTCCAGACCTGAACCCAATAGAAAATCTTTGGAGGGAGCTGAAAGTCCGTATTGCCCAGCGACAGCCCCGAAACCTGAAGGATCTGGAGAAGGTCTGTATGGAGGAGTGGGCCAAAATCCCTGCTGCAGTGTGTGCAAACCTGGTCAAGAACTACAGGAAACGTATGATCTCTGTAATTGCAAACAAAGGTTTCTGTACCAAATATTAAGTTCTGCTTTTCTGATGTATCAAATACTTATGTCATGCAATAAAATGCAAATTAATTACTTAAAAATCATACAATGTGATTTTCCGGATTTTTGATTTAGATTCCGTCTCTCACAGTTGAAGAGTACCTATGATAAAAATTACAGACTTCTACATGCTTTGTAAGTGGGCAAACCTGCAAAATTGGCAGTGTATCAAATATTTGTTCTCCCCACTGTAGGTGTCTGTTTGTTTATTGTAAAACCACTCCAAACAGCAATACACAAGGAGTGGGATAAATGATCAACAATAGCTGCGCACGCTCGTCATTCTTTAGCTTCGCCCACACGATACGCCTCCATCCGCTCGGTTTTATTCGGAAAGACTCTGTACAGCGTATCTTTCTTTTATAAATATAATAAAACTAAAGACTTTTCGGAGTTATGAAGGATGCAGTACTACTCTATAGGTACTCAAAATTGACATGAGATTGACAGAAACTGAGTGTGACACCCCCCCTTTAATATGTGTTTCCCGAAACGTTCTTAGTTAAGTATGCCTTCTGTAAGTCATTCGTTCGTAAAGGTTGGTCTGGACCACTCTTAGCTATACCTTATCACTGCTGACAGTTCATTCCGATAGTGGCCATCACCGTTTCTTTACATCTCAGTCTATACCAATATAATTCTGTTAATTGAAGTGTTTTCATGCAAAGAATACAATTGTCATTATACTGATGTTTGTTAGCTTTTTAATTATATTATCCAAAGGTACATCAGCTGGCAAACCATTATGGAGTCTATTTAAAGGGAATGATTGTGGAGGGGAGTTTGGTCAATCTATGGCAGCGATACAGCAAATAGTTGTGCCAAATCAAGTATGGCGCCGCCCACTGAGCCATTTAGTGTATGTGTATGTGCACTATTTCATCCATGAAAACTTTAGTCCCCTGGCTACTATGTCAGAAGCTGCAATTCAAAATAAATTTCGCCTGCCACGGCAGCAAATTCAGCAGCTTTTAGATCTTGTATCCACGGTTGGATTTAGTTAGCAATTTGGATTATATTTATAAGATCTCACGAGTCCTGATAAATGTCATTTCAACTATTTCTGAAGTGCTTCTATTATAAAGAACACCGCTTTCTCACAAAACGCAGTTAAACAGCCCCTGCATAGAGTGAATAATCGATTTTTGAGCCATTGATAAACCAATTCAGCACCACCACCACGGACAGCACCTGGTAACATCGCACTTAAGAAGGTATACCTTAAGCAACCTCCTAAGATATAGTTCGGGGAACACGCCTAGAAATGGTATACCTTTAGTTAAGTTATACCTTTAGAGTCTTCGTAGCGCGCTAAGAGACCACGTTATCGGGAAATCCAGCCCTGTTTGTTTGAATAAATACGGCGTTTTCTTTACTCAGAGAACACTATATATAAAGGCTAATGTTTTAAGTGTTTTGAGCATAGACTGTAAAAAAATATGGACATAGTATCCGTGACGTCACCCATGGGGTTCTGAAGAGCAGTGTTGAAGCCTCAAAGTCGGCCTTTGCCATCTTGGCAGCGCTTCACCACGCGTCACTCCCGGATAACTGACAATGGGCAAAGAGGCGGGACGTGGCTGGAGCTGAGGTGACTTTATATAATGTAAACGAATGAGTTATAAAAAAATTCACCCCCCTCACAGTTGTCATGAAGGGCAAAATTAAACGTATAGACCAAAACTACAATTTGTACCAGGCTGTAAACATGTTTTTTTTTCTGCTGTAAAGTTGGGCATTTTAACATGCAGCTCAATGAGATTCTGCTCGCTTTTGGAGCCTGTCTCTAGTGGCCAGTCGATGAATTGCAGTTTAAGTCACTTCCGTATTGGCTTCAAGAGAAACTGGGGGAGGTTGCCGCTTGGTTTTGAGGAGCAGAGAAGAGTGTTTTAGTGAAGCATTTGTCATCGAGTCACAGCCAATACTCTCCTAAATAGCCTGTGTGTAGCACTTCATCTTTAATAACATGAGATTTTGGCCAAATGTCAGAAAAAAACTGCCCGCATAGCTACAGTAAACTTTATAACCTGTAATGCACTTAATGCCTCGGATGCGGCTGTTAATGAGGGACAAAGCATGCATCTTTGACATTAATTATCAGAAATTCGCTGTTCAAAAACCTCAAAACTCCATTTGAGCTTGATTTTGGTAAAATGTTAATAATGTGACCATATATAGATTCATTCATTCATGTAGGTTATTTCTTATTTGCTCTTTTGTAACTTTGAAACTGTGCTGCGTTTATTTCTGATAATTTGGCACTCGATACGATTTGTCCACCCTGTTTTATGAAGGCCCACCCGTCTGAACATTTCTGCCCTCACCCCTGCTGTAAACCACGGCTTCACGGGGCTTATTGCTTTTATAAAATGGTTACCACACAATACAAATATTAAAACCAAAAAATATGTATCAATGCAACTTTCATTAAGTAAAATCGCTAAAAGCCTTTCTTCCGCTGGAAAAAAAAATAGTCCCTGACCATGAACAGCAACAGAAGTTACATTATTACACCATTAGATGGAGGCAAAGACTGTCTTAATGAGTGAGTCTAGCTAGCGGTATACTTTCCGCGTCCGCGTGAAGCCTTGTTTATACTTTCGTCTGGCTCCGCAGCGCGAGCCTCCGCTGACTGCGCGCGCGCCTCTTCCGTTTGGGGAGGTGTTTATACTCGACGCGTTCGCCATTGTGCTATTCTTTGAAACGACAGAGGGCGACTCGGAGTAATTGTTCTATAAACCATCAGGAAACAGAGAGAAGGACCTGGCTGCAGCCTGCATACCTATTCCGATTGGCTCGATCGTCTTTCATAGGCATACATGATAGAAAATGTGTTCGTACTCGGTGTAGGAAGGAAGCTGTTTCATTCAGTGTATGACATTTAAAAAACTGGAAAAGCTGTACAGCTTCACAAAGCCTTCATAAATCACAGAAGGAAAAAAACATTAGCCTGTAAATGTCCCTGAAATGACTGTTTTGCTAAATTAAACTGGTCTTTTATTTCACAAAATGAAAGTTGATTATCAACAGCAGGAGGCTCAGGTCTGGGATGAATTATGAATTAAATTATTTATGATATATGACATTATTTCATATCACCATAGTAAGAGAAAGGAAATGAAAATGATGGACAGTATTGTTATCAGTATCATGACAAGACATACTTGTTGTTACAGAAGGTGTTATTGGTATGAAGCTTTCATTTTCTTCACTTCATTGCAAAGCATAATATCAGACTTTTTGATACACTTTATTTCAGTAAAAAAACAATGTGTTCCCTGTTATTTTAAAGTGACGAAATCGAGAACTTTTTATTTTAACTTTTTTAATAGTAATGAACGCAACTTTCACTCTGACTGACAAACGCGTTTTTATTTCACTGCTGCTGTTAATGTTTATTTTAAACAGTTTCGTAAATTCAGCTTAACAGCATTAAGTTAAATGTTTATTTATCATTCAACAGAACTGTGCGCACGTATTTTAGACACTTATGTTCTGCTAAGTCCATGCAATAAATGCACGTCATTGACTAAGTGATGTTTCTGTTTCAGGTGCGGCCAAAATTAGATTGGAAAACATCACAGTTTGACAAATTTTTAGCTCAAATTGTATCCGAAAATCACACAGCCAAATATTGTGATTCACTTTATGAAGTAGGCCTATATTAAAATCGAGATCTCCGAGAACTGTTTCGTGACTGAACATTTTAAACAGATTTTTTTTTTTTTTAAATCAACTGGTTCACAAATAACATTAAATGATTAATTTGTGAAATCGACGGACATTGCGAGTTGTTTACAAAAACACCAGAATTTGTCTCAGAATCTCAGATTAATGCTCTCGCTCAACATTTCAAGCTCTATCTTATTTGTCTGGCATTGGACACCTTTCTTTTACAGTTTTCTAACTGATGACATTCGCTCATCAATCCATGCACTACTCTGCCTACACCGAGTATGAACACATTTTCTATCATGTATGCCTATGAAAGACAATCGAGCCAATAGGAATAGGAATAGGAATAGGTATGGGGCGGGGTGACACGTGCAACCCCGCCCCAGGTGCAGCCCCGCAACGATCTGCAGGCTGCAGCCAGGTATACTTGTGGAAACAGCGGTGAAAAGAAGTAAACACGTTGCAATGTTTACTTAAGTAAACTTTACCAAAACCACACTACGAAAGAATCGTGTAAAACCCAGTAAACCCAGTATTACTTGTGACATTAGAACAGAATATATGGATGGGAGAACATGTATACAACTAAATTAACAATCTCTTAAACATTTTCTAATTTCTCTAAACATTTTCAATTAGTTTAGTGAACATTTTTATTAAACATGGATCTTTATTTTCATTAAAAGGGCTCATTTTGTAAATATAAGCAATTGATTTAGACGCGCATACTGGGTGCCGGTGTGATGAGACGTCATGCTTGGCCAGATTCGTCATGAACTCGTGCATCTTCGGTTGCGGAGCCGAGTGCAAAGTTACAAAATTTGACGTGCACACCGCCAAGCGAAATGGGGTCTCGCGCTCTCTATGGAAGGCCAAGAGGGCCAAAAACACGTAAATTTTAACACGTCAACAACACGTATTTAACATGTTAAATACATGTGAAATACGAGCTAAATACATGTTAAATATGTGTTAAATACGTGTTGTTGACGTGTTAAAATTCACGTGTTTTTGGCCCTCTTGGCCTTCCATAGCTCTCAGCGCGCACTACCGCCCACTCCGAGTTGACGTCATTTTTGACGCGCGCACCCTCGCACTCGTGCGGACGTGTCGAGTATAAACAAACTTTAAGCTAGTGTTGCTGTGCTGCGTGAGAACCAAACTGAGAGACGCGGGCCCTTGTATATTTCTATGTGCGCTTGAATATTTAAATAGGCAAGGCTTACAAATGTGAAAATTATCAACTTCAGTGAAGATGCAGCACTGACCCGAGCGGGCAAGTAACAGGTCCGTCAACTGGCCCGAGTGTCTTTTACGCTGGCCCCGGGCAGTCCTTAATGTCGAACCCTGACATTTCTAACCATTAAACAAAGTTTGAGATTTATAAAACTACACCCTCTTGGCCAATAGAAAATGTTTCATCCACAGTTTTGCCGACCGAACAAACCTTCTTCGTTGCTCTGGTTGGTTGTAGCGCTATCCTACTGCGTGCAGAGGGAATTTGAAAGACAACCGTTTATACCGTAGTTTGCAAAAAAATTATTCAAAAAATTAATACCTCGTAAAATGGCGATTAATACCTTTTAATGGCCTTAATTTTTACTAATTTGATTTACTACATTTTAATACTTTTTAAATCCCCGCGGACAACCTGAAAAAGTAAAGTAGCAGTTATTTTTTATGCATCCGTGTTTCTCATGTTTTTTCTTAATCTGTTTATTTGCGGTTCCAAATAATGGTTCAATAGCTAGTTACACTCAGACACATTCTCTCTCACGCACACATACAGAGTGAATAGCAGTTGTTATTTCTATGAAATTATTTTGTCTTTGTTACTCTGTTACCAATAAAATAGTTTCTCACTGCTTTCCTTATTTTGTCACGCATAAGCACAATCCCTAAATTGAACTGAGATAGATGGGTGCCCTTAGTGAAAATTGTTTATACCTCATCTCACATGAAATTGAACTGCTAAATCATAAACATATTTTAAAAGCCTTCCTGATATAAATTAGTATACATTTCATTTACTATAGTAATTAATACTGCGACACTAATTTGTGCAAAAAATCGCTAATGACTTGTTTAAGACTTGAAGCTTTGAGTTGAGGACTTGACTTGGACTTGCCTGTCTTGACTCAGGACTTACTTGTGACTTGCAAAACAATGACTTTGTCCCACCTCTGACAGTTTGTGCAAATTATTTAACATATATTATGAATTCTAATTAGTGAATTCTGAAAGGTTTCAAAACTGTTTCCTCACAGCAAAGCAAAAATCGTGTTGTGATCTGTCTGTGAAATTTTGGGCACATTTTACAAACAGTCAATACATTATAACATATTGTATCTGGCACTATTTCTACATGTTTATGTGTTTGTGTATTTTCATTCCTATGTGAATTAGTTAAGGTCGTCAGGTTTGCCTGCAGCTGATCTAGACTCACCTTTATCATCCTGATTAGGGTTGGGAATCGATAAGAACCGGTTCTGTTTTTTGAAAAATACTGGAAATGTGTAAAATTCATAACTTTCGGTTCTGAAAATGGTTCCTTTGCACCGCGTGGGTGAAGCACTAGGCGCATATCCTAGTATTAAGAGCTGTGTGATTTGCCTTGATTTAAAAAAAAAAAAAAAAAAAAAAACGGATGGATCGCGCAAAAAAACTGCCATTTAAATATAAAGTCTGCATGTTTTGGGTGCCTGTGAATGAGCAGTGTAGTTTAATTTGCCTCACAACCCTCTACAATGAGAGTAACATTAAATCACTCGCATATGCGAGTAAATCTTCACTCTGGGCAACTAAATAATGTCTATCATTAGCCATTTGATGATAAATTCTTATATTTTACTCGCCAGTTTGTGTGTTAGAGGTTAAGTATAAGTTTAGCATCGATACTTACTGGACACTGACTGAGCGCTGGAGTTTCGCTCTCTGGCTCAAGCGATCTGTGCTATTTCAGTTCAGCTCAATGGACGCACAGCGTACCTGTATTTGACTTACCGTAAACTCTAGCGTTAAGGCGCACGACTCGTCGTTTTGCTGAAGGCGATGTGTACATGGGCGTAATTTGCGGGTGGGACTTTTTTCCAGGGTCTATATTGTCCCCCCCACTTTTTGAAACATCTCGCATCTAACAGAAAGAAACATCTCCATTTGATTAGCAATTTGTTCATTTGTTTTAAATAAGAGAAGTGTTGTTTTTGCGAGTGCTTGTTGCAGCTGTTGTCAGTTCTCTCTAGGCGTCGTGCACAGTCTTCACACAGACGAGCGCTTCAATCTTTCGCTTAACGCCGTTGCGGAGACTCTCTATTCATTCATTTATCACATCACTTATATTAGGCTATAGTAGATGTAAGGATGCAACTATCACGTTAAACATGACTTCTGTGTCGATAAATTAAACTTGTGTACTATTGAAATTGGACATTGTAATGTTATTTTTTCTGCAATTGTTATTGTACATATCACTGTATTAACCCCCCCCCCCCCCCCCCCCCCACCACCACCACCACCACCACCATTCCTGTCCCACCCACTTTTTAAAACAAAGTTACGCCACTGTTGTTATTAGTAGTAATATTATTATATTTGAATAATATTTTATTATTTTGTATTTTAATAATTACTATTATCTATTATTATGATTATTATCTTTACAGAAACACTGAATGACCACCACCAATCCTAAGTTCAGTTAAAATGACAAATATGCATTCATACATGGTTACCAAGTTTTAGTTCTAATTACTAAAGTTCTATCATTAAATAGTGCTTGATTATCATAATATCATAATATAATGCTTGATTGACTGATGTTAAGAGTACACATTATATATGTATATTTAATATATAAGTCTGGTGAGTAAACAAAAATATTTACTGGTGATTCTATTGCCACTATTGCATAGAGGGTTAAATGAATTTAAGGCTTAATTTTTTTTTGAGAGTAAGATTGTAGAGAAACACTTCTGCATGTTATTAAAATAATGTAAATCTTGTTTCAGAAATGATGTGTAAAGTTCCAGATGACCAGCATTTGTATAGGCCAGAAGATTACTTCAGGGGAGTTATGAAATTGGGAAACACAAGACCTTACGCTTGCATGTCTGGATATGATCAAATGGCAGCAGAGGCCACATGCACACGAGACGGATGGACACCAAATCCACTGTGTGGTATGTGCTGATATTAATATTACAGTTTGTGCAAATTATTTTACATGTATAAGCGCGGATAAGTGCTTTGGGTGTACAGTAGTACATATGAAAGCGCTATATAAATGCCTCATTCATTCATATAATATGAATTCTAATTAGTGAATTCTGAAAGGTTTTAAAACTGTTTCCTCACAGCAAAGCGAAAATCGTGTTGTGATCTATCTGTGAAATTTTGGGCACATTTTACAAACAGTCGATATACACTCACCTAAAGGATTATTAGGAACACCTGTTCAATTTCTCATTAATGCAATTATCTAATCAACCAATCACATGGCAGTTGCTTCAATGCATTTAGGGGTGTGGTCCTGGTCAAGACAATCTCCTGAACTCCAAACTGAATGTCAGAATGGGAAAGAAAGGTGATTTAAGCAATTTTGAGCGTGGCATGGTTGTTGGTGCCAGACGGGCCGGTCTGAGTATTTCACAATCTGCTCAGTTACTGGGATTTTCACGCACAACCATTTCTAGAGTTTACAAAGAATGGTGAGAAAAGGGAAAAACATCCAGTATGCGGCAGTCATGTGGGCGAAAATGCCTTGTTGATGCTAGAGGTCAGAGGAGAATGGGCCGACTGATTCAAGCTGATAGAAGAGCAACTTTGACTGAAATAACCACTCGTTACAACCGAGGTATGCAGCAAAGCATTTGTGAAGCCACAACACGCACAACCTTGAGGCGGATGGGCTACAACAGCAGAAGACCCCACCGGGTACCACTCATCTCCACTACAAATAGGAAAAAGAGGCTACAATTTGCACGAGCTCACCAAAATTGGACAGTTGAAGACTGGAAAAATGTTGCCTGGTCTGATGAGTCTCGATTTCTGTTGAAACATTCAGATGGTAGAGTCAGAATTTGGCGTAAACAGAATGAGAACATGGATCCATCATGCCTTGTTACCACTGTGCAGGCTGGTGGTGGTGGTGTAATGGTGTGGGGGATGTTTTCTTGGCACACTTTAGGCCCCCTTAGTGCCAATTGGGCATCGTTTAAATGCCACGGCCTACCTGAGCATTGTTTCTGACCATGTCCATCCCTTTATGACCACCATGTACCCATCCTCTGATGGCTACTTCCAGCAGGATAATGCACCATGTCACAAAGCTCGAATCATTTCAAACTGGTTTCTTGAACATGACAATGAGTTCACTGTACTAAAATGGCCCCCACAGTCACCAGATCTCAACCCAATAGAGCATCTTTGGGATGTGGTGGAACGGGAGCTTCGTGCCCTGGATGTGCATCCCACAAATCTCCATCAACTGCAAGATGCTATCCTATCAATATGGGCCAACATTTCTAAAGAATGCTTTCAGCACCTTGTTGAATCAATGCCACGTAGAATTAAGGCAGTTCTGAAGGCGAAAGAGGGTCAAACACAGTATTAGTATGGTGTTCCTAATAATCCTTTAGGTTAGTGTATTATAACATATTGTATATGGCACTATTTCTACATGTTTATGTGTTTGTGTATTTTCATTCCTATGTGAATTAGTTAAGGTCATCAGGTTTGCCTGCAGCTGATCTAGACTCATCTTTATCATCCTGTTAGGGTTGGGAATCGATAACCGGTTCTCGATAAGAACCAGTTCTGTTTTTTGAAAAATATCGGAACCATGTGAAATTCATAACTTTCGGTTCTGAAAATGGTTCCTTTGCACCGCGTGGGTGAAGCACTAGGCGCATATCCTAGTATTAAGAGCTGTGTGATTTCCTTGATACAGAAAAAACGGATGGATCGCGCAAAAAAACTGCCATTTAAATATAAAGTCTGCATGTTTTGGGGGCCTGTGAATGAGCAGTGTAGTTTAATTTGCCTCACAACCCTCTACAATGAGAGTAACATTAAATCACTCGCATATGCAAGTAAATCTTCACTCTGGGCGACTAAATAATGTCTATCATTAACCATTTGATAATAAATTCTTATATTTTACTCGCCAGTTTGTGTGTTAGAGGCTAAGTATAAGTTTAGCATTGATACTTGCTGGACACTGACTGAGCGCTGGAGTTTCGCTCTCCGGCTCAAGTGATCTGTGCTATTTCAGTTCAGCTCAATGGACGCACAGCGTACCTGTATTTGACGTACCGTAAACTCTAGTGTGAAGGCGCACGACTCGTCGCTTTGCTGAAGGCGATGTGTATGGGCGTAATTCGTGGGTGGGACTTTTTGCCAGGGTCTATATTGTCCCCACCACTTTTTGAAACATCTCGCAGCTAACAGAAAGAAACATCTCCATTAGATTAGCAATTTGTTCATTTGGATGCAGGAAGTGGATGCAGCGCACATTTGTCATTCACTTCGGAGCTGCTTGTGTGCTGCTGAAGCTTCTAAAAGAGTTCCAGTTTTGGAGAGTTTACAGAGAGAGAGAGAGAGAAGTTCTGTGTTGGCGAGAAGGCACTGCAGTGGGACTGCGAGCTCACTTAGAGCGAAAACTGCTGTTGTTACAGCAACGCTGTTGGTTCGGTGAGGGTGTTCCACAAGTGAGTGCAAACACAGGCTACACTACCCCCTGTGTTTTTGCTGCGGCCATCTCCCTGCGTGCTTCAGCATGATAAAAGAGCTTTTCCTCTAAAAGACTACACGGGTGTGACACTGCGTCTTTTTCAAGATGCCATTCCACCCATGCGTTTCAGGATGTGATCGTTCCCTGTCACCAGCTGATGGTCACAATCGTTGTCTTACGTGTCTGGGCATTCAGCAGGCTGAGGCACCATTTGTGGATAGTTCATGTTCCCACTGCGGGAACATGACTATCGTGGCATTAAGGTCGAGACTTACCTACCTTCGGGAAGGCGGAGTCCCCTTACCTATGCCCCGATCTAGTGCTATTCCTGCTAGACCGCAGAATAGACCTACTTCGGCAAATAGCCAGGGTGACCTGAGGATCACGATTAGGGCTACCCCGCCGAGACAAACTTCGTGGGCCCCTAATCCCTCTGTAGCGCCGCAGCAGGTTGAGTTACCGAAAGAGCGCGCTGGCCCCTCCTATGGGCGTCCAGTGGTGACTTTCAGGGCTGATGACAGCATGTCGATCGCTGCATCGGAGGGGGAGCTTCAGTCTTCTGGGGATGAAGACTCGACTGCGTTGCCTCCCTCTAGGAGAGTAGCATTGCCCGAGTCGGACCCAGAGTTGACGGCTAACCTTTCCCGGGCCGCCGAAAAGGTCAGGCTCGTGTGGAACCCTCCACCGTGTCCCAAGCCTCGCTCTCCAGGCGACAAAAGTCACCGCTCGTGCAGTTGGTCAGGCGATATCCACTATGATGGTCCAGGAGCGACATCTCTGGCTCAACCTGGCGGATATGAGGGAGGCCGATAAATATCGGTTCCTGGATTCCCTATTTCCCAGGTTGGGTTATTCGGCGACGTGGTTGAGAGCTTTGCCCAGCAGTTCTCGGCCGCCCAGAAGCAGACGGAGACCATTAAACACATCTTGCCCCAGCGGGCCGCTGCTGCCTCCACCCACCCGCCGGCTGCAGATCCTCCGCCTGCTCATCGCCGAGAGCGTCCACCTTTCACCGCGCCGCCATCGAGGGCAGTGAAGGCGGAAGTGGCTGCCAAACGATTGCGAAAAGTCAAGGGAGACTTCCACGACTTCGACACCTCTTCATGCACTTCCAGGAAGAAGGGCATTGGGGGCTGACGGGCGCCTTCGGCACAGGCCACCCCCAGTGGTAGAGGGGACTCTCCCTCCAGCACGGAGATCACGGAGTCTTGACCGCAACACTGCGATGGCCATGTTCCCGCAGTGGGAACATGACTCATCCATGAACGTGCACGAGGCCCAAGCACACCAAACAGCGATCATGCCCGTCAAACGGAGGAACCAGCCGACCGCACCCAGAAACGGAGCATGGGCGAGACATCTTGAAACAGACGTGCCATGTGCAGCTCTTTTAGAGAAGAGTTTTTGCTCTGCAGAAATGCTGAAGCGCCTAGGGAGAACACACACGCTGTGCTAGATCACTGCACAGATCAGACAGGAATGCGGAACTCGCTAGAACGCGCCGTAACACCAACACTCTGGAGAGACACTCGTCTTGAAGAGAAAAAACGCTCAGGCAGTAACACTCAGCTCTGAAGCAGAAACATAATGCGAGATTGCCACGCAACGCCCTTTATACCCACGCGGTGGGGCGGGGTTGCGTTATGCAAATTCCGCAGACCCATGGTCTTCATCTTCATGCCATTGGCTCGTTTACAAAAAAAATGCAGCACTGGGTTTTAATGGTCATTATAGTCTACAAATAAGTTTTCTTAGCAAAGTTTTGAAAATGATAGTTTGTGAGAAAATTCAATTCTTCTTTAAGGAGAATAATTTGCCCTCTAATTTTCAGCATGCATATCAACAGGAACAGCATTAACACAGATTAATCTCCTCTTGTTCCTCTTGTTTTAAAGTGTGCACGGACAGTCATGTATGCAGATTATTCAGTATTATATTTACCTGCAACATCAATTAAGCAGTTGTCTACTGCTTTGGATGAGGAATTACAATTGGTCATAAAGTAGGTACAGAATAATAAGTTGGTTGTAAACTTGACAAAAACCAAGAGAATTGTGTTCACATCAAATTTAGATTTAAATTTAAACCACAGTTAAATCTGTCTCTAAAGAGTGTGCCTGTTGAACAGGTAGAGGAAATAAGACTTCTTGGAGTTATATTAGACAGTAGGCTGAAGTGGTCAAAACTGATAGAAAATATGGTAACGTAGTGTGCAACGTAACTGATGCGCTACACCCAGTAATGATGTTCAGTATGGGCCAATTAAATCAGAAGCAAGGAACGGCTACTGGAGGGAGGTAAAGATGCGATAGGTGAGTGAATAGTCGACAATTTTGTTCTGGTTCAGATTGAAGATTATATTAATATTAAAAGAGATTGTTCTCTTTGTAATTTGTTTCAGTCAGATAAATCACAGGTTTGAACAATCAATTAATGAGGTCAGTAAATCAAAACATTTGTCAATGCTTCTTCTGTTGCTTTTTCTAAGACAAGATTTCAACAGCTTAACAGCTCTCAATTTGATTTGATGGGGTTTCACACTTTTCACACAATGTGTAAATAAAGTAGATTCTCAAAAAAAAAAACCCACACTGTGTCTGTCTCTTTTAATTTGACAAAAGTAATTTACAACAATAAACCCTCAAACAAAATATAATATTCAATAACCCAAATGTAAAATGAAATAAAAAGTAATTCAATATTTGATTTGACCCAAAACATAGAATATAATTCAGAACTCCTTCCAATAAATCACTTTCCCTTCAAAGAGTAAACAGCACATTCAACAATATGAATTGGAAATACAAAAACAAATTAACTGACTCGGTTAAACAAAGTCCATGAATGAATCGACTCAGTTGAACGAATTAACGAACAAGTTGCGAATCAAATGATTAGGTTCAAAGAGTTGTTGAACTCTCTTTCGAGTCTCTCCTTTTCGAAAGCAAAAATCAAACGAATCCAAAGAAATAAAGTCTTTCGTTTCCAAAAAACAAGAAAATTTGTAATTCTACCAGTTGATGATTTCAAAAATCACAGTTCAAAGGGAAAACAGGTCTGTGGGCAGCTCACCATCTGTGCACATTTAATCGCGTACAACACAGACGATTCCTCTCCAGAGGATTGTATTTGGCACAAAACAGGAAACTCTCGCAGGAGATCAATTAGAAAGAAAGATAGAACAAGTGAAAAAAATAATTACGAATCTTTCATTCAGACATTCCCATAATGAATTATATACACACAGCTCAAATGACACATTAATCCAACTTTTCAACAGTTATTAAACACATTGACACTCATAAATCACTTTTGGACTCATTTCATGACACAGTTAGCATTTTTACACGTGGTAGCTTTAATCAGTGTGCTAATCAGTTCAGCTCGCGCTGTGTGTGCACGAGGCCTACTCAACTCTGCTCAGAACGAACCATTTCAGAAACTCTGACATTTCTTTTACATAATATCAGAGTAATGTCTGAAAGTTCACTCACCAAAGCCAGACAGAATCACTATTTCAGATTATTCACAATACTCCTCCGATTTCCACTTCACTCTCCGACGACAACAGTTCAGCTGACGCATCCAAAGTCCAACTTTCCATGTGCACTCAATCACAACTTTCGTTATATTAACGTTCAGCGCAGGGAGTTTCTGGAGAAACGCTCTCTCGTCTGATCTGCTCTGATCTGACTCTGACAGCGGCGCCGGTGCAACCTGAATGCACCGCTACTATTGGCTCACAGGAGTGTCAGTCACTGCAGCACAATCATTGATTGGATGAATCTCTTTCCCTTCTAGAACACTTTTTTTCTTTCCTTTTCTGAACTTTTTACAACTTTAAACTCATTTACTGGTGGCCAGGGTTACCCGGGTTACAAACAGTTATGGTTAGAGGTTTGTCAGTTATTAAGAGATGTGCAAACTTTTTACCACAACACTGTATTTCTTAAATTGTGCAAACAATGGTTCTTAGATTATTGCCCAGTGGTGTGGTTGAGTGCATCAAGTAAAGACTTGGAAAAATAATATAATATAATATAATAAGAATGCACAAAACTTTAGGTTGGCCACTGGTGAAAGATTGTCTCTCTGCTTTGTTCTATAAGAAATAATTCTGTGTTCCTACTGTCCTGTAATGTCAACTTTTGTATAGTAGTACTAGTCATAATTTTAACACCAAGGCATGCATCAAAGGGATGTTTTTTACTTCCTTTTTCGGAAACTACTGTAAAACAACGTACTGCAACGTATAGAGGAATGGAAATATGGAATGATTTACCATCAGATATTACATATTTAAAGTAAAAAAATTTAAAAAGTTTTTAAAAATCTTTAAAGGAACATTTAATGGCACTATATATAGTAAATTGTTGATATTTGGAATGAATTTTGGGTTTGTATGTTTCATTGACTTTTTATTGTTGTTGATTTAATGTAGTTTTGTATTTTTTACTTGTTGGGACCTCAGGAAGAGTAGCCACTGCCTAGGTACTGGCTAATGGGGATCCAAATAAATAAATAAACTTAGATCATAGATGAAAAAAGACCATTTACAGCCAATATACTAAGGAAAAATCTTTTAATTAAAAAATGTTTAACATTTTTTGGCAGTTATAGCACCACGTCTTGCCCAATCTCCTCCACTTTTTTTAGGTGTCCTCAGAGTGTCCATACATATGTGCAAATATGTGTCAAATTTGTTATAAATATCTCATTTCATTTTGAAGTTATAGACCAGGGGTGTCCAAAGTTGGTCCTGGAGGGCCACTGTCCTGCAGAGTTTAGCTCCATGTTGCCTCAACACACCTGTCTGGAAGTTTCTAGTATGCCTAATAAGACCTTGATTAGGTGGTACAGGTGTGTTTAATTGGGGTTGGAGCTAAACTCTCCAGGACAGTGGCCCTCCAGGAGCAGGATTGGACACCCCTGTTATAGACACTTACAGTATATTTATGAGAGTATAAAAATTACCCATGGGTGACGTTGATTGGATTTCACTTCCTATCTTGACATTTGGACGTTATTGTTTAGCTATCTACTTATGTTTTCAAATTTCCTGTGGTGGTTTTGTCTCGATCGGACTAGCAGTTTCGAAGATAATCGGCAAAGTTTTATAAGCGCTAAATTACACCGTTACACAAACCATAAAGCAAAACCTGCTATGTTTAGTATTGTTGGACTCGGCAAGGATTCAGTACTCTAAGGAGGTGACTCCCGTGAAAAACACTGGCTTGAAACTTCTCAGGCTCCTTCAGGGCATTGTGCCGATGATGCATACTGGGTTTTTTGAGATATGCCAATGTTCTCATAGACTATCATGGCACCCTGGACAAAGACACTGCATGCCAATTACTATCAGACTAACGGTTGGGTGCGGTTATAGCCATTTTCATGATTTTTTTCCCTGATATAGCGCCACCAAGTGGCCAATCGTCGCGTTTTTTTTAACGTTGCGGACACATCGAACACTTTGGTTCCCCTTAGCAACCATGAATCGAAATTTTGATTTTTTTTTTCATAATTATTGATATTCTCTCTCCAAATAACATTTCTGCAGTGGTTTGGTTCTGATCAGGGGAAAAAAATCCGAGGCATGCATTTTCTCCGCCTTGAACCAAGGATTCCAACAATATAAGAGACTTGAGCCTAGGCTTAACGGTTTAGGAGTTATGAGCCATTTCGTACTTTTGACCTCTGTAGCACCCCCGTCAGGCCGATCGGGGCACGCCTCAGTGACGTTGTAGGCGGTGTGAGTACTACCAGCCCTCAAAGTTTCAAGTCTCTACAACTTACGGTTTGGTCTGCCCGATCAGTTTTAGATGGAGAATGCTGCATTGTGGGAAATTTAACAATTACAATAGGGTTTCAGCACTACGTGTTGAAATTTCTTATGATTCCCAACCCTAATCCTGATAATAATTAATCTGATATTATACACCTCTTTTGTTGAGCTTTCAATTCATGTCAGTTACAGGCAGCTAAACTGAATAGAAAGTTCAAAAGAACAGTGTTTATTTAAAATAGAAAATCTTTTGTTCCATTAGAAATGTCTTTAGTCACTTTTGATCAGTTTAATGCATCCTTACTGAATTTAAAAAAGGAAAACATTCAGTTAATATCTATATCCTTGATTGAATTTAACCCTTTTTTATTGATATTATTAAAATTTGATTCATATTATGAATTAAGAATTTTAAATGAGTAAAAAAAAACTAGAGCTTAATAAAACATTTTGTATAAATCTTAATGGAACAAGGGAATGGACCATTTAATTTATGTGATTCGTATTCATAAATTAAAAAAATAATTAAATAAATGTTTAAATTTAAATGTAAGTTTAAGATTTATACAAAATGTTTTATTAAGCTCTAGTTTTTTACTTATTTAAATTTTTTTATTCATAATATAAATAAAATGTAAAGATTATTCAACTCAGTTTGATGAAATTTTACTATTAACTGAAATGCGTAAATTTGGAAAAAAGGCTTAATTTTTTTTTTGAGAGTAAGATTATAGAGAAACACTTCTGCATGTTATTAAAATAATGTAAATCTTGTTTCAGAAAATATGTGTAAAGTTCCACATGACCAGCATGTGAATAGGCCAGAAGATCACTTCTGGAGAGTTATGAAATTGGGAAACACAAGACCTTACGCTTGCATGTCTGGATATGTTCAAATGGCAGCAGTGGCCACATGCACACGAGACGGATGGACACCAAATCCACTGTGTGCTGGTATGTGCTGATATTAATATTACAGTTTGTGCAAATTATTTAACATATATAAGCACGGATAAGCGCTTTGGGTGTACAGTAGTACATATGAAAGCGCTATATAAATGCCTCATTCATTCATATAATATGAATTCTAATTAGTGAATTCTGAAAGGTTTTAAAACTGTTTCCTCACAGCAAAGCGAAAATCGTGTTGTGATCTATCTGTGAAATTTTGGGCACATTTTACAAACAGTCGATAGATTGTATTGTATATGGCACTATTTCTACTACGTTTGTGTATTTTCATTACTGTGAATTAGTTGAGGTCATCAGGTTTGCCTGCAGCTGATCTAGACTCATCTTTATCATTCTGATAATAATTAATCTGATATTATACACCTCTTTTGTTGAGCTTTCAATTCATGTCAGTTACAGGCAGCTAAACTGAATAGAAAGTTCAAAAGAACAGCGTTTATTTAAAATAGAAAATCTTTTGTTCCCTTTCAGTCGGTCACGTTCGACGTACGTCGGACGTCACCGACGAATTGGGATCACTTCTGGGAGCCCCTATCAGCTTCGAGTGTATAGAGAACGGGCCAATGGCCATTGGCGTGCGAGATTTGCATCTCGCGCTCCGCCCCGCATCGCGGGTATAAAGCGGAAGCGGATGCCGCGCACATTTGTCATTCACTTCGGAGCCAAACAAGCTTCATGGAAGACTGTTCCTGCGTCAGCAGAGAGAAAGAGAGAGAGCGAGAGAAGAGGCTTTTGTGCTGGGGAGAAGGCACGTGCAGTGACAACCGCAAGCTCACCGAAATCGGTGAAACAACTGCTGTTCCCCTTCAGTCGGTCACGTTCGACGTACGTCGGACGTCACCGACGAATTGGGATCACTTCTGGGAGCCCCTATCAGCTTCGAGTGTATAGAGAACGGGCCAATGGCCATTGGCGTGCGAGATTTGCATCTCGCGCTCCGCCCCGCATCGCGGGTATAAAGCGGAAGCGGATGCAGCGCACATTTGTCATTCACTTCGGAGCCAAACAAGCTTCATGGAAGACTGTTCCTGCGTCAGCAGAGAGAGAGAGAGAGAGCAGAGAAGAGGCTTTTGTGCTGGGAGAGAAGGCACGTGCAGTGACAACCGCGAGCTCACCGAAATCGGTGAAACAAACTGCTGTTTTTACAGCATCCCGGTTGGTTCGGTGGGGGCGTTCCACGGTGAGTGCAAACACAGGCTGCACTATCCCCTGTGTTTGCCGCGGTTGTTCCTGGGTGCTTCGGCACGTTAAGAGCTTCTTCTAAAAGAGCAACACGGGTGTGAAATTGCGTCTTTTTCAAGATGTCATTCCACCCGTGCGTTTCTGGATGCGGTCGTTCCCTGTCACCAGCTGACGGTCACAATCGCTGCCTGACATGTCTGGGTATTCAACATGCCGAGGCAGCGTTTGTGGATAGTTCGTGTTCCCATTGCGGGAACATGACTATCTCGGCGCTAAGGTCGAGACTCGCCTACCTTCGGGAGGGTGGAGTCCCCTTACCTATGCCCCGATCTAGTGCTATCCCTGCCCAGCAGGATAGACCTACTTCGGCGAATAGCCAGGGTGACCTGAGGATCACGTTTAGGGCACACCCGCCGAGCCAGCCTCCGTGGGCCCCTAAACCCTCTGTAGTGCCGCAGCCGGTTGAGCTTTCGGAGGAAGTCGCTGGCCCCTCTCGAGGTGGTCCAACGGTGACCTTTGGAGCTCCAGCAGAGGATAGGATGTCGATCGCTGCATCGGAGGGGGAGTTTCAGTCCTCGGGGGATGAAGACCCGGCTGCGTTGCCTCCCTCTGGGAGAGTGGCGTTGTCCGAGACGGACCCCGAGCTGACGGCTATGCTTTCCCGGGCCGCCGAAAAGGTCGGGCTCGTGTGGAACCCTCCACCGTGTCCCGAGCCTTCTAGGCTGGATGATTGGTTTCTCGGGGCGGCTCGCGCTGGTTCTCAGCGTCCCGCCCCGGTGCCCTTCTTCCCGGAAGTGCATGAGGAGCTCACAAGGTCGTGGACGGCACCTTTTTCTGCCAGAAACCGGCCGAGTAGCTCCTCCCTCCTCACTACTCTCGACGGCGGGCCAGCCAAGGGGTACGTGGGGATCCCGCCGGTGGAACGGGCGGTCGCGATGCAACTGTGTCCGGCGTCCGCTTCCACCTGGCGCGGAGACCCACGCCACCCATCCAAGGCCTGTAAGTTCTCCTCCAGTCTAACTGGGAAGGCTTACAAGGCTTGTGGACAGGCTGCGTCCGCCTTGCATGCCATGGCGTTGCTCCAGGTGCACCAGGCCCAGGCACTCATGGACATGCACGAGGGTAGACCTGACCCAGAGCTCCTCCGGGAGCTCCGGACGGCGACGGACCTCGCCCTCCGGGCGACGAAAGTCACCGCCCGTTCCATTGGTCAGGCGATGTCCACTCTTGTGGTCCAGGAGCGACATCTCTGGCTCAACCTGGCCGATATGAGGGAGACTGATAAGTATCGGTTCCTGGACTCCCCCATTTCCCAGGTTGGGCTGTTCGGCGACGCGGTCGAGAGCTTTGCCCAGCAGTTCTCGACTGTCCAGAAGCAGACGGAGGCCATCAAACACATCCTGCCCCGGCGGTCAGCTGCTGCCCAGCCGCCGGCCGCAGCTCCTCCGCCTGCTCGTCGCCGAGGGCGGCCGCCCGCCGCCGCCCCCGCTCCCGCCCCAGCCCAGCAGCAGCCTCCACCAGGGCAACGGCGTGGAGCCGGCCGCGGGAAGGCCGTCCAGCCCGCTCAGGCCGCTGCCAAACCAGGTGGCAAGCGTCGTCGTAAGAGACCCTGAGACGGGCCACCCAGAGATGGAGGAGACAGCTCTTCAGGAGGTGGTGACAGCACCGCTCCTTCTCCCGCTGGAGGGCCGGGAGAGAATTTTATGTTCTTGTTTGGTTTCTGTTCCGCCACTGGCCTTCGGGCCAGTGGTACCCAAAACTTCAAAAAAAGAGCTGTTTCTAAAATCTCTGGGTGCCAAGAGAGCGCGCTTGGCGGTGTACGACGCTCCCATGCCTTGTCACCCTCCGGTGCCTCTCTTATCGCCAGCAGGGGGTGCTGGCTGTGTCCAGGACGCACACAAGAGGCCTCCGCACACTCGTGCACCCCCTCAGCGGAAGCAGGTAAGTGTTGCATTGCGCACTCAGACCCCACTTCGGGCCGCGATGCCGTCCGAGTCGGGTCCCTGCACTCCGCTGCGCTGCCCCGCTGCGGGTACGTCTGTGGTGCCGTTGGTCCCGCTGGTTCGGTCGCTGGGAGCCTGGTTAGCGCTCCCCAGCCCGTCCCGCTGGCTCATCCGTACTATCAGACTCGGCTATGCGATTCAGTTCGCTCGGCGGCCCCCCAAGTTCAGGGGCGTTCACTTCACCTCCGTGTCGAAGGAGGACGCCCCCGTGCTACGGGCGGAGATCGCAGTCCTACTGGCGAAGGACGCGATAGAGCCGGTCCCTCCAGCCGATATGAAGACAGGCTTCTACAGCCCGTACTTCATTGTACCCAAGAAAGGCGGCGGGTTACGGCCAATCTTGGACCTGCGGTTCTTGAATCGGTCCCTTCACAGGCTGCCGTTCAGAATGCTAACGCAGAAACGCATCTTCAGGTGCATCCGTCCCCAAGATTGGTTTGCAGCGATCGACCTGAAGGACGCGTACTTTCATGTCTCGATTCTCCCCCGACACAGACCGTTCCTACGCTTTGCGTTCGAGGGACGGGCATATCAGTACAGAGTCCTACCCTTCGGGCTGTCCCTGTCGCCCCGCGTCTTCACGAAGGTCGCGGAGGCGGCCATTGCTCCCATGAGAGAGCGTGGTGTTCGCATTCTCAACTACCTCGACGACTGGCTGATTCTGGCTCAGTCGAAGGCACAGTTGTGCGAACACAGGGACATGGTGCTCAGTCACCTCAGCCTGTTGGGACTTCAGGTCAACTGGGAAAAGAGCAAACTCTGCCCCGTGCAGAGGATCTCTTTTCTCGGTATGGAGTTGGACTCGGTCAATCTGACAGCGCGACTCACAGAGCAGCGCGTCCAGTCGGTGTTGAACTGCTTGAATTCGTTCAAATGCAGGACAGCGGTACCACTGAAACATTTTCAGAGGCTCCTGGGGCATATGGCATCCGCAGCCGCAGTGACGCCGCTCGGATTGCTTCATATGAGGCCGCTTCAACACTGGCTACACGACCGAGTCCCGAGATGGGCGTGGCAGAGCGGCTCATTCCGTGTCTCAGTAACACCGAAGTGTCGCCAAACCTTCAGTCCGTGGTTGGACCCTTCGTTCCTACGGGCAGGAGTTCCCCTAGAACAAGTGTCCAGGCATGCTGTGGTCTCCACGGATGCCTCATCCACCGGCTGGGGGGCCACGTACAACGGGCTTGCAGTTTCGGGTCTGTGGACGGGGCCTCAACTGCAATGGCATATCAATTGCCTCGAGTTGTTAGCAGTTCGTCTTGCGCTGGGCCGCCTCAAAGGGCCGCTACGAGGCAAGCACGTTCTGGTCCGTACGGACAACACTGCGGCCGTTGCGTACATCAACAAACAGGGTGGTCTACGCTCCCGCCGCATGTCACAACTCGCCCGCCATCTCCTCCTCTGGAGTCAGAAGCATCTGAGGTCGCTTCGTGCCATTCATATCCCGGGCCTGCTCAATCGTGCAGCCGACGAGCTCTCACGACAGCAAGTGCTCCCAGGAGAGTGGAGACTCCATCCCCAGGTGGTCCAGCTGATCTGGAGTCGCTTCGGGACCGCACAGGTAGACCTGTTTGCCGCCCCGGACACGTCTCACTGCCAGTTGTTCTATTCCCTGACCGGGGGGACCCTCGGCTCGGATGCGCTGGCACACAGCTGGCCCCGGGGCCTACGCAAATATGCGTTTCCCCCAGTGAGCCTTCTTGCGCAGACACTGTGCAAGGTCAGGGAGGACGAGGAGCAGGTCTTGCTAGTTGCGCCATACTGGCCCAACCGGACCTGGTTCCCGGAACTAGTGCTCCTCGCGACAGCACCTCCTTGGCCCATTCCTCTGAGGAAGGACCTCCTGACTCAGAGACGGGGCACCCTGTGGCACCCGCGTCCGGACCTCTGGAAACTCCATGTCTGGTCCCTGGACGGGACGCGGAGGTTCTAGGTGGCCTACCACAGGCTGTGGTAGACACCATCACTTCCGCCAGAGCCCCCTCTACGAGGCACCTCTACGCGTTGAAGTGGAACCTGTTCGTCGAGTGGTGTTCTTCTCGTCGAGAAGACCCCCGAAGATGTTCGATCGGCTCTGTGCTTTCCTTCCTGCAAGAAGGGTTGGAGCGAAGGCTGTCTCCCTCCACCCTCAAAGTGTATGTTGCCGCTATCGCCGCAAATCACAGCATGGTCGAAGGTAAGTCCCTAGGAAAGCACGATCTGGTCGTCAGGTTCCTGAGGGGGGCGAGGAGATTAAATCCGCCTCGCCCTCACTCTATACCCTCTTGGGACTTGCCCCTGGTGCTAACCGCATTACAGAGGGCTCCCTTTGAGCCTTTGCAGTCAGTAGAGTTAAAAATCCTGTCCTGGAAGACAGTACTCCTGACTGCATTGGCTTCCATCAAGAGGGTAGGGGACCTGCAGGCATTTTCGGTCGACGAATCGTGCCTGGAATTCGGGGCGGGTAACTCTCAGGTAATCCTGAGACCCCGGCCCGGATATGTGCCCAAGGTTCCCACCACTCCCTTTCGGGACCAGGTGGTGAACCTGCAAGCGCTGCCTTCGGAGGAGGCAGACCCAGCCCTGGCTTTTCTCTGTCCCGTTCGCGCTCTGCGGACTTACGTGGACAGAACGCAAAGCTTCAGGACCTCAGAACAGCTCTTCATCTGTTACGGAGGCCAGCAGAAGGGAAAGGCTGTCTCCAAGCAGAGGATGGCTCACTGGATAGTGGATGCCATCGCCTTGGCGTATGAAACCCAAGGCGTGCCCTGCCCGCTTGGGTTGAGGGCCCACTCCACTAGGAGTGTGGCCTCTTCCTGGGCGCTGGCACACGGCGCCTCGCTGACAGATATATGTAGAGCTGCGGGCTGGGCGACACCTAACACGTTCGCTAGATTCTATAGCCTCCGTGTAGAGCCGGTTTCTTCCCGTGTGCTCGCTTCAAATAGCCGGTAACACCGAAGTGCCCGTTCTAGTGTCGGCTTGCTGCGCCATTCCCCTCCTCATGGACCGGATACGTGCGCTGATATGCTCCAGTCGAGTTCCCCAGCACGGCGAACCCTGTTGAGTCCTCCGCAACCCGTGGCAGTCAGACGTGGCGGAGCGTCCGACGCCAGGTCTAACACTCGTATGCATTGGTGGAACTTGTGTTAGGCTGGGTATCCATATGTTGTGACCCCTACGGCGGTCCCATATGTGTATTCTTCCACGGTACGGCTCCCTACGGCGAGCCCGTGTCTTTCCCTTGGCAGAGCTCGCTCTGCCGTCTCTGTGCGGTGTAGTCTCCCGCCTGCATTGGCCGGGGCCACCCCTGGGACTTCCGTATGTTGTACTGCCCACGGCCAGTCCATACATGTATATTCCACATGATACCTCCCTACGTGTAGGATGTGGCTTCCGCAGCGGCCCCCCGGGGCACGCTTTCCCAGCGTTATCCAATACTCTGCTGAGTGGGTCTTGCGGAACAGCAGCAGTGACTCTCCCTGCGTAGGTTCCCCGCCCCGAACAGACGGGGGTCTGAGGGGCTTTCGCTGGGCGCTGGAAGTGGTAGTAACTGTGGCGTTTTCCATAGGGATCCCAATTCGTCGGTGACGTCCGACGTACGTCGAACGTGACCGACTGAAGGGGAACGTCTCGGTTACGTATGTAACCCTCGTTCCCTGAAGGAGGGAACGGAGACGTACGTCCCGTCGCCACAGTTGCTGTACCATCACTGCAGCGGCCGAGTCACTAGTTCGGCTCCTCAGTGAAAAACAAATGTGCGCTGCATCCGCTTCCGCTTTATACCCGCGATGCGGGGCGGAGCGCGAGATGCAAATCTCGCACGCCAATGGCCATTGGCCCGTTCTCTATACACTCGAAGCTGATAGGGGCTCCCAGAAGTGATCCCAATTCGTCGGTGACGTCCGACGTACGTCTCCGTTCCCTCCTTCAGGGAACGAGGGTTACATACGTAACCGAGACGTTCTTATAGCATCCCGGTTGGTTCGGTGGGGGCATTCCACGGTGAGTGCAAACACAGGCTGCACTATCCCGTGTTTGCCGCGGTTGTTCCTGGGTGCTTCGGCACGTTAAAAGAGCTTCTTCTAAAAGAGCAACACGGGTGTGACACTGCGTCTTTTTCAAGATGTCATTCCACCCGTGCGTTTCTGGATGCGGTCGTTCCCTGTCACCAGCTGACGGTCACAATCGCTGCCTGACATGTCTGGGTATTCTACATGCTGAGGCAGCGTTTGTGGATAGCTCGTGTTCCCATTGCGGGAACATGACTATCTCGGCGCTAAGGTCGAGACTCGCCTACCTTCGGGAGGGTGGAGTCCCCTTACCTATGCCCCTATCTAGTGCTATCCCTGCCCAGCAGGATAGACCTACTTCGGCGAATAGCCAGGGTGACCTGAGGATCACGTTTAGGACACACCCGCCGAGCCAGCCTCCGTGGGCCCCTAAACCCTCTGTAGTGCCGCAGCCGGTTGAGCTTCCGGAGGAAGTCGCTGGCCCCTCTCGGGGTGGTCCAGCGGTGACCTTTGGAGCTCCAGCAGACGATAGGATGTCGATCGCTGCATCGGAGGGGGAGTTTCAGTCCTCGGGGGATGAAGACTCAGCTGCGTTGCCTCCCTCTGGGAGAGTGGCGTTGCCCGAGACGGACCCCGAGCTGACGGCTATGCTTTCCCGGGCCGCCGAAAAGGTCGGGCTCGTGTGGAACCCTCCACCGTGTCCCGAGCCTTCTAGGCTGGATGATTGGTTTCTCGGGGCGGCTCGCGCTGGTTCTCAGCGTCCCGCCCCGGTGCCTTTCTTCCCGGAAGTGCATGAGGAGCTCACGAGGTCGTGGACGGCACCTTTTTCTGCCAGAAACCGGCCGAGTGGCTCCTCCCTCCTCACTACTCTCGACGGCGGGCCAGCCAAGGGGTACGTGGGGATCCCGCCGGTGGAACGGGCTGTTGCGATGCAACTGTGTCCGGCGTCCGCTTCCACCTGGCGCGGAGACCCACGCCACCCATCCAAGACCTGTAAGTTCTCCTCCAGTCTAACTGGGAAGGCTTACAAGGCTTGTGGACAGGCTGCGTCCGCCTTGCATGCCATGGCGTTGCTCCAGGTGCACCAGGCCCAGGCACTCATGGACATGCACGAGGGTAGACCTGACCCAGAGCTCCTCCGGGAGGGACCTCGATATGAGGGAGACCGATAAGTATCGGTTCCTGGACTCCCCCATTTCCCAGGTTGGGCTGTTCGGCGACGCGGTCGAGAGCTTTGCCCAGCAGTTCTCGACCGTCCAGAAGCAGATGGAGGCCATCAAACACATCCTGCCCCGGCGGTCAGCTGCTGCCCAGCCGCCGGCCGCAGCTCCGCCGCCTGCTCGTCGCAGAGGGCGGCCACCCGCCGCCGCCCCCGCTACCGCCCCAGCCCAGCTTCAGCCTCCACCAGGGCAACGGCGTGGAGCCGGCCGCGGGAAGGCCGTCCAGCCCGCTCAGGCCACTGCCAAGCCAGGTGGCAAGCGCCGTCGTAAGAGACCCTGAGACGGGCCACCCAGAGATGGAGGAGACAGCTCTTCAGGAGGTGGTGACAGCACCGCTCCTTCTCCCGCTGGAGGGCCGGGAGAGAATTCTATGTTTTTGTTTTGCTTCTGTTCCCAAAACTTCAAAGAAAGAGCTGTTTCTAAAATCTCTGGGTGCCAAGAGAGCGCGCTTGGCGGTGTACGACGCTCCCATGCCTTGTCACCCTCCGGTGCCTCTCTTGTCGCCAGCAGGGGGTGCTGGCTGTGTCCAGGACGCACACAAGAGGCCTCCGCACACCCTTGCACCCCCTCAGCGGAAGCAGGTAAGTGTTGCATTGCGCACTCAGACCCCACTTCGGGCCGCGATGCCGTCCGAGTCGGGTCCCTGCACTCCGCTGCGCTGCCCCGCTGTAGGTACGTCTGTGGTGCCGTTGGTCCCGCTGGTTCGGTCGCTGGGAGCCTGGCTAGCGCTCCCCAGCCCGTCCCGCTGGCTCATCCGTACTATCAGACTCGGCTATGCGATTCAGTTCGCCCGGCGGCCCCCCAAGCTCAGGGGCGTTAACTTCACCTCCGTGTCGAAGGAGAGCGCCCCCGTGCTACAGGTGGAGATCGCAGTCCTACTGGCGAAGGACGCGATAGAGCCGGTCCCTCCAGCCGATATGAAGACAGGCTTCTACAGCCCGTACTTCATTGTACCCAAGAAAGGCGGCGGGTTACGGCCAATCTTGGACCTGCGATTCTTGAATCGGTCCCTTCACAGGCTGCCGTTCAGAATGCTAACGCAGAAACGCATCTTCAGGTGCATCCGTCCCCAAGATTGGTTTGCAGCGATCGACCTGAAGGACGCGTACTTTAATGTCTCGATTCTCCCTCGACACAGACCGTTCCTACGCTTTGCGTTCGAGGGACGGGCATATCAGTACAGAGTCCTACCCTTCGGGCTGTCCCTGTCGCCCCGTGTCTTCACGAAGGTCGCAGAGGCAGCCATTGCTTCCCTTGAGAGAGCGTGGTGTTCGCATTCTCAACTACCTCGACGACTGGCTGATTCTGGCTCAGTCGAGGGTGCAGTACACAGGGACATGGTGCTCAGTCACCTCAGCCTGTTGGGACTTCGGGTCAACTGGGAAAAGAGCAAACTCTGCCCCGTGCAGAGGATCTCTTTTCTCGGTATGGAGTTGGACTCGGTCAATCTGACAGCGCAACTCACAGAGCAGCGCGTCCAGTCGGTGTTGAACTGCTTGAATTCGTTCAAATGCAGGACAGCGGTACCACTGAAACATTTTCAGAGGCTCCTGGGGCATATGGCATCCGCAGCCGCAGTGACGCCGCTCGGATTGCTTCATATGAGGCCGCTTCAACACTGGCTAAACGACCGAGTCCCGAGATGGGCGTGGCAGAGCGGCTCGTTCCGTGTCTCAGTAACACCGAAGTGTCGCCAAACCTTCAGTCCGTGGTTGGACCCTTCGTTTCTACGGGCAGGAGTTCCCCTAGAACAAGTGTCCAGGCATGCTGTTGTCTCCACGGATGCCTCATCCACCGGCTGGGGGGCCACGTACAACGGGCTTGCAGTTTTGGGTCTGTGGACGGGGCCTCAACTGGCATATCAACATCACTGCAGCGGCCGAGTCACTAGTTCGGCTCCTCAGTGAAAAACAAATGTGCGCGGCATCCGCTTCCGCTTTATACCCGCGATGCGGGGCGGAGCGCGAGATGCAAATCTCGCACGCCAATGGCCATTGGCCCGTTCTCTATACACATCCCAATTCGTCGGTAACGTCCGACGTACGTCTCCGTTCCCTCCTTCAGGGAACAAGGGTTACATACGTAACCGAGACGTTCCATTAGAAATGTCTTTAGTCACTTTTGATCAATTTATTGCAACCTTACTGAATTTAAAAAAGGAAAACATTCAGTTAATATCTATATCCTTGATTGAATTTAACCCTTTTTTTATTGATATTATTAAAATTTGATTCATATTATGAATTAAGAATTTTAAATGAGTAAAAAAAACTAGAGCTTAATAAAACATTTTGTATAAATCTTAATGGAACAAGGGAATGGACCATTTAGTTTATGTGATTTGTATTCATAAATTAAAAAAATAAATAAATAAATAAATAAATGTTTAAATTTAAGTTTAAGATTTATACAAAATGTTTTATTAAGCTCTAGTTTTTTACTTATTTAAAAATTTTTATTCATAATAGAAATAAAATGTAAAGATTATTCAACTCAGTTTAATGAAATTTTACTATTAACTGAAATGCGTAAATTTGGAAAAAAGGCTTAATTTTTTTTTTGAGAGTAAGATTATAGAGAAACACTTCTGCATGTTATTAAAATAATGTAAATCTTGTTTCAGAAAATATGTGTAAAGTTCCAGATGGCCAGCATTTGTATAGGCCAGAAGATTACTTCTGGGGAGTTATGAAATTGGGAAACACAAGACCTTACGCTTGTATGTCTGGATATGTTCAAATGGCAGCAGAGGCCACATGCACACGAGACGGATGGACACCAAATCCACTGTGTGGTATGTGCTGATATTAATATTACAGTTTGTGCAAATTATTTAACATATATAAGCACGGATAAGCGCTTTGGGTGTACAGTAGTACATATGAAAGCGCTATATAAATGCCTCATTCATTCATATAATATGAATTCTAATTAGTGAATTCTGAAAGGTTTTAAAACTGTTTCCTCACAGCAAAGCGAAAATTGTGTCGTGATCTATCTGTGAAATTTTGGGCACATTTTACAAACAGTCGATAGATTATAACGTATTGTATATGGCATTATTTCTACTACGTTTGTGTATTTTCATTACTGTGAATTAGTTGAGGTCATCAGGTTTGCCTGCAGCTGATCTAGACTCATCTTTATCATTCTGATAATAATTAATCTGATATTATACACCTCTTTTGTTGAGCTTTCAATTCATGTCAGTTACAGGCAGCTAAACTGAATAGAAAGTTCAAAAGAACAGCGTTTATTTAAAATAGAAAATCTTTTGTTCCATTAGAAATGTCTTTAGTCACTTTTGATCAGTTTAATGCAACCTTACTGAATTTAAAAAAGGAAAACATTCAGTTAATATCTATATCCTTGATTAAATGAAACCATTTTTTACTGATGTTGAAAATTAAGTTGGTTTTTTTTTTCTTTTTTTCAGGGCCAAAAGACATTGAAAGAGAGCTGGCGTAAAACACTGAGGTAAAAACTATGAAACATTTTGATAATGTACTAACCACATTTGCAAAATTATGGGATAAAGATCCTGTAATGATTATTAGTAGATAAGTGTCTGTGAGCTTGTAAACTCATTAAACACAACAATAATGTCCACAAGTAACACTGCATTTATCATAGTTTTCTCTATTAAGATCTGATGATCCCACAGATGTGAATGAAGATGGATAGACACGCTGCTGCAGGAGCAACATACACATACACACACACACACACTTTCTTAATGCTTCAATCTACTTGCTCACACAGTTTTTGGCGTGCATATGATACGCACTTTATAGCGTATTATACGCACGAACCCCCCACCCCCACCCTACCCAAGAGCATGTCATATACACGCCATAAAGTGCGTATAATATGCAAAAAACCTCATTTTGGCGTATACATTCCACAACATTGCACACTCGTACTATTGATACGCATTCTCATGTGATCGTGTTGTAATATGGCATTGTGTTAACACTGCTTCAGAATAAAGTTTAACATTCAAACTATTACTCTGCTGTCTTTTTTATTTAAATAGATGTATTTAACTAGCTTAAAAGAGTTTGAGCTGAATAGAATTTTGCCTCTTAATAAGCCATTATATTCATAGCACACATCAAGGTAAGTAAACTCCTACATATAGGCATTGTAATTTTACTGCTGTAAAACTGTGTATTTCAGTTTTCAACCTTTGGTCGAGGACCCCGGTAATTATTATTCTCTGCTTTGGAGTGATATTTCGAATAAAATCGCCACAAAATCATTTGAATTGAGCTTAGTACAAAAAAGATACAATGTAAACTTAATGCAAAGTAAATATTTTCCAGATAATAGTTTAAAATCTTTTGGGTTCAGCACATTGATAATATAAATGTAATTTAATTTTGGCTTTTAATTTTTGTCTTTTTCAGTTGAGGGCATCTCTAGATGAATCTAGGGCCATTCTTTAATATTGTAATATGATAACACTTATGATATGATAACATAATATTTTCCTTATGTAAACCTTTCAGTGTTGCTAGAGATAAAAATTAAGTGTTTTTATTTTTCAAACTCGGGTTGAGTTCAAAACGCCCATTTGCGACCCATCTGACACGTTTAATTTGTGAGGCGGCTCTGGTCAACAAATATTTGCAGATAGAAAGAGTCTTCAGCTTCATTTTGTTTGACTTCAGTAAGACTGACAGTGCTGGAAATGGATTTAAATGCTAAAGTCTTCTTGTATGTTTGGTGACATATGGATCTTCAAACGCCACAGGTAAATGCGCTCTTTTAAATAAGATTTAGTTAAATTAGTAAATAAAATAAAAATTCTCCCTTAGACTTGATCTAAAAGGGTGACTTTATATTATTATTATTATTATTAAAGGAATAAAGAGATGATGTTGCTATTAAAAAACACTTGTTTACTTGTTTTTATCTAAACATTGTTTTCTGTCATGTAGGGTAAACGTACCTATTAAGCTCACCAAAGTCTACATTGAGACATTTTAGTGCACAGGGTATTGGTTTCAGAAGTTATGTTAAAATAAAAGATTAATCTCTCACACAATAATATTTAATTTTATTTTAAATGACAAAGGCATTTCAATTAAGATGTACATCATTAAATGCAAAAAGTCTGGCTGTGCTTAATGGGTACATGTTTGTACCCTTTAAGCACACCCCTATTGCCATCAAGCTCACAACGTTTTTTTTTTGGGAAAATTCTTATTTTAAACAACATTTTTAAAGAATAATTTTATAAAGATTAACTTGAAGTGACAACCATCAGTTAATATTTAAAGTCTGTTTATGAACTATTTACATAGACGTTCAATGTGGATGAGCTTAAAGGGAGCACACTGAGCTTTATTGGAACAGCAACATTTTTTTAATTAATAAATATTATTAAATTAAATTTAAAAGGACGATATTGATAAATAATCTAGGTCATGTATTAAGTTCATACATATTTTAATATGGACACCTATTATTTAAAATATCTATGAAATTATACTTTTTCTTATTGATGTCATACTGAAGCTGTGATTTTCATAGTAGTGCACCCTTTAAGCTCACCTTACAATAATATGAAGTCTTTAAAAATTACAGCAGTGTAAAACCACAGAACATCAATAAACTGTAAATTTATAATATAATGGATTTATAAGTACAAGCCAGTAATGCCTGTGAAGTAATATATTAGTGTAGCACACAATCTTATACAGCTAGTAAGCTAACAATGTTCTATAGCACCTGCGCTATGTTGCTAAAACTATCTTTTGGATCTAACTGTAATTATTTCCCACATCCAGGTTTCAGGTTATAATATGCAAAGGTCTAAAAATTAATCTCTTAATTTTGCAATAAGAAGTTATACTTATCCAAAATAAAGGCTTAAACATCTAAAAAATGCACATTTAAGGGGCTCCTCTTCTGGTGAAAGTTTTCAGACAGCTTTCAAAATGGCCGCCAGACAGTGTGAACACATGAATACCCATATCTCAGTGCAATGGTCTGATTAGCTTGAAATTACAGGAGGTATATAGTAACAAACACATCAATTGGTTAAGACATCAAGTAGGATGAGAAATATTTTTTTTCTTTTTATAATCTGACCTCAAAGATAGTAGTGTGCTTAATGGATACTTGAGCTTAATAGGTACGTTTACCCTAAACATCTTAAAACCAAAAACCATACAAAAAGAAACAAGCATGTAAGTAGCCTTTGTTCAACACTTAAATACAACATAGCAGCCTGTACAAATCACCTGTAATTCCCAGACTGAATGGACAGGCATATATGTTACAGTTACAAATATTACATATATAAGACCCTTTTCATGGTCCAATTAAATTATTATATATCTGCACAATGATAGCTCAAAAACACAAATTCAGAATTTTGAATGTTTTTGAAACTATTTCCTCACAGCAAAACAAAATTTGTGCCGTGATCTATCTGTGGAAAACGGGTTCTCATACAGCCACTCATCCAATGAGAAAGGAATCTTTTACTCCTGCAACACGGGTTATAAACCATTCACTGGGAACTGGTGGGATTCAGTGACATGCAGCGAAGGCTCTTGGTCTGAAGAAACTCGGTGCATCCGTGAGTTTTATTACTGTCAGTCTCAGGTGTAAGATGAATGACAGTGTACTGAAATATGTATGAATTCCCATAAATTGATTTTCTTTTTTGTAAGTAGATGTGCGTTGTAAGATTCCTCCAAAGGTGGAAAATGCACTCGTAACATCTAAACCTGAAGAATTTTATGTAGATGGATCTAGTGTAACATATGCATGTCGAAGATCATTCTCAATTAATGGGAAAATCACAGTTTCCTGCCGCAATGGAATTTGGGAAGAACCGCCAACATGTGAAGGTGAGGTTTTGATTGGTGATGATAACTGTCTTTTAAAACTTCTTACACATTAGTTGTAGGTGAAATGTAGGTGAAAATCAAGAAAGATACTTGGATATTTAAAAGTCATGAGGAATAAAAACAAGTCCACATAAAATGTTGTGGTAGTGATGACAATTAATATTAAATTTGAGTTTTGGCACTTTTGCTCTAGATTAATATGATAATATAATGTTAAACATCATCAGTTTTATATGCTTTTAAAATTGACTTGTTTTTCTCTTCTGGGAAAACAGCAAAAATGTGGATGACTAATCCTATGCAACAGTTTTTTGTCCAAATGTTTTCTAGAATCAAAATCAAATGAGTTTTAGTGCCATTGTGCTAAATGTCCTTCTCATAAAGATTCTTACCTGCTTGAAGCCAATAGAGAAAGAGGGTTGAGTGGTTTAAAAATGGTCATGTTAATCCTCAGTGAATTCACAAAATAAAAGAGATTATAGAAACGTTTTAAATAAAGTAGTAGAGACACTAAGCATAATGTAAAAACCTGAATTAATCCAAAACTATTAATGAGGAATTAAAAAAAAAAATGACTCACATATATTTTCTTAAGAAATTAAGCCTAAGTTAACATATCACTTAGTGTCACCAGCTCACTCACCGCATCTGCACTACACTTCCCATAATCCTCTCTGCTCACCACCTGCACACACTCCACCATCACCCGCACCTGCCAGCAATCACCCTCATCATAGACTCACCCTTTATACTCCCCGTTCACCATTCACTCCTTGTCTGGTCTCGTCACAGTATACACTGTTTCTCTTCAGACTCCTTACCATTCTACCTACCTAGTGATCGTCTCGTCTCGTCTCGTCTCGTCTCGTCTCGTCTCGTCTCGTCTCGTCTCGTCTCGTCTCGTCTCGTCTCGTCTCGTCTCGTCTCGTCTCGTCTCGTCTCCTGTGTTCAGTCTGCCTGGTTCCCGATCTCCCTTCTTCATCTCCATCATCACCTGCACAGAGTATCAACCTGAATCCTCACCAGCTAAGTCACCATCCACTTCCCATTGCCTGGTTCCCGCTGTTCACCACACTCTGCTTTAAATAAACATCCTTATCACGAACCTGCCTGTCTGTTCCCTTCTGTGTTGTGACCGAAGACCAGACCAACAATGCAGAGTCCGGCTGAACCCGTGCAACCAGTTCGCCTCACCCATATTAACCCCGCTGATCGCCTAATCACCTGTTTTCAGGATGGCTGCTTGATCGAGCACTATGTCGAGGAGTTCCTCGAGCTTTCCCACCTGGTTACCTGGAATGAGGACACCCTTAAGACTGTGTTTTGGTGGGGGTTAGATAAACCTCCACACTAGAAAGGTCCAGCGACCGGGACATCATGTTCTATGGCTCAGTATATTGAATATGTGCTGTGGTTGAGTGGTTCTTCCCTCACCGTTGGTGAGGTCGACGAAGACACCACCACCACTCAGCCACAGTCACCCTTATCCACTCCAGCCATCATAACTGCTACGCCTGAGTCTCCATTTCCAGAACCTGTCCCCGTCTTCGTCCAGTGTCCAATGACGTCTCCAGTTCCCGTCCAAAGTCCGGTGGCAGAGTTTCATTGACTTCTGGACAGAAGCGTCCCCTGTCTTCGTCCAGAGCCTGGAGAGGGCCCCAGCCCGTGACCAGAGTCCGGAGAGGGCTCCGCCTCCTGTCCCCAGTCCGGTGAGGGCTCCGTCCCCTGTTCCAAGTTCTGGGAGTACGTCGTCCCCCGTGCAGGGTCCAGAAAGGACTCCCTCCCACCCCAGCTTATGGCGCGAGGATACGCCTCCGGGGAGAGGAGAGTAATGTCACAGTCACCAGCTCACTCACCGCATCTGCACTACACTTCCCATAATCCTCTCTGCTCACCACCTGCACACACTCCACCATCACCCACACCTGCCAGCAATCACCCTCATCATAGACTCACCCTTTATATTCCCCGTTCACCATTCACTCCTTGTCTGGTCTCGTCACAGTATACACTGTTTCTCTCCAGACCCTTTACCATTCTACCTACCTGTGATCCTCTTGTCTCCTGTCTTCAGTCCGTCTGCCTGGTTCCCCATCTCCCTTCTTCGTCTCTATCACCTGCACAGAATATCATCCTGAATCCTCACCAGCTAAGTCACCATCTACATCCAGCAAGTCACCATCCACTTCCCATCGCCTGGTTCCCGCTGTTCACCACACTCTGCTTTAAATAAACATCCTTATCATGAACCTGCCTGTCTGTTCCCTTCTGTGTTGTGACACTTAGTTAAATCTGGCTGATTTGGGGGGGAAAAAAAATAGTATTTAGCGAAAAAATAGTATTTTTGAGGCTTTATCTCTTCTCAAAAACACAAATGAGAAAGAAGTCTTTACATAATTGTTATTCTACATAATTATGTCTTGTACAGAAGTAACTTGTGAGCTGAAGTCAACCAAATTCGGAGTAAAAAAAGATCAACCCAGCGGGTAAAACTTTTTTCAGAACTAGAGAAAGAGTGGAGATCACCTGTGCTGAAAAACACTGGTTTGGTACGAAAGAATCCATCAAATCATTTACATGTCAAGATAATGGGCAGTGGGATCATAAGTCTGTTTGTGAGGGTAAGATTTTTTTTTTTTTTAAATTAAGCAGTTTTTCCAGATTTATGCATTTCAATTAATAGTAAAATTCTATATTAGGAAAATATATTTTATATAAAATATAAAAAATAGGAAAATTACATTGAGTTGAATCATCCTCACATATTTTAAGAATTAAGAATTAAAAACTAGAGCTTAATAAAACATTTTGTATAAATCTTAATGGAACAAGGAAATGGACCGTTCAAATATTTTGACTTTTTGAGTGTAAGATTATAGAGAAACACTTCTGCATTTGGTGCTTAACCTATTGCATGTTATTAAAATAATGTGAATCTTGTTTCAGAAATTATGTGTGAAGTTCCAGATGACCAGCATGTGAATAGACCAGACCTTTACTTCACTGGAGTTATGAAACTGGGAGCAAAAATATCCTACTCTTGCATGTCTGGATTTGATCAAATGGCAGCAGAGGCCACATGCACACGAGACGGATGGACACCAAATCCACTGTGTGCTGGTATGTGCTGATATTAATGTTACAGTTTGTGCAAATTATTTAACATATATTATGAATTCTAATTAGTGAATTCTGAAAGGTTTTAAAACTGTTTCCTCACAGCAAAGCAAAAATCGTGTCGTGATCTATCTGTGAAATTTTGGGCACATTTTACAAACAGTCGATATATTATAACGTATTGTATATGGCACTATTTCTACATTTATATGTGTTTGTGTATTTTCATTACTCTGTGAATTAGTTGAGGTCATCAGGTTTGCCTGCAGCTGATCTAGACTCATCTTTATCATTCTGATAATAATTCATCTGATATTATACACCTCTTTTGTTGAGCTTTCAATTCATGTCAGTTACAGGCAGCTAAACTGAACAGAAAGTTCAAAAGAACAGCGTTTATTTAAAATAGAAAATCTTTTGTTCCAAAATATCATTTTTGATCAGTTTAATGCATCCTTACTGAATTTAAAAAGGAAAACATTTAGTTAATAGCTATATCCTTGATGAAATTTAACCATTTTCTAATTGATATTATTGAAAGAAAAAAAAAAAAAATTCTTCAGGTCAGTAAGAGATATAAATTAAAAGAAAGCTGGAGTAAAACACTGAGGTAAAACTATGAAACATTTTGATAATGTACTAACCACATTTGCAAAATTATGGGATAAAGATCCTGTAATGATTATTAGTAGATAAGTGTCTGTGAGCGTGTAAACTCATTAAACACAACAATAATGTCCACAAGTAACACTGCATTTATCATAGTTTTCTCTATTAAGATCTGATGATCCCACAGATGTGAATGAAGATGGATAGACACGCTGCTGCAGGAGCAACACACACACACACACACACACACACACACACACACACACACACACACACACACACACACACACGTTGTGTTTTTATGTTTTATGGGGACTTTCCACAGACATAATGATTTTTATACTGTACAAACTGTATATTCAATCCCCTAACCCTAAACCTACCCATCACAGAAAATTTTCTGCATTTTTACATTTTCAAAAAACATCATTTATTCTCATTTATCAGCTGTTTTCCTCATTGGGATAAAAAAAAAAAAAAAAGGATTTCGAATATTGCCATCTTTGTGGGCACATTTTGTCCTCATAAGGGTTTACTTGGACCACACACTGGCATAATGGTTTTTATACTGCTTAAACTGTATATTCTATCCCCTTACACTAAACCTACCCATCAAAACACTGTTTAGTATGTTTTTGAAGCCATCTGGTTTACAAGGACACAGGAAGTTTCTTCATAAAGCATGTTAATGTTGTAATACACATGTCATTATACACATTTGTGTCCTCATAAACCATATATACAAGAACGCATACAAACACACACACATGCTCGCTTGATACTTCAATCTAATTGCTCATGTTACAGTAATATGACGTTGTGTTAACACTGCTTCAGAATAAAGCTTAACATGCAAACTATTGCTCTGAGTTTGGTATTTATTTATTAACTTATTTTTACATTCAACTACTTTCTCCCAATTTACTTACATACAGGACTTTTACTAACTTAAAAAAGGAGGGCTGAATAAGAAGGAAAAATATATTCTAATTTATAAAGAAATCATGAGATGAATTGTGATTATTTTATTCTATTGACAACCATAGTAAGTCACATTTTTCAACATTTTTCTGCACAAGTGGAAAACAAATGCTTAGTAATATAAAGCTGTCTTTATAATTTAGGAAGGGCAAGGGCATCTTTGTATTTGATGGTCTTTGGTATCAAAAAGCTTGAAAACATCTCATCTACATACATTTATAACCAATGCACACGCATTGTCTAACAACCCACAAATTCCCCAACGCACCTGACTAAAGTTAAACCAGGTGTCCCCGACACCGACAAATTTATACTTTATACTAGGCGTCTCCACTTCGACACTTGTTTGAGATGGACAATGTCTCGTCCCTTATGAACACTATCATTTGGGAATAAGGTCTCAAGTGTTCCCCTTCAGCACTATCACTTGAGAATGGAAGTAAGATCTCTAGTGTCTAGACTGCTTATCAGACGGTCTCCAGGCAATGCCTTCAAACAGGGATGTCATGCACTTAGTATTTTTGATGTGGCACCAGTTGGAGGGGGGGTGACAACAGAACTAACCCCCACAAAAAAAAGAACTATTATTAGAATAAAATTTTTGACTTCCGGCTATCATCTAGGCCTGCTAAAGTTAGCCCGCGTGCTCCCGAACGTACTGAAGTGATGGAAGAACTGAAATCGTTAAGAAAAAAAAAAATCAAGAGGGGCATAAACAAACGAAAATATCACTGACAAAATTGGAGACCTCGGTTGAGGACTTAAAATGCCAAATAAATGGTTTGGAGAGCAGAATCGGGGAGACGGAGGAACGGATCAGCGCTGCTGAGGTGACTAGGATGAGACACGAAAGAGCGCTACGATATCTACTGGAACGTGAGGCGGATCTCACAGGTAGATGCGAAGACTTGCAAAATAGACTTTGCCGGAATAATCTAAGAATATATCAAGTTCCAGAGGGCAGCGAAGGAGAAAACACGGCAAAATTTGTTATGGGTCTGCTCACCACAGTTCTACAGCTACCTCAGGACATGGATATAAAGATCAAAAGGGCACACAGGGCCCTTGCAGCCAAACCAAAAGACCCCGCCGCACCTCCGAGATCGATAATAGTGAGATTCCTGGACTATGTGGTTAAGGACACAATCTCACGAAAAGTCTGGTCACAGAAACAGGTCCTGTACAACGCGAAATGGATCTACTTTGACAACGACTACTCGCCTGAGTTGCAGAGGAAAAGAGCGCAGGTACGAGACGTAATGAAACAGCTCAAGATGAAGGATGTGCGAGCCCAGTGTGTCTATCCAGCACAGATAAGGATCTACCTGGAGACCGGAGTAAAAACTTTTCCTACCCTGATGGATGCTGCACCACCGCTGCGGGACCTGGGAATTAAAGTTCGAGTGGGTGAACGAGACCGACAAGTAAGGGAAATATCGAAGGCAAGATGGTCAGTGCAAGGTAAAGGTGAACGTGGATCGAGCACAGCGCTGCTGTCCGATGCAGATCTTCAAGCATTTTTGCACAAGGAGTGAATCACTCAAAATTATTTACACATGCATTATTTAAACTAGATATTTCTGCTTCAGAATGTGAGTAAACTCTGGCTAAATTATAAAAGAGACTGGCTCTTTGTAGAAATACATACGATTAATGTATTGACTTTTTTTCTTTACTTTTGGGATAATAATTGATTTTTTTTTTCTAAATTGATGGATGCTTGCTGACATTTTCCTGAGTGGAAATCACTCTTGGAGGCGGCCGTGTTTCAAAACTGGCTGCACGCACTTGGTGCACTTTTGATACCCCAGGGAGTCAGCGTCACAACTCCCTGCCCTTCTTACATCGGGTTGGCCTACGAGACAAGAACTTGGCCGAATGGATGTGTGGAAGTCTTGTTCATGTACATAGTTCCTGTTTTTTTTTTTTTGTTTGTTTACGTTAATTATTTGCCCTTGACAGCTAAAGTGTTTGTAGTTTTTCTGTATTACTGGAACATACCGGTGACTAGCACATACAACATTTATAATAATGTCAATGGATAATTTAATTTGTGTCAGTTATAATGTGAAAGGACTGAGCAGCCCAATTAAAAGAAAGAAAATATTTAATCAGCTTAAAAAAAATGCAATGCTCTTTCAAGAGACCCACCTGTCTGATGGGCAACATTTAAAACTGAGGAGGGAATGGGTGGACCAAGTTTACAGTGCCTCATATAACAAGGGGAAGAGAAGAGGTGTTGCAATCATGTTTGCCAAGTCTGTCTTTTTTAAGTATACAAAGATAAAGAGAGGAGATATACGTAATGGTAGCTGGAACAATTTCAGGCAAAAAAATTACTATTGTTAATCTTTACGCACCTAACGAGGACTACCCACAATTTTTGAAGAATGTTTTCTCTCTTTTCTCTCACCAACACCAACACATCACCATCACGTCACCAGATCTCCATGCTCCACCCACTCATTCACAGTTTCCTGAGTACTAATCACCCGCACCTGCACTTCATCATCTAGGACACTATAAGAACACTCACTCCCTTCACATCATTGTCTAGTCTCGTCTATACGTACCTGGACTCCTTACCCGCTACTTACCTCAGTTTCCCGAGTCCTCATCCAGCCGTCTTCTGTCTCCAGGTTTTCGTTCCTCGTCGATCCCTTCACCTGCAACAGAAATACCTGTTATCCTTCAGCTAAGTGACTGGTCGCAAAGTGCTTGTTCTTTACTCACCTGCATCCATCATCTGCCTGTGTTCGTGTCTCTGTTTCAATAAACTTCTGTGTTCACTTACCCCTCTGCCTCCGTCTGTGTCCTAACAGAAGACCAGACCTCATGCAGAGCGCCTCGGACACGGGCGGGGATCGTGCTCCGGACCCGTTTGCCACCCTGGTCGACGCAGTACGATCCTCACTACAACCGCCATCCACAAGCACTTCCCCTACAGTCCCAGCAGATCTTGTGCACGCTGTTCGCCAAGCACTCCTGCACCCAGCACCTGCTGCTTCTTCTCCAACTGCCTCTGTCAGTCCCATGGCCCGACCAGCGACATTCTCAGGATTGCAGTGGGTTTCTCCTTCAGTGTTCGCTCTATCTGGAAGCCCAGTCTCAGCTCTTCGCATCCGAGTGCGCCCGAGTGGCGTTTGTCATCTCCCTGCTCTCAGGATGAGCGCTGCAATGGGCCCAGCCCCTCTGGGAAGCCAACGCCCCCGTAACAGCCACCATCGCCACCTTCTTCAATCACTTCCGGGAGGTGTTTGGACAATGTACCACCGATCTCGCTATACACGACCAACTCTTCCATATCCACCAAGGTGATGAATCTGTGAGTATGTATGCCCTCCGATTTTGTACACTAGCGGCCGCTAGTGGCTGGAACAAACCGGCTCTAAAACAGGGTTTGAATCCTCACGTTAAACAGTTAATGGTCGTGTATGATGATACAATGGGGCTGGAGAACTTAATCCAAAAGACCATCCGAGTGGCCCAGCGTTATTCAGCATGTGCGCTCCACACGCCCACTGTTAATCCTCTGCCTGCCCCTTCCAGCACCAGAAGCTATGCAGGTGGATTCCTATCGCCTGACTCGTGCAGAGCATCAGAGAAGAATTCAACAACATCTCTGTTTGTACTGTGGGGGAGAGGATCATTTCATCGCTGCCTGTCCCATTAGACAACCACGCCCAGTGGTGCATCATCTCGCTGCCTGCTCGTATTTCATCTCTCACCAGAACCACTGTGCATCTCCTGAACCCTCATGTCTGTGTTTGAGCACAAGCCCTCATCGACTCCGGCTCCGCAGGGAACTTCATCAGCCTGTACGTCGAAAACGCTGCCAACAGGATCTCCGCATCCACACTATCCAGGGAAAACCGCTGGGCTGTGGTCACATTCGACATTTCTCCCCCACACTGACGCACCGCATTGGCTGTCTTCACACGGAGGAAATCACATTTATGGTGCTGGTCCATAAATTCCTCCTGAATACCGGGCGTCCCAGGATGTGTTCAGCAAGCGGTTGGCAACGCAACTACCACCTCACCGGCCATGGGACTGCGCTATTGACCTGCTGCCTGGGGCTACCCTATCCAAGGGTAGGGTTTACCCATTGTCCATCCCGGAACAGAAGACCATGGAGTACGTTCAGAAGGCATTAAAGCAACGTTTTATCCGACCGTCGACATCCCCTGCCGCTTCAAGCTTCTTCTTCGTGGCCAAGAAGGACGGAGGCTTGAGGCCGTGCATCGACTACCGTCACCTGAACTCCCAGACGGTGAAATTCAGCTATCCCCTTCCTCTGGTCCCGGCAGCTCTGAAGCAGCTACGGGGAGCTCGTATCTTCTCCAAGCTGGACCTGCGGACTGTGTATAACTTCATTCGTATATGCCGGGGGGACGCTGCTTTCATCACACCGTCGGGACACTATGAATACTGGGTCATGCCGTATGGCCAGTCTAACTCTCCCTCCGTGTTTCAGAATTATATGAATGAGGTGTTCTGGGAGTTCCTCCACCAGTTTGTCGTGGTCTACATAGATGACATCCTCATTTTTTCCCAGAATATGGCTGAACATCGCCAACACGTCCTCGAGAAGCTATGTCAACACCATCTATACCTCAAGTTGGAGAAGTGCGAGTTCCATACCACCTCCGTGCAGTTCCTGGGCTACGTCATTGACCAACACGGCATCCAAATGGACCAGAGGAAGGTGGAAACCATCCGCAACTGGCCATTACCCACTACTGTGAAAGAGTTACAACGTTTCCTGGGGTTTGCAAATTTCTATCGTCGCTTCATCCACAACTACAGTCTTATCAGGTCACCCCTCACCTCGCTCCTCAAAGGCCGGCCCAGGACCCCATCTGCCCGAGATGCCTTCCACCAGCTCCAAGAAGCTTTCCTCACCGCTCCGATCCTGGTTCATCCGAACCCTGACCTCCCATTCGTCGTCGAAGTCGACGCCTCATCCACCGGGGTCGGGGCGGTATTGTCACAGCGGCAGGGTGATCCACCACGACTCCATCCATGTGCCTTCTCCAAAAAGCTATCCCCGGCGGAGCAAAATTACGACATCGGGAACAGAGAGTTTCTGGTTAACCTTGGAGGAGTGAAGACACTGGCTGGAGGGAGCAAACCATAAATTCGAAGTGATTACCGATCACCGTAACCTGGAGTACCTCCGAGATGCAAAGAGACTGAACCCTCGCCAGGCCCGTTGGGCCCTCTTCTTCACTAGATTCAACTTCACTGTCTCCTACCATCCTGGAACCAAGAATTGCAAGGCAGACACCTTATCTCATCTGTATCAACCCGATCCAGAGAGCTCCGATCCAGAACCTGTCCTCCCTCCAGCCATGATCATCAGCCCCATCCAGTGGTCCATCAACCAACGCATCGCCCAAGCTAACCGCTCCTAACCCACTCCACCGGGAGGTCCTGAGGGGCTTCTCTATGTTCCACCGGATCTCCGTCAGCCCCTCATGGACTTAGCTCACACCTCTCCGGGCTTTGGACACCCAGGCAGTTCACGTACCCTCTCGCCCCTGCGGCAACGCTACTGGTGGCCCTCCATGACTCAGGATGTCTCCCGCTACATCAGAGGGTGCTCAGTTTGTGCCGTTGCCAACACTCCTAGGAGGCTTCCTGAGGGTAAACTGGTTCCCTTACCGATACCTCGCCAACCGTGGACACACCTGGGAATTGATTTCATGACAGATTTGCCACCATCAAAGAACTTCACCTGCGTGTTGGTAATTGTGGACCGGTTCTCCAAGGCTTGTAAACTCATACCCCTCAAGGGTCTTCCCACTGCATTTGAAGCCGCCGAAGCCTTATTCCACAATGTATTCCGTCATTTCGGTATTCCAGAAGACATCGTGTCCGATTGTGGACCCCAGTTCATTTCCAGAGTGTGGCTCGCCTTCAAGCTCCTAGGAGTGTCAGTCAGCCTGTCCTCGGGATACCACCCAAAAACCAACGGCCAAACTGAGTGCAAGATCCAGGAAATCGGGAGATACCTGAGGTCATATTGCCACCGGAACCAGGACAGCTGGAGCCAGTTCCTACCCTGGGTGGAGTATGCCCAAAATTCCCTCTGGCAGACCACCACCGGGCTCACCCCATTCCAGTGTGTCCTGGGCTACCAACCACCTCTCTTCCCCTGGTCGGGTGAACCCTCAGAGGTTCCAGCTGTCAACCACTGGTTCCAGCAGAGCGAGAGAGTGTGGGACTCAGCTCATGTCCCTCTCCAGCAGGCAGTCCGGAGACACAAGAGGCTTGCTGACCCCATAAGGGGTTCCACTCCTCGTTACCAACCTGGCCAGAAGGTGTGGCTCTCAACACGGGACATCCGTCTCTGACTGCCCTGCCGTAAGCCCCGGTACATAGGTCCATTCACCATACAGAGGCAGCTCAACAAGGTCACCTACCATCTCAACCTCCCTGCACAGTATCGTATCTCACCTTCATTCCATGTTTCCTTTTTGTTTCCTTCCACAGATCCTGGTGACGATGCGGTACCTCCTCCTCCCGATGTCGCTGAAGAAGAGGCCATCTATGTGGTGCGGGCGAACCTCGACTCCCGACGACGGGGTCCCCAGATTGAATAGCTCGTCGACTGGGAGGACTATGGGCCAGAGGAACATTCCTGGGTCAACCGTCACGACATGCTCGACCCCTCGCTCATCACTCAATTCCACGCCGAACATCCGGACCGCCCGGCTCCTCGGGTCGAGGTAGACCCCGTCACCCCTTATCAGGGTCCTTGGAGTTTAAGAGGTTAATTGGTGGGGACTTTAACTGTGTATTAGATGTGTATCAACTGTCATGTTGATAGGTTACCAGTAGAAAGGGGACCACAGTCAAAAAAACTAAACTCTTTTAGGAATAATGAGAAAATTAGGTTTACCAGATATTTGGCGACACTTCTAAAGAGAAGGATTTTACCTTTATGTCACATGTATATGGTAGTTATTCTAGAATAGACTTCTTTTGTACATCTAGAGCAGATTTACATAATGTCAAAGAATGTTATATAGATCCCATAACTATATCTGATCATGCTCCAGTTAGGCTAAAACTTAATTTAGGAAAAGATGAACAATTTAAATACTGGAGATTAAATGTCTCAGTAATAAATTATTGTATTTGTAAGGCGAAAGAAGAAATAAGACAACAACTGATTGAATACTTTGATATTAATGATAATGGACTGGTTACCCCATCTATTTTGTGGGAGGGGGCCAAAGCAGTGACAAGAGGTAAAATAATAGAAATAACATCCAGGAATAAAAAAATTGAGATTAGCCAAACAAAATGAGAAACTGAGAGGGGCACTCAGATTTGTAAGCAGAAAATACTATGAGATGAGTAATAAGGAGATGAGTATTGACTCTTGGCCTTTCAATTACGTAAAGCTCAAGCAAGCAGGGTAGTTCCAAAAATCAAACACCCAGATACCTCAACAGTGCTAACACAACCAAATGATATAGTTAATTCATTTGAAGATTATTATAAAAAAATATATATGAAGGCCAGAAATTAATAAATAAGGAGGAAAAAGTTAAAAGTTTTTTGCAACCAATTGAATTAAAAAAATTAACAGAAGAAGAAGCAAAGGAAACGATATCCCCTATTACAGAAGAAGAAATAAGGGAGACTATTGCAAATTAAAAAAAACCGGGGGTAGACGGATTCCCCGGGAATTTTACAAGGCATTTGTAAATGAATTGGCTCCTAATTTATGTAAGGTGTTTAACTATGTGCCACATTCATGGTCTGACGCAATAATTACTGTAATTCATAAAACTGGAAAAGACCCTAGACAATGTATGGCTTATAGACCAATATGCTTACTATGTCAGGATATGAAAATTTCAATAAACTTCAATAATAGCAAACAGAATTCAGAAGCATATTAAAAAACTGGTCAAACCGGATCAGACTGGATTTATTAATAGAAGATATGGAACAAATAACATAAGAAGAGCTTTAAACTTACAACAAATTGGAAAAGATAGTAAAACACCCTCAATGCTTCTCAGCTTAGATGCTGCGAAAGCATTTGATAGGGTGGACTAGGTGTGTCTGGAACAGACTCTTAATTATATGGGGTTTCATGACACTTTTGTTAAGTGGGTAAAGATTTTTTACAAAAAATCCTAAATCAAGAGTTCAAGTTAATGGTCATTGCTCAGAATTTTTTAATCTAGGTAGGGGAACTCGTCAGGGAGATGCAATGTCTCCAGTCTTATTTGCTCTTAGTATTGAGCCACTAGCGGAGTTAATAAGGAGCAACCCCAGAATACAGGGGATAACAGATAAAGGAGGGAAGTGTCATAAAATATCATTATACGCCGGTGACTTATTATTCACTGAAAACCCTGTTTCATCCATCCCGGCCCTTTTAGAGTGCCTTAGAGACTATGGCTTAGTTTCTGGATATAAGGTAAATGCTGAGAAATCGGAGGCAATGATGATTTCAGGACATTGGCCCACTTAGTTAGATAATGAAGTATCTTATCGATGGTCTAGTCAGGGTTTCAGATACTTGGGTGTTATCCTTACACCCATGGCATCAGGTTTATACTTGGCTAACTACTCACAGTTTTTTGAGATCATAAAAAAACCTTCCTAATCTTAGATACTATTATTGGGCTGCTCAGCTTAGGGCTATGGCTGCTTGGCTTGGCATCGATAAGGAGGCAGAATGGGTTAATATTGAACAGAATTCACTTCCTGGAGACTCTTTGACAGTTCTGCCATTCATGGACTTGCAAGCACAGAAAAGAGTGAAGGAAACAAATATATGGATACATCATACTGTCAAAATTTGGTCCACAATACAAAAAAGTTTAGAGGAGTAATAACCTTATCACGTGCAATACCTATTAAAGCTAACCCAGATTTTCTCCCTTCTATATGGGATAGTGCCTTAAGTAGATGGGAAGAGAGTGGTTTAAAGATAATTAATAACATTTTTGATGGAGAAACCATAAGATCTTTTTCTCAATTATGTGAAATGCACTCTATGCCCAGGCGACAAGTGTCTTTCAACTGCTGCCAACTCAATGAGCAACCTGTCTAAGCATTTGTCAGCCCAGCATGGCAATACAAAACCTGTGGCGAAAGATCCTGCTCGCCGGTCATTTGAAGGAGTCACTCAGCAGCCGACCCCACCTAAACAAGCTAAGCTTTTCTCAAGTCTTGGAGCGCAGCAGGTAACACAAAAAGAAATGAAGAGGCTAGTTGCAGGGTTTATTGTAGAAGACATGCTTCCCCTGTCGACCATTGAATTGCACAGGTTTAGAAAAATACTAGATAAAATACCCGCGACACGCAAGCCAACGTCCGACAGGAAAACATTTTCCCATTACCTGGACAAGTGTTATTCCAACATGGAATCGAAGCTCAAAAAAACTTTCGAGTCCCTAGTTTGAGTTTGTGACTTGGTATGTTAACTTACCGCCTCTGGCAGCCATATCTCCAGGAGGCAGAGGAGAGCAAGCTAAGGGGAAAATAATGTTTTTGGGATGACATGAATTTTCTGTTTATTTAATTAATTGCATTTTCTGTTTCCTTTTTATGGGATAAAGTGACCTTTATTTTTATATTTTTCATTGACGACTTCATTTTCTTTTTTGCCATGACTCTAATAAAAAGCTGGTTTTGTTCTCAGGAGAAGAGTTTTGTTCTCATGTTTCCCAAAGCCTGTGTTTTGAAACTTGTGTGTTGACCCCATTTTAAAATGACCCCACCATAGCCTCCTTTATCCTGTTGTTTGTGGATTTTACAGTGAGGCATATTTCTTTGTGCAGACAGGGATATTGTTCTTTCATATGGTTTTACATGCCATTTTGTATACATTTATACAATAAACACTATGCGGACAGGCTAAGTGATGATAGGGCTATGATGTTTGTCCATGTATCTACACTGTAAATTAAGAAACGGGAATGTAAAGTAGTAAGTAGTGAAGTTACTTTTCAAATGCAGTAACTAGTAAAGTAATCTCATTACAATTTACAGAAGTAACTAGTAACTAATTACTTTTTTTGAGTAACTACCCCAACACTGCTGAGATCTAATAATTTTTTTAGATATTTACAATTATGACATTATATCACAATTCATAAACATTGGGACATAATTAAAAGATCTCCAGCAAATGTTGAAAAATATTTTATCAATATTATTGAACATGATCTACCTACTAAAAATCATATAGCACATATTTATGGGAAGTTAATGCAGGATCAATCTGATGACACGTTTCATATCAAAAGAAACTGGAACTAGAGTTAAATACTGTAATAGAGGATGAGATGCGGATAAATATATATGCTGGCTGTCATAAGGGTATCAGCAGCCAAATGTGGAAGGAATTTGATTGGAAAATAAAAATGAGATTCTTCAGGGTTCCACTGGTGGTTGCCAAATTTGACAGTACTTCGCCATTATCACAATGCTCTAGAGATTGTGGGATGGTGGGGGACTATGTGCATATATTCTGGGAATGTCCCAAAATACAAGTGTATTGTCAGGGGGTTAAAAGGGAAATTAATAAAATTTTAGAAAGAGATATTCCAATGCACTTGATGCAATGCAGTTTTTTCTACTTGATGGTTTCCCATCAGATCTGTTCAGTAAATCCCACTTATTTGTATTGCATATATTATTAATGGCAGCTAGGAAGATAATCACTGTGAACTGGATGAAAGTGCATGAACCCACTGTGACAGAATGGACACATAGACTGAAACAGATATATATATATTTGAGAAAATGACTGCAGACATGCAGTTAAAATCAGATTTTTTTCGACAGAAGTGGGCACTAATTGAAACATATTTGCTTAAAGGAAATAGATTTAATTTATGTTAATGTTTGAACAATGCAGATAATGTACTGGTATGTGGTATTCTCTGAAGTGCTTAATTTAATTACTTTACATGATTAATATTCTATGTAAATGTTATGTAACAGTGCTCTGTTTATAAAAAAAAATCAACTGTGGCGGGTAACTGTCTGTTTACTCACTTATGTTTACTCACTTTTTTTATATATGAGCGCGGCAGCGCACTCATACGCGCTGTCTGTGAATGTCCTGTCTGTGAGGCACACACAGCGCACCAGAATCCAGTTCTCTTAAGCGCTTGAATGAACAATAACACACAGAATTATGCCAAAGTGCCCGTTTTGTTGAGAATCCTCATAAGAGCAGTCGTAAATGAGTTAAATAACGTCTTAACTGAACTTAAAGAGTTGAGAGAAAATTAGATGCGCGTGACATCGCGTCAGATCCGCGTTCAACAGCAGCAGATCTTAAAGGAACAGCAGCCACTAATGCTGTCTGTCATTAATGTTAATCAAAGAACAAAGGGAACAGACAAAACGGTAGCTTTAATGAGGATTAATCTATATTTAATGTATTATTTATGCAGTGCAGACTGTTTGATAACTTTATTCAATTTCTGTATATTTCTTTCCTGTTAGACAGGCCACAGGTAAATATGACATTATAATGGGTTTATGTGAGGTTTGCTTTAAGTTCACTTAAATTAAAAGTTGTTATTTTTTAAAAGGCTAATAAATGATTAAATTGATATAGCTTTCATTTATACTGTAATGTTGAATGTCTCTCATTAATGTTAAAAAAAAAAAAATTCACGTTCATAGAGACATTAGTAAATTAAGAAATTAAACCTTAAATATTAGTATTGAAATTTTTTTAATATTCTATTTTTTTGTCATATCAAACTTTTGGTTAAGATTAAGCTTACAGTAGGCTACTTTTTCATTTGTTTTAAATTTGTTCTGCCATGTCTGTGTAAATCAGTTGAGGCAGCAGAAACTACTCGGTTACTCTTCACATTATTTCAACATAGCCATTAGGCTGCTATTTTAATTGTTATAAAAATTAATAATGTACCCTAGGTTTGTATTGCAATTAAACTTGTATGTCATTCATACTATGACAAGGAAAATAAAAAATGCTCTAAAGACAATTAACGCCTCCCACCCCCACCCCACCCCACATTCAGCTTTAAAATCATTTTGGTGGGTCTTGAGATAGATTGTACTTGTCTAGGTGGGTCCTGGGATGGAAAAGTTTGGGAACCCCTGCCCTAAACGATGTTATAGTGGACTATTTCACATCCAGAGATGATGGAGAAGTTACTGAAGAGGAAGATTCAATTTAGCTATGCTGCAATGTGCGCTGTGTGTGCTATTCTAAAATTAAGCTACGGTACACTAGTTGTGCTATCTAAACAACAGGGGTGATCAAAAGTTTAGAGATTATGCACATGATTAACAATGGAAAACTTACTTCACTACTTGCTAAGTTGATGTCCTCTATAGGGTAACGTTAGCTAGTCCCCTTTGTGTAGTGATGCAGCTTTATAAATTCATATTTTTTCAAGTTTTCATATTTTCATATTGAGTTCAGACCTTTATTTTGAAATAGCAATGAACACGAACAATCATGAAAGATTGGTAGAAAACCGATTTGTTTTCATGCCAAGAGTTAAAAAAAAAAGTTTTAAATATAAACACATTTCGCCATTTGTGAAGCAGCAGCTCTATAATGCATGTTCTGTTTATGTGTTTATTAGGGGTTGAATTCAAATCAAATTCTGCTAAACTGCCCATACTACTTCTGAATAGAGTGGTGCAGGTATGACGTCACTTCGTAGGCCAATCGGCAGTTAGCATCGCACTGGTTCCCTCGAGAAAAACCCGATAGGATTTTCCCATAGGCTTTTGGATTATCTAAAAAAACAAGCTCTGTGATCAACAAAAGTTCATGATACTTACACGTTTTGTCCATCAAAATACAAACCCGATTCCAAAAAAGTTGGGACACTGTACAAATTGTGAATAAAAAAGGAATGCACTAATTTACAAATCTCATAAACTTATATTTTATTCACAATAGAATATAGATATATCAAATGTTGAAAGTGAGACATTTTGAATATAAGGAACAGCTGGAGGACCAATTTGCAACTTATTAGGTCAATTGGCAACATGATTGGGTATAAAAAGAGCCTCTCAGAGTGGCAGTGTCTCTCAGAAGTCAAGATGGGCAGAGGATCACCAATTCCCCCAATGCTGTGGCGAAAAATAGTGGAGCAATATCAGAAAGGAGTTTCTCAGAGAAAAACTGCAAAGAGTTTGAAGTTATCATCTACAGTGCATAATATCATCCAAAGATTCAGAGAATCTGGAACAATCTCTGTGCGTAAGGGTCAAGGCCGGAAAACCATACTGGATGCCCGTGATCTTCGGGCCCTTAGACGGCACTGCATCACATACAGGAATGCTACTGTAATGGAAATCACAACATGGGCTCAGGAATACTTCCAGAAAACATTGTCGGTGAACACAATCCACCGTGCCATTCACCGTTGCCAGCTAAAACTCTATAGGTCAAAAAAGAAGCCATATCTAAACATGATCCAGAAGCGCAGGCGTTTTCTCTGGGCCAAGGCTCATTTAAAATGGACTGTGGCAAAGTGGAAAACTGTTCTGTGGTCAGACGAATCAAAATTTGAAGTTCTTTTTGGAAAACTGGGACGCCATGTCATCCGGACTAAAGAGGACAAGGACAACCCAAGTTGTCATCAGCGCTCAGTTCAGAAGCCTGCATCTCTGATGGTATGGGGTTGCATGAGTGCGTGTGGCATGGGCAGCTTACACATCTGGAAAGGCACCATCAATGCTGAAAGGTATATCCAAGTTCTAAAACAACATATGCTCCCATCCAGACGTCGTCTCTTTCAGGGAAGACCTTGCATTTTCCAACATGACAATGCCAGACCACATACTGCATCAAATACAACATCATGGCTGCGTAGAAGAAGGATCCGGGTACTGAAATGGCCAGCCTGCAGTCCAGATCTTTCACCCATAGAAAACATTTGGCGCATCATAAAGAGGAAGATGCGACAAAGAAGACCTAAGACAGTTGAGCAACTAGAAGCCTGTATTAGACAAGAATGGGACAACATTCCTATTCCTAAACTTGAGCAACTTGTCTCCTCAGTCCCCAGACGTTTGCAGACTGTTATAAAAAGAAGAGGGGATGCCACACAGTGGTAAACATGGCCTTGTCCCAACTTTTGAGTGTTGATGCCATGAAATTTAAAATCAACTTATTTTTCCCTTAAAATGATACATTTTCTCAGTTTAAACATTTGATATGTCATCTATGTTGTATTCTGAATAAAATATTGAAATTTGAAACTTCCACATCATTGCATTCTGTTTTTATTCACAATTTGTACTGTGTCCCAACTTTTTTGGAATCGGGTTTGTAATTATCACAGATGAACACAACTTTTATGAATTTTGAAGCCTAAATGCAGTCGCCAGAAATCAAAAGCTAAAGGTAGGCTATAAATGAACTACACCACGTCATGATCACTAAGCTTCCGACAACCAGTTTTTATCTAAAAACATTTTCCCAGAACGTTTGAGTTAGACTAGTTTATAAGAGCATAATGAGGCTGTAAAAGCGGACTGAGTTTACCTGTTCGACGTGATGACGTTTATAATCTCCTCGACAGCCTCTGTAGTCCCATTTAGCCACTTGTTAGCAACCACCTTTTTCAAGACACGTAACAGCTTCAAAAAATCACGCGTGTGGTAATACTGATGTATTTAATGTTGTAGAATAAAACATGAACGTGTCTCCAGCTTGTGTTCACCACAGACCTTATTTCAGCCATTTAACCAAAATCCCATTCAAAAAACCAATTGACTTCGGTATGAGGGAACCGGAAGTGCTAAAATGCTAACTCGCTTCCGCGTTTTGGTGATGTCACACCTGCACCACTCTATTGGATGTCTACTTCATAAAATGTATGAAAATTATGGAGATATAGGGGAGCGCGGGGCACAACCTAACGCGAGGTTAGTTGTAACATGCATGGTTTAAAACTTTCCACACATGCCAGGATGACGAAACTTAGTGTATTTACTAGTTGCCATATCAACATTATTTAGAGAAAAAATTGCGCCAAAATTAAAATATCTTTGGAAGATATTACTGAACATTTATTTAACCATAGCAAAAGTAAATTTCTTAAGTTTATTTTTCATCTCTGTTTTCTGTGTTTATTTAAAATAGGACAAATCGTATATTATTTTAATCTTATATCTGTTATTTAACAGTTCTTTAATGCTGATCTAACCAGCAGAAGACAAGAGCCGCGGTTTAAATCCCAGTTGCGCAGATGAGGTGCATTGTAACACTGCTACAATGAGCCCCTATTAGAAATATGCAATTATATTCTATACTTTTATGAATTCTTTTGAGAAACCATGAGAAAAGGGTGAATAATGACTGAGAGTCAATGTTCAGAAATTATTAATTATTATTATGTTTTTAACTATGCTGTACAGCTGTATTTAGCAATGTGTTTGTTGTCAAACTCAAAAATTAGTGCCATTATTTTATTTTAAAATGTTAATAATTGTATTTTATTGACAAAATATTTTAGTTTGTCTTGGATATTATATGGAAATGGAGGTGCCCTTATATGGTCAGTAATGGCGCTTGGAAAGTTTGGTACTGTGCCCAAACAAAATCACACTGAAAGCTCATTTTTTGAATATCAACCTAAAATTTGGAGCACAACTTGTTCATATTTTTGGCTTTGAACTCTTGTAGTTTTAGAGTAAAACATGTTTTATAAAATACATATTATTATAAAATATAAACAATTATATTTTTACACTTTACATTTTCATAAACGTAAACTTTTATAACTTTTTTCTATTTTACTTTCATAATTTATTTGACTTCTACAATAATTTGCCAAGTGTCTTCTTTATAGTAATGTCCGGTTCGTGAACGAATCGTTCTTTTGAACCGGTTCTTTTTAGTGAACCGGTCGAACCAGTTCACCAAATCGGACTGAATCGTTCTAAACGGTTCGTGTCTCGAGTCAGCGCTGATCCAGATGTTACTAAAGTTACTCACATGAGTGACAGTCCCTCCGACTAGAAATAAAGTAATATCCTGAAGTATATGTTACTCTAGTAACTCCAACAGTTCACTGAACTGAGTGAGACATGTTGTGCTGAGAGAACTAATGAGAGCACGAGCAGCTGATACTGAGCATGCGTGTACTACCGAACATACAGCGGTTCTCGAGTTAAAAGTTCTCGAATCCGAACTGATAACCGTTTCTTTCGGACACGTTCGATACTGAGAACCGATGAGCTGAACATGCGTGTCATTTGTTCAGAGGGACGAAATGCAGGTTTCAAGTGTATAAAATTAAACATGTTTGAAACATGTTCATCACATAATTGCTGTCTTATCACTGTATTATTTTAAAGTTTGGAAACACAATGAATGGATTGTAAAACGGTCAAACTAAACATTTATTTGTTTTATCGATAATGCATGATATTTTCAGGAATAGCTTATTTAATTTCTAAATAAGTTGATATAAATCTTAAAATGTATTAATCAAAACAGTAGTTTTGACTCGGTAAAACAGTAGTTAAACAGTGACTCGGTAAAACAGTAGTTTTGATATAGACTATATATTCAGCTTGGAGCAGTTCTCAGCTCAGCACACTTACACACACTGCTACAGCAGTTCTCGAGTCAGGAACGGGTTGCAGCGGTTCTCGAATCATCAGTACAGAATCGAGAACTGTTTCTTTCGGACACGTTCGATACTGAGAACCGATGAGCTGAGATACTGAGCATGCGTGATAGCACCGTATGAACCGAACTGTTTCTCTCGGACAACTGATGCTGTGCTGATAATATGAGCACGGGTGAACCGAGGACTTGTGTAAATTTATGTTATGTCAGTGTAAGTTTATTTAATCTGTGTAAAACATGTATTGGCTGTATTGAGTGCTTTTGCAAAACGTAAATGTAAGAACTTATCCAAGATGACGATGACGATAATTATTATTATTATTATACTAAGTTATGATTACAAATTACTTTTTATGAATGTGTTTGAATGTGTTTTCATCCGCCGGGATGATAGAATTGACGTCATTGCGTGAGGACGTAAAAGAACCGGTGAACCGTTTTTTTGAACCGGTTCGTTGAAACGAACTGTCCAAAAGAACCGGTTCACGGAAAAGAACCAAACTTCCCATCACTACTTCTTTAAAACAAGACCAACCTTAGGTCTATATTCCAAAGCATTCTTGAATTACAGCCATTTAAGTTTGGATAGTGCGTTTTCATGTCTATGCGAAAAAAGGGGGTGACAGTTATTTAAATCTGTTTTTCTCAAAATTCCGTTCCTGAAAATCATAGCGATCAGCCGACTTCAGATAACCATAACTTTTGTTACACAGACAAGCTATGAAAGAAATAAAAACAGATTTGGAAAGTGCTTGAAATATGGTTGAGCTTTCATATGGTATCAAAACCTGTGAGAGGTAAAATTTCACCATGTGATGGGTTTTCGTAGATCACATCACATATAAGCACTGAAACCGCAAGGCAAACTACACCTTATCTCGGCACCTTATATCTTTTTGTAAAATTTTGGACGGATTCCCCCAACCACCTGCACGTGAAAAATCGTCTCGGTTACGTATGCAACCCTTATTCCCTGAGGAGACGTTACGTCAGTGACTGACGAATGGGGGTTTCGCTTAGAAGCCTATCATCTTCGAGATCTTAGAAAACGCCCAATGGCGATGCAATGCCATGGGCCTGCGGAATTTACATAGCGTAACTCCGCCCCACCTCGTGGGTATATAAGGAAGTACGCTGGCAATGTCGCATTATGTTACCTGCTGAGAAGCTGAGAACTGAATTCCCGGCCATTCCAGCGGTACAGCGGAAGTGGCAGAGGGACGTAACGTCTCCGTTCCCTCCTCAGGGAACGAGGGTTACATACGTAACCGAGACATTCCCTTTCGTTCAGTCACTCCAAGTTACGTCACTGACTGACGAATGGGGGTCCAATCTAATCACGCCACTCGGCTGTCGTCCAGTGCCCTGCATAAGTGTGAGCTCCCTGTCGTAAACTAGTACGGACAAAGGACTCCCACTTAACACAGGAATACCAGGTACACTGGGAAGCATATTCCACGTGGAAACATGCACCAAGTGCCCGCCCGCAGGGAGGACTTAAGGAAACACATATGACCCGCGAGGGGCTGCATATGGAAGAACTCTGGGGTAACCAGCCGAAGGTGGAATTTTTAAACCCCAGGATTGGCAAGGCTTGCCAAGGGAAAGACACATGCTCAGAGAGGCTTACAGTGGAAATACACATGTGGGGGTCGCCCGACGGGGGAACCATGCACACGGCTGCACCTAGCCGAACACGAGGGCTGACCGGACGGGCATGCACTCTGGTGTCAGCATCAATGGTGCTGGAGGAACTCAGGGCTTCAGGGAAGAAACCTGAGGAAATATCGCACGTATCCAGTCCGTGGAGTGGAATGGCGAGCAAGCGAAGCCAGCTAGCGGCCATTACTTGAGGCGAGTACATGAGTGGACACTGGCTCCAATCAGAGGTTATAAAACCTGGTGAATGTGTTGGGTGTCGCCCAGTCTGCAGCTCTGCAGATGTCTGTCAGTGAGGCACCATGCGCTAGAGCCCAAGAGGAGGCTATACTCCGGGTGGAGTGTGCCCTCACCCCTAGGGGGCATGGACGACCCTGCGTCTGGTAAGCCAAGACAATGGCGTCCACTATCTAGTGAGACAACCTTTGCTTGGAGAGAGCCTTTCCCTTCAGCTTCCCACCATAACAGACAAAGAGCTAGTCTGAAGTCCTGAAACACTGCGTTCTGTCTACGTAGGCACGTGTTGTCTGTCCGGACTAGTACGTGTTGACCCTTGAGCAATGCTCGGAAGCGGTGCAGGGCGAACCGTACTGCCAGCAACTCGAGGCAATTGACATGCAGGCAGCGCTGGGGTCCTGTCCAGGAGCCCGCGGCAGCATGTCCATTGCACATGGCACCCCAGCCCGTGGCAGAGGCATCTGTTAATACAACAATATGCCTGGAAACTCGTTCTAAGGGAACTCCGGCCCATAGAAAACTGAGGTTCGACCACGGGGTGAAGGTCTGTAGGCAGGCCCGAGTCACTGGGACCCGGAGCGTGCCTGTCTGCCATGCCCATCTCGGGACTCGGTCGTGAAGCCAGTGCTGAAGCGGTCTCATATAAAGCAATCTGAGCGGCGTGACCGCGGCTGCAGATGCCATATGCCCCAGGACCCTCTGAAATAACTTCAGTGGAACCGCACTCTTGCTCTCGATTTGACGGAGGCAAGTCAGCAGTGACTCCGCACGCTCGCCCGTAAGCTGTGCGTACATGGCGACCGAGTCGATTTCCATACCGAGAAAAGCGATCCTCTGCACAGGGGAGAGTTTGCTCTTTTCCCAGTTGACCCGAAGGCCCAGACGGATGAGGTGTTGGATCTCCAGATCTCTGTGTTCGCACACCTGCTCTCGAGAGTGACTCAGAATCAGCCAGTCGTCGAGATAGTTCAGGATGCAAACCCCGAGTTGCCTGAGTGGCACAAGGGCTGCCTCAACAATCTCCGTGGCGAAAAATGAGAATCTCTTCTGGCCTGGTAGACCTGGAGGATGGCCATGGCATGCAAAGAGGCGGAGGCCTGCCCCGCAGCTCTGTAGGTCTTTGACAGCAAGATTGATGTGAATCTACAGGCTTTGGAGGGGTGCTTTGGGTCGCCACACCATGTTCAAGCACTCTGCGGACACAGTTGCATCGCAACAGAGCGTTCAACCGGGGGAACCCCAGTGTACCCTTTAGCCGCAGCCCCATCGAGGGCAGAGAAGGCGGAGGAGGCCACCGAACGGTCACGGGAAGACAGCGGGGACTTCCAGGACCGTGTGACCTCCTCATGCACCTCATGCACTCCAGCCCGAGGCTTGCGGCTGCCCGAGAAAGCATGGCTGTCAGCTCTGGGTCCAACTCGGACAATGCTGGCACCCCAAGGCAGTATCACAGCCGAATCATCATCCTCAGAGGACTCGAGCCCACCTTGAGATGCGGAGATCGACATCTCGTCGTCCTCTGGAGCACCGAACGAAACACGAAGGGCGGCAGGAGCCGGGGCCGCTGTTTCAATCCGAGCGCTAGAGGGGGGGCGTGGCCCAAGGAACTAGCGTCGGGGCTTTGTTCCACACCGTCACCCTCAGGTCACCCTGGCCACCAGCCAAAGTACCGCCTCTTGTGGAGACGGTAGATCGGGGTGTGGCAGAGGGGACTCTCGCTCCAGAACGGAGTTCATTGAGTCTCGACCGCAGCACCGAGATGGTCATGTCCCCGCAGTGGGAACATGACGCAACCACAAACGCTGCCTGAGCGTGCTGTAAGCCCAAACACGTCAGGTAGTGATTGTGCCCATCAGAGGGCGGCAAAGACCGACCGCACCCAGAAGTGCACGGGCGAGACATCTTTAAAAAGATGCGCCGCGTGCGAGCTCTTTTGTGAGAAGAAACTCCGCAGTAATGCTGAAGCGCCCAGGGAAACACACACCAGCTGGATGCAGACCACTGCACAGATCAGCAGGCAGGCAGCGTGCGATCGCTGGAACGCGCCGTAACACCAACACTGACTGGAGAGTTGTTCGTCTCGAAGAAGCTGATCAAACTCAGTATCAGGCTTGAGGAGTGAAGAGATACGCTTGGCTCCGAAGCAGAAACATAATGCGACATTGCCAGCATACTTCCTTATATACCCACGAGGTGGGGCGGAGTTACGCTATGCAAATTCCGCAGGCCCATGGCATTGCATCGCCATTGGGCGTTTTCTAAGATCTCGAAGATGATAGGCTTCTAAGCGAAACCCCCATTCGTCAGTCACTGACGTAACTCGGAGTGACTGAACGAAAGGGAACGATGGTTCTGCACGAATCGCCTAGTGCCAGGCTGTGTGACATATAGCTTCAAAACAATAAAATTCGAAAACTTTGGGGCACTACTCATTTTGTACATACAATATTCTAAGATTAAAGTAAACTAGTTACCTACGCAATGTGTAGAATATAATATCAATAAAACACGTCGTCAATTTATAGGCTATTTAAAGGGATTATTGCCACTTCCATAGACACCAGTGTATACTTTACAAACTATGAATGGTTTTTGCTAGTACTTATCTGTATTAAAATGTCAGACAGAAACATAAACATTATATGGTTGAAAACACTGAACAGTTATGGTATATGACGAGCGCATCTGTCTCTGGCTCAGTGCCAGCCAAAGCCCAAACGCAAATTTGAATTTAGTAGTTGATGACATGCACTGAACGTTATAATCACACCGTTGTGATGGTACACTTTAAAAGCGTAATCATCAAATGTCTGAGGGGCACGTTCCCCCTTGGTTTGAATGGTCATGACGCCTCTTCCTTCAAATATGCTTTAATCACGTTCGGGAGGACCTCAGGCCAATTTCAGAGAGAATCCCACCAGCAAAAAGAGTACAACAGTTTTTAGGAGCATGACAAAGGTGGCATGATGCATTACATCATTTTTCTCCAACATGCATGGTTCTTCATATATACAATTCAGCAAACCCTTTTGTTACTTACTAGGTAAAAGTAAATCTGGATTTCTTGATTTCAGCTTGTTACTCAAGTCATGAGGTTATATATTTAGACAGCTGTCTAGTTTTGTTTCCCCTTTTGTTATATTCAGACATGATTCAGACACACTTTTGCCCAAGTGTTAGAGACATTTATGAAAGCATATAAATGTTAATCCTGCAAGAAAAATAAATGTTAGTTATGATTAATCAAAAAAAAATCCTTCAGAAGGATCATAGAAGCCAGAACACTTAAAGTTCATCAATATCTGAAACTTATTTTATTATATGTAACATGGAAAATGTTTTTTCACTCTCATTTATGCCATATGTAACATGAAAAAGGGCAGCTGGTGACAGACAAACTAGAGAAAATGTGTAATTTAATTGTAATAATTTTGAACAATCAGCCTTACATGGTTTGCTCAGAAAGAGGTCAGATATACAGTGGGGAGAACAAGTATTTTATACACTGCCGATTTTGCAGGTTTGCCCACTTACAAAGCATGTAGAAGTCTGTAATTTTTATCATAGGTACACTTCAACTGTGAGAGACGGAATATAAAACAAAAATCCAGAAAATCACATTTTATGATTTTTAAATAATTAATTTGCATTTTATTGCATGACGTATTTGATCACCTACCAACCAGTAAAAATCCCGGCTCTCACAGACCTGTTGGTTTTTCTTTAAGAAGCCCTCCTGTTCTCCACTCATTACCTGTATTAACTGCACCTGTTTGAACTCGTTACCTGTATAAAAGACACCTGTCCACACACTCAATCAAACAGACTCCAACCTCTCCACAATGGCCAAGACCAGAGAGCTGTGTAAGGACATCAGGGATAAAATTGTAGACCTGCACAAGGCTGGGATGGGCTACAGGACAATAGGCAAGCAGCTTGGTGAGAAGGCAACAACTGTTGGCACAATTATTAGAAAATGGAAGAAGTTCAAGATGACGGTCAATCTCCCTCGGTCTGGGGCACCATGCAAGATCTCACCTCGTGGGGCATCAATGATCATGAGGAAGGTGAGGGATCAGCTTAGAACTACACGGCAGGACCTGGTCAAGAACTACAGGAAACGTATGATCTCTGTAATTGCAAACAAAGGTTTCTGTACCAAATATTAAGTTCTGCTTTTCTGATGTATCAAATACTTATGTCATGCAATAAAATGCAAATTCATTACTTAAAAATCATACAATGTGATTTTCTGGATTTTTGTTTTAGATTCCGTCACTCACAGTTGAAGAGTGCTTATGATAAAAATTACAGACTTCTACATGCTTTGTAAGTGGGTAAACCTGCAAAATTGGCAGTGTATCAAATACTTGTTTTCCCCACTGTAAATACATTGAATTTGCAGAAGGTCCTACCGAATGATTTTATTTTGTTCATGGCCTTGCTTCATCTACCTTCAAAAACATAAATTCCAGGATATTTGTATTTGATCTTCCCATACAAAGTGCACTTCATGTTTGCACAGAGTATTTGCTTTGCAGTGGTTCAATTTGCTAAGTGTGTGTTACAACAGCACCACAACAGTTCCAGAGGTCCTAAGCTCACATTTGTCAATGTTTTGAAGCTGGAGTACATCGCACACAGGAGAAAGACATTACAACTCCCTCAAGTGGTTGTTATCGCAAATAAGTATTTTTTGTGATCTCAGACGTTGAATTTTTTTACATTGTATAAATAAATTCATACTCTAATTTCTAAAAAATATTGAGAAAAAATGAAAAATAATGACAAAAACTATTAAATGTTTAGGATTTACCAAATTCATAAGTTTGCAATACTGCCGTTAAAGCAATTTTCGGCCCCACTTTATATTAGGTGGCCTTAACTACTATGTACTTACATCAAAAAATAAGTACAATGTACTTATTGTGTTCATATTGTATTGCAAAACACTTTTGCTGATATTGAGGTGGGATACGGGTAAAGTTAGGGACAGGTGTGGGGGTATGGGTAAGTTTAAGGGTAGGGTTAGGTGTAAGGGAAGTCAACAGTGTAATTAAAAATGTAAATACAGAAATTAATTACAGATGTAATTACATGCAGGTATTTTTAAAAATGTAAGTACAATGTAAAAACATGTATGTACACAATGCACTATATCAAATTATTAATTTAAATGTTAGCACATAGTAGTTAAGGCCACCTAATATAAAGTGGGTCCCAATTTTCTTCTGTTCTCTTCTCTTTTCTTTTTTATTCACTTTTCACTCAAATTGTTGATGATTGCCAATGATTTACTTTGTGGTGAATTTAAAAATAAACAGAAAAAAGCAAAATGGGACCATTATCACTGGTGCTTAGACTTTTAAATCTCATTATACACTGATAAAAAATTATTTTAAATACTACAGAAAAAACATGTAATTTCTACATGAAAAAGTTAGTTAAGTCAAGAATAATAATAAAAAAAAAGTAAATTCTATATTAGTACTCAATTCAAGCTTGTAGAAATTAAAGCATAAATATCAACATTATAAAATTTAGTAAAACTACTCAACTTTTCTGATACTGGTGTTCCCATCATGTACTGGGGCTTGAATAATTAATAAGATAGATTTTTTGCTGTTTTCCAGCTCTAATTACACTGTTTTATCATTGCTTTTATGGTTAGGTTTAGTAACGCGCCATTTTGTGACATTTAGAGTTGTTCTACTCAAAATGACACATTCATACTCAAAAACGATCCATTGAGTGTTATCGTCATTGTGTTACGAGTACTGAGGTCTTTGTGTTCAGGTGCCGTTATGTAGATATGGTGTCTTCACAATATTTGCTGTATTATTTACTTAGATGTTTCTAAGTAAAGCATACATTTTAAAAGCGTGGTTTAATTCAGTGTTATATTATTTGAGTAAAAAGTATTGCAAAGGAAACTTCAACTAAGTAGAAATTACTCAACCTTTTACTGGCCAAGTTAAAATGACTTATTTTCTTTGTTAATTTTACTTAACTTAGTTAAAGTACAGTTTACTTAATTCCATATGTGAAATTTACTTGTGCGTGCAAAAGAAAAATTAAGTAAATTCTACTTATTGTTTTTTTCAGTGTATTTCTGTTTTATTGTTGTTGTTTGGACAAAACAGACATCTTTTTTACATATAAATTTCACATATGACCCCAAATAAACATCATTCAGCACACAAAAGTCCTGCCCAGAACTGGCAAATATTAACTAGGGTAAAGACCTTGTTTGGTGAGTTTCTTCTTCATCTCCTAGAGTGAACAAACTAACAGACTGGGGAAAATGAGATCAAGTTTTGCTATTTTATGTGTTTGGATATGCTTTAGTGATGCATCAACACCGAATGGTAAGGCATTTCTTTTTTAAATGAATAACAAAGAATTACATACAAAAATGATAGCAGTGATGGCATTTTATAACTGTCTAGCAGGTTGCTCTGAGATCCCAGAGGTGGAGAATGCAGATGTTTCTCAAAACTCAAGGAAAGACAACTACTCTAATGGTGATAAACTTGACTACAATTGCAAACAAGGCTATGCAACTCCGCTAAAAATCTCCTACATATGTGTGGATAATAAGTGGACTAAATGGCGTGGTGTAAAATGTTCACGTAGGTATACAAGACACACACTCAAAGTTTAGAAATCAGTGGACTGCTCTAAAAATACTTTTAAATCTTGTTGTATGCATTCAATATACTTAAAGTAACTTCTTATCATGCAATTTCATTGGACTTCAAAAGCTGAATTCTTAGAACTCTGAATTGTATCTTTTGTTTCTGATTCACAATCAGTCAAACGCTGTGAGCTGCCTGAAGATATTCCAAATGGTCGATACACTATTGTGAGTGGTGGCAACTTTGTTTTTGGAACAACCATCAAGTATATTTGCAGAGATGGGTAAGTATGTAAGTTTATATTCAGACAGAACTATTTGAAAATTTAAAAAAAATCTTATAGATATATTTGTCAAGCTACCAGATGATGAGTCGAACTGACACCAGAACATGTCGGAATGGTGGATGGGACAATCAATTACCTGCATGTGAAGGTACTGAAAAAGTCACCTACACTTAAAAATCAAGGGTACAAAAGTGGGTTTTCATAGAAGAAGGGTGCATTTTGTGTAAAGGGTGCATTTAGGCCTATGCCTTTTTGACTTCACACAAAAATACAGGTGACATCAGATTGGTGTCTTTTTATTTTGAATATCCTAAATTATTTTTAACTGTTTAAGTGGCTGGGCGGCCTGATATAACTGCTTTGGTGCTTGGGGATTTTGCAGCCTGAGGTCCTGAAAACTAGACTTTTTCTTTTTTTAGAGATATCGTGTGTCCCAGACAACACAGAGAAAAACATCACAGTGGAGGGACTCTCTGATTATGATGAATTAATCAGATCTGGACACAGGTTGACATTTTCGTGTGATTATGGACTGATCTTAGAAGGATCGAAACAAATCACCTGCCAGTCGAATGGACAATGGAGCAGCCCATTTCCTAAATGTGTAGGTAAGGCCACAAAGGGTATATTCAAATTTAATATAACAAAAGACATAATACGTATGTATGTATAAATAAATTAATAAATAACACTCTGTATATAATATTTGTATATACTATTTTGCATATTGCTATAAAATATTTTGTAAAATTAATATTAATATTATATTATACTTATATTATTTTATAATATTATACATTCTATTTTATAATATTTCAGGTCTGATTCTTTTAATATATTATACATCTTATAATACATCTTATAATTTTTTGCGTAATTCTACAAAAAATATTTTACATAAAATGTTAATATATTATTTTATATTATACATTTCATTTATAAGATAATGTATTTTGCTATAATTATTTGATTATAATTAGACCTCCCAATGGTAAAGATGCTGTCCAACTTGGTGTGACATCATGCTGACGTTTGTCAAAATAGAGGGTATGCACGTGACGTCACCGTCATCCGGAGTGACTGCGTCCACTGAGTGGCAAAAAGACTGAGTAGCAGCATTCAGTGTGAATGCGGCGAAAAACACACAAAACACAGCTAAAAGACCTTTGAGATTGACTGTACAAACAGATTTGACAAGAAATCTGAGGTAAATCTGAAGCAAATGGATCGCTGCAATTCACAGAAACAACTGAACTCCAGGGAGTGAAACGTGAATTTGCAGTTATCATTCTGTGTCAGTTTGTTGAATCATACCCTATATATTGTATTGTTATATATTGGAAACTGTTATATATTGAAATATATATATATATAAAACATTGATATAAGTGATCACCCGGATTTAGACCTGCCTATGTTGTATTTATATAAAGCGTTCACAGGCAAATTTGCTTCATGTATTTCCCCGGCGTTGAAATCAGGCTCATATAAATGTCAGGAAACATAATTCCTGGCTGCATGTCAATATCCATGGATCACTGGAGGTTGAGAGGAACTCTATATAGAGTCCAAACTTTAGTTTAAACAGATAATCGTTTGTTTTACTCATGGTTTCGCAGTTTCCCGTATTAAATCCAGTCATGCAGCAGCTCTTTCGCCACTCAGTCCGGCTGAGGAAAGTGACGTCAGTGCATACCCTCTACACTTTCGTGACAGTGAGGAGTTTTCAGACCCATGCACTGCCCCTGCTTGTAGATGTCGTACCTACACCATAGAGAATCTTTTACCATTTAAAAGTACCCATATATTCTAATGTATTAATATTTTTGCAAGCAACAATTAAAATGCAAATATGGCATTTCAAATGTAATAACAGACCTTAGTCAGGATAGACAACATACTGAATTTTTCATGACGTTGTTAGGGATGGACATATACACTTATGCTAAACTACTACTCAGTAGTATACAGTTGAGATCAGTAGAATAGTGACTCCAAAACACTGGGCCACATAAAGTATAAATGATTATCTATGGATAAATATGTGATCAAATGTCTGCTTTCTCTAGAGGCAACATGTCCTCTAAACACAACAGTGGAAGACTTAACAATTGAGCGAATCCCTGATATTGAGGGTCCCATCAAACCTGGACACACGTTAATATTTTCATGCAGTGGACAAGGACTGAAATTAAAAGGACAGAGTGAAATCATCTGTCAATCAAATGGAGAATGGAGCAGTCCTTTTCCTAAATGTGAAGGTAAGGCCATAGACGGTAAAGCCTCAGATTGGACAAAGATAGTTCAAAGATTGATCTGTTGTTCACATGGAGGATGATTGACTGATCAGATCTTTCTGTTCTTTAGAGGTAATGTGTGTCGCAAACCTGCCAGCAAACATGAGATCAGACAGGCACCTGGGGCCTGAGGTTTCAATCAGACCTGGACACACAATAACTCTTTCATGTGTTGGGAGGGGATCGAAATTACAAGGACAGAGCAAAATCACCTGCTTGGCAAGTGGAAAGTGGAACATCCCATTCCCTAAATGTGTAGGAGGTAAGGTTCACAGGTTTACTAATTGAGTTTTATTAACAGTGTTTTCAAGCATCACTACTGATTTTCAGCCCGCTTTATATTGTTACAATGTCTGTAGTATTTGTAAATGAACAATGTTTACTCTTTCACCATTTTACATGGACAGAGAAATTCCCTTTCAGTCAGTTGTATGACAATAAATGCTCCAAAGCTTTTGTGAAAACTACAAATTGTATTTTCACATTTTTTTATCCCCACCCACAAACAGTCGGAGCGGCAGAGGGTTATTAACAGAATAGCTATTGTAAGAGCAGATTTATATCTGAAATGTATATTGTATGTTTTGTACTTTTTAAACAGCATTATGGTTAAAATAGAACAATATGGAAACAGCTATTCTAAATTCCTGCACCCGGGAACAATACAAATCAACACCATTGTGACTAAAAGTTTGCTAAGAAGTATTTCCCTACTAAAGCAAGGCTGTATTTGACTTTGGTCAAGCCTATCCAATAGGCAGTGCTGGGTAGTAACTGATTACACATAATTTGGATTACATAATCAGATTCCAAAAATTAAGTACTTGTAATTAGATTATATTACATTTTAAAATACTCGTAATCAGACAATGGCAGTAAATTATTAATAATTTACTACTTCTTTATCTTTTAAATTTTCCTTTCTAAAAAAAAAAATATAGCCTACATTCAGAATGCAGGGATTTCCCAACTTGTTTGTCAGCTGAACCTCTTTGACCTAATATATTTACTTGAAGTACCCCTGAGATTTTGAGTTAATAAGTTAGGTCAATAATAGAATTAAGTTCACAGTTCTGTGATGTCAGTTAATGGTCACATAACATGCAGGTAAACAATTTTTTTTTTTTTTTTTTAATCTTTTTTAGTAAGTATTATATTTTACAATTATTTATATATAATATATTTACTGAATAGCTTTTCATTAAACTCACAATCTCCCCTGCAGTTCCATCACAAACCCCAGTCTGGGAAACCCTGACGTGTGACGAATGTAATATTTAATGCACTTCATGTTGTTAGTAAAGCATGGAATATATTTTCTTTCTCTTTGTATTTATATGGTCAATATGGTACAAGATTATCCTATTCAAATCAATGCAATAAACGAGTTAGGTCAAAAGTAATCTAAAAGTAATCAAAAAGTAGTCTGATTATATTACCTTAAATATGTAATATAATAGGTTATGTTACTAACTACAATTTTTGTCATGTAATTTGGAATCAGTAACACACCGACTACAATTTGTAAGTAATCTACCCAGCTCTGCCAATAGGAGCAGACTGGTGGGAGTTTTGGACGGCAACATGCCCAGTGCATTATGGGCGTCAAAGTTTTCCTATACCTATTTGGCAAAAGGAAAGACAAAAGCCAATTTTGTTCTGTTTTCTCTAGTCAGGTATCACCAATTTTAACAAAGATTTTGCCTTTCTACCACAAAGGCAGCTTTATTGAAAGCCATTTTGCCAGCAGAGAATGACATGCTCATTAAATGCTATTATATTAATAATAGTAATTCATCAGGGACCACTCAAAACAACCTAGCAACAGCATACACTAGCTCCATGGGGGCTAGCTCCAAGTTTTGCATGGATAAACGCAACTTAATTTTTTTAATTTAATTTATTATTATATTATATTATATTATATTATATTATATTATATTTATTATAGAAAAATCCAACCCAGATCTCTTCAAAGCGGAAAGTAATTTTCTTCAAGCATTTTATTAAAATTACCTTATATTCAGGGGTGCACATAACTGGTGCGCAGGTGCACATGCATGGTAAAAATGAACGATGCACACCAGAAAACATGGAGGGAAGTGCTTCTGAGTACCAATATTTTTGGGGACACGGACACAGACACGGACACGGACACGGACACGGACACGTTTACTTACTGGAGTAGGATTTTTCTCCATCTCTAGTAAGATAGCAATCATGATTAGGGCAGCACGATATAACGTTTTAGCATCGATATCGCAATGTGCGCTGTATATGTATAGGGATCTTAGTTAATCGTTTCCGGTTCGGAAAGCATGTGATTCGCGGATTAATTTTACCTATCATAGAGTGAAAGTTTATCATTTGCATATGTTTTTAAGTCCTGGCAGTTTAAACATCAAGAACAAGACTGTAACTTGCGCGCTGTTTTATGTGCAAAGACAGCACGTGACCGATGAATTCAGCTCTCTTTCTCTTATTTTGAGCTTGAACGGACATATGCATACAAAATTAAGTCAAAATGCCTGTCTTGGCGAGTATCCCCGTAAACACAGTCGGTTATGTGTTGAGAAACAATTGAGAAGGAAAACCAGATGCGTCTCATTTGATCTGTGCATTCGTCTTAAAGGGACAGCAGCCTAATATACCTGCAGCTGTTTGTCACCACCAATGTTAATCAAACAACAAATGAGAAAGAGAACAAAAGTAAAGTGTGAGCACCAAGCAGCATCTCCAGGTGCTCCCTTGAGAACCAGACCAAAAAAGTTATATGCACCTCTGCTTATATTCTCATATTCATGATGGGCATTACATTAAAAACATGTTCTGTTGTTTAAGGCTGAAAAAGAGGCATGTGGCTGATATTGAGATTTATTAATGCCACATTTACTTGATCTAAAAACAGTCTAAAAAAATGTCTTTGCCCTTAGGGAAATGTGGGCGACCACCACATGTGAGCTTTGCAGATACAACAGAAATGACAAAACCTGAATACAATTCAAGGGAAAGAGTTGAATACATCTGCTTTAATAAATACACACTGGATCAGCGTTACCCCTACTCCAAATACTTGACCTGTGAACAAGGCGAATGGAGAGGGAATATTAAGTGTTTAAGTAAGTATGAACATCTACATCATATACATCAAAGACATGTGAGGCTTTTCTTACTGTATTATTATTTATTTTATTTTTTTTGTAAGTTTGATGTAATTTTGTTGTTGAAGTTGTAGTTCTGGTTCCCTTTCAGTCGGTCACGTTCGACGTACGTCGGACGTCACCGACGAATTGGGATCACTTCTGGGAGCCCCTATTAGCTTCGAGTGTATAGAGAACGGGCCAATGGCCATTGGCGTGCGAGATTTGCATCTCGCGCTCCGCCCCGCATCGCGGGTATAAAGCGGAAGCGGATGCAGCGCACATTTGTCATTCACTTCGGAGCCAAACAAGCTCATGAAAGACTTCAAAAGGCTGTTCAGCAAGAGAGAGAGAGAGAGCGAGAGAAGAGGCTTTTGTGCTGGGGAGAAGGCACGTGCAGTGACAACCGCGAGCTCACCGAAATCGGTGAAACAAACTGCTGTTTTTACAGCATCCCGGTTGGTTCGGTGGGGGCGTTCCACGGTGAGTGCAAACACAGGCTGCACTATCCCCTGTGTTTGCCGCGGTTGTTCCTGGGTGCTTCAGCACGTTAAGAGCTTCTTCTAAAAGAGCAACACGGGTGTGAAATTGCGTCTTTTTCAAGATGTCATTCCACCCGTGCGTTTCTGGATGCGGTCGTTCCCTGTCACCAGCTGACGGTCACAATCGCTGCCTGACATGTCTGGGTATTCAACATGCCGAGGCAGCGTTTGTGGATAGTTCGTGTTCCCATTGCGGGAACATGACTATCTCGGCGCTAAGGTCAAGACTCGCCTACCTTCGGGAGGGTGGAGTCCCCTTACCTATGCCCCGATCTAGTGCTATCCCTGCCCAGCAGGATAGACCTACTTCGGCGAATAGCCAGGGTGACCTGAGGATCACGTTTAGGGCACACCCGCCGAGCCAGCCTCCGTGGGCCCCTAAACCCTCTGTAGTGCCGCAGCCGGTTGAGCTTTCGGAGGAAGTCGCTGGCCCCTCTCGAGGTGGTCCAACGGTGACCTTTGGAGCTCCAGCAGAGGATAGGATGTCGATCGCTGCATCGGAGGGGGAGTTTCAGTCCTCGGGGGATGAAGACCCGGCTGCGTTGCCTCCCTCTGGGAGAGTGGCGTTGTCCGAGACGGACCCCGAGCTGATGGCTATGCTTTCCCGGGCCGCCGAAAAGGTCGGGCTCGTGTGGAACCCTCCACCGTGTCCCGAGCCTTCTAGGCTGGATGATTGGTTTCTCGGGGCGGCTCGCGCTGGTTCTCAGCGTCCCGCCCCGGTGCCCTTCTTCCCGGAAGTGCATGAGGAGCTCACGAGGTCGTGGACGGCACCTTTTTCTGCCAGAAACCGGCCGAGTGGCTCCTCCCTCCTCACTACTCTCGACGGCGGGCCAGCCAAGGGGTACGTGGGGATCCCGCCGGTGGAACGGGCGGTCGCGATGCAACTGTGTCCGGCGTCCGCTTCCACCTGGCGCGGAGACCCACGCCACCCATCCAAGGCCTGTAAGTTCTCCTCCAGTCTAACTGGGAAGGCTTACAAGGCTTGTGGACAGGCTGCGTCCGCCTTGCATGCCATGGCGTTGCTCCAGGTGCACCAGGCCCAGGCACTCATGGACATGCACGAGGGTAGACCTGACCCAGAGCTCCTCCGGGAGCTCCGGACGGCGACGGACCTCGCCCTCCGGGCGACGAAAGTCACCGCCCGTTCCATTGGTCAGGCGATGTCCACTCTTGTGGTCCAGGAGCGACATCTCTGGCTCAACCTGGCCGATATGAGGGAGACTGATAAGTATCGGTTCCTGGACTCCCCCATTTCCCAGGTTGGGCTGTTCGGCGACGCGGTCGAGAGCTTTGCCCAGCAGTTCTCGACTGTCCAGAAGCAGAAGGAGGCCATCAAACACATCCTGCCCCGGCGGTCAGCTGCTGCCCAGCCGCCGGCCGCAGCTCCTCCGCCTGCTCGTCGCCGAGGGCGGCCGCCCGCCGCCGCCCCCGCTCCCGCCCCAGCCCAGCAGCAGCCTCCACCAGGGCAACGGCGTGGAGCCGGCCGCGGGAAGGCCGTCCAGCCCGCTCAGGCCGCTGCCAAGCCAGGTGGCAAGCGTCGTCGTAAGAGACCCTGAGACGGGCCACCCAGAGATGGAGGAGACAGCTCTTCAGGAGGTGGTGACAGCACCGCTCCTTCTCCCGCTGGAGGGCCGGGAGAGAATTTTATGTTCTTGTTTGGTTTCTGTTCCGCCACTGGCCTTCGGGCCAGTGGTACCCAAAACTTCAAAAAAAGAGCTGTTTCTAAAATCTCTGGGTGCCAAGAGAGCGCGCTTGGCGGTGTACGACGCTCCCATGCCTTGTCACCCTCCGGTGCCTCTCTTATCGCCAGCAGGGGGTGCTGGCTGTGTCCAGGACGCACACAAGAGGCCTCCGCACACTCGTGCACCCCCTCAGCGGAAGCAGGTAAGTGTTGCATTGCGCACTCAGACCCCACTTCGGGCCGCGATGCCGTCCGAGTCGGGTCCCTGCACTCCGCTGCGCTGCCCCGCTGCGGGTACGTCTGTGGTGCCGTTGGTCCCGCTGGTTCGGTCGCTGGGAGCCTGGTTAGCGCTCCCCAGCCCGTCCCGCTGGCTCATCCGTACTATCAGACTCGGCTATGCGATTCAGTTCGCTCGGCGGCCCCCCAAGTTCAGGGGCGTTCACTTCACCTCCGTGTCGAAGGAGGACGCCCCCGTGCTACGGGCGGAGATCGCAGTCCTACTGGCGAAGGACGCGATAGAGCCGGTCCCTCCAGCCGATATGAAGACAGGCTTCTACAGCCCGTACTTCATTGTACCCAAGAAAGGCGGCGGGTTACGGCCAATCTTGGACCTGCGGTTCTTGAATCGGTCCCTTCACAGGCTGCCGTTCAGAATGCTAACGCAGAAACGCATCTTCAGGTGCATCCGTCCCCAAGATTGGTTTGCAGCGATCGACCTGAAGGACGCGTACTTTCATGTCTCGATTCTCCCCCGACACAGACCGTTCCTACGCTTTGCGTTCGAGGGACGGGCATATCAGTACAGAGTCCTACCCTTCGGGCTGTCCCTGTCGCCCCGCGTCTTCACGAAGGTCGCGGAGGCGGCCATTGCTCCCATGAGAGAGCGTGGTGTTCGCATTCTCAACTACCTCGACGACTGGCTGATTCTGGCTCAGTCGAAGGCACAGTTGTGCGAACACAGGGACATGGTGCTCAGTCACCTCAGCCTGTTGGGACTTCAGGTCAACTGGGAAAAGAGCAAACTCTGCCCCGTGCAGAGGATCTCTTTTCTCGGTATGGAGTTGGACTCGGTCAATCTGACAGCGCGACTCACAGAGCAGCGCGTCCAGTCGGTGTTGAACTGCTTGAATTCGTTCAAATGCAGGACAGCGGTACCACTGAAACATTTTCAGAGGCTCCTGGGGCATATGGCATCCGCAGCCGCAGTGACGCCGCTCGGATTGCTTCATATGAGGCCGCTTCAACACTGGCTACACGACCGAGTCCCGAGATGGGCGTGGCAGAGCGGCTCATTCCGTGTCTCAGTAACACCGAAGTGTCGCCAAACCTTCAGTCCGTGGTTGGACCCTTCGTTCCTACGGGCAGGAGTTCCCCTAGAACAAGTGTCCAGGCATGCTGTGGTCTCCACGGATGCCTCATCCACCGGCTGGGGGGCCACGTACAACGGGCTTGCAGTTTCGGGTCTGTGGACGGGGCCTCAACTGCAATGGCATATCAATTGCCTCGAGTTGTTAGCAGTTCGTCTTGCGCTGGGCCGCCTCAAAGGGCCGCTACGAGGCAAGCACGTTCTGGTCCGTACGGACAACACTGCGGCCGTTGCGTACATCAACAAACAGGGTGGTCTACGCTCCCGCCGCATGTCACAACTCGCCCGCCATCTCCTCCTCTGGAGTCAGAAGCATCTGAGGTCGCTTCGTGCCATTCATATCCCGGGCCTGCTCAATCGTGCAGCCGACGAGCTCTCACGACAGCAAGTGCTCCCAGGAGAGTGGAGACTCCATCCCCAGGTGGTCCAGCTGATCTGGAGTCGCTTCGGGACCGCACAGGTAGACCTGTTTGCCGCCCCGGACACGTCTCACTGCCAGTTGTTCTATTCCCTGACCGGGGGGACCCTCGGCTCGGATGCGCTGGCACACAGCTGGCCCCGGGGCCTACGCAAATATGCGTTTCCCCCAGTGAGCCTTCTTGCGCAGACACTGTGCAAGGTCAGGGAGGACGAGGAGCAGGTCTTGCTAGTTGCGCCATACTGGCCCAACCGGACCTGGTTCCCGGAACTAGTGCTCCTCGCGACAGCACCTCCTTGGCCCATTCCTCTGAGGAAGGACCTCCTGACTCAGAGACGGGGCACCCTGTGGCACCCGCGTCCGGACCTCTGGAAACTCCATGTCTGGTCCCTGGACGGGACGCGGAGGTTCTAGGTGGCCTGCCACAGGCTGTGGTAGACACCATCACTTCCGCCAGAGCCCCCTCTACGAGGCACCTCTACGCGTTGAAGTGGAACCTGTTCGTCGAGTGGTGTTCTTCTCGTCGAGAAGACCCCCGAAGATGTTCGATCGGCTCTGTGCTTTCCTTCCTGCAAGAAGGGTTGGAGCGAAGGCTGTCTCCCTCCACCCTCAAAGTGTATGTTGCCGCTATCGCCGCAAATCACAGCATGGTCGAAGGTAAGTCCCTAGGAAAGCACGATCTGGTCGTCAGGTTCCTGAGGGGGGCGAGGAGATTAAATCCGCCTCGCCCTCACTCTATACCCTCTTGGGACTTGCCCCTGGTGCTAACCGCATTACAGAGGGATCCCTTTGAGCCTTTGCAGTCAGTAGAGTTAAAAATCCTGTCCTGGAAGACAGTACTCCTGACTGCATTGGCTTCCATCAAGAGGGTAGGGGACCTGCAGGCATTTTCGGTCGACGAATCGTGCCTGGAATTCGGGGCGGGTAACTCTCATGTAATCCTGAGACCCCGGCCCGGATATGTGCCCAAGGTTCCCACCACTCCCTTTCGGGACCAGGTGGTGAACCTGCAAGCGCTGCCTTCGGAGGAGGCAGACCCAGCCCTGGCTTTTCTCTGTCCCGTTCGCGCTCTGCGGACTTACGTGGACAGAACGCAAAGCTTCAGGACCTCAGAACAGCTCTTCATCTGTTACGGAGGCCAGCAGAAGGGAAAGGCTGTCTCCAAGCAGAGGATGGCTCACTGGATAGTGGATGCCATCGCCTTGGCGTATGAAACCCAAGGCGTGCCCTGCCCGCTTGGGTTGAGGGCCCACTCCACTAGGAGTGTGGCCTCTTCCTGGGCGCTGGCACACGGCGCCTCGCTGACAGATATATGTAGAGCTGCGGGCTGGGCGACACCTAACACGTTCGCTAGATTCTATAGCCTCCGTGTAGAGCCGGTTTCTTCCCGTGTGCTCGCTTCAAATAGCCAGTAACACCGAAGGGCCCGTTCTAGTGTCGGCTTGCTGCGCCATTCCCCTCCTCATGGACCGGATACGTGCGCTGATATGCTCCAGTCGAGTTCCCCAGCACGGCGAACCCTGTTGAGTCCTCCGCAACCCGTGGCAGTCAGACGTGGCGGAGCGTCCGACGCCAGGTCTAACACTCGTATGCATTGGTGGAACTTGTGTTAGGCTGGGTATCCATATGTTGTGACCCCTACGGCGGTCCCATATGTGTATTCTTCCACGGTACGGCTCCCTACGGCGAGCCCGTGTCTTTCCCTTGGCAGAGCTCGCTCTGCCGTCTCTGTGCGGTGTAGTCTCCCGCCTGCATTGGCCGGGGCCATCCCTGGGACTTCCGTATGTTGTACTGCCCACGGCCAGTCCATACATGTATATTCCACATGATACCTCCCTACGGGTAGGATGTGGCTTCCGCAGCGGCCCCCCGGGGCACGCTTTCCGAGCGTTATCCAATACTCTGCTGAGTGGGTCTTGCGGAACAGCAGCAGTGACTCTCCCTGCGTAAGTTCCCCGCCCCGAACAGACGGGGGTCTGAGGGGCTTTCGCTGGGCGCTGGAAGTGGTAGTAACTGTGGCGTTTTCCATAGGGATCCCAATTCGTCGGTGACGTCCGACGTACGTCGAACGTGACCGACTGAAAGGGAACGTCTCGGTTACGTATGTAACCCTCGTTCCCTGAAGGAGGGAACGGAGACGTACGTCCCGTCGCCACAGTTGCTGTACCATCACTGCAGCGGCCGAGTCACTAGTTCGGCTCCTCAGTGAAAAACAAATGTGCGCTGCATCCGCTTCCGCTTTATACCCGCGATGCGGGGCGGAGCGCGAGATGCAAATCTCGCACGCCAATGGCCATTGGCCCGTTCTCTATACACTTGAAGCTAATAGGGGCTCCCAGAAGTGATCCCAATTCGTCGGTGACGTCCGACGTACGTCTCCGTTCCCTCCTTCAGGGAACGAGGGTTACATACATAACCGAGACGTTATGATGAATCAATGAATGTATATTGTAACACTGACAGTGAGATGTGTTTGTTTCAGAGCCCTGTACGGTGACGGTGGAGGAAATGGATGAAAGAGGTATACAGCTGAAGTGGGGCGGACGGCAAAAGATATTCTCACCACATGAGGATAGAATCACCTTTGCATGTCAGTGGGGGAAACATTTAATAGTCAATGAGCTAATACAAACATGTAATGATGGAGTGATGATTTTGCCTGAGTGTGTGTGACAAGGAGAATAAAACATCACTGATGCATCAGCTGTACTAGAAAGCCAAAACAAATCAAAATAAAACATTTTTCCTAATACAATCTCTCTATTTGTGAATTATTCCAAGTAAAATAAAAAAATGATAAAAGCAACATGTTTAAAAATGTGCATGTATAAAAATGACATTGATTCATTTAATGCCAGCTAAGTGATCATATGTGTATTGTACAATAAAAAACATTTCCAAAAAAGATTCAATCAACTCATTTTAGACTCTTCAAACTAAAGAGTACATTTTGGTCACAAATAGAATTAAATGGATTAAATTGCAAAACTTCAGCTAATATTAGTGCACAAACAGAAAAAATTACAGTTCTGTGCTGTTTAAGCTCAGAAAATGGTTGTGAGCCTTTTTGCACTTAAACTCAATATTTCAAGTCGGCAAGTTTAATTGGAATGTGAACTTGTGCAGTACATCTCAAATTATTGTCTAAAATAATGCAAAAATACTAGCCTAACTTCGTCATACTCAGATTCTAGTCAGAATATGAGTCTAATACTGCTCCATTGGGCTGTGATTATGGGGCATGTTTGAACCGAACCAGGAAAAAAAATGCCTCTGCACTCAATTGGATAGACCTACAACCAATCAGAGCAACGGAGTAAGTGACGAGCGGCGCATAGTTGTCAACAGAACTCAACTGCACGCACGCTGGAAGAAGTAGAAGAAGAATCTATTTTATGGAAGCCCGTTTCCACCACAATTGAGTAAAAAAATATGATTCTTTAAGTCATAATAATGGGAAACTTTCTCATAATAATGACTTAACATCTCATAATAATGAGAAACTTTCTCTTAATAATGACTTATCTCGTAATAATGAGAAACTTTCTCGTAATAATGACTTAACATATCATAATAATGAGAAACTTTCTCGTAATAATGACTTAACATCTCGTAATAATGAGAAACTTTCTCGTAATAATGACTTAACATCTCGTAATAATGAGAAACTTTCTCGTAATGGCTTAACATCTCGTAATAATGAGAAACTTTCTCGTAATAATGACTTAACATCTCATAATAATGAGAAACTTTCTCGTAATAATGACTTAACATCTCGTAATAATGAGAAACTTTCTCTTAATAATGACTTAACATCTCGTAATAATGAGAAACTTTCTAGTAATAATGACTTAACATCTCATAATAATGAGAAACTTTCTCGTAATAATGCCTTAACATCTCATAATAATGAGAAACTTTCTCGTAATAATGACTTAACATCTCATAATAATGAGAAACTTTCTCGTAATAATGACTTAACATCTCATAATAATGAGAAACTTACTCGTAATAATGACTTAACATCTCATAATAATGAGAAACTTTCTCGTAATAATGACTTAACATCTCGTAATAATGAGAAACTTTCTCGTAATATTGACAACATCTCGTAATAATGAGAAACTTTCTCGTAATAATGACTTAACATCTCGTAATAATGAGAAACTTTCTCGTAATAATGACTTAACATCTCGTAATAATGAGAAACTTTCTCATAATGAGAAACTTTCTCGTAATAATGACTTAACATCTCGTAATAATGAGAAACTTTCTCGTAATAATGACTTAACATCTCGTAATAATGAGAAACCTTCTCGTAATAATGACTTAACATCTCGTAATAATGAGAAACCTTCTCGTAATAATGACTTAACATCTCGTAATAATGAGAAACTTTCTCGTAATAATGACTTAACATCTCGTAATAATGAGAAACTTTCTCGTAATAATGACTTAACATCTCGTAATAATGAGAAACTTTCTCGTAATAATGACTTAACATCTCGTAATAATGAGAAACTTTCTCGTAATAATGACTTAACATCTCATAATAATGAGAAACTTTCTCGTAATAATGACTTATCTCATAATAATGAGAAACTTTCTCTTATTAATGACTTATCTCATAATAATGAGAAACTTTCTCGTAATAATGACTTAACATCTCATAATAATGAGAAACTTTCTCGTAATAATGACTTAACATCTCATAATAATGAGAAACTTTCTCGTAATAATGACTTATCTCATAATAATGAGAAACTTTCTCGTAATAATGACTTAACATCTCATAATAATGAGAAACTTTCTCGTAATAATGACTTAACATCTCGTAATAATGACTTAACATCTCGTAATAATGAGAAACTTTCTCGTAATAATGAGAAACTTTCTCGTAATAATGCCTTAACATATAATAATGAGAAACTTTCTCGTAATAATGACTTAACATCTCATAATAATGAGAAACTTTCTCGTAATAATGACTTAACATCTCATAATAATGAGAAACTTTCTCGTAATAATGACTTAACATCTCATAATAATGAGAAACTTTCTCGTAATAATGACTTAACATCTCATAATATTGAGAAACTTTCTCTTATTAATGACTTAACATCTCATAATAATGAGAAACTTTCTCGTAATAATGCCTTAACATCTCATAATAATGAGAAACTTTCTCGTAATAATGACTTAACATCTCATAATAATGAGAAACTTTCTCGTAATAATGACTTAACATCTCGTAATAATGACTTAACATCTCGTAATAATGAGAAACTTTCTCGTAATAATGCCTTAACATCTCATAATAATGAGAAACTTTCTCGTAATAATGACTTAACATCTCGTAATAATGAGAAACTTTCTCGTAATAATGACTTAACATCTCGTAATAATGAGAAACTTTCTCGTAATAATGACTTAACATCTCGTAATAATGAGAAACCTTCTCGTAATAATGACTTAACATCTCGTAATAATGAGAAACCTTCTCGTAATAATGACTTAACATCTCGTAATAATGAGAAACTTTCTCGTAATAATGACTTAACATCTCGTAATAATGAGAAACTTTCTCGTAATAATGACTTAACATCTCGTAATAATGAGAAACTTTCTCGTAATAATGACTTAACATCTCGTAATAATGAGAAACTTTCTCTTAATAATGACTTAACATCTCGTAATAATGAGAAACTTTCTCGTAATAATGACTTAACATCTCATAATAATGAGAAACTTTCTCGTAATAATGACTTAACATCTCATAATAATGAGAAACTTTCTCGTAATAATGACTTAACATCTCATAATAATGAGAAACTTTCTCTTATTAATGACTTAACATCTCATAATAATGAGAAACTTTCTCGTAATAATGCCTTAACATCTCATAATAATGAGAAACTTTCTCGTAATAATGACTTAACATCTCATAATAATGAGAAACTTTCTCTTAATAATGACTTAACATCTCATAATAATGAGAAACTTTCTCGTAATAATGACTTATCTCATAATAATGAGAAACTTTCTCGTAATAATGACTTAACATCTCATAATAATGAGAAACTTTCTCGTAATAATGACTTAACATCTCGTAATAATGACTTAACATCTCGTAATAATGAGAAACTTTCTCGTAATAATGAGAAACTTTCTCGTAATAATGCCTTAACATATAATAATGAGAAACTTTCTCGTAATAATGACTTAACATCTCATAATAATGAGTAACTTTCTCGTAATAATGACTTATCTCATAATAATGAGAAACTTTCTCATAATAATGACTTAACATCTCATAATAATGAGAAACTTTCTCGTAATAATGACTTAACATCTCGTAATAATGACTTAACATCTCGTAATAATGAGAAACTTTCTCGTAATAATGAGAAACTTTCTCGTAATAATGCCTTAACATATAATAATGAGAAACTTTCTCGTAATAATGACTTAACATCTCATAATAATGAGAAACTTTCTCGTAATAATGACTTAACATCTCATAATAATGAGAAACTTTCTCGTAATAATGACTTAACATCTCATAATAATGAGAAACTTTCTCTTATTAATGACTTAACATCTCATAATAATGAGAAACTTTCTCGTAATAATGCCTTAACATCTCATAATAATGAGAAACTTTCTCGTAATAATGACTTAACATCTCGTAATAATGACTTAACATCTCGTAATAATGAGAAACTTTCTCGTAATAATGCCTTAACATCTCATAATAATGAGAAACTTTCTCGTAATAATGACTTAACATCTCGTAATAATGAGAAACTTTCTCGTAATAATGACTTAACATCTCGTAATAATGAGAAACTTTCTCGTAATAATGACTTAACATCTCGTAATAATGAGAAACTTTCTCGTAATAATGACTTAACATCTCGTAATAATGAGAAACTTTCTCGTAATAATGACTTAACATCTCGTAATAATGAGAAACTTTCTCATAATATTGACTTAACATCTCATAATAATGAGAAACTTTCTCGTAATAATGACTTAACATCTCATAATAATGAGAAACTTTCTCGTAATAATGACTTAACATCTCATAATAATGAGAAACTTTCTCTTATTAATGACTTAACATCTCATAATAATGAGAAACTTTCTCGTAATAATGCCTTAACATCTCATAATAATGAGAAACTTTCTCGTAATAATGCCTTAACATCTCATAATAATGAGAAACTTTCTCGTAATAATGACTTAACATCTCATAATAATGAGAAACTTTCTCGTAATAATGACTTAACATCTCATAATAATGAGAAACTTTCTCGTAATAATGACTTAACATATCATAATAATGAGAAACTTTCTCGTAATGACTTAACATCTCGTAATAATGAGAAACTTTCTCTTATTAATGACTTAACATCTCATAATAATGAGAAACTTTCTCGTAATAATGCCTTAACATCTCATAATAATGCCTTAACATCTCATAATAATGAGAAACTTTCTCGTAATAATGACTTAACATCTCATAATAATGAGAAACTTTCTCGTAATAATGACTTAACATCTCATAATAATGAGAAACTTACTCGTAATAATGACTTAACATCTCATAATAATGAGAAACTTTCTCGTAATAATGACTTAACATCTCGTAATAATGAGAAACTTTCTCGTAATAATGACAACATCTCGTAATAATGAGAAACTTTCTCGTAATAATGACTTAACATCTCGTAATAATGAGAAACTTTCTCGTAATAATGACTTAACATCTCATAATAATGAGAAACTTTCTCATAATAATGAGAAACTTTCTCGTAATAATGACTTAACATCTCGTAATAATGAGAAACTTTCTCTTATTAATGACTTAACATCTCATAATAATGAGAAACTTTCTCCTCATAATAATGAGAAACTTTCTGGTAATAATGACTTAACATCTCGTAATAATGAGAATCTTTCATGTAATAATGACTTAACATCTCGTAATAATGAGAAACTTTCTCTTATTAATGACTTATCATCTCATAATAATGAGAAACTTTCTCATAATAATGCCTTAACATCTCATAATAATGAGAAACTTTCTCGTAATAATGACTTAACATCTCATAATAATGAGAAACTTTCTCGTAATAATGAACCTGTCATTACGACGCATTGTGCGCTTGCGCCACGCTATCTACTGAGGCGCCGGTGTTGCTGATGCTGATTCATGCAAACAGTGGGCGTCCGTATGGAAGCCCATTTCCGGCACATAAGAAAAACATACTTGTCATAATTTCAAAATCGAAATTATGACATACTAAATCGAAATTATGACATAACTAAGTCGAAATTATGACTTGCTGCTCATTGATCTGCCGCGACCCGACACAGGATGAATTGTGAACACATTAAGGAGTATTTTAACTGTGGTTTTAGCTACTAATGATTAAATTATTGCCTTATCTTATTATCTGAATGGCATTGAATAGCCTATCTGTGAGCAAACGTGCTCTTGAGAGGATTTTAAGCAAGAACAAGCTTTGGCGCAGAAAGAACAGAACAGAGGTGGCTGCATGAGGTGGCAACATTCATTGAACAGCTTCAAACCTCTGGCCAATGTCATGATTATTGATGCGCGCGCACGCGCACACACACACACACACACACACACAAACAAACAAACAGTGAGTTCTGCTGCCGAACAGTTGCAACAGAAATATAAGGGTTGTGATCGGGCAGCAGTTCATTCAACAGTAAATATAGCTTATACTCCTGTAAAAATGATATTGTATGTTTCAATAAATGGCGCACGTGACAAATTCAACCAGAGTAGCCTGTTTAATCAATATCAGAATCAAAAGGAGCTTTATTGCCAAGTAGGCTATGTTTGCACACACAAGGAATTTGTTTTGGTGACAGAAGAAGCTACACAGAGACAACAGTACACAGATAGTAAAATAAAAAATAAAGAATAAAAATAAATTAATAAGATACCACGTATAATGCTTCCTGCCCGCCTCGCTTGATGTGCTGGAAGTTGCTGCCCGCATGTGCAAATTGCGCATGCGTGGATTAAGTCATAATTACGAGAAAATTTCTCATTATTATGAGATGTTAAGTCATTATAACGAGGAAGTTTCTCATTATTACGACTTACGAATTATATTTTTTTACTCAATTGTGGCGGAAACGGACTTCCATACTATATAGAGATCAGTGGTGTAAACGATCTTTGCCGGTGTTGTAAAAAGAATTTAAGGATACACGGAGTACTTACCAACACGATCATCATTTTTGAGAGAAATAGTAAAGGTGAATGCATATATGAACAATTTCTTTGTTTAGGATTAGAACGAATTCAACCCAAACGTTCTTTGGTGACGTGGATGATTACGTTGCATTATCTGTCCATCATCGTATAAAGCCCGCCCTGACAATTTGATTGGTCCGAACAGCTCTGGTTCGAGCATAGTTGCTCCACAACGGATCAAGTCCAGACTGAACTTCGCGACCTCAAATGTTGTGGGCGGGGCTAAGTTCGGCTGGCATCCAGGCTACAAAAATACAGTTCTCGTCCTTAAATAAAAGAACACTGGCAAGTTATCAACAAATCATTGGTGGGAGGGGCTGATGGGGCGGAGGGAAGGAGCGGTTGCCTTTATCTACATTACACAGACTTCAAAGATTCATATCGTCTTAAGAGTGTTCATGAATATATCTTTTGGAAAACAGGTATCAGAATTTTTTTTATCCATGCTATGTTATGTTTAATACTAAATAAATCTTTGCATTGATTTGTTTAAAATAAGGAAAGTGTAATTCTTTAAATACTCCATGTTCAGCCTTGTAAACTGTATTAAGCAATCTGTCATGTTTTACAGCTTAAAATGAAATATTCTAAGATATTTCTCTTTCTTCTATTAGCGACCGTGGATGTCTCAACAAATGCTCAAGGTAACACAACAATATAAAAAATACCTAAAGCATGTTTTATATGTTGTACAAAAATTAATAATATGTTTTTTTTTATAAACAAATAACTTTTTGTTCATTTTCCATAAAATCCAAATGTGGATTAAAATTGAAATAGATTATAAAACTGAAGTGAAATTATAAAACAAGAGTATCATTGATTTTATTAGTAGTATACTAGCATGGCATACACCCTAATTAGGGTACTTCAAATATACACTCCAGTACGGTTTTGATGTCTTAGAGCATTTTTTCCTCCTTTTCATGCCTTTGGTTAATATCAGATGCTATTAAACTGTTCTTTATTCCAGTAAACTACTATCTTTTTTATATTAAATGAATTTTATTTCTTCTTCTGCAGAAGCTACATGTGAGGGCGAACAACTCATCAATGTTGACATTTTAATTGGACATCCAGGTATCGTTTCACCTTATAAACCTGGGCATATCTTAGTTTTCCGATGCACAGATGTGAACCTGAAGATGTACGGCCAACGAACAATTGAATGCCTGTCAAGTGGAAAATGGGATAACCCATATCCAAAATGTGGAGGTATGAAGAGAGACTGCAGTAATATATTTGATTAAAATATTTAAAGGTTTGTTTTTACACATATAATGTTGAAAAAATATCAAAATTGTAATTTATACAAAAAAAGTAATGTGTTATTCTATGCTTGATTCATTAAAACATCAACCATTCAATACATACACACATGAACTCTGTCCCAAACTGGCAAGTACCATTTAAAGATTTTGTTTGCTGTCTTGCTTTACCTTAGTGTGAGTTAATTAACAACTAACAAAGCCTCAGTCTACACTACACAGCGAAAATTAAAAATATGAGATGCTAGTGCAATTTGGGCATTGTGGTTGTTGGGCAAAGTTAATTTTGTGAACTAATATGACTTTCACCTTTACAAAAAAACATTTTGATAGTTGACGTTGTATATTAAAACATATGACCTAAATTCTTATGAATAGATAAGTCCAGATTTTCTTGGTACGGAAGCTTCCAGTGCACATATACAAATACAAATACAACAAGAAACATAGTAATACAAATTCCAAGAATAAAAATATGAAAATAGTATAAAAGTATAAGGTCACAGTTAGCTTTAGTCAGAATAAACATTTATAGATTATGAACATATTTACAGTATTTTGAATAGTATGAATAAATATAAATATAAATATCACCTGAGTTTAGAAGATATTCCACTAAACAGTGGGAGTATTGCACTTACAGGCATAGGTCTTGGGGGGTATTTACCTGTTCAAAAGGGAAATGGCCTGTGGGAAGAAACCTGTGCCTAGATGTTCTAGTGGCCAGTGATCAGAGTCGCCGTCTTGACGGTAACAGTTCAAACAGGTGGTGTCCAGGGTGAGTGGAGTCTGTGATGATTTTACCTGCTCTCTTCCTCACTCTGGAAGAGTACAGGTCTTGGAGGGTTGGCAGGGGGGCACCAATAATCCTCTCCACAGTCCGGACTGTCTGTTGTAGACTCCTGATGTCTGATTTGGTAGCTGAACCAAACCAGACAGTGATGGAAGTACATAAAACAGACTCAATGACGGCCGAGTAGAACTGAATCAGCAGCTCCTGTGGCAGGTTCATCATCTCCACCGTTTTGAGCGTGTTCAGCTCAAGGTTTTTATAACTGCACCAGACAGCCAGCTGTTCAACCTCCAGTCTGTAAGCAGACCCGTTGCCGTTTTGGATGAGGCCGATGACAGTGGTGTTGTTTGCAAATTTCAGGAGCTTGACAGAGGGGTCTTTAGAAGCGCAGTCATTGGTGTACAGGGAGAAGAGCAGTGGGGAGAGAACTCACCCCTGGGGGTCACCAGTGCTGATTGTGAGAGTCCTGGATGTGAGTTTCCCCAGTCTCACTAGCTGCTGCCAGTCTGTCAGGAAGCTGGTGATCCACTGACAGATTGAGGATGGCATGGAGAGCTGGGTCAGTTTGGCTGTGAGAAGATCAGGCATGATGGTATTGAAGGCCGAAATGAAGTCCACAAATAAGATCCTTGCATAAGTCCCAGGTCTGTCGAGATGTCGCAGGATATAATGCAGCCCCATGTTGACTGCATCATCCACAGACCTGTTCGCTCTGTAAGAAAATTGAAGAGGCTCTAGCAAGGGTCCAGTGATGTCCTTCAGGTGGGCCACCACCAGTCTTTCAAACGACTTCATGACCACAGACGCAAGAGCGACAGGTCTGTAGTCATTAAGTCCAGTGATTTTGTCGCCTCACGTCGGGGCAAAAAAAGCTGCACTTGAACACACAGAGAGAACTGCAGCTGACTGTCAACTAGCACGTGCTTTCAATGCCTGTGTGTAAATAAGACAACTGTCTATTTCTGCAGATATATATATTCGTCATTTAAAAAGGGAAACCGACACTGCAGGCTGCAGATACACAAACCGTAAACAAAGCAGTGCGTGCTTAATGTTTTGAATATCAATCCTGCTAATCACTTTCTTTATTCCACTCCGCTCAAGTTAATATTAAAATATTCCCCCAGGAACACTCAGGTAAGATGACGTAATATTAGAACAGCCTTCTATCTGTACCGTTTTTTTGCTTCTCTGCTCGCTGTTTTGCTATAATTCTCGTGCACTGACTCATTCACTAAGCTGAACAGCCAATCAGAGTTCTCTCTCTCACCGACGGCCCAATGCCGGCTCTACATGTTGAATCGGCCCAAAAAAACCCGCCGAGAGCCAACGGTGCGGAACACACAGAAAAACTAAGTCGGCCAACACTCAAAAACAGCCCAAAGAGTCCTATTTCCTAAATGTGTAAGAGGTAAGGTCACATTAGGTAAAAGCATTTAATTGATTGTCAGTATTTTTAGTGATATGTAGCAACTCATAATATAATAACTGCACATAATGTACAAACCCGATTCCAAAAAAGTTGGGACACTGTACAAATTGTGAATAAAAACAGAATGCAATGATGTGGAAGTTTCAAATTTCAATATTTTATTCAGAATACAACATAGATGACATATCAAATGTTTAAACTGAGAAAATATATCATTTTAAGGGAAAAATAAGTTGATTTTAAATTTCATGGCATCAACACATCTCAAAAAAGTTGGGACAAGGCCATGTTTACCACTGTGTGGCATCCCCTCTTCTTTTTATAACAGTCTGCAAACGTCTGGGGACTGAGGAGACAAGTTGCTCAAGTTTAGGAATAGGAATGTTGTCCCATTCTTGTCTAATACAGGCTTCTAGTTGCTCAACTGTCTTAGGTCTTCTTTGTCGCATCTTCCTCTTTATGATGCGCCAAATGTTTTCTATGGGTGAAAGATCTGGACTGCAGGCTGGCCATTTCAGTACCCGGATCCTTCTTCTACGCAGCCATGATGTTGTAATTGATGCAGTATGTGGTCTGGCATTGTCATGTTGGAAAATGAAAGGTCTTCCCTGAAAGAGACGACGTCTGGATGGGAGCATATGTTGTTCTAGAACTTGGATATACCTTTCAGCATTGATGGTGCCTTTCCAGATGTGTAAGCTGCCCATGCCACACGCACTCATGCAACCCCATACCATCAGAGATGCAGGCTTCTGAACTGAGCGCTGATAACAACTTGGGTTGTCCTTGCCCTCTTTAGTCCGGATGACATGGGATCCCAGTTTTCCAAAAAGAACTTCAAATTTTGATTAGTCTGACCACAGAACAGTTTTCCACTTTGCCACAGTCCATTTTAAATGAGCCTTGGCCCAGAGAAAACGCCTGCGCTTCTGGATCATGTTTAGATATGGCTTCTTTTTTGACCTATAGAGTTTTAGCCGGCAACGGCGAATGGCACGGTGGATTGTGTTCACCGACAATGTTTTCTGGAAGTATTCCTGAGCCCATGTTGTGATTTCCATTACAGTAGCATTCCTGTATGTGATGCAGTGCCGTCTAAGGGCCTGAAGATCACGGGCATCCAGTATGGTTTTCCGGCCTTGACCCTTACGCACAGAGATTGTTCCAGATTCTCTGAATCTTTGGATGATATTATGCACTGTAGATGATGATAACTTCAAACTCTCTGCAATTTTTCTCTGAGAAACTCCTTTCTGATATTGCTCCACTATTTTTCGCCGCAGCATTGGGGGAATTGGTGATCCTCTGCCCATCTTGACTTCTAAGAGACACTGCTACTCTGAGAGGCTCTTTTTATACCCAATCATGTTGCCAATTGACCTAATAAGTTGCAAATTGGTCCTCCAGCTGCTCCTTATATGTACATTTAACTTTTCCGGCCTCTTATTGCTACCTGTCCCAACTTTTTTGGAATGTGTAGCTCTCATGAAATCCAAAATGAGCCAATATTTGGCATGACATTTCAAAATGTCTCACTTTCAACATTTGATATGTTATCTATATTCTATTGTGAATAAAATATAAGTTTATGAGATTTGTAAATTATTGCATTCCTTTTTTATTCACAATTTGTACAGTGTCCCAACTTTTTTGGAATCGGGTTTGTAAAAACAGCACATAATGTAATACGTATTACATTATTATTGTAATAAAATGTTCATAATGTAATCATTTTCTCAAAACGTAATAAAATCTTGAGCTCATAATGTAATAACAATTTTTACATATGAGAAATTTATTATAAACTCACCAAAAACATAAAAAATATTAGCATTCCCTTATTTTTAAAAATCTAAAACTACCCGCGAAATGCAACAGATTTAAATATGCATGCAATTTATTATTATTATTCATTATTATTATATTTTTTATTAAACAAAGAATTGGTATTCTTTTACAGTACATTTTAAAAATCTAAATCCAGTCTTAACCTGCCTACAAAATCCACCAGATTACTGATACTACTAGTAGTAGTTTAAAGGTGCAAAAGTTCTGATTTTATTTTTCTTTCTTTTTTTTAACAGTTTTAGCAGGGGTGTGTGGACTTCTTATAACCACTGTACATGGTTGTAAGTTATACTGTATTTTTCAACATGCCCTCAGATGTACAATCAGGCTTTGTTTTGCTGTAACTTGTACTAAAGTGAAGAAATGTTTGCTTAACTTGTACTCTGTGCTGCCATTGGCTGAAGCAGATAACATGATCTATCACACACACATGATCGCACACACACACGTCTGGTTCACTATCTTTGTGTGGACTCTCCATAGGCGTAATGGTTTTACTAGCTATTACAATAATGAAAATATGACATGTTTTTGGTGAGTTTATAACAGTGGCGTAGCCACGAGTGGGCCTGGGTGGGCCTAGTCCCCCTAATTTACATGTCCGCCCCCCCCCCCCCCCCCCCCCCCCCCCCCCCCCCCCCCCCCCCCCCCCCCCCCAGATTTCTGAATGCTTAAAATAGAAAAAAAAATGGATTGAGCACAGATGCGTGAGCTTGTCGAGCGCACATCCTTTTTTCACAGACATCGCTGGAAGTTTGTAGTTAGGTCGGATATAGCAATAACAAAGAAAGTAAAATGAGAAGCATGTTAAAGAGAGAGAGAGAGAGCGCACTTCTGTTGCTTGCTCTTGATTGCTTGATTGTTCACATAGCACACATGCGTCATTTGAATTAAAACTAAATGTGCAAGTAAAAACATGAACTGTTACATGATTTATGTATAACAAGTGGTTCATACATTATTACGGGGGCGGTACAGTAATCAAATTATGTTATCAAGACGTTTTCTGTGCGCAAACATCCGAAGCGCGCGCCCTGAAAGCTGCCTCAGACAGCGAGCGAATGGCCTCTTGAGCTTTAACGGGCAAAATCACACAAAATTATGTAAAAATGCTCGTATAGGCAAGTATCCTTGTGAAATATAATCGGTTATGTCTTAAGTGAACTTAAACAGTTGAAAAGAAAACGTGTTTGTACCAGTATGTTGGATACGAGCAGATAACTGCTGTATTTTTCCTCAATGTTAATCTAACAACAAAAGACAAAATCACTCACTGCTTTTGACTGGTTGAGCCCTGCTGGACCAGCTCTAAATATTCACTGTGCTATTAAATTAAAGATAAAATATGACAATATTAGCAATAATATGAACAGTGAAAGTAACAGCTCCAATACATTTTAACAGGCATAATTAGGCATGAAAATAATTGAAGGAAATACAGTATCTATTTGCTAAGACAATGCATTTGATTCATATTCTTTTGGTTCCTCTACCAAATATTAGTAATAGATTAAAAATGCAATGAAAATACAGGTATCTTACTAAAAATAAAAGTGTTGGTATCGGACTTCTTCTGTAAAAAGTGGTATTGGAACATCCCTAATATATATATATATATATATATTGCAGCCCTTGTTTTAGATGAGACCCCTCAAAAATAAAATTCTGGCTACGCCACTGGTTTATACTGTAATAATTTAAAAATTGTTACTACATTATGAGCTCAAGATTTTATTACATTTTGAGAAAATGATTACATTATGAAAATGTTATTACAATAATAATGTAATACTTATTACATTATGGCCAGTTTTTACATTATGTGCCGTTATTACATTTTGAGTTGCTACAGTGGTATTTGGTAAGCATCAGTTTTGCTCATATTAAAATACATGTTCAAATTGGAACATAACTCATTGCCACGCAAGTCTCTCTTGACTTGTGTAACCTGTCCTACTCGTCCCATTCTGGGGTGCGTTTCCAATACAACGACATAACTTTCTGCTGAACTACCATAGTACGATGCATCGTTGATGCATACAGACATGGCATCTGAGGACTGTTTCTCATTTTTCTCAGTTATTTTGCTTTATTTCCAGATTCAATCATAGGCTCGTTCTTACGTACTAGAGCACGTATGCACATGCGCACTCTTCAAAAACGGTGCTTTAAATCTCTTGGCAAACTAAAAGACGTAAATGACATTTGTATGTATTCTAAATAAAAGATACAGATCGTACTGAATGTCAGCTTGCTTATTTTGCTCAATATAAGGATTTAAATGTCATGCAAACAAGAAACCACAGCTCAAGAGCCATCGTTGCAACCACACAACTTTGCGATGCTGTAAGCGAATGTTTGTTGGAACGATGGTTTCGGGAAACACAGACTCGTTGAACTATGTTGATTACGACGGAAATTGCGACCAAAGTTGGCTAACGATGCTTTCGGGAAACGCACCCCTGAGCGGGATTCGAACCGTGGTGTCTGGCGTGGGAGGCGGGCGCACTAACAAGTACGCTGGACGCAGCCGCTAACACCAGTAGCTAGAGCGCCTCTTGAGGCAAGGAGAGTGAGGTTTACATGCATAGCTCTTACTGGCCTATGTCCGTTACACTTGAACCAGGAAGCAACCATGGTTACGCACTAGCAATGTGGCAGCGGGTTTTGCATGGATAAACACCACTTGAATTTTCTTCGGAAAAAGTAAAGGTTCCAAAAGTGGGTTTTCACAGAATAGTGATATGTCATAACCTAAACCATAGAGAATATTTTTACGGTCATTTAAAAGTACCCATATATTCTGATGTATTAATACTTTTGCAAGCAACATTTAAAATGCAAATATGGCATTTCAAGTGAAATAACAGACCTTAGTCACTCAGGATAGACACCATATTGAATTTTTCATGACGTTGTTAGGGATAGACGTATACACCATCTTTAACTCAATACCATATGACAAAAATGTAATTGTTATGATAAACCACTACTCAGTAGTATACAGTGGAGATCAGTAGAATAGTGAGTCCAAAACACTGGGCCACATAAAGTATAAATGATTATCTATGGATAAATATGTGATCAAATGTCTGCTTTCTCTAGAGGCAACATGTCCTCTAAACACAACAGTGGAAGACTTAACAATTGAGCGAATCCCTGATATTGAGGGTCCCGTCAAACCTGGACACACGTTAATATTTTCATGCAGTGGACAAGGACTGAAATTAAAAGGACAGAGTGAAATCATCTGTCAATCAAATGGAGAATGGAGCAGTCCTTTTCCTAAATGTGAAGGTAAGGCCATAGACGGTAAAGCCTCAGATTGGACAAAGATAGTTCAAAGATTGATCTGTTGTTCACATGGAGGATGATTGACTGATCAGATCTTTCTGTTCTTTAGAGGTAATGTGTGTCGCAAACCTGCCAGCAAACATGAGATCAGGCGGACACCCGGGGCCTGAGGTTTCAATCAGACCTGGACACACAATAACTCTTTCATGTGTTGGGAGGGGATCGAAATTACAAGGAGAGAGCAAAATCACCTGCTTGGCAAGTGGAGAATGGAACGTCCCATTCCCTAAATGTGTAGGAGGTAAGGTTCACAGGTTTACTAATTGAAGGTTTACACTGTTTTATTAACAGTGTTTTCAAGCATCACTACTGATTTTCAGCCCGCTTTATATTGTTACAATGTCTGTAGTATTTGTAAATGAACAATGTTTACTCTTTCACCATTTTACCTGGACAGAGAAATTCCCTTTCAGTCAGTTGTATGACAATAAATGCTCCAAAGCTTTTGTGAAAACTACAAATTGTATTTTCACATTTTTTTATCCCCACCCACAAACAGTCGGAGCGGCAGAGGGTTATTAACAGAACAGCTATTGTAAGAGCAGATTTATATCTGAAATGTATATTGTATGTTTTGTACTTTTTAAACAGCATTATGGTTAAAATAGAACAATATGGAAACAGCTATTCTAAATTCCTGCACCCGGGAACAATACAAATCAACACCATTGTGACTAAAAGTTTGCTAAGAAGTATTTCCCTACTAAAGCAAGGCTGTATTTGACTTTGGTCAAGCCTATCCAATAGGCAGTGCTGGGTAGTAACTGATTACACATAATTTGGATTACATAATCAGATTCCAAAAATTAAGTACTTGTAATTAGATTATATTACATTTTAAAATACTCGTAATCAGACAATGGCAGTAAATTATTAATAATTTACTACTTCTTTATCTTTTAAATTTTCCTTTCTAAAAAAAAAAAAATAGCCTACATTCAGAATGCAGGGATTTCCCAACTTGTTTGTCAGCTGAACCTCTTTGACCTAATATATTTACTTGAAGTACCCCTGAGATTTTGAGTTAATAAGTTAGGTCAATAATAGAATTAAGTTCACAGTTCTGTGATGTCAGTTAATGGTCACATAACATGCAGGTAAACAATTTTTTTTTTTTTTTTATTATCTTTTTTAGTAAGTATTATATTTTACAATTATTTATATATAATATATTTACTGAATAGCTTTTCATTAAACTCACAATCTCCTCTGCAGTTCCATCACAAACCCCAGTCTGGGAAACCCTGACGTGTGACGAATGTAATATTTAATGCACTTCATGTTGTTAATAAAGCATGGAATATATTTTCTTTCTCTTTGTATTTATATGGTCAATATGGTACAAGATTATCCTATTCAAATCAATGCAATAAACGAGTTAGGTCAAAAGTAATCTAAAAGTAATCAAAAAGTAGTCTGATTATATTACCTTAAATATGTAATATAATAGGTTATGTTACTAACTACAATTTTTGTCATGTAATTTGGAATCAGTAACACACCGACTACAATTTGTAAGTAATCTACCCAGCTCTGCCAATAGGAGCAGACTGGTGGGAGTTTTGGACGGCAACATGCCCAGTGCATTATGGGCGTCAAAGTTTTCCTATACCTATTTGGCAAAAGGAAAGACAAAAGCCAATTTTGTTCTGTTTTCTCTAGTCAGGTATCACCAATTTTAACAAAGATTTTGCCTTTCTACCACAAAGGCAGCTTTATTGAAAGACATTTTGCCAGCAGAGAATGACATGCTCATTAAATGCTATTATATTAATAATAGTAATTCATCAGGGACCACTCAAAACAACCTAGCAACAGCATACACTAGCTCCATGGGGGCTAGCTCCAAGTTTTGCATGGATAAACGCAACTTAATTTTTTTAATTTAATTTATTATTATATTATATTATATTATATTATATTATATTATATTATATTATATTATATTATATTATATTTATTATAGAAAAATCCAACCCAGATCTCTTCAAAGCGGAAAGTAATTTTCTTCAAGCATTTTATTAAAATTACCTTATATTCAGGGGTGCACATAACTGGTGCGCAGGTGCACATGCATGGTAAAAATGAACGATGCACACCAGAAAACATGGAGGGAAGTGCTTCTGAGTACCAATATTTTTTGGGACACGGACACGGACACGGACACGTTTACTTACTGGAGTAGGATTTTTCTCCATCTCTGGTAAGATAGCAATCATGATTAGGGCAGCACGATATAACGTTTTAGCATCGATATCGCAGTGTGCGCTGTATATGTATAGGGATCTTAGTTAATCGTTTCCGGTTCGGAAAGCATGTGATTCGCGGATTAATTTTACCTATCATAGAGTGAAAGTTTATCATTTGCATATGTTTTTAAGTCCTGGCAGTTTAAACATCAAGCACAACAACAAGACTGTAACTTGCGCGCTGTTTTATGTGCAAAGACAGCACGTGACCGATGAATTCAGCTCTCTTTCTCTTATTTTGAGCTTGAACGGACATATGCATACAAAATTAAGTCAAAATGCCTGTCTTGGCGAGTATCCTCGTAAACACAGTCGGTTATGTGTTGAGAAACAATTGAGAAGGAAAACCAGATGCGTCTCATTTGATCTGTGCATTCGTCTTAAAGGGACAGCAGCCTAATATACCTGCAGCTGTTTGTCACCACCAATGTTAATCAAACAACAAATGAGAAAGAGAACAAAAGTAAAGTGTGAGCACCAAGCAGCATCTCCAGGTGCTCCCTTGAGAACCAGACCAAAAAAGTTATATGCACCTCTGCTTATATTCTCATATTCATGATGGGTATTACATTAAAAACATGTTCTGTTGTTTAAGGCTGAAAAAGAGGCATGTGGCTGATATTGAGATTTATTAATGCCACATTTACTTGATCTAAAAACAGTCTAAAAAAATGTCTTTGCCCTTAGGGAAATGTGGGCGACCACCACATGTGAGCTTTGCAGATACAACAGAAATGACAAAACCTGAATACAATTCAAGGGAAAGAGTTGAATACATCTGCTTTAATAAATACACACTGGATCAGCGTTACCCCTACTCCAAATACTTGACCTGTGAACAAGGCGAATGGAGAGGGAATATTAAGTGTTTAAGTAAGTATGAACATCTACATCATATACATCAAAGACATGTGAGGCTTTTCTTACTGTATTATTATTTATTTTATTTTTTTTGTAAGTTTGATGTAATTTTGTTGTTGAAGTTGTAGTTCTGGTTATGATGAATCAATGAATGTATATTGTAACACTGATGGTGAGATGTTGGGTTTGTTTCAGAGCCCTGTACGGTGACGGTGGAGGAAATGGATGAAAGAGGTATACAGCTGAAGTGGGCCGGACGGCAAAAGATATTCTCACCACATGAGGATAGAATCACCTTTGCATGTCAGTGGGGAAAACGTTTAATAGTCAATGAGCTAATACAAACATGTAATGATGGAGTGATGATTTTGCCTGAGTGTGAGTGACAAGGAGAATAAAACATCACTGGCGCATCAGCTGTACTAATAAGCAAATAAAAAAGCCAATAAAAATAAAACCTTTTTTCCCCCAATTCAGTATTGTCTGTTTGGAATTTCTTGCAAGAAAAATGCTAAAATTAGCACGTTTAAGATGTGCATGTATAAAAACAATATTAACCCTTTTTAACCTACATTTTTGCAAGATACTGTCAATGCAGTACCTCATGTATTTTTACTCATTAAACAACCCATATGAAACCTTTTATAACATTTATAATGTGAATCAGTCAGTTACTAATTTATCTTTTAGAGACTTAAACGAAACAGCCCTGGTCACGCAAGTATTTATAGCAGCCATGTAAAATGTTCACATGAAATCAAGACTCGTAAATAATTTTTTAGACTCTTCATACTTTGAAGTAAATGTTGTTCACAAATGTTACCAATGGAATTAAATGGAACTTTAGCTAATATTAGCACACAAACACGACAAAAAAAACAGGGAAGGGGCGGTTGCTTTCATCTACATTACACAGACTTCAAAGATTCATATTGCAACTGGTCTTAAGAGTGTTTATGAATATATCTTTTGGAAAGCAGGTAATCAGTGTTTTTCATAAGTACTAATTTGTGTTTAATACTAAATAAATCTGTGCATTGTTTAAAATAAATTAGTCACTCTTTAAATACTCCATATTTGGCAGGCAATTCAATCGATACTATTTATTACCCTTGTAAACTGTACTAAGCCATCTGTCATGTTTTACAGCTTAAAATGAAATGTAATATATTTCTCTCTCTTCAATTAAATCCCAAATATTTTCCTTATAACATTCATCATTACCAATTATTCAGTTATTTGTATTTACTGAATACTGAATTGTGTTCAGTGTCACAATATTACTGTTTTTTTTTAGCATGAGACTTATTAAAAAAAAAAAAAAAAAATAGCACACTGCCAAAAATGCTCTTCTTAGTATTTTTGTCTTGTTTCTAGTCTAAATATCTACAAATTCTTAAATCAAGATGCATTTACTAGATAAGTAAAATGACACAAGATATTTTTTCTTGTTTTGTTGAAAGTAAAATCTAAAAGAAGTGAGTTTTTGCTTAAAACAAAATTATCTGCCAATGGGGAAGAAAAATAGTCTTGTTTCTGATTGAAATCTTGTTTCTTGTGTCAAACAGAAATAAGATTATTTTTCTTACCCCATAGAAAATTGTACTTATCTAGTAAATAAATCTTGATTTAAGAATTTTTAGATATTTGGACTGGAAACAAGAAAAAATACTAAATAAGAAGAGCATTTTTTGCAGTGTAGTCAAATCTTTGGATAATTTAGAATATAATAGGCCTTTGTAATGTGCCTTTGTTGACTACATTCTAAATAAACTACAACAAAATATATTTCCTTTGTCCTGTTGCTTAGCTCTCAGTCACATACCTGAGGCTCATTCATTATGCGGCTCATTATGGGTTCTTTTGTTCTCTCAGGTGTGAATCACAGCATTATTCATGATCATTCACACCTCTTCGCATACGGCCTTTCTAAAAAAAAAAAGTGTCTTACAAAATGTAAATCAATATATTGTGTTGTGGGAATAAGTAGGCACAATGATTCTCACATCAGTTTGAAGCAAAAACTCTAGGCAACAACACCCATTAGTCTAAAGTCTTGTGGACACATATCTATTGTGTGTTTTGTGGCCTTCATTTTAAAACAAAAATTTTAGTTTTTTCAAAAACCACGCATACACATTATTCTCTCAAAAATACAAGCATGTACATACATGTTGCTCTCATATTATGGTAGCCCAGTTCGTGCTGAATACAGTGTATTACACTTTTGCCATTAATGTGTTTATAAGCAACTGAAAAAAGCACAAATGTCAGAGCATGTCAAAACTTCTAAAGGGCCCCAAAACAGCTCAGACTCCAGAGGGTTAATGATCATGGATGTCTCAACAAAAGATAACACAATGAAACGCAAATTAGCTAAAAGCAGATAATTTAAACATTCATTAATATTTTGTAAAATAAATAAGAATATAATTTTTTCATTAACAAATGTTAAATTATAATGCATATCTGAATACAGTGATTGTTGCTCATGTACAATACATTTCAAATGTGGGCCTAAAACTGAAGTAAAAATATAAAATATGAGTACGATAAAAACTTTTTTTTTTCAGTAGTATACTATCATGACATACACCATAGCGTACTTCAAATATACAGTCCAGTATGGTTTCATTTTTTTCCCCTCCATTTTATTCCATTAGTTAATATTAGATGCTATTAAACTGCTCTTTATCCCAGTAAAACTATAGCAGCTATCTTTTTAAAATGGTTGAATTTTTGTAAGTAAATGTGTGGATGAGCTCATATGCATCCCACAACACACCTTTATTGTTAATATACGGTTGTTTGTTCCAAAATAGAATAAAACTAAAATCTTTATTTGCTTCTTTTCTACAGAAGTTACCTGTGAGGGTGAACAACTTATCAATGTTGACATAGTAGTTGGGTATCAGGTATCGTTTCACCTTATAAACCTGGGCATATCTTAGTTTTCCGATGCACCGATGTGAACCTGAAGATGTACGGCCAACGAACAATTGAATGCCTGTCAAGTGGAAAATGGGATAACCCATATCCAAATTGTGCAGGTATGAAGACATTTACATGTATTTATAAATCTTATTTACATTCAAATGTAGTCAATAACATTTGGAAATGCTTATATAATAGTACAAAGGTAAGAGCATTAGGGTTTTCTCTCAGTCCATGATTGCACCAGTAAGCGATTACTAAGGAATATGGTTTAATAGTTTATGAAACCTTTTGTGAAATTAATCTTCTTACAAGTTAAATCTGTCAATGGATAAATAATGTGAATAGACAAATAAAGTGATCAGTATTTATTTTTCTCTAGATGTAACGTGTCTCCCGAATACAACACTGAACAACATCAAAATAGAGCAATCCCCAGATATTGAGGGTCCGTTCAAACCTGGACACACGTTAATATTTTCATGCAGTGGACAAGGACTGAAATTAAAAGGACAGAGTGAAATCATCTGTCAATCAAATGGAGAATGGAGCAGTCCTTTTCCTAAATGTGAAGGTAAGGCCATAGAAAGTAAAAGCTTTTGATTGGAAAAAGATTTGTTTTGATGTGGAGGACGCTAAACTGACCTGGTTTTTCTGTTTTACTTGTTTCTGTTTAGACGTTAACCCTAAGTACCAACTTTTAGCAATCAGCGTTTCAACACAGGTTATTAGGGTCATTTTTTAAAGACCTTGACTCTGTGCAATAAATTGATAATGTATAACATTGAGATATTGAGTGAATGCTATCTAAAAAAAATAAAAATGAAGAGTTGTCTTTGCTTTGCCTGCAGTGAGAACTGAATGTGGGCCACCACCACACCAGGAAAATGCAGATACAGTAGAACTACCAAAAAATGAATACAGTTATGGGGAGAAAGTTGAATACATGTGCTATAATAAATTCACAATGGAAGGCTCCCCCTACTTGACCTGTGCGCAAGGCGAATGGAAAGGATATTTTACGTGTTTAAGTAAGTATGGACACGCTACACGTCAGGCTACCAAAGATGTGCAAAACTTTCGAACTTCTCACTCCATTTTCTTTTTGTACATTTGCAGTTTGATCTTAATCTTGTAGCTGAAGTAGGTTGTGCTGATGAATCAATGAATGTATATTGTAACACTGATGGTGAGATGTTGGGTTTGTTTCAGAGCCCTGTACGGTGACGGTGGAGGAAATGGATGAAAGAGGTATACAGCTGAAGTGGGGCGGACGGCAAAAGATATTCTCACCACATGAGGATAAAATCACCTTTGCATGTCAGACTGGCAAATACTTAGACGAAACTACCTTAAGACAAATATGTGAAAATGGAGTGATGCTTCTGCCTCGGTGTGCATAATATCAACACTCCATCAACAACATTGTGTAGCTGACAAAGTTTGTTCATTTGACTAAATAATCAAATAAAATAAAAATCCAAAAGCACTGACAAAATAACTAGCCTACACTGTGTTTGTTAGATTCTTGTAATTGTTGAAGGTCTCGTGTGCTTGGTACGCCCTACACAATGCTATATGTCACTGCCGCTTTATGTGGAAAATAAAACATTTGCATAAACATATTCCCTTTGCGTCTTTAATTATGATTTATTTCACCTTGTCTAATGTCTGTCTGTGTCATGTTTAGTAAGCACAATATGTAAGGGATAAATGTACAGTCAGTTGGTTATTTATTATAGCAAAGTAAATCCTGACAGGGCTATTAAATCTCATATTATCCTGAGGGAGTTTATTTTGCGATAATGGCCGCTTGACTGTATATTCTCCCACATATTATGCGACTAGGGGAGAGTGTGGTAAGATGAGCCAGTGGGTAAGTTGACCCACCCCCTTCCTCTTTAACAACTGAATACTTTTACTGTCATTTGACCATATATTTCTGCCAGACTGTGAAAAGGAGAAACACATGGGAGGAGTAGAAGGCACACATTTACTTTAAAAACTTTAAAGTAGTTTTTGGCTTGTCATAGTAACATTTTTATCATGACAGATTTAATGGCTGTTACATCAAAGCAAATTTGTCCAGGTCTAAAAAATATTTATGATCCATGTTGGTGATTTAGTAATGTATAAAACCATGCATATCATTTAGCTAAACATTAGCCTAAATTGGTTAGCTAGCTAGTTTTGCCCAAAATGGCAGCTATGGGGCAAAGTGAGCCAAATGATGTGGGGTAAATTGAGCCAGCATTTTAACTTACCCCATCATAGGGCACTGTAGTTAAGTTAAATGTTTGAAGTATAAATTGGTATATTTTCAATGTAATATTATGTAACTGTAACTGTTTTAATTTTTTTTTTTTTTTTAGTTTATTTGATAGGAACAATGTACATCAAATCCAAAGAACCAGAAGATGCTTAATCATATACAGTATATCTTTCCATCTGTAGCCCTAATAACATTTTTGACATTGCAGAAATACTACCATGCCAAGAACCTTTGGACCAAAATGTTTATTAGTTTCAGTAACATTTATGCATTGATTCTAATTCAGTTTTTATTTAATTTTACTCAAACTCTCTGTTCAGTCTGTTTTTGGAAAGGTTACAACTTTGGTGTTCAACATATTGTTTCAGAAACGCAAACAATTAAAGATATTGAAATTTCAACTTCATTTGCTTGGTTTTATGCTGTTTAAAGGAATAATTCACCCAAAAATGAAAATTAGCCCATGATTTACTCACCCTCAAGTCATCCCAAGGTGTATATGACATTCTTCTTTCAGACGAATACAATCAGAGTTATATTAAAAAACGTCCTGGCTAATCCAAACTTTATAATGGCAGCCCAAAATCTGAAGCACAAAAAAGTGCATCCATGCATTATAAAAGTAATCTTCAGGGGGTTAATAAAAGCCTTCTGAAGCGAAGCGATGGGTTTTTGTAAGAAAAATATCCATATTTAAAACTTTAAAGTACAATATCTAGCTTCTGGCAGACAGCCTTCCATATTCAACTTACGACATCAGACGTAGTATAAGCATTTTGAATTGCGAGAGGCACTTTCTTCGTAAGTTGAATATGGAAGGCGGTTCGCCGGAAGCTAGATATTGCAATTTTTAAGTATGGATATTTTTCTTACAAAAACCCATCGCTTTGCTTCAGAAGGTTTTCAGAAAGCAGAAAGCTTTATTAACCCTACGGAGCCGTGTGGATTACTTCCCGCAAAATGAATGGCAAACGCGGTATAGAATACCTGTCTAGATGACTTAAAACAGCATTTAAAGCAGCATTTATCATAAATGATTTATCCGTGCACATAATTATTTTTATAATTCACGTGCCCCATCGTAATCTTACAAAATAACTCCCTCTCTTGCAGTGACATCTCTTCTCTTTTGATGTGTTTACTGGCGAGAGGGCGTGACAAACTGTCACTCAAATTCAAAATCAAGTTACTTGAGGTTTCCCTCAGATATACTACGTCACAATACGGAAGAAAAGACTATCGCAACTTAAGTATTTAAAAAAAAAACTCAGAATCCCAATTATTATAATTAAAAGAATAACAATAACCTAATAATTTACTCTCTATTTACCTTATAGACAGTTATTTCAGTAAAAAATTGCACCAGGACATATGAAAAGCTGTGGTTATTTTTAATGTCCAATTACAGCACATTAAAAGAAATCAATTCCAAACTGCACTTTTATTTACAGCATCTTAAAGCTAACATGTGCCATCTTACAGCACAGACCCTAATATGCAGCAATAAAACAGTCAACAACATTTAAAAGATAAGGGATAAAAATATATACACAAAAAAAAAAAAAATACAATATTTACAAAGCCAACAGAGTGCACTATTTTGAGCAACAATTAAACACTTTGGCGGCACACAGGTTTATAACTTTTTTCTTGCTGCAATATTTTCAAGGCACAAGGGCAAGAGCGTTAGCCAGCATCTGAATAGCACAAAGAGGATCCACGATGTCCTTCATTTTGTCACGGCGTAGAACCCAGTCTGGAGCAAACCTAAGGGAAATAAAAAATTGCCCGGATCAGTATCTTCCTTACAACACAAACTAGGGCAAAATTTTTTCCAGACAGCAGAGAACTGCATACCTGGTCACTGGTTTTGACTTCCGAGGGGTGGCTTGGAGGAGGAAACTTCCATTGAGAGACGTGTTCATTTTCTGTTTGACTTTGTTCCTCTCAGCGTCCATTTTGTACTTTCGAAGCGTGAGTCGGTAGATGCTACGAATGCGATCCAAAACCTTTGGAAGCTTTCGGACCTCCTGTTTAAAAAGAACATTCGAACAATGAAATGAAAAGCTATTGAGCAAACTTTCATGACATCATTTTCCTGAAATTAGCTAAAGGAATGTTCTAAGTTCAATACAAGTTAAGCAACACTTTTTCAGCTTTTGTTGTTTAGTCTTTTTAAACTGAGGAATGAGCTGATCTTATCTTTTATTGAACCCATTCCCATTTTTTGACTTCCGGTTAAAAGGGAATGCAGGCATTTTGACTGGCATCTCTTATAATTGTGCCAATGTAGTTTACAAACATTGATTAAAAAAAAACAAAAAAAAAAACACTTTAAATTAAATATATTTTTGTTTGATATTTACAGCTGTTTGGGGATTATTTTACGGCGCCAAAATCTCTTTTTTACTTTTACTGTAGGTTACCGAAAGGCTTAAGTAGCCTAATACTCTGCTTCTTATTTTACAAATGTTGTTGTTTTTCTGAGTAGTTTTAAAGTTATTGAATTTTTGTTCCTGAAATCAGTATAATCCAGATTTTTTTGGATTAAAGGAATCCCAATCTTACTAAAGATTTTTGAACACAAACTGATGATTTGATCCAGATCAAAACAAAGCTTGGATTTTGTGATCTAATCTGATTTCAGAATCCTTTTTTTTTTTGAACAACCCATTTTCAAGATTTGATCCAATCCAATCAGAACTTTTGAACAACTGAAACTTAGAAATGTTCAGTGACAAAACTGAGGTTATGCTCATTGGTTCACCCCACCAAATACGCAATGCTCATTGGTTTACCCCACCATCTTTAACCCTAAATGTGGACCCTCTGCTCTGGAGTTTCAAACAAAATGAAAAATATCTCGGGGTGATATTTGAGGCAAATTTAATATTTGACCCTGAATGATCCAGAATACTGTTAAAAAAAAATAAAAAATAATGTCAGAAACATTGCAAGACTGCGCCCCATGTTATCTTTCTCTGTGGCTGAAAAACTGGTCAATACATTTGTATTTTCCCACATCGATTACTGTAATGATCTACTTGCTGGGGTCTCTAAATCTACCCTAAATTGCAGTATGTGCAAAACTCCTGACAAGTATCAGGACAAGTGAGCACATCACTCCTATCTTGGAGTCCTTGCACTGGCTCCCTTGTCAGGTTTCGTATAGATTTTAAAATTCTCATACTTGCTTACAAGGCTTTGCATGATTTGGTGCCACAATATTTGTCTGAACATTTAACTCTCTACCCAAAGGCATGAACTCTGCACCTCCGATTCTGGCTTTTTAACTGTTCCTCCAACTCGATTACGCTCTATGGGTGACCGGACCTTTTCTTTTTCTCCAAAATTTTGGAATGCTCTTCCCTCTGAGATTAGACATGCTGAATCTTTTAGCGTTTTTAAATCTCTTGCTTATATGTGATTTTTCTGTTGTTTTTTTCCTACATACATTCAGGGTTGGGGAGTAATGTAATACATGTAACAGCATTACGTAATCAGGATACAAAAAATTGGTAACTAATTCGTTACAGTTACGTCAAAAAACAAAGTAATCAGAATACAGTTACATTTTGTAAAAAATGGGAATACTTTCAGGATTACAATGGTTTAATTTAAAACAAAATAAATTCGTATTTTGACATCATAAAGTTATTAAGCGCTGCTTGATTCTTGTTCCTGGTTCTACAATCATTCTCCTCAGACACAGGTTGAGACGCATAAATTCTAATTACGATGCTTGATATTCCCGCGGGGAAAACCGTTTTCATATCTGTAAATTTTCAAAGTTATTGTTTTCAAAGAGGAAAAAGAAAACAACATAGTTGGAAGGCATGGTTTGCGCTATACAACTATGAAGACGCTTTATCAAAGGACTCAACATTCAACTTAAACATTCACAGGTACGACTAGCACGGGCATCGCGTTAGCTAAAATTTAGTGTTTGTCTGATTTAAAATTCCATAGTTTGTATGATCGCAGTTGTATGTAAGTTTCTAGCTGAAAATGAGCTGGAAAATGTAAAAATTAACGAGAGTCCCCAAAAAGGAGAACTCCCACCACTGACGCACAGGGTCAGTCAGTGAAATTAAGAAAGATCATGGCCTTGGTCAACATTTATTTTAAAATGGACTAATATGTAGATGGTGTAGACTTTTTTAATATTGTGTATAAACTATAAGTATTTTTTTCCTTGTACATGTTAATTTACATAAAATAATAAAACCATTTGTAATGCCATACTGTAGCCTAGGGCTGCAACTAACGATTATTTTGATAATCGATTAGTTGGTCGATTATTTTTTTGATTAATCGGATAAAAAGCCAATTTTTTTTATTTTATTGACAAAACACACTATTCCACATCCTGCCCAATGCGGTCCTTCAAACAAACGTGTCAGCTGAGTGAACACATACATAGTGAATATATCTACCATTACATAAATTAACCATGGTTTACAATGAACAAAAACAAACAATAAGCTAAATAATAATAAATAAATAAAAATAAATAACAGGGTTATTTTAGTTATTCAATGGTAACCACAAATTAACCATGGTTTTGCTTCAAATCCAGTTTAACTATATGGTGTTTGTGTGATTAACAAATGTTAATCAATACGGCAAAAACATGGTTTTATTATAATAAAACATGCAAAAAAAGTTACTAAGCAAAAGGAGTTTAAATCCCTACATTAAAATGATATTAAAGAAAACAAAAACACAAACTCAGTGTTACCAGATAAGAGGAATGTTCTGCAGGAACACACACACACACACACAAACAAACTCAGTGCTAAGATGAATGTTCTGCAGGAACACACACACACACACTCGCTATGGACACAGTAACCTGTTATTGTCATTTCTTTATCCTGTAGAAACGTCTTACATTTATATTCAATTACACGCTGTTATCCCTTTATAGTTACTACTCTCAAAAAATACTTGAATTACATGTTGACTTTTAAAACTAAATTTAGCGTCCAGCAGCAAATATTTCAGCTAAATTAATGTTTTTGCGCTGAATATTAATTGTCTCCCTCTCGACTGCGTTCTGTCTGTTTGACGCGCATGCGCGCGCCCGCCGCACCGGCACTCGTTCAATGAAGTTTAACACAGACTGTCAGGACACGCTTTCATGCAAAATGGAAATACTCGCGTGAATTAGTAACATTTACAGATGAGGATATAACTACTGTTCTCTATATAGATCAGTGGATATAACCTGTAAAATGAATGTTTTGCGCTGAGGACGGAGACACGCACACACACACACACACACACACACATCTGTCAAAGCGCATTACAGGGTATGTTAAACACTAATGCATTAGCTTGAAGCTTAAAATAAAGAATTCTCATGTTTTGGGCACTTGGATCACGTACCTTTCCTGCATCAGCTCACTCGGTTTCCACTCCACTATTTCTAGATGCACATTTTGTCCATAAAAATGCGTTATTCAGTGCTGTAATTTGGCGCGACTGGTGGAAGCTTATCGTGCACAGAGGGCAGACCCGACTAATCGACAATGAGAATCGTTATCTATGATTTTCATTATCGATTTTATCAACTAGTTGTTGCAGCCCTACTGTAGCCACTAGATGTCTGTATAGCCTTTATGTGTAAATGTATATACAGGGCTGTGTAATCTCTAGTTGGTGAAACGACACGATTGCTTAGTTTTAATAGTTTTTATTTTAAATTCATATAAAAGTACTTTGATACTGCTTTTTACTTGACTATTTACTTTGTGACTTTAAAGGAATCCAAAAGTAATCAGATTACATTCCTTTCATATTGTGGTGCTTGGATTACATTACTGAATACTCTATTATGAAGTAATTTGTAACTGTAATGGAATACATTTTAAAAGTAACCCTCCCAACCCTTCATACATTTCTATTAAATTGTTATGATGTACAATTTTATTTTGTCTTTCCCTATTTCAATGTATTTTTATTTTATCTTTGTAAAACTTTTAAAGGCCTAATAAAAAAAATAAAGATTATTATTACTATTATTATTATTATTATTAATAATAAGAAAACACCCACCATTGCTCTCCTCTCATCCTGGACCAAGAGAACCAAGAGAAAACAAGCTTTGGTGAAGATGCTGCCACCTTTTTCTGCAATCTTATCTCCAGCTTTCTCGCGGTAGATCTGCAGAAGATCCAGGAGGGTTTCTACAGAGTTGTCCACATCATAAACTGCATCAATGGTTCTGTTGTACTGAAAAATATATATAAAAAAAAAAATAATAAAAAAAAAATCAGAATTTGCTGAGCAAATATTGCAATATGCAATTAATCAGCATATCAGTGAATTTGACAGCCCAAATTATGAGGCAACATACTTTTGATAGGTTGAGAAGGACTTGGATGGATAATGTGATGATCTCCATTGAAGGCACACTTCGGTTGCAGCTCCTTATCAAAGTGAAGATGGTGTGCGTTGCTCCACTTTCAACAAGGCGTTCACAGCACTCCGGTGAAAGTCTGGTGGCAGTTTCTTTAACCATAAAAAAAAGAAAGAAAAAAAGATATTGTTAGTTAACATTTTATGATACAGCCAACCTCATATCTTTAAAACAGTGTCTTACCTAAATGTTTCAAGGCTGCAAGAATGTAAGCATAATTCTGAAATCCAAGCAGATAGCTCAACGCTGTTGTGGTCTTGTTACACAGCTTGTCCTCTTCCTTCACCCTTTGATTTACTTCCCCGAGACGTCGCCTCATGGAAACGACTTTGCTTGTGTCATGATGTTTTCTTGAACAATGACCCCTCCAGAGTGCCTTAAAGCAATTAATCACATTGTAAAAGTTCAAATTAATGGAGTTGTTCACGCAAAATGTAAAACACTTTCATTGTATGGTAAAGACAACATCAACATACTGCCTTTTATGGTCTCAAGTAAGCAAGCAAGCTAGTTTGGAAAAAACTGTAAATGGTGAGTAAATGTTCCATTTTTAAATGAAATTATCCATTTAGAATACTTGTTTTAGGTCATCTAATCTAGTAATACTAATCTAGTATTAAATATTAAATGTGTTGTGCACATTGAAAGAAAATACATACACAAAGAAAACTTGTTACATAATATGAAATGTATATGCATTATGTATCAAGTCCTTTCTTCCATACCTGCACTTTTATTATTCCACGTTGTAGCTTTTCCTTGCGACGTCTAAGAAGAAGCTTCCTGACTGCACACTGGATAGTATCGGCAGCTTGGTTGCGACGACGTAACCAAGTTCTCACTGCCCTCTGGGTCTTGATGATGTCTTCTCGGTCTTGAAGATATCTCTTTCTCTGCAGCTTTGCCCTAAAACTTTGCTAGAAATTTGGGGAGAGGAAGAGAAAATGTTTAGTTAAATTAAGAGCATTTATATTAGGCTAAATGTGAAATAAGCTAGTGGCTAACCTTCTATTGCACAATGTTACCTCTTGCTAACAAATCCAATTTAACTTTAAAAAAAAAAAAAAGTAGTTTACCCAAGTTTAGGACGCATATAAAACATCAATAAAATGAGAGAGTATTATATAAGTTGTGTTGAGGGGTAAATTTAATTTAGAGCATTTAGTATTGAATAATGTGTTTCTTTGAAGGAATTACATGCGTTTCAATTAAGAAATTATTTTCTTTTAACATGTAAAGGATTAAATGTACCTGGATATATAGGACTGAAGAGATTTTCTTCTTGGCTGATTTAAGAGCCCAGTGCGTTCGCACAGCTCTCTGAATCCTTACTGCGCAGAGATGATGATAAACGGCAGCTGTGAAACGATGACGTCTTGCAGCACAAGCCATTTCTTTTACCTATAAAGGGAACAAGTTAATACTCTATCCCCCAGTTTCACAGACAAGGCTTAAGTATAGTCCCAGACTAAAATCCATGTTTGAGCTGTTTCAACTTGCACTGACATATCTTAAAATATGTCAGTGCCATAGTTTTGTCTCAAGATGCACACCAGTAATGTTTTTTTTTAAAGGCACATTTATGAAAGATACTTAAAATGTCCTAATTGAACTGGATTAGTCTAGGCCCTGTCTGAGAAACCGGGCCTAAAACATTTAGTAACTTTTAGCATATTCAGTCCCCTCAATTGATTCAAGAAACTTTGAATCATGGATGGCCTTCAAGTAATTTACTCCAACTAGCTGGTTGCAGAACGAGTCCTTCAATAGTCAATTACTTGTGCACAGCCTTAGTAATAACATACAACACTCATACAAATGACAACTTGCCTGTTGTCTCGCAAGCCAACCACGCCACAAAGCCTGAAGATAAACAGCGGCACTGTGTCGTCGGCTTAGATTTTCTTCCTCTACTCTGGCAAGCTGCAAGACTCGGAAACGCCGCTGCAGAATTATGGCGGCAGCTCTCTGTTGGTGATACCATCGTCTTTGGGTAAGGCCTCTGAAAGCTGATTGTATCTTCACAGCAGCTGTTATTTGCTGTGAAAAAGAATAGACTGAAGGCTTAGTGATGATTTCAAAGAGTTGGTAAACAACATTTTCATGTTGAGATACTATTATGAATAATAGGATTGACTTCCAAAGACCCACTGAAGCTATATGAAAAAAAGTTCAACTTTTGCTAGAGTAACAGAGTTTTTTTTTCTATAGTTTTTTAATCAGTCAAGTCCTAAGAAAAGCTTGGCAACACAAGCAAAGTTACACAATATAAATGTCAACAATCCCTGAAATATGGACAGAAAAAACAGTTTCTCTGAAATTTTATCTACAAATGGTAAACTTTAGATAGTGTGTATTTACTGAGTGAGTTCATCATTGCACAAGCCTATTTTGTTTACCGGAATTTATACAAATTGGTGGCAAAACAACGTGACCTTTCAAAGCACAAGTTCTCCTAAATCTAATGTAAAAGTGCACACTTTATTTTTTCGTATTTAAAAGCCTTACACACAAAGACAATAATTTAACTTTTAATAAATATTTATTATAATGTACACTCGCATGAAATGAAGACTTCAATTATATCTGTAGTCTAATAAATGTACATTTTTGTGTAATGCTGCATCCACACAACTAGGTGTCAGTATAAATCAAATGTGACTGCCATTGTGACTAAGCACAGAAAAATTGCACCGTTGAGATAAACCTATTACTCATTTCTATATAATAAATGTTTTTTCCACCAGGGCCGTAACCACCATAGACAACCCAACCCCACACCCCTTATTTTATTTTTATTCTTTACTCCATTAAATCCCTTTTAAATGCTTTAATTTTTGAATTCCTTTAAATAAAAAGACCAATAACCCAATAACATCCGCCTCTCCCCCTTAAAGGTATAGTTCACCCAAAAATGAAAATTAGCCCATGATTTACTCCCCCTTAAGCCATCCTATGTGTATATGACATTCTTCTTTCAGACGAACACAATCAGAGTTATATTAAAAAAATGTCCTGGCTAATCCAAGCTTTATAATGGCAGCCCAAAATTTGAACCCCAAAAAAAGTGCATCTATCCTCCATAAACATACTCCACACGGCCCCAGGGGGTTAAAAAAAAAAAAAAAGCCTTCTAAAGCGAATCAATGGGTTTGTGTAAGAAAAATATCCATATTTAAAACTTTATAAAGTAAAATATCTAGCTTCTGCCAGACCGGCTTCAAATTTTGGGCTGCCATTCACTGCCATTATAAAGCTTGGAAGAGCCAGGACATTTTTTAATATAACTCTGATTGTATTCGTCTGAAAGAAGAATGTCATATACACCTAGGATGGCTTGAGGGTGAGTAAATCATGGGGTAATTTTCATTTTTGAATGAACTATCCCTTTAATGCAAAAAAACCCCAAAAACACAACTTTGGTCCCCCAAATGTCATGAAATGGTTATGGCCTTGATTCCCACAAAGAGAACAGTTACCTTTTGAAGGGAATCTCTCACTCTCCAACCTCTGCATAATGCCTGGATGTATATAACAGATCTTCTAAATCTCAGGAAGTCAGCACGCTGTTTTCTGGCAATCAGAGTTTCCCTCCATCTTTTTTGAATGACTTGGACACTGTGCTGGATTGCTAGAAATCTTGGAAAGGAGGACAAAGAGTCATGTTGTGACTTCTGACATATAACTTTAAAAGCAGAAACGAAGAATAAAATATTCTTATTGGTTACCTTGCACGTTGGCGTCTTGCTTGAATACATTGTCTAATAGTTTCAATAGCAGCTTGTTTTAAGATGTAGTTTTGTCTAGCTAGGCGTCCTCGGAACCAGGACTGAATTTTCAGGGCAGCCTGTGTTTGCAAGACATGTTGCCTTGTTTGATAAGCTCGAAATGCTTTCTGAGGTTAACCAGAGACAAAAAAAAAAAAAAAAAAAAAAGATCAAATATACACACTTAAATCCAATAACATGACAAACAGAAACAAGCAGAAAAACAAGTGTACAAGATAAAAGAAAAACAGGGTTATTGCAAGACCAGAGTAATGGGTTCAGAAAAAAAAAAAAAAAAAGTTGTTACATGCTTACCTGTATCACAACAGCAGACTTTCGCAGCTGAAGAAACTGTGCACGCTCTCTCTGGCAAAGATGGAAACCTCTGTAATGCTTCTGTATAACCAAAACAGATTCCTTGAGTTGCTGAAACCTGCGTCTCTCAATCATCCCTCGATAACGAGCCTTTTTGAGGGCAAGAAATAAAAAGCCTTCTGATCACTTCCGTTGAACTTTCCAGTGAATCAAGTTGAAATAAATGACCAGACAGAATACAACTACATAGTGATTACCTGAATTGTGATGGCACTTGCCCTCAATCTCTGAAATCTTCTGTACTCAATGTGTCCACGTACTCTGGCCTGAAGGAACGTTATATTTTGGAGAGTCTTCAGGTAACTGCTCCTCTGTTCCATTGTTGCCCTATGAGCTCTGTAACGCTTTTGGAGTATAACCGCTGCAGCCTGTAATATGCGGTACTTTCTCTGGACCACAAACATTCTGTAATGAGCTTGCAATTTCAGGACACTTGAGCGAAGCATCACGTAGCGCTTGTGGTGCATGTGCATGCGCATCACAGACTGAATCTTGATCGCAGCCCGTCTTCTTTTTGCAAACCTCCTTGCCAGCACTCCACGCAAGGCAGATTGCAAGGTAAGCGTAGCTTGCCTAAGAGCAACAAAACCATTCCGATCTTTCTGGACCAGTTTACGTGATCTGTACCACTTCTGGATGAGCGTTGCACTTGCTTGCATCCTAGCATGCTGAACTCTGGCGCAATGGCCTCTGTATGCAGACTGAATCACAATTGCTGCAGCCTTTGCTTTCATGAAATGCTGTCTTCGGACAGACATCCTGAGGTAGGACTGGATGGTTCTTGCAGCCTTGGTCTGTCTGGTCAATTCTCTCCCCTTCATCCCTCTGAAAGACTTCTGCAGGCATACAGCAGCATTCCTCACCTGCTGGTATCTATTCACATGATCGTCTCGAAGTTTCAAAGCTCTGTACCTCTGCTGGAGAACCCTGGCTGCCCATCGCTGTCTCTTAAAAGCTGACCTTTGCTGGTACATGCGGAAACCAGCCTGTATGATGATGGACGCATTTTGTTTTTCTGCTAAGCGTCTCCTGAGAGAGTGTCCTCGGAATGCTGCTTGAATGGCAACAGCAGACTTTTTCAAACGTAGGTAGCTCTCCCGATCTGCTCTAGCCTGGATGTATGACCTGTAATAGCTCTGGATAATGATAGCTGACAGCCTCATGGCCTGGTACTTGACCATTTCTTTGTGTCTTCTAAAATAAGACTGAATCAAGACAGCTGCTTGACGCTGTAGCAGTAGTTTCCTCCGAACTTGAAGACCTCTATAACATGCTTGCAGAACAAGTGCACCTTGTTGCATTTCAAGAAAGTTCTTTCTCTGCTGTTTCGCGGCATTCACAGCACGATACCTTTGCTGAATCGCAATGGCAGCGCATTTCATGGCTAAATACCTCTTACGAGCACTATAAGCTCTGAAAGTTGCCTGAACAGTGGTGGCAGCTTGATGCATTTGCTTCAAAGTCTGTCTGGACTTCATGCCACGATAGGCTGCTTGCAGAATCAAAGCAGCATTCTTCTGCTCCTGTAGTGCTGCCATCTCTTGCCTCATCATTTTGTTAGCTCTGAAATATTGCTGAACAGTACAGACTGCCCAACGAAGCTGCTGGAAGCGCAACTTGAAGATGTGCTTTCTCACATGGGACTGAATGATTGTTGCAGCTTTGCGCTCTCTCCGGATCTGTTTCCGGACCTGCATTCCCCTGAAAGTTGCCTGGATTGCAACAACAGCTTGGCGTTTAGCAAAATAATCTCTCCGAACACGTCTTGCTAGCAAAATGAATCGATAGCGTTGTTGACAGAATTCTACAGCTGCTCGGACGGACAAAAAGTGCTTCCTTTGTTTGTAGGCAAGGTACTTCCTTTGAATGACTGTGGCAGCAAAATGCATTTTAGCAATATCACGGCGTGCACGATTTCCTCGGTAAATAGCCTGAATCGCTGTTGCGCTACGCTGCAGCTTTAAAAAGTTCTCTCTTGCCTCTTTTCTCAGTAAATGGCACCTGTATTGCCTCTGTATGACCAATGAAGCCAGTTTCATAGCATGGAATGGCACTCTTGTTCTGTACATTTTGTACATTGCCTGAATCACAGTGGCCGCTTTATGCTTTCTATTGACTTCTTTCCTTAGTCTCATCCCTCGGTATACAGACTGCAAAGTGATGGCAGCTGCTCGCAAGGAGCAATACCTTTTACATTGTTGCCTTGCACTTACAATTGCTCTATAGTGTTGCTGAATACAGATGGTGGCATTTTTGAGAGCAAGGTAATCACGACGTTGCTTGTATGCTCTATACGTCTTCTGGATAATTTCTGCTGATTTGTGCCTTTCTGCAATCTCCTTTCTTACCATCATTCCACGGAAAGCTGACTGAATACATATGGCAGCTGTTTTTATGGCTCTATATTGCTTCATGACAGCATTTTTAGTCATCGTTGCCCTGAATCGCTGCTGTAAAACTGATGCGGCCCACTGTTGTCTCTGGTACTTTTTGAGTTGGGAATGTGCACGGAAATGTGCCTGAATCACTGTTGCAGCTTTGTGCTTTCTATCGATTTCTTTTCTTAGTCTCATCCCTCGGTACACAGACTGCAAAGTGATGGCAGCTGCTTGCAAGGAGCAATACCTTTTACGTTGTTGCCTTGCACTTACAATTGCTCTGTACTGTTGCTGAATACAGATGGTGGCATTTCTGAGAGCAAGGTAATCACGACGTTGCTTGTATGCTCTATACGTCTTCTGGATGATTTTTGCAGATTTGTGCCTTTCTGCAATCTCCTTTCTTACCATCATTCCATGGAAAGCTGACTGAATACATATGGCAGCTGTTTTTATGGCGCCATATTGCATCATGACAGCATTTTTAGTCATCATTGCCCTAAATCGCTGCTGTAAAACTGATGCGGCCCACTGTTGTCTCTGGTACTTTTTGAGTTGGGAACGTCCACGGAAATGTGCTTGAATCACGGTTGCAGCTTGGTGTGATTTTCGTAAGTAGTTGCGAACTTTCATTCCCCTGAATGCTGACTGAATAACTACAGCAGCATTTTTCATTTGCAAGTAAGTAGCTTGAATGCATTTGCCAACTCTGTAGGCTCTGTATTGCTGCTGTATGATGATAGCTGCACACTTTGCAGCAACAAAGGCAATGCGTACTTTATGCATTCGGAATTGAGCTTGAATGATAGTAGCAGCTTGATGCTCTCGTCTCAGATTTTGCCTCACTTTGGTCCCCCGATATATGGCCTGTAGATTTATAGTCACCTGCCTCAAATGGACATAATGGCTTCTTTGCAACCGTCCAAGTACAAAAGCCCGATGCCGTTGCTGAATGACAACAGCAGCACGTTTTTGAGCTAAAAACTGCAGACGGCAACTATGTGCTCTTATCGCAGACTGAATCAAAGTTGCTGCTTCGTTTTTCTTCTGCAGTTCTTGTCTTACTCTCTTGCCACGATAAGCACTCTGTAGCACAATGGCAGCTCTTTTAATTTCATTGTATTCCACGTACACTTTCTGTCCATCTCTGAAGGCTCTGTACCGTCTTTGAATGACTACGACAGCTTGTTTCATTTCCAAAAAACGTGTCTGTGCCGTATATCTACGATAGTTTGACTGAATGATTTTGGCAAATCTGTGGAGTTGACTAATCTTCTTCCGCTCAGCTCGTCCTCGCCACATTGCTTGAATTGTCACTGAAGCGGATTTAAGAGCCATATACTCTTGTCGTAACTTTTCTCCAAATACTTTAGCTCTGTATCTCTGTTGCAGAACAATGGCTGATCTTTTCAAACACAAAAAGTGCCTTTGAGCCATAAACCGCCTGAAAGCAGTTTGAATCAGAAGTGCAGCTTGGTGGCAGTGACCCACAGATCTACGGACCTTCCATCCACGGAAAGCTGCTTGCAGAGCCAGAACAGCCGATTTAATCTCAAAAAACTTCTCCTGATCTGCTTTCCTTTGCATGCAGGCTCGAAACCACCTCTGAATCAAGATGGCATTTTGCTCCATTTTAGATATCTGTTGTCTGACAAGGTATGCCCTGAATGCACTCTGAATGACAATTGAAGCGTTGTGCCTTTTCTTTAAAGCCTGAAACTTGCATCTTTGAAGGTGACCTCTGAACCATGCTTGAACACAAACTGCTTTCCTTTTCATATCCAGGTACTGGGTTTTACAATGCTGCATTCTGTACCATGCTTGAATGCGCAAGGCTGCAGTGTTTTTTTCCAGAACTTTTTTCGCATGCCACTTCCGGAAAGCTGCCTGGATCACACGGGCAGCACGGTTTTTCTTCAGGAGATGTTGAAGCCTCCAAGCTTTGTATGTTTTCTGTGTGAAGACAAGAAAATGTAAATTAAGTTAAATTATTATATATTAATAATATAATATAATCCATAACTAGTTGGAAACATGCCTAGGTACTTTTGCACCAGTACTAATCCTGAACATACCTGAATTACAGTTGCAGCTGCATTTTGAAGAGCAAAATCTCTCTCTTTTTTCAGCACTCTCAATTTTTCCCGTGCACTGTATCCTCTCCAGAATGTTTGGACCTTGATGGCTGCCTTATTCTGTCGAATCATTCTTCTTCTCAAGATGAACTTCCATACAAGGGCTTGGATTTTAGTGGCAGCCAGGTTCTTTTGCTGTGAATGCAGATCATACTCAATATAAGACAAAAAAAAAAAAAAAAATCTAATAATATCAAAGTTCCAAGCAGCCTGACATGGTAGAAAAATGATACCCTTACCCGAATAAGCTCAATGTCCTTCTGTAGCTTGTATTGCCGCCATGCACCCTGGATGACTCGGGCTGCTCTTGTTTCATTGCGGAGATCCAAAAGACGGGCACAAAGGAAGGAAAGGTAACATGTGACAACCTGGGGGGAGGGGGGGGGGGTTATAGATTAATATGAAAAAGTATATCTATGCAACCTCAAAGATCAATCTAGTAGTAAGCTTTGCTGCTAACCTAACATGTGGACAGTAAAGCTGCACGATTAATCGTTAAAAGACTGCAATCTCGATTAAAACACCCATGTGATTTTATTCCTAAAATGACAATTCGGATATGTCTATTAAACGTATGAAACAGCTTCACAAACAGTCTTTTCAACCACACAGTATCATTATATCTGTTACAAAAATTCTAATTAATCACAGAAATACTGGGATAAAAGTTTATAGTTCGGATATGAACAACGATGTCTACGGTAGTGATCAAAATATCACTTTTGAAAGTAATTTGACACTTCTAATAAAGATTGTATCGATTACATTACACCAGTAGGTGGCGACAAAAGTGGAAAAAGGTGGGGGGAAAAAACGATCCATCGTGATTCTCTCTAACGATTCTGGATCGATTCAGAGAACTTCAGAATCGATTCTGAGCTTAGTTTTTAACCAGATGCAAAGACGCTGAGTGTGCTTTAGAAACACCCGTATTCTTCACACACATACACCACTCGAAACTTCCATAAAATAATCTTTCATAAAGTTCAGAAATGAATTACAAGGACATTTGCCGGCTTCATTGCAGGATATCCGCTATGAGAAACGCACGCTTTGTTTGATATTACACTTGAAGTGCGCAGTCTTGCCCATCTGTATTTTCCTTACAAATGCTCTACGAAGGCATCATTTATGTCTTTTGGAATGCAGTGGACTTCTATATTAAAATATGAAACTCGCTGACAGAAGGCTGCTTTCAATTTCAAATGCTGTGTTTGTGAAGAGTGCCTGCGTGACTGTAAGTGGTTTAATGTACTTGCATCACCGGTTTTATGACGCAAAATTAAATGTAAACAGTCAGATATGTCTCAAGGGATTAAACAGACAGGACAAACCACATCATCTTATACATTTCAAAAGAGATTTGTGCATGAATGCAGCTTATTAAATCCCCCGCTGTCTATGATGTCAGTTCTTGAATGGAAAACGTTCAGATAATCTTAAATACTGAAAGCACTCTTTGTTTATGGCTTGTAATATGTTTCTTTGTTCCTCTTTATTATTCACTACTTGCTTTTATGTTTTGAAGCCATATTAGTTTAAAATTATTAACATACAGTTGTTGTAATTTAATTTTTTCAATTGGTAATTTAAAAAAAAAAAAAAAAAAAAAAAAAAAAAAGTACTTAATTACATATGTAGTTAAATAATAAAAAAAGATTTTAAGATTTAAGTCGGTAAACTAAATAAAAAAAAATAAAATAAAAAAAGTAGGTCAAAAATCGTTTTCGAATCGGATCGTGAGGTGACTAAAGATTCCCATCCCTAGGCGACAAGAGACAAAAATGTAATTGTCAATTAATTCAAAAGTCATTCAAAAACACATACTCAGTGAATCATTCGTTCAAACCGAATTTTAATAATGATAAAATATTTTTAAATAGTCTGCAGCAATTAAGATTTTCTCAGCACCTCTAGTAAATTACTTTTATTTTGTTTAGTTGTCCATTTTAAATCGAGGAAGAATCGTTACCTCCATTTTAAACAAAAATTGTGATTCTCAATTCATCCAGAATGCAGCTCTAGTAGACAGGGAAAATGTTTGTACCTTTTCATTTGGGATAGTGTTGGACATATCCTCTGGATTTATCATAGCAGGCACCCCTCCAAGAGAAGACACGGCAGTGTTCACCAAATGAAAGTTACTTCTCTCATTCTCAAGTAGCTCTCTGAAGTCCACTGACAGGGATTCTGAACCTAAGGCAAAAAACAAACAGTTATAAAACATTTACAGTGATAAATTGTACATACTACCATACTATTATAGGAACAGTTCACCTAAAAGTAAAAATTCTGTGATTTACACAAAGAAAAAAAGTACCAGTTTGTATTGTGGGCAAATTTTCAAAAGAGCAGTCCGAGTCACTCGAGGAGTTATTGAGCTCCACTCTGCCGCGATGGCCACATTCTATGGTCTGAGTTGTTCTCTGTTGTATGTCCTCTGCAGGAAGATGACCAGGATGGTAATGATGAATGAGGTAGCACAGGATACGACCATCTGAGAATGACACCGTGAAGTTTTCAGCCTGCAAAAATAATGGAGGAGAGATATTGTTTAAAGGATCCTTTGGGGGTTATTGCTCAAACGTATACAGGAGAAGTATTACACATTTCTCTGCAATAATTGATTCCATAAAGACAAAATATGGGTTTGGAACAACATAACAGTGAATACAGAGCAAACCATTTCATTTATGTGACTCGCCTTTAAATTGTAGAACTCAGAAACAGCATTGACCCAGTCCAGAAGAAGCGTCACCTTCTGGCTGGGATGTTCAAATGCTTGTCTCGCCTTCATTCTTGTCACTGCAACACTTTTGTTAGCTATTATTGAAGCCAGTTTCTGTTTTGTTCTCCAGGTTTTCCTGAGGAAACTGATTTCCTCTTTGAGCTGATTCTCATCAAGCAGCACTTCCACCTATGACGAAAGAAATATCGTAACATTTAAAGAATTACACATTAAATGGATATAATATCAGAAGATAAAAATGAGTATCAGTCATCCTAACGATTTATCCAAAAAAATAGTGCTGGACGATATAATGGTACACAGCCCTGGTCGATACCTGGAAGGCAAATATGATTTTCCACAGGAGGTTTAGGGTCTTTTCCCTGTGTCCATCCACAATGTCTCTGGAATCAATGTTCGCTCCTTCAAGAAAATTAAGACAAATTCAGTGTGCTTTTGTCCAAATTATGAAGTGTTTCATGAGGAATTCCTAGATATTTATCATCAAGAAACAGATTAATCACTCACCATGCTCATCTTTAAGGTCAACACCTTTGTCTTTCAGAACCTGCAGTGCAACCTCAACATTGTGCACTTTCTGCAGGCGGCTAATAGCAGGTATCCGCAGTTTTCTAGATAATGTCCAGTCCAGAGTGAAGAGCTCCATGACCCGCCTGACAATTAATAAAGAAACATTAAGTCAAGATATATATAACATGGGAATTTGGAGGCTTTTTTTAAAATGGCAAATCTAAACATTGGATTAAAGCACAACATGACATTGTATTCTGATGCAGGAACAATAAACATGCAAAAATCAAACATACACCAAACGAATGCCAGATCTCAGGTCAACAGCAAGATTCTTCACAGCAAAGTTGAACTCATCCAGAGGAGTCTGAACATGGGATACTGCTAGGCCCAAGTGGCTGAGGTGCCGTGACAAAATGCCTTCACCACTGAGGAAGTCTCGTGAGAACGCCAGTAGCAGATCTCTGCTTGACTATAGGGAAAAATAAATAAATAAATAAATAAATAAAATAAAAACACATCATGATCATATCCTTTGTTTAATATTGGCCAAAAAAAAACAAACATTTTATTCAAATGTCCACTTAACCTTTAATATTTGGCCACTTCTTTACAATAGAAATGCTACAGCAACTAACTTCTTGAACAAGAACATGTGGAAATAAAAACATGCAAACTCAGAGTGAGGGTTTAAATTTTTATTTTGAAATTGCGATGAACAACAGTTTGCATATTTGGAAATATGTATTCTCCTGTGTTAGTGTAGGTTTATAAATGATAGCACTATGCTATATTATAATTTTTCAATTGTTTAAATATATGTGCAGCCTTAGAAAATGATCCAATAATGCGGTTCATGGATACTTGTCCATGGAATGCACCACTTCCGTTATTTAATTTAACCTGATATTTAATCGAGGAATTGTGATCTACGATGACCGGGAGGGGACATGTTTGGTTCAGTTAGTGTGAAAATAAATATTATAAGCCTATTCATATTTCTGGTAATTCCAGGTTGTTATGGTTGTTGACGCATTTAACTCGTGGCCATAAGGAATAGATGTCGTTCCCTCAAAATATGAAGTCGTGGCCACGAGAAAAATATATCGTTCCTTCGACATATGATCTCGAGGCCACGACTTTACATCGCGTTGCCACAACAATTTTGTCGAGGTAACGACATTATATCTCGAGGCCATGAGTTAGTATCACGTTCCCACGAGTTTATATGACGTTCATACGAATTAATATCTTGTCGTGGCCATGACAAAATAAAGTGAACCGAACATGTCCCCTCCTGGTCACCGTAGTGATCTTATAATGAATGTCACTTCAGTTCTACATTCTGAGTATGAATTATCATATGCAGTAAAAGCACTGTAAGAGGTTTTGCCACAAACTCAACTGCCTTTCACCTAGACGAGAAATATAAAACCCACACACCTTAAATTCAGCATCCATGCAGAACAAGCAAGGATCATGTTCGATCAGTCTGGAGTCTTTGGCTTTATCCAGAAAGCAGACCAGCAGTATTAGTTTCTTTAGAGTGAAGCGAGACAGCGCCTCCTCATGGCCTGAGTGGGGAAAAAAGAACCTGTTATTACAGACACACTATCTGCAATAATACAAAGACCATGAAGAAAAAAAAATTATATATTTCACACAAAAGTAAAAAAAAAACAACATTAATTAAATTACCATCTCTGTACAAATTGGGCACTTTAGCATGCCTGAACTCAGCGGCAATGTCTGGGTTCCATAGCAGACGTCCGAGAATAAACATGGCCAGTCCCATGACATCGCTGTTGCTTTCAAGTGATATTAGCTCTCCATAGATTGTCTAAAACAATGAATGGGCAAAAGATGTGGCATACATGAAATCATAATGTAGCTAATGACTAAAAAAACGTAATATTTTCAGCAAGCAAACAAATGAACATTATGCTTTCACAAAAATAAATACCTCAAGTCCGATACGTAGCCAAAGTGGATTGTATGATATCAGCCAGTTAAGAACTTTCTGACGCTCACCTGAGAAACGAAAAGTGAAAAATAAGATTAACAAGAAAGAAACCTATTGAAAAATAAGTCCAATAAAGCAAAAATATTTTAACATAAGAATGACACCAGCTGTAAAGAACATCAACCCCAAAAAGGAAAAAAAAAAAAAAAAAGAATAATGCTGATAATAAAAATATATACTACCATTCAAAAGGGTCAGTACAATTTTTTTATTAATACTATTACTCAGCAAGGACAGATTAAATTCATAAAAAGTGACAGCAAAAAAAGATTTCTATTTAAAATGCTTTTCTTTTTAACTTTCTATTCAAAGAACCCTGGAAAAAATGTATCATATTCCACAGAAAGAATAAGCAGCATAACTATAAGAAATGTTGTCTTGAGTGCCAAATCAGCATATCAGAAAGATTTCTGAAGGATCATGTGACACTGAAAAGTATTGATTCCTTTACCATCACAGGAATAAATTGAAGAGTTAATTTGCAAAAACTGATAAACGCCACGTGTATTTAAAAAAAAAAAAAAAAAAAAAAAAAATATATATATATATATATATATATGAACTGACTGATCAGTGTGCAGTATTCAGGTCAGATGACAAGGCTGCTAGTCACTTCGAAAAGACGCGCTCGCTGAGAGGAGCTTCGTCTAAAGAGTTTCGTCAAAGCTGACTAAAAGTGATCGAGGATGGATAATTTCGACAAACTTGATGAACCCGTGATTGTGTACATTATGATCTCTTGTTATAAACTCTGGATTGCTGAATTCTGTCATCTATATAATGTTTAATATTGCTCATTAACGGGCTATTTTTACTGCTCTTTACCTACTTGTTTTAAGTTAAAGAATGTTAAATATTGCACTTAAATGCAAAGCAATTACTTGAATGTGTTTAACTCTGAAACATGAAATGCAGAGTTATCAGCTTTTGCCAAAAAACAACTGCTTTATAAAAAATCCTTTCAATGAACTTTAATTACCTGTATTTTTTTTTGTTGAGTTATTATTACTTCAATCAAAACAACCCAACTACAGTTTGACTGATATTACTTAGAATGCACAAAAAAAAAAACATGATTTATGAAAATGAATAAAAACAGAGTTATCTGTTTTTGCAAATTAACTCTTCAGTTACATTTTAAATTTATTAACAGATTTTAAATTGTCAATTTTTTTAATTACGATTTTAACTGTATTTTTGATTAAACATACGCAGCCTTGGTGAGATTTTCAAAAACAATTAGTCCTCCCCACTTTCAAACAATCAATTAAGCCGGGCATACATGGTACAATTTTTGCTGTTGCACAATTTGCCGCAATTTGAAAAGTCGCGACTTGCACTGTGTGAGAGGAAACGAGCACCTCCCGACAATTTTTAAACACGTTTAAAAAAAAAAAAAAAAAAAATGCAGGGAGCCGGCCCGATTTTGACCGGTGTATAGGCTGTTCCCTATTCCCTAATTCGTACACAACTTTTTATTTTTTTAATCTGAAAGTATAGCAGCAACATTGAAAGTTCCAGTCTCCATGTGATGGCCACCGGCTCGCCGTGCAGTACAGTCGTACAGTGTACCAGCTGCTTTGACACTATTATCAGGTTAACTGACTCGTCGCAACATGTGCAACGGCTCACGACCTCGAGTGTCCGAACTTGGCACAGTGTACGCCCACCTTTATATGTAGAAAGACCTTGTTCTACAAGCATAAGCATTGACAAAACATATATCCTTTGGCATTTCATACCTATGTCCTTCCAGAGATGTCTGTCCTTTCGCACAAGGAGCCTCTTGGCTTCTACTTCCAGCTCCAGCCTCTGGATGGCCTTCACCATGGTGTCTGACGTAAACAGCTTGCACGCTGCTCGCCGAAGGCGGTTTAGCCGTTGACGGGCTGTGTAAGTTCTAAAAGACAACTCTTCTTTTGTTGGTGCTTTGGGTATGTTGAATTTGTCATTGCCCATAGTCAATGACAAGGCATTCACTAAGAATAAGCAATAAGAGAAAGATGTCACATAAATTGAACTTAAAATGACAATGCAAAGCTCAAAAGATGCTAACAACTAAAACAAAAGCACCCACCTTTAGTAACTTCAGTTGCAACTTTGAAGTCATCAGGAGTGAGAACATAATTCATCCACCAGGTAAAGCCTCGCTCCTGCTTTTCAATCCATCGCTCATCATAAAACATGTTCTTTGCAGCGAATGGCAAAGGATGCCTTGGAATGGCTGTCAAGATTGTACAACTTAAGCAACTACGCCACTTAAAGGGATAGTTCACCAAAAATGAAAATTCTGTCATTAATTCCTCACCCTCATGTCGTTCCAAACCGTAAGACCTTCGTTCATCTTTGGAACAAGAAATTGTTGAATAAAGTTATTTTGTTTGTTTTTTGCGCACAAAAAGTATTCTTGTTGGTTCATAAAATTAAGATTGAACCACTGTAGTCACATGGACGATTTTACCTTTCTGAGCCTTGAAAGTGTTAATTAGATTGCTGTCTATGGAGAGGTCAGAGAGCTTTCGGATTTCATCAAAAATACGAAGGTCTTACGGGTTTGGAACGACATGAGGGTGAGCAATTAATGACAGAATTTTCATTTCTGGGTGAAGTAACCATTTAAAAACACAACAAAAAAATGACGTGAATATAGCTGTGAAAACATACCCGTCTGTGTAGGCTTCATAAAGGTCAGTTTGGCTTGCGCCACAGCCACTATCCTCACAGGCTTTCGAGTCGAACTGCTCAGTGATTTCACAGACTGACCATCTACATCAGTGAAATACATTTAAAATGGTATCACTGGTCATACTAAACATTTAGGACAAGTTATTCAAAGACAAACAATGTTTTCTTACCTTTTTGGGTTGTTTTTGGAAAGGACTTCTTTGCTGGAGGTCTTGTGAACTTTCTGGAGCTTGGTGGAGCTTTACGGAAAAAGAGGTTTTATTTAAAACATTCTCAACTTGCAGAATGTCCAAACATCTCAAATAAGTATGTATTTGATAATACATACTAGATTCATCACCTACATGTTGTATGACATGCATGATGAGTTTACTTGACGTACCTATAGGTTTTTGTTGCTGTCCAGATGTGGACCTTGAAGTGAACGTTCTTTCTTGGCTTGGTTTCTTAAGCTCTGTCGCATGTGCTGGAGCATGGCGCTTTTTCGCTTGGACATTTGACATATCTTCCGAGTGACCTTGCAAAAACTCATCACTTTTTCTCTTTTTACTCTGCACAAATGTCCTGCATTGTACAGGAAACTGCTCCTGAGGTTGCACTTTTTCAGAGACGTTTCCGGCTGCCAACTCCGAACCACTTAACAGACTGCTACTGCTACTAACAGAGGGCAAAACTTTAAGTCGTATGGGAGATATTGCAGACAAAAGCTGTTCAGGAGGGGATCCATATGAGGTCAGCCTCTCTTTTGTAGCCAACATTGAAGATACGGGACATTTGGACTCTAGTGCCACATCTGGACTTGAATCTGAGCTAATGACAGGTAGTGCGGAGATGCTGTCAGGAGAACTTGTGTTAGATTCTGCATTACTAGGCTCTGAGAGCTCCAAGGTCTTCTCCAAGAGCCTGCGCCTTGAAGTTTTCTTCTTACGCAAGCCTGGACTCTCGACAGAGGCATCTACTTTGCTTTTGGTCACTGTGGTAGAATTTACAGTAAACTTCTTAGGACCATCAGGAACAAGGGTGTCATCAACTTTATTCGACTTGGTCACTGTGGTGGTACTAAAAGGCAATCCCCTGAGCCTAAATGCATCATGATTTGATTCAACGCCTATGACTTTGTTGGGTTTCACACAGAAAGTCAACCTTGGGTGAGGAACTTCAACTGGTGGCGAAATGACAGCAGTCACTCTGAAGGATGTTACTGGAGCCGTTTTTTCAGACTCAAGAGAATCAGAAAAATCAAAGCTTGAGCAAGCATTCGGTGGGCTCACCGCATGCGATAGATCTGATCCTATTACATCCAGAGCATCCTTTACAGACAGAGAATGTTTCTTGTCTGTATTTTGTCCAATCATGGGAAGTGGGCTCTGAAAGCATGGATTTCCAAACCTCTCTGGGGTGCCAGCAGGAGACAGTGTTTTATTCAAAACCCTTGTAATTTCTCTGCACTCTGGTTTACGAGAACAAGGCACATCCTTTTTACCAGGTGTATCAAACAATCTCTCTGCTGGTACTAAGACAACCACTGGCGAGTTTGTTTGCAAATGTACATCATCAAAATTTTCTGTCACAAAGGCAGGCTTTGACATCTCAGGAGTGGAGGATGGTGCATTCGCCCTAGTGCCACTGGAACCATAGGCGGATCGTTCATGGTTCAATGGCGACAATGGAATGGACGTTCTCTCTTTTCTGTATTGTGATTGGCGAGACACATGAAATGTCTTATTTGCAGCCTTTATTGGCATTGAAGCCACTTTCTTCTCTTTTGAGGGTGCCGGGACCCCCTTCTTAGATTTAATTGAATCCCATAGGGTTTTCTGAAAAACATAAATGTGTAAGTACTCAAATTATACCAAAGACTAAATATTTTTTAGTTTTTACACAGTACCAGACAGTACTGATTGCCTATTTACCAGAATTTTTGTTTTTGAAAGAAGTCTCTTCTGCTTACCAAGGCTGTATTTACTTGATTAAAAAAAAAAAAAAAAAAAGGAATATTGTGAAATATTAATACAATTTAAAATTACTGTTTTAATAGGTTTTAAAATGTAATATATTTCTATGATGGTAAAGATGAATTTTCAGCATCATTACTCCAGTTTTTATGCTGTGTAACCATGATTCACTACTACCATTCAAAGGTTTGGGGTAAGTAATATATAAAATAATTAAAAAAAAAACTCTTTTATTCAGCAAGGACGCATTAAATTGATCAAAAGAGACTGTAAAGACATTTTTACAAAAGATTTCTATATCAAATAAATGCTGTTCTTTTTACCTTTTTATTTATCAAAGAATCCAGACAAAAATGTATGACTGTTTCCACAAAAATATTAAGCATGCAAAAATGGTTTTCAACATTGATAAAAATAAAAACCATTATTGAGCACCAATAATAATAATAATAATAATAATAATAATAAAGCACAAAAATCTCCATTTTACTATGATTTCTGAAGGATCATGTGACGTTGAAGATCGGAGTAATGATGCTAAAAATTCAGCTTTGACATCACAGAAATAAATTATATTTTAAATTATATTAAAACAGCCATTTTAAAGTGTAATATATTTCACAATATTACTGTATTTAATAAATACAATTTAGTGCTGTCAAATCAATTAATCGTGATTAATCGCATCCAAAATAAAAGTTTGTGTTTACATAATACATGTGTGTACTGTGTATAATCATTAGGTATATATAAATACACATTTATTTAAGAAATATTTGCATGTATATACTATATAGTTATATAATATATTATATATAAATAAATATTTTATATATAAATACAACATTTTTTTCTTAAATATATACATACATGGGTGTGTATTTAATTATACACAGTACACACATATATTACGTAAACACAAACTTTTATTTTGGATGTGATTAATCGATTTGACAGCACTAATACAAATACAAATAAATACAGCCTTGGTGAGCAGAAGAGACTTCTTCCAAAAACATTTAAAAATCATGTTTCCAATCTTTTAACCAGTACTATAAATATAAATATCACACACACAAAAATTACCTTTTTCTTTTTTGTCGCCTCTGCTTTCCCAAGCAATATGGCTTGATGTTTGACAATACCATTTGCGACAAAGCTGAGGAGTTCTCTAACTCCACCTTCTTCCACTGGTGTCCAAGTGACAGTTAAAATAATGCTGTCCTCAGGCTGAAAAATAGAGAATGCACAAATGGACAAATAGCAGCATAAAAGAGGACCAGATTCAACTCATGCTCAATATTCCAAGTATTTAAAGACAATAGCTTTTGGGTGAAAAAGACCAAAATGTCAGTTATTAATCTTCTCTGCACAGGTAAGCTCTACATTTGAATATATTCAAATATAGTGTGTCAGGATGTCAAATCAGGTTTCACATCCCAATTCCGTTGCTTCTCATGTTTTTTTTAAATCAATTACAACACACCAAATTTGAATATGCACATTTAAATTGAACAAATATCACGTGAAAGCTACGATGGAGGCGATTTCCAGTGAATAACACCTTTAATTTCGTTTTGTTTTCCACAGAAAGTGTTCATATTGTTTCAAAAAACATTTATAATACATTACGGAGTCATGTTAATTACAGTTAGAATACAGAATACAGTCATGGTATTTTTTCAGTTTAAAAGCTTGACAGCTTCAGTCCCTTGAACATGAACATGAACATCCTGCCAAACAACTCCTGTGTGTGTGTGTGTGTGTGTGTGTGTGTGTGTGTGTGTGTGTGTGTGTGTGTCACAGAATAAAGAAATCCAAAAAGATTTGTGTGAATAAATGACAATTTACATTTCTTGGTGAACTAGTTATTCCTTTAGATACTGTAACGGTGCCTCAAGCATTGCGCGTGTATAAACTGACGAAATTAATAAACAATGCATGCAGTCCTACGATGCAGTTGTACTTTACCATAACTGCAATATGAAAACTACGTTACCACATTTATTTTTGCTGCCCAAAAATGATGTCTAGCTGTCGAGCTCATTAGGTTTTGACAAAATGCAGATTGTTTAACTTACTCTTACCTGTATTGTAAAAGACGCCTGATCAACCGAAAAGCCTTTGGATGCTGAAATTTTATCCACTATGACTGTCGTTGTTGCATCCTCCGTGGGATTTTCAATTCGCAAAGGCATAGATTTTGATGATCCCAATTTAATCGTCCCAAATGACACGAAAGGGGACCTAGAAAACTGAAGCAAACTCAGCACAGGAATTGAAGTGTTGTTTTCCTTGCCAGGTTTATCGCGACTACAATGAGAATCAAATGTTGGACTGAAGTCCAAACACTCCGCTTTCGCAATTTTAAAAGACATGTTTAACTCAACTAAATGAACAACGACTCGGTAAATCCATGTGTCATTGATTCTGAGCTGTAGTGAAATGCCGTTTAAAACCAGTGTGCGTAGTCGCACGTTTGAATTTGAGTACAGACCAGGCAGCCAATCAGATCGTTGCAGTTGATAGAATTGTCCAATCACTGAACAGAAAAGCAAACTCGAACCAATCAAAGTTCTAGGATTTCTTTAAAAATCTGTACACACGCCCACAATGCAGGAAGATGCTTCATGCACATTGCCGTGTCATTTCAGACTGCTTCTCAGGATTTAACTTGCCATTTGTTGCATGTTTAAAGTTGTTTTTTGCGCTTACGCCCTTGTCCACAGCAAGTATGTTTACCAAATAATATCCTCAAAATGAAACAATTTTACGAGAATACAAAACTTATTTGCAGCAGCTATTAGTGTTACAATGCGGTCTGTTAACATTTTGTTTTACGTTTTCCTTAAGTAGCTTTTTTTTAATTTTGAGGTTTTTCTAATATTTATTTATTTATCTCGAGGGTATTTAACATTTAAAAACTGGAGATGTATTCTTATATAATATCGTATGCATTTGATGTATGTTATTATATTTTAGTGTTGGGCAATCGATTAATCGCATCCAAAATAAAAGTTAGTGTTTACATAATATATGTGTGTGTACTGTGTATAATTAAGTATATATAAATACACACTCCTTCATGTATATATTTAAGAAATATTTGCATGTATATACTGTATATATATTTATATAATTTATCTTATATATAAATATTTTACAGTGGTGGTCAGAATTATTGGCACCCCTGGTAAATATGATCAAAGATGGCTGTAAAAATAAATCTGCATTGTTTATCCTTTTGATCTGTCATTCAAAAAATTTGCAAAAATCTAACCTTTCATTGAAGTAAAGAATTGAAAGTGGGGGTAAATCACATTATGAAATAAATGCTTTTCTCCAAAACACGTTGGCCATAATTATTGGCACCCTTTTATTAAATACTTTTTGCAACCTCCTTTTGCCAAGATAACAGCTCTGAGTCTTCTTCTATAATTCCTGATGAGTTTGGAAAACACCTGACAAGAGATCAGAGACCATTCCTCCATACAGAATCTCTCCAGATCCTTCAGATTCCCAGCTCCATGTTGGTGCTTCTTCTCTTCAGTTCACCCCACTCATTTTCTATAGGGTTCAGGTCAGGGGACTGGGATGGTCATGGCAGAAGCTTCATTTTGTGCTCAGTGACACATTTTTGTGTTGATTTTGATGTTTGTTTTGGATCGTCCTGATGGAAGATCCAACCACAGCCTATTGTAAGATTTCTAGTCAGGTTTTGATTTTTTATCTGTTGGTATTTGCTAGAATCCATGATACCATGTATCTGAACAAGATGTCTAGGACCTCCAGCAAAAAAATAGGCCCACAACATTAAAGATCCAGCGGTATTTTTAACCGTGGGCATGGGGTACTTTTTATCCCTGTTTGCACCAAACCCATCTGGTGGGTTTGCTGCCAAAAAGCTCTTTTTATAGTTTCATCTGACCACAGAACCAGGTCCCTTTTGAAGTTCCAGTCGTCTCTGACAGCTAAATATGCTGAAGTTTGATTCTGGATGAGCAAGAAGGATTTTTCTTGAATCCCTCCCAAACAACATGAGGTGATGTAGGGGTTGTTTGATTTTTTTTTTTTTAGGCTTTCTGACCCCAAGACTCAACTAATCTCTGCGATTCCATCTATGACCCTTGGAGAGTCTTTGGCCACTCAAACGTTCCTCCTCGCCATGCATTAAGACAATATAGACACACGTCCTCTTCCAGGCAGATTCGTAACATCTTTAGTTGATTGGAACTTCTTAATTATTGCCCTGATGGTGGAAATGGGAATTTTCAATGCTTTAGCTATTTTCCTACAGCCACTTTCTTATTTGTGAAGCTCAACAATCTTTTGCTGCACATCAGAACTATATTCTTTGGTTTTACTCATTGTGATGAATGATTAAGGGAATTTGGCCTTTGTGTTTCCTTATATTTATACTCCTGTGGAACAAGACATCATAGCTGGACAATTTCATGTTCCTAGTCACCCTGGTGTGCTAAAAAATGTAAATATTAATGGGAATATACTTCAGAGATATTTTACTCATAAAAAATTCTAGAGGTGCCAATAATTGTGGCCAACGTGTTTTGGAGAAAAACATTTATTTCATAATGTGATTTTCCCCCGACTTTCCATTCTTTTACTTCAATGAAAGGTTAGGTTTTTGCGAATTTTTTGAATGATATATCAAAAGGATAAACAATGCAGATTTATTTTTACAGCCATCTTTGATCATATTTACCAGGGGTGCCAATAATTCTGACCACCACTATATATATAAATAGAACATATTTTTATTAAATATTTTAAGTATTTTAAGTAAATGAAGTATTTATATATACATGAAAATTATACACAGTACACACACATATATTATGTAAACACAAACTTTTATTTTGGATGCGATTAATTGCAATTAATTGATTGCCCAGTACTATTATATTTATTTACTTTTTATGAGTAGACTATGAGTTTTTATGAGTAGACTACTTATTATAGAAATTGCCTATTTATTAGATTTTTTTCTGCTTTTTGTAACAATTCAAAAAGAATCTCCATTTTTCTTAAAGGGACAGTTCACCCAAAAATGAAAATTCTGTCATCATTTACTCACCCTCAGATTGTTCCAAACCTGTATAAATGTCTTTGTTCGGTTGAACACAAGAGAAGATATTTTGAAGAATGTGGGAAACTGAACAGTTTTGGGGCACCATTGACTTCCATAGTATTTTTTTTCCTACTATGGAAGTCAATGGTGCGCCAAAGTGGCCAGGTGGTTACAAACATTCTTCAAAATATCTTCCTATTGTGTTCAGCAGAACAAAGACATTTATACAGGTTTGGATCAACTTGAGGGTGAGTAAATGATGACAGAATTTTTGGGTGAACTTTCCCTTTAATATTCAATGATTTTTTTTAATAGTCACTATTTTCACAAAAAAATGAAATCTAAAAATACAACACATAAAAGTATTGAAATGGCTTTGAAGTCAAATGAACTGGGTGTTTATACATTAACCTGAAGGCAGTGTACATTCTTACCCATGAATCCCGGCAGATGGCATGGTCTATTTTGCATTAAATTAACCCTAAGAGCTTTTTGAGAGAAGTCATTAGACTGAAGTGGATGGAAGGCCTTGATTGCAAGAGGGTGAAAAGTACTGCGTAGTAGCATTTTGTCTGCCGTCGCTTACTTAATATCCAATGTAATCATCACCTGCTGATTAATATTCAGACAGCATGCCTGATGGCCTCTCTCTGTTCAAGTCTTCACCAATCCCCAGAGGCCTCTTTGTATTGAGGATACAGAGAGTTGCGCCTCATTGGTGCGTATGTGAATGAGAGCATGCTAGACTCAGAGAGCCTCAAACAGACACACACACACTGGAGGATGCTTGAGGAACACACTGTGATCATGTCAGCTTGCCCACTATCACGATGACATCTAACTATGGATATGGATCTTACGGTTTTGGGTTCAGTGTGGCTCAGATTAGTTGCCTTGTTTCTTCTTCTGCAGAGGACAGAAAGTAAGTAGTCCAGCCTGTTGCTTTTATGCAGGAATGACGTAATTGTTAGTCCACTTGTTGAATATTCTAGAGTCAAAGAGTGAAGATTTACTTATAATATATGTGAGATATGCTGTTGGTTATTTTATATTTCTTATCTTGTTGTTTTAGTAGTATTTTAAACATTGTCATGCAACTAATTTTAGTAGGCCTACTACATTTTCTAACTAATTAAACATTCAGGTGTTTTTTTTACATAGTATCTAGAAGGTCTTCTAAACACTTAATGATGGTTTATACTTGTGGGTGTGTGTGTATATATATTTATGCAAATTTTCTTCTTATACGGATGAAAAAGACTACCCAGTAGCTTGATATTATTCCCGCTTGCTTTGATACGGCTCTGGATGAGTGTGGTCAGAGGTATCGTAACCCTGGACGCATCAGCCGCAGTGGCACTTAAGAACATAAAAGGCTTTGCATCAAAGATACTTAGAAACAGAGCTGTGCTTTTCATTTTCTAGACACATTTAAAAGGATTGTGGTTTGCTTTCATCACAAGCAAAAAAGGCACAGGCATTTAAATGTGTGCATTTTTACTGTTGTATAACATTCGAGTTTGATACTGTGCATTGTATGTATCTTAGGAGGATTACAGAGCGGTGTTTGTATGAACATATGGTTTGACATCCTTGTGTTTTTGGGATAGTGTGTGTGGGCTCACGCTGAGCATTGGTCTAGACTTCCAATAAGCTGATCTCACAGAAATGGCCAATTTGGGTCCCAAAACCAGCTGGTCAACAACTTGAAATATGCACCCTTGATTTGAAGGTAGAAGTTAACGCTCAAAAGTTACTGACTACACAGCTTTTTAAATCCTTAAGACTTTTTGATGCAATAAACCTACATATCAGCAAATTTCCTCTCTGTGGACCCTGAATGTAAATGAGGGGCAATCCTGATAGCGACATTGCCAAATTACGCTCATGATTGCTTGCGCTATTAGCCTTTGTCTCAATGCACAGTCTGTAATAAAAAAACATTGCAGACTGCAGGGTTTGAATGGGGTTTCTAGACACCCCCTTAAATGACTGACTTATGTCTATTGCCGGTTACCATAGCAACCCCTGCAAAAGGAAAGCTGGATGTGTGGAATTTGTTGCTATGGGGACATAATTTGATGCTTTGTTGAGACTCCAAAGTTTGCAAACGTCCTTGCGCAGTGAGCGCTGTGAATAGGGCTGTCACAGAGGTTAAGCTGTTTTTTGGATAGATAACAGAGCATTGTTTCCTCTGGCATTTTCGAGAATGACCTGCTGAATACTGGATGGAGGAGGCTTTTATATATGTGCTTTATCTAAAGCTGTGCAGGCCCTGCGTTGTGTAGATGTGACCAGTCAGGTGTACATTTTTTCGGCTTTTAGTATGAATATGTTATCCTTACTGTTATCTACAGTGGGGAGAACAAGTATTTGATACACTGCCGATTTTGCAGGTTTGCCCACTTACAAAGCATGTAGAAGTCTGTCATTTTTATCATAGGTACACTTCAACTGTGAGAGACGGAATCTAAAACAAAAATCCAGAAAATCACATTGTATGATTTTTAAGTAATTAATTAGCATTTTATTGTATGACATAAGTATTTGATACATCAGAAAAGCAGAACTTAATATTTGGTACAGAAACCTTTGTTTGCAATTACAGAGATCATACGTTTCCTGTAGTTCTTGACCAGGTTTGCACACACTGCAGCAGGGATTTTGGCCCACTCCTCCATACAGACCTTCTCCAGATCCTTCAGGTTTCGGGGCTGTCGCTGGGCAATACGGACTTTCAGCTCCCTCCAAAGATTTTCTATTGGGTTCAGGTCTGGAGACTGGCTAGGCCACTCCAGGACCTTGAGATGCTTCTTACAGAGCCACTCCTTAGTTGCCCTGGCTGTGTGTTTCAGGTCATTGTCATGCTGGAAGACCCAGCCACGACCCATCTTCAATGCTCTTACTGAGGGAAGGAGGTTGTTGGCCAAGATCTCGTGATACATGGCCCCATCCATCCTCCCCTCAATACGGTGCAGTCGTCCTGTCCCCTTTGCAGAAAAGCATCCCCAAAGAATGATGTTTCCACCTCCATGCTTCACGATTGGGATGGTGTTCTTGGGGTTGTACTCATCCTTCTTCTCCAAACACGGCGAGTGGAGTTTAGACCAAAAAGCTCTATTTTTGTCTCATCAGACCACATGACCTTCTCCCATTCCTCCTCTGGATCATCCAGATGGTCATTGGCAAACTTCAGACGGGCCTGGACATGCGCTGGCTTGAGCAGGGGGACCTTGCGTGCGCTGCAGGATTTTAATCCATGACGGCGTAGTGTGTTACTAATGGTTTTCTTTGCGACTCTGGTCCCAGCTCTCTTCAGGTCATTGACCAGGTCCTGCCGTGTAGTTCTGGGCTGATCCCTCACCTTCCTCATGATCATTGATGCCCCACGAGGTGAGATCTTGCATGGAGCCCCAGACCGAGGCAGATTGACCGTCATCTTGAACTTCTTCCATTTTCTAATAATTGCGCCAACAGTTGTTGCCTTCTCACCAAGCTGCTTGCCTATTGTCCTGTAGCCCATCCCAGCCTTGTGCAGGTCTACAATTTTATCCCTGATGTCCTTACACAGCTCTCTGGTCTTGGCCATTGTGGAGAGGTTGGAGTCTGTTTGATTGAGTGTGTGGACAGGTGTCTTTTATACAGGTAACGAGTTCAAACAGGTGCAGTTAATACAGGTAATGAGTGGAGAACAGGAGGGCTTCTTTAAGAAAAACTAACAGGTCTGTGAGAGCCGGAATTCTTACTGGTTGGTAGGTGATCAAATACTTATGTCATGCAATAAAATGCAAATTAATTATTTAAAAATCATACAATGTGATTTTCTGGATTTTTGTTTTAGATTCCGTCTCTCACAGTTGAAGTGTACCTATGATACAAATTACAGACCTCTACATGCTTTGTAAGTAGGAAAACCTGCAAAATCGGCAGTGTATTAAATACTTGTTCTCCCCACTGTATAAGCTAGTGTGCTCCTAAACAATGACAAAATTCACATTTAGAAGATATAAGCATTCAAAACTTACAGTCTCTCACTTCCGCCAATATGGATCAATGAGTTTGATGATATCACTCTGCACTTCAGGTTCTCATCAGATTTTTCTGTCAAATCAAATGCTCTCTAGAATCTGAAGCGTCCTGCCCCCTACATTATAAATAGCTGCGACAAAAACCAGTCACTTGTTCACACATTTACTATTTTCTACATGGTGAATGGCACATAAACCACTAGATAGGGGATAGGGAACGATACAGACAGTGTAAATATGCTTTCCGTTGGGGCGAATGAAGTTTGGTTTCATGTTAATGTCGCGCGAACCACTGCAGCGTGCACAGTCTGCTCCGGTCCAGAGACACGTGCTGCATCCTAATTCAGAGGCTGCGTCCTTCAAAGGGTGCATTCGAAGGCTGATTGCATCATCACTGCGCGATGAAATGCTGTCCCAGTTTGAAGGCTCCTTCAAATGCGTCCTTCGTTTCCCGTGAAATTAAGGTAATAACAGATGGTTCCTTCGCGACCTTGCCTACCCCAGAATTCATTGTGCACCAATGATGACTGGATTTTTTTTTTAGAGAAATTGCCAAATTACACTTTTAAACATAAGTATTGGGTTTCAGCTTACTCAAATATCTAATGAAACAAATGTAAAAATAAAAAAATAAAAACTTTAATGCGTTTCAAATATTGACTCATATCTTACTAAGATGCAATTATATATAGTTTATACTCTTTATTATATACAGAAATGGACCATGGTGAGCATATTTAGCCAGTTTGTGAACCCTGTTTTGTTTTCAGACAGTTTAATATAATTTTCAAAAAAGTCCAGTACAATCATTATGGTCACTCATCAACAGCAACTGTCACAGTTGCTAGGTGACAAGAACAATCCTCCGTAGGCTAGATCGTCCCATTTAACAACGCTCAGTCTGACCTTTGTGGCCTTCGAAGGCGTGGCCTTTGAATTGGGACACCGCCACGATAGCACAGAGCGGATCATATGCACGAGTCGGCGCATATCAGAAAACGTATAAAACCCACTTAAATTCTGCACAGAATGTTATATTTTAAAATGATATGGAGATTAGGTGGAGAAACGGTTTGAGATTAGGAGGAAACTGCGGCTTTATGGAGCTCAATGGCTCTGGCCGAGCTGTGATATAAATGAAATGCTATTGGCTCTGTTTTTTAAAAAAGGGAGGAGTTGTTCAATATGTCCCACCCTGTCTTCCTGTTTCAGAAGAAATTACATCAACACATTGAATAATGCTGCGTGTTTCAAAGCACTTCAGTGGGCCTTTAAATGATTTCTCATATGCTTAATTTGACAATTTGACAAAAGAATAAGAATTTGTGGCCACAATCGATTGAGGTTTTCTTTGGCACCTGTAGCGTAATTGCCTAATTAACTTAAAGTCTCAATGTAAATGTGATACACGGCAACTTTTTTGAGCAATGTTGCAGAGCGTTGTTGCTTGGGCTCTTTCCCATTGAGAATGGGCAACAAATTTCTACCTGGATACTTTAGATCGGTCATGGGCCCTGTCTCACCTGGTTGCCCATTGACGGCAATATTGCTTAAAAAGTTGCCCTGTGCATCATCACCTTAAGAGAAGTAGCAACAGATTTTTTTTTTCTGTATTGTGATGTACACTCGAGTGTAATGAATTATCAAAAAGAGAAAAAAATATAGGACGAAACTTGGTTCTAACTGTGTGGTTGTTGACTGGATGAAGGCAGATCTGAATGAGAGCTTGCACTTGGTTGTAAGAAAGAGGAACGAAATGATCGAAGTCTGGTAGAGGTCTGCAATGAAGATCTGCGGAACGCAACAGAGTGCAGCGCAGGACAAGTTCTGAATTGCTGAGGGCGGATGAGGGAGGGGAGGTATGTGCATGGGAAGTGGGAGAAAGAAATGACTCGTGGGTTCCCGCAAATTATAATTATCTAATAATAACAGCACACCGAACTCTGTTTCACAGAAAGATTGTGTTTGTTTAAAAATTATGATGCCAAAATAAATAGTTAAAAATGAAAATGTGCTTGGATATATTTGTAATATGTAAATTAGCTCTAACCTAAGCGTCCGTTTACACGCGCCATTATGCGTTTTGGTCGTTCATTTACAACTTTTCAAAATGGTGAAATTGAATTGAAAATTACACCATTATCGTCTCAGTGTAAACTAAAAAACTGCAAATTTGTGAAAACGGTGATGTAATACACATGCATATTACATGTTCAGTCTATAGGCGCTTAGTGTTTCTTTACAAAGTGATATTGCCAACTACTGACCTGGCATGAATAATACAGCATGTTTTGTCAGTGTACTGTTCAATACAAACATCATTTGAGAAGTTGTTGCTGTGCTATAAGTGATTTCTTTTAGCAAGCAAGCATTTATTTAGCGCACTCTTGCTAACTTATCAAACTTTTTTAGCTACAGAAACGCTGTAAAAATGTGTATATATATTAAAATACACACTGAAGTGTGTAAAAAAAGGGGGCAGTATTGCACTCTGCTACAGATGCTTTTATCATGCAAACAGATAACTGACTGCATGAAGTTAAAGTGCTTTCTCAGGCTTTGGCTTCTGTTTGTATATAAGCAATGATCAGCTCTCATTAAAGGGGTCCAGCAACCACAGCTATCCTCAGTAGATGGGACTAACAGGTCAATCCTATGTTAATCCTATGTAGTGTGCTCAAAGCTCATATTCACAATTGCAGATATACACAACACAGCACAAGATCATCAACACGATTCTAACATGGCTGCAGACAAAGATGTTCAGTTTAGGTGATTTCTCCTACAGTAGGTGCAAGAATTGTACCTTTGTTTGCAGCATTACAATCATTTGGCGCATGTGATTATCAAATCTCTGTGCAAATCCCCCAGTGTCACCAGTGGAAGAATCACCATCATCACAGTGGTTCTAGTAACTATTTTAGGATGGGTCAAGCACAATGCACGCCCAAGACCTGTAAAGACAAGCATGGAAAGATTCATAATAATAAATTAGCTTACTGTTGTTGCTATGTGAAAGCAAGAATTCAAAAGTAAGCCTACTTGTTAAGTAATGTGTGGCTAATTTGAAAGTATGATGCGCTAGGATAATAAATATGTATCGTAGTATAAAACAGCTGTGAGTCATGAATTGGTAAATGCTGGATTTGGACAATAGTTTTTTAAACAGTGTATTGTGAAAAGCAAATAAAATTTAAAGTATAAAAGTATACTTTAGTTGAAGACTAAAATTCAAAAATTCAGGGTGTGATATGTTTAGAAATTTAAAGGGGAAGTGTGCAAATTAACTTTTCCAAAGCTGCTGTACACCCTTAAAGGTAGGCTGAGCAATTTTGGAGAGATTAATAGTTCTTTTAAAGGGATAGTTTACCCAGAAATGAAAATTACCCCATGATTTACTCATCCTCAAGTCATCCTAGGTGTATATGAATTTCTTCTTTCAGACGAATACAGTCAGAGTTATATTAAAAAATGTCCTGGCTCTTCCAAGCTTTATAATGACAGTGAATGGGGGACGAGATTTTGAAGCCCAAAAAAGTGCATCCATCCATTATATAAGTAATCCACACAGCTCCGGGGGGTTAATAAAGGCCTTCTGAAGTGAAGTGATGTGTCTGTGTAAGAAAAAGATCCATATTTAAAACTCGCTTCACTTTAGAAGGCCTTTATTAATCCCATTGAGCCATGTGGATTACTTTTATGATGCACTTTTTTAAACTTCATAATTCACTCCCATTATAAAGCTTGGAAGAGCAATGATATTTTTAAATATAACTCTGATTGTATTCGTCTGAAAGAAGAAAGTCATATACACCTAGGATGGCTTGAGGGTGAGTAAATCATGGGATCATTTTTTATCTTAGGTGAACTATCCATTTAAGAACTGTTTACAGAAAGGAAAGGAGCTTTGGGGAACCCAAAATGGCTATGGCACAGCTGTGAACCCCCATTTTGGAACATTTATTTTTAAGAGTGTAACAGTTTCCGTCAAACGTACATTAGGGAAGCAGACAACTTTCAATGAAGGTGAAAGTGTTTTTTTTTTTTGTAAATCCTTGTAGGTTTAACACTTCTCAAGACCTCAACACTCTGCCTGGACAAGCCTTGCCAAAACAGGGCAGAGTGCAGGGAAGCCCCGTCTGACTTCCTGTGCCAGTGTCAGTCGCCCGTGCCAGCCCTGCACCGCACGCATTGCGATTCTTCCAGTGCGCTCTGCCAACTGTCCATCTGCCAGGGCAATGCGACGTGTCAGCCCTCCGGCGCCCACCCGGGGGAACTAGTTTGCCAGTGTGAGCCCGGCTTGTTGGGGCAGGACTGTCATTCCAGTGCCCAGCTCTGCGCTCAGGGGCTGTGCGGGGATAGTGTCCGCTGTTTGGCAGTGCAAGACAGGAGACCGGGGTATGCATGCATCTGTCAAGAGGGTTACACCGGGAGTTCTTGCGAGAAAGAGGTGGACCATTGCTCCCCCAACCCTTGCCGCAACCGCGCCATCTGCCGCAGCAGAAGAGACGGCCCCACCTGCTTCTGCGTGCCGGGATTCCAGGGCAAGCGCTGCGAGATCGAGGTAAATGAATGCGTGTCGTGGCCCTGCAGGAACGGAGCCACCTGTGTGGACAAGATCGGGCACTACATCTGTCTCTGCAGGCCTGGATACACGGGTGAGTGAAAGGAGGGAGGGTCTGATGCACTGTTGCCCTGTGTGACTCACCTGTTAGACTGACATGTGGAATGTCTCAACTAGTGCCAAATGCAGCCAATGCCATCTTGTGGCTGAATGATGATATTGCACTCTGAAATGCAACATTTGTTTTATGAAGGACCACTGACAAAACGTAAAGATCTTTTAATATAGCTAATAAGAGAGGTTATCAAGTACGTTGACCCTATAGTGGGTTATGCTGTCTCTAAATGGGGTAAGTTGTCACAGAAAGGTTTTTTAACTAGGTGTTTGAACCCAAGTACAAGAGAAAACAAGCATTGTTCAATTGAACTTTTGACAACCTCCTCATTTGACAACAAGCCCTGGTCACTTAAAACAAGTGATGTTAAACCTCACGGTTCAAATCTGCTTAAACATTTTTGGTCAAGTTACGGAAAAGCTGTAGGCAGAATATAAATTACCCTAAAGACTGACTGGAAGCTTCCAGTTACAGTCTGTTTGATCCAGGATGAGGCCTGTCCAGATGGCATGTGTAATAAGCCATGCAGAGATCTCGACAAAAAGCGAATTGGCATCTTTGCACTCAACACCACTGTCTCTGATGTTCCAGGTAGCAGCTGTGAGGTTGAGATTGATGAGTGTCAATCACAGCCCTGTCTCCACGGCGGCAGTTGCCATGACCACATCAATGGCTTCTCGTGTACCTGCCTGGCGGGCTTCCAGGGGGAACGCTGTGAAACCAACATTGATGAATGCAGTGACCAGCCATGCCAAAATGGGGCTCTGTGTGTGGATGAAATCAATAGGTACAATAAATTTCCATGTTAGTATTTTTTTATATATATATATATATAAAATAGGTATTTTTTCAGGAAACAATTGATCATTTGTCCTGGATGAATCACATTGAGGAAAAGGAAAAAATTTGGGTTACACTTTATTTTAAGGTGACGTAGTTACGGTTAGGGTTTGGTTTAGGGTTAGTTACTTGTAATTATGCATAATTTACTGTTAGTACTATACTATACTTTACTGTAGTAAGTACATGTAGTAACGTGTAACTACGTCACCTTAAAATAAAGTGTTACCAGAATTTGAAATTATATTTTGCATAAAGAAAATGATGCCTATTTTTGTACTAATAAAATTTTTCTGATGATTATAATGATGACAGTTAAATATTATCCCAAAATGCAGGTACTATACTAAAATTTCTCTAATGCAAAAAAAAATATATATATATAATACATCATTTACATTTTAATGTGTACATTACATTTTAATTTGTATACATGATGGCAGTATTTGTTCTTCCTTTAATTTTATATTGTTGCAATGCAAAACTCTTTATGGTCCAAAAACGGGTTTCATTTTCTTAATGCAAAATATAATCACTTTCTCTTCGATGTTGGGGTGACATATTTATGTAAGATTCACAATATTTAACTTATTTAAAGGCACAATATGTAAGATTTTTGGATTAAAATATCCAAAAACCACTAGAACAATGTTATATATTTTGTTGACTTGTGTACTTACATTATCCCAAATGTATCCAAGAATGTTTAAATCCAGAGAAATAAGCAATTTTAACCAGGACACGGACCGTGTCCGTGCATCAATGACATTATATCCACGTTGCCCTCGATTTCAGGTTTTATTTAGTAGAAACCATGGAAACACCAAAGACGCTTTAATATATTATGCGTTTTATTACAGTGAGAGGTGAGCAACTGTTTGGATACATTCATCAACAAAAAACAAATCATTGTTATATAGCTCAACACAGTTAGTCTTATTGTTTAAATCTCGTTTTCTTGATTTACCGCAAGTACCATGTTTTACCATGCCTAATATCGATCTAACTTACTGCAGTGTGCAACAAGTACTCATAGTAGCCGCTGAGCGAACGCACAGAGTAGCATTATAACATAAAACAGCAATGTGTTTCCCCACATTCGCATGACCAGAAGAAGCGGAAGCGGTCGTCTATGGCATAATAAAAGCTCTGCGAAATCAAGGCGTCGTCAAGCTATGCCTTTGTTTTGAATAAGCGACCTCTAGCGGAGAAAAATTACATATTGTGCCTTTAATAATTATAAACACTATTAATAATTTTAAATATACATAATTGTAGTATAAATCTAATTTCTAATATTTTTTTTGGGGAGCAAAACAAATATATATTTGTAAATGAAATGATAAATAAATAAAACTAGTCCCTCACTACACACAGAGTAGGTGTAAAACACATGCACTATATTATTGTGTATAATAATATAATATGCTTATTATGTTGAATCATTCTGTGAATGTGCTCAAAATGAGTATACCCGAAATGAAATAACCTATATTTATTTTGAAATAATCTTATAGCTACCGCTGTGACTGCTCACAAACTAACTTTACTGGTGTTCACTGTGAGATCTCACCTCCTCCCTGCTGGTCTCAACCCTGCCTCAACGACGCCCTCTGTGAGGATGAAAATGGGAATTACACCTGCATTTGCTGGCCAGGTGACTAAAATAGAGCTCAGTTGTGTAAACTGGAATATAATGTTATTAATAGATTGAATTTTGAATTTAATTTTGTGGATCTGTATTTATTTTTATTAAAAGGGTTATGTACATGATTGGTAGATGTATTTATAATGTACATAATACTTGTAATGTTCATTCATTTGAAATCATTGTAAAGACTTTAAATAAGCTAGGCAAACTAGGACACAAAACATCAATAGACTGTCCTCATATCTGCTCTGTACCAGGGTTCGAGGGTCGTAACTGTGAGACAGATGTCAGCGAGTGTGATAGCAGTCCCTGTCTGAATGAAGGTACTTGCATTGAGCGCTCTTGGAAGACACTTTATGGCACCGAGTCCCTGTTTCCTACGCGATACAACCCCAGGCATGCTTCCGGCTTCATCTGCGAGTGTCCACCAGGATTTTCAGGTATTTGCAGACTCACAGCACCATTTAAACTTTTGATTTATACTTAATTTACTAAGTGTGACATTGTTTAAAAGCAGGATCATTATATTGTTGGTTTTTATTCAGAAGAGAAGGTTGTTTTAGTGCCACTCACCAATCTATCTCAGGACATTTTCTTATATAAACCCATTTATTTTTTGTTTTGTGCGGCTAGCTAATCCAGTTCAGTTTGCATGCATTTTCTTCACCTGGTGACAGGTAATTTGTCATTTGCTTATATCCCTGTTTTAAAGACGTAATTTCAATTAAAGCTGCAAGCAGCGATGAAAGGGCCCTCGCACTGGTGCCATCGCCACCCGGTGGCTTTAGGAAACAGAGCACGGTGGGCAATGTGCATTTAAGTAGGTAAATGTAGGAGGACTATGTCAAAGTCATTTGTATTTACCACACTTCCTGCTGACAGCTGGTGGTGCTATGACTGTAACTCAATTTTAGCATGTTGATGTCTTCAGGCCAGGACTCTTATCAAACGTGAAGTTTGGGGCAGATTGGACATTGTATGCTTGAGTTACAACAACTCAATAATAGCATGTTTTAGCAATTTTCTAGCATGTTTAGCACTCAATGGCATATTTTAGTATGTTGCTAGTAGTGCATCACAGTGTTAAACACCTCACTTCCTGTTGCCAGTAGGTGGTGTTATTACTATAACTGAATATTGGCATATAGATGTGCTCAGGGCAGGACTCGTATCAAACGTGAAGTTTGGGGCGGATTGGGCATTGCATGCCTGAGTTACAGCAACTTTCTATTTCATTGCATTAATAGCATGCTAAGTGTGGCTAGTATGTTTTAAAATGTTTCTAGCATGTTGCATGTTAAGTTTGGGGCAGACTGGACATTGCATGCCTGAGTTACAGCAACTTCCTGTTTCATTGCATTAATAGCATGCTTTAGCACTTAGCTAAGTGTTGCTAACATGTTTTAACATGTTTCTAGCCTATTTAACACTTGCTGACACTTTCAATATATTGTTAGGAGTCCATGCTATGACTATAACTGAATATGGGCATGGACATGTGTTCAGGACAGGACTCTTATTGTGTTTGGGGCAGATTGGACATTGTTTGCCTGAGTTACAGCAACTTCCTGTTTCATGGTGAAACATCGAACTTAGTCAGGCCGCCAGGCCTTATGATTACACTTACCAAATTTAAAGATGATCAGATAAAAACTCTAGGAGGAGTTTGTTAAAGTACTATGCCTGGAAATTGCAAAAACTTAACAAAAATCGCAGAGGGAATTCAAAATGGCTGACTTCCTGTTGCTTTTAAGGCTTCGCTCCAGGAGACTTTTTTGTAGGTATTGGGACATTACATGTATGTACCGAATTTCGTACACATACAGTACGTGAAACGTAGTGGGAGGGGCGCTTCGTTGAATTTTTATAGGTGGCACTATCAAGCCATTTTGACCAACTTAATTCTGAAACCCATATCAGATGTAAATTTTCGCCAGTTCTGACGCTTGTGCAAAGTTTCATGAGTTTAGGCCCTCAAAAATGTGATTCATTTTGGAGAAGAAGAAGAACTGTAAGAATAATAATAAACAGAGCAATTCCAAGAGGGTCCTCGCACCATTGGTGCTAATAAGGAAAGGGTCAAAACTCCAGGATTGTCCCAAGAAGATAAATAAATATAGTCATCTGATGGACAACTGAGTCAAAAAAAAAAAAAAATCAATAAATCCTAACTGATTTCAATACCTGGCTAAATTCTTAGCTAAATGTTGCCGTTAATGAGCATATTATGAGCATCACCAGGTTGATGCGACTATACATCAGAACTTTGTTTGGTTTGCATAATCAAAACCAAATCAGGCATTATACAACACATCATTCAGCACAAATTCACTCTACTGGTTCTCTGATAAGTCTCAGTCTAAACAACTAAACATTTAACTGCAAAATGATTTTTACTTTTTAGATTATACAAAACTGTCGGTCTCCCTGAACGTCAGGTTACCAGCTCAGGACATGAGTCAGAGGTGGAGACTATAATTGGGCTTCGCCATTGTAAGATGCTCAGGTTGCATTAAGCTAATCCCCCGGGAGCTGGCTTTGATGGGGGCCTAGTGTTGCAGTATACAGTTTTTCTTGAAGGAATGAATGTACATTGACGGCTGTCTGTTAGGATGGCCTTTGGTATAGATGGACCCATCAAAAAGCAATGTGACTAAACAGATGTGTGGTTGCTGAATGGTAGACTTCTAATGCCATGGAAGTTTTAGTTTGGATCTGGAGTGTCCTGTTGCTCATTTCAGGTAATTTTTTTCAGTGTTTTTGTTGTTTGGATTTCGTTTTGGTTGTACGATTATTCTCAGTGAGAAATCTGGTGAAATCAGTTGTGTTGGAGGAAAATTAAAAACCAATGTCCTTTATTAGGCTAGTGAAAACTATTTCTGTTTGAACATATGATGAACTTGCAATGACTTTAGGTCATCTGCTTGTGTAGCCAATGATCGTTTGTTCATGGTTTCCATGGGATATAGCTCCTTATTAATGTTTTATCCAGGCATTTTAAACTCATGCTCATTCAGGCACAAAACTCAGAGTGTTATGCAGTCCGCTTGACATATTTGTTTTCCTGAGGGATTATTGACTAAAACGTGCCCACATTATCCCTGGAATAAGCCACTCTTTAGTTATTTACCATTTTCTGAAATTGGCACAAATGCAACAAATAGTTTTAAGGATAAACTCTTATAAAAACAATACGGTCTTGTTTTATAATTGCAGCGGGAACAGTTCATTCTTGGGCAACAATCTTTGTTAAATGTTTACTTGTAAGACACTTGACTGAATTCCACTCTGGGCTTTCCCATTTCAGGTGCCTTCTGTGAGCAAAACACTACTGCTTGTACCACCAACCCGTGTCATAATGGAGCCACATGTGAGGACTTCCGGGGCAGCTACAAGTGCATCTGTCTGTCTGAAAGGCATGATGGAGTCCTCTATGGTGGCCGCAACTGTAGTGAGCCCCTGGTGGGTTGCGAGGGCCACGAGTGCCAGAACGGGGCGGCCTGCATGCCCTTCCTGAGCGAAGGTGTACATGGCTACAGCTGCATCTGTCAGCCAGGCTACACCGGCTCTTACTGCCAGACGTCCACTGTATTCTCCTTTGAAACAGTTGGAGGATCCCTGCACCTGCAGACGCCGCTGCTGGGTACTGAAACATACTTTAATATCACACTAAGCTTTCGTACAGTGCTGGAAAACACGGTACTCTTCCAGAGGGGTAGCGAAGGGGTCATACTCAGCCTAGAGCTACAGAAGACACACCTGCTTCTTGATCTTAGGAGTGACCCTCAGACAGACACAACCAGCTGGACTCTGACGCTGCCTCAGGATGTATCTGATGGCGAATGGCACACAGTAGAGGCTGTACTTGGAGAGGGTACCCTGCTGTTGCAACTGTTGGAGCCATGCCAGGATGCAGATAACTGTGGTACAACAGCCCAAATGGAGACCGGCGCCCTTGAGCTGGAGTCAGCTCTACAAAGCACCTTTGTTGGAGGATTGGATGAGGGAGGGGGCATCGGTTCATTCATCGGCTGCATGAGGGACTTGTTTGTGGACTCGCAGCTGATGGTACCGGAGGACTGGTTGAGCAGCTCAGCGATGAATGTTGTGCAAGGCTGCAGCCATTATGACCGATGCCTTTCTGGTCCATGCGAGAACCATGGAGAGTGTGTTAACCTTTGGCAAGTTTACCAGTGCAGATGTCTGCGACCGTATGTGGGTCAAAACTGTGGTGACGGTAAGGACAGCAGGGATTGACCTCCCATTAACCATGTCTACATCTACACTGGGAGCGTCCACAGCGGCGTTGCAAATGCCCTGTTTTTTTTTTAAAGCACAACAGAGCTACGCTGTGGTTGCTTCTAGTGTAGACACATTGATAGACTATAAATGTAAAATATCATAGGATAAACCTTGGGAGAATCTTAATGTTTCCTCTTAGGGTCCAAGTTACAATAGTAAAACAAGAACAGTTCTAGAAACTCTTTAAGAGTTGTATGTCTTCTCTTCCTCACACAGAGTATATTACTGCCAGATTTGGCCAGGAAGACTCCGCAAGCTATGCTGTCTTCACCATCAACGACCAACTGGAATCAGACATGCTCTATCTGTCCATGTTCTTGCGTACACGGAAGGAGTCTGGTCTTTTGGTGCTGCTTGCCAACAGCACCACTGAGTACTTGCAGATGTGGCTGGAAAAGGGAAAACTGACAGTACAAGTCAATAACTTGAAGACTGTTACTGGTGAAAGTGTGGTTAACGATGGCGAGATCCATTTTGTCAGCATCGCCATCGAGGAGGGTATGATAACTCTACAGGAGTCAGATCATGAATTCGGAGCAATGGATGTTCAACCTGTTTCCGTTCAGTTTGGGGATGTGATCTATGTTGGCGGGCTGCTTGATGAACAAGAGTCATCTGCCTTCGGTGGGCACTTTAAAGGGTGCTTACAAGACTTGCAGCTTAATGGGAGGAAGCTTGAGTTTTTCCCACTTGATGGTTCTGTAATGTCATGCAGACCCGACCGCATGGTTGATGTTAGCGCAGGCTGCACCAGTGATGACTCTTGCTCTGTAAGTTACAATGTTAAATGTCATGAGCTATCAACTGCAGAAGGGCAATGATTAGGTTCTGGCAGCTATGTAGACAAATCCTGCTTATCTTATTTAGCTGTTATCCTCTGGACTGGATGAACGTTTACATTCAAGACTTTGGCCATGCCAATTAAGAAACTAATCCAAAACAGATTCAAAAGATGTTTGTGATCTGATTTGATTCACTAATCCAATAAATTATTCACCAGTTAATTTAAGTCCCTGAGCATTTTTTTTTAAATGAAATATTTTATCATCACTATTTGACCTTGTATAAATTAGTGTGTTGATTGCAGAAATACTATCATCTGATATTTATAAATATATTGTCCCCTTACATACAGTGGGGAGAACAAGTATTTGATACACTGCCGATTTTGCAGGTTTTCCTACTTACAAAGCATGTAGAGGTCTGTAATTTTTATCATAGGTACTCTTCAACTGTGAGAGATGGAATCTAAAACAAAAATCCAGAAAAATCACATTGTATGATTTTTAAATAATTAATTTGCATTTTATTGCATGACATAAGTATTTGATCACCTACCAACCAGTAAGAATTCCGGCTCTCACAGACCTGTTAGTTTTTCTTTAAGAAGCCCTCCTGTTCTCCACTCATTACCTGTATTAACTGCACCTGTTTGAACTCGTTACCTGTATAAAAGACACCTGTCCACACACTCAATCAAACAGACTCCAACCTCTCCACAATGGCCAAGACCAGAGAGCTGTGTAAGGACATCAGGGATAAAATTGTAGACCTGCACAAGGCTGGGATGGACTACAGGACAATAGGCAAGCAGCTTGATGAGAAGGCAACAACTGTTGGCGCAATTATTAGAAAATGGAAGAAGTTCAAGATGACGGTCAATCTCCCTCGGTCTGGGGCACCATGCAAGATCTCACCTCGTGGGGCATCAACGATCATGAGGAAGGTGAGGGATCAGCCCAGAACTACACGACAGGACCTGGTCAATGACCTGAAGAGAGCTGGGACCACAGTCTCAAAGAAAACCATTAGTAACACACTACACCATCATGGATTAAAATCCTGCAGCACACGCAAGGTCCCCCTGCTCAAGCCAGCGCATGTCCAGGCTCGTCTGAAGTTTGCCAATGACCATCTGGATGATCCAGAGGAGGAATAGGAGGTCATGTGGTCTGATGAGACAAAAATAGAGCTTTTTGGTCTAAACTCCACTCGCCGTGTTTGGAGGAAGAAGAAGGATGAGTACAACCCCAAGAACACCATCCCAACCGTGAAGCATGGAGGTGGAAACATCATTCTTTGGGGATGCTTTTCTGCAAAGGGGACAGGACGACTGCACCGTATATAGAGGGGAGGATGAATGGGGCCATGTATCGTGAGATCTTGGCCAACAACCTCCTTCCCTCAGTAAGAGCATTGAAGATGGGTCGTGGCTGGGTCTTCCAGCATGACAACGACCCGAAACACACAGCCAGGGCAACTAAGGAGTGGCTCCGTAAGAAGCATCTCAAGGTCCTGGAGTGGCCTAGCCAGTCTCCAGACCTGAACCCAATAGAAAATCTTTGGAGGGAGCTGAAAGTCCGTATTGCCCAGCGACAGCCCCGAAACCTGAAGGATCTGGAGAAGGTCTGTATGGAGGAGTGGGCCAAAATCCCTGCTGCAGTGTGTGCAAACCTGGTCAAGAACTACAGGAAACGTATGATCTCTGTAATTGCAAACAAAGGTTTCTGTATCAAATATTAAGTTCTGCTTTTCTGATGTATCAAATACTTATGTCATGCAATAAAATGCAAATTAATTATTTAAAAATCATACAATGTGATTTTCTAGATTTTTGTTTTAGATTCCGTCTCTCACAGTTGAAGAGTACCTATGATAAAAATGACAGACTTCTACATGCTTTGTAAGTGGGCAAACCTGCAAAATCGGCAGTGTATCAAATACTTGTTCCCCCCACTGTAGTTTCGATGTAATTAGCCATCTTTTATTAGCAACTACTAGAGTAGCTAACTAAATTGTTTAAAGGGTAGCTTGACTGTAGTTCAAATACTTGAAAACTGTAGCTTCCCAAGCTACAAGCTAATCATAATTTAAAAGTAGCTTACCAAACATTTGATCTTACATCTAAACCATTTCATATATTCAATTAATTAACACTTGGAATTCATTGGATAATTTTAATGACAGTTTTGTATCTGTCACTTTTGTTTTTCCGTGCCAGAAAAATCCTTGCCAGAATGGTGGCATGTGCTTCTCTCTATGGGACGACTTTACCTGCAACTGCCCTCCTAACACAGCAGGGCAGCACTGTGAAGAGGTGAGCTGGTGCGAACTCACCCCCTGCCCACCACAAGCAACATGCCGGGCCCTCAACCAGGGTTATGAATGTGAGTATTTTAGAACATGTGATCTCAGATGTATAAAACACAGTATTTTAACAGTATTTGATTATTTTTGACTACTAAGACAAAATTGAAGTTTACAGAATTAAGATAAAATTAAGAATTTTGAATTAATACCCTTCCAGATTTAAATGGTTAGTTCACCCAAACTTATTGAAATTATCCCATAATTTACTCATCCTCAAGCCACCCCAGGTATATATGACATTCTTCTTTCAGCCAAACACAATCAGAGTTAGGCTATATTAAAAAATATACTGGCTCTTCCAAGCTTTATAATGGGAGTGAATGGTACCTTAGATTTTGAAGCCCAAAAAAAAGCGCTTCACTTCAGAAGGCCTTTATTAACCCCCTGGAGCCGTATGGACTACTTTTATGATGGATGGATGCACTTTTTTGGGCTTCAAAATCTAAGGTACCCTTCACTCCCATTATAAAGTTTGGAAGAGCCAGGATATTTTTTAATATAAGTCAAAATGTGTTGAAAGAAGAAAGTAATATACACTTAGGATGGCTTGAGGGTGAGTAAATTATGGGATAATTTAAATTTTTGGGTGAACTAACCCTTTAAGTTGCAGGCTAGGCTTGGGAAAGAGACTTATGTGTTATGTAAACTGCATCTGCCTTTATTCTACACAGGCATTTCAAACGTGACTTTTCAGGACAACACCACTCTTGTATACCGCGGGAATGGGCTGATCTCCCGCCACCTGACCAGCATCGTTTTTAGCATTCGTACACGTAAACACAATGCAGCAGTGTTGCATGCGGAGAGTGGGCCAGACTTTGTGACGGTATCCATTCAAGATGGCTCTCTGGTGCTTGAGCTGTTAAGTGGACCTTCTTCTTCATCATCTTTGTCACCAGTGACCTTGCACAGCCCAAGACCAGTGGCCGATGGAGAGTGGCATGTTGTAGAGCTGCTAATGGCCAATCCTTGGGCTAACAGCTCCCAGTGGATCATGGTTCCCTTAGACGAAAAGGATGAGCCTACTATATCCGACTCAATGACGGGAAATCTAGACTTCCTCCGAGAGGGAATAGATATCATGCTAGGAGGACTGGGCCCGGAGTCTAGCTGGAATCTGATTGGTTGTCTGAGTAATGTTGAGATTGGTGGAATCGTGCTTCCGTATCACGGCCCGTCCGAGGTGAGGTTCCCACGTACACAAGAAGAGAGGTTCAATAAGATATCAGAGAAACCTGTCCAGACTGGCTGTGTTGGTGAAATGGTGTGTGAACCCAACCCCTGCCTGCATGGAGGCATCTGTGATGATCACTTCAACCTTTTCCAATGCTTCTGTCTTCCTGGCTGGGGTGGTGATCACTGCGAGCTGAATACAAACACCTGTGCCTCCAACCCCTGTCAACACGGATACTGCAGTGTGCAGGACCTCACATACAGCTGCACGTGTGAAAGTGGCTACACCGGCACCAACTGTGAGGTGAAGGTGGACATATGTGCCGGTCACAAGTGTGCTAATGGAGGGACCTGCTTGCATGGCTTAAACAGCTATTCATGCCTCTGTCCCGACAGGTTTACCGGGCCAAATTGCAAGTGAGTCTATTCTAATGTGTCTCAAGCAGTTGATTAGACATGTTTATTATTACTATTGATCATACTTAGGGTTAGGGATTTGAACAACCCCCTAAGCCAGGGTTCCTCAAATCCAGCCCTGGAGGGCCAGTTACCCTGCAGTTTAGCTCTTTGATTAGGGTTGGAGCTAAACTCTGCATAGCAGATGCCCTCAAGAGCAAGATTTGCCCTGACCCTAATTATTAAACTTTGGTATGTAACTGGCCCCACCATTGTTATACAAAAGTCGCGTTTCCACCGCAGGAACTTTCCCCGGGAACTAGGGACTTCGGGGTGGTACTCTGTGTGTTTTGACCGCAAGGACCAGGGTCTAAATGAAGTTCTGGGGAAAAAAGTGAAAAAAGGGATGCTTGCGAGGTAGTACTTTTTTAAAGTTCAGGAACTTTTGGGGGTGGGACTTGGGCGCTGAACATGCTGATTGGTTGACTCCACGCAGCATTTTATTTCAACCACCATTTTTAAAAGTCTGTTGCGGTGCGTGCAGTGAGTTGTTTGCTATTCGAATCAACAATGGAGTACGAAGGACGAAATCCAGAGGGAACTGGAAAGTTGCGTGCAGTCCTGCGTCACCGGACTAATCTTCACGGTACTTTAGACTGCGATGGAAACGCAGACAGCAACAGGTCTGGGGGAAAAAAGTTCCTGGGACAAATTGATCCAGGTAATTTTGGTGGAAATGGGGCTAAACGTGTGAAATCAAATCATGTAGTTAGTTGAAGAGAAGTGTGTAGTTACTTGTCGATACATCTGGACTTAACAGGTGGGCAATTAAACAGGTGAAAAATTTCCTTAGACTAAACTTGAAAGAGGGACTTGAGGCATACCAAGTGGACCAAAATATCTTTGGGACATGAGAGAGGGCTCTTTTAGTAAGCTACCACCAAGACTACGCTAAAACTGTGGTGGTGAGTTTTGAGGAGGCAAGCATTGGCAAGCACTTTTGTTTTTATCAGTATAAGAATAGTTGACGGAGTTGGGTTAGGAGTAACCGTCTAAGTTTAGCAGACTTTGCGGAGGTTGTGTGAATCCAAAACCCTGATTTGAGGCTTCTACACCAAGGCAATCCACAGGTACGTCTGTAAGGAATCATGTTTGTCCCTCCTGCAAAACATTGAACCAAGTCAAGAAGAGACTTTCCTTAGATATGATATCAATCTGGTGTTAAAAAGCCATCGCTAGTCTCAAAAAGCTACTCCACTTTTCAAAGGAAAGCGAATGCAGACATAAATTTAGACTTTGTGCATTGAAACAGGCCACAAACCTCACACAATGATTCCCATCAAATAAACAACGCAACTTGAATGAATCAAGACCCCTAAGGGACTGATCTGTTATAAAGGTAATGCAAATCATATAATTGCTTTTATGGTGTTGTTTATGCTAGCGTGACTGCAGAGATGTGTCTGTTGTCATACGTGTCATTTGAAAGCGGTAATGGTAGTAATAGTGTCTGTTGAGAGTGCCCATCCTCCAGTTGTTGCGTTAGGTCTTCAGGGTGGCGTCTAAGGCAAGTCTGCAGCCATTTATCTCATAAACATGTTTTGTTGCCAGACTGCTTCATAGCACTCCTTTGAAACTGCCTTGCAGGCAGCTGGGAGACATAATAGATCTATCTTTTCCCCACTGCAGAGTTAGAGAGATCTTTGCTGTAAAGTTTTGCTGCATAAAAAAAGAATGACGCTTGCTGTTTGTTTGTCTCTTTCCTGTTCCCTCTGTCTCACAACAGCACTCAGATTGAAGAGACTCCGTGGTACGTAGTTGTCAGGAGCGTGTAAGTGGCGTTTTACTATTGACTTATTTATCCTTTCTTTTTTATACATTCTTCTTGTTTTTAATTCTTTTAATTTCCATTTCTTTATTCTGTCTTATCTATCCCTTCTTTCCTGTCATCCTCCTGCCTTTCTCACTTCCTTCTTACTTTCATTTCCTTTTTGTTGTCTCTACCCCTTCTATTTTGCCTTGACTTCCTTCCTACCATCCTTCCCTCCCTTCCTCATACTTTTCATTTCTACTCTCTATCCCTTCCTTCTTGTTATCTTGCTTTTTCTTCTTTCTTGCCATTTCCCTACCTTCCTTCTGTTCAAATCCTTTCCTTTCCTTCTCTATCCCTTCTTTCTTGCCTCCCTTCCTTCAGACTACTTTCCAATTCTTTCTTTTTCTTCTTTTACCCTTTCTTTCATGCCTTCCTTCTGACAACTTTTCACTTTCCTTTCTCTCCTTCTTTTACCCTTTCTTTCTTGCCTTCCTTCATTCCTTCCTTCCTTCCTTCATATCTATCTTTCTACTTTCCTTTCCCTTCTTTATTGCCTTCCTTCTCTCCATTTTCCCTTCCTTTTTTTTCTTTACACCCTTTGTTTCTTCCATCCTTCCTAGTTTCCAATACTTTCCTTTCTCTTCATATCTATTTCTTTTATTTCTTTCTTTCTTGCTGTCTTTCTTTTTTTATTCTCTTCTTCCTACTTTTTCTTTTTCTGCCATTCTACCTTTCTTCCTCAATTTCAGATTGTCTCTGTAAAATAAAAGAAAACCGCAATAAGTAACATTTCCTTTCCAAAAACTTCTTATTTGTCACATCATATCTTTGTCCATACAGAATAACAATGGGGGGTCTTCATATTAGCTGTATGTTAATCCCTGCATAAGTTTATTGTATCCTCTTTGTCTTGTGGTCAGAAGTCCATTCACATGCTAATGTCATTATTCTAATAGTAGGCTAATCCTCTTTTGTGCTGGACAAAGCAGTTGGGGGGGATATAGGGGGGTAGGTAGTAGCCCCTTACATGGGTCTCAGGAGGAGAGGATAGCTTCTTCATCATCTGTTATGTTTCTTTCTTTTCCCTCATCCTCCCCATCCCTAGACCGCCCAAGCTCCCGGTGTCCATCTGTGGTGATGAACAGCAGAACTACACTTGTTTCAATGGAGGGAACTGTTCTGACACCAACATGATGTGTGACTGCCTCCCTGGGTTTTCGGGTCACTGGTGATTATTCCTTCTCTTTCTTTGTTCACACGATCTCATAAATACATGTTAATGAATTTCAGAGTAGTTATGTAGTAAGTAGGCATGTTATTAGAGTAACAGTTTTAGAATGATCAGGATATTTGTATTATATTTTGTATAACCGTAATATTTAAGTTAGAAATAACAAGGTTTGTTTTCACTATACATTTGTCACTTAGGTGTGAAATAGATCTTGATGAATGTAGATCCAACCCTTGCTTGAATGGCGGCTACTGCCAGAACATGGTCAACAAGTTCCAGTGTGTCTGTGAAATGACCTTCGCGGGCGAGACCTGTGAAGTCGACGTAAGCGACCTTTACATTTACATGGGGGCTTTGTTTTGGCAAAACCTCTTCCAGTTTCTCTCCTACCTCATTCTGCGCTTAGACGATGAGCCAGAGGTAGACTGGGGTGACAATGAGTAAACAGGTCTGTGGTGGGCTAGTTTAGGGGCTTTTCGCACTTTTGGTGTGTTCACACTACAGGAACTGGGAATGTTAAATTAGCTCCTACTTCAGAGTAGGGTCTAACGCAGCACAATGGGAACTACCAGTGTCGTAAGTGTACGTTGTTTGGCCGAACACACGTGAAACACTGGCACCTGTCATTTTTAAAAAGCTGTGTAAACACACAGTTTAGAGCCTATGGGCCAGATTTACTAACAGCTTGCGCCAGCGCAAACCCGCTTTTGGCATTAAAAAACTACTGTCAGAATTTACTAAAGACACACAGTGAAAAATTAGCGCTAAAAAGGCGTGGACAGGGTGATTTTTGCAGCTGGCCTTATTGCATGTGTATTTGTAGGAGTTTCCTTTTTCAGATGCAAAATTTATGGGAGGAGAGTATTTAAATGAATCACGCAAGGTGATTTACTAAGGTTTGTGCTAGTCAGTGTACTGGTATTTGCGCCATTATTTACCGCCCAAAAAAAGCATGTCTTAAACCAGACGCTAACTTGGTAGATTGCGTTGGTCATTATAGAAATGATCCGGCTGCGTGTGTGTTCTTTAATTTTAGTAGATCACACACACAGAACTTTTCACATCCATTTGCGCTTTTTTGGAATTGCGCTCGTACACTAATTTGCCCTGTTTAGTAAATCTAGCCCTATATATTTACTCCACGAACATGAAAAACAGCGATAGATGGAGCGACGCCGAAGTCCAAGCACTTCTCAACCTTTACGCTGAGGAGGAAATCCAACGCAATTTTGAGGGAACCAAGGGAAACATGATTATGTATTTCTGCTTAGCTAGCGACAATGGGCATCAACCACATGGTAAACGCTATAATACTTTTTCGTGTACCGTTTACTTTCTTTGTTTAAAAGTTCTAATAATGTATTGTTAAACAGATCATAAACTAGTGAAAAATGGGAGCGCACTCCCAAAACAAAATAAAAGTCAGCCATGCCGTCAAAATAAAAGTCCCGCACGACAACCAGAGCGGCAGGACGTAAGTGACGGCTTACATAACTTCAGAGTTCCTAATGGCGGTGCGAATACAACCAGGGAAATGGCCCTAGGGGAAAGTTTTGTTACCGGGGGACCGCCCTGGGGGCTAGTTCCTGTAACTGTGTTCCTATAACTACCTGGTGCGAAAGCCCCTTATAAGTGTTTTCTACACAGGTTTGATAAGCTGGAATGGCATTCCAATTCAAAACATTTTTGCTTCACAACTCTGTTATTTAAGGTTCTTAGATATTTGATATGAATATATATTTAATTCAATGTAAATAAAGTATTTGTCAAGTAAATGTAATGTCTTTTAACCATGGATAGTGTTACTTGTTGGTTTGGGAAAAGCAGTGTGGCTTATCATTGAAACTGCTTAGTGCCTTGAGGTGACACAGTGTTTATAAGTGAGACTGTGCCAGTTTTTACAGGTTGACAGCGTTTTCTTCCTAATCCAAAGGTTTCCTTTTTATTGTACTTTATGTCGCTCAGGTGAGAATGGTAGACTGAAAATCATTTTGAGAATACTTGTGTTTAAGTTTAGGTGCAAATTGGGTGCATTCTGGGAAATAAAGTGTTCTTCCAACAGTCCATAAAATGAATAAATTATATATAATGAAGTTAATTTGATTTTTAAAAGCATTATCATTTGTTATTGGCATGGTATCTGAAAAGGACTTGAAGCATAGAAGAGATTTAGTTTATTTCTGTTTAGCCATGAATATCATTTCATGTTTCATTTCATCTGTCATTTTCATATTTATTTTCCTTAACATTTTCAGCACTGATTTACAATATCCCGCTATTGATCAACTCTTTTGTATCTTAAAATCATATTTAACATTTTTAACTACTCTGCAATCCTTTCCATGTATTTTTTAACTAGCAATATGTCACACTCAGTAGTTTGTAGTGTTGTCACGTGTTCATCTGTCTGTTGATCTCTATGTTAGTGTTCATGTCCATTGTGTGTCTCACATTCTGTCTTTAGATGACTGTCTTTAAATAAAGCATTTCTCTCCATCCCATCCATCATCAATCTGTTGTTTGTCCTTTGTCGGTTTTGTTTAGCTGTCTCTCTTCTGTCATTTACACATCCAGAGACTGTGCCAGTGGCACATCATGCAGGTTTTGAAGAATGTTGCCACAGATTTTGATAGACAGAGCCACTGAACTAGGGGCGACAGACACATCAATGACATAGCGGCACTGTAAAACCTATGGCAGGTGTGTTGAGTCAGCAATTTGTGTGTAATCCTGACACCATTGGATGTTGAAACCAGGCAAAAAGTGTGTACTGTGCAAGTTTGAAACAAGTTTAAGCTTTTTCCCAGATGCAACTTACAGTATATCAGTTGTTATGACAGCTTTACTGAGTTAAGTGTACAATTGGATACATTTGGTGAGGGCAGGGGATCACAACAATTTGACCTATCGATAAGCCCCTCCCCTCGAACGCAGATGAGCCAATGGCAGTTGAGTATCAGTTGCATGGGGACCGGAACACAGATATCTTTAGGTTTCAGCGCCATAAAGAAACATTGGAAGATCCAAAGCTCTCATCGGTTTGATGGTGTTTATGCTACAAAAATGGTAAAACGATGTGCCTGGGGTACTTGTAACACTGATTCCAGGTATCCTGAGAGGATGGGCAATGGAATTTATTTTATTCACATGGTGTATTAATCCAGTGATGTGGGCGCAGTAACCTGGTTCCCTAAGGATTCAACCCCAATCCCAATGAAGACAAAAACGTTCATTTTCTGGTTGTCATACTCTCATTAAGTTACAATTACAAAAACACATAAACGAATGTCTACATTTCAGTGCCTCTCCATATTAAACTGGTTAAATGTAAATTAATTTAATCTTACCCTGCGGTACATGAACAGTGTTGATCCTGGATGTTGTCATCTGCGATTTTGACGACCGTAACATGAGGCTTCTCCCACTTGCATTGTGATCTGTAAACCCTCGCTTCCAAATTAATCTTGTTACCCACCATATTTATTTTAAAATCTTTTATATATCCCTCCTCCTGTGTCCAAAATGTATCAAAAACATCTTGGGACAAGGTTTTCACTTTGACCGCTGTCATTATAAGACAGTTAGCAACTCCGTTTGTTTGTCCAAGGTAGCAACAGTAACTAAAGGGGCGGGGCTTACCGATAGGTCAGTTGAGTTCTTTAACCTCTTGGCTACACCCACACTCATATGCCCTGTTTACATCTAGTATTAAGATGCATTTTGGTCAATCGGATCACAAGTGGATGACGCTAAATAAAGGTGTAAACTGGATGTAAAACGTTTTGAGCTTGTCCACCTTCGACCACTTCCAGAGGTAGTCGAAAACGCATTTGACCGGATTGCTTTCGTAGTGTAAAAACTCATGTGATCGAATGCGTTCGAGCAACCAAAAAGACTACGCCTACTCTCCACCTACTGACCTAATGAGTAAACATTATGGGAAGCGCGCTAGCCAGACAGGATTTAAACTTTGTCGACTGAAGACCCAAATTTGGTTTGAAGATGAAAAACGCACCATATTCTCTCACCATTCCTGATTTCTAACACACACTCACGGCGTTCAGCGTCGTCTTGTGGCTGTCAGAGCAGAAACGAAAGCTGTTTTTCTGTCATTTCCAGTCATGTTCATATGCAAATGCTTCAGTTTATTTCGTTCATGAGATCGAAAGATCTGAAAAAGCCCATACATTTACCCGCCCATAGACCCTCCCCTCGAAGAAATCAGGACAGAAGTGGTTGAAAGTGGACAAAAGAGATTAAAACAGCATTCACCAGGTGTAAACAGGAATGTGTCTCCCTCGTTTTGTGATCAGATCGACCAAAACGCATCTTAATACCAGGTATAAACACTGAACAGTTTTGCAAAAAATATATTTTTTATTATTTTATTTGCCCAGAATTAAGTTCAGTATTCAACTCATATCATCTCATCTATGATGACGTTTTAATTGGTAAATTGTAATCAATTTTGATATTTTGGTGGGGCATAAAGTTAAATAAGTCATAAAAAGGTCCTGAGATTATAATGAAGTAAAAAGTCTTAGTCTTAAAAAAAAAACTTTATAGTTAAATTTTTTTTTTTATCTTATGTAAATGGTATAACCATTTAACCATACATAAGATGTAGTCTGATATTCATGATTAAAGAATGATATTTGACAAATACATGCTGTAATATGTAATACGGAAAACATATTCAATGTGTTCAATATGAAATAATACTCTTACTTGATGGTTACACCTCTTGGCTTAAGTCATCACAACTTTTTTTTTTTTAATAGAATACATTACAGATAAAAAAAAGATTTATTTGGCACATGCATTTTAAATTAGATTTTTAAAATAGTTTTCTAGGCAAATATTTAAAATGACATTTATGTGATTGATGAGCTGAACTGATATCACAAAGCTTAAGGTTACTGTAACTGAAAACAGAAAAGCACGGATAAATTGAATCCCCTCAACATGTCCTTATTTTTAACTCGTGAGCAAAATGCTAATGTGCGGGTTAAAGATTTTCCATTTAGCTAATCCCATCTAACAGGATAGATGCTGGTGAGAGGATCTTATCTCAGGCTAAGACATGTCACTGTGTCGCTCTCTGTGCTTTGGTGTTTTCTTAAAGACCCCATTAAATCAAAATGAGACATTCGGGACTTAGTTTCGAAGCCATCTATATGATAGCGTAAGCATAGAAGTTAACAAAACCCCTTTAAAAAGACAAACGCATTTAAAATGTACAGTCTCTCTCTCCTAGGAAAAGGGACTTTTTGTCCAGTCACACAAATTTCTCTTTCAGATATTATTTATTTATTGCTCATTGTAATCAGAGCAGGATGTGTCGGGCAAGTATATATATTATTGGCTAGTATTATATTTTGTATATTGTTACAAAATAAATTGGCACGTAGACATCTGTGCAGGTATATGAATTAGCGAATCAGTTTATTGAACAGGTGCAATCGAATAAACCATCTGAGCGAACCGATTCACTAAAATGAATCAATGATTCTCTCAACGTTTACACGACACCATTTTCAACTAAAAACAGGAATTTTTTTTAATGCGCTTTGGTCGTTCATTTGCAATGGCATTTTGGGGGCCTGAAAACGCAAACTTTTGAAAACGGGATTCAAAGTGCAAGTTTTTGAAAACAATCCCGTTATCGTCTCCGTGTAAACTACAAAAACGTGGATTTGTGACGTCATGTGCATGCGTATTACGTGTTCAGTCTATAGGCGCGTAGTTTCTCTTTACAAAGTGACATTGCCATCTACTGACCTGGCATGAAAAATACAGCGTTTTTAGTCACTTTCGAGGATACGCGTGAACGGGGGACGTTTTGACAACGCTGTCGTCTGTGCACGAAAAGCGCAAAGGAAAAACATTTCCGTTTTTTGTACATCGTTGTCGTGTAAACGTACCCTTAGAAAAACAGTCACGTTCAATTCAATGTTTGACGTCACTACTCCCTAGCATGGCTATATACAAAATAATAAATAGTAAAATGTGTCCTACCTCAACTTCTTGTTTGAATACGAAATATGTCAGTTGTATCTAATGGTGTCGGCCTATCAGGGGTTAGCAATTATATTAGCCGCAACTTTGGATTGCAGTATAACTATGTAGGTTAACATCCTGTTATTATGAATCATTTAAATTTTTTTCATTCAGTTTTATTACTAATTCAATATATTTTTAAAAAGAAGCTTAAAATAGATCATTAATGTGGAGGGAATGCGACAGGGATGCAAGCACAGTTCTTGAGGGCTAGTGTTTTTGACTGCTGAAGCATAAATGTGTCTCAGTGTGAGGAATCTGTGGGTCTGTGGTTCTGTTCCACGTCTGCAGAGAAAGTTTGTGTCTTCAGAGTGACAGAATAGTGCTTGGCCAGCAGAAAGGCGCAGCGCCGTCCTGTGTGAAATGCAACTCAGCAGAGCATCGCTGCAGGTCTGAGAAACGAGGGGGGAAATATATCGGGAGAAGCTTATCGCAGTGACAGGGTCGTTTGTCTGCTGGAAAGTCTGGCTGTCTCTCTCCTTCTCGCTTTCTCTCACACACATAAAACATTGCCTTCAGAGCAGGTGATGAGCTCAGCTCAGAGTTTCTGTGGCCATGAGCTTCTTGCCTGTCTCTGCTCCTTCAACAGATGGAGCCGGTGTGGGAAGGGCTAGGTTGGATAATCTAATTTTGGTCCTGAAGATCAGACCATCTACTCTAGAGTATGTGTGAGAAGTAGCATTTGGTGGTGTATGTTGATTCTTGGAACTACTATAATTTTGATATATAATATAGCCTAGTAGGTCGATATGTGCGACATACTAAAATAGAATAAAATAATAAATGTGTAACTAAATTAACATTTCAGTGTCTGTGTTGGTGGGGATTTTACAGTGAGTCTTTCCACAGGTTACATTGTTATGCCAGTAGGTGGCGACAAGTGACTTTTTGTTTGCATTAATGAATCGTTCGATTTGTTCAAAGCACTGATTTGACAAAACAGACTCTCTGCCTGAGTGAGTTATTGAATCATTCAGTCAAAAGATTTGTTCAAAAACACTAGTTTGATCAGGAACATCAAAGTACAGTGAGAGCAATTAGAGTAGAAGACGGCTCCGTATGCTTTCGAATCGCTCTTGCGCTTTGATGTCATACACCGACAGGTCTGCACAATGCCGCTTCAAATTGAACACATTTAGGCTGCGTCCGAAAGCTTAAAAATGCTGCCTTCAGAGAATGCATTCCAAGGTAGGATGGCATCAAGGCAAATCCAAAGTTAGCTTCACTTCCTGTCTCCTGGGATACCTTCATCTGATCGATTTTTGAAGGCAGCAGAGATGTATCCTTTTCTGCCTTTGATATCCCACAATCTGTGCGTTCCATTTGGTGACAGTTGAGCTAGAAAATAAAGATGGCATCTGAAAGTTGCGGTTGGTGGTCAGTTTGTGTGTAAATGCAGATTTTTGACCAATGTTTTCAACTTCTGGGGGGTATTCCAGAAAGCAAGGTTAACTTACCGTCACATATACCTTGAACTCCCGGTTGATTAACCCAAACCTTGCTTACTCGAGGTATGCTGGTTCCAAAAACGAGTCCCGGAGTAAGTTCAGACAACTCAGAGTATGTTCCCGGTTAACACACAAGACATTCTCAACAGAGCGACGAATCAATGATTCACCATGGAAACAGACGCTAAGAAAAAGCGCGCCATTCTACTTCCACTTTCTTTTGTTTAATTGCGATTTACATGACCTACTTAGTGCACATCGCCACCTATTTGGTGGTTGTGCAATCATTTTTTTGACCTTTTCATTTAATAAGTATTCTTTATTCAGTGAGAAAAAGGATTATATTGTTTGTTTGATGCTAATTAATTGAATGCAGATCCATGTGTGAGATGACAATAAAATAAAAAATATATTTGAATTGAATTAACATTTAAACATTACCTTGTTGTAATAGTGCTTTAGGATTAATATATAATATTGTATATTATATAACTGTAACTATATAACAAATTTAGTTATATTAATATAACTACATTAATTATATAACATGCATATGAATACCTCTTAAGCAAACTAACCCTGGAACATAACCTGCTTACATACCCTCAAAGTTACCTCCGTTTTTGGAACCGAAAGTTGAGGTTATCCACTTGCTTACTCTTAAACATACCCGGTATGTCACATAACCTGCTTTCTGGAATACCCCCCTGATGTCATTTCTTGCAAGAAATGAGTATTGTAGTAAATAAATATTTGTTTAGTTATCACCAAAGCTCACTCTAATTTGTTGTACACCATTAAACCATTACGCTGCCTCAGAAATCTGTCTGTTTGTGAGGCACCTTCAGAGGTGGAAAGAGTACTGAAAATTTGTACTCAAGTACAATTACTGTTACATTGCTGAAATAATACTTAATTACAAGTATAAGTACTGGTGTCAAAAAAGTACTTAAGTAAAAGTACAAATTACTCTTCTCAAAAACTACTCAGTTACTTTTTAGCCGGCGATATTTAATGAATTACCAATATATATTTAATAAAATCATAGATCTATTTAGAAAATAGCTACTTTCAACAAAACACACTTTTACCTTATTGACGAAGTACATGAATTAGTGGTCATGATACTGGAATTTCTAACTTAAATACAATACCTTGAAAATCTTCAATATATCATTTTCAATACCATTTCAAAACACCACATACTGTATACTTCCATATAAATATTTTGATATCTCAAATTTTGTCCATCCATTTTGTCAAGGCAATCATTATTTTAAAGCTTCAAAAAGCACAAGACTCATTGTAAAACTAATCCATTGGAATGGAGTGGTTTAATTTCAAGTCTTCTGAAGAGACACGTCCGCTTTATACGATGAACAGATTTTAATTTAGGCTTTTGTTTACATATTTAAACATTGATCAACTAACCATTACAATAATCTAACTTTAAACATTTGCTCACTCTGTGTATTTATCTTTACAATAGGGTAACTTTGTTGCAATAGCTTACAAATAAGCTTGATATCAAACTGAATAGAATTTACAAAAAAGACAAGTAAACAGTCAGTAATAAAATAAAAACAAATAAAACAAATTACCTCAATTCTGTTGAGGTATTCGGAATGACAACACTGAATTTTTATATGCAGTGTGTCTTAAGAGCCATATAATATGTTGTTTATTTAGATAAATCGAACAGAGCGGTTTGACCTGTAATGTCTGTATAATGTAGTGATGCAGTTAGACAGACTAGGTTATTTATATGTACAAATCATACAAATGCCCCATTCCGAAACATTTCTAACATACATTTACATTATAAAGAAATTAAAGATCCACCTTTGATTGTTGAAAGACTTCCTGGTGCATTTCACTTACAGCCAATAAGATTTCCTGTAGCATTTTCAACAGTCAGGCGTGGAAGTCTGTTCTGATTGGTTGATAACTTTTGACAACGTTTAATCCAGGAGCAAAGAGAATTAAAGGGATAGTTCACCCAAAGGCCATCTGAGATGTAGGCAACTTTTTTTCTTCAGTAGAACAGTAAAGAAGGTTTTTAGCTGAAACTGTGGACCTTGCTGATCCATATAATGGAAGTCGATGGGTGCCATCATTTTGAGAGTCAAAAAAAAAAAACATATACAGACAAAACAAAATGAATACCATCACACGTGGCTCCGGACAATACATTGGGGTCTTATGAAGCGAAATGATCAGTCTGTGCAAGAAACTGAGCACATTTCAAGAAACATTTTAACAAACAATACAACATGCTTTAAAAAAATAGAGTCAGCTCATGTGCAAATTTGCTCCCGCGCATACGTCATAATGTGACAGGAAGCTCCAGCTCCAGACTATTGTGAACGCGTTCAGGACTGTTTGCTGAGGCTGTGGATTAGGGCTGCAACTAATGATTATTTTGATAATCGATTAGTTGGTCGATTATTCTTTCGATTAATCGGATAAAAGGCCCTTTTTTTTTATTGACAAAACACACAATTCCACATCCTGCCCAATGCTGTCCTTCAAACAAACATGTCTGCTGAGTGCTATGAAAACATACATTGTGAATATATCTACTCTTACAAAAATTAACCATGGTTTTACAACGAATAAAACAAACAAATAAAAAAAATTTAAATAAATAAATAACAGTGTTATTGTAGTTATTTCATGGTAACCACAAATTAACCATAGTTTTGCTTCAAATCCATAGTTTAACGTGGTATTTGTGTGGTTATACAAATGGTAATCAATACGCCAAAAAAACATGGTTTTACTATAATAAAACCATGGATATTTTCGTATGGGTATGTTTGTGCTATACATTATGTGCAAAAGCTACTAAGCAAAAGGACAGTTTAAAATCTCTACATTAAAATTATGTTAAAGAAAAACAAAAACACACAAAAAAAACACAAACTCATTGTTACCAGATTAGAGGAATGTTCTGCAGGAACACACACACATTCGCCATGGACAAAGTATCCTGTTACTGTCATTTGTTTATCCTGTAAATAGGCTATAAGAAACGTCTCACATTTATATTCAATTGCACGCTCTTATCCCTTTATAGCTACTACTCTCGTAAAATACTTGAATTACATGTTGACTTTTAAACCTAAATTTAGCGTCCAGCAGATATTTCAGCTAAATGAATGTTTTTGCGCTGAATATTAATGGTCTCCCTCTCGACTGCGTGCACGCGCCCACCGCGCCGGCGCTCGTTCAGTGAAGTTTAAAGCTGTCAGGACGCGCTTTCATACAAAATGGAAATACTCGCGTGAATTAGTAACATTTACAGATAAGGATATAACCTGTAAAATGGACGTTTTGCGCTGAGGACGCACACGTATCTGTCAAAACCCAATACAGTGTATGTTAAACGCTAATGCATTAGCTTGAAGCTTAAAACAAAGAATTCTCAAGTTTTGGGCACTTGGATCACGTACCTTTCCTGCATCAGCTCACTCAGTTTACACTTTTATGGACAAAATGCATCTATTCAGTGCTGTAATTTGGCGCTTTGCGTGCACAGAGAGCAGACCCGACTAATCGATAATGATAATCGTTGTCGATTTTCATTATCGATTTTATCGACTAGTTGTTGCAGCCCTACTGTGGATTATAGGTAATAATGTTGTAAATAATGTTCAGTTTCTTACACAGACCGATCGTTTCGCTTCATAAAACCTCACTGTATGGTCAGGAGCTACTGGTATTAATTTTGTTTTGTCTGTAAATGTTTTTTTTGACTCTCAAAGTGACACCCATTGACAATTAGCAAGGCCCACGTCAGCTAAAAATCTTCTTTACTGTTCTACTAAAGAAAAAAGTCACCTACATCTCGGATGGACTGAGGGTGAGTAAATCAACAGCAAATTTAATTTTTTGGGTGAACTATCCCTTTAATTTCTAGTTTAATTCGCGATTGCACGGGACACACAGTCAAAGCGCACACAGGAGAGGCAGTTCATTTGTTTATTTGAGAGCTCGCGTCCAGTTTTCTGCGATTACACGGACGCGCTCTCGACATTTGTCATTAAATACGCCATAGAAACCTGCGGGTATGATTAAAATTATGCACAATACCTGCAATCCTGCGCTGACATTCAGGCTCTGAACTGAGGCGGGTGTCAAACTCACTGTCAGAGAGGAGAGAGCGAGAACGCGCAGGTGCTATACTATCGATGTCGATGTATATATACTGCAAACATAAAAAAAAACCCGCGGGCGCTTTTTTTCACTTCAAATATCAGGCCTTTTATTGGTCCGTTTACAATTGGATCTCTTTATTGGCTACCGAAATGCAGGTGGTCAAAGGTTTGAATATTGATTCAAATTGTAGGCGTACTCAGTAACGAATTGTGATTTTAAAAGTAACGAAGTAGATTATTTTGCTTAATTTGTACTTAAGTACAAGTAAAATTACATATTTAAAAATATACTCAAAAAAGTATAAGTACCCGAAAAAACTACTTAATTACAGTAACGTGAGTAGTTGTAATTCGTTACTTCCACCTCTGGGTACCTTTGTGCAAACGCTGCCTACAAAGTCATTGCCTGATAAGGCAGCAAGAACTGACGTATTCAGGACATATTCAGGAACAAAACAAATGAGTGAGTCATTGAATCATTCATTCAACCGATTCATTTAAATCACTGACAAATGAGTGAGTCATTGAATCATTCATTCAACCTAATCATATAAATCACTGACGTATTCAGGAACAAAACAAATGAATGAGTCATTGAATCATTCATTCAACCGATTCATTTAAATCACTGACGTGTTCAGGAACAAAACAAATGAGTGAGTTATTGAATCATTCATTCAACCTAATCATTTAAATCACTGACGCTTCAAGGAACAGAACAAATGAGTGAGTCAATGAATCATTCATTCAACCGATTCATTTAAATCACTGACGTATTCAGGAACAAAACAAATGAGTGAGTTATTGAATCATTCATTCAACCTAATCATTTAAATCACTGACGCTTCAAGGAACAGAACAAATGAGTGAGTCAATGAATCATTCATTCAACCGATTCATTTAAATCACTGACGTATTCAGGAACAAAACAAATGAGTGAGTCATTGAATCATTCATTCAACCGATTCATTTAAATCACTGACGTATTCAGGAACAAAACAAATGAGTGAGTCATTGAATCATTCATTCAACCGATTCATTTAAATCACTGATGTATTCAGGAACAAAACAAATGAGTGAGTCATTGAATCATTCATTCAACCGATTCATTTAAATCACTGACGTATTCAGGAACAAAACAAATGAGTGAGTTATTTAATCATTCATTCAACCTAATCATTTAAATCACTGACGCATTAAGGAACAGAACAAATGAGTGAGTCAATGAATCATTCATTCAACCGATTCATTTAAATCACTGACGTATTCAGGAACAAAACAAATGAGTGAGTTAATGAATCATTTATTCAACCAATTAATTTAAATCACTGACGTATTCAGGAACAAAACAAATGAGTGAGTTAATGAATCATTTATTCAACCAATTCATTTAAATCACTGACGTATTCAGGAACAAAACAAATGAGTGAGTCAATGAATCATTCATTCAACCGATTCATTTAAATCACTGACGTATTCAGGAACAAAACAAATGAATGAGTCATTGAATCATTCATTCAACCGATTCATTTAAATCACTGACGTATTCAGGAACAAAACAAATGAATGAGTCATTGAATCATTCATTCAACCGATTCATTTAAATCACTGACGTATTCAGGAACAAAACAAATGAGTGAGTTAATGAATCATTTATTCAACCAATTCATTTAAATCACTGACGTATTCAGGAACAAAACAAATGAGTGAGTTATTGAATCATTCATTCAACCTAATCATTTAAATCACTGACGCATTAAGGAACAGAACAAATGAGTGAGTCAATGAATCATTCATTCAACCGATTCATTTAAATCACTGACGTATTCAGGAACAAAACAAATGAGTCATTGAATTATTCAGTCAACCGATTTGTTAAAAAATACTTATTCATCACTGAGTGTAGTTTTAGTTTGCAAAACAAAAAATAGACTTTAAATGTAATCTTATTCTAACTTTATTGGCCTACTCAATGAACTCTTGTATAAAAGGCGGCATGTTTTGTGCAAAGACTTAATTTTCGCATCAGGTTTGACTGTGGTGAAAATGTCAAGAGAGGTGGCAGATGGAGGGGGTAGGATGGGACATTGGGAGCGGACATCTGAAACAAGCATCCCAGCATGCCAGTTTATGTAGACTGAGCCAAGATGATCTCAAAGTGTGTGTGATTCTTCTTAGTGTTCACCAACATCTTAATGTAGATTATACAGTTTTATTAGGATGTTAAGCATTGAATTAAAATAGCAAAGAGCATATTAATCTACAGTTTACTGACTACCCATCACTAACTTTGCCGTTTTATTTCCTCTAGCTGAATGCAGAAAGCGTGACGTCTGACCTGTTTCTGTCCATCAGCCTGGTGTCCGTGATTCTGTTGTTGGTTCTTTTCGGCGTGGCCACAGCTTTGGTCATGACGGTGAACCGACGGGCCACACGAGGCACCTACAGCCCCAGTCGACAGGAGAAGGAAGGCTCAAGAGTGGAGATGTGGAACATTGTGCAACCTCCACCAATGGAGAGACTCATCTGAGCCAAACAACCAATGATCAGCCAATCATCTTGTTCGTGGCTTGTTGGCTTTACAAGATGAAGAAAAAGGCCTTTTTATTAATTGATCATGTGGCAGCTCTCATCAGCTAGATAACAGTCTTACAAATTACCATTTTTGATTGGACAATCTTTACAGCTTTAAAGCTTTAGGATTCATTGATTGGTGAATTGTGAAGTATTTATAATAATAGTAACTTGAACATCCAATGCTGCTCAACAATCACGGCTAGTTAGAACATATTTAATAAAGTTCGGACCAATGCGATTTCATGGAAGAAACGGCTTAGTTTTTGCATCGCACCTGGTCAGAACGTTTCAAGGTTTTTGTGTATTCGTGCTGCCAGCGAGCTGTAAGTGACATTTGTGAGAAAAAAAAAAAACCTAAAGGCTTCTTCACACAAAGGACAAAGGACACAAAGGATAACTATAACGATAAAGATATTGTTCTAAATATAAAAGAAGTCCACACAACAACTATAACAATATCGTTAGAATCGAGTTTTTTTTTTCAGCTAATGAATGATAAAAACATTGACAGCCAATCAGAATCCATTCTGCTTGAAAGAGCTCGAGCATTTAAAGTTACAGAAACGCTTAGAATTAACAGAACATTATCATTCATTGGTGGATGCTTAATAGTTATCGTTATGGTTAGCACATGCAATATTTCACGCAGTCACACTGCTGTTTCCGCTTTATGTATATATATTTTACTGTGCGCATGCGTAAAGTTTTTTTTCTCGTGTATATGCAAAGGTCTCAGGATTTTTTTTTTCTTTTTGCAAATGTTGTAACTTTAGAATTTGTCAAGTAAATTAGATTTTAATCAACATCAACATTTTATAAACTGATAGAAACACAAACATGGATTTGTAATAATTTGCTGCTCTTGTTCTGTAAAGAAAACCACAAAGAAATTGTCAATATTAAAAGAACAGCATCAATTTAGCTTAATGTATTTTAAAAATGGAACAATTTTCCCTCCCCCAATACACATTTAGAATCACCTATTTAACCTATTTATACCTCATCCTTCCCTCGCGGGTCAAAATGACCCGAAGCCCTAAAATTATACTCAAATTTTTCTTTGTCCAGAAAGCTTATTTTATTTCATTTTGATCACATTTTTTTTCCGCTGGGTCAGATTGTTAAACAGTCTCAGTATGCATTCAGATACACATGTAGACATTATAAAATAATTTTTTGGTAGTTTTAGCATTCTATTCATTCCTAAGGGGGTCAAATTGACCCGCAAGGGAAGGATTTGTTACTTTTTTAATTTTGACAACAAAACTCCTCGAATCCAGTCAATTATTTTTGTGCATTCGTGGTTCAAGTGCGACAAAAGTCCTAAGGTCTTGGACCACTCAGATGAACTCTTAACTTTTAAATATTTTTTAAAATTTAGTTTCGGGTCAAAATGACCCAAGGAAAGGATGAGGGTTAAATTCAAAAGCCACAGACATAAACATCACAACAGAGTCAGGTGAGTTGTACGAACATATAATTTAATTCAGTTCACAGTGCATACAGTGGTACCAGTAGTTCCTGTAACAACACACCAGACTGAGCTAATTTGCACTTGAAAACGATATAACTGCACCGAGAGCATGCGGAAGAGTTCTGCCATACAACTTCATTCACTCCAAAGGACTTCAACCACCACAAATTAAACTGATCATATGGTGATTCCATATGTACGTACCAGGAAACATTCAAGAAAATGAAGCATGAATGGTGCGGCTACCATTATATTGAATAAAATCAGCTGTACAGACTTTTTGTGTAACAAAAACATGTTGCGTTGTGTAGAACATTCAAAAGCACAGTCTGAAGAGTCCAGTGATTCAGCTACAGCAGCTCATTACTCAATGTAAAGAATTCAACAGCAAAACACACGGGAAATGAAGACCGTCACAACAATACTACTAAGTAAAAACATGTGAATAGTACCATGGTCATAAAACTTGACATCATATTTCTTTATTGACTAAAAGAAGTACGCTCATGCATCTTAAAATAATTCCCAGCATTGCCAAAAAATACTACAGAACTTTACAACGAAAATGCACATCAATAACACAAGAGCATATGTAAACAGGAAAGAAGAAAAAAAAAAGATTTTGGGTATCATGTTCTTCAATGTATGTGCTTACTTTCTAGTTTCAAGTAGTGTTTCATTTTAAACCGCTGGTGAACAGTAACTGGTTCAAATTTATTGTAACCAAGCGAAATTGCAAAAATAATGATGTTTCTTGTAAGGGCTTTTCACACTGTGCTTAACCCCGGGTTATCATTTTTCTTAACCCTGCTTTTAACCCCGGGTTAAGGAACATAAGTGGGGTTAGCACCGCGTTTTACCTGGGGTTTTCAAACCAAACTTGCCCAGTGTGAAATGAGGCGGTGTTTGAATGTTACAACTAGATGCTTAGCAACCGACAACCAATCGTGTGCCTCATATTCGTGCTTTGGGCAACACTGCGCGATGTATATAAATAGGCGTTTCTGCGTTTGATAGGAAAAAATGTCAAACGGCAATGGAAAACGCGACAATTGGAGTGAATAAGAGACTTACCTTTATAGTCATTCAGAAAAAAAAAACTTGATATTACAGTCAGCAATGTGTAATATATGAACGCGCAATGCTAGAGTCTTTATGTAAACAGGTCACGTGCTGCGTTTGTCCAGTCAGTGACACTGGCACCGCGAATATGCAAATAAGGACGTTAACCCAGGGTTTAGGAATTTATAGTGTGAAACGTCACTTTATGAATTACCCAGGATTCATTGTTAACTTCGGGTAAATTATGAGCAGTGTGAAATGAGAAGCAAGATAACCCAGGTCTCAGTTTACCCAGGGTTAACTATTTCAAGTGTGAAAAGCCCAAAAGATTACACACTTCAGCTTTAAAATAAACACTTGGTAGTTTCAATGTTGCAACATGACCAAATTTAAAATAATGCTAAATAAGATTACAATTTATTTCTCTACTTTAATAACAAGAAAACAAATGTAAATTAGATATAGAAAAGCGTTAAATACCTTTACAAGGCAAAATTCTAGCTATTCTGAATTTTCAGTCATTACCAAAGACGAATATCAAGTCGTCATTCATAATACCGAGCACATGGACAACAACAATAAACCAAACCATACATGTTTTTCAAATACACAGTATCAAAAGTAATAACGACAATTAAGATATTCAGTGAAAGCAAATGTAAGACTGATCACATGGCCATTCTGAGATACTTCGGCTGAGGTCCTGTGTGCTTGATTGGTATCGAACAGGCTGATGGTCTTTCTTGCATTAACCATATACCAATAAACAGGTTATTAGGCAACAAAAAAGTTCTCTCAAATTCTACTAAGTATTTCAGGTTTTGGTTCGAATACCAATATTTTAGAGCTAATAAAAATACTAAAGTACGTGTGATAAATATGAACTCTGTTCCAAATCCTAACGAGCCATCTACCTAGACAGCATCACGTGCATCAAGGTGTGGTCACATTTACCATTGTTCAGCCTTTTTTTAGGGCAAAATCCAGTCCTTTCCACAGAAATCCACGCATTTGGGAATTTCGCATGAGAGCGGAAAAAGTTACGCTGAAACCTTAACACATTCACGATGGAGAATATGCTTAACACACACATACAGATATGAAAGGGTTAAAGAATAATACTTAAAAGGATAGTTCACCCAAATATGAAAATTAGCCCATGATTTACTCACCCTCAAGCCATCCTAGGTGTATATGACATTCTTCTTTCAGACGAATACAATCAGAGTTATATTAAAATATGTCCTGGCTCTTCCAAGCTTTATAATGGCAGTCAATGGCTGCTTCAGAAGGCCTTTATTAACCCCCCGCAGCCGTGTGGAGCACTTTTATGATGGATAGATGCACTTTTATGGACTTCAAAACAGAAACAGCCATTCACTGCATTATAAAGCTTGGAAGAGCCAAGCCATTTTTTATTATAACTCAGATTGTATTCGTCTGAAAGAAGAATTTTATATACACTTAGGATGACTTGAGGGTGAGTAAATCATGGGCTAATTTTCATTTTTGGGTGAACTATCCCTTTAACACACACAGAAATGAAAGGGTTAAAGAATAATACTTAAAGGGATAGTTCAAAATTTTTGCTAATGTGACCGCACCTTTATAACCTCACCAATAAAGAGTTGCTGTCTATGTAGAGTGTCAGGTATGAGATTCCATTTATGAGTTAGAAGGAAGCTGCCTATATAGGAACAGCTACTCAAGCAAATGAACTCATTTAAGGCACAACCTTGTATTTAAATAGAGGATTGGGGGTTAATTTCTTTTCAGAAGTTCCCTTAAGTTGCAGATTGTTAAAAACAGTACACGTAAATGAGATCTTCCCATTTACAGGAAATACCTTTGAGCAATGTTAGCATAGAAAAGAATAGCTTTTTTTTAAATTTATGTACCATCAGTTTTGACAGTTACATCAACTACATGTCCTGCATGTCATGTGGGTACTGAATAAAAATAGACATGGACTAATAGCCACAAAACTTGAATTTTGATGGGTCTTTAACCAGAAATAAACAAATGGCAATACAAGTTGCTTGATAACTCTGATTGGGATTTGCATAGTTCATCAGGACGTCCAAAGGATATATAGCTTTGAGCTAAACTGCTACGCTGAAAGCCTAGCTTGATTTGAGACAGGGGTCCTAAAACTTAGAATGCTTTTACAGCCAAATCTTTACCACAGGAGTATACGCAGGAGGGGTGAGGCGAGTCATTAAAGTGTCAGACAGAATGGCACGTGTCCTAAATCATTCTGCTCAACAGCCTGAACAATTCATCAGCCACTAAAGAAACAAGTGCTGGATCTAATGACCACTTCCTGTTTGGTGTAGCAGTACAGCTTTGAAAATGACGTTCACAGACGATATAAATGAAATGAGGGAAACAGAGGACAAGCCAAATGTTTCCGTAACTAAAATCGGTATAATTTCGCAAGCAGTTCTGTTGTTTTCTAACATTCATATGTCAAGCAAGATTCTCTTCGAACCACAATGATAGTAGTTCACACCCTCCATCCGAATATGCATACTTTCCTACTATATAGTAGGTGAAAAAGAAGTACACAAGATGAGCAGTATGTTCGAATTCATAGTATGACCTACTACTTCTGGCAGAGATTCTGAAGTGAGCATCTGATGGACATTTTACTATCCCATGAGGCCACGGGAGAGGATTTGTGAATGGCAGTGAAGCGAAGCAACTTGCAACGTAAGTCACATGACAACAATATGGCGGATGTAGAACGTTTGGATTTCCTTCGTACCTCACTATTAGGGGTGTAACGATACACTCGTGTCAATTCAATACAAATCACGATACTGAACTCACGATACGATACGTATCGTGATATTTTAAGCCAAATAAAGAAGAGTTTTTTTAAAAACTTTAATTATTATTCAAAATAATATTATTATTATTGTATTATTATCAGGACCCATGTGTCGTTGTAAATCCGTTCATCATATAAAGCCATCGTGTCTCTTCAGAAGACTTGGATTTGGATTAGACACTCGATTAGTTATTTTTACGATGACTTTATGACATTTTTTGGATCTTTTAAGTTTTAGAGGAATGGACTTTAAATTGGACAGAAATCTCTCAGGTTTCATAAAAAAATATTGTGTTTGGAAGTTAAACGAAACGACACGAGGGTGAGTACATGATGACAGAATTTACATTTAGGGATGTATCGTTACACCCCTACGAGAACATCCTTTTATGAAAGTTTCAAAGTTTGTTCCTCATGAAATGTACTTTAGTACCTACTCAGACAGTATGCGATTTCGGACACACCTAGTTTAAGCTAAAGCTGCTTCAGCGCCCCTTGTGGCAACACTGAGAATGCAACATGTACTTGTGTTACGTTATAAATTTCACAACTTGTGTATTCGCGTTCTCGTATTTGTATAGAGCTACATTTTGGGCCTTAGACTGAACTTTGTACTGAATAAGAGATCAATAAGGGGTTTAAAATATAAATTTATTTGTCAGTTTGCGCAAAAATGTCAATATACTATGACTGTCATTTTTAAGGCTATTAGTCCTTTAAAAAAATTGAATAGGGATTTTTGTCTGAGCTGAAATTAAAATACATCTCATCTGGGATAAAAGCAGAAACCTGAGAATTGTCTTGAAAAAATATTTTTTTTTTTCAAAAATATAGCAAATTGAGAACCAGTTGTTCCATCTGGCCTAGATAAATCTCTCTCTTTAAGACGCACTGCATGCAAAAGGTAGTGATAGTAGTTAGCAAGCTAGCCAGCTACAGTGTCACAGTCAGGAAATACTGTGTAGAAGCAAATGAAATCTGTTTAAGGCATCATATTAAGCTGAGATTTGCGAACTATTTAAATTAGTAAAATACACAGAGAAGTTCGCCCCTCACCCACAGTGATTTATCGAAACAGTGATTTGAAACTACGCAAGTGCAAATCATCTGCTGAAAATAAATAAAACTGGATGATGAATATTGACATAAATCCCTTTAAACCTAATTTTCGTCCTTTCCATCCACCAGTTGTTAAAAATACCATTTGTCTTTTCGCACCGAATGTGAGAAATAAGAGGACCGATCGTTCACATTAACTACAAAACACCTTTGCAAATAATTCATGCAAAAGTGCTGGTGTGACATCATAGGAGAGCGTAAATATGAAACGAGATGGGAGTGTTGCGTCAATTTCTCAGGATTTGTCCAGGTTGGTGTTGTTCTGAATGTGTGTAAGCTCCTGGTTGCTTTTGATGGCCATGCTGATGCGACACATGGACTCGATCTCCTCTAGCAAGCCTTTCTCCTGAGTTTCATGCCCTCTTTTTTCTATATCTGTCTCCTGGGACTGGTTTTCCCTCTCCCAAGGTATGAAGACCGAAGGTTGCCTGCCTGTTGCCCTGTGCTGGGCATGTTCCTGGTTGGGCCTCTGTTTTTTTCTGGAAAGGACCTTCTGTCGGGAGAGGCTGCGGGCTACTGGGTGCTGTCTGTCGGGGCTCAGCTGGGCATCAGCAGAACTGGAGGGTTTGTCAGCATCACCAGGTTCCAAGAGTTGAAGTTGAAGAGGTGACTCAGGGAGAGAGTTCCTCAGTAGGACCTCTTCATTGGCAGGGTTATTGGGAAGGGTAGGACGGAGAGGTAGGGAACGAGAGCTGGCCTGGCGTCGAGGTGAAGGTGGGAGATGCTTACCGTTAACGGCACTGTCGTCTTGACCCATATTCCATCCACCTTGTTCTCCGTTTCCTACTTCACAACCAGCCTGAGCAGGGCTACTTCCCAGAGGGGACTTGCAATTTTTCTGGAAACAAATGACAAACGACACACTCACAAGGCCATGCCGTTGTTCATGCACACAATCGCCTACAAAGCATTAAAGCCAACATGAAATCAAAACCGACCCTATATTATATACTTCCTCACTATTAATAATAAAATCTTGCAAAAGTGTAATGGTAATAATGGTTATTTCATGTTGAATTCAAAACAGTAAACTCTTTTAAAATTGTATTAAAATTTTAAGTTTCCAAGTATACAATTTTTTTAAATACAATTTTAAAATATTTGTTTGTTTTTAAAAAATAAAAATGAAATAATTAAAATAATGAATACATTAAATAATACAAATAATAATCTATCTATCTATCATCTGTCTGTCTGTCTGTCTGTTAGTAAAAGCTTGGTATAATTTAATGGTAACAATGGTTATTTCATGTTGAATTTAAATTTAAAAAATAAATTTTTATTAAAATCTTGAAAAATTCAAAATTTAAGTTTTACTAAAAATAAAATTAAAAATGTCAATGTAATAATTTAAATAATTAATAACAAATAATTAAAAATACTTTAAAATAATTTGAATAAATAAATAAATAATAAATAAATACCAATTATTAATTAATAAAAAGTAAAAAAATATTTAAATAACTGGAATATAATAAATAAATACAAGGCATCCCTCACCGTGGGATTGTAGTCCAGGTCTTCGATTGATCTGAAAAAGTCCAGGCTCTTGGCAGCGGACAGTCGCCCTTGCTCAATGTGGGACGTGCTGAGAGAGTCCAGAATCTCCTCCAGCAGGTTCATCTGGCCCGTTTGACTGGCTTCAGACTGAAACTCTAAATCAGGGTCATCACTGTCCTCGTTGTACGACGCCACCTCCCCGCTGTCCTCAAATGATATTCTGCTCACACACACACAGACACACAAACACACAGACACACACACACACACACACACACACACACACACACACACACACACACACACACACACACACACACACACACACAGGTTAACTCAAAAGCCATGTGGGATGAAAAAAGCACCAGAGGGCAGTGTTGCCTTGAAGAATGGTTGATGTTTACCCCATAATTGGTTTGGAAAACACACTGTAATAGAGTTTAAACCCTTACCTGCTGGCTGTGTCGTCATTGTTGTCGTTGTAAATGTCTGGAGAGCAGAGGCTCGTGTGTGGGGACGACTTTTGATTGTGATGCTAAAACAAAGGATTGAAATGTTAAAATCCCACCTAATCTACTAAAGAAACACATTTCCGGAATGAAACTTTGCATGTCCCCACTACAGAGCGACAACATTAATTCCTGTCCCCGGCATATTCTGCTAATCCTATGGCTTTTATAACACACCTGTGTAACACGTTTAATTGGCAAATTAAAGAATTGAAGCATTATAGGGCACCGCTTCACGCTGCGGCCCCAGGCTTTAGGGTTTGCCATTAACTAGCCATCTACGACACGTACACACACACACGCACACGCAAACGCGCCGCCACTCACTAAAGTAGCCCATAAACTGCCGTTTGCCACATTATCAAAGCACACTACTAAACCAAAGCCCTTTTACTGAGCCCAAGGCGCGAGAAAAACGTCACGCTACGTTGCTAACCGGACAGGGTGGATCAGATCAACTGGTCAAGTCTCGCCGTAATGGCTCGTACAAAAAGCTTCTTGCCATCTTAGGTAACGGTGCCTGCCGAATGGGTTAACGGCCACCCTGTCCATAAAAATAGCTAAGAGATGCGTGTACCGAACACTTTGCCATTGGAATAAACAGGAACACATGTTGGGCACTGATTGCCCCACTCACTAGTAGCCGGCAGCTATAATGAATGCGATTACGGGGGGTTCAGGCCTTGAATCCTCCAAAAGGCTTTAATGGATTCCTGTGTCAGGGCCATAAATTTGGCCGGCAAGCCACTTTGGCTTAAGTGAAGGGGCTGGATGCACCTGCGGAACTGTGTCACATTCATTTGGTGTCGGCGGGTTGTGTGTGTGTGTGTGTGTGTTTGTTTGCCCTGCAACACTGTTTGCAGTTATGTAGCCCCTTGAGTTGCGAAGCGGGCCGTGCTGTTCAGAGAGCGGCCCCACTCTTGTGCTTTCTATGAGCGGAGGTGTTTATTAAAACAAGGTGAGTGCAAGCCCTCTGCAGGATGGCAACACCAGACCTGCATCTCAAACACCTTCTACCCAAACAAAAAAAGCAAACTCTCAACACATACAGTCAGGTATATGTACTAAAAAAAAGTAGAACCCGTTATTTGGCTAAAAGCTAATTATTCAAAAAAAGCATAATTCATCCGATTCATTTTTTTTCAGCCCTTCTGAGATCTTTGAAATAATTTTCAGAGCAACTGAAATTGTTAGTAACTTTAGCCTAAAAATAAAAATAACTTTTTTAAAAAAAAAGTACATTTGCTCACGCAAAACTAGCTGCTACAATGCTAAAGTAGTTGCTAGGCATTGATTTGCGGTTTAAGGTATTCACAGTGTTTTTAGCATGCTGGTATGCAGTTGCTAGCGTGTTTTGGGTTGTTGTTTACAGAACAAAAAGACACTTACAGTCAAAAGACGTTAATACTTAAGGTTATGGGTGGGAAATAATAGTAATATTAATGCTAGTCTTAAAAAATAGTTAATTACGCATCAAGATGCCACAGCAGAGGATGGTAGGAAGTAACAATAATACAAAGTCAGCCTTAAACTTTACAGTCACTTCATTCTTTAGTTCTCTTAGGTGTATGTATTAAAAAAGCTAAATGCTAGGCTAATTGGCTCGCTGCTACATTACTATAGTGCTTGCTAATGCTAGGGCACTGTTTTGTGGTTGCTAAGGTGTTTAGACTGTTTTTAGCATGTTGCAGTTGTTATGGCCAAGTCAAAATTTTATACTCGAGGTTATGGGTGTGAAATAATAGTAACAGTAGGGCTGCATGATTAATGATGAAACTAAAATCGTGAGTTGGCTTACTGCGATTATCCAATCAAGCTGTGATTTAATTAAATATAATATATAAGTATAATATGTGACCCTGGACCACAAAACCAGTCATAAGGGTCAATTTTTTGAAATTGAAATCTATACATCACCTGAAAGCTGAATAAATAAGCTTTCCATTGATGTATGGTTTGTTAGGATAGGACTAATGATTTTTGGCATAAAAGGAAAAATGGATAATTTTGACCCATACAATGTATTGTTGGCTATTGCCACAAATATACCCGTGCAACTTATGACTGGTTTTGTGGTCCAGGGTCACATATATGAAGCGCGGCACTTTGTTTACACATGAGCAGCTCGTGATTCAAAAGCTTTCCGGACGATTCCATGCCAAAATAAAACCTTGTTATACTGTAAAATAAAATTATTATAGTTGTTTTCTTGAATAATCTTTATATTTTACAGTGACATATTACAATAATATTCCAGTAATTATTACAGTAATATCCCTTATTTTTTATTTAGCAATAACAATAGTTATTATTATCATTATTAAAATCATATTGATATATAGTCCATTTTTTCAAAACTGGAGCTTTAAAAAAATCTGATATTTTAGAAATGATTGTCTAAGCAAATCGCTAATTACTTTCTGAGATGACACAGCAGAGGATGCTGGGAAGTAACATGAAGACAAAGTCGGCATTAAACTTTACAGTCACTGCATTCTTTCCAAAGTGAGTCAAAGTAAAACAAAGTCAAAGGCCAGGATATGAAATAAAATAATAAAAGCCGTTCGAGCCACTGTTCCGAGACAGGCCAAAACCGCCGATTTGGAAAACAAGCAGACATGTGCCTATTTGCTGCTTTTACGTGTACCCTAAATCAGCACAGACATATTGAGCTGCCACAGGTCAACGTCTGCTCCTTAAACTGCCTGTTCAAATCCACACGGAAAATGGGCTGTCTTCAGTCGGAGCGACGAGCAGACATCGCGCTCTTCAACGGAGACTTTAAAACCGTTAAAACTTCATCTCTCTTGTCAGGGCAGGCCGTTTTAAGAGAAAATCCCATTTTGCTTCTAGCGTGGCCAAGTTGTAAGAAGCGGCAACAGGGCTTTTACGTGGCAGCCAATCGTCTCGTCGATTTAATAGCCAGGCTTACATTATATATTTCATATGCTATTTCAGACCAGGCACTGATCTCATGCGCTTGGCAGGGTATGGAAAGGGAAGATATGCCTGGAAAATGCAAACAAAACCCCTGCGCCTCCAAGCCAAAACTTAAGCCAGCATCTGCTGAGCTATTCAAGCCGTTCCCCTTTAAACAAAGCCCAGGACCCCTTCCCAGGCAACTTCCCTCCAACTGGCTCCAGCTAAAAGCAACTTTCCGAATATCAGAGAGCAGGAGAGCGCAAGAAAGAGTCTGGATGTGTGTGTCATCCGGGAGCATCCAGTAGGTGGCACTTTGGTTACAGCCAACAGGGCTTTCTCTCTTTCTGCGAGCTTTGCATCTCCGTCTCATCATCGTCTCATGCAGATGTGCGGCTTCTCTCCGTTTGCAGCGAAACGTCCACCGGCCAGAAGAGCTTTCTCTCACTTTGTACGTCAATGTTTTTTGACACCCAACGAATCCATCTTGATGCTGGCAGTCCTCCAGACCTACACAGTTTCACATAGCTCTACCTCACATTAACCCTTCCATATAAACAGCCATGAACCTGTACGAGATTACTTTAGAAACAATAAGCAATATCTATATAGAATTTCATTATAAATATAGTAAATATAAAACATTTTACTTCTGTAACATGATTTTTGACTGAAAAAGGATATCCAATGAGAAAAATATAGGGTGAGATTTGATTAATAATAGATCATTTTGATGAAAGATTACAAAAGCATTTTGTTTCTTTGAAAGAACAATAAATAGTGTAGAATATAAACAAGAATGTGTATTAAAAGGATATTCTGGTTTGAACCGACAGCATTAAATGATGATTACACACACAAAACAAGACATCTCTCTCCTTTTCTTTGAAAAAAAGCAAAAATCTGGGTTACACTGAGACACAATGGAAGTGAATGGGGCTAAATACTCATCGTTTCAATTGTACAGTGACAAAACATGTGTTAACATGATTTTAGTCAAAAAAAGTCACCTTTTCAGTGTAAACATAACTAAAACCCTAAAACAATCTTTATGACTGTACAGCTCAAGTAACACATGAGTTCCAAATGAAGAATTATTGTAAGCGCTTTTATATTATAAGCTTCACATTTCGGCTTTTAAATCCTCCAAAAAAATGGCTGCATTCACTGTCACCTCTATTATTTTTGATTAAGAAAGTGAGGAAAACTAGTTAATTTTTTGCAGTAATCATCATTATGCCATAAAACGTATTGAACCTGGAATATTTCTTTAAAAACTTCAGATTCATTTTAATTTCATGACATGAAGAGTTCATTTTACACCGTTAACTCTTCCGCAGCTGTAACGCAATCATGTTTACAGTGGTCACTGCTTAGGGCGGTATGTAAATGAAGGTGGAAGCCCATAAGCCGGAGCAGGAAGTGTGTATGAATTATACACAACTTGAACAGAGCTTTTTGGACTCTTTAATATGCAGCGCTGCTGAACTGGCCACGGCTATAGGGGATCCATCTGCCGGCTTCATCCAGAGAGCGTGTGTGTGTGGAGTCATTCCCCAGAGGCTGTGTGCCACTCAGAGGAGGCAGCCGCAACACACACACACACACACACACACCCATAGCTTCAGTCGGCAGGAATAAGCAGGAGATAGAGATCAGCTCCACTCTGCCCCAGGCCCTGCTACTGACACCCAGTCTGGCTTTCACAGGCCCTCAGGCTCGACCTGAAAACCAGCCCCTTATACTGTACGCCACATGGATTCGGCGCAGTGAGCCAGAGTCAGAAAACACAGCTCAACTTTTCTGTGAGTGCAGCAAGTGTTCTTATAGCATTTGTGAAACTCCACTGGACTTATAAACCAAAAATAATCAAAATAGCAATATAACACACAAAAAAACTGTGTACTGTATATATATATATATATATATATATATATATATATATATATATATATATATATATATATATATAAAATATAAGTGTGTGTGTACTGTATATATATATATATATATATATATATATACACATACATACATACATACACACACAGTATATATAAAAATGTATTATGAAATTATTTATATCACTTTTTTAATTATGTTTACATTACTATTAATACATTTTTATTAGTGCTGTCAAATCGATTAATCGCGATTAATCGCATCCAAAAAAGTGCGTGTTTACATAATTATACACAGTACACACACAAATTAATATATATATATGAATACACACACATACATGTATGTATTTAAGAAATATTTGCATTTATATACTGTATATATATTTATATAATTTATATTATATATAAATATTTTATATATAAATATAAAAAAACATCTTAAATATATATACATATGCATGTGTGTGTATTTATATATACATAATAATTATACACAGTACACACACATATATTATGTAAACACACTTATTTTGGATGCGATTAATCGTGATTAATCATTTTGACAGCACTAATTTTTATGTTTAATTTTATGTTCGATAAGTATAATTAAAATTACTATTTTTGTTAAATTAATATTTTTTGTTCATAATCCATCAAAAGAAATATATACCTACATATTAGATTCTGATTGGTTGATTGTCTGAATTGCAATCTACCACTAAACTGTTTTCGTTTTCCCATAAAGATGAGCTGATTTCATGTCTCGTGTGTAACTCTCTCTTTCTTCCCACATAATAAAATTAATAAATCAATATTTCATATCCATTTATTTACTTATAATGCAAGCTTTTCTGGGTTCCTGATCACCCTGTCTGGGTTTATTTTGGCTCCTAAAAAATATTTAATTTATTTATTAAAAATCTATGTTCAAATAAAACTTTACATTTTCATAAAAAAAAAATTCCACAGATAATTTAATGTACACTTTATTTAAAGGTGTCTGTTACAGTGTAATTATATATTTAAGTACTGAATAATATTAATTAACTACATGTACTTACTATAGGGTTAGGATGTTAGGATTAGACTGTGGTTAGGGTTAGTTGCATGTAATTATGCACAATCTATAGTAATTACATGTAACAAGGACATTTTATTAGATTAGAAAATTGTATTATATAAAAAATGCAAAATAGAAGCATTTCTACTAGTGGTCTCAGACTTTTGGACACTAACACGATTTATAGGATACTGCAGGTCTCTTATTATACTGTAGCATTTCTCCCGTTTTAATGAACACCAGCAGAAGTACATTGAAGAATAGAGCGTGTTTGCCTGCCGCTCAGACCCCCGTCACCCTGTGCTCTTTTGTTCTCTGTTAGACAGTAACGATGACTGAGCGGCGCAGCGGATTGATTTGCTCATTGATCGCGTGGAGGGTCTTTGTGGCTGCCCCGTCCACTCTGGTGCACAAACAGGAGAACACGCGCATGTATGTGATGAATCTGAGAGCTCTGATAGAGGGTTCCTCGGGGACGGGTGAGTGGAGGGAGTCGGCCGCCACCTTAAGAAAAGCCCTAATTGGAGGACCTCCGTCTCTACACCTTTTCATGCCGCCTATTCTGTTCTCTCCACCTCACCCCGACGACAAGGATGCAACTAATAGCCGTGCTAATTAAGGGCTGGATGGAAAGTCACCGGTCACGATGGCATGCAGGTGGGAAGGGATCAGGCCAGCCGTGGCTTTTGTCCAATGCCCTTCTGACACGGGCCGTGGAGGTGTGAGCATGCAAGGGCAACAAGGGCTTGCTGTTCATGCCGGAAGTGTAGCGGAAGTGAGATATTTTTACAGCTAATCAACACTTGCACCATTCAGCTCTGAATTTTTGATCAACATTCGTGCTGCTGAACTACAGTTGTTAAAGCCTCAATAGAGAATAACAGAGCAAAGGACACTTTCATGGTAGACTGCTGATGAGTGTGTGTCTGACTAGGCAATTTATAACTAGCGTGTACCTGTATTTTTTATTTAAAAAATCTATAAAAGAATTAAAGTGCAGTCATGAAGAAGTCAATGCTGGAGTAGACAGCTCTTTCATTTACTCTCTAAAATAAAATAAAATAAAAAAATAAAAAATTAAAATAATGAAAATAAAATAAAGAATGAAAATAAAATAAAATAAAATAAAATAAAGAATGAAAATATAATAATAATAATAATAATAATAATAATAATAATAATAATAATAATAATAATACAAAAAAATAATAAAAAAATAAAAAAATAAAATAAAAACACTACTGTCCAAAAGTTTGGGGTGAGTAAGATTTTTTTTTATATATATTTATATATAAATGTTTCTGAATAAATGATGCTGAAAATTCAGCTTTGCAATCACAGGAATAAATTACATTTGAAAATATATTAAAATTAGAAAATGTAAATTATTTTAATAATTGCAATAATATTTCTGTTTTTACTGTATTTTGGATCAAATAAATGCCACCTCGGTGACTGTGAGCATAAGATACTACTTCAAAAAAAATTAAGACTTCAAAATATTGAATGGTAGTCCAAATAAATAAATTTAATTTATATAAATGTATTATTAAGACATAAATATATCTTTAAGTAATAAAATATAATAGTTTATTAGGGATTACATTCCACATGATCTTTTACGATTTATTTATATAATATATATATATATATATATATATATATAAAAATAATGAGAGAGAGAGAGAGAAAGAGAGAGGGAGGGGGGGGGGGTGTGGGGGTTGGGGGGGAGAGGGCAGATTGATGCAGCAAAACCATCATGGGAGTCCCTGGGTGCACGGCCTCATGGTTATGGGCGTCAATGTGAGGGACAGAGTAGGAAGGCCCATGCGTGTTTGACCTTTTTACGGATCAAAGGTGTGTTAGAGTGCAAGGAGACCACCAGCAACCTAGCTTAAACTAAACCAAGGAAAAAACTATACCTAGCAGCAAAAACATTAGTTTAACGTAAAAAGACCAATAGAGGATGGAGGGGAAAAAAACACTAGAAAAGTATATGATATTGTGATTTTACCTAACAAAGTTAGGTAATGCAGTGATGCATCAAAACTGCAGCCTTGTTGCCAGTCCAAAATTTGGTTTTGTGAAACAACCACGGCCTATTTCGGTTGGAAATGGAGATAGGCCAGTGAATGGTATGAATCCAGGCCACCTCCTGCGTCTCTGGGAGGCTCACCGCTTCCCTGCCTAGGCTTGGCAACACATCACTGAATCGCACACGCAAGACACACACTACACACGGCCGCTTTAGCCGTAGCTGTCAATCAAGCCGCCCCACGTCGGTTCGGACTTACTGGTGTGCAAATGGCCGCTTCTTTCAGGAGGCGGACTGTCCGTGAACCCCTTCCCTCTGTGTGCAAGTGTGTGAAAGAGTGTGTACGTGCTCACCGCTCTCCTCTGTAGTCTCCTGGGTGAAAGGCTTTTAGTGCTGGTGGGAGAACCTGCACAGTACGGGCTTTCCTCTTCTTCAGCATCCTGCCGAGCAGCAAAAAAAAGAGGGAAACTGAGAAATCATGCACAATACTGTACCCAGTTTAATCGTGCGTTATTTGAAAAAGTTTCTAACGTTCTTCAAAAGATCTCGTTTTATGTTTTGCAGGGGGAATTGGAGCGAGAGCGAAGGAGTTCCCTATGAAGATTTCACTCGTGTTCAAACAGATTTCACTAGTGTTCACCAACAGACAGTGTTGGGGAGTAACTAGTTACATGTAACGGAGTTACGTAATTTAATTACAAAATAAACATAACTGTAATCTGTTACAGTTACTGAGAAAAAAATGTGTAATTAAATGAGGTACTTATTTTGATTGGTTCTCTAGTTTGCAGCACCACGTCTGACAATTACATCAAACCACATTTCCGGTGAAAGCTTTAGGCTACAACGAGAACTGCCACCATTGCGCGTGATAAAAATGCATTCCAGTGCTGGACATTTAAAAACCATTTCATCCAGAAATTAGAAAAGGGCACAAATATAACAGTTCAGTGCAAAATATGTTTGCCAACTATTAAAATGCTATCGACATCGAAGGTTTCAATGTCGAAGCTGAGGAAGCCTCTCCTATGATGAATGAGGTTAACCTTAAACGCCACCTAGTGGACAAATCTTAGTTTGTCCCGTTTTGACTTGCAAAATAGTGATATTTAACTACTAACACAACGATTGGTCATTGAGTCTAAACAATATTTTATGTGGAATATAAAACAATACCATGCATGTTATGACAGCTACACTGGGGGCGTCTGTTTGGGTTGCCAGTGAGTATGAAACTAGAATCTATTCTTGCTTCTGTTAGTGAGAAATCAATATTAGTCCTTATATAGCATAACGTTTTCCTTTCACATACACATAGTGGTATGGTATAGTGGTAAGAATAGTATGCAGATTTTTACTATTTTGTTTTTTATATCAGCCAGAAGAAAAACATGTTTTTTACTACAGTATAATGATCTAGAATTGTGTGTTTTCTCTTAAATATAACTAAATATAACTCTCTGTTTTTAGAGGTTAAATGTTTGAAAATGATTAAGAGTTGAAAACATTCATTAGAAATTTTGAAAAGTAAATCAAACACATTACTTTAATAAAATAATTAAAATAGTTACACTACTTATTACATTTTAAATAGGGTAACTTGTATTTCCAAAGTAACCTTCCCAGCACTGCTTGGTTTGAAATTGACTTCTGTGTAAACACTGTGCTTAAAGGGTTAGTTCACCCAAAAATGAAAATTCTGTCATTAATTCCTCACCCTCATGTCGTTCCAAACCCGTAAGACCTTCATTCATCTTCAGAACACAAATGAAGATATTTTTAATGAAATCCGAGAGCTCCCTGACCCCTCCATAGACAGCAATTTAATTAACACTTTCAAGGTCCAGAAAGGTAGTAAAGACATTTTTAAAATAGTCCATGTGACTCCAGTGGTTCAACTTTAATTTTATGAAGCAACATTTTTTTGTGTGCAAAAAAACAAATAAAAAAATACCAACTTTATTCAACAATCTCTTCTCGTCTGTGCCAGTCTCCTACGTTGTTGACGTAGTAAATACAGTGCAGCACTTTCGAAGCGCTACGTCAGAACGCCGGCTTACCATTGGCCGGCGCTGTTCACATGAGCACCACAATGCACGTGTGTGATGCAGATGCAGGAGCTAGCCAATGGTGAGCCGTAGAACTCGAGGACTCTGAAGTGTTGCACTGGCACAGATGAGAAGAGATTGTTAAATTAAAGTCGTTATTTTTGTTTGTTTTTTGCGCAAAAAAAGTAAAGCATTCTTGTCGCTTCATAAAATTAAGGTTCAACCACTGTCTATTTTAACGATGTCTTTCCTACCTTTCTGGGCCTTGAAAGTAATTAAATTGCTGTCTATGGAGGGGTCTGAGAGCTCTCGGATTTCATCAAAAATATCCTAATTTGTGTTCCGAAGATGAACGAAGGTCTCACGGGTTTGGAATGACATGAGGGTGAGAAATTAATGACAGAATTTTCATTTTTGGGTGAACTAACCCTTTAACGCATCGCTACACTATTGACAATGGGCCTTTTTTGCAAGTGAAATTTTGTCGAAATTTCCCTAATGTGACCTCCTCTTCAGCGTCCACTGAAATCCATTTAATAGGAATTTGCACATTGGGAATTTTGCATGAGAGCGAAGTAATTCCCTGTGCAGATTTCACTCGTTCAAGTTAGTTAAGCAAATTCAATGCATTCACCAACAGAAAGCTGCTTGTATTGAAAGTGACTTCTGTGTGAGCTGTGCTTCATGCATGGCTACACTATTGACTACATTTTTATTGAACCTGTGAATTTTTTGTGAAATTTTGGCGAAATTTCACAAATGTGACCGGACCTTTCCTCGTCTTCAGCGTCCTGCGCAAAAAAGAGCGGGAAACTGAGAAAGCACACAATATTTTCTTAACTCATCAATGGCGGGGAAAGAGTTATCTCGTCTTTTATGAGAAAACGCTTCCCTGCCATTGACAATATTTTACGGCTTTCTGTGTTTTCACTGTTATAAGGTAGGGGGGCACTATTAGGCATCTCCTGAATGAGTACAGAATCTCCAGATCAAAACACAGGAAAAGAAGAAGCAGAAACGAGCGATCTCATATGTAAGTAGATGCATATGAAAAATAATGCGATCATCAACAATAAACAGCACATAAATCAAAACAGCCTAATGTTACTGAGTGAAATGTCAACCCAGGACGAGCTAAAGGACTGTGAAGCTTTGGAGGAGTTGATGGACTTGATTTACTACATCTAGGTTTTGATCACCGTTCTGAATCCGATCCAGATATAGTCTTTGTCAAAAACACGACTTTCTCAGCTTTTTGCTCAGAATGTTGCTTTTTATAATGAAATTTACCCACATTCAAGTGTTGATAAAACAAAATATTCTGGGGGCCATGGAATTTTTGTGAAAATAACCAAAAATGCTGGCAACTTTTCTTAAAAAACACTGGCGGGGAAAGAGTTAATATGTACCCAGTTTTATCGTGCGCAATTTGTCAGTGTGCGTTATTCGAAATGTTATGCTACAAGCCCGTTTGAGTCTTGTACGGCAACAGACCGCATGATTATTTATACGAACGCGCACACACCCAATAACACATACTCATTTGAGCAGCGTCTTGTTCAAATCTGTTTTGGTTTAGCTGAAGCAGAGCAGACAGCAGCAGCTAACATCCGGCGTATCAACTGTGAGAGGTTTCGTCTCCTCTGGGCCGCCTTTCCGAGCTCCTGGCCTGACAGTTCACGCCACAATTGCCTTATCAAAGACATCAGTGTTATGGAAACATACATCTCGTTACATTAGCTTTGAAGAAATCACTCGCTCACTGATGAAATATGCAAAAAGTATGAAAGGTGATGCTGGGGAGGGGGGGTTGACATGACAGCCCATCGCCAGAGGCGCACTTGTTAGAAATGTACACTCCCGAACAAAGCACTAAGGAGGTTTCACAAGCCATTTAAAACCCTGAGCGCGAGCCATGGGTGAAGTCACGTGATCCATCTTAAATAGTGTGTGTGCATGAGTCTGTATGAGTGTGAATGTGAGAGACAGTGAGCTCCCTAACCAGAAAGCATTTTTAGGCTTCTGAACGCACAAAATTGCAAGGTTTTGATGAACAGAGAACTCTGAACAACTCACCTTTTGTGTAATTTTGTCCTTCATGTCGCGTATTTTCCGCTTTGCGTGATCTTTGGCCTTTCAAAAGAGAGAGAAAACTAATTAATAGCTGAACTACAAATTTGGGGAAAACTTACTACAACCAACAATGAAAAATAAATCATATTAAAGCGATAGTTCACCAAAAATTTTTAATTATGTCATTATTTATTCACTACATTTTGTTCCAAACCTGTATGATTCTTCTTCTGCAGAACATAAAAGTAGATATTTTGAGAAATGTCTTGTGTTTTTTTATCCATCCAATGAAAGTCAATGGGCTCCAAGGTTGTTTGATTTCCAACGTTCTTCAAAATATCTACTTTCATGTTTTTTTTTTTGTTTGTTTGTTTATTTTCCTTTATCGCCATTCCAGCTTATATGGCTATGTTCATGGCGAGAGCCAGGTATAGTTATTCAAAAATAAAACTAAATAAGATTAATTTTTTCTAAAAACCTTAAGACTAAATTTGGATTTACTCAAAAGTATCAACAGAATAAAACAATCTGTTAAAATCTTGTTAAAATCTTCACAGTTGTTGGGTGATCAGTTTTTTATAGATTTCAATGCTACAAAGACATGATTTTGAATCAGTTATTATTAAAAAATCATTTTGCGAAGAAATCTCAATTAACTTCAATGCCAATAATAGAGCATCTGCTTCTGCAGTGAAAACTGAAATTTGGTCAGCGATATGTATACCCTGACGTGGTTGATTTGTTGCAAAAGCTGCTGCCACTTGATTTCCAGATTTAGATCCATCTGTATATATTGGGGTATGTTGTGGGAACATTGCTCTTATGTCCAAAAATTGCTGGTGAATGTCATTCGGATGAGTTTTTGATTTTTGGTTTCTAGCTAAATCCAGATATATTTGCGGCTTTTTGAGATTCCATGGAGGAAACAAAAATGTGTCTGTTCCAAAATGTTTAAATCCACTTTCAGATTCTCCAGATGGGTTTTAATGCGTAGACCAAATGGACGGATGTAACTTGGTTTTCTTTCATATATTATTGAATGCTGACTTGACTGCTGAATACGCTACTTTCATGTTCAACTGAATAAGGAAAGTAATTTCACTCTGTCATTTATTAAGGTGCGGCCACACAAAATCCAGTCATTTCAATAAGAATCTGCTGACCGGGACTTTGGTGTGAGAGCGAGGTAGTTCTCTATGCAGTGTTCAAGTTAGTCACGCAAATTTCCATTGACCAACAGAAAGCTGCTTGATTTGAAAGTGTCTTCTGTGTCAGCTGTGCTTCATTCATCAATATACTATTGACAATGTTCCTTTCATTTCTACAAAATTTTGGAGGAATTTCGCTAATGTGACTGCACCTTTACATTGCGATGTTTGTACTTCTGCACAATAACTTAATCAACTTCAATTAATTAAAATAGAGCCTGTCATGTTCTTAACAATAGCATGCGAGTGTGGTGTGGTGAATTACTAAATTCAGGCCATAAATCCAAGCCCACTTTTTTTACAAGTTCTGCACTGATTTTGAGGAAAAAAAAAAAAAAAAAAAAAAAAACATTAAATATATTGTTTACCAAAACGTAAAAAAAGTTAACAAAAAGACCCCAGATTCTGATTTATACAAGGACAAGAAATTTCTAGTAACTAAAATATTGGTTAATCAGGTTAAAAAAGCATTTACTTAAACACAATGGAATACAAAATAAGATACACTATATTTCCAAAAGTTTTGAGACGCTTGCCTTGCACATGAACTTTAATGACATCCCATTCTTAATCCGTAGGGTTTAATATGGAGCTGGCCCACTCTTTGCAGCTATAACAGCTTCAACTCTTCTGGGAAGGCTTTCCACAGGGTTTAGGAGTGTGTTTATGGGAATTTTTGACCATTCTTCTAGAAGCGCATTTGTGAGGTCAGGTACTGATGTTGGACGAGAAGGCCTGGCTCGCAGTCTCCGCTCTAATTCATCCCAAAGATGTTCTATCGGGTTGAGGTCAGGACTCCGTGCAGGCCAGTCAAGTTCCTCCACACCAAACTCGCTCATCCATGTCTTTATGGACCTTGCTTTGTGCACTGGTGCGCAGTCATGTTGGAACAGGAAGGGGCCATCCCCAAACTGTTCCCACAAAGTTGGGAGCATGAAATTGTCCAAAATGTCTTGGTATGCTGAAGCATTAAGAGTTCCTTTCACTGGAACTAAGGGGCCAAGCCCAACCCCTGAAAAACAACCCCACATCATAATCCCCCCTCCACCAAACTTTACACTTGGTACAATGCAGTCAGGCAAGTACCGTTCTCCTGGTAACCGCCAAACCCAGACTCGTCCATCGGATTGCCAGACAGAGAAGCGTGATTCGTCACTCCAGAGAACACTTCACTGCTTTAGAGTCCAGTGGCGGCGTGCTTTACACCACTGCATCCAACGTTTTGCATTGCACTTGGTGATGTAAGGCTTGGATGCAGCTGCTCGGCCATGGAAAACCATTCCATGAAGCTCTCTACGCACTGTTCTTGAGCTAATCTGAAGGCCACACGAAGTTTGGAGGTCTGTAGCTATTGAAAGTTGGCAACTTCTGCGCACTGTGCGCCTCAGCATGCGCTGACCCCGCTCTGTGATTTTACGTGGCCTACCACTTCGTGGCTGAGTTGCTGTTGTTCCCAATTGCTTCCAATTTGTTATAATACCACTAACAGTTGACCGTGGAATATTTAGTAGTGAGGAAATTTCACGAATGGACTTATTGCACAGGTGGCAAACGATCATGGTACCACGCTTGAATTCACTGAGCTCCTGAGAGCGACCCATTCTTTCACAAATGTTTGTAGAAGCAGTCTGTATGCCTAGGTGCTTTTATACACCTGTGGACATGGAAGTGATTGGAACACCTGAATTCAATGATTTGGAGGGGTGTCCCAATACTTTTGGCAATATAGTGTATATTAAAGAACGTTGGGAACCAAACAACATTCGTCACTACTGATGATCACATATATCACAATATATGTTATAAAATATAACAAAATATTTTTAATGTTCTACAGAAGAAAGTTTGGAGTGACATGAGGGTGAATAAATAAAGACAGAAGTTTCTGGTGAACCTGTCCCTTTAATATCTAAATTGTTGTGCATTTAAACATGGCCATTGTTTCTTTTAATATGAATCACCATAGTGTAATCCCATATCTGCTATTAGCAACTATTGCTTTTATAAATCCAAGGTCAGAATTGCTTTTCTTGTGTGCTCTTACCATCTGAAGGTTTTTCACGACTGGTTTTGCCCTCTGCCGCTATGGAGAAGAGAACGTACGCATATTCAGAGAACGTGCCAGCATTTTTCATAAGACTTTTGCTGAATACACCTCACATAAAATAAACACACATTTACTGTCACAAATCATTAACGGCTGAATAAACACCTTGTTCCTCGCGTCAAAACGTTTGTTTTGCCCCAAAGCAATGAGAAACACCTTTGCCATTAAACCAAACTATTAACCAGGTCTGGTCCTTTTATACGAGTGTGAAAGCAGAGAGAGTGACGCTCTAGGAAGCTCTTATTGAATGATATGTTCTTGTCTGATTTTATCTCTCATTCCCGGGTATGATCGGTCTTTACCAGATGAATGCTGCCTAAACCTCTGAAATGCACGGGATGCTGCCGAGTTTACATCCCAAAGCCTTGACCGACATGATGGCGCTGCGGCTCTTTCTTATGGATTTGTGTCAGTCAGAGGATGTGAACTTTACACAAAATCTTTTGAAAAAGGCACTCCAGAGAACTAATTCGGCTCTGGCTGACGGATAGAAGGGGGGGGGAGAACGCAAAGAGACAGTCAAAAAGAAAACAGGCGCGAGAGACAGCGCGGAGAGAGGTGAGAGGAAGACAGCAGAGGGAAGGAGAGAAGAAAAGAGGGCTTTTCTTTTGTTCAATCTATCGAGTAATGGCTGTGTTTCCTGCCAGAAGTCTCGTGTCATCTCCGATGACTGGCTGTCACATCATATCAAGCCTGTCTCAACATCTTAACTGTCCCACACCACAGTTTTCACCATCTTCCCTGGCATTGCATCTCCACTTTCATGCGTTTCGCTCAACTGGATATGTTTCATCACCTCATAACCGACGGGAAATACTAAAAGGCGCTCAGCTGCTTTGGGCTTAATTATTCAACCGAAATTAACATTAACATTATGAGCAGAAAAACGAATAATTGCCTGCTGCTTACCACCTTGGTGTGAATCCACTGTTGATAAGACCTTGAATTACCTATGAAACAGAACAGCATGAGAGTGTTATTAAATATTATTTACAAAAAATATTATTTATAAGAAATTAATCATTTTATTCATTAAGGATGCATTTAATTGATCAAAAGTGACAGTAAAGACATTTAAAATGCTACAAAAGTTTTCTATTTCTAATAAACATAAATAAAAATGAATCCTGAAAAATTTATCAGTTTAAAAACAATATTGAGCAGCACAACTGTTTTCTACATTGATAAGACATATTTCTTGAGCACCAATATATATATATAAATATATATATATATATATTAGTGCTGTCAAATTGAATTCTCAAATTGAAAACATAAAAGTTTGTAAATATATTATTTATGTATGTGTGTGTGTGTGTGTTTATAGTATCGGTCAAAAGTTTGGAAACATTACTATTTTTATTGTCTTTGAAAGAAGTCTCTTATGCTCATCCTTATGATCATTTATTTGATCAAAAATACAGAAAAAAATGTGAATTATTATCACAACTTAAAATAATGGTTTTCTATTTAAATATACTTTAAAATATAATTTATTCCTGTGATGCAAAGCTGAATTTTCAGCATCATTACTCCAGTCTTCAGTGTCACATGATCCTTCAGAAATCATTCTAATATGCTGATTTATTATCAATGTTGGAAACAGTTGTACTTATTTTTTTTATAACCAGTGATACTTTTTTCAGAATTCTTTGATGAATAAAAGGTTAGAAAAAAGAACAGCATTTATTTTAAATAGAAATCTTTTGTAACCATATACACTACCTTTCAACAGTTTGGGGTCAGTAAAAAAAGAAAAGAAATTAATACTTTTATTCAGCAAGGATGTGTTAAATGGATAAAAAGTGATAGTCAAGTTTCTTTATTGTTAGAAAAGATTTCTATTTTGAATAAATGCTGTTCTTTTTTAACTTTTTATTTGTCAATGAATCCTGAAAAAAGTATCACAGGTTCCAAAAAAATATGAAGCAGCACAACTGTTTCCAACATTGATAATAAATCATCATATTAGAATGATTTCTGAAGGATCATGTGACACTGAAGACTGGAGTAATGATGCTGAAAATTCAGCTTTGCATTACAGAAATAAATTATATTTTGAAGTATATTAAAATAGAAAATTATTTGAAATTGTAATAATATATCACATTACTGTTTTTTCTTTTTCTACATTACGTTTTTTGATCAAATAAATGCAGGCTTGATGAGCATAAGAGACTTCTTTCAAAACCAATAAAAATAGTAATGTTTTCAAAACTTTTGACCGGTACTGTGTATGCATGCATGTATGCATGCATGTATATATATATATATATATATATATATATATATATATATATATATATATATATATATATATATATATATATATATATATATATATATATATATATATATATATATATATATATATATATATATACACACACACACACACACACACATACATATATATATATATATATATATATATATATATATTACTCAACCTCATTTCATTCTAAACCTGCATGTCTTTTATGGATGGTTTCTTGACAACTGGTAATTTCCGTTTTATTTGTATGGAAAAGAGCAGCATGAACCTTCTTCAAGATTTCTTATTTTGTATTTCAATGTCAAGAAATGAGTAGATAATGACAGAAACTTCATTTTGGAAGAGCTACTTTAAATTTTCCATTTCAAAATGCCTAATGTTATTGCAGCTACGGCTTCCCAAGGGTAAAAGTAGTGCGAGTGTGTGTGAGCTGTTTTCACTCATTGAAAGATGGAGAGGTGGCACTCACTTCTACAGAAGCCCCCCTCTGTGATCTCCTCTTCATAGACGTCTGTAAAGCCCCTTCCTGCGTTTAATTTGGCCAGTCTGCCTTCAATGAACTGCCGCCATAAATTAAAGTATCACAGGTTATTAAGGAAGAAGGGGGATGGAGAACAACACCAAAACAATTCCATCTAGACTGCTCCAGACGTGGTCACTGTGTGTAATTTACATCAGGTGATGGATTAACATGGCAGAGGAAAATGTTGTGTGAGCAATGCCTTTTGGGAAGTTTAATTTCCTCTCTTGTCACGTAGAGGACATAAAAGAGATCTAATAAATATGCCCATTAAAACTAGGCCTATGACTTTTTATTTTCAGAAGTATGAAAATAAACTTGATTTTAAAATACTTACACAAGAATAACGAACAAAAAAAGAAAACAAAATAAAAGATAACTAGATATTAAAAATATTTTCTGAATATATAACATCAGATCATATAGTCAAACTTTCTATGTCAATATCTTGGAAAGACTTGACTGTTTTGGAAGGATGTAGAAACTTATACTGAAGATGTTTGATTAATTTTTTTTGTATTTTAAAAATATAAAATAAACTAACATAATAAATATATAACAGATAAATAATAAATATATTATGTAAAGGAATAGATAAAACATTATTACATTATAAACAGATATTAAAGCATGATATATAGTACAGTTAATAATTTGGGTTCTTTGTAAACTATAATTGTATATACAATTTGACAATATTCATATTTATTTTATATATTTTCTGGTCCATAAACTCAAAAACAAAGCTAAAAGACATTAAGGAATATATAAATGTTCTGCAGTTTATGGAAGATTATTTATTCTTCCAACATTAACTTTATTTATTAAAGTTATTAATGTGACAATTTTTACGTTCTTATGGGATTAAATAATAACATCTAACAAAAGGTACCAGACACATGCTTGTATTTATGCATCTTTTTTATATATGCTTATGTACTCATACACTGTAAAAAAAAAAGTTGCTGCCTTAAATTTAAGTACAATCAACTTGGATGTTTAAGTAATTTCAATTTAAATTACATTAAACTGACTTAAAAAATGAGCTAAATCTTGTATAACTTATAAAAAAGTTGAAAATTGCTTAACTTATTTTGATGAGTTAAAGCAAATGTAAAACATGTTTTCATAATTTATTGATCATAACATTTTTACAGTGTATAAAATGTATGCTTTAGCACATGGTATATTTATTTCATATAACGCATATAAATACATATGAAATATTATTGAAATGCTTGCATATATATGCTTTTAGAAATGTATAAATGCATTTGTGTATGAAGTTATGTTCTTTCCCACATCTTTTCAGCCAATGTTACCTTGAAGTTGTTCATTGTTGTTCACTGTTTGCTCAAGTCACACAAATTGTGAAGTCAAAGCACACTTCTGCCAACGCTTCAATTACGTCAGCTTTGTTGTGCGCAACCAAGCAAACTTGAGAACATGGTAAGTATAAGCCAGGCTTGAGACTCTACAAGACTCTACGAGATTCTAAATATGCCTCGTTCAAAGTAAGTCTATGGGATACTAAAGTTTGATCATTACAAAACAAGCCTCGTGATTTTAGGTAACATGTTTGTAGTAGCAAAACATGTTTACATGTTAAGGGCTAGGAGTTTAAGTAGAACAATAGTGATGCACCACTAATAAATCAGATGTGCTTCTTGATTTCTGTGCAAGTGCTTTGAACAGCCAAGTAGAAAACATTAATTTTAATGGGACCACTGGAGTAACAGTGGGCCAGAACAGGTCTCAGGTGCCCCAGTAACAGGGTGAGGACATCTCTAGGGGTCAGCACCTTTTATTGGACTCTGCTACAGGGTAACTTCATTACAATCTCTTTAATGAGTGATGAGACCACGGGGTTCAGTCTCAGACACCCAATTAGAGCATGTGATCAGGTCAAATTAACACCTATCCAAAACCTCATCCTTCAGTATCGTGTTACAGACACACTTTCGTCCCATTAATTGGACACTGCTCCTACCTATCTGCTTGTTTAGGGGATATTTAAAGGCTAGTATCTAATAGAGCTGGGTACTGACACAAATTTCATGATTGCATTTGATTTCAATTCACAAGTGTGTGATTCAATATCAGTTCAATTTGAATATATATCAGGTACAGTACATGTCAATTTTTCTCAAGGAAAAAAAAAAAAAAAATTTTTTCACAACTAATGCTATAAACTACACAGGGAACCCTGTCAATGGTTACATTACAATAATATTAACGGTTAAAATTAAAAACTTAATTGTATACAAACATTACATATACATACACATGTCAATTACTTTTTAATAATATAATTATGTTTCTACTTGAATTAGGTTTTTGAAATATAAACATTTACATGGTGGCATAAAAACGTGTTTTTATGATGAATTTATTGAAACATTAAATATTGAACAGGTTAAGTAAAAAAAATATAAGCTGTTTTATTGATGTCTTTTATTGACTGATTGAGTGATTACATGAGACATGATACATTTCGGTAAGTCTTATCATATCTTTCAACATACCTTCTGATGTTCATTCATGTTTATGTCATGCTATAACTAACAGTGAAGAGGAAGAGATGTTCGGTTAATGTGCGCTTGAACTGAAGTGGCTACAGCGATCCGTCACGACACATTAAAGAGCAGAAAAAAAACTGTATTGTTTATTTCATAATAAAATTTGACAGAATTTAAAAGCTGAGACTTTGTTTCACATCAAAAGTAAAAGCACAAAGCTTATTGCGTTTTATTGGTGTGCTACGAATAATCTTTAGTGAATTTTTTTTCACACATGCTGAAAACAGCATAGACTAAAAGATTCTTGGGATTTAAGTTCTTCAAAATAAGAATCGGTTGAAATTAAGAATTCACCAGCACTAGTATCTAGGAACAAACACCTGATGATGGAAACATTTGTTTTCTAAAATTTCTTTATTTTATAACGTTATATTAATGTTGCACAAATGTAAAAAAACCCCGCTATATTAAGGGTAAATGCATTGTAAGCTAGAATATATAATAATAGATTTGTGATCTATACATTTAATTATGACATGAACAAAAGGCATCATCACTAGCTAGAAAAACGTTTCCAAGCAACTAAATTTGCTGAATGCAACTACGACGCATTGAAAAAAACAAAAGCGCCGCGTCTGAAGGTGTCGAGGGGGTAGTGATAAGAATCTGGAGGAAGAACCAGTTAACCGGACCCGTGCAGACAGGGAGATGGGGAGATGCCAGAGCGCTGCAAGCTCTCTCTCGTTGGCAGGGTGATCGTGAGTTAGCATCAGGCGCTGGAAGACGTGGAGGGGGGAGTTAGGATACAGAAAGCAGGTCGCCATTGACAGACTACCCCCGCAATCTCTTGGCAGCCAGCCTCTACTCGTTTCTAGGCAGGGCCGGCCTCCAAGCGGATGTGGTTCATGGTCAGAACGGGGCACTGCGGTGCTGGCCTTTTGCAATACGGCCAAGTTGGAGATAAGGCCTCTCCCGGAGCTACTGCACGAGCGGGAGGTGGAGATGTCTTTGAACTGCTGGTCACTATCTGGGTTTTGGAAGGAACGTTATGTGGATGGTGCATCAAGACGGAGACATGATTAAATGCGCAACTGCTCGTTCCGGGTATAAATTAAGACTTCAGCGGAGGGGGAAGGAAAGAGGCTCGATATCATGGCTATAAATAGAGCTGGAGGGAGCGATGGTTCAAGTGTAAGCAAGACAGTAATCCTCTTGGATTCTAAGAGTTATTGTGCAATATGTTGAATGAGTATCTATATAAAAACCATACACTTGTCAACTAAAATCACAAATCAGGAACATTACAAATGTGTTTTTTTGTGTAATTTATGGTTGAGGCTTAAAACTGTGAGCATCTCCTCCATCGTTTCCACTTTACCTGCTTGAAGAGTTGCAGGTTCACGGCCATCTCAAGGAAACTTCTCATGGTGCTGGAGCGGTGTGCCACGAAGCTCTTCTCGCAGAAGGTGATTGGCTCTCCCTGGGGACAAGAAAGCCAGCTTTAATGAATATAGACAGTCCGCTATTGGCTAAAACGCCTGCAAACTGTGCTGCTTCATCCGAGACTCACAGACAGATGTTTTGTTTGACTGCGCTCATTTGTTTATCATCATCACCCGTTGCAATCAATTACATCATTTCAATTTCTCACCGAGTCACATGAACAGAATACAAAAAAAAGTTACCAGAAGAGAACTAAAGGCTGGTTGGGAGGATACACTTCTTCCGTATGTGTCAAAGGAAAAGGTTTTGGAATTTTGTGGGCTTATAGGTTTGAAAACAACATTTTTCTATGCAAAACATTCGTAAAACCATCCCTGCGCAAATTTTATTGCATTGTTATGGTGGCCGAGAGATCAACGCACTGCAACTGAAGAAAACACATGCAAATAGAAAAAACACCAGCAAATTAAGAAAACATCTTCATCAGTTTGACAACACATGTGCTGCAAATACTCACAACACAAACAAATACAGAAAACTGCTGCAAATACTCACAACACATATGATCAGGATGTTAAAAATAAAACTCCCCTTTCAGGTCATCGACAACACCACTGACGAGTAGACGCTGAACAATAAGCGGTCCCAGCCAGGTTCATCACTTGTTGGGGGGTCCCCTTGAAACATTTCTGTTGTGGTCTGTGCTATTTGCAGCGTGTTTCTGTATTTGGTTGCATTGTGAGTATTTGTAGCGTGTTTCTGTATTTGGTTGCATTGTGAGTATTTGTAGCGCGTTTCTGTATTTGGTTGCATTGTGAGTATTTGCAGAGCGTATCTGTATTTGGTTGCATTGTGAGTATTTGCAGCGCGTTTCTGTATTTGGTTGCGTTGTGAGAATTTGCAGCATGTTTCTGTATTTGGTTGCATTGTGAGTATTTGTAGCGTGTTTCTGTATTTGGTTGCATTGTGGGTATTTGTAGCGTGTTTCTGTATTTGGTTGCATTGTGGGTATTTGTAGCGTGTTTCTGTATTTGGTTGCGTTGTGAGTATTTGCAGCGTGTTTCTGTGTTTGGTTGCATTGTGAGTATTTGTAGCGTGTTTCTGTATTTGGTTGCATTGTGAGTATTTGTAGCGCGTTTCTGTATTTGGTTACATTGTGAGTATTTGCAGAGCGTATCTGTATTTGGTTGCATTGTGAGTATTTGCAGCGAGTTTCTGTATTTGGTTGCGTTGTGAGAATTTGCAGCATGTTTCTGTATTTGGTTGCATTGTGAGTATTTGTAGCGTGTTTCTGTATTTGGTTGCATTGTGAGTATTTGCAAAGCGTATCTGTATTTGGTTGCATTGTGAGTATTTGTAGCGCGTTTCTGTATTTGGTTGCATTGTGAGTATTTGTAGCGTGTTTCTGTATTTGGTTGCGATGTGAGTATTTGCAGCACGTTTCTGTATTTGGTTGCATTGTGAGTATTTGCAGAGCGTTTCTGTATTTGGTTGCATTTTGAGTATTTGCAGAGCGTTTCTGTATTTGGTTGCATTTTGAGTATTTGCAGAGCGTTTCTGTATTTGGTTGCATTTTGAGTATTTGCAGCGTGTTTCTGTATTTGGTTGCATTGTGAGTATTTGCAGCGCGTTTCTGTAATTGGTTGCATTGTGGGTATTTGTAGCGTGTTTCTGTATTTGGTTGCATTGTGGGTATTTGTAGCGTGTTTCTGTATTTGGTTGCATTGTGGGTATTTGTAGCGTGTTTCTGTATTTGGTTGCGATGTGAGTATTTGCAGCGTGTTTCTGTATTTGGTTGCATTGTGAGTATTTGTAGCGTGTTTCTGTATTTGGTTGCATTGTGAGTATTTGTAGCGTGTTTCTGTATTTGGTTGCATTGTGAGTTTGCAGCGTGTTTCTGTATTTGGTTGCATTGTGAGTTTGCAGCGTGTTTCTGTATTTGGTTGCGTTGCGAGTATTTGCAGCATGTTTCTGTATTTGGTTGCATTGTGAGTATTTGCAGCGCGTTTCTGTATTTGGTTGCGTTGTGAGTATTTGCAGCATGTTTCTGTATTTGGTTGCATTGTGAGTATTTGTAGCGTGTTTCTGTATTTGGTTGCATTGTGAGTATTTGCAGCGTGTTTCTGTATTTGGTTGCATTGTGAGTATTTGTAGCGTGTTTCTGTATTTGGTTGCACTGAGTATTTGCAGCATGTTTCTGTATTTGGTTGCATTGTGAGTATTTGTAGCGTGTTTCTGTATTTGGTTGCATTGTGAGTATTTGCAAAGCGTATCTGTATTTGGTTGCATTGTGAGTATTTGTAGCGCGTTTCTGTATTTGGTTGCATTGTGAGTATTTGTAGCGCGTTTCTGTATTTGGTTGCGATGTGAGTATTTGCAGCGCGTTTCTGTATTTGGTTGCATTGTGAGTATTTGCAGAGCGTTTCTGTATTTGGTTGCATTGTGAGTATTTGCAGAGCGTTTCTGTATTTGGTTGCATTGTGAGTATTTGTAGCGTGTTTCTGTATTTGGTTGCATTGTGAGTATTTGTAGCGTGTTTCTGTATTTGGTTGCATTGTGAGTATTTGCAGCGTGTTTCTGTATTTGGTTGCATTGTGAGTATTTGCAGCGTGTTTCTGTATTTGGTTGCATTGTGAGTATTTGTAGCGTGTTTCTGTATTTGGTTGCATTGTGAGTATTTGTAGCGTGTTTCTGTATTTGGTTGCATTGTGAGTTTGCAGCGTGTTTCTGTTTTTGGTTGCGTTGTGAGTATTTGCAGCGTGTTTCTGTATTTGGTTGCATTGTGAGTATTTGCAGCGTGTTTCTGTATTTGGTTGCATTGCGAGTATTTGCAGCATGTTTCTGTATTTGGTTGCATTGTGAGTATTTGTAGCGTGTTTCTGTATTTGGTTGCACTGAGTATTTGCAGCATGTTTCTGTATTTGGTTGCATTGTGAGTATTTGTAGCGTGTTTCTGTATTTGGTTGCATTGTGAGTATTTGCAAAGCGTATCTGTATTTGGTTGCATTGTGAGTATTTGTAGCGAGTTTCTGTATTTGGTTGCACTGAGTATTTGCAGCATGTTTCTGTATTTGGTTGCATTGTGAGTATTTGCAGCATGTTTCTGTATTTGGTTGCATTGTGAGCATTTGTAGCGTGTTTCTGTATTTGGTTGCATTGTGGGTATTTGCAGTGTGTTTCTGTACTTGGTTGCGATGTCAGTATTTGCAACGTGTTGTCAAACTGATTTCTTAATTTGCTGGTGTTTTTTCTTTTTGCATGTGCTTTCTTCAGTTGCAGTGCGTTGTGCTCTCTCGGCCACCGTACATTGTCGCATTGAATGCGATTATTTATATATGGACTGTTTAAAGAACAATTTTCACTGAAATTTGTTCTTGTATCTGTTAACTGTTTGTAAAACTATTCTTATACAAATTACATTTAATGCAAATATTTATACAAGAATGTAAATGTAAAACTGTATTGCATTGTTGCATCGAGTGCAATTTCACAGAATTTTGTTCTGGTGGTTTCTACTTCTTCAAAACTATTCTTATACAAACTGTACTATATTGTCGCATTGAATGCGACTTTTTGTGTAAGAATGTTCCTTCTATATATACTGTTGTTTCTATACAAGTTTACTACACAAGTACTGCATTGTCAAATTGAATTGCGACATTTATCTAAGTATGATTGTAATCATTTTCAAAAACTTGTTTCTACATAAACTGTTTGCAAAACTATTCCTAAGCAGATCGTATTGCATTGTCCCATTGAGTAGTATGCAACTATTTAAGAATGGTTTTACGAACAATTTTCAGAGAAATTCAGAGTTTCACGAACGAGGCACAATAGCAAGAACAGCCAGCATTTCAAACAACCTTTCTTTTTTGTTCTAATTATAATCCAATTATAAATTTGTATAATTCATTTTCACAACAGCTGAGCGGCATGGCTTAAAACCTGTCTGATCTGTGCATTTGTTACCATCGTTCTTGGTGCTTGGGGGTCAATAACAAAAGAGACCCATGAGGTATCACACTACAGTGACCTATATAAGTCCATGATTGCCGACTTGCATGGGAGCTAATTATGATTTCCCTGCATTGTTTCATTTACAGCTCAGTTAGATGTCGGCGCTCTGTTAAGGCGCTGATGGGAAAGCATATGGGCTCCATAAAGCAGAGCAGTATTTCACACAGATGATTTGTTGCAAATGGAGGAACCTCTTTAGAAATGCAGCACACAGAAGATAAGCCATTATCGCAGAACATGACAGTAATGCTGGTGAAATACTGGATGTGTAAAATCAAATACCGCTATCACATTTCAGATGCATGCAGGCTTTCTTCAAGAAGGAATGCTCTGAAATGATGCATAAATTACTGATTTAATAATAAAATATTGCAACTAATGCAATGTTTTCAACTAAATCGCATTGCAATGCTGTCATTTCAAAGACGTAAGGGTGTTTTTGTCTCTGTAATAAAGTGAAATATTAATCAAAATAAAGCAGCACAAAGGCTGATTTTTAATCGTTCAACTTCTCAGACTCTTAATGAGCGACCCATATTTCAGCTTGTGTTTTAAAGCAAATGCGAAGCAAATGAAAGTGGCGTGACTGAGGGCCTTCTAGTTTAAAAAACGAATGAAAATAGTGGTAATTCCATGTAGATTTGCAGACAATGGGCTCAATTTAGGCACCGCTTTGAAGGCTAAGAGTTGCGCAGACTTGACTTCGAGCATGTGTGTATTTTTTTGTTCTAGCGGCAAAAAGACAGTTTGTGCACAACCGCTAAAACATCAATAATGTATCTTCGCTCTGTGGGTCTACACAAACCAATTACTCTCTGCCTTGCCAACAAAGATGGCCACATTTGACAAACAGAGAGCACACTTTGTTTTCCTCAACGCCACTCACGTAACCGGGAGGCACATTTCAGGAGTTTAGAGGGTCTGAGAAGACCACGAAAGGCCTGAGACTTCAAAGAGACAGTCCAGGCTTTTCAACATCTGACATTTCAGCTATGCAGACAGGCCCACCTTTCCCTGCACCTGGTTTTCCCTTTCTTTAAGCCTTTCTTTCTCTTGAAATGGCTTTGACTGAAAAATAAAAATAGGCCACTTCTTAGTTTAACTGAAACTAGGTTTATCTGAAACATTCTTAAAGTCTACATAAAATAAAATAATAAAATAAAAATACTAATAATAGTTTTTAAAATTTATTTGATGTTAAAACCACTTGACATTTTTAGAGTCATTAAAACTTAACATTAAATTAAAAAAAAAAAAAATTAATAAAATCATTTTGAAATGTGATCTTATTTGTCACTGACACATAAGCAAAAATAAAAATGTAATAAATATTTATAAATGCATACTTATAAAATAATTTAATTATGTATCAAGATGGTATATGGTGTTGATAAAGTGATGATAAGGTGATATTTCATGCAGAGCTTGAAGTGAAGAGTGATAGTCTTACAGGTTTATATCTCAGGGCGTCCCGATAGGAGCCAAACAGCGCAGCCTGAGCATGCAGAAAAGCCCGTGCCACCCCACTGCCTGTAGCAGTCGACTGTTTTTTCAGCTTACTCTTCAGACTGGAGACCTAAAAGAGAGAAAGAGAGGGAGAGAGTTAAATTAACACCTCTGAAATAGGTGGAGGAACAGGCAAACCCATTCAGAGTGTGAAGTGTCACATTTACAGGTCACCCCCCACCCTAAAAACCAGAGAAAGAAATAAAGAAAAGCCTTCTATCTCTCAAGAGCACCTGCTGCTCTGTTAATTGAAGCAATGGTGCCATGTGCAGGGGTGGGGCCAGAGAGCAAAATGACTTTGGCAGGCAATCTTGGTCTCTCTTACCCTTCTGAAGTTCCAATTTTGAATTAAATGGGTTCTTTTATTTTTGTGGGTCTTAAATGTAAAGGAAATAGTGTCATTAAAAGAGTGACATTCTTAAAAAAAGAGAAGAAAAAAAAGAGAGAAGTTTTGCTTTAAATTTTTAGAAATGTGGTGTAACCAGTGTTGGGGAAAGGTGCTTTTAAAAGTAATGCATTACAATATTGTGTTACTCCCTAAAAAAGTAACTTTTGTGTTACTTAGTTACTTTTTATGGAAAGTAATGTTACGTTACTTTTGCGTTTCCATTTCTCAACTTGCTGGGCTTGCTTGTTTGTTTGTTTGTTTCTTAATAATAATAATAATAATAAAAAAAAGTTATATTTTTGGCAAATGTAAAGGCCTTTTCAAATAAATAAGCCTCAGGCTGAAGCCAATGCAAATTCACGCCTGTACAGTAGAGGGCGCAGCTCAAACAAACCTTCACCTGTGCTGCCATTCTGGATTGCAGAAGAAGAAAGTTCAGCGCACACAACGCCTCTGTACTTATGCTGCCTTTACATGCTATCAGAATTATCATAAATACAAGTTTCCTGGGTAAAAATCGCACATGAACGCCCTCTGATGTCGTGTTTACCACTGGGAAGTTCTGAAATAATTTTGATACCCAAATTCCCGAGATGGGCGTGCCATAAACTTTAAACATAGTGACAGGGAGAACTACTCCCCCAAAACAGCTAGATCGTCTTGTCTTGTCATTAATGTAGTGCATATTTACATATATGAGTAATTATACACAGCGTAAATAGCCTGCATTTGACCAAAATTACAGAATCGTCAGAAAACGGACTGGCATCGTAAATGTTTATATGGTTGTCAGTGCCTGTGACAATACATATAATTTTGGTTTTAATAAGACTTTGCCAACAAATAGGCAATAATAAACCTGGTGTCCTCCAGGATTCCTGTTCATTCTGACAACAAAGCACTTGAATGCAACAAGCTCGTAATCACGACTTCTGAAGTGGGAATTATGACATTTCCGATAGCACGTGAAGGCAGCATAACTCACGATTTCACTCAACATGGGGACAGGACATATGTCAGTCAAAAAAAGGGGAAAAACAAAGTAACTTGCGTTACTTGAAAAATTAACTCAGATATTTTGTTGTAAATTTAAAAGTAATGCATTACTTTACTCGTTATTTTAAAAAAGTAATCTGATTACTTAACTCATGTTACTTGTAATGCGTTACCCCCAACACTGGGTGTAACCAACATGCAGAAATTATGCGACATCTGATCATGTGACAAGAAAACCATAGAATAGGGAATTAGAGAGAGCAAAGGTTAGTTCATGACGTCAAATGGCATGACCCAAAGAAAACGTCAAGATATGCATAATGAAAAATATTATTTATTAATGAATTAATTAAAATTACTCTGGAAAAATATATTATTTGTTGATAAAACCATTAATTAAAACTTTTGTTGAAAATATTATGAAATTAGAGAAAGCAAAGGTTAGTTTATGCTGTCATTTGTCAAATGGCATGACCCAAAAACGTCAAGATATTCATGATTCAAAATGTCACTAATCAAAAAATTTATAATTTATTAATTAAAATTAAATACAAATTATTTATTGTAAAATGTTTCATTTATTTGATAATAAAACCACTTGACATTTTTAGAGTCACTAAAACTTAAAACTTGTTGAAAATAGTATAAAAATAATTAAACGCGTATGAAAATGTTTTCTTATTTACTTTCTTATTTGTTTTCTTAAATGCTTATTTATAATCGACCCATAAGCCAAAATAAATATGCATGCATATTTATAAATGCATACTTATTAATAAATAATAGAATCAAGGAAAAGTATTTGAATTGCATGTCCCCTCCAGATTTTTCCCCAAACTCCCAAGCCTTCTGTATCAAAGCATCCAAGCCTGTCATGAGACACAGCGGTGCACGAACACATGGGGATGAACCATGAAGCGTTGCTTGATCCAGGTAATGTAAGGTTAACCAAATTGATTACATATGCTGTGGTGCTCATAACCATCTGCTGGCAATTCATTTGCACGCCTGCAATTGACACTGAGCAGCGTGCATATCAATAATCAGTTTAGATTGCTTCATTAGGGAAGATCAAGCAAGGACCATAATCGAGAGCGTTTAGACAGTCCACGGAATACCAAGAGGCAGTTCAGTTTAGGAACACAGCAAAACCACCTGGGTGAATCGCCACTGACCCTTTTGAATGTGGAAAGAGGTTTTGTTCTGGATGTTCACAAAATGTGGCATTCTTCATATAGAACAAGTGTAATTTTTGTTGTCTTTTGTTCTATTTGCCTCTATTGGGACGCATCTCTTCTTCACAGAGTCCCTGAGCTGATATGGCGAATACTCAGAAGCATCAAACAGGAAGTTTAGCGGCGCTAAATTAACAAGTGTCATCTCCATATTCACACTGGCTAAGTGCTTTTATGTTTATGTAAAGTTGGCGCCATATTAATATTTCATGTTGATGCGTTGTCTTTTTTCCTCACTTCTCTCGTTCTCCCCAAACAATCCGTTAAACAGTCTTCATTTTTGAAGAATCAAAGAAAGCAAAATGCCACTCACACTCAGGAGAACGTTCACCATACCCAGTGGGCAAATAAGAGGAGATAAAACAAAAGGTTGTGCACAAGAATGTCTTCAATATTTCTGAATTCAATTTAAGTGTATATATATATATATATAATGAAATAAATGTATATAATGTTACTTAATATTTATTATTTACAATTATACATGCAACACCCCCCCCACTCACATACATATATACATACATACATACATACGCACGCACGTACGTACATATATATATATATATATATATACATATATATACATATATATATATATATATATATATATATATATATATATATATATATATATATATATATATATATATATATATATTAGTGCTGTCAAAATTAGCGCATTAACGCATGCGATTCATTTTGACACAGTCACACACACTACGCTCAGAAAGACGCACACCAGTATCGTGCGTGTAGACAGCACACCAGAATCGAGTTTTCTTT